>JASDDO010000008.1:307931719-309376712 GCA_030015575.1 Agapanthus africanus | reverse complement strand
CCTTGAGTTATCCAGAGTCTGGTTTTAAGCATAAGACGGACAACTCCCCGTACCTTAACATCATCAAGATATGAACTGTTTTATATCCAATACAGAAACAGAAGCACTGATTTAATTGAACCAGATTCAAATCATGCAACTGTCTCCAGTGCATGTCAACTAAATGGAAAGAGGCCGATCAGCGTTACTCAACTTGGGAATGCTTCCAATTATGAGTAACCCGAAAGAGAAGCAAGTTCTCTTAATCATTACTATCAACTGAATACCATACACAAATATCTACATCTTCGATCACCTTGAAGAATCCTGATACTTGCAACACCTGGTTCTCTATTTTATTCATATACCTATAACTTCTCAAAACTCAGACCTTGTGTTTCTACGAAACACTTGTCTAAGAACTAGAGAAGTCATAAGTAAACCGAATATAGTACGAGGACCAACCCCTCTGTCCTAAAGGACACTGGACAATATACAATACTTTGTATAAGTCCTCTGAGTCTAATAACTCAAACCCTATGCGTCGTAGGTTGAAAATTGTACTTATGGTTAAGAAGAATTACACCGCTGCTTAATGCTCCTTACCTAACCATCCACTGATATAGGTAAAGGTCATCGACATAATTTCAAAAAGTTATATCTCACTTCATAAAAATGAACGTACAGATATATCAATTTGAAATTGGTGCATAACAACGGATATTAAAAACCAAATATTCGCCGTCCGGCAAACAACCCAGGTGAATTTCTCAAATATCACCAATTACAACGAATTCCGATATAATGAGGATTATCACCTAATTCCCAATAGCTTACTCCCACTCATCATCTGTAAAACCATACAGATGTGAGAATCAAACCTGGTAAATACATACCCTGGAGCAAGTGTCAAATTGGGAAATCGGTTTTCCTTTAACAGTACACAGTGAAAATGAAACATTGAAATGTTTCGTAAGGGTATCCTGGTATTCCTGGTAACGCCTCTTCCATTATCAGATTCACAACTGTAACCGTATATTTCTTTGCCATCTCTCCAAGTCCCTTCATATGTTTTTAGTCATTACCTTCTGTACACCCTCTTAGGCTAAATGGTTTTCTTCCTTCCCTACCGTTCGGCACCATCCTATGGTTTGGAAGAAGACTATCCAATAAGCATAATGGGTGTACTGTCCTAATCCTAGGAGCACTCGCAACGCGAGAGAAGGTGAAGATAAAAGACACCTGAATAAACCTTATTCCTATTTCTCCTGAACAAGAATCCATCCCCGAACTGGAACAAGTTCCTTTCGAGTTCGTATATAACCATACGATGGAGTATCCAATAAACTGTGGATGTTCGTAGTGATACGGAGTGTCCTGGAGAAATACAAAGGTGAAGTGGGAGTGGTAATGAAATACTTGGTTTGGTCGTGAATAGCAGTCTCAATCTACTTTGCCCTCCTTCTAATCCCTTTATTTGTCTTTACATAATACCTTCTGTAGACCATCGTTAGGCTAATTGGTTTTCTTCATTCCCTACCGGTCGGCACCTGCCTATGGTTTGGAAGAAGACTATCCAATTTGCAAAATAGGTGTACTATCCCCTAATCTAAGGGGCACTTGCAACCTGAGAGAAGGTAAAAGGAAAAGACAGCTGAATAGTCCTATTCGTTTTCTCCAAAGCCAGAAACCATCCTCGAATAAATTCCTTCGAGTTCGTATATAACCATACGATGGTTTTATCCAATGGAAGTAGACGTTCATAGTAATACGGGGTGTTCTGGAGAAAAGGGTAAAAGTAGGAGTGGCAAAGAGGTTTGCAACTCTGACAATCCAAAAGCCAGTGTTTAAGAAGGTTCGGTTAATTTTGGTCACTGAGTCATAGTCAAGGGTCGGGTCATGGTCGCTGCCAGAGAGAGAGAGAGAAAAGAAACACTCAGCATACACTCTAACCTAGATCAGAATGGCTATCAATTTATCTAATCTGGAAACCTCCCACTGTACCGTCAAATTCTCCTCCAAACCTGAAAGAAGAATTACTCGGGATCACCCGAGGAGTAAACCAACTAATCAGTGGGAATCGGGATCCAACTATCATCGCATGATAACGTGATGGAATCCGCTCACGTTATCACACTCCAGAAGGTATGCGCATATCTGGCAAGTTTCAGTTTCTTTAGAAACTCCCGATGTGATTTTTACCCCATGCTCTTATGACCTTGACTAAGGCCAACAAATCATAAGTCACATGTCAAGTTCTACCCATCATTGTCCAGGTTAATTTGAACCCACCCGTACATACCCTTGACGTAGGCCAAAATAGTAGTACGATTGTCCCAAACTAACGCATCTATATATGCAACAGATAAATATACGGTAGCTACCAATCACTATGCCTTGGCGTAGGTCAAAATACATAGCTTGAACACTACCGAACATTTAACTGAAATAACGGAGGGCTACGAATGGTTTCTGGCGAAAAACCTTTAACGTAATCAGCTTGATATCGATGAAGGAACCGGATAGCTTTTATAAAAATATAGTGGTGAAAACCTTTGCTAAAGAGGTCACTCCTGGTGAAGGGATCTCAGCTCTTTCCCCGTAGAATGAGGTGCAGGATATTCCAACTGAATACCACGATGCAAAGCAAAAGTAAACGACTATAGTGAAGTTATTGCCCTGACGCAAACTTCTGTCCAAGGGGTCACTCCCGGTGAAGGGATCTCGGCCCTTGCCTCGTCGACTGAGGTGCAGGATATTCCAACTGAATACCACTGTGCAAAACAAAAGAGAATGTCCTTGCAATAACAGCTTTTTAAAAATTGTTCCAACAAAATTAGAATATGTTTGTTTAGCTTGCATTGATCCGAATCAATGCAGTCCCATCAATTGATCACACCAATGAAGGACGAAAATAATGATGTACGTATATGCCATCCGCATTCGCTACTGGGTCCCGTCATTACCCGTTAGGTTACTTAACTAACGACAGAGCGGGGACTGGACTAGCGCGGATGCAAAACATATACAACATCTACTAATATATATATCAATATATAATATTCGCTCAAGGCGTGATAAAAAATGCAACATCACAGAAATGTAATAAGCATCCCAGAACAATACAGATATCTGGGATCCCCGGGTTTCATAGAGCCGCTACTGAAACCCGACGTTCCCCTCGTCGTGTGGATAGCCTGTACAATGAAATCCTAGACCCCTACGGGTGCGGCAAGTTACCTGCCAAAACCTGAAGCGAGGCAGCCCCCTTCAGCAACGTGAATGGACCACCCAGCACTTCACGGAATTCGGTAACTTGTGCACCACTCCTTGGGTCAACCTGTACCCCCTACGAGTGCGGCGAATAGCCCGCCAATTCTAGAGTAAAGCCCCCTCCGTCTCAATGCCATGAGATGCGGGCTCGTTGCCCTCTAGAACCCGGCTATCCGTGCACCCCTCCGCGGGGTAATCCTAGTACAGAAAATAAAAATATACATACAATGGGTGCATCGACCTCAGCCCGGTCGTGCCCCAAAAGAATAATATACAAATAGGCAGTGACGGAAGTCCACATGTCGGACGCTCGCCCCGCAATATCAAATGTACATATAAAACCAAACTGTACTACCATTGCATCCAGGCTGTCGACCACGACAATCCGCAACATCACAGCACAACACAGAACATCAACGTGAATGTCACGTTCGCAAATCCGTCTAAAAGGGCTATAGCAGTTAGACAGGATTTACCGATCAAGTGACATTCACGGTCGCAGATATAATGTAAATACTGTGAACTAACATGTTTAAAATTTTCGATCGACCAAAATTCCCGAAGTGGGCCCCAAGCACAACTGTAGCACTCAAAGAAAATCTGGGCCCAAACAGAATATTCCAAAAAGCCCAATTTTAAATCAGAAGCCCACTGTAAATATTTGATGCAATGAACAGTCAAAGTAGAGGCGGAACCGCGGCCAATGCGTGGGTTTTGCCGCGGTTCCGCGGTGGAAAAGTGACTTCACGCGACCAAATTTTCACAGAATGCTTAGAATTCCCTGCATGTATTTCTGCAATGTACTAAAAAAAATTCGAGCCAAAAAAATTTCGACAGAAAACTGATGCATGTAAAACGCGGTTTTTGGAAAATCCGATTGATCGAACTTGTAAACATGTTAGAGCAAGCTATACTAGGTTAATGGCGTGGCTCTGATACCAGTGTAAGTGCACGGCGGCGCCCCGGCCGTCTGTACGAGGCCAAAATGCGGAATCAAGAACTTTTATCATCGTGACAGTCTTACTCAAGATGATAGTATGCTATCTGGTTTACCCTTATCATCGTGTACTGCTTCAGGTGAACTTACAGGTCACTATTACACGTTGATAGAGCCCTTAGGATTCTTGCTTGACGAGCAGCAGTATGATGGCGATCATATACGTGGGAGCTGGGGTCTATAAGAGCATCCATAAAAGGTCCCTAGTCGTGGGAGTTTTGAGACAGGGCATCGATACTCCAGAGTATACTAGTTTATACAGTCGAGACCCCGACGAGGGGCGGTGGCCAGTCTCACAAGCCACTGGTGTCAGTTGGTTCACCTAAGATGTATACAGGTGCTCATTGGGTTATGCGTACACCGAACAGGACTCGCCGGGAACTTGCTAGTTGGTCTTATACCAGACGTCAGATAGCAGTTCCCTGGTGACATGTGTACAGGTTAGTTCATCGACCTGAGATCGTCATTTGTCCCGTGTGAGTTCCCACTGTACTTTGATTACTACCCTACCACGTTCAAAGGAGACGTGCAAACAGGTTTTAGTTGGGTACAGTCCCGAGCCACATGGAGGCAGTGAGCGGATCTGTAGGGGTTCGTCTCTCCCGGTATTGGGGGTGAGGTCGCGCTGTGTCTAGGAGTGCCATTACACGAAGTCCTTGTCCAAGGCAGGAGATTTAATGGTAGGTATTCCAGTAGTATCTCAGGGTGTTCTGGGCTACACTCCGACACGACTTGTACCGCTTTTGGGGGTCTGACTTTTACCAACCCCCTAGGCCCGCCATGCGAAGCTCATAGACGAACGGACTGGACTGTACGGATATTGTCACTGACAGGCTCAGTAGGGTGTCAGGATGAGTTCGCTCATCGACTGTAACGTTTTGAAAATCGTTTCGGTGAAATTTCGGAAAATCGGTAAAATAAGGGGGTTTTCTGTAAAATGTCAAAATACAAATATCTTTATTATAAAATTAAGTATACATATTCTAGCTATGAATTTGCTAGTATTTTGTGTTTATTGAACCACTGGTGAAATTTCAAATTTTCTGAAAATTTTTCCGAAATTAATTATTTTAATATTATTTTAAGCCGTCACTAATACATTTAATTAGGGAAAATTACAAATTGGAATGAGTTGAAACAAATTTTGTGCATCATAACACATTAAACAAAATTTTATCATGTGGTTTTTGAAATGAAATGGTTTGCCAAAACGGTTTAGAAAATATTGAAGAAAAGAGGCTTATTTGGTGAAATTAGTGTAAATGGTTTTGGGGGTATAATATTTATCTTGTTTTTTCCACACCCACACTCACACCCCACATTTTTCCTCCCCTCCTTGGCTGAATTTTCAGCAGCCCCATTTCCCTCATGTCCCCACTTCTTTTGGTAAAAGGAAATGAATAGAATAAAGAGAGAAGGAATAGATATATGGGTATTGGTTTGACTTTGACTTTCTCCCCCCCACTTTCTCCACCTCCCTCTCTCTCCTCACTCCCCCAACCTGGCCGAGAATTCCCTTCCCCCTCTACAACAGCAGCCCTCCCCAAATCCCCTCCATTTCCCGTCAAAAAAATCAATAAAAATCACACAAAAAGCCCACAAAATCAAAATCTAAATCCAACCCATTTTTACTTGACCATTCTAGTATGGATCTAGGGATCAAGATGGCATTTTGGGAGTCTACATCTTGAGCATGATCTCAAAAATGGGAGGTATAATCTCATGCTTTTGTTAAATTTGTTGTCTAGTTGCTTTAATCTAAGTTAACTAAGTGCTTAATTAGGTTTTTGATGAGTTTAATTGCATGATTAAATATTTCAAGTTAGGGTTTTGTTGTGGAAATGGGTTGTGATCGATTGTGCATGGTTTAGTGATATGGATTAACATCTTAAGTTTTGTAGAAAGCTAATCTAGTTGTTAATTACAAATCCTTACTTATAAAATGTCCTAATTAAATTATTTTGCTAACTAGAGTTTTTGAAAAATTATCAAATGCTTAGATTAAAATATAATTATGTTTTCATGTCATTATAAATATTATATTGAGTGGTTTAATGCTTTTAGTTCATGAAAATCCAAGCTAAATTGTTGTTTGTGCATTTTTGCTTTAAATTGTTAAAATTTGGGTATATTGTAAACTAGAATTTTTGGGTTAATGAAATTTATTGGGATTAAATTATGGAAATTGTTTTTAGGACTTATTTAAGATATTTAATAAGTATTATGGCCGCTAGATTTGTTTAAACGTCGAGTTTTGTACTAAAACGGGTAATTTTTGCTTGCATGATTTTCGGAAAAATGGCTTTTAAGGTGAATTTGGGGGTTTTGTGAATTTTAACCTATTTTATATTATAATTAGTGTTCGTGAATGCGCAAATGAGTGTGTTTGGTTTTTCTCGATGGTTTGACATTTGTACATCGACATCGAGGGTTGGTTTGGCTATTCTTGCATGCGTAGGCGATAGGTTTTGACCTATGCGTGATACGCGTGCCGATTTGATTTTCGTATGCCGTTTCGATTTCGAATTTGGTTTTAATGCGATACGGTGCGTTATGATATGTAGGTACCCCATGTGGACTTCGAGACGACAAGCAAGCGCGTGGCAACGTCGGCACCGGCGAGCGAGGACCAGGTGAGTAGATTTATATCTACGGGGAGAAGTCGGGTGGATGGCGTATAGCGCCCCCACAGTTCGTGGTGATGTATACGAATACGTATACACACATATATTTTGATTATATATTTTATGTTGATATGAGACTTGATGATAAAGGTGGATTCTAGGTGTTCATGGATTAGTTTAATGTTAGTTGCGAAACCCCATAGTAGTTGTTACACCCACACACGCACACACACACATGCATACATCTATGTTATTACCTGTGCGTATATGGGGAGATGTGTTTATGTGTTCACCTGGGTATGGGACTAGGTGTTCACATACTGGATTTGCGGATGATACTTGGGATTGAGATGAGTCGATGAGATTTGAGTTAAGGCCGTAAGATCGGTGATATGGCAGGATTCGTACGTGGGATACGTCCTGATGTTATAGCGGATCTTTGAATGACAATGCCATGTGAATAGTGATATTAGTAGTGTACTAGACGTAGGTCAGTACCCCAGATGATGATCTTGATAAAGAGGATACCAGATGAACAGTGTGATGAGTATGATATTGACCCATATCCAAATTTGGGGATGCCGTACGACGGATTTATTTACGAGCTATATATTGACGATTGATCCGCACTCTTGACTTGGGATGTCTGATTATAGATATGGTATCGGATATGATATTATTGAGGCGGGATCACCGACTAATATATATACAGGTATGTATACGTATCGACTCAGATGTTAGGCGGTTTCCTTACCTGTAGTTCAGCTTGTTAGTTCAGCCGTATAATTTAGTGTAGTTGTTAGACTAGATTAGACTCCTGCCTATTTCAAAACTAACGAATCGTGGGTATTTTAAAAGAAAGGTCAAGGGATTTTACGGATATTTCAACAGACGTATCTTTTCTTAAAATCACCGTAGCCTTTATTTCCAAAACACCGCGATTCGTGTTATTTCAAAAGGCATTATTGTAGGACTTATATTAGGTTAATGCAGTTTAGTTATCGTTGGGTCTAGTATTCAGCTCCCGCATATTATTGTCGTTGCTCCGCATCGCATACTTATTGTAATTCATATTTCATTATTGATATCAAGCTGTTAGGACACTATCACCATTACCGATGATGCGTATGTACCACGTACACTTACTTGCCGGCTCACACACATCTTCATCGGTAATTGTCATATCACGTACACTTAGAAAATACTATTACATTGACATAGCCCGTTAGCTAATAGTTTAGACATGATATTAGTGTACTTGCCTTATATGTTAATTTAGACATTGTAGTTATTACCTGCTACTTCATGCATACTATTATTCATTGTTATGGCGCATTCATGGATTCTCATGCATATATTCACTATTTTACATGTTATTGAGGTTTTGGATTCGGATTTCCATGAGATTTTCTGGATTTGGGCGAAAACCGCAAAACTTATACAAACTTCTTCTCTCTCTTTTTAAATGATAAGCGCGGTTTTCCCATGATATATGAGTCGTCCACCATGAGTTTGCTGATGGATTTCGTGACCCGATTCGAGGAGATGGATGAACCGTTTCGGGTACATGGTGGGCCCGGTGCGGTACCCCGGGGAAAGAAGATCGTGTTGTTGACGTTGAGCCTGTGCAGGGGAGCACGACCGACCAGTGATATTACCCGACGCGTCGGATATCCGGAGGATACCGTCGTGGTCATGAGATGGATGGCAGGGGCCGGCCTGGACTGACGGCGCCCTAATCATTGTGATTGAGACATTGAGATTTCGAGATATTGAGGTACAGAGACTGTGATACAGAGATATCGAGATATTGGGATTACGTTTTGTGCCGTTGCTAGGCACTGTTTTATACTGATTTCATTATGATACCTCATTTTAAAAATACAGAAATCTCACTAATTTATGAAAGCAGTTTTCTTCAGTACATGCATTCTGTTTCATGCATTCATACATCATCCATATGATATATTGCTACCTAAGGCACTGACTCGGGCATATAGGATTACACTTGGGTTAGATATTTACGCTAGGCATTGTTATAGACTGCTGGTTATATTTTAGGATTATATGTTATGATCGTATGACCTAGGATTGCGTCATACATGCGATTCCTGTTCGTAGATGTATTCTATTCACGAGTTGGCAACTCACCCCAGTTGTGCCCCAGTTTCTTGCAGGTTTTGCCGTACAGGTTTCATTACGGCTTTGCTGGCACTGCTTCTTTCGGGTGACTTGCTAGTAGGTGGGTTTATTTGTATCGTACCCATCATTAGATATTGTATATTATTATTCAGTTGTATCTAGAAGTTCCATCAACCAAACATATATTTATTGAGATAGAGACCAAAGATGTTATTCTTTCGACCTTAGAGTCGCGTGTTATATTTCTGTAGAATTCTTATTGTTTGAGTTTCCTTTTGAGTTTTGATCCTCGCCCTTGGCGTTGTATATTATATTGCTTTTGTGGTTGTGACCGTCGATTGACGAAGTGCTAGTTCCCGCTTGGGGATGCCTTTTTATTGATTTCGTATACTATTCATGTTGTATCCCGTTTGGGGGCCAGTATTTACAAAGGAGACTCTGCCGAAATTTTCAGGAAATATTTGATGTTTTTAAAATGCATAATTCGGCTTATTCTAATAAAACTACTTGATTTAAATTAGTTTTTCCTTCACTCTACTACTTTTCTTGGTTTGGATTTCTGGATTCTCGGCTTACTTAGATTACGTACGCCTCGAGACGTTTTGTAGTTTAAGTGCCGCTCATGTTCCGTACTTTCGGGACGTGACAAAGTTGGTATCAGAGCGTTAGGTTTTACCTTCGGAGTGTAGGATGACCCTTGGTTGATGGAATAAGTGACTAAAGTAGAGTGACGTGCCGTGGGTATGTTCCGCGGCATACTTACGATACGCTACTCCACTTAAGGAGCCTTAGGATATACATTTCTTTACTCCGTATCATATTCATTCCTGATCTAGCCTCATCGGTACCAGTTATGGTTTTGCTGCCACGATTACGGGCAGGGAGAGCTACTGCTAGAGTTGCGGTCAGCATGAGCTCGTCAAGAACGAGGACTGACCAGGGCATGATTCCGGCGACATACGATTGCAGAGATGTGTCTTTTCATTGTGTTTTCGCGCAATGAGCGTTGGGTGGATTGCTGTATGAGGTTACTCGGACGTGCTGATTTGCACTAGAGGATTGAGCCACTGATAGAGGCCGTCCAGATTTTGATGACCATTGACGTATGGCTTATTCATGATGATTGAGGCACTGTTCAGCATGTGCAGACAAATGAGCCAGTTGTTGCTGCGAACGGCGAGATATTGCCACAGATGTTGGAGCTATTACGGTAAAAGTTGTACTAAGAGATGATAGAAGGTCGCTAGTCATCGAGGATGAATGACTAGGGCATGTGGTTCGTTCACTACCCCGATGCGAGGTCATCAGATAGATTGATTCCAGCTAGAGACGACTTCACGCGGAGACATTGAGAGTCGACAGAGACGATCGAGTGTCAGAAACCTATTATTCCAAGTTTAAAGTATTCGGAAAGACATGCAGGCAATTCTATGGTCCCTCTAGAAGAATGAAACCCTAACTCGACATAATGACCGTGTGAAAGCCTTTGAACCTCAGGGTTTGCGGCAGTTCTGCGGCGCCATTAGTGAGGCTTGGGTTCGCCCTTCTACGGCTGGACCACCGATGCTGTGGTACGTACTCGATACTATTAAGCTGTACCCAAGATGTTGAGCTCTTGGGGGATTATGAGGTTTTGACGAATCGATCGGATGGTTCGACTTCATTCGGATGCCAGGTGGTGAGATGCATTTCTTGGGAGACTCCAGATACGAGGATAGCCGTTGGAGCTCAGTCCATGCAACCACGACAAGACGAGTCCGAAGCAGTCGACATTAGAAGAAAGTGGAGTAAGAGGTTCGTACGAGGTCTTGATGAGACGAAGTTCCACTCCGCCAACATCAGAGATGCGATACGCATGCTGAGGCATTATGCTTGGATATACCTTTCAGAAGGAGTCGCAATGAGTATGCATCCATTCCGTAACAAGAAACAGATATAGTAAAGGACGATGACTTCCGGACAGTTCGGCAGAGACGAAATTTGGAAGAGGTCTCGACAGAACCTTTCTGGAATGAATTACAAGAAGACTAGGACCCAGGAGTGGTCATGTTGCGCACGCCGGCAGGCCAGAGTTCAGGATCGTCGACGAGACAGGCTATGAGTGAGCACGATAGTTGGCCAGAGGTTCTTAGAGGAAGTGCTTGAGCGGGGACTATTCCGCCATATTTGATTTTGGTATTTTGGGCGATCTATTCGCATGATTGATTTTGATGATTGAGTTTCATGATATTTGTTTTCATGCGTCATGGTTGCACCTACTGAGTATTTACGATCTTTGCACAGTTGTTGCACTTGAGATAGTTTTCGTGCCTTGGTTTCTCATGTTTGTGATTATATGGATTTCATACAGTTGAGTTGATTTGTGCGTATATACGCATACGATTTGGTTTTTGCACTCGGTATAGTTCACATATGCTTGCAGTGCAGTGATACGCATGTTGTGCATTTAGATGCACCGGACTTCGATTTCTATTGTGATGTTCGATATTTGTTTTGTGCACCTTGTGCACCTGATTTGATTTTGCGCATGTTCGGCTCTTGATATTGGATTTCATGATTTCGTGCATGATGGATGCACCTGGTTTTGATTTTCGCACATGTTGAGCGCATGTTTTAAGAAGCGATTTCGGTGCACACCAGATGCACTAAATCGAGATTCTTCGTGCATATCAGACGCACCTATCCTTGCTGTCAGGAACACACGTTGCCTATGACAGATGTTGTGTGCACACCCGATGCACTTAGATGTTGTTTCTGTGCGCATGTATAGCACATATATGGATTTTGATTTCCGTGCGCACCAGACGCACATAGTATTCATATGCGTATTTTGGGATTGATTTCTTATAGAGCGGTACGTTTTTATGATATTTGCTATGTGATTTCGTACTGAGGAGGACTGGTCAGAGGACAGTACCTGAATGTATTTTGCATGCATTGATAGCTATCGAAGGGAATTCCAAAAGCGAGCTATAGTCTCAGTATTTATCTACGCGTCTGATATGACACGAAACATTTAAAACAAAGAAACCCTTCTAAATTGTTTCCAAAACGGCGGAACGTACATTTTAAACAAAAAGTATATATATATGGTTATTTTCTTATGATAGACGTCCGCCACTGTGCAGTGTTATATGCATTACACAGCGACTTTAAAAAAATTTGGCATGCATTTCCTTCGGATATTTACATATATAGATTTGATATTTACGTGTATAGTTTCGAGTTATATCATATTGGTTTTGTATTGGATTTGACATTTGTGTCTTTACCATGACTCCGATGATTGCGAGATGCTTGACGGAGTTTTGGTTTTGAGTTATATGCTCATTTTTCATGCGCATGCGCTGCGCTACGATTTGTTTTATGTATTTACGATTTCGGAGCCCCGACGACTTGATGGTTTTGCTTAGATGTTTTAGTATTTGGGGGGAAGTTTTACTTTAAATTCGGGGACCGAATTTCTTTAAGGGGGGAAGATTGTAACGTTTTGAAAATCGTTTCGGTGAAATTTCGGAAAATCGGTAAAATAAGGGAGTTTTCTGTAAAATGTCAAAATACAAATATCTTTATTATAAAATTAAATATATATATTCTAGCTATGAATTTGATAGTATTTGGTGTTTATTGAACCACTGGTGAAATTTCAAATTTTCTGAAATTTTTTCCGAAATTAATTATTTTAATATTATTTTAAGCCGTCACTAATACATTTAATTAGGGAAAATTACAAATTGGAATGAGTTGAAACAAATTTTGTGCATCATAACACATTAAACAAAATTTTATCATCTGGTTTTTGAAATGAAATGGTTTGCCAAAACGGTTTAGAAAATATTGAAAAAAAGAGGCTTATTTGGTGAAATTAGTGTAAATGGTTTTGGGGGTATAATATTTATCTTTTTTTTTCCACACCCACACTCACACCCCACATTTTTCCTCCCCTCCTTGGCTGAATTTTCAGCAGCCCCATTTCCCCCATGTCCCCACTTCTTTTGGTAAAAGGAAATGAATAGAATAAAGAGAGAAGGAATAGATATATGGGTATTGGTTTGACTTTGACTTTATGCCCCCACTTTCTCCACCTCCCTCTCTCTCCTCACTCCCCCAACCTGGCCGAGAATTCCCTTCCCCCTCAACAACAGCAGCCCTCCCCAAATCCCCACCATTTCCCTTCAAAAAAATCAACAAAAATCACACAAAAAGCCCACAAAATCAAAATCTAAATCCTACCCATTTTTACTTGACCATTCTAGTATGGATCTAGGGATCAAGGTAACATTTTGGGTGGCTACATCTTGAGCTTGATCTCAAACATGGGAGGTATAATCTCATGCTTTTGTTAAATTTGTTGTCTAGTTGCTTTAATCTAAGTTAACTAAGTGCTTAATTAGGTTTTTGATGAGTTTAATTGCATGATTAATGATTTCAAGTTAGGGTTTTGTTGTGGAAATGGGTTGTGATCGATTGTGCATGGTTTAGTGATATGGATTAACATCTTAAGTTTTGTAGAAAGCTAATCTAGTTGTTAATTACAAACCCTTACTTATAAAATGTCCTAATTAAGTTATTTTGCTAACTAGAGTTTTTGAAAAATTATCAAATGCTTAGATTAAAATATAATTAAGTTTTCATGTCATTATAAATATTATATTGAGTGGTTTAATGCTTTTAGTTCATGAAAATCGAAGCTAAATTGTTGTTTGTGCATTTTTGCTTTAAATTGTTAAAATTTGGGTATATTGTAAACTAGAATTTTTGGGTTAATGAAATTTATTGGGATTAAATTATGGAAATTGTTTTTAGGACTTATTTAAGATATTTAATAAGTATTATGGCCGCTAGATTTGTTTAAACGTCGAGTTTTGTACTAAAACGGGTAATTTTTGCTTGCATGATTTTCGGAAAAATGGCTTTAAAGGTGAATTTGGGGGTTTTGTGAATTTTAACCTATTTTATATTATAATTAGTGTTCGTGAATGCGCAAATGAGTGTGTTTGGTTTTTCTCGATGGTTTGACATTTGTACATCGACATCGAGGGTTGGTTTGGCTATTCTTGCATGCGTAGGCGATAGGTTTTGACCTATGCGTGATACGCGTGCCGATTTGATTTTCGTATGCCGTTTCGATTTCGAATTTGGTTTTAATGCGATACGGTGCGTTATGATATGTAGGTACCCCATGTGGACTTCGAGACGACAAGCAAGCGCGTGGCGACGTCGGCACCGGCGAGCGAGGACCAGGTGAGTAGATTTATATCTACGGGGAGAAGTCGGGTGGATGGCGTATAGCGCCCCCGCAGTTCGTGGTGATGTATACGAATACGTATACACACATATATTTTGATTATATATTTTATGTTGATATGAGACTTGATGATAAAGGTGGATTCTAGGTGTTCATGGATTAGTTTAGTGTTAGTTGCGAAACCCCAGAGTAGTTGTTACACCCACACACGCACACACACACATGCATACATCTATGTTATTACCTGTGCGTATATGGGGAGATGTGTTTATGTGTTCACCTGGGTATGGGACTAGGTGTTCACATACTGGATTTGCGGATGATACTTGGGATTGAGATGAGACGATGAGATTTGAGTTAAGGCCGTGAGATCGGTGATATGGCAGGATTCGTACGTGAGATACGTCCTGATGTTATAGCGGATCTTTGAATGACAATGCCATGTGAATAGTGATATTAGTAGTGTACTAGACGTAGGTCAGTACCCCAGATGATGATCTTGATAAAGAGGATACCAGATGAACAGTGTGATGAGTATGATATTGACCCATATCCAAATTTGGGGATGCCGTACGACGGATTTACTTACGAGCTATATATTGACGATTGATCCACACTCTTGACTTGGGATGTCTGATTATAGATATGGTATCGGATATGATATTATTGAGGCGGGATCACCGACTAATATATATACAGGTATGTATACGTATCGACTCAGATGTTAGGCGGTTTCCTTACTTGTAGTTCAGCTTGTTAGTTCAGCCATATAATTTAGTGTAGTTGTTAGACTAGATTAGACTCCTGCCTATTTCAAAACTAACGAATCGTGGGTATTTTAAAAGACAGGTCAAGGGATTTTACGGATATTTCAACAGACGTATCTTTTCTTAAAAACACCGTAGCCCTTATTTCCAAAACACCGCGATTCGTGTTATTTCAAAAGGCATTATTGTAGGACTTATATTAGGTTAATGCAGTTTAGTTATCGTTGTGTCTAGTATTCAGCTCCCGCATATTATTGTCGTTGCTCCGCATCGCATACTTATTGTAATTCATATTTCATTATTGATATCATGCTGTTAGGACACTATCACCATTACCGATGATGCGTATGTACCACGTACACTTACTTGCCGGCTCACACACATCTTCATCGGTAAATGCCATGTCACGTACACTTAGAAAATACTATTACATTGACATAGCCCGTTAGCTAATAGTTTAGACATGATATTAGTGTACTTGCCTTATATGTTAATTTAGACATTGTAGTTATTACCTGCTACTTCATGCATATTGTTATTCATTGTTATGCCGCATTCATGGATTCTCATGCATATATTTGTTAGTGTATATGCCAGTTTTTATATTACTTAATGGAAGCTTGGGATATTCACCTTGTATAAACAATCTTGCTCAATATAGTAGTATGCTACATGGTTTGTTTCTACTTCAATGTGTACATGTGTTTATTTTAGTATATCACTATACACATTAGTGGAGCCCTTAGGATCTTTGCTTGATTACCAGCGTTGTGATGGCAGTCACACTAGTGGGGGCCGGGTAATCTATAAGCACATCCTTATACAGGTCCCTAGTCGCAGGACTATCGAAACAGGGCATCGATACTCCGGAGTAGACTAGCGTATGCGCTTCTCATCCCAGTGTGGGAGATGGTCTATCCCACAGCCATTAATACGTCGTACTGGAGATAGTATACGGGTGCTCGTTAGGTTACGAGTACACTAGACAGGACTCGTCGGGAACTGACCGGTTGGTATTATACCTATCGTCAGTTATCAGTTCCCAGGTGACATGAGTACAGCTTAGTCCGCTGACTTGATACTGTCACTTCGCCTCGAGTGTATTCCTACTGTACTTTGATTACTACCCTACAATGGCTCAAAGGAGTCGTGCAAACAGGTAGTAGTTGGGTACAGTCCCGAAGCACTTGGAGGCAGTGACGGTTAGACAGGATTCGTCTCTCCCGGTGTTGGGGGTTGACATCGCGCTGTGTCTAGGAGAGCCATTACACGAGTAGTCCCTGGCCAGGGCAACCGAGATATACTGGTAGGCTTCCAGTGTTATCTCAGGGTGTTTTGGGCTTCACTCCGACACGACTTATACCGCTATTAAGGGACTGACGTTTACCGCCCCCCTAGGCCCGCCATGCGATGTATCAGACGAACAGACCGGACTGTACGGAGATTGTCACAGTCAGACTCAGTTGGAGGTCAGATGGGTTTCACCTCGTCAGTCTTCTTGTCGGCATCTACCTGGGGACCGTTACGCACAGCTAGTGCCGCTTGCGGTCTGTGGTTAAACCCACTGCCAGCGTAGTATCGAGTCTTTAGAGTCCCATACAGAAAGTTATTCGCCTTTAGGCAAAAGAGTAGAGGTCGCATGGTTTTGCGACAGGGTTCGGTCACATCCGTGCACTTATGCACGTACAGTGTCCGGACAGTTAACACTAGCGGGCTTTGTTTTAAGCCAGATCCTAGTGTACGTTTTGGGATTGGATTTATCCAGTATGTATTCGTGTTCCTCGGAACGCGGATGCGGGTGTGTATGCACAGTTGACGGAGAGACAGAGGCAGAGGATTCTCATTAGGGTTGTTGACCGTTGACTATTGACTATTGACTTTTTGCTCAACCCTAATGAGAATATGATATGTAATTAACAATAATATTAATTAAGTATTATGGTGACATGGTTGTTGAGGGGTTGACTTTGTTGACTTGTTGACTTTGTTGACCGGTTGACTAGGTTTAACTAGTTGACCATCATGATGACAATGGCTATCATTTCATGGCAAAGACTTTCTACTTGCTTGTTTCTCTTGTGAAATATGAGTGCATGAAATGATATGGCTTTTGTAGCTTAACCATCACATAATACTTGATTGCTATGATTTGTGATGATGGCTTTGGATTATGAGAGCCAAGAGAGAAAAGTCTTTCTCATTCTATCATTCTCATTCTCTCTCTTGTTCTTAAGCTCTCATCTTCTTCTTCTTGCTCTCCCTCTCTTGAGTCTATGGTTCACTTGTCTCATGTGTTGAGAAACAAGAACCAAAGAGTAAAATCCCAAACATATTCTTTTCTACTCACTCTAGTTCACTAGGTTTAGCAAACCAAGTGAACTAATTTCTTCAAAGATATAAGAAGAAGCCAAAGGTAGAAGCTTTTAGGTGGATCTATCTTCGGCACAAGGAGACGACGGGGTGAAGCCGGTCCGGACAACCATCGAGAGTGAAAGAAGAAGGAGTTCAAGAAAGAAAGGTATAACCCCCTAACCGAGTAGTTAACAACTCCTAATTAGGTTGTTACTTAGATGTTTAACAAAGATCCGGTTTTGAATCCATGTTACCACCTCTAGAAAATTATTTTTCGTCAAATTCCGCATGCCCGAAAGTACCGGGAGAGGTAGCATGGACTTACAGTGGTATCAGAGCCTAGTTAAACTCTATCTAACATGTTAGCAAAGTAACTAGAAGATCGATCAAAGAAAAAGTCACGAAACGATCCCGATATGTTAAGTTTCTGCCGTTTTTTTTCTGTTCAAAAGTTGATAAATTTCATCTTAAAAATCGGCTCAGGCTTTTTATAGAATAACCACAAAATTTGGTCCCACGAACCGATCAAAGAGCCGTGGAAACGCGGCGGGTGCACGCTCCCGCCGCGGTTCCGTGGCCGAGGTCCAAATTTAAGTGTATTTCTGGGGTTGTTTTGGGATTTTTGGAATATGTCTTTTCAGCCCAGATTTTCCAGAACAAAAAATTTGTATTTGGGGCCTATAAATCCGTATTTTTGATCGAACTTCTAAAAGACTTAAGCTGACGGGTTTTTCTGTGATGTGATATTTGTATTGAACGTCTGCTAATCGCTATATGTCGATTAGTGGGGGTTATACAAATCTGTGATCTGTAATGTTATTGGTTTGTGTATATGAATTCATTGGATTGTCGCGGGTGAATAGCCGGGGGTTGTGAGACGAGAGTTTACTTTTCTTTCAATTCATGTAAATTTGTAAATTGATGTAATAATTATTTGTATGGCCGCACAACCGGGTCGGGGTTGTAGCCGTCATTGTATAATTTCTTTTTAATGTTTTTGCTCCTAGGATAGACCCATGGAGGGGGTGCACAAACTACCGGGTATGCCGAGGTGCCGAGTGGCCTACTCACGGAGTTGAGGGAGGTTGCTTCGCTTCGGGTACTTGGCGGGTAGTTTGCCGTACCCGTAGGGGTCTTGGGTGGGGTTTTGGCTATTCACCGCGACCGTGTAATGTGCTTTTCGTTACAGGCTCGTACGAATTGCGGGTTCCTAGTATATCCAATGTATTCATCTGTGATCTGAAATGGCTATCATTGCAATGTATATCTATATATGATATTATTTAGGCGTTGCTTATGTTTTACAGCCGCGCTAGCCCAGCCCCCGCTCTGTCGTTAGTTAAGTAACCTAACGGGTAATGACGGGGGCCCATGGCGAATGCGAATGGCATAAGCGTACGTTATATTTTGGTTGTTTTCTGCAATGGTAGGATTAAATGATGGGACGCATTAAAAGAACTAATGCAAGAATATCACGCATTAAAAGAACTAATGCAAGAAAATAAACCAAGTTAAAGTCGTTGGAACACTTTCGAAAAACCACTCGGTTCTTTTCAAAACCAACTTTAAAAATACGGAGTTTGAGTCACTCCTTTTAAAAGCTATCTCGTTCCATCGACTATATCAAGTTCACTACGTTCACGGTTTCGCCAAAACCATTCGTAGCCCTCTGTCGTTTCACATAAATAGTCAATAGTATTCAAGCTATGTATGTTGGCCAAAGTCAAGGCATAGTGATTGGTAGCTATTGGGTATTCATGTGTAGCATAAATAGATGCGTTGGTTTGGGACAGTCGTACTGCCATTTTGGCCAAAGTCAAGGGTAGGTACGGGTGGATCCAAATTAACCTGGATAATGACGGGAAGAACTTGACATGTGACTTATGATATTTTGGCCAAAGTCAAGGTCATAAGAGCATGGGGAAAAAATCCACATCGGGAGTTTCAAAAGAACTGAAACTTGCTAGTGTTGCATACCATTTGGAGTGTGATGATTCCGGTAGGATTCCTTCAGTTTCGTCACGCGAAGATATTTAGATCCCGATCCTACTGTGAGTATATGCTACTCCTCGGGAAATTTCTCACTTAACGATCAATGTTATAAACCTAGTAGGTGTCTAGAAAGGTGTTAGCGGGGCTACGCCCCCAGGGAAAAGAGGTTCTTAAATTAAGGAATTTCGCGAAAGCGTTGGAAAACCTCCCTCGAAGTACCGACACCAGCCTGGCCGAACGGTTAAGCAAGTATTGTACGATGAGATTGATCCTGACTAATTCTTCCTTTTTGGTTTGAGGAGGGATTCGAGAAACAGTGGGAGCCATCCTGTTTAGACAAACTAAAAACCACTCTAAACTTGCAAGAGCATAATGCTGAGTGTTTCTTCTTCTCTCTCCTAATTGCAGCAACCAATCGACATGACTGGACTTAAGTTACTTCTAGATAAAAACATACCGACAGGGCCAAACTACAAAGTTTGGCTAAGGAATGTCAAAATGGCAATCACTTACGACAAGCTGGGGTATCTTCTTACCACCAAAGCTCCCCCTGTCCCAGGTCCCACCTCCAGCGTCGCGGATAAGGAAATCCGTAAGACTTGGGAGATTGATAGCGCGAAGGCCAAGTGCCTCGTACTTGCCTCTATGGACAACGAACATCAGAGGAGGCACGAGAATATGGACCTTGAGTCCATATTTCTCCATACAAAAGAATAGTATGGAGAGCAATCTCGTATCGCAAGATACGAAGTGTCGAAAAAGTTATTTTCGGCAAGGTTGGCCATCGGATCATCGGTAGAGGAACACGTGCTTAAGATGATTGGCTTCATTGAGGAGCTCGCGGAACTTGGGACCACGTTAGAGAACGAGCTCTATACAGACTTGATTCTCCAGTCCCTTCCTTCCACTTACGCCCAGTTTATCCTGAACTTCAACTTACAAGAAAAGGAAGTTGAACTTTCAGAACTCCTCAACATGCTGAGGAGTGCAGAGGGCACCCTACAGAAAGGTAGGGAAACATCCACTTTGTTTGTAGGAGGATCTTCCTCTTGTAGGTCCAAGGCGAAAGCCAAGGGAAAGAAGAAGAAAGCCCCCGCCAAACCAAGGGGCGGTGTTGCTAAAGTGGATACGAAGGGAAAAGCAGAAGCAACAAAGATAGTGGGGAAGCTTATAGGGAAAGAAGAATGCTTCTATTGTCATAAGAAAGGACACTGGAAGAATGATTGCAGGGCTTGGAAAGCCAGGACACAGGAACTGAAGCAGGTTGCGGCTTCAGCTTCAAGTGTGTATGTTATTGATAACTGTCTTTCAATAAACTCTACTTCCTGGGTATTGGATACCGGATCAGGATCTCATATCTGTAATTCTTTGCAGGCGTTGAGAAACCGTAGGTTTTTGAAGGCAGGTGACATGACCCTCAAAGTTGCAAACGGAGCTAGCATGGATGCTAAGGCCGTGGGGGACTATCACCTGGGAATATCAGATGGACATGTTTTGGTTTTGCGTAATTGTTTTTTTGTACCCAACGCAACTTGTAATATCATTTCTGTATCTTTAGTTTCTAAAGAAGGTTATGAATTTGCGTTTGTAAGTAATGTTGTAAACATTCACCTTAATCAAGTTCTGATTGGGTCAGGTACATTGAACAATGGTATATACGTATTAAACCAACCACAGATTTTCAATGTCCAGAATACACACAAAAGAAAGTCTCCGAAAATAAATCAGACTTTCTTATAGTATTATAGACTAGGTCAGATCAATGAGAGAAGGTTGACGAAGTTACATACAGAAGGATATTTGAATCCGTTCGAATATCAATCGTATGCCACTTGTCAATCCTGTCTCAAAGGAAATATGACAAAGACTCCGTTCACTGGACACGGAGTAAGAGTGAGCGAGCTCTTGGGACTCGTACGCAGCGACGTGTGCGGTCCAATGTCTACAAATGCGCGAAGCGGTTATTCTTACTTCATTACTTTTACGGATGACTTTTCAAGGTACGGTTATGTCTTCTTAATGAAACAAAAGTCCGAAGCCTTTGGAAAATTCCAGGAATATAAGAATGAAGTAAAAAACAAACCGGCAAAAGTATTAAGATTCTAAGATCGGATCAAGGTGGAGAATACTTGAGTGCCGAGTTCCTGGATTATTTAAAAGAGAACGGAATTCTCTCTCAGCTTACTCCTCCATACACTCCGCAACATAACGGTGTATCGGAGAGACGGAACCGAACCCTATTGGATATGGTACGGTCCATGATGAGTAACGCTGAGTTACCGCGATCATTCTGGGGGTATGCGCTAGAATCAGCTGCATACCTTTTGAACCGAGTTCCCACTAAGACTGTGCCTACTACACCATATGAGATGTGGTGTGGGAAGAGACCCTATCTTAATCACATTAAGACATGGGGAAGTCCAGCTTTTGTCAAAAAGCAGCATGTGGACAAGCTCGAGGCACGCTCAGTACAGTGCAAGTTCGTGGGATATCCAAAGAATTCCAAGGGATATTTCTTCTACTGCGAAGAGGAACAAAAGGTGTTTGTTTCTCGTCATGCCCACTTTCTAGAACACCAGTTTTTAGAAAAGGAAATTAGTGGGAGTGCGGTAGAACTGGAAGAAATTCCAGAACCACGAGCTATTACTGAAAGCTTAGTGGAACCAGAGGGTTCAAAAGAACAGGACATTCCTACGCCGCTCCGCAGGAGTAGTAGGCAGTCTCATCCGCCCGAGAGATACTACGGTTTTCTCATAGACGGGGATAGAGAGGATTGCATCATAGATTATGATGAGCCTACTAGCTTCCAGCAGGCCGTTCAGAGCGTTGACTCGGTAAAATGGCTGGATGCAATGCGAACTGAAATGGAGTCCATGTACACCAACAAAGTATGGACGTTGGACATTGCTCCAGACGGGGTAAAACCCGTAGGATGCAAGTGGATTTTCAAAAGGAAGATTGGTGTAGATGGACAGGTTGAGACCTATAATGCTAGACTGGTAGCAAAGGGTTTTCGTCAACGACCTGGTTTGGACTATGACGAGACCTTTTCTCCAGTAGCTATGCTGAAATTCATTCGGATCCTTCTTGCCATTGCTGCCTTCTACGATTATGAGATCTGGCAGATGGACGTAAAGACCAATTTACTAAATGGAAATTTAGAGGAGTGTGTCTATATGGACCAACCAGAAGGTTTCATTCAGAGTGGGAGCAGCGGAAAGGTGTGCAAGTTGCTTAAGTCCATATATGGACTAAAGCAGGCATCGCGGAGTTGGAACATCTATTTTGATGAGACGGTCAAGGAATTTGGCTTTATCAAAAATCCAGATGAACCATGCATCTATAGTAGATTTGTAGCGAGAACTGTAGTATTCCTCGTTTTATACGTGGATGACATTCTCTTAATAGGAAATGACATTCCTATGCTACAATCTGTCAAGGGGTTCTTGTCACACAGGTTCTCCATGAAAGACCTGGGTGATGCCTCATACATCCTAGGGATCCGGATCCATCGTGATAGATCCAAGAGGATATTAGGACTTTCACAGTCCAGGTACTTCGACACCATACTGAAAAGATTTAGTATGGAAGATTCCAAGCGCGGTAACCTACCGTCTTGTCACGGGATCACCCTCTCTAAAGAGATGTCTCCCAAGACTGATTTGGAGAGGGATCGCATGTCTATTATACCCTATGCTTCTGCGGTAGGCTCTATAATGTATGCGATGTTATGTACCAGACCGGATGTGGCTTATGCACTGAGTGTGGTAAGCGGGTATCAGTCAAACACTGGGGAGAAACACTGGATAGCGGTAAAGAACATTCTCAAGTACCTGAGAAGGACTAAGGAGATGTTCTTGGTGTATGGCGGAAAAGACCTCCAGATCGAAGCCTTTGCTGACTCCAGCTTCCAGAGTGACAAGGATGATTCCAAGTCCATGTCGGGTTTTGTCTTTACCCTCAATGAAGGGGCGGTGTGTTGGAAGAGTTCCAAACAGGAAACCGTTGCAGACTCGACGATGGAAGCGGAATACATCGCTGCATCTGATGCCGCAAAAGAAGCTGTCTGGATGAGGAAGTTCATGAAAGAACTTCAAGTGGTTCCGTCCATTGTTGATCCAATACCTCTGTATTGCGACAACAACGGGGCTATAGCTTTAGCGAAGGAACCCAGGTCCCATCAGAGATCCAGACACATCTTGAGGCGGTATCACCTGATCAGGGAGATCGTGGATCGCCAGGAGATCGAGGTTCGGAGGGTCGCTTCAGAAGATAACACTGCATATCCATTCACCAAGGCCTTGCCCCAGACTCAGTTCGAGCGGCTGATCGAGATGATAGGTCTTCGATACACCAGTACATGGCCTTAGTGCAAGTGGGAGATTGTTAGTGTATATGCCCTAGAGGCCATTACTGTATCATACTAGTTTGTATATTACTTAATGGAAGCTTGGGATATTCATCTTGTATAAACAATCTTGCTCAATATAGTAGTATGCTACTTGGTTTGTTTCTACTTCAATGTGTACATGTGTTTATTTTAGTATATCACCTATACACATTAGTGGAGCCCTTAGGATCTTTGCTTGATTACCAGCGTTGTGATGGCAGTCACACTAGTGGGGGCTGGGTAATCTATAAGCACATCCTTATACAGGTCCCTAGTCGCAGGACTATCGAGACAGGGCATCGATACTCCGGAGTAGACTAGCGTATGCGCTTCTCATCCCAGTGTGGGAGATGGTCTGTCCCACAGCCATTAGTACGTCGTACTGGAGATAGTATACGGGTGCTCGTTAGGTTACGAGTACACTGGACAGGACTCGTCGGGAACTGACCGGTTGGTATTATACATATCGTCAGTTATCAGTTCCCAGGTGACATGAGTAGAGCTTAGTCCGCTGACTTGACACTGTCACTTCGCATCGAGTGTGTTCCCACTGTACTTTGATTACTACCCTACCACGGCTCAATGGAGTCGTGCAAACAGGTAGTAGTTGGGTACAGTCCCGAAGCACTTGGAGGCACTGATGGTTAGACAGGATTCGTCTCTCCCGTTATTGGGGGTTGACATCGCGCTGTGTCTAGGAGAGCCATTACACGAGTAGTCCATGGCCAGGGCAATCGAGATATACTGGTAGGCTTCCAGTGTTATCTCAGGGTGTTTTGGGCTTCACTCCAACATGACTTGTACCGCTATTAAGAGACTGACGTTTACCGCCCCCCTAAGCCCGCCATGCGATGTATCAGACAAACAGATCGGACTGTACGTAGATTGTCACAGTCAGACTCAGTAGGAGTTCAGATGGGTTTCACCTCATCAGTCTTCTTGTCGGCATCTACCTGGGGACCGTTACGCACAGCTAGTGCCGCTTGCAGTCTGTGGTTAAACCCACTGCCAGCGTAGTGTCGAGTCTTTAGAGTCCCACACAGAAAGCTATTCGCCTTTAGGCAAAAGAGTAGAGGTCGCATGGTTTTGCGACAGGTCGCATGGTTTTGCGACAGGGTTCGGTCACATCCGTGCACTTATGCACGTACAGTGTCCGGACGGTTAACACTAGCGGGCTTTGGTTTAAGCCAGATCCTAGTGTACGTTTTGGGATTGGATTTATCCAGTATGTATTCGTGTTCCTCGGAACGCGGATGCGAGTGTGTATGCACAGTTGACGGAGAGACAGAGGCAGAGGATTCTCATTAGGGTTGTTGACCGTTGACTGTTGACTATTGACTTTTTGCTCAACCCTAATGAGAATATGATATGTAATTAACAATAATATTAATTAAGTATTATGGTGACATGGTTGTTGAGGGGTTGACTTTGTTGACTTGTTGACTTTGTTGACCGGTTGACTAGGTTTGACTAGTTGACCATCATGATGACAATGGCTATCATTTCATGGCAAAGACTTTTTACTTGATTGTTTCTCTTGTGAAAAATGAGTGCATGAAATGATATGGCTATTGTAGCTTAACCATCACATAATACTTGATTGCTATGATTTGTGATGATGGCTTTGGATTATGAGAGCCAAGAGAGAAAAGTCTTTCTCATTCTATCATTCTCATTCTCTCTCTTGTTCTTGAGCTCTCATATTCTTCCTCTTGCTCTCTCTCTCTTGAGTCTATGGTTCACTTGTCTCATGTGTTGAGAAACAAGAACCATAGAGTAAAATCCCAAACACACTCTTTTCTACTCACTCTAGTTCACTAGGTTTAGCAAACCAAGTGAACTAGTTTCTTCAAAGATCGAAGAAGAAGCCAAAGGTAGAAGCTTTCAGGTGGATCTATCTTCGGCGCAAGGAGACGACGGGGTGAAGCCCGTCCGGACAACCTTCGAGAGTCAAAGAAGAAGGAGTTCAAGAAAGAAAGGTATAACCCCCTAACCGAGTAGTTAACAACTCCTAGTTAGGTTGTTAGTTTCATGTTTAACAAAGATCCGGTTTTGAGTCCATGTTACCACCTCTAGAAAATTGTTTTTCGTCAAATTCCGCAAGCCCGAAAGTACCGGGAGAGGTAGCATGGACTTACAATATTCACTATTTTACGTGCTATTGAGGTTTTGGATTCGGATTTCCATGAGATTTTCTGGATTTGGGCGAAAACCGCAAAACTTATAAAAACTTCTTCTCTCTCTTTTTAAATGAAAAGCGCGGTTTTCCCATGATATATGAGTCGTCCACCATGAGTTTGCTGATGGATTTCGAGACCCGATTCGAGAAGATGGATGAACCGTTTCGAGTACATGGTAGGCCCGGTGCGGTACCCCGGGGCAAGAAGATTGTGTTGTTGACGTTGAGCCTGTGCATGGGAGCACGACCGACCGGTGATATTACCCGACGCGTCGGATATCCGGAGGATACCGTCGTGGTCTTGAGATGGATGGCAGGGGCCGGCCTGGACTGACGGCACCCTTGTCATTGTGATTGAGACATTGAGATTTCGAGATATTGAGGTACAGAGACTGTGATACAGAGATATCGAGATATTGGGATTACGTTTTGTGCCGATGCTAGGCACTGTATTATGCTGATTTCATTATGATACCTCATTTTAAAAATACAGAAATCTCACTAATTTATTAAAGCAGTTTTCTTCAGTACATGCATTCTGTTTCATGCATTCATACATCATCCATATGATATATTGCTACCTGAGGCACTGACACAGGCATATAGGATTACACTTGGGTTAGATATTTACCCTAGGCATTGTTATAGACTGCTGGTTATATTTGAGGATTATATGTTATGATCGTATGACCTAGGATTGCGTCATACATGCGATTCCTGTTCGTAGATGTATTCTATTCACGAGTTGGCAACTCACCCCCATTGTGCCCCAGTTTCTTGCAGGTTTTGCCGTACAGGTTTCATTACGGCTTTGCTGGCACTGCTTCTTTCGGGTGACTTGCTAGTAGGTGGGTTTATTTGTATCGTACCCATCATTAGATATTGTATATTATTATTCTGTTGTATCTAGAAGTTCCATCAACCAAACATGTATTTATTGAGATAGAGACCAAAGATGTTATTCTTTCGACCTTAAAGTCGCGTGTTATATTTCTGTGGAATTCTTATTATTTGAGTTTCCTTTTGAGTTTTGATCCTCGCCCTTGGCGTTGTATATTATATTGATTATGTGGTTGTGACTGTCGATTGACGAAGAGCTAGCTCCCGCTTGGGGATGCCTTTTTATTGATTTCGTATACTATTCATGTTGTATCCCGTTTGGGGGCCGGTATTTACAAAGGAGACTCTGCCGAAATTTTCAGGAAATATTTGATGTTTTTAAAATGCATAATTTGGCTTATGCTAATAAAACTACTTGATTTAAATTGGTTTTTCCTTCACTCTACTACTTTTCTTGGTTTGGATTTCTGGGTTCTCGGCTTACTTAGATTACGTACGCTTCGAGAAATTTTGTAGTTTAAGTGCCGCTCATGTTCCGTACTTTCGGGACGTGACATCGACGTCCCTTTTGGTCAATACCTGATAGCCCGTTACGTATGGCTAATACCTCTGACGCGCTAGTGGTTAAATCCACAACCAAAGTATTGACGAGTCTTTAGAGTCCCCCACAGACCGTTTTCTCAAGTTTCGTGCGAAACGCTGTAGAGGCCGTATGGAGATATGGCAGGGTTCGATCTTATACGTGCGGTATTGCACGGATCATGATCGGACGGATAATACCAGCGGGCTTTGGTTTAAGCCGGATCCTAGTATTGTACAGTGTAGATTTTGTCTCATTGCATTTGTATTCGGTCGAAATACAAATGCCGGTATGTATATACAGTCGCAGGGTTTTCCTATAATTTATTACGGGATCAGTTTTCTGATGTTGCCAGTTTGCTTTCCGTTTCGGCCATTTTCCTTTGTTTCTTTCTTTGGCTGAAAATTGGTGGAGGAGGGCTTATTTGCAAATGTGCAAATTAGCATTTTGGAGGGTGTTATTTGCAAGTAGTTTCTTCATGATGGTTCTTGCTTCCTTTGACTTCTTTACTTCATGATTGCTTGACTTTTGGAGTTTTGATGGTTGATGGAGTGTTGAACTTTGTTTGTGATCATTTCTTCTCATCATCACTCTTTTCCCTCTCTCTTGCATTATTCTTTTGGCTCACTCCCTCTTCTCATTCTTCATGCCAAATGGCCGGCTATTCTTGTTGAGGGGCTGTCCAAAAATTTGAGGAGAGAAATTGATCCATTTTTCTTGCCAAAAAATCCTCTAGTTCATCTCAAAAAGCATATATCTCATTCCTCCAACAAAAGGCAACTTCTAGTAACCCCATTGAGACAAAATGGTTCTACACTATCCTATAGCATTCTTGGACATGTCGACTTGCCAACTTCGTACCCGAGTTGCCTCGGTCCAGAGGTGGGAGCCCGTAAAAGAACCCGGCGATGTGGTGCCCTTCCGACGAGGAGATGAAGACCGGAAATTCCACGGGGAGATCGGGACGATGACGAGAAGACCGAAGGACACGGATCGCTCGGTATATCTCTCTACCCCTTCTCTAGTTAGCAAGGAGTAGGTTAATGGCCCGATCCGGTTTCGAAAGTCCGCGGTAGCGCCGGTTCTAGTTTTTAGAAAAGTTCTTGATTCCGCATTTTGGCCTCATACAGACGGCCGGGGCGCCGCCGTGCGCTTATAGTACACTTATGCCATCCTCATTCGCCTCGATGTCCCCTCGTGCACCGTTAGGTTAGGTAACTAACGGCAGAGCGGGGCAGGGCTAGCGCGGGTGTAAAACATAAGTAACATCTATATAATATATCATATATACTATATACAGTATTTATCACAACATATCAAATGATCACATCACAGATATCGCAGCAGAAGAAAACATATGAAACATTGGATATACTAGGACATCCGTATTTTATTTTGAGCCTCTATAAAATACGGATCCCAAGGTCGCGATGAATAGCCAAACCCACACCCCTAGACCCCTATGAGAGCGGCAAGCAACCCTTCCAATTCTAGAATTAGGAGACCCGGACTCGACTCCTCGAGTTGGTCTCCCACTGGACTCTAGAACCCGGTTACTTGTGCTCTCCTTCTTAGGTCTATCCTAGTGCGGAAAAGTAAATAATATACAAATGGTGACATCAACCTCATCCCGGAAGTGCCCCAACAAAAGAATATTACATACATTTAATTTTACATGAATGAAAATAAATACCCTCATCTCACATAAAAAAAAACCCGGCTATTCAGAACGCGACGATCCAATATAACATATCCAGCAACACATAACATCACATGTCATCAACATAAGTAAATATGCGTATCCCAATTGTCGTTGACATATAGCAACGAAACCGGCGATATCACATATTAAACTTACGGTCGCATAAAGAAAGTGTAAAACTACAACATTTGGAATCCACAATCTCTTTAGACATCGTAAATCCGAAATATCACATACTTCGCATTTCATGCCTAACTATATGAATTCCACATATTGTATCACATTCCAGATAAATAGACAGTATTAAACTTTCCGATCGAATAATCAAATACCCAGGATTTCCTAAATAGCTCAACACTTGAGCGGAGTTCAAAAATTCCAGAATACGTCACAGTACCAACGGTCCAGCCGTAGAAGGGTCAAGCCAACGCCTCACATGTGACAACGTCGTACTCCCCCAAACCCTAAGGTTCAAAAGGCAGTTCAAGACGGTCATATAATCGAGGTAAGGTTTGTTGTCTTCTAGAGCGTCCATCGCGTAACATGCACGTTTTTCCGAAAGATTTAAACTCAAGAAAAATTCAACACTTGAAAGTTTTTCGTGCCGGGAAATAATGAGTTAATGATATCCGCTCGAACATTTTAACAGTTTCTAAATATCCGGAAAACATAACGAAATTAAATATTCCGATCGAATCAACGATTACAAAATAAACCCCAGAACACTCAACACTTGAGTCAGATTAAAAATACCCAGAAAATAGTAACAACAGATACAAGTATTACTATGCAAACACGTGTCAATAATACCAAAGTACGGCCGCGGAACCGCCGCGGGAAGCAGGTTACCGCCGCGGTTCCGCGGCGACTTGATGGTATCATGAGTTCGTATTTCATGGTAATTCTTAGAATTCCCTGCTGATTTTTTTAGGTATTTTCAATTCAGAAAAATCACAGTTTTAAAAAAAAATCCAGAGAGGGGGTTAAATTGACGTTTCCGGGTTCGATCGGGGTTTTAACTTCGTATACACGTCACATAATGCTCTAGCTAGGATTTAATACCACTGTAGGGTAACTAGGCACTCTAATAAGGTTCTACAAGGCATCTACCATGCCGAAATCAAATTTTTATGTGCCGAACAACCCTAAGCAAGATCGTATATTAGAGATTAGGCGAAACTAATAGCAAGCAAACAACTTTACTTCTTTGAGAATACGAAATACAACCTTTGTAGATCGGCCCTTCACTTCTAAATCTCCTTGTCGTAGTCCCTTCGCTGCGATCATGGTTCTCCCAGGCTCTTGCATGCTTCACGAGGCGAAAGATGCGTCCTTGCTTGAAGTCTTCGAGGCCGAAGATGATCTACGTCGAGGGAATACCGACTCAAGCTACTACTTCACTAACTAGAGAATTAGTGAAGCAAACACCCTAAACTAAAGTGCTAGTCTAGTAGAGGATGGAGAAATAAGAAGTGGGTTCTCTTTAGAATTTCATTTCTCACAATGCTTTTCACTTTGGATCAAACCCTAGAGAGCTTTTTAGCTCAAGGAAGAAGATGAAGAAATGAACTGAGAAAGATAATGATCAAGTGAGTGAGCTAACCATGGTGAGTGAGTATTATATACTAACTCATGTAGAGACTTAATCATGGCTAAGTGTGATGGTTAGGTTAATAAAAATCCAAAGTAAAAACAAACTTAGTGGACTTTAGTCAATGCATCCACAAGCTTCCACAAGCTTCATGCATTTTCTAATTTTCCACTAATTTTGTAATTACTTTAAATACATTAAACCCAACATAACAAATAGCATGGTGTAAGTCTCATACACCCATGAAAGATGTATCATCAACCATGATACAAAATGAAAAACACACATTTAATATATATCACATATCTACTAAAGTTGTGCACATGTGAGAAAAATCCTTAAGTGAACAAATGTTTGTTAATGTAAATTAGTATATCATATATACAATTATACACAAAATTATTAAATCAACACTTGACTTAATAATCCGGTTATATCTCATATAACCAACTAACATCCAATGTATCGACTTATCGAATCAATACTTGATTCGATAACCCGGCTATATCACATAAAACCGACCGATACAAAAAGTCTCGAGAATAGAATACGGTATCACATACACGCATTATTCTCGGTCCCGCACATATCACATACATGCTCTTATTTTGTTTTGCCTCAGCCAGTAAAACCTCTATGTAGGACTCTAAAGACTCGTCAATACGCCGGCAGTAGGTGATGATCACATCAAGCACCCACAAGCCGTCAGCGGTACTAGCTGGACGTAACGGCTACCCGGGTATTGAGCGATCAGAAGATCAGCAAGCAAGCCCGCTCCAACTCCTGTAAAAGACTGTCGGTAACACTTCCCGTACAGTCCGGTCTCCTCGTCTGATATGTCGCATATCAAGTCTAGGGGTGTTAAACGTCAGACCCCAATAACCGATAAGTCATGCCGATGTGAGGCTCATAACGTGTCGAGAAACTACTGGTAACACTTACCAGTAAATCTCTAAATCAGCCCTGGCCAGGGACTTCCCTGTAACGGCCAATCGAGCACAGCGCAACATCATCCCCCAATACCGGGAGAGACGAAATCCCTCCTATCGCTCATTGCCTCAATGTGACTCGGGATTGTACCCAAAAACCGCCGTTTTTCACGCCCTCTTGGACGTGGTAAGGTGGAAATCAAAGCATAGTGGGAATCACACAAGACTCTATGACGATCTCGGGTCTACAGACTAAACTGCACAAGTGTCACCAGAGAACTGCCATCTGACGTGAGGTATAATACCATCTGGGAGTTCTTGGCGAGTCCGTTCCGTGTACCCAGTCTCCACTGAGCACCCGTATACCATCTCTGATGTCAAACACCAATGGATATGGGATCATCCATCGCCCATCGCATGGGTCGAGAAGCGTATATGCTAGTCTACTCTGGTATATCGATGCCTTGTCTCGATACACCTACGACTAGGAACATTAAAGAATGTACTTATGGACTACCATGGCCCCACTAGTATGATCTGCATCATTGTCCAGGTAGTCAAGTACACATCCTAAGGGCTTTACCAACATGTAACTATAAGACAGTATCAAGAGACAAGTATACATGTTAAGATAAAGAGCAACCATATAGCATACTACCATATCAAGCAAGAAAGTCATCTCTATATATGTCCAAGCATCCAATATAATATACATGATCTGTACAATACTGGCCTCCAGGGCATACATACAACTAACACTAGGAACTCTCCGGACCTCGATCTCCAGGCGATCTATGATCTCCATGATCAGGTGATACCGCCTCAAGATGTGTCTGGACTTCTGATGGGACCTGGGTTCCTTCTCTAAAGCTATAGCTCTGTTGTTGTCGCAATACAGCGGTATTGGATCAACAATGGTAGGAACCACCTGAAGTTCTGTTAGGAACTTCTTCATCCATACTGCTTCTTTTTCGGCATCGCAAGCAGCGATATACTCCGCTTCTATCGTTGAGTCAGCAACGGTGTCCTGCTTGGAACTCTTCCAGCACACTGCCCCTCCATTAAGGGTAAAGACATAACCTGACATGGACTTGGAGTCATCCTTGTCACTCTGGAAGCTGGAGTCGGCAAAAGCCTCGAACTGGATGTCTTTTCCGCCGTAAACCAAGAACATATCCTTAGTCCTTCTCAGGTACTTTAGAATGTTCTTTACTGCTATCCAGTGCTTCTCCCATGGGTCTGACTGATACCTGCTTACCACGCTTAGTGCGTAAGCTACATCTGGTCTGGTGCACAACACCGCATACATTATAGAGCCTACCGCAGAAGCGTAGGGTATAACTGACATGCGATCCCTTTCCAAATCAGTTTTGGGAGACATCTCTTTGGATAGGGTGTTTCCGTGACAAGCCGGTAAATTACCGCGCTTAGAATCTTCCATACTGAATCATTTCAGTTTAGTGTTGATATACCTGGACTGCGAAATTCCCAACATCCTCTTAGATCTATCACGATAGATCTGGATCCCCAGAATGTAAGAGGCATCACCCAGGTCTTTCATGGAGAACCTGTGTGACAATAATCCTTTGACAGATTGTAGCATAGGAATGTCATTTCCTATTAATAGAATGTCATCCATGTACAAAACGAGGAATACGATAGTTCGTGAGACAATTTTACTATATATACATGGTTCATCTGGATTTTTGATAAAGTCATATTCTTTGACCGTTTCATCAAAATAGATGTTCCAACTCCGCGATTCCTGCTTTAGTCCATAAATGGACTTAAGCAACTTGCACACTTTCCCGCTGCTCCCACTCTGATTGAAACCTTCTTGTTGATCCATATAGACGCACTTTTCTAAATTACCATTTAGAAAAGCCGTCTTTACGTCCATCTGCCAGATCTCATAATCATGGAAGGAGGCAATGGCAAGAAGGATCCGAATGGATTTGAGCATAGCCACTGGAGAAAAAGTTTCGTCATAGTCCAAACCAGGTCTTTGATGAAAACCGTTTGCAACAAGTCTAGCCTTATAGGTTTCCACCTGTCCATCTACACCAATCTTTTTCTTGAAAATCTATTTGCATCCTATGGGTTTTACCCCATCTGGAGCAAAGTCCAAAGTCCATACTTTGTTGGTGTACATGGACTCCATCTCGGTCCGCATTGCATCCAGCCATCTTACCGAGTCACCGCTCTGGATGGCCTGCTGGAAGTTAGTAGGTTCATCATTATCAATGACGCAATCCTCTCTATCCCTATCTATGAGAAAACCATAGTATCTCTCAGGCGGATGAGATGGCCTACTACTCCTGCGGAGGGGTGCGGGAATGTCCTGTTCTTCTTGAACTACTGGTTCTACCAAACTTTCAGTAGTAGTTTGTGGTTCTGGAATTTCTTCCAGTTCTATTGCGCTCCCATTTGTTTCCTTTTCTAAAAACCGTTGTTCTAGAAAATGGGCATTTCGAGAAACAAAAACCTTTTGTTCCTCTGCATAATAGAATAAATACTCTTTGGAGTTCATTGGATATCCCACAAACTTACACTGTACTGATCGTGCCTCGAGTTTGTCTGCATGCTGCTTTTAACAAAAGCTGGACATCCCCATATCTCCAGATACTGAAGATAGGGTTTCTTCCCACTCCACATCTCATATGGCGTGGTAGGCACAGTCTTGGTAGGAGCCCTGTTCAAAAGATATGCTGCTGATTCCAGCGCATAACCCCAGAAAGATCGTGGTAACTCAGCATTACTCATCATGGAACGTACCATATCCAATAGGGTTCGGTTTCGTTTCTCCGATACACCGTTATGCTGTGGAGTGTATGGAGGAGTAAGCTGACAGAGAATTCCTTTCTCTTTTAGGTAACCTAGGAACTCGGTACTTAAGTATTCACCATCTCGATCAGATCTCAGTGTCTTGTTACTTTTGCCGGTTTAGTTTTCTACTTCATTCTCATATTCTTGGAATTTCTCAAAGGCCTCGGATTTATGTTTCATTAAGAAAATGAATCCATACCTAGAGTAATCGTCCGTAAAAGTAATGAAATATGAAAAACCACCTCTTGCATGTGTAGACATTGGACCACATACATCGCTGTGTATGAGTCCTAAGAGCTCGCTCGCTCTTATTCCATGTCCAGTGAATGGAGTCTTTGTCATCTTTCCTTTGAGACATGATTGACAAGTTGCATAAGATTGATATTCGAACGGATCCAAATATCCTTCTCTATGTACTTTAGTTAACCTTGTCTCATTGATGTGACCCAGTCTACAATGCCATAAGAAAGCCTGATTTATATCTTGAGACTTTCTTTTTAGTTTGTTCTGGACATTGAAAATCTGTAATTGGTTTAATGCGTATATACCGTTATCTAGTATACCAGACCCAATCAAACCATGATTAAGGTGGATGTTAACAACACCGCTTACAAATGTGAAATCATAACCTTCTTTTGATAACAACGATACTGATATGATATTACACGTTAGACTAGGTACACAAAAATAGTTGCGCAAAACCAAAATATGTCCACTCGTCAATCCTAGGTGATAATCCCCTGCGGACACAGCACCCACGCTAGCTCCGTTAGCAACCTGGAGGGTCATATCACTAACCTTTAGCACTCTACGGTTTCTCAGTGCCTGCAATGAATTGCATATATGAGATCCTGATCCGGTATCCAATACCCAGGAAGTAGAGTTTATTGATAGACAATTTTCAATTACAAACACACCTGAAGTCGAAGCCACAGCTTGCTTCGGTTCCTGGTTCTTGGTAATCCAAGCTTTTCAATCTTTCTTCCAATGGCCTTTCCTACGACAGTGGTAGCACTCGTCCTTTGCCACTACTGGCACCGCAGCCTTTGCCTTCCCTTAACTCCCACCTTACCAACACCACCTCTCGGTTTGGTAGCGGCCTTCTTCTTCCTTCCTTTGGCCCTAGCCTTGGACCCGGAAGAGGAAGCACCGCGAACAAACATAGTGGGTGTTTCCCTTGCTTTCTGCAAGGTGCCCTCTACACTCCTCAACATGTAAAGCAGTTCTGGAAGTTCAACTTCTTTTCCTTGAATGTTGAAATTCAGAATAAACTGGGCGTAGGTGGAAGGAAGGGACTGAAGAACCAAGTCTGTATACAACTCATTCTCTAATGTTGTCCCGAGGTCCGTGAGCTATTCTATATAGCCAATCATCTTAAGGACATGTTCTCCTACAGATGATCCGACGGCCAGCCTCGACTGAAACAAGTTCTTCGAGGTCTCGTATCTTGCTATACGAGATTGCTCTCCATACAGATCCTTTGTGTGGAGAAATATGGATTCAAGATCCATATTCTCGTGCCTCCTCTGATGTTCATTATTCATAGATGCAAGCACGATGCATTTGGCCTTCGCGCAATCAATCTCCCAGGTCTTGTGGATTTCCTTATCCGCGTCACTGGATTCTGGACCAGGGACAGCAGGTGCCTTAGTGGTAAGGAAATACCCCAATTTGTCATAAGTAATTTTCATTTTAACATTCCGGAACTAATCTTTACAGTTTGACCCTATCAAAATATTTTTATCTAATAGTAACTTAAGGCCTGTCATGTTCTGGGTCGCTGCAATGAGAGAGAGGGAACACTCTAGCATGATTCTCTTGCAAATTTAGAGTGGTTTTTAGTTTATCTAAATAGGATGGCTCCCACTGTTTCTCGAATCCCTCCTCAAACCAAAAAGGAAGAACTAGTCAGGACTATTCTCACCGTACAATACTTGCTCAACCGTTTAGCCAGGCCGGTGTGGGTACTTCGAGGGAGCTTTTATGACGCTTTCGCGAAGTTCCTTAATTAAATAACCTCTGTTCTCTGGGGGCATAGCCCCGCTGACACCTTTCTCGACACCTACTTGGTTTATAGCATTGATCGTTATGTGACGAATCTCCTGATGAGTAGCGGATACTCACAGTAGGATCGGGATCCAAATATCACCGTGTGATAAAGCTGAAGGAATCCTACAAGAATTATCACACTCCAAATGGTATGCAACTCTTAGCAAATTTCAGTTTCTTTAGAAATTCCCGATATAATATCGATGCCCTGTCTCGATATCCCCTCGACTAAGAATTGTTTAAAGGATGTACTTGTGGACCACCCTGGCCCCACTAGTATGATCTGCATCATAGTCCTGGTAGTCAAGTACATAGCCTAAGGGCTTTATCAACATGTGGGAGAAAGACAGTATAATAATACCAGTCTACATGTTAAGATAAAGGCAAGCAGATAGCATACTATCATGTCGAGCAAGATAGTCCTCCATATATGTGTCCAAGCATCCACTATATCATACAATAATGTCCTCTAGGGCATACATATTCCTAACATGTTCCTCGGTGTGGTAGAAGATATACCCTCACGAATGTTTGGGATATCCTACAAACTTGCACAGAACTAACCTTGCCTCGAGCCTGTCCAGATTTTGCGTTTTAACATAAGCCGGACAACCACATATCTTAATAAAATTAAGATATGGTCACTTCCTTTTCCATATCTCATGTGGAGTTGTAGGCACGGATTTGGTAGGAACCATATTCAATAGGTATGCAGCTGTCACATGTGCATAACCCCAAAAGGAAATGGGTAACTCAGCATTACTCATCATAGAGCGCACCATATATAATAAGGTGTGATTCCTCCGCTCTGACACTCCATTGTGTTGTGGTGTATATGGAGGAGTACGCTGAGAGAGAATCCCATTCTCTTTTAAATATTCTCGGAATTCCATGTTCAAGTATTCTCATACTCGATCTGATCGAAGGACTTTAATACTTTTTCCCGTCTGGTTCTCTACTTCGTACTTATATACCTTGAATTTCTCAAAAGCTTCAGAATTGTATTTCATCAGGAACACGTGTCAGAATCTTGAGAGATCATCGGTGAATGTAATGAAGTATGAGGAACCATTCCCAGCATGTGTAGACATAGGACAGCATACATCACTATGTATCAGTCCCAAGAGTTCAATAGCTCTTTCTCCGTATCTAGTAAACGGAGTTTTGGTCATTTTTTGTGATGACCTAGAAAAGACACGTGACTGGCACTTGAATTAAGTGAAGTATATATGACCCCACCTAATTCAAGTAAGCCAAAAGCCCAGAAATCTAAACCTTTTTAGGGAAAACAGTGGAGGTGAAGTTTTGAAGTAAGGTTTAATGAAGTCAGGTTCCTTCTTTAAATACATAGGTACTATAATATGAAACAATGTTTTGTAGCTATTTGTAACCATTTTCATCATTTGAAATTTCGACAGCACCTCATTTGTAATTTTTAGCCCGAAAACGAATACAAGCAATAATAAATATAGGCATCTCCAAGCGGGAGATAGCTCTTCGCCGAAAGGCAGAAACAATCACGCAAGATAATAAATATACAACGCCGAATGACGAGAAAACAGAGAAAGAAAGTAAGAAAACTAAAGCATCATCAAGAAAACAGAAACAATAATAAGTACAAAAGCGTGACTATAAATCCGAAAGAATATAGAAACAGTGGTTTATAAGTCTACTAAATATACAAGTCTGGTTAATGGAGCTTTAACTAGATACAACTGAATAATTATTAATATACAAATGGTGGTCACGATGCAAGTGGATCCCACCTACCAAAGCAATCACCCGGAAGATAATGGAGTGCCAGCGAAGCAGCTACGGAACCTGTACGGCTAACCTTCAAGAAACTGTGGCACAACGGGGGTGAGTTGCCAACTCGTGAGTAGAAGACATCACCGAGTATAAACCGAATGTATGACTATCTCTTAGGTCATACAGTACAATACAATAATAATAGTAGCATGATAACATCGAGTAACAATAGAGATAATAATATAGACATAGGTGTAAAGTTAAGTACTCGTGTCCGTGTCATAAAGTAACTACATGTCATATGCAAATATATCCATGAATGTAAATGCATCAATGAATGTGTGCCCAGCAACGACACAGGAAAATCAGGATAAAACCTGAGTGCCCAGCATCGACACACGAAAATATCATAAAAATCGTTTCCAACTGTGATACAATATCTTCATATATCTCAGGCGCCGCATCCTCAGAACGGCCCTCAAATCCATGTCATGACTCCGGTCGGTATCCTCCGGATAACCGCCGGGTCCAAAATATCACCAGTCGGTAGTGCTCCCATGCCGGGCTCAACGTCTCTCTATACGGCCTTCTTGCCCCGAGGTATCGTACCGGGTCCACCATGTACCCGCATACGGCGTCTCCTTACTCCTCGAATCGGGTAATCATATATCATATATGCTCCAGAACCGTGAAATCTCATGGTGGACGCCACACATCATATCAAGGAAAACCGCATTTTCTTTTAAATGGAGCATAAGTTTTTAATTTCACATGCGGTTGCCAAATCCAGAAATCTCATGAAAATCGAAATCTCAAAATCATGAGCTAATAATGGACAATGAATATCGGCATAGAGCCCAACTGCAGTATATAATCAGAATGTAGGTAAACAAATGCATGTGGCATCTAAATACGAAATGCAATGTTAAAATTAGCATATGATATCAGGAATGTTAACAAAGCTACTTAGCTACATCTATCGGTGTATACAAAGGAATAATGGTTAGTACAGTGTGCGTGACATGGCAATTACCGATGCTGATGTGTGTGAGCCGGCAAGCAAGTGTACGCGCAACATACGCATCATCGGTAATTCTGCAAGTGTCCTAGCAGATGAGATCATGACAGAAAGTAAACAGTAAAAGCAACCATAAGGTATATAAGTCTATGTACGAGACATATCGTTTATCGTGTTTAATTAGCATGAATCGTTGTTTTTAGAAAAGTAGGGACTACGGTGTTTTTTTGAGAAAAGAGATGTCTTTTGAAAATCTATAATATCCCTCGGTTTATCCTTTGAAAAAGCCTACGATTCGTTAGTTTGAAAGTAGGTATGACTCGATCCTAAGCTAACATCTATCTAAGCAACTAAAGACTAAACTAAGAACCGAGTCAAAAGTAAATAGGAATCGAAGGATATTCGAGTCGATATATCTAGTAGTCGGCGATCCAGCCTCATAGCATCACGTACGGTAATATCCATCGTACGGAATCCTTGAGTCAAGAGTGCAGATCAATCATCATATATATATCTCATACACTATAGTCCATCATACGGCATCCTCAAATCACGAGGGTACGAGTCAAATATCATATATAATTCATAATTGGTACGATATCATCCATCGTAGTATATCATAATCAAAGGTACGGATCTATGGTCACGTACATTCTATTAATTTCTCAAATCACATGTTATCGTATGTTCTGTGTAAATCGCCTAACGATCCGTTAATATCATATCATATACAAAGTCTCAACTCGATCATGTATCATAACCTCACAACATCATGTCCGATCATATCGACTCATATCCATATAACAAATCTTATCATCATCTCACGCGCGTGTGTGTGTGTGTAATCAAAACACCCATACACACACACATATACACACACAAAACTAAGTGTGTGTGTGTGTGCATGTGTGTGACAACACATATCCTAAAGGTTCACGACTAAGATAAATAAGACTATGGGTTCATCTCCTACAGCTACAATTAATCTATCCTATATTCTCCAAGAATTCTACTTGCTAAATATCTAAAACTCACATCGACATATATAAAAATTATATAACAACCCTAAGCTACGGTTGCGGGGGTGCTATACGCCATCCACCCAACTTTCCTCGTAGATATATATCTACTCATCTTGATCCTCGCTTGTCGAAGTCGATGATGCCTTGTTCTCCCCTGTCGTCCGGAAGTCCACGCGAAGGTACCTACATATCACAACACATTGTATCACATCAAAATCCGATTCAAAAACCGACACGACACGCAAAGTGCTCATAGGTTATAACCTATAGCCTATGCATACAAAAACAATCATAAAACCCTCGTCGTTTACGTATAAACGTCCAACGACCAAATCCACATTCAAATACCAAAAACCAAGTTTTAGAAATCGGAAAACCATAGCCAAAATCAACTCACAATGCTCCCAGATTTTAACTCACGTATACAGGGACAAATCTAACAATACAGGGGCTAGGTTATAAGGTTTATGAGCCACAGACAAAACCCCTACACCATTACCCAAAACATGGCCAGCGAGATGGGCTAAAAATCCTGCGTCGCCTGTCCTATAAGGGATTTTGGGTCTCGTTTTCTTGTGGTGGTCTTCTAGTGGTTTAACTAGGACAGTAAAGTTGTTTGATTTTCTCAGTAACATCCCGAGTTGCTCCAGATTCCATGTAGTCCTTAAAATTTCACAAAACCGACACTGGAAAATTCTAAGCTCAAATCTTGGGGTTTTAATCTCTGGTTTGGTCCATAAAATCGACACTGCAGGGGTTGTGGTCACTAATTACACTCAATTACATCCTCACAACTCAAGATAAACCTTAACCCTCATCTTGGAATTTCAAACACCACAAATCCACATCGGTTTGATTCTAAACTACTATAGGAGTTAAGGAAACTCAAATTTAAACAAAGGGTGTAGAAAATACCTCATTTGGCAACTCAAGAATTTTCTTGAGTTTCCCAACGTCTTCAAAGTCCAATCTTGATCTACTCGTGGTGTATAAGATGTGATTGTGCACATTTTTTGTGAAGGAATTTTTGTGTTTAGGGGTGGTTTGTGGGGTGGTGCATAGAGGTAGAGGAGGTGGAGGAAAGAGGAGGAGAAGATGAAGATGAAATGAAGTGAAGAGAGTATAGCCATGCAGTGAAGATAACCCCACCCCCTCTCTCTCCCTTTCTCTCTCTCTCTCTCTTCCTCCTATGCCCATACCTCCTTGTCTCCAAAATATCTCACAAATTCTTTTTCTTTTATCTTTTCTTTAAACAAAACCTTAATAAAACCAAAATGAGCCATGGTTCATGAAACAATAGAAATACAAGTGTTTGCAACATGATTTTTGTTATATGACATGCACAAAAGCTAGATTAATGCATAATTAGTAAATATTAATCAAGTTTAGCATTATCATAGAATACAAATAATTATTTAAAAATCTATAAATGCTCAATTCACATAATTTCTTTAAAAATCAATAATTCTTATTAAGTTTCTAAATATTTTTGAAACTATCGGTATATAGTTATACAATATCATTAAACCTAATCTTCATAATTTAAAATATTCATAATATTTATTATTTAATTATTTAAATTCCCAAGAATTATATTTTATTTTCTAAAATGTTACAATTTTCCTCTCTTAAATAAATTCGGTCCCCAAATTTAAATTTAAACCCCCCAAAGCTAAAACATTTCTGCAAAACAATCAAGTCGTCGGGGTTCCAAAATCACGAATACATAAAACATATAATAGCGCAATGCATGCGTTTGAAGACGAATGCAAAACTCAAAATCAAACTCCGTCAAGCGTCATGCCATCATAGGAGTTATGACGAAATCACAAATATCAAAATTCATTACGAAGATCAATTATGATATAATTAAGACTATAACATATACATAGTACGCATCTTATGAAATCATCAAAACGACTGAATAATAGAGTATGCCAAATCCCCATTTTTCAAATCGCCGTGTGATGCGCAAATCACGGCACAAGTAGCAAACGTCCATTTTGTAAAGAAATAGCTAAATATCTATATATGTTTTATTTAAGATACACGTTCCGCTTTTTGAAAATAACCTTGGGAAGGGTTTTCTAGTAAATTCTCGTGTCACTCACGGACACGTAGGAAAAATATTGAGACTATAGCTCTTTTTGAACATCCCTTCCATAAATATCGATGCATGCAAAAATACTCAGGTAATATCCTCAGACTAGTCCTTCTCGGTCGCTAAACCATAGTATATATCATAAAACATGCTGCTCAAAAGAAATCAATCCCAAAAATATAACAAAAATTACCACGTGTGTCTGGTGCGTATGGAAATCGAAATCAAACACAGGTGCCACAAATATGTACAGAAACAAAACTATGTGCAACGGGCGTGCACAAAAACAAATGTCGAGTGCAACGGGTGTGCACGACAATGATATCCGGTGCATCCGATATGCACGGAGAATCTTGATTTAGTGCATCTGGTGTGCACAAAATCGCATCTATTGCACCATGAGTGCGCAAGAAACCCAATCAAATGTACAAGGTGCACGAAAACCTAAATCCAGTGCACTAGGGTGCACGAAAACGAATATCGAGTATAAGAATTGTAACACCCGAGCCCAATGCTACTAATTTCAGTTACCGTTCGAACGTAGTGTGGCACTTATTTCATTTATCTAGCTTGATGGTTAATTATTGTAAATTCTACCCGGAAATTAATTTCTGCATATAACAAGTTTTGGCATCTAAAATAAAATTAAAAATATTCATCTTGGCCTGTTTGACACACCTAACCCTGTTGTAGCGTCCGTGCATCGTGTTCTCGTCCCGTTCAGCGAAACGGGCGAGTTTGGACGGCTACGTGCACGTACGTGTGTCCGTTTTGGGGGTATGCTTTTTGACCATAAAACACTTCATTTTAAATTTTGGATCCCGCCTAAAATTCTATTATTTCAATTTCAAATTTTTGGACCCGACCCGGGCGCGATTTGAAAATGTTTTAGTTTGCGCCAAAATCCCAGATTTTAATATATTTAAACCATCATATATAATTTAGTTAACCAAAATATTTTTACAATCTTTTATATCCTTCTCAATTTATTCTCTCAGCCAATCACAACCTCCCCTTCAACCCCGTGGGCCCCACTTCTCTCTCTCTCTCTCTCTCTATCTCTCCACTTCCTCTCTGTCTCGCTCTCTCTCTCTATCTCTCCACTTTCTCTCTCTCCCTCATATATTCTCTCGTACTTCTCTTTATCATTCTTTCTCTTCTTGCTTCATGTCTCGTTTCTCATTTTTTTAACTGTTCTTTTGTTGCCGGAATTCCGTCGTACCGGTGACGCTTCACGACGTTCCAGCGAGGTACCCCGACTCGTGTGGTTCCGTTGTTCATCGTTTGGGTTCATTCCGTGAACCGTGCGCCCGTCGCGCGTTTTCCCCGCCGACGGTTAACGTTCCGTTTTCCCGATTCGCGACCCATCGAGGCAAGTTAATCTTGCTACATCCTATATAATTCATTTTATACCTATTTAAATAAATACCATACCTATAGTTTAAATCTAGTGCCCCATGTTTAATTTTATAACGTTTCGATATTCCGTTTGCATCCGTTTATATCATATTAAATCTAGATCATGAAAACTTATCTTGTGACAAACTAGATTACATTATACTGCATCCATATCAATTAAAATATATATCGTCATAATATTTCTTATTATTATCTTTAATTAGTTTATAATCTGCATTTTATAATATTATATGTTTGAAAATATTATAGTTTACACATGAAACGTCGTTGAAAAGCGGATACGACAAATCCGAAATTTACTGTACACCTTACCTTATTAAATTCATTATAAATCATAGAAAAATCATTAGTATACGTTCTTTAGTTCGTTACGAAGCTAACTCAGAATACTATAACTCTATGAAATATTTACCTGCAAAATAAATTGTTTAAATGATGTAAAATGCAAATGAAAATGTCTCCAAACTGCTGTCCAGGAAAATTCCAGCAGCAAACTTTCAACTTCGAATGCTCATAACTTTTTATAGGGAAAACCTGAGATACTTATAATTATAAAACTAAAAACCTTATTGAATTATCTTTGTTTTGGTATAAGACACGTCCCTTTTGGAAAACGTTTGTTATTTTTAAGCTATTTTACAAATTAGGGCGACGCTGAATTTCTGAACTTTCTTGTGCATGGTTAATCAATACCACTTTTATAATTATTAATCGCTATGAATATGCTATCAATATTAATATTATTATATCAATAATTATATCACATATTGCTTAGTTGTACATCCCATATTACCATTTTATAGTTTTATAACTTTTCGGATACCCGTTTGCATCCATCGCATTTAAGATACATATAATTGCATCCATAGATCATATTACTACATAATAATGTGATATTGACACTCCATATTTAATAAACTGCATTCTAATTAATTTTGGAACTATAAATGTAACCCTAATCGATAACTGTGCATTCATATCCTTGAAATTATATCTATTTGCATATCATATTACATGTTCCAGTTTATTGTTCTGATAGTACTCATGCTTGTTTATTTATATACATGCTTATGTTAGTTTGATTATGAGTACCCACATGACATCTTGTGCTTCCTGACATGACCTTTTACACTTCCTACTTGACATGACATGGTACCGTACACTCTTGACATGACTTGACACCTTTATACATTACCTGGCTTGACCTGATGTACCATGGCTTTACCTGTTACCTGATCTTGTGTCTAATGCCAACAAACATAACATGTAGTCCTCATGGACCGTTCCTGTTGTCTATCCAGACAAACCTGTTTACCTGATCCTGTGTTGGCATTAGTTTCTTGATTACTGGATACCTGACTTGACATACACATATAACTTGGGGGTATGGGGAAATCAAAGGTCAAACCTGACTTGTAACTCAACAGTTCGATACCTGTTCTGATCAGTCTTACGGGCTAGGCCAGCCCCGGAGTGATGATGCTGACATCACTCGCCCATCCTGCTACCTGTTACTGCCTAGCGGCATGTCTCGGTTTCAGCCCGAGAGTCCTTGACAGTGGTCCCGGGCATGCACGGGATACTTTTGAGTTACATCGATGATTCATTAATTTCGTTTCAAAGACTTTAGAACAGAGAACCTGATAGAAAAATCCAGTTTACCCACTTCACACTACCTTGTACTGCTCTGATTTATATTATTGTTACCCTTGCTTTATTCATGTTTATATTCGCATTGCATGTTTACTATGTTATTACCTGATGACTTGACGCGCTGACGTCTGGGTTTTGCATCGCCCAGATTCTTCTACCTTGCTGCAGACTGATTAGGAGTTTTGTCGCTGTTAGACGAGCGGTGAGGTTCCTTTCGGTACGTAGTTTCACTCCAGGTGTTTCATTTATTGTATCTTTTGGCTTCCGCATATTGTTATCTCTTGATTCTTTTACTCTGGTTTATGGACATGTACTAGGTAGTTAGTTTACTTTCCTGTTCTTGATATCTCCACAGCCGTAATGTGACTGTGGAAGGATTTTTTCCTATCCACAGGTAGCATGGTTGGCTATGTCACGTGCCCACTTTAGCGTACTTTGGGAAGCGGTGCGTGACATAGTTCTTTTGGTATCAGAGCCATAGGATAGTCGGGTTGATTCTTTTGTAGTTGGGTGTTGTACCCAATACACGATTCAGAATACCCGTGTTTAGGAAACATGTCCTGCCACCTTACCGTTTACCATTCTTGAATCACATTCTTCCTGATTATATCTTTTACGATGTGCAAACTTCCTTTGCATATCGACTCGAAACCTGATTCCTTGTTATCTCTAGGACATAGGCGACTTGGGTAGAGTTATGTAATTGTGGCTATGATACCGCGGCATAGTTACAATGCGGCACTCTATTTAAGTATCTTGGAATTCTAGCCTTGATCTATATTCAGAATCTATCATCATGCTAATGTTGGGTATTTTGAGTTCAGGAATATGGCCGGTAAGAATTTGAAGATGTACCAAGGCGTGTGGACGAATCCGCCATGCTTAGAGTGATAAGGGGAATGCTGGAGAATCAAAAGAAACAGACCGAGCTGATCCAGCAGCAAGCGGACTCGTTTCAGGAATGTTTGCAGAACGTTCAGCAGTCTGTGAACAATGTTGGGGCTAAGCCAGTTGACCGAGTAGGGACAGTAGCAGATTTCAGACGTTTGGGTCCGTATACATTTACTGGATTGGAGGAGCCATTGCCAACAGAGCAGTGGCTAGTTGACACAGAGAATTTGCTTATTGCGGCACAGATTCCAGATGAGAAAGAGTTAATGTGGTACGCATTCAGTTAGTGGATTACGCCCGAGAATGGTGGCTTGTAGAAGAGAACCGTTTGCTCAAGCCGATCAAGTGGGCGGATTTTTCGAAGAGTTTCCTGGAGAAGTTCTTCCCGCGGACTGCACGGGAGGAAATGGAAGAGAAGTTCATCGGACTAAAGCAGAAGGGGGCACCCGTAGATGTGCATGCAGCAGAATGGACGAGACTCAGTAGTTTCGCTGGACCTTTAGTTGCCAACGATGCAGACAGGGCACGGAGGTTCATGCGCAGCCTAGACGTGGACATCCAGAGGCAGATTGTCTCCTTGGGTTTGACCACTTTCTCACAAGTACTTGCGGCAACCGAGAGCAACAGAGTTTATCTGGGATGAAGGGGAGTTTTTCTGTCGGGCCAGTCGAGTTTAGGGCTAGGCCGACAAATAATATTCTTGCATCAATGGAAGTGATGAAAGTGAAGAGCTGGCAGTTGTTCGCGATTTTATGGATGTGTTTGAAGATATATCGGGTTTACCGCCGAAGCGAGACGTGGAGTTCGCAATTGATCTTATTCCTGGTGCAGCGCCCGTATCCAAAGCATATTATCCAATGGCACCAGTAGAGTTGGAAGAAGTTAAGAAACAGATTGCTGAATTGCTTGAGAAGGGTTGGATTCGAAGCAGTAACTCGCCTTGGGGAGCTCCAATTCTTCTAGTAAAGAAGAAAGATGGCACGAGAAGGATGTGCATCGACCATAGAGAATTAAACCGGGTGACTATTAAGAACTAGTACCCTATCCCTCGCATTAGCGAACTTTTGTGAGCAGCTTAGTGGCGCGAGGGTATTCTCGAAGCTGGATTTGCGATCCGGATATCATCAGGTTCGAGTGAAAGTAGAAGATATTTGCAAGACGGCGTTTCGAACTCGGTATGGACATTACGAGTACTTAGTGATGCCCTTCGGAGTAACGAATGCGCCGGCAGTATTCATGGACTTGATGAACTGAATCTTTTCACCGTTCTTGGATCAGTTCATTGTGGTATTCATTGACGATATTCTGGTTTACTCGAAGAGTTTTGAGGAGCATGCTGAGCATTTGAAGATTGCACTGCAGACATTAAGACAGGAGAAGCTTTATGTGAAGATGAGTAAGTGCGAGTTTTGGCTGGAGGAAGTAAAGTTTTGGGGCATGTTGTGTCTGGCGATAGAATTGCCGTCGATCCAGAAAAGATTGCAGCAGTTCGTGATTGGCCGATTCCAAAGAATGTTGCGGAGATTAGAAGCTTTCTTGGACTCGCCGGGTATTACAGAAGATTTGTGGAGAACTTTGCTCGTCTGGCGGAGCCGTCAACCAACCTTACGCGCAAGGAGGTACCTTTTGTACGGACGGATAAGTGTGCGTTAGCTTTCGAGACGTTGAAGCAGAAGTTGATAACCGCCCTATTCTGACCGTGCCAGACAATTCCGGAGGATTGGTGATTCACAGCGACGCATCTGGGAAAGGGTTGGGATGTGTTTTGATGCAGCATGGGAAGGTTGTAGCATACGCATCGAGACAGTTGAAGACCCATGAGAAGAATTACCCAACTCATGACTTGGAACTTGCGGCTGTGACTTTCGCTTTGAAGGTTTGGAGACACTGCCTTCTGGGCGAAAGGGTCAAAGTTTTTACTGATCATAAGAACTTGAAGTATGTGCTCACACAGAAGGAGCTTAATATGAGGCAGCGTAGATGGTTGGAGCTGATGGCTGACTACGATCTTGATCTTAAGTACCATCCGGGGAAGGTTAACGTCGTGCCGGATGCGCTTAGTCCGTTACCAGCAATTCAGGTGTTAACTACGCAGAAGGAGATCGTTGAAGATTTTCGAAGATTTGACTTGGAGGTTGTGCTATCGCATTCTATGGGACAGTTAATGCAGCTGCAAGTACAGTCATCATTGATCGAGAATATTAAAGCAGCACAATCGCAGGACCCTAGACTGCAAAAGTTTCGAGGACAGGTTGAAGCCGGACTACGAACAGATTTATTAATCCCCGAAGATGGTTCGTTGAGGTTTGGTACCCGTTTGTGTGTGCCAAAGGGAGATATTCGTGAAGAGCTTATGAAGGAGGCACACAGTTCAGCTTATTCTGTACATCCAGGAGGCACAAAGATGTACCGAGATATTCGACAACATTTCTGGTGGGAAGGCATGAAACGGGAGATTGCTCGCTTTGTGGCAAAGTGCTTGGTGTGTCAGCAAGTTAAGGCTGAACATCAAAGGGTTGCTGGTTTATTGCAACCACTTCCGATTCCTCAGTGGAAGTCGGAACATATAACCATGGATTTCGTGACGGCTTTACCGTGAAGTCCAAAAGGCAACCATGCTATATGGGTGATTGTTGACCGATTGACCAAGGCAGCTCATTTTATTCATTTTCGGGTTGGTCAATCAATAGAGACTTGGCAGAGCGGTACATGCAAGAGATTGTAAGATTGCATGGAGTACCGGTGAGCATCGTGTCCGATCGGGACACTCGGTTCTTATCACACTTTTGGCGGAGTTTAGAGGAAAGTTTGGGGACTCGATTGAAGTTCAGCACAGCTTACCATCCTCAAACTGATGGTCAGTCGGAGAGAATGATCCAAACTCTTGAAGATATGTTTAGAGCATGCATGTTGGACTTCAAGGGTTCGTGGGGGGATCATCTACACTTGGTGGAGTTTTCTTACAACAACAGTTTTCAGGCAACTATCCAGACGGCTCCGTTTGAAGCTTTGTATGGTCGTAAATGCCTTTCACCTGTTTGTTGGATGATATCGGTGAACGAAGATTGTTGGGACCAGATTTGGTATTACAGACAGTTTAGAAGCTTAACACTATCAGGAATCATATGAAGGCAGCTCAAGACCGACAGAAGAGTTGGGCAGACACGTCAAGAAGACCTTTAGAGTTCGCCGTGGGTAATTTGGTGTTCTTAAAGATATCACCGACTAGAGGGGTGATTCGTTTTGGGAGTCGAGGAAAGCTTAGTCCTCGATTCGTTGGACCCTTTGAGATCTTGGAGCGTGTTGGTGAGGTAGCGTACCGTTTGGCGTTACCGCAGAACTTGGCAAGTGTGCACGATGTGTTTCACGTATCTCAACTACGAAGGTATGTTCGAGATGAAACGCACGTTTTGGATCATTCGGAGCTAACAGTACGGGAAGACTTAACTTTTGCGGAGCGACCGGTTAAAATTGTGGATAGAAGGGAAAAGATTCTTAAGAACAAGTTAATCCCTCTTGTGCTTGTTTCTTGGGGTAATCACTCGCATGGAGAGTCCACTTGGGAACGAGAAGATGAAATCCGGTAGAAGTTTCCTCACCTTTTCTTGTATTTATCTATCTTTGTATTCTTGGAATTTCGAGGACGAAATTCTTTTTGTAGTTGGGTATAATGTAACACCCGAGCCCAATGCTACCAATTTCAGTCACCGTTCGAACGTAGTGTGACACTTATTTCATTTATCTTGCTTGATGGTTAATTATTGTAAATTCTACCCGGAAATTAATTTCTGCATATAACAATTTTTGGCATCTAAAATAAAATTAAAAATATTCATCTTGGCCTACTTGACACCCCTAACCCTGTTGTAGCGTCCGTGCATCGTGTTCTCGTCCTGTTCAGTGAAACGGACGAGTTTGGACGGCTACGTGCACGTACGTGTGTCCGTTTTGGGGGTATGCTTTTTTATCATAAAACACTTCATTTTAAATTTTGGATCCCGCCTAAAATTCTATTATTTCAATTTCAAATTTTTGGACCCGACCCGGGCGCGATTTGGAAATGTTTTATTTTGCGCCAAAATCCCAGATTTAATTATATTTAAACCATCATATATAATTTAGTTAAGCATATAATATTTTTACAATATTTTATATCCTTCTCAATTTATTCTCTCAGCCAATCGCAACCTCCCCATTAACCCCGTGGGCCCCACTTCTCTCTCTCTCGCTCTCTCTCTCTATCTCTCCACTTTCTCTCTCTCCCTCTTCTCTCTCTCGCTCTCTCTCTCTCTCTCCACTTTTTCTCTCTCTCTCTCATATATTCTCTCGTACTTCTCTTTATCATTCTTTCTCTTCTTGCTTCATGTCTCGTTTCTCTTTTTTTTAACTGTTCTTTTGTTGCCGGAATTCCGTCGTGCCGGTGATGCTTCACGACGTTCTAGCGAGGTACCCCAACTCGTGTGGTTCTTTTGTTCGTCGTTTGGGTTCATTCCGTGAACCGTGCGCCCGCCGCGAGTTTTCCCCGCCGACGGTTAACGTTCCGTTTTCCCGATTCGCGACCCATCGAGGCAAGTAAATCTTGCTACATGCTATATAATTCATTTTATACCTATTTAAATAAATACCTTACCTATAGTTTAAATCTAGTGCCCCATGTTTAATTTTATAACGTTTCGATATTCCGTTTGCATCCGTTTATATCATATTAAATCTAGATCATGAAAACTTATCTTGTGACATACTAGATTACATTATAATGCATCCATATCAATTAAAATATATATCGTCGTAATATTTCTTATTATTATCTTTAATTAGTTTATAATCTGCATTTTATAATATTATATGTTTGAAAATATTATAGTTTACACATGAAACGTCGTTGAAAAGCGGATACGACAAATCCGAAATTTACTGTACACCTTACCTTATTAAATTCATTATAAATCATAGAAAAATTATTAGTATACTTTCTTTAGTTCGTTACGAAGCTAACTCAGAATATTATAACTCTATGAAATATTTACTTACAAAATAAATTTTTTAAATAACGTAAAATGCAAATGAAAATGTCTCCAAGCTGCTGTCCAGGGAAATTCCAGCAGCAAACTTTCAATTTCGAATATTCATAACTTTTTGAAGGGACAACCTGAGATGCTTATACTTATAAAACTGAAATCCTTATTGAATTATCTTTGTTTTGCTATAAGATACGTCCCTTTTGGAGAACGTTTGTTATTTTTAAGCTATTTTACAATTTAGGGCGACGCTGAATTTCTGAGCGGAACTTTCTTGTGCATGGTTAATCAATACCACTTTTATAATTATTAATTGATTTGAATATGCTATCCATATTAATATTATTATATCAATATTTATATCACATATTGCTTAGTTGTACATCCCACATTACCATTTTATAGTTTTATAACTTTTCGGATACCCGTTTGCATCCATCACATTTAAGATATATATAATTGCATCCATAGATCACATTACTACATAATAATGTGATATTGACACTCCATGTTTAATAAATTGCATCCTAATTAATATTGGAACTATAAATGTAACCCTAATCGATAACTGTGTATCCATATCCTTGAAATTATATCTATTTGCATATCATATTACATGTTCCAGTTTATTGTTCTGATAGTACTCATGCTTTATACACATGCTTATGTTAGTTTGATTATGAGCACCCACATGACATCTTGTGCTTCCTGACATGACCTGTTACACTTCCTACTTGACATGACATGGTACCGTAAGCTCTTGACATGACTTGACACCTTTATACATTACCTGGCTTGACCTGATGTACCATGGCTTTACCTGTTACCGGATCTTGTGTCTAATGCCAACAAACATAACATGTAGTCCTCATGGACCGTTCCTGTTGTCTATCCAAACAAACCTGTTTACCTGATCCTGTGTTGGCATTAGTTTCTTGATTACTGGATACCTGACTTGACATACACATGTAACTTGGGGGTATGGGGAAATCAAAAGTGAAACCTGATTTGTAACTCAACAGTTCGATACATGTTCTGATCAGTCTTACGGGCTAGGCCAGCTCCGGAGTGATGATGCTGACATCACTCGCCCATCCTGCTACCTGTTACTGCCTAGCGGCACGTCTCGGTTTCAGCCCGAGAGTCCTTGACCGTGGTCCCGGGCATGCACGGGATACTTTTGAGTTACATCGATGATTCATCAATTTGGTTTCAAAGACTTTAGAACAGAGAACCTGATAGAACAATCCAGTTTACCTACTGCACACTACCCAGTACTACTCTGATTTATATTATTGTTACCCTTGCTTTATTCATGTTTATATTCGCATTGCATGTTTACTATGTTATTACCTGATGACTTGACGCGCTGACGTCTGGGTTTTGCATCGCCCAGATTCTTCTACCTTGCTGCAGACTGATTAGGAGTTTTGCCGCTGTTAGACGAGCAGTGAGGTTCCTGTCGGTACGTAGTTTCACTCCAGGTGTTTCATTTATTGTATCTTTTGGCTTCCGCATATTGTTATCTCTTGATTCTTTTACTCTGGCTTATGGACATGTACTAGGTAGTTAGTTTACTTTCCTGTTCTTGATATCTCCACAGCCGTAATGTGACTGTGGAAGGATTTTTCCTATCCACAGGTAGCATGGTTGGCTATGTCATGTGCCCACTTTAGCGTACTTTGGGAAGCAGGGCGTGACAAGAATCAAAATCAACGGTATACGACATACACCAAATCCAATCAAGTATACCGTGGTATATAAACTCATAAACATGTGCATCTGTATGCATAAAATCATATCAATATTGAAACTCGTATAACTACACCGAATGCATAAGTCCAAATCATGTGCATACTGTATGCATGAAATCAAAATCAAATATCTCGGAACGCATCAAAATCAAAAAATAAAATCGACACTACAGGGGTTTTGGTCACTAATTACACTCTATTACATCCCCACAACTCAAAATAAACCCTAACCCTCATCTTGGAATTTCGAACACCATAAATCAACATCGGTTTGATTCTAAACTATTATAGGAGTTAACAAAACATAAATTCTTAACTAAAGGTGTAGAAAATACCTCATTTAGCAACTCAAGAATTTTCTTAAGTTGCCCAATGTCTTCAATGTCCAATCTTGATCTACCAATGGTGTATACGATGTGATTGTGCACATTTTTTGTGAAGGAATTTTGGTGTTTAGGGGTGATTTGTGGAGTGGTGCATAGTGGTAGAGGATGTAGAGAAAGGAAGAGGAGAAGATGAAGATGAAATGAAGTGAAGAGAGTACATCCATGGTGTGAAGATAAACCCCCCCTCTCTCCCCCTCCTATGCCCATACCTCCTTGTCTCCAAAATATCTCAGAATTTCTTTTTCTTTTATCTTTTCTTTAAACAAAACCTTAATAAAACCAAAATGAGCAATGGTTCATGACACAAAAGAAATACTAGTGTTTGCAACATGATTTTTATTGCATGACATGCACAAAAACTAGATTAATGCATAATTAGTAAATATTAATCAAGTTTAGCATTAACATAGAATACAAATAATTATTTAAAAATCTAAAAATGCTCAATTCACATAATTTCTTTCAAAATCAATAAATCTTATTAATTTTCTAAATATTTTTCAAACTATCGGTATAGAGTTATACCATATCATTAAAACTAATCTCCATACATTAAAATATTCATAATATTTATTATTTAATTATTTAAATTCGCAAGAATTAATATTTTATTTTCTAAAATATTACATTTTGCCTTTGAGATATGACTCGTAAATTTCATAAGATATAAATTCAAACGGATTCAAATATCCTTTTTTATGCAATTTAGCTAGGTTGGTCACATTGATGTGACCAAATCTACAATGCCACAAAAAGGCATAATTCATTTCTGAACTTTTCCTCTTGTGTATGTTCCACATGTTTAAAACTGTAGTTTGATTTAGAACGTATATACCGTTACATAACGTACCAACCCCAATCAACATTTGATTTAAGAAAATGTTCATAACATTTTTCTCTAATACAAAGTTATATCCTTCTTTACCTAATAAAGAAATTGATATAATATTGCACATCATTTTTGGTACGTAATAACAGTCGTTCAAAATCATTATATTACCATTTGGTAATATTATGTGATATTCGCCAATTGCTTTGGCTGCAACAATTGCACCATTCCCTACAACGGGAGACTTATCACCCTTTTCCAGTTCCCTACTTCTTCTTAACCTATGTAACAAATTACAAACGTGGGATCCTGATCCGGTATCCAATACCCAGGACATAGAGCATACTGGGAAACAGTTCTCAATAACTAACACACCCGAAGAAGATGCATCAGCATGCTCATACTTCGTTCGGGTTGCATGGAAATCCGTGCATTCCACTATTCCTTGCTCAGACTTATGACAGTCATAAGATAGAGCGGAATCAACGTTCCTAGCTCAGTATAATAAGAGGGTTCGGTCAATACATCCATATTATTATCTTAATTATTGAGTGTTATGGTCGCTGCTTGGAGAGAGAGAGAAGAAAACAATTTAGCGTGCGCTCTTGCAAGATTAGATTGGTTATTATCTTATCTAATCAGGATGGCTCCCACCATTTTTATCAAATCTTCCTTCAAACCCTAAAAGGTATGATTAGCCGGGATTAATTACACCCTACAAGTTCGCCAATCTGTCAGCCAGGCAGGTATTTGTATTCCGAGGGAGTCTCCCCATGCTTTCGTATGGAACTAATTAAATAATCTCATTTCCGCAGGGGCATAACCCCGTTAACACCTTTCTTAGACACCTACTGGATTAGCGAATTGTAAAGAGAAAAACTCTCCCAGGAGTAACACTTACTCGCAGTGGGTATCGGGATCCAACTATCTCATTGAAGGTATGCAATCTCATTGCAAATTTCAACACTTGAAATTCCTAATATCTGTTTTTACCTCTAACGGCCTATGACCTTGACGGGGGCCAACAAACCATAGGCCGCTAGTCAAGTTCAACCCGTCATTTCTTGATTGAATTAAACCCACCCGCATGACCCTTGATGGAGGCCAACAAGGTCATACGACTACCCTAATCCAATCGCATCATATGCAGCAGAAAAGCACTAATCAGCTACCGCACACTACGCCTTGATGGAGGCCAACAAACGCAGCGCGAATACTGAATAGTCCTTATCTGAAATGATGGAAGGCTGCGATTGGTTTTGAATAAAACCTTTAACGTAATGAACTTGATATCGTTGTAGAATCTAGTGATTTGAAAAGGAGTGGTATAAGTTCAGCTTTTAAAATCGAGTAGTTTTCAAAACAAACCGAGTGGGTTGTACCATATGCCATATTTTCTAAAGAGGTCATTCCCGGTGAAGGGATCTAGGCTATTTCCTCATCGAATGAGGTGCTGGATATTCATAATGGAATACCACTATGCAAAGCAATAACTAGAGCTACCCTTTTAAAAAATTTGATTCTAGAACATGTTTTAGGTTTCTTTCTTTTCATTAATCTAATTAATGACGTCCCATCATTTAAGTTTCCTAAATATCACATAAGAAACGAAAATAGAATGTACGCTTATGCCATCCGCATTCGCCATGAGGCCCCGTCATGCACCGTTAGGTTACTTAACTAACGGCAGAGCGGGAGCTGGACTAGCGCGAGTGCAAAACATAAGCAACATTTATTATATATCATATATATATAGCATTCGTCTCACGCAAATGTATGATCACATCACAGAACTTTAGCAGCAGAAGCAAACATATGAAATATAGGATATTCTAGGAGGTCCGTGTTTTAAATTTAGCCAGTAATGAAAAACACGGATTGCACGGTCGTGATGAATAGCCAAAACCACATCCCTAGACCCATAGGAAAGCGGCAAGAAACCTTCCCAATTCTAGAATTAGGTGACCCATTCTCGGCACCTTGAGATGGTCTCTCACAGGACTCTAGAACCCGGTTACTTATGATCTCCACCTTGGGTTTATCCTAATGCGGAAAAGTAAATTATGTACATCAATGGAGACAACATCCTCAACCTGAAAATGTCCTAATAAAAGAATATTACATACAAAATTTACATGAATGAAAATTTCAAAACTCTCATCTCACGTAAAAAACCCCGGCTATTCATCCACGACAATCCAATATAACATATCATAGCAACACATAACATCACATGTCATCAACGTAAGTAAATATGCGTGTTCCTAATGTCGTTGGCGTATAGCAACGAGATCGGGGATACACCACATATTACACTTACGGTCGCAGAAAAGAAATGAAAAACTACAATATTCAAAATCTGCATATTCCTTAGACATCATAAACTCGGAATATCACATATTCCGAATTTCATGCCTAACCCTATAAACCTTGCATTCAAGTCTCGAATTGAAAACACTTTCCAATAACTAGTCGGGTAATTCAACAAGATTCCCGACTACCTGATCGAATGGTCGTCGGGAACTTTAGTAGATGGCCGCATCCCCGATGCCGTCGACGAAGTGCACTTAGGCGGAACACCGTGGCCGCGAGAACCCGAGTGGATGCTTTTGGAAATAGGGTTCTCCTATAGTCACTTGGTCGAGGCAATGGGGCGTGGCTATCTAGTAGTGTTACTCGGCGAGTATTCGCGTACTATACACGAATGCGACGGAGTTTTGATCCGAATCGAAACTTCGTGACAATCGATGAATAGAGACTAAAACGCTAGATTTACAAATTACAAACTAGTTTTCACAAAACTAATTTAATATGGCTTCCAAATAATGTATCACATATAAAATTTAAACCGGAAACGATGTTAAATTGCGACATCGAAACACTCCGAATTGCCCCAATACAAAAGATAACATCACATGCAATCTGGGCAAAATCAAACAGTACCTGAAACCCTAAATCCAACTTTCCAGAACACCATAAAAACCACAAGACCAAACTCCATGTTAAAACCGGCAAGGCCGGTATTTTCATCATTTTGGCCGGCCACTTTTATAATTCTTGGTCTCGTTTTTCTACAGTGTTTTATATACATCATATGTAGCATTCTGCAACTATTTAAAAAAAATTTAGAAGCCATTTTAAAATTTACAAAAACTTGGATTTTGGATCGTCTGTTTCGGAGTCGTTACGGTTTCGCAATTCTAATTACTTCGTCTAATGCTCTAGATTGGCTCTATTACCATGAAAGTGTGTCTTAGCAGCACCACTAGGTTTTTACAAGCATCAAGTATGCAATTTTAAAAATTCTTTGATATTAAACTACACTAACCTAGAATCTAACTAGAGTATTAGGGTTTAAGCATGATATAAAAGGGTTTAAGCCAAGTGAAAGAGGTTACAACCTTTGTAGACCAAGTCCTTCTCTTATAAAGCTCTGATTAGCAGTCCTTACGACTCCTCTTGGCTCCACTTAAAGAAAAGAACGAGCTTGCTTAGCGATCTTCGGGGCCGAAGATGATCCACCTTGAAGTTTCTCTACGTCAAGTTAACTCTTCACTAATCATGGTATTAGTGAAGAAAACAACCTAAACTAGTGAGCTAGATTAGTGTAAGTTGATGAAGTAGGAATATTGCTCACTTTAGAAATATTTTCCTCTCACTTTTTCCAACTCAAGAAAAACCCTAAAATGAAACCTTGAGCAAGAAGATGAACTTGGGTGAAGAATTAACTTGTCATAAGAGAGTGAACCATGAGGTTAAGATAAAGTTGGGATAAAAAATATCTAAGAGTAAAACAAAAGGAGAGGATGAGTCATGGCTTCATGAAGCATCCAAGCCATGACTCATTTTCCACCCTTTTCATTTTACTCAAAATAAACAAATCCCAATTATCTTAAACCCTAGTTGTGAGTCTCGTACACCCATGTTCTATGTATAATCAACCATGATACATTATCATTTATATATATATATATATATCATATATATATACAATTATATATCAAGAGAAGAAAATCTTTAGTGAGCTAGAATATTAGTTAATATATAAATATATCAAATATAAATATATATCAAATTAATAAATCAACACTTGATTTAATATTCCGGTTATATCATATATAACCGACTAATATCATATATATATGTATATCAAATTATCAAATCAGCACTTGATTCAATAATCCGGTTATATCACAACAACAACAACAACAACAACAACAACTGAGCCTTTTATCCCAAGCATATGAATCCTCCGCCTCCACTCACTCCTATCGAACAATATACTTTCATTGAGTCCTTTGGCAACCATATCATTTCGTATCACCTCCGCCCATGTTTTCTTCGCTCTCCCTTTTGCCCTTTTGCCATTGCCATATCGAGAGTATTTATTCGTTGAACCGGTGCTTCCATAGGTCTGCGTCACACATGACCTAACCATCTTAGCCAGTTGTCTCGCATCTTCTCCTCCACAGGTGCTACACTAACTTTTGCACGAATATCCTCATTTCGCACATTATCTTTTCTAGTGTTACCGCACATCCAACGAAGCATGCGCATCTCCGGTTATATCACATATAACCCAAAATATTCAATATTCAATATCAAATCAACACTTGATTCAATAATCCGGTCATGTCATATACAACCGGCCAGTATCAAATATATATACATACAACAAATCATTGAATCATCACTTGATTCAATAATCTGGTTATATCACATATAACCTAACCGATATCAAATATCACGAGATTCTAATACGGTATCACATACTCGTATTTAATCAAGCTCCCGCATATATCACTATATGTGCCCTACTTCGTTTTGCTTGAGCTAGGAAACCTCTGTGTGGGAAAGACTCGTCAATACGCCAGCAGTAGGTAATGATCGCATCAGTCACCCACAAGCCGTCATCGATACTAGCTGGATGTAACGGCTACCCAGGTATTGAACGAAATAGAAGATCAACAAGCAAGCTTGTCCAAACCCTCGTGAAGCCAATAAGCAACACTTACCGTACCGTCCGGTCTCTTTGTCTGATATGTTGCATATCGAGTCTTGGGGTGGAATCATCAGACCTAGTAACTAGATAAGTCATGCCGATGTGTGGCCTATAACCGTTCGAGAAACTATTGATAACATTTAAAAGTAAATCTCATCAACCCTGGCCAGGGACATTCTGTTATAGCCAATCGAGCATAGCACAACATCAACTCCCTATACCGGGAGAGACGAAACCCCTCATATCGCTCACTGTCTCCATGTGACTCGGGACTGTACCCAAAATCCACCTGTTTGCACGACTCTTTTAAGCCATGGTAGGGAGGAAATCAAAACACAGTAGGAACCACACAAGACTCTATGACGATCTCGGGTCTATATACTAACATGTACAAGTGTCACCGGAGAACTTCTATCTGACGATAGGTATGGTACCATCAAGGAGTTCTCGGCGAGTCCTGTTCGGTGTACCCATTCTCCAATGAACACATGTGTACAATCTTTGGTGTCAAACACTAATGGTTATATGATCAACCATCGCCCTATACAGGGTCCAGAAACGTACACACTAGTCTACTCTGAAAATCGACGCCCTGTCTCGATATCCCTTCGACTAGGAACTGTTAATGGATGTTCTTGCGGACTACCTAAGCCCCACTAGTATGATCTGCATCACAGTCTTAGTAGTCAAGCCAACATCTTAAGGGCTTTATCAACATGTATCAAAAAGGCATAATAATAATAATAAGTGTACATGTCAAGATAAAGTGTAACCAGATAGCATACTATCATATCGAGCAAGAAAGTCCTCTATATATATGTGCAAGAAACCACTATATCATTCAATAATGGCCTCTAGGGCATATATATTCCTAACACCATGTACTGCCGTAAGTTAAGTAATCTTACGGTTAAGCCCCCATGGTGAATGCGGATGGCATATACGTACATTCTATTTTTGTTCTTTTCTGGTGTGATAGGAATTAATTGATAGGACCGCATTAATTTTGATTAATGCAAGGAAAAATAAACTTAAAAGATATTATCGGAACAAATTTTTCGAAAAACTATAGTTGTATTCTTTTGCTTTGGATAGAGATATTCGATTAGGAATATCCTGCACCTCATTCGACGAGGGAAGAGCCTTGATCCCTTCACAGGGATTTCGCTCTTAAGAAAAAGTTTATGTCAATATAGATTACTCGGTTTTCTTCAAAACCACCCGTTTTATAAACAAAGCCTAAACCACTCCTTTTTAAAACTTCTCAGTTCCTTCAATGTTATCAAGTTCATTACATTAAAGAGTTTTTCGCCAAAAACCCAGCCGTAGCCCTCCATCATTTCTTACAAGTATCACCTAGTATTCATGTTATGTATGTTGATCTCTGTCAAAGCATAATGAATCGTATCTAGGTAATGCTTGTTTGCTGTATAGAGATGCGATTATATAGGACAATTGTACGGTCATGTTGACCTCTGTCAAGGGCTTGTGCGGGTGGGTCTAAATTTATCCAAGACAATGACGGGTTGAACTTGACTTGCGACTTATGATATGTTGACCTCTGTCAAGGTCATAATCCACTTGGGGCAAAAACCACATCGGGGGTTTAAAATATACATGAAACTTGCTATTAATGCATACCTTCTGGAGTGTGGTAACAAAAGTGGCTTCTATCTGGGTTATCTCACGATGATAGTTGGGTCACGATCTCACTGATGAGTAGGATTACTCTTAGGAGATATTTTTCACTTCACAGTTATCTAACCTATTAGGTGTCAAAAAAGGTGTTAACGGGGCTATGCCTCTGCGGAAACGAGATTTATTTTAATTAGGTCCGTGAAAGAGCACGGAGAACCTCCCTCGGAGTACCAACACACACCTGGCTGAACGGTTAATGAACTTATAATGTGTGAATGATCCCAACTAGTTCTCCTTTTAAGGTTTGAAGGAGAATTCAATGAAATAGTGGGAGCCATCCTCATTAGATGAACTAAAAACCAATCTAATCTAGCAAGAGCACATGCTGAGCGCTCATTTCGCAACAATGTTTGGACCTTGGATATTGTTCATCCTAGGGTTAAACCCTCTGGATGCAAATGGAACTTCAAAAATAAGATTGTTGTAGATGGACATGTGGATACCTATAAGGCTAGACTTGTTGCAAAAGGTTTTCGTCAAAAACCCGGTGTGGACTATGAAGAAACCTTTTCTCCAGTGGCTATGCTGAAATCCATTCGGATCCTACTTTCCATTACTGCCTTCCATGACTATGATATCTGGCAGATGGACATAAAAACGGCTTTTCTAATTGGAAGTTTAGAAGAGTGCACATATATGGATCGTTCGGAGGGATTCAAAGACAGTGAGAGCAGCGGAAAAGTGTGCAAGTTGTTTAAATCCATTTATGGATTGAAGCAAGTATCGCAGAGGTGGAACATCTATTTTGATAAAAACGGTCAAGGAATTTGACTTCATCAAAAATGGGGATGAACCTTGTATCTACAAGAAGATTGTAGGGAGAGCTGCTGTATTTCTCGTCTTATACGTCAATGATATTCTCTTGATAGGAAATGATATTCCTATGCTGCAATCGGTCAAGTTGTTCTTATCACAAAGGTTCTACATGAAAGACCTGAGTGATACCTCCTACATTCTGGGGATAAAGATCTACAGTGATAGATCCAAGAGATTGTTGGGATTTTCACAGTACAGATACATAGACGCCATACTAAAGAGGCTTACTATAGAAAATTCTAAGTGCGGTAATATACCCGCTTTGCATAGAATCACCCTCACCAAAAAAATGTCTCTCAAGACTGATGAAGAGAGGGCTTGCATGAGCATCATACCCTACGTTTCGGTAGTAGGATCTATAATGTATGCAACGCTATGTACCAGACCAGATGTAGCTTACGCACTTAGCATGGTAAGCCGGTATCAGTCAAACCCAGGGGAAAACAATTGGACAGCAGTGAAAAACATCCTTAATTACCTAAGAAAGACTAAGGAATTGTTCTTTGTGTACGGTAATGGGGACCTCAAGGTGGGTTTTTTAACCAACTCGAGCTTCCAAAGTGACAAGGATGACAGCAAGTCTGTCTCGGGTTTTGTGTTTACACTCAACGGAGGGGCGGTCTGTTGAAAGAGCTCCAAACATGACACCGTCACAGACTCGACGATAAAGGTTGAATACATTACTGCCAATGATATCGCAAATGAAGCGATCTGGATGAAGTTCATTACTGAACTTGAGGTGGTTCCGTCCATTATTGATCCAATACCTTTGTATTGCGACAACAATTGGGCTATGTCTCTAGTGACGAAACCACGGTCCCATCAGAGATCCAGAAAAATCTTGAGACGGTATCACCTGATCAAGAAGATCGTAGATTGCCGAGAGATCGAGGTGCGGAGAGTAGATACAAAACAGAACACAGCGGATCCATTCACAAAGACCCTCCCTCAAGCATAGTTCGATAGACTATTTGAGATATCGGGTATGCAATACGCCAACAAATGGCCCTAAAGCAGACGTTGGGTACTCAATATGCCAATAACTGGACTTAGTGCAAGTGGGAGATTGTTGAATATGTATGCCATACAGGCCATTATTGTGTGTGTGTGTGTGTGTGGTGGATGCTTGGACATATGTATGTACAGGACAATCTTGCTCGATATGATAGTATGCTATTTGGTTTGTCTTTATCTTAACATGTGTATTTGTTTTACTTGTTATTACGTATCACTAATATATGTTGATAAAGCCCATAGGATTATTACTTGACTACTAGCGTTATGATAGCTATCATACATCTGGAAGCTTGGTAGTCCATAAGCACATCCTTAAATGTCCCTAGTCATGGAAGTATCGAGACTGGACATCGATATTCCGGAGTAGACTGGTATATACGTTTATAGACCCTGACGAGAGACGATGGTTGGTTCCACAGCCATTGGCGTTTGGCACCTAAGATCGTATACAAGTGCTCACTTGGGGTGAGTACACTGGACGAACTCGCCGAGAACTTCTAGATGGTATTATACCTATCATCATATAGCAGTTCTCTTGTGACATGAGTACAGGTTAGTATTTAGACCTGAGATCGTCATTTGTCTCGTGTGAGTTCCTATTGTACTTAGATTACTACCCTACCATGGCTCTACTGAGACGTGCAAATAGGTTTTAGTTGCGTATATCCCCGAGAAATATGGCGGCAGTGAGAGATTGTTAGGGATTCGTCTCTCCCGGTATAGGGAGTCAATGTCGCACTATGTTTGGTTGGCCAGCACCATAAGACCTTGACCAAGACAGTTGGGATTTACTGATAGTTAGATCAGTAGTTTCTCGGATCAGTCCTGAGCCACATCGGCACGAATTATCGTGTTATTAGGTTCTGACATTTACCATCCCAACGACCCGGTATGCGATACTCTTAGACCAAGAGTCCGGACTGTATGGAGATTGTCATAAATAAGCTCAGATGAGCTTGCTCGTCGGCCTTCCTTTCGACAGTTACCTGAGTAGCCATTATGTACAGCTAGTGCAGCTGACGTGCTTCGGGTTGAAAGTATATCTTAGCACCTCTACTAGGTTTATATGAGCATCAAGTATGCAATATTAAAATTTTAGAGTGCTGATTATACTAAACAAGAATCGAACTAGAGTATTAGGGTTTAGAAGTAAGCAATCAATGTTCTATACTAAGTGTAAAGAGTCTATAACCTCTGTAATCTAGTTCTTCACTTCTAAAGCTCCAAGTTGAAGTCCCTAGAACTCTTTTTAAGGCTCCACTTGAAGAAAGGATCGAGCTTGCTTGTTGTCTTCGTTGCCGAAGATGATCAACCTTGAAGTCTCTCACACTCAACCTCACACTTCACTAATCAATGTATTAGTGATGTTAACAACCTAAACTAATGATCTAGATTAGTGTAGGTTGATGAAGCAGGAGATTTGCTCACTAAAAATATTTTTCTCTTTTTCTTTTTCTCAATTCAAGAAAATTCTAGTGAGGAGTTGAATAAGGAGATGAACTTGGATGAATAATAAACCATGAGTAAAGAAATAAGATGAGAATGATATTGTAAAATTGTCACGACCCAAAGTTTGGCCCATAACCGGCACTTAAACTGCGTAACGTCAACAGGCGTACGCAACTTAAGTAAGCCGAAACCCAGAAATCTAAACCCCCCCCAAAAAAAACTGGATAAGCGGAGAAAAACATAGTTTAAAACATTCGGAAAATCTCAAGTAAAATCTTTAACTTTATTTTTCTTTCTTAAAAATTTCGGCAGCACCTCCTTTGTAAAAAACTAGCCCTGAAAACGGGTACAACATAGAATATAAATAAAGCATCCCAAACGGGAGAAACTCATCCCCAACGGCGGAGACAACCACCACAAGCATATATACGACGCCATAGCGAAGAAATATAAATGAAAACAGCATAAGGAGGTAAAACTTAACAACAAGACCGGCTACCACGAGCACGGCACCCAAAGTCACCAAAATATATACAACACCAAAACCTCACAACTCGTCTCTAAGTCAAATACATGAAGTGCTAGATGGAAAGTACTAGATATAAAAGGTAAATAATGAACATCGTCGGATAAACGCAAAACCCACCTATAGCAAAAGGCCTCACAGCCAAACGTAGCGGTATCCGCAAAAGTGGAGATAATAAGGTGCCCTGCCGCGACTACTCTGAGGGTAAGTCCTGCAAAACACTATGGCACAACGTGGGTGAGTTGCCAACTCGTGAATAGTACTTAACATCATACTGTAATCACAAGTATGCACGAACAGCGATAAATCTATCACATGAAATCTGATAGCATAAGTATGGCAATATAAATATGTAACAATCATGTAAAGGTACATCATCAGGGTACTACAACTACATGAAGCAAAGCATATCACAATATACTGAGTGCGGGAAAAATAAATAATCTCATGCACAAATCATAAGCATGGAAAAACCCGTTGTAACTCAACAACACCCCAAATCCCAAAATCCTCAGATCGGCCCTGTAAATCTCTTGTAACCTGAGTGTCAAACATCGACACCCGAAATATCATGAAAACTGGTGCCCAGCATCGACACTTAAATACTCGTATCCATAAATCTCTCGGAATATAAGTGCCTAACATCGACACTAGAAATCCCTAAATCGCATGAAAACATATCTCAAATGCGTAAATCCATGTAATATAACATATGCAACATAGAACAACAATATAAGCATATCACGGGAAAAGTCCGCTATTTAAATGCATCAAGTCATTAAATATATCACGCAGTTCCCAAGTATCTGAATCCCATATACATATATAACAGCGTCCCATACCACTGATATATATCGTAAAACTGAACATGTAATAATAGCAAAGTATATGTGTGAGCATGTAGGAATAGTGAGGCATATGTGTAAGCATGTAGGTATAGAAAGGCATACTATATGTCATATGCGCCATCGCACAAAAATAAATGCTTCTATGTCGCTAACCAATAGCAAGGTATATCATACAAATATATGTGTTGTGCGTATGATGGCAATTACCGACAATGTGTGTGTGTAGCATACAATAGGTGCTCGTGCAACATGGACTGTCAATAATAGTGCAGTGTACAATAGGTACAGGTTCAGGCACAACAAGTAACTATATGCAATGAAGTTCATATGCAATCAACTCATATGCGAATAACATGCAACTATCATATCATATCCAGCCTTGACGCATAACGCCATACAGGAGATTTCCCCGTAGATGTTAAATCTACTCACCGATGATCTCGAGCTACGAAAATCCGACCACCTGCTTCCCTTTATTCGCAGCGTCTGAAGTCCCCGCTTGCGACCCTCAAATTTCACAAACACATCACATAAGCTAAATATCCTACGCTGACACAAAGATAACGAAACGCAGGGATAACGCCCAGAAAAATACACTGTGCACCTAGTGCACAAAACGTGCATGACATCGGCAAAAACCCTAGCTAAGGTCGCTAAACTACGCAACCACCAAGTCTAGACTCCGATCGTACCGATCGCGCAAACACAACACAATAAAATACGAGGAAGATAATATATATAACCTCGCAACGCCAATTGAACCCACGTCCAATATTCACCGAAACTTAGTAAGCACCTTATCGCATAAATTAGCACAAGTCTAAAGCTAACACAATTCTAGCGATTACAAACATCACAAAGCGGCTTAACTAAGTTATCGAAACTATTTCCATAATTTTAAACCCACCCAATTAGGTTTTAGTAAAACCTAGTATGCTAAAAACTCAATTAGACAAATTAGGAATTAACAACAATTATCATATTCCCACTAGGTTAAGTTTTCCTAATCATCAATTAACAATTAACACTTTCACCAAGTTAAACCCTAACTTGAACTTCACTTAAATTAACATGAAACAATTAATCATGCAAATTAAGCTATTTTAAACAATTAAATAACTAACTTACCGATTAAAATACAACAATTAAAGATTAGGGTTTGAAATTATACCTCCTCAAGAACACCAAATTAACCCTCCAAAATGATGTTTTTCTTGAAGATCCATGCTGGTTTAGTGAAGAAGAATGATGGGTTAAGTTTTTTTTATGAGTTTTATGGATTTATTTAAGGATTTTTGAAGATTTTATGAGCTTGGAGAAGATGAAATTGAGCAAAGCAAATGCATGGGCAGAAATGGGGGAGGCTCGGCCATGAAGAAGTGGGGGGGGGTGTTTTGTGAAGTGTGTAGAAATTTCTAGAAAAAAAATGTAATAAATGCTCATTAATACAAAATGCCACATTTTCTTTTCTTTTAAAAATAATTTCCTTTATCACAAAATATCTAGATATTTGGCAAGAATGGATTAAGACTAATTTTAGTGATTAGTTTAGCAAAGATTTACACAAGAAATAATTAACCCAAACCAAAATTGTAATTACCACTAATAAGTGCATAATTAACAACTTAAAATAATATTTAATTAGGGAAAAATTCTATGTGAACCAAAACTTACAATTGACACACAAAGCCCACGCACTAGCACTATTCTAGTTAAACTAGGTGTCTCTATACAGAAGTTTGATCACGATCGGGTTAAAACGGAAAACAACGACTATTTTACCCTAAAACAGAAAAATTTGCATGACGATTTCTAAAACGTTACAATCTCCCCCCTTAAAGAATTCGGTCCCTGAATTAAAATTTAACTACGCGTACCTTCGAAAAGATGAAGGAATTTCTTCCGCATCTCGCTCTCGGCCTCCCAAGTGATCTCCTCACTAGTAGGGCTACGCCAAAGAACCTTCACAGATGACAAGACCTTTGACCGAAGTTTCTTCACCTGCCGATCCAATATAACTAACGGCTGCTGGGTGAACGAAAGATCGCGCTCAAGCTGAATGGTCTGGTGCTGAATCATGTGAGAAGGATCATGAAGGTATCTATGAAGTATCGACACATGGAAAACGGGGTGAACATACGGAAAACTGGATGGGTGCTCCAAACGATAAGCAACAGAACCCACTCATTCAAGGATCTCGAAATGACCAACAAATCTGGGACTGAGCTTCCCCCTCTTCCCAAATCTCATAACGCCCTTCATCGAAGAAATCCGCAGGAATACATGATCCCCCGCTGCGAACTCAAGTCTGCGACGACGACGGTCGGCATAAGACTTCTGTCTGCACTGGGCTGCTTTCATCCTATCCTGAATCAGCTGGATCTTCTCCGTAGTCTCCTGAACTAGCCGGGGTCCCAAAACCCTACTCTCGCTGAGTTTGGTCCAACAGACTGGCGATCGACACTTCCTATCGTACAAAGCCTCAAAAGGCGCCATCTGAATCGTCTCTTGATAATTGTTATTTTAGGAGAATTCAATCAACGGCAAGTGATGATCCCAAATTCCACCGAAATCAAGCACACATGCCCGTAGCATATCCTCCAGAGTCTGTATAGTCCACTCCGACTGACCATCGGTTTGTGGATGAAAAGCGGTGCTAACACTCAACCGGGTACCCAAAGCTTCTTGAAGCTTCTGCCAAAGACGGCTAGTAAATTAGGTACCTCTGTCGGATTCGATGCATGTGGGAACACCGTGCAAACGCACAATCTCATCTATGTACAACTGAGCATACTGAGAATAACCGAAACTGGTCTTCATTGGAAGGAAGTGAGCCGCTTTCGTCAACTGGTAAACAATTACCCAAATGGAGTCATACCCTCGACTGGTCTTGGGTAGGCCCACCATGAAGTCCATGGAAATCTGCTCCCATTTCCCCTTCGAAATGGGTAAAGGCTACAACTCACCTGCCGGTCTCTGATGCTCAGCCTTGACTTGCTGACAAGTCAGACACCTCAAAACGAAGTCCGAAATATCGCGCTTCATCCCTTCCCACCAGTAAAAGTCTCTCAAGTAACGGTACATCTTGGTGGAACCTGGATGAACGCTAAAGGCTGACTGATGTGCCTGCTCTAGGATCTCGCGTCTCAACCCATTAGCATCTGGTACACACAAGCGAGTCCCGCATTGTAGCACACCCTGGTCATCAATCATGAACTCCGAAACTCTACCCTGCCGAACAAGCTCAAGAATCTCAGACAAATGGGCATCACAGGGATGCGCCTCACAGATACGATCAAAAAGTAATGGACGGGCACGGACATGAGCAAGCTGTTCCCCAGTGGAAGTGAACTCAAACTGTACTCCACCATCGCACAAGAGAAGCCAATCTGCAGAAAACTGTCCATGAACCGCGCTCAACTGGGACAAGCTACCCCCGGGCCTACGACTCAAAGCATCAGCTACCATATTCGCCTTGCCCGGGTGATAAAGGATCTCACAATCATAATCCTTCACAAGCTCCATTCAACGGCACTGTCTTAGATTCAGATCCAGCTGCTAGAAGATGTACTTCAAGCTCTTGTGATCCGTGAAGATCTGACATGATTCCCCGTACAAGTAGTGTCTCCAAATCCTCAACGCAAAGACCACCGCGGCTATCTCAAGATCGTGAGTGGGGTAATTCTGCTCGTGCTTCTTCAGCTGCGTAGAAGCATAAGCAATCACTCTATCATGCTGCATCAGTACACAACTGAGCCCCACTTGAGAAGCATCACAGTAAACAACATAGCCTCCCGATCCAGAAGGCAAAGAAAGAACTGGTGCCGTCGTCAACCTAGTCTTCAACTGCTGAAAACTCTGCTCGCACGCACCAGTCCCAAGAAAAGGAACCCCCTTTCCGGGTCAGTCCAGTCAGCGGTGCAGCAAAACTCGAAAAATCCTGCACAAAACGGCGATAATAACGTGCTAAGCCCAAAAAACTGCGGACCTCAGTCACAGATAAAGGTCTAGGCCAAAGCTGCACAGCCTCGATCTTCCTCGGGTCCACAAAAATACCATCTCCAGTCACCACATGACCTAGGAAATCCACTCTATCAAGCCAAAACGCGTACTTTGAGAATTTAGCAAACAGCCGGTGCTCTCTCAATGTCTACAATGCAATCCTCAAGTGCTGCTCATGCTCCTCACATCTACTAGAGTAGATCAGAATGCCATCAATAAACACAATAATGAACTGGTCAAGGAACGGCCTGAAAATCCGGTTCATCAGATCTATGAACGCTGCTGGCGCATTGGTGAGTCCGAACGACATCACCAAAAACACATAATGCCCATAGCGCGTACGAAAAGCAGTCTTCGGAATGTCATCAATCCGAACCCGCAACTAATGATAACCCGAACGCAAATCAATCTTAGAAAAATGTTTCGCACCCTGGAGCTGATCAAATAAATCATCAATGCGAGGTAAAGGATACCTATTCCGCACCATAACTCGGTTCAATTGACGATAATCTATACACAACCTCAAACTGCTGTCCTTCTTCTTGACGAACAGAACAGTAGCTCCCCACGGCGAAACACTCGGACGCACAAAGTCCCCTATCAATCAACTCTTGCAATTGATCTTTACGCTCCCAAAGCTCCGCCGGAGCCATCCGATAAGGCGGTATAGAAATAGGCCCCACGCCGGGAATCAGATCAATGCAAAACTCAATATCGCGCTCTGGCGGCAACCTAGGTAACTCATCGGGAAAGACATCGGGAAACTCTAGCACGGTAGGAACCCGGTCCAATGACTCCACTGTGGCTCTGGTATCATGAATGAAGCCAAGAATCCTCGACATCCCCTCCTCAAAAGCCGACTAGCGCAAAGGACAAAAATCAAACTGTGAGGGGCGGCACCATGGTCCCCCTGCACAACAAACACTGACTCGCCGGGAAAACAAAATCTAACTGTCTTCTCGGGGCAGTCCACGAACACATAGCATGTAGCTAACCAGTCCATGCCCAGGAGAATGTCAAATTCCAACATCTCAAGAAGGATCAAGTCGATGGACAAATCTCTAACTCCTATACGGACAGCACACGACCGGAACACGTGTCGCGCAACAAACGACTCTCAAACAGGAGTAGTCACGAGAAGCGTCTGATATAGCAAACCCGACTCTCGGCCTAACCTCGGCACGAAGTGCCTAGAAACATATGAATGCGTAGATCCCGGATCAAAAAGAACTTGTGCATCTGAAGAACATATAGAAAGGATACCCGAACTACTGCATTGGACGCCTGTGCGTCCTAATGAGTCAAGGCAAACACCCGAGCCTGTCCTCTACCGGCGACTGGCTGACCTCCACCTCTACCATCCCGCCCTCTCGGTACAAAACCACCGCGACCCCGACCTCTCTGCACATGAGTCTGACATGGAGCAACAACAGGCATAAAGGGCAACGCCCTCTGAGGTGGAGAAGGTGGTAAGGTAACCCGCAGTACAGCGGTCTCACTCACACGTTGCTCAGCACAATCTTGAGCCCGATGACCCCGACTCCCGCACCGCTAACATCAAGAAGCAAACTGCTGACTCTCCTGAGGATAAGAGCTAAAAAGCCGACCTCGTCCTGGACCTCCACTACCCCCAGTATCTGAACGGGAACTGTCACGATATCTAAATGCCCGCCTCCCCGCTGAATCACCAGTATGAACCCTTTTCGTTTCCGGAGCAACCGACGACTCAGAAAGACGCTCCTCTAGCAATAGGGCCGCGTCCACCATTGCTGCATACGTGTCACAATGTTGTATGCTGATGGCTAGGAACAACTAGGTACGTAGGCCTTGAACAAACCTCTTTACCCTCATCTCCTCAGTCGCTACCAAGTACGGAGCATACACAGATAGCTCGGTAAACAGTACATTGTACTCAGCCACCGTCATCCCCAGAGTCTGGCGTAACAACTCGAATCTGCACGCTCGCGCATCCCTAACGATCGGTGGAAGAGAACGGGCGAGAAACACCATCACAAACTCTACCCAGGTTATAGGAGCAAGACCCGCGGCTCTGCCCCTTTCCAAGGACTCACACCACTTCTGGGCCAGACCCTCCAGACGGAAGCTCGCGAACTCCACCCATCTCTCGTCAGAGCATCGGAGCGAACGACAAATCCTGGCCATCCGGTTGATAAACGACTGCGGATCCTCGGCTGCATCTGTGCCAATGAAAACAGGAGGCCTCAGCTTCATAAACTCTGACAGTGACACGGTGATAACCTCTGGAGCTGTAGCTGCGACTACCGGAACAGTAGGTACCATCGCGGCCCCCGCAACGGGTGGAACAACCTCCTGCCCCTGAGCTCGAATGGCCTCAACTAAAGAACTTATCATCTGGCGTAAGTCCTGCATACCAACCTGATTGGTAGGGATTCTGCGTGTTCAAGTTTAGTTAATTACCGCAATCAAGACGGTTTCGCTTGTAGCTAGTCGGTTGAGTACGGGTCGTCCGCAGGGAGATGGGAATCTTTTTCTATGTGCTTTAACGAGTTAAGTCCAATTTTCCAAATTTGTTTGTGATTAACAAAGTGTTAAAATAATATGTAAAGAGATCTTGTTAGGGTTAGGATTAGGTAAGTTTGAGTTAGGAGTCGCTCACTTCTTTCATTGCCACTCTTAATATCGGTGTTACGGTAATCGGCAACAACGGGGATTAGCACGACTAGGAAGGAACTTGCGAGTATAAGCTAGGCTTTCCAACGCTTATGTTCTTCCTTTTGGTGCTTGTCCGTCCGTTCTTGGCTCTTAGTCATAACCTCCAGTTAATTCAACCACAACCGGTCTCACTACGGAATCACCGCTATCATGTAGGATAGGGTGCCGTAAGGAGCGGATTGTGGTTCAATTAACGGGAGTCGATTTAAGATGTTGGGCAAGGAAAGAGTGAGAGAGATTTCCTTCTCTCAAACTTCCCTTATCCTACCCTAACAAGTATGGAAATTACTCACCCATTACAAGAAGAACGAAAAATAAAACAAAGGAGAAAGATAGAAAGAATGAGATTAGAAGATAACAACTAGCTATTTGCGACCTCACCTTGGCAAGGATCAAGCGTAAGCATCATGATTGTTTAAGGATAAAGGAAAAGAGAAAAGAAAGAAACAACAATAAATAACAACAACTAAATTATCAATTAAAGATTACAAACAATTAACATAACAAGAGCAAGACAAGTATAATAACAAAATGAACTTCTTTATTCATCATTCTTCACTCACAAAGGCTCACTACAAGTTTTTCAATGGAGAAGAGATGAGAAGAGGAAGAAGAACAACAAGAATTCTAAACCTAAAATACAAGATTAAGCACCCTTGGCTTCACAAGGTTTTGGGCTATTTATAGGCAGGGAACTGGAAATCTAGGGCAAAATTCTGCCTCTACATGAAAAGACCAAAATAACCTTGAAGTTTCGTCAACTGAGGAGATCGTACGGCCGCGGTTCCGCGGCCTAAGCATGCTAATGCCGCGGAACCGCGGCGCTTTAGAAGAGTTGGCTCTTCATTTTTGGGGGCTTCTCTTGTTTTGCAGTGCCCTTTAGTCTGGTATATGATTTTTCTCAGAATTTCTTCACGATTTTCCAGAATTTCTGTTGATCAAAAGTTGATTGGATATGGATCTTTTTATCATGATTTTCTTGAGCTCCGCGTAGATTTCTTGGATCTTGTGTTACTATTGAGCCTTGTGCATGAAAATGACATTGATTTGCCATTTTGTCATTTTAACTGGTGTGCGGCAACATACGGTTAGAGAGCGGAGACCCGTGTTTTATCTGTGGTTGGCAGGAACCCGGGTTTTGTCGTGTTTTTTCCATGAATTTCACCATTTAGAGCCGAGAACCTGTATCCTGCAATTGACTAGCAAACACGGCTCAAGAGTACCTACCGATATGCAATGTGATAAAAATTGGGCGGTATAAAAATGCAAAAATCTGATATGAACAAATACCCCCAAACATATCATTTGCTCGTCCCGAGCAAAACCAATTTATTCAAAAAAAAATTCCTAACCTCACTTTCGCAGGGAACGCGATTGCACTGAGCATGTGCAACAAGCCGTTAAACCTCTAGGTGTCCCTAGTAGGAGGAGTGTTGTCTCCTGAGGGTTTTCAGCGGATACTACCCACAAAATCCAGTCAAGCTAGTTTTCCAAAATAACTATGATTCAAACCCTAAAGTTTTGTTTCAGAAAATAACAATTCTATTATCCTAAGTCTAGACTATCAAACCCTTATTTTTCACACCTCGCTTCTTCTTTAACTACAGATTTTATATGTCTTTACGTGCAGTGCAAATAGTGTCGTTAAGTTCCAGAAAGGTCGAATAAAGTCCTCATGTCACACAATAAAGCCCGGATAAGAATTTTGAAAGGATCACATAAGTTTTATAAAGAGTTAAGCATTTTTCAAGTTTCGTTTTCCAGTAAGGTTTCAACTTCAGAATTTCTATCTTCCTTAACAGGAAACTAGGTCTTATTTTTCACTCCATCTTTTTCTTGTTTTCATTTCATACACACCTCTGTGAACGTGCAATAGTCTTTATCATAGAATAAAACCTTCACATCTCCGCTAAATTTTTTTTATAAAAGCCTGTCTTTTATCAAGATTATTCTCACATAAAGAACCGTTAGGAATTTTAACTTGGAGAGAACACTTGCTTGACTTTGTTTTAATCTGGACTTTCTAGGCTTCTTAGCGAGCTTTGGGCCAATGCACCCAAACCAGTTGATTTTAGGGCATTAGGTGTAGAAATACCCCAGCGGACTTAATTACTCAAGTTACCTAGGTACAAAAACAAAAGATGGTTTGGCGTGAAAATCATGATGATTTAATACGAACGGAGATATAACCGGCAGTTCAATTATTTTTTTTTGGATAAAAGACGTGTTTAGTGGGTTCGGTGTGTAATCATTCCAATCAAGTTCCAGATGGGTTATTTTTCAGACTTAGTTCCAATTAAGGCATCAATAACATTCCTTCATTTTCGCTTCACTTCATAAACTATTCTTGGTATTACTTATTTCAGAACAAACCTATTTGATCCTCAGAAAATCATTTATCTATTTAAAAGTTTTTAAACATAAAAGACTTGTCATCTAATTTCCAAAACTCACGACACGTGCAGTGTGATGTAAAGACGTATATCAGCTATAGTTAACTTCAAAGGAGAGTTATCTTTCAGGTTTTCAAAATCTAAACATAAGATTTAGTTATTCTTATTTTATCATACAAAACCGTCGAAATGTTGAATCAGAGTCCTCCCACTAGGTAACTTGACAGAAAAGTTTTTATGTTTTTAGAAAATTTTCAGATTTTTATGGATTTTATGGATTTTAATATGCAGATGCAAAATATACATATGAATGCGAAGGTTAGAAATGCGTACCGAGCGTACCCCCAAACTTAAACTGGACAGTGTCCTCACTGTCATTGCATGAAGAGATCATTTGAAGGGTCAAAATTGTCGGTTAGATATACACAATTTATTTTTATTTTTATTTTTATTTATTTTTTTTAGGAAAAGAAAAAGAGCAAAAATAAAAAAATGGAAAAGAATATCCACAAATATATACAAAATGGTATATACATACCCCCAAACTTATTTGGAACAGTGTCCACTGTTCTTGGCTGGATATCCGAAGTTTGGTGGTCGGCAGAGGAAGATTATGCAGGGTAAACCGGCTCCTGTAAGACCAGGAGCTCCTCTGTTGGTTCGGCGCTAAGGTACGGTTTTAGTCGGTGTCCATTTACTTTGAAAAATGAACCGTCCTTTGGATTCTCCAAATCCACAGCGCCATGCGGATTCACATTCCGCACAAAATACGGCCCTTTCCAGCGAGATCTGAGCTTTCCTGGATGTAAGTGTAGCCGGGTGTCTTAAAGCAGTACCTGTTGACCAGGTACGAAAGTTTTGCGCAAAAGGTGTTTATCGTGAAACACCTTCGTTCGGTTCTTAACGACAACCGCGTTATCGTAAGCCTCATCCCTAAGCTTGCTTAATTCGTTCAACTGCAGCTTCCGATGGCTGCCCGCATCTTCGAGAGACAGATTCAGCTCCTTTATCGCCCAAAATGCGCGATGCTCTATTTCGACCGGTAGGTGGCAAGCCTTTCCGTACACAAGCCGATAGGGAGACATGCCAAGATCGGTCTTATAAGCGGTTCGAAATGCCCAAAGGGCATTAGTGAGTTTCAGCGACCAATCTTTTCGGTTCTTGGAAACCGTCTTCTCCAGTATCTGCTTGATTTGCCGATTTGAAACTTCGGCCTGCCCACAGGTTTGGGGGTGGTAGGGCGTAGAGAGCTTATGATAAATGGAATATTTCCGCATCAAGGCCTCGAAAGTCTTATTGCAGAAATGACTTCCATTATCGCTAATGATCGCTCGGGGGTGCCCAAAACGGGAGAAAATGTTTTCTTTAAGAAACCTAACGACAACCTTGTTGTCGTTAGTCCGGCTGGGCACAGCCTCGACCCACTTAGAGACGTAATCAACAGCAAGAAGGATGTACAAGTTCCCAAAAGAGCTGGGAAACGGCCCCATGAAATCTATTCACCAAACATCGAAAATCTCCACAACCAAGATTGGTTGGAGCGGCATCTCGTTCCTCCGGGATATCCGGCCCATGTGTTGGCACCGGGAGCAAGTCTTGCAATAGTCATGAGCGTCTTTGAAGAGTTGTGGCCAGTAGAAACCACATTGCAAGATCTTCTCAGCTGTCTTTCCGGGGCCAAAATGCCCGCCACACGCTTGATCGTGGCAAAACGACAGCACACTCTTGAATTCATCGTCAGGGACACACCGACGAATAATCTGGTCGGGACAGTACTTGAACAAATAGGGTTCGTCCCAGTAAAAGTGTTTTACTTGGGATAAGAAGCGAAGTCTGTCCTGACTTGACCATTCAGTTGGTAGTAATCCTGTGGCCAAATAGTTCACAATATCTGCGAACCAGGGTTCGCAAGATACTGTCAAGAGCTGTTCATCCGGGAAAACGTCGTTGATCGGAATTGGAAGCGAAGGCGAGGAAGGAAGTCGTGAGAGATGGTCGGCAACTACATTTTCACATCCTCGTTTGTCTTCAATGACAAGGTCAAACTCTTGAAGCAAGAGGATCCAACGTATTAGCCGAGATTTTGCATCTTTCTTCGCAAAAAGATGGCGCAGAGTAGAATGGTCAGTGTAGACAATGACTGGAGAGCCGATGAGGTAGGGCCTGAACTTTACTAAAGCAAATACAACATCCAAGAATTCCTTCTCAGTTGTTGTATAATTGAGTTGGGCATCGTTCAGGGTTCGGCTCGCATAATAGATTACGTGCGGCATCTTGTTGATGTGTTGTCCAAGGACAGCACCAATGGCAAAGTCGGATGCATCGCACATTATCTCAAATGGGTGCGTCCAGTCAGGTGAAGAAAGAACGGGAGCAGAAGTGAGTGAGCTTTTTAGTGACTCGAATGCAGTCACACAGCTCGAGTTGAAGTCGAATGGCGTGTCCTTAGCCAGCAAAAGAGTCAAGGGCCTAGCAATCTTGCTAAAGTCCTTGATGAACCGTCTATAGAAACCGGCATGGCCAAGGAAGGCTCGGATGTCTCGGACGCATCTGGGAGGAGGTAGATTGGAAATGACCTCAATCTTTGCTTTTTCAACCTCTATGCCATTTTGCGAGATGATATGTCCTAAGACAATACCTTCGCGCACCATGAAGTGGCACTTCTCCCAATTCAAAGTGAGGTTCTTGTCCTTACATCGGGTAAGGACAGCGTCAAGATGCAGCAAACACTCGTTGAAGGAATCGCCAAAGATGGAGAAATCATCTATGAAGATCTCCAGAAATTTTTCCACCATGTCTGAGAAGATTCCCATCATACATCGCTGGAAGATAGCGGGCGCATTGCATAACCCAAAGGGCATGCGACGATATGCGAACGTGCCGAAAGGACAAGTGAATGTGGTCTTGTCCTGGTCTTTTTCGGCCATGGGAATTTGATTGTAGCCGGAGTAGCCATCAAGAAAGCAGTAGTACTCGTGTCCGGCCAATCGTTCAAGCATCTGGTCAATGAAAGGTAGCGGAAAGTGGTCTTTCCGCGTTGCGGCGTTGAGTTTTCTATAATCGATGCATACTCGCCACCCAGTTTGGGTGCGAGTAGGGATTAACTCGTTCGCCTCGTTGGTTATGACCGTTATACCTGATTTCTTGGGGACAACGTGAATGGGGCTAACCCACTGGCTATCAGAGATAGGGTAAATGATACCACTATCTAGACATTTTACGATCTCCTTCTTCACAGCCTCTTTCATGACTGGGTTGAGACGTCTTTGTGGATCCCTGGCTGGTTTGGCATCATCCATCAGATGAATGTGATGTTCAACGATCAGGGGACTAATCCCCTTGATGTCCGTCATGGACTAGCCAAAAGCTTTCTTATTGTTGTGCAAGAATGCAAGAAGGGCTTTCTCTTGCTCGGGAGCTAGAGAAGCCGAGATGATAACCGGGAGGGTCTCGTTCTCACCCAAGTAAGCGTACTTAAGGTGAGACGACAAAGGCTTGAGTTCGAGCGTTGGAGGTGAAACGATGGAGGGCAAGATTGGTGAAGAGGTCTCGAACTCAAAGGACTCCGGCAAAGGTTCAAAACGAGTGTAAGCGACCGAGTTGGATGGATCAGGTAACTCATCCGGAAATTCGAAGGATTCAAACTCGGGTGGTGAGTGGCTAAGATCGTTCGAGAAAGTGAAACACTCGTAGTCATTGTTGGGCGCAGAAACAACAGCAGGTTCGAGGAGGAACGCACTTGTGGTGTTAAGCTTATCGTGATCGAACAGAAACTCCTCGAATTCACACTCTTCAGGGGTGATCTCCTGGATTGAGCAAACGTCCAGTATATGAGCATTAGGTTCGGAGGGCTGATTCCCCAACCTAAAAATGTTGAGTTCAATTTTCATGTTTCCAAAAGAGAGGTTCATCGAACCATTGCGACAATTGATCACAGCATTTGAGGTTGCAAGAAATGGGCGACAGAGTATCACCGGAATTTGATTCCGGGGGTTAGCTACAGGCTGTGTGTCTAATACAATGAAGTCAACGAGGAATATGAAGTCCCCGACTTTGATTAATACATCCTCTAGATCACCCCTAGGATGGGTGATCGATCGGTCGGCCATTTGGAGAGTATAGTGTGTGGGTTTCAGCTCTCCTACACCTAATTGCTCGTATACTGAGTACGGAAGCAGGTTAACACTGGAACCAAGATCTAATAGTGCGCGGTTGATATTCTTATCCCCAATAGTAATTGAAATCGTAGGACATCCAGGGTCCTTCCGTTTTTGTGGTAAAGATTGGGTAAGAGCATCACTCACAGCACTAGCCAAGAAAACTTTCTTGGGTACCTGAGACTTCCTCTTTTTCGTGCACAAGTCCTTTAAGATTTTCGCGTAGGACGGGACTTGTTGGACAGCATCTAAAAGAGGAATGTTAATGTTAACCTGCTTAAATAACTCCAGAATCTTCTCCATTTGTGGATTTTGTTTATTGGACTTCAACCGGTTTGGAAATGGAACGTTTTTAAAATTGGTTGAGTCCAATGCTGGAGGAGGAGATTGTGGAGTTGGAACAGATCCCAGAACAGGTGTTTTCGTAGAGTGAGAAGTGGGTCCGTTCAGAGCAGAAGAAGAGGAATGAGAGCCTGTTGAAGAATGGAGAATGGGCTCAGAAGACGAAGAAGCAGAAGAAGAAGAAGAAGAAGAAGAAGTGGCCGGGGTGTCATTGTTGGGCCGTGTGCCAATGTTGTTTTGCAGCATCCTTCCCGATCTCAATGTGGTCACGACACTCACATTATGGTTCTGTTGTTCAAGAGCAACATGTACATTATGTGCGTGACAGGGATTTGGGAGTGGTTGGGACGGGAGCTTCCCTTTCTCTCGCTCGCTTAAGGCCGCATTCAGCTGTGCAATCTGGGCCTCGATGGTCTTGATGCTTTGCCCGTGAGCGGCAATGTGTTGCACTAAGGACTGAATGGAAGACTGGTTGTTTGCGGTGGATTGTGTCGATTGTTTAACGAACGCCTCCATACTTCGTTCGAGCGAGGAAACCTTATCGTTGTTTGACGGAACAAAGTTGTTTGGTGGAAAAGAATTGTTGGGTGCAAAGTTTTTCGTCTGATTTTGAAAAGGTTGGGGTTGGAAGGGCTGCTGAAATTGATGTTGAGTTTGTTGTGGCGCTTGTTGTTGCGGCGGAGGGGGCCTTTGGAAATTGTTGCCTTGGAATTGATTCTGATTCTGATTCCAGGCGAAATTGGGGTGGTTCCTCCAACCGGGATTGTAGGTGGAAGAGTATGGATCATTCCTCGGTCTTTGCTGAAATATAGCATTAACCTGATCATGTCCTTGCGTTGGTGGATTGTAGGGACACTCTTCGGTTAAGTGAGAAGGATCTGAACAACAAGCGCAAATGGTACGAAGGGGAAGAACAGGGGCAGGAGCAGGAGAAGAAAATTTGCTCTCTATCGCTTCAAGCTTTCTCGTTATTGCAGCCATTTCAGCTTTCATCGCAATAGAGACATCAAGTTGGTGAATTCCTACCCTAGATTGACCGGTAGAAGTGGAGGTAGAAGAAGAAGAAGTCGGTCTGGTGCCTCCCATTGTAGCGTTTGTTCCGCAAGGTCGTCGAAGAATTGCCACGCTTCCTCATCAGATTTTGATAGGAAGTGGCCCTGACAGATGGTTTTCAACAACTGCTTCGTTGCTGGGTTCAGGCCCTCGTATAAGGTTTGGAAAAGTTGCCATTTCTCGAAACCATGGTGAGGACACTGAACAAGAAGGTCTTTATACCGGTCGAAGCACTTCCAGAAGGGTTTAGAAGGAAGCTGAGAGAATTGGTTGATTTCGATGCGGATCCTTGCGGTTTTATGATTCGGATAGAATTTTTTGAGAAACGCTTTAACAAACTCGTCCCAACTGGTTATGGAGTGGGAAGCGGTGCTATACAGCCATTTTCAGCAAGATCGCATAAAGTGAACGGAATGACCCGTAGACGTATAGCATCGTCCGACAGCTGGGTGGTTTTCAACATGGCACAAACGTTTTGAAATTTATTGATAAAGATATAGGCATCTTCAGATTCAAGCCCACGAAATCGTGGAAGCATATTAATGAAGTGGGGCTTAATTTCAAAATTATCCCCATTGGCCGGTGGAAGAGAAAGGCAGGTGGGAAGTGCAGAACGGATGGGATAGAAACGATCCTGGAGCGCGATTCGCTGCGGCGCTAGAACAGGCGGTGGTGGTGGGTTATTGGTCTCCGTAGGAGGTGGAGACAATCCAGGGGTAGTCAAAGAGATGTTCGGATTAAATCCTAACATCACGGAAGAAGAGGTTGGTGATGGTGAAGGTGAAGATGTATGAACAGAATTCCGGTCAACGTCGGAGTTGGCCGGCAAAGGTAAGGGTGAAAGAGGTATGGACGGAGTTTCGACGTCTGAGTCGATCGCGTAGTCGGTAGCTACTAACGTAACGCGGACAAGGCTGGCGCTAGTGTCCCGAGTCCAAGCGGACATACACTAAACGAGTTTAGTATAGTCAAAGCGGAGAAGGTGAGGGTAAGAAAACGTCAATGGAGAAATACGATGGGTGGTGGGTGAAAAATGGATTTGGCGACAAAGGGCAAGTTTTTATAAAAGTTTTTGATTTTTTCCTTTTTTTATTTTATTTTTAGAAAGAGCTTTACAGAAATATGTACGGACTTACGGCTTTAAGCAATCACAAACATGATATGCACAATCACACCTAGATCTAGGGTCACCTAGGTCTGCTAGACAGCTCCTAACTGTTCCAGAGGGCTAGAAATAGGACCTCAAACCGCCTCTTCTCCATCAATTGCGGCCAGGTAAGTGCCAGGTAAGTAGGAGGTTTTCCAACGCTTTCGCGAAGTTCCTTAATTAAATAACCACTTTCCTTCGACACACTTTCCTAGACACCGCAAAAGTCAGATAGGATAAACGGCCGATGCCTGTAACTAGTCCTCTGTCCTATTATGCGCGAAGTCCTTAGGGCTGAGTCTAGTATTTTTTAATTAACAATGGTCAATGCATATGCTTTTGTGATTTCTGGGGTCCTGGGAAGGGTGATGAAATCCCCACCCAATCTGAATTGGTTTCAAGCCCCTTAAAGTCCGTATTAATAAATGCAAAGCAGTAACAAATCAACTGCAATCAATTTTTATTTTTTTAAGCGCGGCGCAAAGAATCCTGCACAAAAATAATTTATTGGAAGGGGGAAGAGAGTTTGCGCAAAGAATGCTGCAGAAAACACAGTTTAGTGGAGTCCAGATGAGTAGGGGAGAGAAGAGAAAGACTCACAGAGAAAATGGCACCCTGAAGGCTTCAAATGGCCGCGGTTCCGTGGCCAAACGCGTGCTTATGCCGTGGTTCCGCGGCGGAACAGAGAGATTGGGCTTCTAATTTTTTTCTGTGTATTGGTCTGGGAGTCCTCTGCTTGTCTGGATTTGCTGAATCTTGATTTGCTCACTGTATCTGCTCCAGATTTTTACAGTAGACCATTTGCTTCGTTTTGATCCGTCGCGGTGTAGCCGCGAGATGTGGGTCTAACTTCCCACGACTTTGGCACTGAACTTGACCGTCTTTTGTTCCTGCACACTTGCACAAAAACTAATAAAAAATAACAAGATGGTTTTTTTTTACAATGTATATTTTTTTTGTTTTGTTTTTCGGTTAGATTTATATTCACAAGTTAACCCGAAATTACACAAGGAAATAAACTACCGTCTCCCTGGCAACGGCGCCATTTGATTGGTAGGGATTCTGCGTGTTCAAGTTTACTTAATTACCGCAATCAAGACGGTTTCGCTTGTAGCTAGCCGGTTGAGTATGGGTCGTCCGCAGGGAGATGGGAATCTTTTTCTATGTGCTTTAACGAGTTAAGTCCAATTTTCCAGATTTGTTTGTGATTAACAAAGTGTTAAAATGATAAGTAAAGAGAGCTTGTTAGGGCTACGATTAGGTTAGTTTGAGTTAGGAGTCGCTTACTTCTTTCATTGCCACTCTTAATATCGGTGTTACGGTAATCGACAACAACGGGGATTAGCACGACTAGGAAGGAACTTGCGAGTATAAGCTAGGCTTTCCAACGCTTAAGTTCTTCCTTTTGGTGCTTGTACGTCCGTTCTTGGCTCTTAGCCATAACCTCCGGTTAATTCAACCATAACCGGTCTCACTACGGAATCACCGCTATCATGTAGGATAGGGTGCCGTAAAGAGCGGATTGTGGTTCAATTAACGGGAGTCGATTTAAGATGCTGGGCAAGGAAAGAGTGAGAGAGATTTCCATCTCTCAAACTTCCCATATCCTACCCTAACAAGTATGGAAATTACTCACCCATTACAAGAAGAACGAAAAATAAAACAAAGGAGGAAGATAGAAAGAAAGAGATTAGAAGATAACAACTAGCTATTTGCGACCTCACCTTGGCAAGGATCAAGCGTAAGCATCATGGTTGTTTAAGGATAAAGGAAAAGAGAAAAGAAAGAAACAACAATAAATAACAACAACTAAATTATCAATTAAAGATTACAAACAATTAACATAACAAGAGCAAGACAAGTATAATAACAAAATGAACTTCTTTATTCATCATTCTTCACTCACAAAGGCTCACTACAAGTTTTTCAATGGAGAAGAGATGAGAAGAGGAAGAAGAACAACAAGAATTCTAAACCTAAAATACAAGATTAAGCACCCTTGGCTTCACAAAGTTCTGGGCTATTTATAGGCAGGGAACTGGAAATCTAGGGCAAAATTTTGCCTCTACATGAAAAGACCAAAATAACCCTGAAGTTTCGTCAACTGAGGAGACCGTACGGCCGTGGTTCCGTGGCCTAAGCATGCTAATGCCGCGGAACCGCGGCGCTTTAGAAGAGTTGGCTCTTCATTTTTGGTGGCTTTTCTTGTTTTGCAGTGCCCTTTAGTCTGGTATATGATTTTTCTCAGAATTTCTTCACGATTTTTTCAGAATTTCTGTTGATAAAGGTGATTGGATATGGATCTTTTTGTCATGATTTTCTTGAGCTCCACATAGATTTCTTGGATCTTGTGTTGCTATTGAGGCTTGTGCATGAAAATGACATTGATTTGCCATTTTGTCTTTTTAACTGGTGTGCGGCAACATACGGATAGATAGCGGAGACCCGTGTTTTATCTGTGGTTGGCAGGAACCCAGGTTTTGTCGTGTTTTTTCCATGAATTTCACCGTTTAGAGCCGAGAACCTGTATCCTGCAATTGACTAGCAAACACGGCTCAAGAGTACCTACCGATATCCAATGTGATAAAAATTGGGCGGTATAAAAATGCAAAAATCTGATATGAACACAACCCCAAGCATAGCAATCTCCTCCGGTACAACAGGCGTACCGCCCTGGTCAGTCCTCGTCTCAGTCGAGTCAACTCTGACCTCGTCTCTCGCGTACGCTCTTTGTGCCCTCGTAGTCTTCGGCGGCATATAGGCTGGGATTTGAAACAAGATTCGATAAGGATACAGAAATCGAATCACAAGGATGTATATAATCACGGAAGGAATTTCAATCAATAGTTCTTAAGGTCAGTTAGGCGGAGTACCGTGTCGTAAGTATGCCGTGGAACATACGCACGCTACGTTACTCTGCTTAAGATACCTACTCCATCATACCAAGGTCATCCTATACTCCGAAAGGTAAAACCTAGGGCTCTGATACCAAATTTGTCACGACCCAAAGTTTTGCCCGTAACTGGCACTTAAACTACGTAACGTCAACAGGCGTACGCAACTTAAGTAAGCCGAAACCGAGAAATCTAACACCCCCCAAAACTGGATAACCGGATAAAAACATAGTTTAAAACATTCGGAAAATCTCAAGTAAAATCATCAACTTTAGTTTTCTTTCTTAAAAATTTTGGCAGCACCTCCTTTGTAAAAAACTAGCCCCGAAAACGGGTACAAGATAGAATATAAATAAAGCATCCAAAACGGGAGAAACTCACGCCCAACGGCGGAAACAACCACCACAAGCATATATACGACGCCGTAGCGAAGAAATATAAATGAAAACAGCATAAAGAGGTAAAACTTAACAACAAGACCGGCTCCCACGAGCACGACACTCAAAGTCACCAAAATATATACAACACCGAAACCTCACAAATCTTCTCTAAGTCAAATACATGAAGTGGCAGATAGACAGTACTAGATACAAAAGGTAAATAATGAACATCGTCGTATAACCGCAAAACCCACCTATGCCAAAAGGCCTCACAGCCAAACATAGCGGTATCCGCAAAAGTGGAGATAATAAGGCGCCCTGCCGCGACTACTCTGAGGGTAAGTCCTGCAAAACACTGTGGCACAACGGGGGTGAGTTTCCAACTCGTGAATAGTAATTAACATCATACTGTAATCGCAAGTATGCACGAACAGCGATAAATCTATCACATAAAATCTGATAGCATAAGTATGGCAATATAAATATACAACAATCATGTAAAGATACATCATCAGGGTACTACAATTACATGAAGCAATACAAATCACAATATACTGAGTGTGGGAAAAATAAATAATCTCATGCACAAATCATAAGCATGGAAAAACCCGGTGTAACTCAACAACACCCGAAATCCCAAAATCCTCAGATCGGCCCTCAGATCGGCCCTGTAAATATCATGTAACATGAGTATCAAACATCGACACCCGAAATATCATAAAAACTGGTGCCTAACATCGACACATAAATACTCGTATCCATAAATCTCTCGGAATATAAGTGCCTAACATCGACACTAGAAATCCCCAAATCGCATGAAAGCATATCTCAAATGCGTAAATCCATGTAATATAACATATGCAACATCGAACAACAATATGAGCATATCACGGGAAAAGTCCGCTATTTAAATGCATCAAGTAATTAAATATATTACGCGGTTCCCTTTATTCGCAGCGTCCGAAGTCCCTGCTTGCGACCCTAAAATTTCCAAACAGATCACATAAGCTAAATATCCTACGCCGACACAAAGATAACGAAACACAAGGATAACGCCCAGAAAAATACACTGCGCACCTAGTGCACAAAACGCGTAACATCGGCAAAAACCCTAGCTAGGGTCGCTAAACTACGCAACCACCAAGTCTAGACTCCGATCGTACCGATCGCGCAAACACAACACAATAAAATACGAGGAAGATAATATATATAACCTCGCAACGATCAATTGAACCCACGTCCAAAATTCACCGAAACCTAGTAAGCAACTTATCGCATAAATTAGCGCAAGTCTAAAGCTAACACAATTCTAGCGATTACAAACATCGCAAAGCGGCTTAACTAAGTTATCCAAACTATTTCCATAATTTTAAACCCACCCAATTAGGTTTTAGTAAAACCTAGTATGCTAAAAACTCAATTAGACAAATTAGGAATTAACAACAATTATCATATTCCCACTAGGTTAAGTTTTCATAACCATCAATTAACAATTAACCCTTTCATCAAGTTAAACCCTAAGTTGAACTTCACTTAAATTTACATTAAACAATTAATCATGCAAATTAAGCTATTTTAAACAATTAAATAACTAACTTACCGATTAAAATACAACAATTAAAGATTAGGGTTTGAAATTATACCTCCTCAAGAACACCAACTCAATCCTCCAAAATGATGTTTTTCTTGAAGGTCCATGCTAGTTTAGTGAAGAAGAATGATGGGTTAAGTTTTGTTTATGAGTTTTGTGGATTTATTTATGGATTTTTTAAGATTTTATGAGCTTGGAGAGGATGAAATTGGGCAAAGCAAATTCATGGGCAGAAATGGGGGAGGCTCGGCCATGAAGAAGTGGAGGGGGTGTTTTGTGAAGTGTGTGGAAATTTCTAGCAAAAAATGTAATAAATGCTCATTAATGCAAAATACCACATTTTCTTTTCTTTTCTTTTCTTTTAAAAATAATTTCCTTTATAACAAAATATCTAGATATTTGGAAAGAATGGATTAAGACTAATTCTAGTGATTAGTTTAGCAAAGATTAACACTAGAAGTAATTAACCCAAACCAAAATTGTAATAACCACTAATAAGTGCATAATTAACAACTTAAAATAATATTTAATTAGGGAAAATTTTTATGTGAACCAAAACATCCAATTGACCCCCAAAGCCCGCGCACTAGTACTATTCTAGTTAAACTTGGTGTCGTCAAGTCTATACAGAAGTTTGATCACAATCGGGTTAAAACGGAAAACACCGACTATTTTACCTTTAAACGGAAAAATTTGCATAACGATTTCTAAAACGTTAGAAAAATATCTTTGAATAAAACAAACAATAAGAGGTGATTCATGGCTTCTCAAAGCTTCTACAAGCCACTCAAGAAAATGACTAATTCTCTTTTTCTTTTAATTAATTAATCCATACAATTATCTTCTCATATTCATCACTTGTGTGATTCTCATACATCCATGTTCAATGTATCATCAACCATGCTACAAATATACATACACACACACACATGTGTGTGTGTGTGTATAAAGAGAAGAAAATCGTATGTGGCTTAATATTAGTTAATATATATATCAAATAAATATATATCAATTTATTAAATCAACACTTGATTCAATAATCCGGTTATATCACATATAACCGGCTAATATCAAATTTATATGTATATCAAATTATTAAATCAACACTTGATTCAATAATCCGGTTATATCATATATAACCGGCTAATATTCAATATTAGATATCAAATCAACACTTGATTCAATAATCCGGTTATATCATATATAACCGGCCAATATAAAATATATAAACATATATTTACATATATATATATATATATTAATCAAATCATTGAATCAACACTTGATTCAATAATCCGGTTATATCACATATAACCTGGCTGATATCAAATATCGTTAGATTAGAATATGGTATCATATACTCGTATTTAATCAAGCTCCTGCACATATCTCCATGCGTGCCCTACTTCGTTTCGCTTGAGCTAGGAAACCTCTATGTGGTACTCTAAAGACTCGTCAATACACCAGCAGTAGGTAATGATCACATCAGATACCTACAAGCCGTCAGAGGTACTAGCTGGACGTAACGGCTACCCAGGTATTGAACGAATAAAAGATCAACAAGAAAACTTGTCCAAACTCCCATAGAGCCTATAAGCAACACTTACCGTACAGTCCGGTCTCTTCGTCTGATATGTCGCATATCGAGTCTAGGGGTGGAATCGTCAAACCCAAATAACTTGATAAGTCTTGCCAATGTGTGGCCTATAACCTTTTGTGAAACTACTGATAAAACTTACCGGTAAATCTCATCAGCTCTGGCTAGAGACTTGCTGTTATAGCCAATCGAGCATAGCGCAATATCAACTCCCAATACCGGGAGAGTAAAAACCCCTTCTATCGCTCACTGTCTCCATATGATTCGGGATTGTACCCAAAATCCACCTGTTTGCATGATTCCTTTGAGTCGTGGTAGGGAGGAAATCAAAGCAAAGCGGGAACCACACAAAACACAATAACGATCTCGGGTCTACAGACTAACCTGTACAAGTGTCACCAGAGAACTGCTATCTGACGATAGGTATGGTACCATCTAGAAGTTCTCGGCAAGTCCTATTCGGTATACCCATTCTCCAATTAGCATATGTGTACACTCTTTGATGTCAAACACCAATGGTTATATGATCAACCATCGCCCCATATAGGGTCAAGAAACATACAGACTATTCTATTCTGGAACATCGAAGCCCTGTCTCAATACTCCCTCGACAAGGAACCGTTAAAGGATGTGCTTGCGGACTACACAAGCCCCACTAGTATGATGTGCATCAAAGTCCTGGTAGTCAAGCCAACATCATAAGGGCTTTATCAATATATATCAAAGAGACAGTATACTAAAACAAGTGTACATATTACGATAAAGAGCAAGCAGATAGCATACTATCATGTCGAGCAAGAAAGTCCTTTATATATATGTCCAAGCATCCACTATAATATACAATAATGGCCTATAGTGCATACATATTCCTAACAATCTCCAACTTGCACTAAGGCCAGTTGTTGTAGTATAGCATACCCCAACATCCCAAAAAGCCTCTCAAAGTGTGTCTGGGGGAGGTCCTTAATGAGTGGATCCGCCGTGTTGTCCTTCGTATCTACTCTCCTGACCTCGATCTCGCGGCGATCAACTATCTCCCGGATCAGGTGATACCGTCTCAGAATATGTCTGGATCGCTGATGGGACCGGGGTTCCTTGGCCAAAGCCTGAAAAGTTATGCTAACGCCCTGGCCTTCATCCGTGGCAGATTGCGGAACAAAAAATTTTCTACGAGTGTGAACTTGGCGCTAGAATAACCCTAAACCGGATCTACCATAAACCTAACTAGCTACTAAAGAGTTATATCTACTATGACAGAAAGTTATACCATGAGGTTCAAGTCTTTCGGGTCTTCACTCCTCTCCTTTAGCGTGCTCCTAGTGGCCTCCATGATCGAGCTTGATCAACGGCTCCTTGCGTCAAAGATGATCCACCCGAGAGTGTCTACTTGGAGCACCTACCTCTAAACCGAGGTAACTAGGTTGCTTAGTTTGCTAAACTAAGTGGCCTAGATGATGTAGAGAGTAATGATGGATTGATTTGTCTCAAGAACCCTAGGTTTCTCAACACATGAGACTATTAGGGTTTGAGCTAGAAGAAGAGAGAGCTTGGAGGAAGTGAGAGTGTTGTGAGAAAAAGAGTTGAATGAATAATGGCTAAGTGTTGAGAGTAATAATGCAAACACAAAATATCTCAAGAAATATCAAGCATACAAGAATAGTAAAGCATGAGTCACTACATGACTCATAACTTAGTCATGCTTCTTTCATTGAACTAAAACACCTCACCATCCACCTCATTAAACCATTTAACTAAAATGGTTATACTAAAAACGTACGCTAGCACCCTACTGGATTTTACAAGTATCAAGCATGCTATTTTAGAAAATTTATGGGGTTATAATCTACACTAAACAAGATCGTTAACTAGATGATTAGGGTTTTAGGTTTGATATCTATGTAAACTATAAGAAGTGAAGATGGATATACCATCGTAGATCGAGTCCTTCACTTCACATGCTCCGGGTAGTATTCCACACGACTCCACTAGGCTCCACTTAAGAGTTTGAATGAGCACCCTCCGATGACCTTCGTGCCGAAGATGATCCACGCGAAGTCCCTCCAACTCAAGCTACCTCTACATTAAACTCTTTTAGTGTAGAAAACATGCTACACATGATTGCTAGTCAAGTGTAGGATGGTGAAGTTGGGGATTTGGTTTGCTCACTTATTTTTGTTCAAGCTTCAGGATTCACATCACATGTGAGGGTTGAAGCTTGAACCATGATCAAGAGGAGGAAGAAGATGAGAGCAAGAGAGAAAATGAGAGCAAGCCATAAAAAAATGGCTAAGTGTTGAATGAATGAAGTTAATGAATGGAAAACCTTGACCCCCACTCATTCAAGCATGGAATTATTGCAATATAAAATTGCAACCATGCTTGAATAGTGAGTCAAGATGAATAAACAAACAATAAAGCCCATGCCTTCAACCATGCTCCCAAAGTCTCCGCATTTTCCACCTTTTATTTTATTTTCATAAAATAGAAAATACATGCCATGCTGTTGGATATAGTGCCCTCAGAGTAAATTATTGGATCACAGGCACGTGATTGCAATGATTGAGGGAGGACCTATGCTGGTAGGAAAGTCTTACTCAAGATGATAGTATGCTATCTGGTTTACCTTTATCATCGTGTACTGTTTTAGGTGACCTTACAGGTCACTATTGCGCGTTGATAGAGCCCCTAGGATTCTTGCTTGACTGCCAGCAGTATGAGGGCGACCATATACGTGGGAGCTAGGGTCTATAAGCACATCCTTAAAAGGTCCCTAGTCGAGGGAGTTATGAGACAGGGCATCGATACTCCAGAGTAGACTAGTGTATACAGTCGAGACCCCGACGAGGGACGGTGGCCGGTCTCACAAGCCACTGGTGTCAGTTGGTTCACCTAAGATGTATACAGGTGCTCATTGGGTTATGAGTACACGGGACAGGACTCACCGGGAACATGCTAGTTGGTCTTATACCTGACGTCAGATAGCAGTTCCCTGGTGACATGTGTACAAGTTTGTTCATCGACCTGAGATCGTCATTTGTCTCGTGTGACTTCCCACTGTACTTTGATTACTACCCTACCACGCTCAAAGGAGTAGTGCAAACAGGTTTTAGTTGGGTACAATCCCGAGCCACATGGAGGCAGTGAGCGGATCTGCGGGGGTTCGTCTCTCCCGGTATTCGGGGTGAGGTCGTGCTGTGTCTAGGAGAGCCATTACACGAAGTCCATGGCCAAGGCAGGAGATTTACTCGTAGGTATTCCAGTAGTATACCAGGGTGTTCTGGGCTATACTCCGACACGACTTGTACCACTATTGGGGGTCTGACTTTTACCAACCCCCTAGGCCCGCCATGTGATGGTCATAGACGAACGGACCAGACTGTACGGATATTATCACTGACAGGCTCAGTAGGGTGTCAGGATGAGTTCGCACATCGACGTCCCTTTTGGTCAATACCTGGTAGCCCGTTACGTATGGCTAATACCACTGACGTGCTAGTGGTTAAATCCACAGCCAAAGTATTGACGAGTCTTTAGAGTCCCCCACAGACAGTTTCTCAAGTTTAGAGCGAAACGTTGTAGAGGCCGTATGGAGATATGGCACGGTTCGATCTTATACGTGCGGTATTGTACGGATCATGATCGGACGGATAATACTAGCGGGCTTTGGTTTAAGCCGGATCCTAGTATTTTACAGTGTAGATTTTGTCTCATTGCATTTGTATTCGGTCGGAATACAAATGCGGGTATGTATATACGGTCGCGGGGTTTTCCTATAATTTATTACGGGATCAGTTTTTTTAAGTTGCCAGTTTGCATTCCGTTTTGGCCAGTTTTCCTTTGTTCCTTCATGGCCGGATTTTTCTGATGGAGGGGCTAATTTGCAAATGTGCAGATTAGCATTTGTGGAGGGGTTATTTGTAAATGAAAAGATTATGATAGCATCTTTTCTTTTTCTTCACATGGTTTTCATTAAATGTTGATAGGATTGAGATGGGATTTGGATATGATAGAGGGTGACATTTCTTTCTTGTTATCACACATTTATATATACCATTTTCTCCTCTTGCATTATGGAATTGATTTTTCCTCCACCATGAGAAATTGGCCGGCCACATATGTGAGGTGAGAGGGGTTCATTTTTATGAAGTGGGGAAAATTCTTCTTCTCATTTTAGCTTACACCAAAGTTCATAAAGCTTATCTCCATTGTTCATTTCCTCCATCTTCAATGGCAACTTCATACCCGCGAGAGACAAACCATCCTACACTTCACCTACAGCATCCTTGGGCACGTCGGCTCGCCAACTTCGTGCCCGAGTTGCCTCGGTCCAGAGGTGGGAGCCCGTAAAAGAACCCGGCGATGTGGTGCCCTTTCCGACGAGGATGTGAAGACCGGAGATTCCGCGAGGAGATCGGGATGGAGGCCGAAGACCGAAGGACACGGATCGCTCGGTATAGCTTTCTACCCACTCTCTAGTTTGCTAGCATTAGGTTAATGGCCCGATCCGGGTTTATAGTGCACGGTAGTGCCGGTTTACAAGTTTCGTAAAAGTTTCGTTTCCGCATTTTGGCCTCGGAATGACGGTCGGGGTGCTGCCGTGCACTTACACTGGTATCAAAGCCACGCCATTAACCTAGTCTAGCTAGCTCTAACGTGTTTACAAGTTCGATCGAACGGATTTTCAAAAAACCGCGTTTCCATGTCAAGTTTCTGTCGAATTTTTACAGTGCTCTAAAAATTATTTGTTACATTGTAAAAATACATGCAGGGTTTTTTTATGCATTTTGTGAAAATTTGGTAGGCTGAAGTTACTGTAGCGCGGCGGATCGGCGGCCAAAACAACGTTTTAGACGCGGATCCGCTGCCGAAATTTGGCTTCACTGCATCAAAATTTTACAGTGGCTCTCTGACATGGAAATAGGGTTTCTGGTATATTCTTATTGGGCCCAGATGTTTTTGAGTGCTACAGTTGTGCTTGGGGCCCGCTTCGGGAAATTTAGTCGATCGAAAATTTCAAACATATTAGTTCACAGTATTTACATTATATCTGCGACCGTGAATGTCATTTTATCGGTAAATCCTGTCTAACTGCTATAGCCCTTTTAGACGGATTTGTGAACGTGACATTCACGTTGATGTTCTGTGTTGTGCTGTGATGTTGCGGATTTGTCGTGGTGGATAGCCTGGATGCAATGTTAGTACAGTTTGGTTGTATATGTACATTTGATATTGCGGGGCGAGCGTCCGACATGTGGACTGCCGTTACTGCCTGTTTGTTTATTATTCTTTTGGGGAACGACCGGGCTGAGGTCGATGTACCCGTTGTATATTTTACTTTCTGTACTAGGATTATCCCATGGAGGGGTGCACGGATAGCCGGGTTCTAGAGGGCAACGAGACTGCATCTCATGGCGTTGAGACGGAGGGAGCTTTACTCTAGAATTGGTGGGATATTCGCCGCACTCGTAGGGGGTATAGGCTGACCCAAGGAGGGGTGCCCAAGTTACCAGATTCCGTGAAGTGCTGGGTGGTCCATTCACGTTGTTGAAGGGGGCTGCCTCGCTTCAGGTTTTTGCGGGTAACTTGCCGCGCCCGTAGGGGTCTAGGATTTCATTGCACGGGCTATCCACACGACCAGGGGAACGTCAAGTTTCAGTAGCGGCTCTGTGAAATCTGGAGATCCCAGATATCTGTATTGTTCTGTGATGCTTATTACATTTCTATGATGTTGCATTTTATCATGCCTTGAGCGAATATTATATATTGATATATATACTAGTAGATGTTGTATATGTTTTGCATCCACGCTAGTCCAGTCCCCGCTCTGTTGTTAGTTAAGTAACCTAACGGGTGATTACGGGACCTAGTGGCGAATGCGGATGGCATATACGTACATCATTATTTTCGTTCTTTATTGGTGTGATCAATTGATGGGACTGTATTGATTCGGATCAATGCAAGCTAAACAAACCTATTCTGATGTTGTTGGAACATTTTTCAAAAAGCTGTTATTACAAGGGCGTTCTCTTTTGTTTTGCACAGTGGTATTCGGTTATGAATATCCAGCACCTCAGTCGACGAGGCAAGGGCCTAGATCCCTTCACCGGGAGTGACCCCTTGGACAGAAGTTTGCGTTAGGGCAATAACTTCACTATAGTCGTTTACTTTTGCTTTGCATCGTGGTATTCAGTTGGAATATCCTGCACCTCATTCTACGGGGAAAGAGTCGAAATCCCTTCACCGGGAGTGACCTCTTTAGTAAAGGTTTTCGCCACTATATTTTTATAAAAGCTATCCAGTTCCTTCAACGATATCAAGTTCATTACGTTAAAGGTTTTTCGCCAAAAACCATTCGTAGCCCTCCGTCATTTCAGACGGGTAGCACGTAGTATTCATGCTATGTTTGTTGACCTTCATCAAGGCATAGTGTATGGTAGCTGCTTGTTACCTTTCTGCTGCATAGATAGATGGGTTGGTTTGGGACAGTCGTATAGCCTTGTTGACCTTCGTCAAAAGCTTGTACGGTTGGGTTCAAATTAACCTGGACAATGACGGGTATAACTTGATATGTGACTTATGATTTGTTGACCTTCGTCAAGGTCATAAGTGCATGGGGTAAAAATCACATCGGTAGTTTCTAAAGAAACTAAAACTTGCCAGATATGCGCATACCTTCTGGAGTGTGATAACGTGAGTGGATTCCATCACATTATCATCCGATGATAGTTGGATCCCGATTCCCACTGATGAGTTGGTTTACTTCTCGGGCGATCTCGACTAATTCTTCTTTCAGGTTTGGAGGAGAATTTGAGGTTACAGTGGGAGGTTTCCTGATTAGATAAATTGATAACCATTCTGATCTAGGTTAGAGTGCACGCCGAGTGTTTCTTTTCTCTCTCTCTTTGGCAGCGACCATGGACCGACCCTTGACTATGAATCAGTGACCAAAATTAACCGAACCTTCTTAAACACTGGATTTTGGATTGTCAGAGTTGCATACCTCATTGCCACTCCTACTTTTACCCTTTTCTCCAGAACACCCCGTATTACTACGAACGTCCAATTCTATTGGATAAAACCGTCGTATGGTTATATACGAACTCGAAGGAATTTATTCGAGGATGGTTTCCGATTCTTGAGAAAATGAATAGGACTATTCAGTTGTCTTTTCCTTTTACCTTCTCTCAGGTTGCGAGTGCTCCTTGGATTAGGGGATAGTACACCCGTTACGCCTATTGGATAATCTTCTTCCAAACCTTAGGCTGGTGCCGAACGGTACGGATTGAAGAAAGCCGATTAGCCTAAGTGTGGTGTACAGAAAGTACTAAGTTAAGAAAAATAAAGGGATTAGTAAGAGGGCAAAGTAAATTGCGACTTCTATTCACGACCGAACCAAATATTTCTTCGCCAATCCTATTTCACCTTTGTATTTCTCCAGAACACTCTGTATCACTACGAAAATCCACAGTTATTTGGATACTCCATCGTATGGTTATATACGAACTCGAAAGGAACTTGTTCCAGTTCTGGGATGGATTCTGGTTCAGGAGAAATAGGAATATGGTTTATTCAGGTGTCTTTTATCTTTACCTTCTCTCGTGTTGCGAGTGCTCCGAGGATTAGGACTGTACACCCATTATGCTTATTGGATAGTCTTCTTCCAAACCATAGGCTAGTGCCGAACGGTACGGAAGGACGAAAACCATTTAGCCTAATGGGTGTGCAGAAGGTAATGACTAAAGACATATAAAGGGATTTGGAGAGATGGAAAAGAAATATACGGTTACAGTTGTGAATCTGGATAATGGAAGAGGCATTAATAGGAATACCCGGATACCCCTACGAAACATTTCAATGTTTCAATTTCACTGTGTATTGTTAAAAGAAAACCGATTTCCCAATTAGTCCTTACTCAAGGGTATGTATTTACCAGGTTTGATTCTCACATCTGTATGGTTTTACAGATGATGAGTGGGAGTAAGTTATTGGGAATTAGGTGATTATCCTCATTATATCGGAATTCGTTGTAATTGGTGATATTTGAGGAAATCACCTGGGTAGTTTGCCAGACGACAAATATTTGGTTTTGAATATCCGTTGTTATGAACCAATTTCAAATTGATATATCTGTACGTCTATTTTTATAGAGTGAGATATACCTTTTTGAAATTTTTTCTATGACATTTACCTATATCAGTGGATGGTTAGGTAAGGAGCATTAAACAGCGGTGTAATTCTTCTTAACCATAAGTACAGTTTTCAACCTACGACACACAGGGAATGAGTTATTAGACTCAGGGGACTTATACAGAGTATTGTATGTTGTCCAGTGTCCATCAGGACAGAGGGGTTGGTACTCATACTATATTCTGTTTACTTGTGACTTCTCTAGTTCTTAGACATGTGTTTCGTAGAAATGCAAGGTTTAAGTTTTGAGAAGTTATAGGTATAAGGATAAAGTAGAGAACCAGGTGTTGCAAGTATCAGGATTCTTCAAGGTGATCGAAGATGTAGATACTTTTGTATCGTATTTAGATGATAGTAATGATTAAGAGAACTTGCTTCTCTTTCAGGTTACTCATAATTGGAGGCATTCCTCAATTGAGTAACGCTGATCGGCCTCTCTCCATTTAGTTGACATGCACTGGAGACAGCTGCATGATTTGAACCTGGTTCAATTAAATCAGTGCCTCTGTTTCTGTAATGGATATAGAACAGTTCGTATCTTAACGATGTTAAGGTACGGGGAGTTGTCCGGCTTATGCTTAAAACCAAACTCTTGATAACTCAAGGCACGTTTCTGTAATGAATGTTTGTGGGTTGACCCAGGCTATGACGAGGGTTGACTTTCTACCATCAGGAAGATCAATAATGATATTGTTCTTGACTCGCCACAGTTTTAATAAAAATTGATTTTTTTTCAGAAAACAGTAGTGGGAGTATGGTAGAACTCGAAGTGATTCCAGAACCGCAAACGATTACTGAAAATTTGATAAGAACCTAAAGGTTTAATCTGACTTGACATTCCATTGGCCACTCCGCAGGTATGGTGGGTAACCTCAGACACTCGAGAGGTACTTCGGTATGCTCAAGGACGGTGACAGGGAGATTCTTGTTTACCCAGACTTGCCATTGCTGTTGTTCCAGACTGTGAGACCCGGCAGGAGGATGAGTATAGCGTCGTTCTAAACAAGCTTTAGAAGTGTACGTGTATATTATTCTGCGAGAGGGTTTTCGTAGTCAGTGGGAGCAGCGGAAGCATAGTGGACAAGTGGCTTATGTCTATTTATAGACTAAAGCAGATACAACGGAGATAGATCATCTATTTCTGATGTGACAGTCATAGGTTTGACTTCATCAGAATAGGGGATGGATCTGTTAAGAAGGTAGTAGGGTGTGATGTCCTGGTATTAGGATGACACACACATAGTAGGAAGTGAAATTCCTATACTGCGATCGGTTATACTTTGGTTGTCACACAGTGGTTTCTCCACATGGGACTTGGATATAATATCAAGACATTCTGGTTACTAGATCTATGGTTTTAGGTCTAGATTTGGGTAGTTTCCTAATCTGGGTACTTAGACAGCATTCTAAAGGTGCTTTAGAATGGACGACTCTTGGCACGGTAGTATACCTGCAGGTAATGGAGTCACCCTCTCTAAAGGTGTCTTACAGACTAAAGGGGAGAGGGATGTGCATGATTAGCAGATCACTTGCTTAGGAAATTGAGTCAATCATGAGATGTCAAGTACCACACCAGATGTTTATGCAGTAGATGCAATAGGTTGATATTGATCCAATCCGGGAGAAACATTCGGAAGAAGTTTTAGAACATAAGTGGATGTTCTAGGGATATGATAATGACAGCCTCATTTGGGGGACGGTTATCATTCCAGGCTTCCAAGGTGACCTGGATGACAGAGTGACTGTCAGAGTTATAGTTTTCCCTCTGACAAGGGGCAGTATTTTGGACAGGTGGTCCAGGCGGATACTGAGGGAGGCATGGCGCAGGATACTGATTAAGTTCAGTTGACGATACAGTCTAAGAAGTTTGGATTTGGAGTTTATTTCTGAACTAGGTCCCATCAGACATCCAAACGTATTCTAAGACAGGTATTGCTCATTTTGGGAAATGGTTTTCTCCGCGAAATTGAGATAAAAAAAGACATAGAAAGAAACATCAGAGCGGATCCACTCACTGAGGCTATTCCTCGAATGCAATAGTTTCGCAAACGAGCTTTGTGAGACTGACTAGTAGAGGAGTTGGGTGTTCGGTATCACACGGGCTGTGAGTATGCGACATTGCAATAATTAGCCTTGAGTGCAAGTGGGAGATTGTTGGATATAGTGCCCTCAGAGTCAATTATTGGATCACAGGCACGTGATTGCAATGATTGAGGGAGGACCTATACAGGTAGGACAGTCTTACTCAAGATGATAGTATGCTATCTGCTTTACCTTTATCATCGTGTACTGTTTTAGGTGTCCTTACAGGTCACTATTGCGCGTTGATAGAGCCCCTAGGATTCTTGCTTGACTACCAGCAATATGAGGGCGATCATATATGTGGGAGCTGGGGTCTATAAGCACATCCTTAAAAGGTACCTAGTCGAGGGAGTTTCGATACAGGGCATCGATACTCCAGAGTAGACTAGTGTATACAGTCGAGACCCCGATGAGGGGCGGTGGCCGGTCTCACAAGCCACTGGTTTCAGTTGGTTCACCTAAGATGTATACAGGTGCTCATTGGGTTATGAGTACACCGGACAGGACTCGCCGGGAACATGCTAGTTGGTTTTATACCTGACGTCAGATAGCAGTTCTCTGGTGACATGTGTACAGGTTAGTTCATCGACCTGTGATCGTCATTTGTCTCGTGTGAGTTCCCACTGTACTTTGATTACTACCCTACCACGCTCAAAGGAGTCGTGCAAACAGGTTTTAGTTGGGTACAGTCCCGAGCCACATGGAGGCAGTGAGCGGATCTGCAGGTGTTCGTCTCTCCCGGTATTGGGGGTGAGGTCGTGCTGTGTCTAGGAGAGCCATTACACGAAGTCCTTGGACAACGCAGGAGATTTACTGGTAGGTATTCCAGTAGTATCTCAGTGTGTTCTGGGCTACACTCCGACACGACTTGTACCGCTATTGGGGGTCTGACTTTTACCAACCCCCTAGGCCCGCCATGCGATGCTCATAGACGAACGGACCGGACTGCACGGATATTCTCACTGACAGGCTCAGTAGGGTGTCAGGATGAGTTCGCTCATCGACATCCCTTTTGGTCAATACCTGGTAGCCCGTTACGTATGGCTAATACCTCTGACGTGCTAGTGGTTAAATCCACAGCCAAAGTATTGATGAGTCTTTAGAGTCCCCCACAGACAGTTTCTTAAGTTTCGGGCGAAACGCTGTAGAGGCCGTATGGAGATATGGCAGGGTTCAATCTTATACGTGCGGTATTGCACGGATCAAGATCGGACGGATAATACTAGCGGGCTTTGGTTTTAGCTGGATCCTAGTATTGTACAGTGTAGAGTTTGTCTCATTGCATTTGTATTCGGTCGGAATACAAATGCGGGTATGTATATACGGTCGCGGGGTTTTCCTATAATTTATTACAGGATCGGTTTTTTGAAGTTTCCAGTTTGCATTCCGTTTCGGCCAGTTTTCTTTTGTTCCTTCATGGCCGGATTTTTCTGATGGAGGGGCTAATTTGCAAATGTGCAAATTAGCATTTGTGGAGGGGTTATTTGTAAATGAAAAGATTATGATAGCATCTTTTCTTTTTCTTCACATGGTTTGCATTAAATGTTGATAGGATTGAGATGGGATTTGGATATGAAAGAGGGTGACATTTCTTTCTTGTTATCACACATTTATATATACCTTTTTCTCCTCTTGCATTATGGAATTGATTTTTCCTCCACCATGTGAAATTGGCTGGCCACATATGTGAGGTGAGAGGGGTTCATTTTTGTGAAGTGGGGAAAATTCTTCTTCTCATTTTAGCTTACACCAAAGTTTATAAAGCTTATCTCCATTGTTCATTTCCTCCATCTTCAATGGAAACTTCATACCCGCGAGAGACAAACCATCCTACACTTCACCTACAGCATCCTTGGGCACGTCGGCTCGCCAACTTCGTGCCCGAGTTGCCTCGGTCCAGAGGTGGGAGCCCATAAAAGAACCCGACGATATGGTGCTCTTTCCGACGAGGAGGTGAAGACCGGAGATTCCGCGAGGAGATCGGGATGGAGGTCGAAGACCGAAGGACACGGATCGCTCGGTATAGCTTTCTACACATTCTCTAGTTTTCTAGCTTTAGGTTAATGGCCCGATCCGGGTTTATAGTGCACGGTAGTGACGGTTTACAAGTTTCGTAAAAGTTTCGTTGCATTTTGGCCTCGGAATGACGGTCGGGGCGCTGTCGTGCACTTACACATGCTTCATATAATAATATATATTTATATATATCAAATATATATTAACATATATATATTAATAAAGCAATTAGTGAGCTAATGATATTAGTTAATACATAATTATATCAAATATAATTTATATCAAATTATTAAATCAACTCTTGATTTAATAATCCGGTTATATCACGTATAACCGACTAATATCATTTATCCGTTTATCACATTATCAAATATACACTTGATTCGATAATCTGGTTATATCACATATAACCTATCCGATAACAGATAACTGCAAGATTACAATACGGTATCACGTACTCGTCTTTAATCAGGCCCACGCACATATCAATATATGTGCCCTACTTCGTTTCGCTTGAACCAGGAAACTTCTGTGTGAGACTCGTCAATATGCCAGTAGAGGTGATGATCACATCAATTACCTACAAGCCGTCAGCGGTACTAGCTGAACGTAACGGCTACCCGGGTATTGAGCGATATGAAGATCAACTAGCAAGCTCGTCCATACTCTCCATGAAGCCTATCAGTAACACTACCTTACAGTCCGGTCTTTTCCTCTGATATGTCGCATATCAAGTCTAGGGGTGGTAAACGTCAGACCCCGGTAACGTGATAAGTCATGCCGATGTCTGGCCTATAACGGTTCGAGAAACTACTGATAACTAAATCACAGCAGCAACCCTGATCAGGGACTTCCAGTTATAGCCAATCGAGTATAGCGCAACATCGACCCCCAATATCGGGAGAGACGAAACCCCTCCTATCGCTCATTTCCTCCATGTGACTCGGGACTGTACCCAAAATCTACCTGTTTGCACAACTCCTCTTGAGCTTGGTAGGGAGGAAATCAAATGTCACGACCCGAAATTGGCACGTGACGGCCCTAATACTACCCAATGCCTAAAGACGTAACGCAGTAAAAGAAAGCCAAAACCCAGAAATCTAAACCATGAAAATATGGAAAAGATAATAAAAGTTTTTGAAACATTTGAAATCGCAACCTAAATTCTTTAAAAGTCCAACTTCTTTCTTTAAAATTTTGGCAGCACCCCTTTGTAAAAACTAACCCTAAAAGGGGTACAAACGATAAAGATAAATAAAGCATCCCAAACGGGAGAAAATACACGCCCAAAGGTGGAAAACAATCACCACCACAAATATACGACGCCGTAGTGAAGAAATAAAAGACAGTAGAGGTAAAGCTGTATAAAAGACAATAAATCCATAAATAATATACATTATCGTCCTCACCAAGTCTCTAAGTCAACAACATAATAGTAGATGGAGAGTACAAGATACAACGAATGTACAATACAAAATACAGATAACCACCAAACCCACCTAAGCGAAACAGCACGCTGTGAGCCGATGCGGTATCTGTGGCAAAAGATGATAGATGAATAGCCTGCCTCGACTACTCTGGAGAAACACCATGCAAAACAACTGTGGCACAACGGGGGTGAGTTGCCAACTCGTGAATAGTAGATAATATATGCAGGTAATCTCTAGTATGTACGTACAGCATGAATCTAAGATATGCAATTAGCAGTAACAACAGGTCATATCAATGCCGAATAATAGAAAGTACACTAGCAGGTACAACCAATGTATGAAGCAATAGTGATATGACAATAGTATGCAATAATCATGCAATAGGGATATGAGAATGTAGATATGCAGCAATCATGAAGGGTACACTAACAGGTACTACTAATATATGAAACAGTGCATAAATAGATAAGTGTGAGGTATGGAGTGAAATATGGCATTTCCACGGAAACCTGACATCGTTGTAGGATCACAATCCCTCAAGACACTCAAATCCATAATTCCTCAAATCAGCCCACAAGTTGGGCTCTCACATCAAATAAGTCTCGCATCTCCTCAATGTACAATATCGAATAGATCTCCTATATCCCGAATGTACAAATCAGCAATCTCATTAATATCCAATATCCAATCTCATTGAATCACATATATCCCAAGTCGAATCTCAAGTAAATTTCTAACATCCTAAAAATATATATATTTGCAGAAATAAATATGATGGGGTCAATACACATATATTAACGACCCACTCCACTAATATTAGTGTAAGGGTATATATAATAGTGGCTAAATCCCCTGTTATATATACAAAGGTGTTAAAAGAAATATCATGAAAACAATGTGCCAAGAATCGACACAGAAATACTGATCTATCAAATGTCGTCTCCCAGACTAACATCCTGATAGGTACGTATCATACGCTATCCCGAAAGCTCGAGTGCCTAGCTCTGACCCTCGCCTCTCGACGTATCCATACGTACATGACTCCCAACGGTATCCCCATGATCCCCGCCGAGTCATTGGTACTGTCACTCGGTAGGTACTCGCCCGCCTCCAGGCTCAACCGGCAAATTCCATCGATCATTTCGCCGAGGGGAACCATACCGGGCCCCACCATATACCCTCATACGGCACCCACTCCTAGTATGGAGTATATAATCAGAACCGATAAATCTCATGGTAGATGCGCATATATCATATCAAGGAAACCGGGTTTTTCAAATAATGCATAATTTCATGAACTCCTACGGTTCCCAAATCCAGAAAATATCATGTAAAATCCAAATAACAATGCGCAAATCCAGGAATAAATATGTGAGATATATCTGAAATGAGAGTATATAAAGGAAAATATGTAGCTGAAACCAGATGTATACGAAATCAATAAGGTACAGCTAAGTATAGGTGTCTACCTATAAGTAAATGAGGTAGTATACCCCCTTGGTATAAGTAAAATATAAGCAAGGTATCTTTGTAGCTAAATATCAAATGTGATAAGTAATATAATATCTATAATGGTTTGTGTGTGTGACATGGCAATTATTGACGGTGTGTGTGTGTAGCATACAATCTGTGCTCGTGCAACATGAACCGTCAATAATATGTGCAGTGTCCTACGGCTACTAGTCACAGTACAACTATATCTAAAAAATAGGGTAAAAGCGCAATTCTAACAATGACGTAGAATTTGCGACAAGTATTAGAATCCTAGCCCAGACACATAACGCCATGCGGGCGATTCCACTGTAGATGTTAAATCTACTCACCAGCGCTCCACGCTAGGTGAATCCTACCACCTGTTTCCCCCCTATAGCAGTGTCCGTAGCCCCCGCCTGCAAACCTGAAAATTAGACAAGGAAATCATATATAAGCAATATATCTCGCAAAACACGATATGGACGCTTGACGAGAAACTCGCGTCGCGAACTAAACGCGCGTATGCACGATACGCTGAAACGTGTGTATACGCGTCTAAAACTACCACGACACGCTGGATCATAGAACCCACTCACGTATCGCGCGTATCGCGCAAACACAATGAACTAGAAATACGATATTTTGACCCAGATTTTCCTACAGGTCAAATCTCACAAAACTACACATGCCAAAACACTAGAAAATACTGCAGAGAACCCTAGCCAAGATCCCAACACCCCAGCCCCCTACCTGGCCGCAATTTGCGGCTAGAAAGCTTTAATTTGCGGCCTGGATTGGGAATTGAGGGTTCGTGTTCTGGTGGTGTGTTCTAGACCTAGTGATCATGCTCCAGTTTTCTCAATTTTACTCTGAAGGATCCGGGTCAAAAGCAGATTACAGAAAGCTAATATATCGCTTAAAAACACCAATTTGCACACAAATGTAAACCCTATGGTATTTTAGTGAAATCTGGGTTAAATCTCAGTTAAAGTGACCCTAATAACACTAAAATAGGCTAGGTTAACTAACACAATCATCACTTAACCAAAATTCCACCCAATTCACCATAATTAGCACTAAAACTAACTTTAAACGCAAACCGACGCTAAACTGCACACAAGTTAAGCAAACTAGGAAATTGGGTTCAAGAATTATACCCTATGGAACCCTAGGAAGCAGGTGAAAGTGTGTATGGAGGAAGAAGAGCCGCTGCAAGCTGCTGCTGATGTTGTTGCTTCTACTAAAGCTGCTTGCTGCTGCTGCTGTTGCATGAGCTGCTGCTGATGCTGATGCTGATGCCTTCTGCTGTTGCTGCTGCTTCAGGTGCTGCTGCTTCTTCTGCTGATGTTTCAGCCTTGTGTCTGTGTGTGTGTGTGTGAGAGAGAGAGAGTGAGAGAATGAGTGATATGAGAGTGAGAAGTGAGAAATGTGAGAAAAATCAAAAAACCCTCCCATTCTCTTTCTATTTCTTCATTAATGAGGCATGGCTTTGGCCATGTAGCCCCATGCTCTTCTCTCTCTCTCCCTAGTCAACAAATTCAAACCAATTTAAAAACATCCTTTTTTATTTTTCTTTAAAGAAAACAACCATGCATAATTAAAACCCAAAACATTTAAAACAAATTATTAAGACTAGATTAGGGAATGGTTAGCTCACCATGTTGCTAATCATGGTTAAACCCCAAATTACACCCTAGTTATCATGCACAAGTGTGTGCAAGCCTAGGAAAAATCTAATAAAATATCCATTATATAGGATAAAATAATTAAAAATCAATTTGGTAAACTTTTATTAAAAACCATACATTAAAATAAAATTAGCCACAAAACACATTCTAAGGTGTTATAATCTCCCTCCTTAAAAGAAATTTGTCCCCGAATTTAAAAATATACTGCTACGCGTACCTTCAAAGAGAAGATTACAACTCTCAATCTCGCTCGCAGCCTCCCAAGTGATTACCACACTATACGGCTACGTCCAAGAAAGCCCTTCACAGATGGCAAGACCCTTGACCGACGTTTCTCCACCTGCCGGGCCATTAACACAAATGGCTGCCGGTGAGCGAAACGATTGCGTCCAAGCTAAATGGTCTGGTGCTGAATCATGTGAGAAAGGTCATGAAGGTAATTGTAAAGTATCATCACAAGGAATACCGGGTGAAAACTCAATAATCTGGGCGGAAGTGCCAAATTAAAGGCAACGAAACTAACTCGTTTATAGGATCTCGAAAGTACCTACAATCCTGGGATAAGCTTCCCAAAACTCAACACGTCATTTATCGAAAAAATCCATAGGAAAACATGATTTACCACTGCGCACTTAAGTCTATGACCAACATAGTCGGCATAAGACCTTTATCCGCACTGGGCTACTCTCATCCTGACCTGAATCAACTGGATCATCTACGAAGTCTCTAGACTAGCTGGGGTCCAAAATCCTACTTACACAGAGTCAGAAAAACAACAGACTGGTGATCGACACGACCTAACCCCTAAACCTAAAGGTTACCAATTGGAGTGTCTCCTGATAACAGCTGTCGAAGGAGAACCCTAACAATGGCGAGTGACGATCCCAACTGCTGACAACAATTAACACAAACGTACAACTTAACAAAGAACAACTGAGCAAACTGAGTATAACCGGACGACAAGAATCCGAATGGAGTCACACCCTGACTAACTTGGGTAGAAACTATAATGAAATTCGTGGAGATCTGCTCCCACTCCTACTTCGGAACGGTTAAAGGTTTCAACTCTCTGCCTGCCTCAGATGCCCAACCCAAACACACAAAAGACAGACACCTTGAAACGAAACTTAAAACTTCTCTTTACATCCCTGTCCACCAGTAACTATCTCACAAGTCACGTCAATGTTGGTGGAACTTGAATGAATACAGAGAGCTGACTGATGTGCATTGCTCTGATTTCACGTCTCTACCCGATAACATCAGGTACACAAACGCGTACCTAACTTAGCACACCCGTGTCACAACTCAAGGACTCTGAATCATTACCCAGCCGAGTATGCTCAAGTATCTCTGACGTACGAGCATCGGCGGGCAGTGTCTAGCGAAAGCGATTAAAGAAAAGTGGTCGGGCACGGACATGAGCAAGTTGTCCCCCCCGTAGAGACGGACTTAAGCTGTACTCAACGATCGCAAAAGAACTGTAAATCTGCAGAAGACTATCACAACAATCAAAATCCGCTGCAAGAAGATGTACATTAAGCTCTGGTGGTCCGTGAAAATCTGACACGACTCTCGAACCAGAAGTGTCTCCAAATCTCCAACGCAAAACCACCGCGGCCATCTCCAGATCATGAGTGGAATATCCTTCTCGTACTTCATCCAAATGTATGGAAGCAAAAGCGATAACTCTATAGTGTCACCTCAGTACACACTCGAGCCCCACTCAAGAAACATTACAGTTAAACAACAAGGTCGGCCGAATCAAAAGCAGAGAAAGAACTGATGCAGTTGTTAACCGAATCTTCAACTGCCGAAAACTCCGCACACATTCCTCAGTCCAAAGAAGCCTCCCTTCCGGTCAATTCAGTCGACGGTGCAGCACTACTCTAGCAATCCTGCACGAAACGGGGGCAAAAACCTGCTAAGCCTAAAAAAATCTGCGGACCTCCATCCTGCTCATAAGTCTGGGCCTAAGCCGTACGGCCACGATCTTCCTCAGAGCCATACGAAACCGTCTCCCGTGACAACAAGACCTAGGAGTCTACACAAACAAGCCTGAAAGAACACTCCGAGAATCTAGCAAACCACTGGGACTCTCCCAGTATCTGCGAAACAAATCCTCAAGTGCTACTCCTGTTCCTCAAGACACATTATGTAGACCAGAATTTCGTAAACCACACAACAATAACTGGTTGAGGAACAGCCTGAAGAAATCCGGTTCATCACAACTACGAATGCTGCCAGGGCATCAGTGAACCCAATGACTCACTAAGACACAAAAAGCCCTAAGCACGCATAAGGAAGTCTTCGGAATGCCATCACTCCGAACCGCAATAATGATGGCCTGATCCCGAACAAACATAGAAAATGTCTCGCACTCTGGAGCTGATCGAAGAAATCGTCAATGCGAGGTAAAGGATACCCATCCGCACCGTCATCCAGTTCAATTGATGATCCATCAATCCACCACCACAATCTGTCGTCCTTGACGAACAGAAATAGGAGTTTCCAAAAGCGAAACACTCAGATGCACAAAACTCCCTAACCAACAACTCTGCTGCTGATCCTTAAGCTCCCTAAGCTTCGCCGCCTCATCTGGAACAACATCGGAAAACTCTCGCACGAAAGAAAAACCGGTCCAACAATCCCAACTGTGGCTACGGTATCACGAATGAACGCCAAGAATCCACGACATCTCCTCAATAGCCGACTAGCGAAAAAGGCAGAATTCAAGCTGTGAGAGGCGGCACAACTATCTACCCGCACAACAAGAATTGACTCGCCGGGAAAAACAAGACCTGACTGTTTTCTCACGGTAGTCCACAGACTCCTAGTACGTAGCTAACCAGTCCGTTCCCAGGAGAACGTTAAATCCAACCTCTCTAGAAGGACCAAAACGACGGGCAAATCTCTATCTTCTATCCGATTGGCAAACAACTGAAATACGTGTCGCGCAACAAAAGAATCGCTGACAGAAGTTAAAACAAACAAACGGCTAATCTATCCAACAGGACTCTCGTCCCAACCACGGTACATGTGAAAAACAAACAAATACACCAAAAGAACATATAAATTAAGGATACCTGAAAACTCTGCATTGGACGCCGGCGCGTCCCGATGAGTAGAAGCAAACTCCTGTGTCTGCTCCCTACCCGTAACTTGGCTGAACTCCTCTGGTACACTGAGCCCTCTGAGCGAACCTTCCACGTCCACGGCCTCTCTGTATATGACTCTGACGAGGTGCTAAGGAACAATCCCTGACGAAGTGCTGAAGGCTTCCGCATCGAAAGCATCCACGCGCTGACTGCTGACCCTCCTGGGAATGAGAGCTGAACGACTATCCTCGTCCTAAGCCTCTGCTACTCCTGCGACGGCCATGAAATCTATCTCGATGACCAAACCTCTGTCTCTGGGCTAGTACACTGGTACGAGTCCTCCAGTGTCCTGGAACTCTCAGCGTCTCTGGAATATATGCCTCGTCAACTGGGGCTACAACCACGGGTGCTATATAGGTGACGGACTGCTGCATGCTGATCGCAAGGGACAACTGAGTAACAGGGGTGACAACCTCCTGTCGCATCGCTCGAACGACATCAACCAATGAACTCATAGTCTGGCGGAAGTCCTGCATCTCTGCCATAAGCCTATCGATACTATATGTCGAAGGCTGATCCGTCTGCACCTGTGCAACTAGAGTGCCATCCTGGTCAGTGCTCGTCTCACCCGAACCAACTCTGACCTCGGCCCTCACTGCATAACTCTGAGTCCCCCATAGTCATCGGCGGCAAGGCTATAAATAGAGATATGATTCGATAAGAATAAGGAAATCGAGTCGCAAGGATATGAATCATCAAGGAAGGGATTTCAAGCAATTTGTACTTAGGTCACTTAAGGCGAAGTACCGCATCGTGGGTATGCTGCAGACATACACACACTACGTTATTCTGCTTAAGCTACCTACTGCATCACAGAACCCACTCACGTATCGCGCGTATCGCGCAAACACAACGAACTAGAAATACGATATTTTGTCCCAGATTTTACTACAGGTCAAATCTCACAAAACTACACATGCCAAAACACTAGAAAACACAGCAGAGAACCCTAGCCAAGATCCCAACACCCCAGCCCCTACCTGGCCGCAATTTACGGCCAGAAAGCTTTAATTTGCGGCCTGGATTGGGAATTGAGGGTTCGTATTCTGGTGGTGTATTCTAGACCTAGTGATCATGCTCCAGTTTTCTCAATTTTACTCTGAAGGATCCGGGTCAAAAGCAGATTACAGAAAGCTAATATATCGCTTAAAACACCAATTTGCGCACAAATGTAAACCTTATGGTATTTTAGTGAAATCTGGGTTAAATCTCAGTTAAAATAACCCTAATAACACTAAAATAAGCTAGGTTAACTAACACAATCATCACTTAACCAAAATTCCACCCAATTCACCATAATTAGCACTAAATCTAAATTTAAACGCAAACCGACGCTAAACTACACACAAGTTAAGCAAACTAGGAAATTGGGTTCAAGAATTATAACCTATGGAACCCTAGGAAGCAGATGAAGGAGTGTATGGAGGAAGAAGAGCCGCTGCAAGCTGCTGCTGATGTTGTTGCTGCTACTGAAGCTGCTTGCTGCTACTGAAGCTGCTTGCTGCTGCTGCTGTTGCATGAGCTGCTGCTGATGCTGATGCTGATGCCTTCTGCTGTTGCTGCTGCTTCAGGTGCTGCTGCTTCTTCTGCTGATGTTTCAGCCTTGTGTATGTGTATGTGTGAGAGTGAGAGAATGAGTGATATGAGATTGAGAAGTGAGAAATAAGAGAAAAATCAAAAACCCTCCCATTCTCTTTCTCTTTCTTCATTAATGAGGCATGGCTTTGGCCATGTAGCCCCATGCTCTTCTCTCTCTCTCCCTAGTCAACAAATTCAAACCAATTTAAAAATATCCTTTTTCATTTTTCTTTAAAGAAAAAAACCATGCATAATTAAAACCCAAAACATTTAAAACAAATTATTAAGAATATATTAGGGAATGGTTAGCTCACCATATTGCTAATCATGGTTAATCCCCAAATTACAACCTAGTTATCATGCACAAGTGTGTGCAAGCCTAGGAAAAATCTAATAAAATATCAATTAAATAGGATAAAATAATTAAAAATCAATTTGGTAAACTTTTATTAAAAACCATACATTAAAATAAAATTAGCCACAAAACACATTCTAAGGTTACATCAAAGCACAGTGGGAGCTACACAAGACTTTATGACTATCTCGGGTCTATAGACTAACCTGTACCAGTGTCACCAGAGGACTGCTATCTGACGATAGGTATAATACCAACTAGGAGTCCTCGGCGAGTTCGTTCGGTGTACCCATTCTCTAATGAGCACCTGTATACAATCTTTGATATCACGCACCAATGGCTATGGGATCTGTTAGTTATATGTATGCCCTAGAAGCCATTACTGTACATACGATGTATATTGTAGTGGGTGCTTGGACATATAGAGGGATGACTTTCTTGCTCGACATGATAGTATGCTATCTGGTTGCTCTTTATCTTAACATGTACACCGATTGTCTCTATAATACATGTTGATAAAGCCCTTAGGATGAGTACTTGACTACCAGGACTATAATGCAGATCATACTAGTGGGAACAGAGTAGTCGTAAAATACATCCATCAAATGTTCCTAGTCGAGGGTGTATCGAGACAGGGCATCGATATACCAGAGTAGACTAGCGTATACGCTTCTCGACCCATATGATGGGCGATGGATGATCCCATATCCATTGGTGTTTGACATCAGAGAATGTATGCGGGTGCTCAGTGGAGACTGGGTACACTGAACGGACTCGCCTAGAACTCCCAAGAGGTATTGTACCTCACGTCAGATGGCAGTTCTCTGGTGACACTGGTACATGTTAGTCTGTAGACCCAAGATTGTCATAGAGTCTTGTGTGATTCCCACTGTTCTTTGATTTTGTCACGACCCGAAATAGCACGTGACTGGCACTTGAATCAGATGAAGTCTATAGGACCACATCTAATCCAGTAAGCCAAAAGCCAGAAATCTAAAACCATTTTAAATAATAAATGAAGGTAAAACTTGTTTAAAAGCAAGTGGTTTCAATAGCATAAGCCTAATTATGCTCTTTTAAAACAACATGTCTTTTCTGAAAATTTCGGTAGAGTTTCCTTTGTAAATACTGGCCCCGAATGGGGTACAACATGAATAATATATACATGAATGATAAAAGGCATCCCCAGGCGGGAGCTAGCCCTTCGTCAATCGACGGTCACAACCACGCACGCAATATAATATACAACGCCAAAGGGCGAGGATCCAAATTGAAAGGAAACTCAAAAACAACATGAAAAACCCATAATAATACATCGCGCGACTCTAAGGTCGAAATAATATACAACTGGTCTCTAAGTCTGAATAAATAGACAAGTTTGGTTGATGGAGTTTCTAGATATAACAATGTAAATAAAATACAAGGGTGGTCACGAAGCGAGTGAACCCACCTACCTAAGCAATCACCCGGAATAGAAGCAGTGTGCCAGCAAAGCCGTAACGAAACCTGTACGGCAAAACCTGCAAGAAACTGTAGCACAACGGGGGTGAGTTGCCAACTCGTGAGTAGAAAACATCACCGAGCAGAAATCGTATGTATGACTCAATCCTAGGTCAATACGATCAAAAAATATATACAACCTCAAAATAATAAAGTCTGAAGCATGAAAAGGAGGCAAGGGTAAACATCTATACATAAGTGTAATCCCATGTGCTCGTGTCAGTGCCTCAGGTAGCAATGCATCACATGTATGAGGTATGAAAGTAATGTAATGAAAATAGAATACATGTAAATGAAGAAACCGTTTTCTTTTTTTGGTGAGGTTTCTGTTTATATAACACGAGGTATCATGAATGAAATCAACATAATCAGTGTCTAGCATCGACACAAAACATAAATCCCAATATCTCTGTATTACAGTGTCTCGATACCTCGGGCTCCGTCAGTCCGGATAGGTCCTTATCATCAAATCACACGACCACGGACGGTATCCTCCGGATATCCGCCGCGCCAAACAATCACCGGTAGGCAGTCTTCCCCTGCCAGGCTTATCATCCTCCATGAAATCACTCTCGCCCTGGGGTACCATACCGGGTCCACCATGTACCCGAGACGGTTCCTACTACTCCTCAAAACGGGTTTCAAAATCCAACAGCTATTATGAAAACTCATGGTACACGACTCATACATCACGAGAAAAACGCTACTTTCCTTTTTAAAAGAGAGAGAGAGAGAAGTTTATATATATTCTTGCGGTTTCTTCAAATCCAGAAATCTAATGAAAATACGAAATCCCAATCTCAAGTATAAATAAACAATGAATTCTAACATATTGGGCTCCGGCAATCCGGATTGGCCCTGATAATGATGCATGAAAATGAACGTATAAATATGCATTACAATCATAGTAATACATGCAATGTCTAAGCTATCAGCTAACAAATGATATCAAAGAATTAATATTCTCTACAGTGTACGTTGGATGGCAATTACCGATGATGATGTGTGTGAGCCGGCAATCAGGTGTACGTGGAACATACGCATCATCGGTAATGGTGCTGGTGTCCTGACAGCATGGTTTCATAACAATAACGAAAGCACAAGTATAAGCATGCAAATGCGATATGAATAATATGAATGTACGATGATAACCAAAAGAATATGCAGGAATAGATAGCAATGCAATGATAAGGAATACACATTGTATATAATCGAGTCATACAGTTTGGCATTTGAAATCGCACGAATCGTGGTTTTTAGAAAATAGGACATGTCTTTAAAATACCCACAATTCGTCAGTTTTTGGAAATAGGTATGACTCGAGTCTAGTCTAACATCCACTAAGTAAACTACAGTACTAGACTAATAGGTTAGTCGAAAGGGGTGAGGAAAACCACCTAAGCCTGAGTCGATACATATATATAATATATATATATATATCTATATATATACATACATATATATATATCTATATATATACATACATATATATAAAAGTCGTTGATCCCGCCTCAATAGTATCCCATACGATACCCTATATAACATGACATCCTCGAGGCAAGAGTGTGGATCTATCATCAATATAGCTCGTGCGGTAAATCCATCGTACGGCATCCTAAATCTGGGTACGGGTCAAATATCACATTTACCTCATTATTCATCAGGTATCCTCTTTATCATATATCATGATCTGCGGGTACTGATCTACGTCTAGTACAATACTGATACCATCTATGTATATGCATGCGTGTGTATGAAAACACCACGCCTAAAGGACCCGCTAAAATCTCATGTCGTATCTCAAATATGAACCATGCCACATCACCGATCTCATGGCTTCAAGCCCAATCTCATGACTCATCTCCAATCCCAAGTACTATCCTCATAATCCTTGTATATGTATACGTGTATATATATATATATATATATATAGTTCCATACCCATGTGTGTATATATATACATATCCCCATATACGCACAGGTAAATAAAAGTATGCAAGTGTTTGTGTGCGTGTGGGTGTAACTATTATTCTAGGTTTCGTCATTTACCTTAAACTAACCCATGATCTGCTACGATCCTACTTGCTAAACTATCCAGTTTTATAAAACATAAACATATATATATATATAGTATTTACTACGAACTGCGGGGGTGCTATACGCACTACTACAAATAAGGGTTGCCCCTACGGAGATGTGCGTAGGGGCGAAAAAAGACCCCGTAGGTGCAAAGGCCGCAGGTGCAAGTTGAAGCCCTGAACTTGCCCCTACGGATTTCTGTGTAGGTCATGTTGCACCTACGGAGTAGGCCGTAGGGTAAAAAAAGTTATATTATTTACGGTTTTTTTAAATATATTAACTGTACCTACGGACATAGCCGTAGGGCCACATACTACCCCCTACGGATACCTGCGTAGGTACCTATCCATAGGGGCTAAGCAATGGCCCCTACGGATATGTCCGTAGGGGCACTCCCAACCCCCTGGTACTGAGATCAGGGGGGAAATATCAGTTACTGCTGATATTTTGCCCCTACGGATATAGCCGTAGGGGCAACATGTGTACCTACGGATTAATCCTTAGGTACACATTATCTGTATTTTTTTTTTAAAAAAGGGCTGCCTGATTTTTTCCCGCCCTATGCACAATAATATATACATCAATCAAATATAAAATTAATCATCACACAACATATATCGCAGTATTCATAATCACATCTGACGCATATAGTATACAAAAGAAACCCAAAAACTGAATATGATATAAATATAAACCAATATCATATAAATATAAACCAATATCAATATCGTTTCAAAATGTCGTACAATGTGTATGATATAAATAAATACATGTTTCAAAAAATAAGAACCAAAAAGCTACCCTAGCTCGGTCCAGCTCCACCTCTGAATAACGATAGAATAACGCGCGCCTGCTCCTCGGTCAATAAACTCTGCAATTCGGCGAGAGCGGGAGTCTGAGCGGCCTGTGGAGCTGGCGATGTGGTCTGCGCAGCCGCCGTCGAGGTAGTCACTTGCGGAGCCGCGGCTGCGGGAGTCTGAGCGGGCGGTGGAGCTATAGGAGCTGTCTGCGGAACCGCAACCGATGTAGTAGCTTGCGGAGCCGCAGCCGAAGGAGATGCATGTGGAGGCTCGGTCGATGTACCCTGTCACGTCTGGACATAACGTGTGTAAGAAGCGTGTAAGAACTGTGTATTATTTGAATTCGTATCATTATTAAGTTATTTCGAAACCCCGTTTGGATATCTAGTTTGGAAAACCGTTGTTTATTTTAATTACATATGTATGTATGATTAATCAAACTTAAGTCTAAAACCAAATAAGCTCAAGCTACGTACTAATTATCGATATGTTGATATCTATATAACATGACATGATATTTTACTATAAAGTAGTATACATACCATCATCTCCTTCAACTCCTGAACGGTGGCCCTCAAGCTCTCCAGTTCCTGATGGACACGTCGGTCACTGGAGACGGAGGAAGTAACCGTCGGGGTAGAGTCCAACCTCATATGGGCCCTGCTAGGGCCCAGTCCCCGGCCTCTCTCCCAACCTCCGTGGTGCCTTCGTGTGCGGCGTCCAGAACTCGGGTCAGCAGCCTCGGATCGCTCTGTCCGGTAAAATAGATCCCCAAGGCCTCGGCCTCGGCCTCTGCCTCTGCCGCGGCTGGAGCTCCTGCCGCCCCTCGCTGCTCCCGACATCGTCATCAAATCTAGATAAACGGTTCGTGGACGCATTAGACAATCATTAAAAGTATTGACTATATATGTATAGAGCGTAAAATGTGATGTAATAATATAACATTACCGATAACCTTTTTCGTTTCGTAGGTGCATTATACATATCTACTTGGATTTCATCGTCGATGTCATTTCAAACCCACGTAACTTTATGATCGGTCGAAGACAACCCGTCCTTCAAAACAGACGGTCGGAGCACTTTAAGCCTTCTTTCTTCTTCGTCCTCATCGCTGTCCTCGAAATCTGGGACATCGTAGACATCTCTGGGTTTCCATCGGCATACAACACTCCATCCCGGATGCTTCAAACACTGTGAGTAGTATACTTGGAACGCTTGGTTCGGAAAGATAAACGGAACGTCCTGACCGTAAAATCGAAGTGTGTTCACACTGGTCAATCCATATTCATCTTTCCAAGTCCCAAGATTGCTTCTCCACCTGTCCGTATCGGGTGGGGACTGGTCAATCCATATTCATCTTTTCTTGCTGAATGATCCTGAGAAACCTGTGGGGACTTTCAAATCATGCAACACCTGCAGGAATCTTTTCTTCTCCGGTTGTAACATATGATAAGCGGCATTGGGAAGTACAAACTTTCCCGGTTTACCCGCTACCGGTCTAGGGTGCAATTCACTTCTCATTCCCCACTCTTGTAGATCGATCTGAGCATTCATGTTGTCTTTCGATTTCCCGTCTTTACAAAGAAGCAAGTTAAGTATGTGCTCTGATACTCCCTTCTCTATATGCATGACGTCCAGACAATGACGCACTGAATTTGTAGACCAGTACGGAAGCTTGAAGAAAATGCTTAACTTGTTCCAATATTGTGGTTTAACCTGTTTCGTCGGATCCATCCCGAAGTTCACGTTATTGTAATCATCCCATTTAGCAGTCACGTCATCTCCGGACAATTGGGATGGAGGTCCAAGAAGCTCCTGATGACCATCAAAGTGAACCGTGTCTAACCTATAGGGGTGGTCTGGAGGCAGGAAACGTCGATGGCCGCAATAACAAACCTTCCTGCTAAAATTCAAGAATTTTGATGTTGTGTGTTCATGGAAATGAGGACATGCTTTGTGACCATGTACGGACCAACCTAATAGCATTCCATACGGAGGAAAGTCATTAATTGTCCACATTAAAGCCGCACGCGGTATGAAGGTTGTATTTGTGTTTGCATCATATGTCTCTACACCATCAATGAACAAAGATTTCAACTCCTCGATCAGAGGTCGGAGATAGACGTCGATATTGTTCCCCGGTGAGTTTGGTCCGTCGATAAGAAGAGGCATCATAAAGTATGATTGGTCCATAGCCAACCAAGGCGACAGATTATAAATTATCATTACAACGGGCCATGTGCTGTGACTTCCAGCCATATAGTTTAATGGGCAGAAGTCATCAGTAGCCAGTCCGAGCCGGACATTGCGAGGATCGCTACTGAATATTGCGTGCCTCCTATCGAAATCCTTCAATGCCGGTGAATCTCTTGGATGGATCATTTTTCCATCTTCGCTTGGAGGAGCACGGTGATGCCAAATCATTGCCTCGGCTGTTTTCTTGCACCTGAATAGCCTCTGTATCCTCTGTGTTATGGGAAAGTATCGTGCTATCTTCACAGGTATATCAGGCTTCTTATCAGAATCTTTCGGCTTATACCTGGCCTCTCCACATGTTGGACACTCTTTCAAATCTGAATTCTCTTTCCGGTACAACACGCAATTTTTAGGACATGCTTGAATCTTCTCGCACTTTAGACCCAAATCAGACATCATCTTCTGGGATTCGTACCAGCTGTCGGGCACATTATTTCTCGGAGGCATAGAATCTTTCAAGAATGAAAGAAGCATTGTGAATGACTTGTTGCTCCATCCATTTAGGCACTTAATCTGGAAAAGTTGGACGAACCATGAGAGGGTGGAATACTTCGTATTCTCATAAATTGGTTTCCTAGCATCATTCATGAAATTTTCATATTTATCCGCACGCGGTCCTTGACCGGAAGGAATGTCATCTTCGGTACGAATAGATTCACCTAGGGCAGCCTTTACCATATCCTCCATTTCTTTTGATGGAAATAAATTTCCGTCTCCTGCCGCATTACCGAATTCTTCTTCTTCTCCTGCCGCATTATCCTGTTCTCCTTCTTCTTCTGCAGCAGTACTGCATTCTTCTCCTTCCCCGTGATATTTCCAAGTTGTATAAAGTCTAGTAAACCCATGTTTTACAATATGAAGCTTTGCCAATTCTACCTTCTGCCAGTACTTATTGCCACATCTATCGCACGGACAGAGAATCTTCTCTATTATGATCTTATTATGTGCGCGTGCAAATTCAATGAAAGCAGCAACTCCTGCGACAAACTTAGGTTGCATACGTTGTTTCCAATCCACATACATCCAGTCCTTAACTCTGACGTACTCATGGGCCATGTTAGACTGTATAACATATAAATTGTAGGTTATGCTGACTATATTGAGAAATATAAGAATGGGATAGTTACTGACAAAGGAGAAAATCCGTGTAAATGCTTTGTGTGTGCGTTTGTCGTTGAAAAGAATAAATTATTGCACATATGTTAACCGATAGACGGGGACTAAGTGGCGCTTTTAGTTTCATATATGAGTATCGATGAGAATATGAAGGTTTCATATTATCATCGAGTATCGGTTTTAACTTGAATATCTCGAATCACTCTCTAATTATGCGTTTCTTGTGTATTCATGTTGTATGTGTGTGTTCCGGCTGTCGGGGGTAGGCTTCTATCCCATTAAGAATGTATAGAGCGAACACCCATCACTTGTGCTTTCAACCGTTTCGAGTAAATTTCGGCAGCACCTCCCCGCTGTTCTCCGAGTACACTGTAATAGAATAGATAATCATTTCAAAGCTGTGAAACAACGTTGAAATGAACATCTAATCTATCTTTGTACACGGAGAACCAGCGGAAAGGTACCGACGAAATATCTCGAAACGGATGAAAACACAAGTGAATGAAGGCGTTTGCTTTATACATTCTTAACTTGTCCACACGGGACAAATCTATGGGTTACCATACGATTGAATTTTCTCGTCGCGTAGACTATACGACGGTTGTTAGTATCGAGCTATACTGTCCGATATTTAACAACCTTCGTATAGTTCTATGTCACGACGAGCATCACACGTATGTTAACCGATAGACGGGGACTAAGTGGCGCTTTTAGTTTCATATATGAGTATCGATGAGAATATGAAGGTTTCATATTATCATCGAGTATCATATATCACTTGAACATCTCGAATCACTCTCTAATTATGCGTTTGTTGTGTATTCTTGTTGTATGTGTGTGTTCCGGCTGTCGGGGGTAGGCTTCTATCCTATTAAGAATGTATAGAGCAAACACCCATCACTTGTGCTTTCAACCGTTTCGAGTAAATTTCGGCAGCACCTCCCCGCTGTTCTCTGAGTACACTGTAATAGAATAGATAATCATTTCAAAGCTATGAAACAACGTTGAAATGAACATCTAATCTATCTTTGTACACGGAGAACCAGCGGAAAGGTACCGACGAAATATCTCGAAACGGATGAAAACACAAGTGAATGAAGGCGTTTGCTTTATACATTCTTACCTTGCCCACACGGGACAAATCTATGGGTTACCATACGATTGAATTTTCTCGTCGCGTAGACTATACGACGGTTGTTAGTATCGAGCTATACTGTCCGATATTTAACAACCTTCGTATAGTTCTATGTCACGACGAGCATCGCACGAATGTTAACCGATAGACAGGGACTAAGTGGCGCTTTTAGTTTCATATATAAGTATCGATGAGAATATGAAGGTTTCATATTATCATCGAGTATCATATATTGGTTTTAAATTGAACATCTTGAATCACTCTCTAATGATGCATTTGTTGTGCATTCGTGTTGTATGTGTTACATGATTTTAAACCATTGAGATCAAGATTGATAGAACTGATCATTCTACATTGCAATGGCATTCATCTACCAAAAACTATTATTTCAATGGCATTCATCTATAACAAGCAACAATTAAAACTACAAATATAGGATATTGATATCATAAAGCGTTATACGCAACATATGAATTCACATGACTGAAAAAAGCATCAAAAAACATGTTCATCCAAAAGAAAGGCCACTGTCGACAAATATACAAAAAGGATTATTATATTAACTATGAAACATATTAGAAAAATGATAGAAGTTAAAGATGTTAATAACATGATGATAATCAAAGCAGTTGCGTACAGATGCTAAAACCGAATATGTGACACGATATTCTTGTAAAGATAGACATGTATTAAAAGAGGAGAGGCCCAAGTAAAATCCATAACTAAATCCCTATCTTGCCCTTCCTTTTCTTCAAATCAGAAATGTGTCTTTTTTTTTGCAATTATATATAGCTAAAACAAAGTAGTTCCTACAATTCTAAGCATTTCCAATTACAACGGCCCATCCTCAAAATTCAGAATCTTATGAGCATCTTATGCAATTAGCAAACAAATTCAACCCAACATGCCCAACGGCTAAAAGTTCAACAAAACAGTCTCCGTTTCCAAGAAAATTTGAGAATGAAAAATAAATTTATTAATTAAACTAGGCTTTACCCACATTATTAGTCCAGTTTCCAACACCTTCATAAACTAGACACATTTTCCTCTTATGATCATCATCAACATTTCAATTAACGAGCTTAATGCTAATTAGAATGGAAATTAACTTAGACCCTGAAATCCAAAACCCCAACCCCAACCCCAACCCTAACCCTAACCCCAACCCCAACCCCAACCCCAACCCCAACAGCAACCCCTTGCCGAACCCCAACCCCAACCGCAGCTCGAGCCCCAGCCCCAGCCCCAGCCCCAACCCTAACGCTAACCACAGCCCGAGCCCGAGCCCCAACCCTAACCCCAACCCCAACCACAGCCCTAGCTGCAGCCCGAGCCCCAGCCCCAACCCTAGCCCGAGCCCCAGCCCGAGTCCCAGCCCGAGCCCACAGCCCCAGCCCAATCAAGATGTGCTCAGGGACACACAACCCTAACCCCAACCCCAACCGCTACCCCCTGCCGAACCCCAACCCCAACAGCAACAGCAGCCCCCTAGCCCCACCCCTAACCCTAACGCTAACCCCAACCGATGCCTACCCAAACCATGAACCATAGACCTAAAACAATCAAAAATTTGTTTAATTAAGATTTCCTAACCTGTGCAGGCGGTGGCGACGACGAATCGGTGGCGACGACGAATCGGCCGTAGGTTGAAGAAGCAGGCGATGGCAACGACGGACGGAGATGAGGAAGAAGCAGGCGGTGGCGACGACGATTCGGCCGGCGCTGGCGACGACGAGAACGACGACGAGGAGAACGGCGATCGGCGGGAACGAGGGTTTGGGGATTTGGGTTCACGCGCAACTGATAAGGGAATGAGAAATAATCAGCGTAGGGATCGATCACTTAAATCTCTATTTAGATGCCCCTACGGATATACCCGTAGGTGCTTGGTTTGCGGCTCCGTAGGGGCAAACAACACTTTAAAATTTAATAATTTTTAAATAAATATGGAAGGACCGTATGGGCAACCGTTTAGCCTTACAGATTAATCCATAGGGCCAAACTAAATCTGCCCCTACGGATTCTGTTATTCGTAGGGGCAACCCTCTATTTTAGTAGTGACGCCATCCACCCGACTTCCCCCGTAGATATATATCTACTCACTTTGATCTTCGTTTGTCGATGCTGACGTCGCCACTCGCTGGCTTGTCGTCTCGAAGTCCTCGTGGTGCACCTACACATCATAGCGTATCGTACCGCATTAAAATCCAATTTAAAACCAAAACGACACACGTTCCACACATAGGTCAAAACCTATGGTCAGCTCTCGCAAATTAACCAAACATCACCCGATATAGACATACAAACGTCGAGTGATCGATACCAAACACAAATATCAAAACTACAATTCATAAACATCGCAAACATAAAGCAGCAACTTTGAAAACATGCTCCAGATTTTACCCTAAGTCAAATTAGCCAATTTTTCACATGTGGAGGGTCTAGTTTACTGATATAGGAGCTACAGATGAAGCATGAACCCCAAATGAGGTACCCAGGCCACAAATTGCGGCCCAGGGGATTAAAATTATGGCTATGGTGTTAGGGTTTGGTCTAGGGTCTCTGTGGTAGCTTCATGGGTGCCTGCATGACTCACAGTGTTTGCTAAATAAATTCTAGGGTCCCCGGGTGTTAGCAGATATCAATATACCATCACAAAATACACAATTTCCAGTGTCGGCAGATTTTCAAAGTTCGTAATTGGGGTTAAGTCTCTGGTCTAGTCCAGAATTTAACACTAAAAGGAGTTGTATAGCCTCTACTAACCTAAATTTCACAAACACAACTCAAAAGTTCCTCAAACCCGAACTAGGAATTTCCAAAGTTCACTTAACCGCATTAAAATACTTCTAAACTAACATGAGTGCTAAAGCAATAGAAATACAACACTAAAGGTATAAGAATTACCTCATTTGGCAACTCAAGAATTTTCTTAAGTTGCCCCGAGTCTCCAAAATGCAAACTTTCTTGGTCCAAAGTGTAGCTTGTGAGCTTGTGCACACTTTTAAAGAAGAGGGGATGAACTTTTGGTGTTGTTTTGAGGGTGTTGTGAGGCTTGAAGTGGAGGAGGGAGATGGGGCTGCCATGGTGATGAGAGAATGAGAAATATGAAGGAAATGAAGAGAGAAGCAATGAGCCTTGACTATGGTTGACCCCTCACCCTCTCTCTCTCATGCCCATAACACTTTTTCTAACATTTTCTTTTCTTTTCTTTTCCTTTTCTCTTCTTCTCTTAATTAAAAAAAACCCGAAATGAAAAATGAAGAGAAGCCATGAAAGAAAATGTAACAAAGTGTAAAAATGACATGGTGCATGTCATGTGCACAAAACCGGATTAATGCGAGATTAGCGATGTTTAATCGCGATTAGCAATAAAATAGTGTATAATAAATCACAAAATTTCATATTTTGCTTAAATCCAATAAAACACCCTCTTTTTTGTAATTTCTATAATTTTCAAAAAATTTCCCCATTTATCGGTATTTAATTATACCGCCTTATTAAAATATTCAATATATTCATTATTTAATTATAAAAATTCCCCACAATAATATTTTATTTTTCCGAAATGTTACAGTCTTCCCCCTTAAAGAAATTCAGTCCCCGAATTTAAATTTAAACCCCTCAAATACTAAAACATTTCAGTAAAAAGATCAAGTCGTCGGGGCTCCGAAATCATCAATACATAAAACGTATCGTAGCGCAATGCATGCGCACGAACAATGAGCAGATAACTCAAAATCAAAACTCCGTCAAGCATTCCGCAATCATCGGAGTCATGGTGAATACATAAATGTCAAATCCAAAACGAAACCAATATGATATACATCAAAACTATACATGTAAACATCTGAATGAAATGCATGCCAAACCTTTCATGTTTCTGTGCGATGCGCATAACACTGCACAGTGGCAGACGTCTATTGTAAGAAAATAATCATATATGTATATATCTTTTGTTTAATATGCATGTCCCGCCGTTTTTGAGAACAATTTAGAAGGGTTTCCTTATTTTAAACGTTTCGAGTCATATCAGACACGTAGGTAAATACTGAGACTATAGCTCCCTTTTTGGAAATCCCTTCGATAACTATCAATGCATGAAAAATACATCCAGGTACTTTCCTCTGACTAGTCCTGCTCAGTACGAAAAAAATTAGCAATTATCATAAAAACGTACTACTCCAAAAGATATCAATCCCAAAATGTATATAAGAATACCATGTGCATCTGGTGCGCACGGAAATCGAAATCCATGAATATGCCATACATGTGCACAGAAACAAAATCTAAGTGCAACGGGTGTGCACGAAACACTTGTCGGAGATAATGGTGTGCCTGACAGCAATATCAGGTGCATCTCATATTCACAAGATTCTCGATTTAGTGCATCTGGCGTGCACCAAAATCGCATCTCATATCATGCGCCCAACATGCGCGAAAATCCAAATCAGGTGCATCCATCGTGCACCAAATCCAATATCAAGCGCCGAACATGCACAAAATCCAATCCAAGCGCGTCAAATAGGCGCAAGAATCCAATCAGGTGCACAAAACAAATATCGAGTATCACAATCGAAATCGACGGTATACAACACATTTCAATCCAAATCCTAATCAGGTATACCGTGGTATATAATCTCACAACCATGTGCATAAGCATGCACAAAAGCAAATCACAATACTAGAAGCGCATGAAAATTATGCCGAAAGTATAAGTTAAATCATATGCATGCCCTAGGCATGAAATCACAGTCAATATCTCCAATGACATCAAAACGAAGTCAGATGCAACTGTGGTGCACAAAATATGTATCAATGTACTGCAAGCATATGTGAACTATACCGAGTGCAAAAACCAAATCGTGTCCGTATCATATGCATAAAATATAAATACCAAGTAGGTGCAACCATGGTGCACGAAAACAAATATCATGAAACATAATCATCAAAATTCAATCATGCGAATAAATCGCCTAAAATACCGAAATCAAGTATGGTGGAATAGTCCCGCTCAAGCACATCCTCTAAAGAATCCCTGGCCAACTGTCGTGGTCACTCAAAACATGTCTCGTCGACGGTGCCGAACTCTGGCCTGCTGGGTGTGCGTAATATGACCACTCCTGGGTCCAAGTCTCCTCGTATAATATTCCAGAAAGGTCCTGTCAAAGTCTCTCCCAAATCTCTTTTCTTCCACACTGTACGGAGGTTATCACCCTTTACTATATCAATCTCTGGTTCCGGAACAGCTGCACACTCATCCCGACTCCTTCTGGAAGATATATCTATATATAACGCCTCTGTATGTGTGTCACATATCTGATGTCAGCGGAGTGGAACGTCATCTCATCAAGATCTCGTACGAACCTCTTACTCCACTTTTCTCTAATGTCGACTGCTTCGGACTCGTCTCATCGTGGCTGCATGGACCGTGCTCCAACGGCTATACTCGTATCTGGAGTCTCCCAAGCAATGCATCCCATCACATAGCATCCGAATGAAGTCGAACTATTCGATCGATTCGTCGAAACCTCATAATCCCCCAAGAGCTCGACATTTTGGGTACAGTTTAATAGTATTGAGTACATACCACAGCACCGGTGGACCAGCCGTAGAAGGGCAAACCCAAGCCTCACTAATGGCACCGCGGAACTGCCGCAAACCCTAAGGTTCAAAGGCTTTCACATGGTCATTATGTCGAGTTAGGAAGTTCATTCTTCTAGAGGGTCCATAGAATTGCTTGCATGTCTTTTCAAATACTTTAAACTTGGAATATGGGTTTCTGACACTCGAATGCCTCTGTCGACTCTCAACGTACCTGCGTGAAGTCGTCTCTAGCTGGAATCAATCTTTCTGATGACCTCGCATCGGGGTAAGCGAACGAACCACATGTCCTAGTCATTCATCCTCGGGTGGCTAGCGATCTACTATCATATCTCTAAATACAACTCATACTGCAATAACTGTAACATCTGGGGCAATATCTCATCGTTCGCGGCAACAACTGGCTCATTCGTCTACACGCTGAACAGTGCCTCAATCAACAAGAATAAGCGATACATCAATGGTCACCAAAATCTGGCTGGCCTTTATCAGTGGCTCAATCCTCTGGTGCAAATCTACACATCCGAGAAATCTCATAACAGCGATCCATCAAACGCTCACGGCGCAAAAACACAAATAAACGATGCCTCTCTATGAAATCGTATGTCTTTGGAATCACGCCTTGGTCAGTCCTCATTCATGACGAGCTCGTGCTGACCGCAACTCTAGCTGTAGCTCTCTCTGCCCGTATAATCGTGGCAGCAAAACCATAAACCAATATCGATGAGGACAGATCATGAATGAATATAATGTTGTGCAAGGAAATGTGCATCCTAAGGCTTCTTATGCGGAGTAGCGTATCGTAAGTACGCCGTGGAACATACACACGGTATGTTACTCTCCTTAAGTCACCTACTCCATCAACTAAGGTCAACCTATGCGACGAAAGTTCGGGTGTAATACCCCCTCGACTAAGTCTAAGTTCCGTAAGGTCAAGCCTAGATTCCGTATATATACAAACGCCCTAGTCTCCGCATAGTCAAACCTAGACTCGAACCAAGTTTAACCTAGCGCTCTGATACCAACTTTGTCACGACCCGAAATAGCACGTGACTGGCACTTGAATCAGATGAAGTCTATAGGACCACATCTAATCCAGTAAGCCAAAAGACCAGAAATCTAAAACCATTTTAAATAATAAATGAAGGAAAAACTTGTTTAAAAGCAAGTGGTTTTAATAGCATAAGCCGAATTATGCGCTTTTAAAACATCATGTCTTTTCTGAAAATTTCGGCAGAGTTTCCTTTGTAAATACTGGCCCCAAACGGGGTACAACATGAATAATATATACATGAATGATAAAAGGCATCCCCAAGCAGGAGCTAGCTCTTCGTCAATCGACAGTCACAACCACGCAAGCAATATAATATACGACGCCAAAGGGTGGAAGATCAAAACTGAAAGGAAACTCAAAAACAACATGAAAAACCCATAATAATACAACGCACGACTCTAAGGTCGAAATAATATACAACTGGTCTCTAATTCTGAATAAATAGACAAGTTTGGTTGATGGAGTTTCTAGATACAACAATGTAAATAAAATATAAGGGTGGTCACGAAGCGAGTGAACCCACCTACCAAAACAATCACCCGGAATGGAAGCAGTGTGCCAGCAAAGCCGTAACGAAACCTGTACGGCAAAATCTGCAAGAAACTGTGGCACAACGGGGGTGAGTTGCCAACTCGTGAGTAGAAAACACCACCGAGCAGAAATCGTATGTATAACTCAATCCCAGGTCAATACGATCAAAAAATAAATACAACCTCAAAATGATAAAGTCTGAAGCATGAAAAGGTGGCAAGGGTAAACATCTATACATAAGTGTAATCCCATATGCTCATGTCAGTGCCTTAGGTAGGAATATATCACATATATGAGGTATGAAAGTAATGTAATGAAAACAGAATACATGTAAATGAAGAAACTGTTTTCTTTTTTTTTGTTGAGGTTTCTGTTTATATAACACGAGGTATCATCAATGAAATCAACATAAACAGTGTCTAGCATCGATACAAAACATAAATCCCAATATCTCAGTATTACAGTGTCTCGATACCTCGGGCTCCGTCAGTCCGGATCGGCCCATATCATCAAATCACACAACCACGGACGGTATCCTCTGGATATCCGCCGCGCCAATCAATCACCGGTAGGCAGACTGCCCCTTCCAGGCTCATCATCCTCCATGAAATCACTCTCGCCCCGGGGTACCATACCGGGTCCACCATGTACCCGAGACGGTTCCTACAACTCCTCGAAATGGGTCTCGAAATCCAACAGGTATTATGAAAACTCATGGTGGACGGCCCATACATTACAAGAAAACCACAATTTGCCTTTTTAAAAGAGAGAGACTATAACGTTTCAAAATAATAAAATATGATTTTGGGAATTTTTATAATTTAATATTATTTTAATGAATATTTTAATATTCGGGTTTAATTAAATACAAATAAATGGGGAAAAATTATGGAAAATTCTAAAATAGGATATTTTATGGAATTATTCCGTTTTAAGTTTCTATGATTAGTTATATGCTAATTTAGTGCTAATCGCGATTAAAAATCGCTAATCGGATTTTTGGCATTTTGTGCAAAAATGTGCACATATCATTTTCCACACTTGTTACATGTTTTGGGTGCATGGTTCTTAGGGTTTGCCATTGTGTGAGAGAAAAGAAATGAAAAGGGAAAAAGTGAAGCATGATGATTATGAGAGAGAGAGAGAGGGTGGGTATAGGTCAACTTGCTTTTTGAAATACCTTACCCCCATCATTTCCCATCTCACTTTCTCTCTCCTTCTCTATGAGAGCTGCTGCTGCTCAAGCTCCCACTTCTTCTTCTTCCTCCTTCAATTCCCCCAAAACACCATTAAAACAAACCCGAAACCTCATTCCCACTTCACAAAACTTGTTCCCGGGCTCGCTAGCTACACATCGGACCAAGCAAGATAGGATTTTGAGGACTTTGAGCAACTCAAGAATTTTCTTGAGTTGCCAAAGAAGGTAATTTCTGCACCCTAGAGTAGTATTTCAATTTCCATGTGCATCTATGCTAGTTTCATATCGATATTGTGTTGTTTGTGGACTTTGGAGAATTGGAGTTAGTGTTTAGGTGAGATCTGAAATTAAAGATGCAATTGAAGATTTTGGTGAGTTTAGAAACCCTGGTGTGATGTTATTTTGGACAATACCTGGAACATGAAACCAGAATACGGATTATGGAATTGATATCGGGGAAAAACTGTAAATCTGGGAGTGTATTGTGTAATCTGCTATCACCCCGAGACCCAAATACAATTGATTGGACAGTAACATGTGCAGGCACCCAGGAAGCTAACCCCAAGACTCTAGCCCCTAACTCCAAGACCCGGCCGCAGATTTATTCTGTTTGGCCGCAATTTGCGTCCAGACCTATCCCATTTTGGCTCGTTTTGGTTTTGGTGTTCCCTTATCTATAGTTTAGACCCCTGGCATGTATATATTTGTCTAATTTGACCTAGGGTGAAATATGGAGCCTATTTCCTTAGTTGCTGTTTTAGATTCGTGTTTCCGTATTCCGTATTTTCAATTCTGAAATTGTGTATTGTGTTTTACCTCGACTATTTGGTGTTTATACAACGATATCGAGGATTGGATGGTTTTGAAGGCGTGCCCGTAGGTTCTAACCTATAGGCCCCTTATCGTATCGTTTTGGGTTTCGTGTGCCGTTTTAGATTTGATTTGGTTTTAATGCGCATATACGATACTTTGATATGTAGGTACCCCATGAAGACTTCGGGACGACAAGCAAGCGCGAGACGACGTCCACAAATGAAGACGCAAGATGAGTAGATTATATCTATGGGGGAAGTCGGGTGGATAGCGTATAGCACCCCCGCAGTCCGTAGTTGATATACATATATAATAGTTATAGTGTGTTGTATTTGTGTTAGGTGTATTATGGATAGTTTAGGGTTAGAAGCAACTAGTGTAGTTTATAGTTGTGAACCCTAGAATAGATTTGCACCTACACGTACACCCTTGCATTTTCATTATACTTGCACTGTGTTTGATGGATAGTGGATGACTTTGGAGATGAGTTGATGATAATGGGTTTTATGCCTCGAGATCGGTGATTTATTATGATTCGTATTTGGGATACGACATGTGATCTCTAGCGGGCCTTTGGACGTGTGTTTACACACGCAGTCATATTGATGGTATCAGTTGTACTAGACTTAGATCAGTACCCCAGATTATATGATATGGTGATAAGGATACCAAATAATTGATGAGCTGATTGTGATATTGACTCGTACCCAGCTATTGGGATGTCGTACGACGATTTACCGTACGAGCTGTATAATTATGATAGATCCGCGCTCATGACTCGAGGATGTCAGATGATATATTGTATCGTATATGATACTATTGAGGCGGAATCACCGACTATTATATTATTTATATATATATCGACTCAGATTTAGGTGGTTTCTATACCCCTCCTGATGGACTTGGCTTGGTAGATGTTAGACTAGACCCGAGTCATACCTATTTCAAAACTAACGAATCGGGAATATCTTAAGGACAAGTAAAGGGATTCTACGGGTATTTTCAAAAGACGTATCTATTCTTGAAAACACTGTAACCCTTATTTTACCAAAACCCCGATTCGTCTTATTTCAAATGGCACCACTGCAGGACATGTACATATTGGTGTAGATTCTTCACTGTTGCATTGATTATTCGATTCCGCATCGCATTGCATGTGTTTATTTCTATATTGCAATCATGCTGTTAGGACACCAACACCATTATCGACGATGCCTGTGTTCCACATACACTTGCTTGCCGGCTCACACACTTCATCATCGATAATTGCCATGTCACTACACAGTAGTATTATTGCATCAGGATATGACCTTGTATGTGCATACTATTACTCTAGGTCATATACATCATGCTTTCTGATTATACGCATTGAGATATTCGTTTTCATGATATTTCTGGATTTGGGAACCGTGGATAATCTCAAAGGAAAGTATGTACTTATTTGAAAAACCCGGTTTCCTTGATATGATATTTGTGCAGCCACCATGAGATTTATCGGTTCTGATTATATACCCCATACGAGTAGTGTGTTCCGTATGAGGGTACATGGTGGGGCCCAGTATGGTTCCCCTCGGCAAGATGATCGAAAGATTATGCCGATTGAGCCTGGAGGTGGGCGAGTACCTACCGGTGATTGTATTAGAGCTCGGCGGATATCCGGGGGATACCGACCGGAGTTGAGAGATGGACATGGTTTGACCCGTGCTGCCGGGGCCACGGGCCGATACCGCAGACGGAGCCCCATATGGATGAGGATTTACGTGCCGATGCTAGGCATAGGTTTCATGATGTTTTCCATGATTTTGATTATATCCTCACATTTACATGCATGATGCTTATTGTCATTGGGTGATGGGTGGACGGGGTCCACGGTTATACAGACTTTGATCACATATAGACTTTCATTACATTGATCATACGTCATTTGTATATAACAGGGTATGAGGGCGCTGTTATATATACCCTTACACCAATATTAGTGGAATGGGACGCAAATATATGTGTATTGATATCCATTTTGATACTTCGTCATATTTACTTCATGCAGACATTCCTTATATTTATGACATGTTATTACCTGAGGCACTGGCATGAGTATTTGGCACTACCTACATGTTTAGATGTTACATTGCCACCTTATCATGCTTCAGGCTTATTCTTTGAGGTTTATATATCTGATTGTATTGACCTAGGATTATGTCGTGCATTCGATTTCTGCTTGTAGATATTCTCTATTCACGAGTTGACAACTTACCCCCATTGTGCCATAGTTCTTGCAGGTTTTGCCGTACAGGTTCCATAGCGGCATTTCTGGCACACTGCTTCGTTGCGGGTGAATTGCATTTGGTAGGTGGGTTCTTTTTCATCAAGAACCACCATTGTACTTGTATTATACCTCTGTATCTAGAATTCCATCAACCAAAACTTGTATATTGTTTCAGACTTAGACACCAGTGATGTATTATTTCGACCTTAGAGTCGTGCTTAGTAGTATTACGGTTTTCATGCTTATTGAGTTTCTTTTGGATTTGATCCTCGCCATTCGGCGTTGTATATTATATTGCTTGCATGGTTGTGACCGTCGATTGACGAAGAGCTAGCTCCCGCTTGGGGATGCCTTTTATCACTGCATATATATTTTTCTTGTTGTACCCCGTTCGGGCCCAGTTTTTACAAAAGAAACTCTGCCGAAATTATTAGAAAAGACTTTAGATCTTTAAGATGCATATTCGGCTTAGTTATTTAAAAACCTTGACTTCAAACATGTTTTTCTTCACTTCTTTAAACTAGTTTTCTTTATTTACTCTTAAAATGGTTTTAGATATCTGGGCTTTTAGCTTACTTGAATCAGATGGAGTCCTATAGACTTCATATGGTTCAAGGGCCAGCCACGTGCTCTTTCGGGTCGTGACAAAGTTGGTATCAGAGCGCTAGGTTGACCTTGGTTCGAGTCTAAGTTTGACTATGTGGAGTCTAAGGCGTCTATATATATACGGAACTTAGGCTTGACCTTACGGAACTTAGACTTAGTCGAGGGGGTATTAGACCCGAACTTTCGTCGCGTAGGATGACCCTTGGTTGATGGAATATGTGACTGCAGTAGAGTGACGTACCGTGTGTATGTTCCGCGGCATACTTACGACACGCCACTCCTCTTAAGGAGCCTTAGGATGTACATTTCCTTGCACAGTATTATATTCCTTCCTATGATCTATCCTCATCGATACTGGTTGTGTTTTGCTGCCACGATTGCACGGGCAGAGTGAGCTACGGCTCAAGTTGCGTCAGCATGAGCTCGTCGTAGACGAGGACTGACCAAGGAGTGATTCCAGAGACTTACGATTGCATTGAGAGGCGTCGTCTTATTGTGTTTTCGCGCCATGGGCGTTTGGTGGATCACCTTTACGGGATTTCTCGGACGTGCCGATTGGTACCAGAGGAACAGGCTACTGCTAGAGGCCAGCCATGATGTGATGACCTTCGATATACCGCTTATTCAGGATGATTCTGTAAGTCCACGTTGCCCACCCCGGTGCTTGCGGGGAGGCGGAAACGGTATAAAAATCGGATTTTTAGCACTCAAGGCAACATGGACTAACTAAAAGAGGATCTTTGCTAAACAAAAACTAACTACAATGCTAAAAAGTTTAGCTACTCGGAAAAGAGGTTATACCTAGGGCTTCTAGTCCTTCTCTCCTTACTCCTTGGAGTGAATGGAAGTGATCTCCTCGTCGCCTTCTCTTGTCGAAGAAGGATCCACCCGAGAGCCTCAACCTTTGGCTTCAATTTCAAGCTAGAAGTAACTAAGATGCTTGGAGTGCTAATCCTAGAACCTTAGAATAGAGTAGAGAGTATTTTAGAATGATTTATCTCAAGCTCAAGAGATTCTCAACTCATGAGAGGGGAGAGCTCGAGAGAGAGGAAGAGGAGGAGAGAGAACCAATATGATAGAATGAAAAAGAAAATGAACCATCCTTCTCTCATATATGTGAATTATGTAAATTAGATAATTCGCTAAGATAATTGTCATGGTTAATCAAGACTTGACCATTATCATTTCACATTAAATGCCATTTGCAAGGATCAAAGAGCATTTTTCATATGGAATGATGATGGTCAACATGTCAACCTAGGTCAACAAGTCAAGTATAGTCAAAAGGTCAACAACCCTAACCATGCACAATTATAATTAACTAATATCAATTAATCATAATACACACATAAGCATTAGGGTTAAGAAAATGACAATGGTCATCATCCCTAATCAAAATCCTCTCCCTCTGTCTCAGTCAACTGTGCATACGCATCCGTATCCGTGATCCGAGGAACACGAATACAATGAGATAAAACCAATCCCAAATCATATACTAGGATCCGGCTTAAACCAAAGCCCGCTAGTGTAAGCTGTCCGGACAGCAAACGTGCACAAGTGCGCGGATGTGAACGAACCCTGTCGCAAAATCATGCGACCTCTACTCATTTTGCCTAAAGGCGAATTACTCTCTCTGTGGGACTCTAAAGACTCGACACTACACTGGCAGTGGGTTTAAACACAGACCACAAGCGGCACTAGCTGTACGTAACGGTCCCCAGGTAGATGCCGATAAGAAGACTGACGAGGTGAACCCATCTGAACTCCTACTGAGCCTGAATATGACAGTCTCTGTACAGTCCGGTCTGTTCGTCTGATACATCGCATGGCGGGCCTAGGGGGGCGGTAAACGTCAGTCCCCTAATAGCGGTGCAAGTCATGTCGGAGTGTATCCCAGAACACCCTGAGATAACACTGGAAACCTACCAGTATATCTCGCTTTCCCTGGCCAGGGACTACTTGTGTAATGGCTCTCCTAGACAAAGCGCGATGTCAACCCCCAATACCGGGAGAGACGAATCCTGTCTAACCGTCACTGCCTCCAAGTGATTCGGGACTGCACCCAACTACTACCTGTTTGCATGACTCCTTTGAGCCGTGGTAGGGTAGTAATCAAAGTACAGTGGGAACACACTCGAGGCGAAGTGACAGTGTCAAGTCAGCGGACTAAGCTGTACTTATGTCACCTAGGAACTGATAACTGACGATAGGTATAATACCAACCAACAGTTCCCGACGAGTCTTGTCCAGTGTACTCGTAACCTAACGAGCACCCGCATACTATCTCAAGTACGACGTACTGACGGCTGTGGGACAGGCCGTCTCCTACGCTGGGATGAGAAGCGCATACGCTAGTCTACTCCGGAGTATCGATGCCCTGTCTCGATAATCCCATGACCAGGGACGTGTAAATAAGGATGTGCTTGTAGATTACCCAGCCCCCACGAGTGTGACTGCCATCACAACGCTGGTAATCAAGCAAAGATCCTAAGGGCTCCACTAATGCGTATAGGTGATATAATATAAGAAACACATGTACACATTAAAGCAGAGACAAACCAAGTAGCATACTACCATTTCGAGCAAGATTTTCTATACAACTGTGAATATCCCAAGCTTCCATCAAGTAATATACATACTAGTATGATACAGTAATGGCCTCTAGGGCATATACACTAACAATCTCCCACTTGCACTAAGGCCATGTACTGGCGTATCGAAGACCTATCATCTCGATCAGCCGCTCGAACTGAGTCTTAGGTAAGGCCTTCGTGAATGGATCTGCAGTGTTATCTTCTGAAGCAACCCTCCGAACCTCGATCTCCTGGCGATCCACGATCTCCCTGATCAGGTGATACCGCCTCAAGATGTGTCTGGATTTCTGATGGGACCTGGGTTCCTTCGCTAAAGCTATAGCCCCGTTGTTGTCGCAATACAGAGGTATTGGATCAATAATGGACGGAACCACCTGAAGTTCTTTCAAGAACTTCCTCTTCCAGACGGCTTCTTTTGCGGCATCAGATGCAGCAATGTATTCCGCTTCCATAGTCGAGTCAGCAACGGTTTCTTGTTTGGAACTCTTCAAACACACCGCCCTTCCATTGAGGGTAAAGACAAAACCCGACATGGACTTGGAATCATCCTTGTCACTCTGGAAGCTGGAGTCAGCAAAGGCCTCAGTCTGGAGGTCTTTTCCGCCATACACCAAGAACATCTCCTTAGTCCTTCTCAGGTACTTGAGAATGTTCTTTACCGCTATCCAGTGTTTCTTCCCAGGGTTTGACTGATACCTGCTTACCACACTCAGTGCATAAGCCACATCTGGTCTAGTACACAACATCGCATACATTATAGAGCCTACCGCAGAAGCGTAGGGTATAATAGACATGCGATCCCTCTCCAAATCAGTCTTGGGAGACATCTTTTTGGAGAGGGTGATCCCGTGACAAGCCGGTATATTACCGCGCTTGGAATCTTCCATACTGAATCTTTTCAGTATGGTGTCGATGTACCTGGACTGTGAGAATCCTAATATCCTCTTGGATCTGTCACGGTAGATCCGGATCCCCAGAATGTATGAGGCATCACCCAGGTCTTTCATGGAGAACCTGTATGACAGATTGTAGCATAGGAATGTCATTTCCTATTAAGAGAATGTAATCCATGTATAAAACGAGGAATACTACAGTTCTCGCTACAAATCTACAATAGATGCATGGTTCATCTAGATTTTTGATAAAGCCAAATTCCTTGACCGTCTCATCAAAACAGATGTTCCAACTCCGCGATGCCTGCTTTAGTCCATAAATGGACTTAAGCAACTTGCACACCTTTCCGCTGCTCCCACTCTGAATGAAACCCTCTGGCTGGTCCATATAGACACACTCCTCTAAATTTCCATTTAGAAAAGCGGTCTTTACGTCCATCTGCCAAATCTCATAATCGTGGTGTTAGTTATATGTATTCCCTAGAGGCCATTACTGTACATTGGATGTATATTATAGTGGATGCTGGGACATATATAGGTAGGACTTTCTTGCTCGACATGATAGTACGTTATCTGGTTGCTCTTTATCTTAACATATATACTTTCTGTCTCTCTGTTACATGTTGATAAAGCCCTTAGGATGTGTACTCGACTTCCAAGACTATGATGTAGATCATACTAGTGGGGCATGGGTAGTCCATGAGTACATCCTTCAATGTTCCTAGTCATGGGAATATCGAGACGGGGCATCGATATTCCAGTGTAGACTAGCTTATATCTTCTCGACCCATGTGATGGGCGATGGATGATCCCATATCCATTGGTGTTTGACATCGGAGATGGTATGCGGGTGCTCAGTGGAGACTGGGTACACTGAACGGACTCGCCGAGAACTCCCAGATGGTATTATACCTCACGTCAGATGGCAGTTCTTTGGTGACACTGGTACAGCTTAGTCTGTTGACCCGAGATCGTCATAGAGTCTTGTGTGTCCGTTACGTTTAGCAGACCGCTTGCGGTTTGTGGGTGTTCAATATGATCATCACCTGCTGCCGGCGTATTGACGAGTCTTTAGAGTCCTATACAGAGGTTCCTGGCTCAAGCGAAACGAAATAGGAGCGCATATGAGATATGTGCGGGACCGAGAATAATGCGTGTATGTGATACCGTATTCTATTGTCGCGATGAATGTATCTATTGGTTGTATGCGATATAACCTAGTTATCGAATCGAGGATTGATTCGATAAGTCGATACATTGGATATTAGTCAGTCATATGCGATATGACCGGATCGTTAAATCAAGTATTGATTTAATGATTTAATGTATAATTATATATTTGATATATTACTTTACATTAACTAGTATTTGTTCACTTAAGATGGATTTTCTCACTTGATGTGCACATTGTATATATGATATAGTTTTGTGCACTAGTTTGTATCATGTTTGATGATACATGCAAACTTGGGTGTGTATGATTAAACCATGGTAATGTTAATGGTTAGGGTTATATTTACTTATTTATTTATTCTCTTTATTTATTTTGGCAAGAAAAGAAATGGTTGCTACTTTTGGATTTACTTTGAAGCTTCATGAAGCTTTGAAAAGTTCAACCATTTTTGTTTCTTTTGCCTAACCTAACCATTCACTTAACCCTAGTTTATTCTCTACACTTAACCATGGTTGCATTATGATAACTTCACTTGATTTATTAATCAATTGATTTTTATCATTATCATCATATTCTTTTTCTTCCTCTTCTTCTTCTTCAAGAAGAAAGAAGCTTGCTAGCTTCCATGGTGCCTTGTGAAAAAGAGTGAGAAATCCAAATCTAAAGTGAACCCACTTCCTATTTCTTCATCCTCTACCACTTGACATGTAGTATAGGGTGTTTTCTTCACAAGTTTCATGACTTGGTGAAGTTGGAGCTTGATCTTGAGTTGCCTCGACGTAGATCATCTTCGGCATCGAAGTCGACGACCTAGCCCTTTCATTTCTCCGATGAAACAGCCGCGAGAGTCTAGGATTCCGATGGGTACAGCGGAGGGACGTCATCACGGAGCCAAGGAAGTGGAGGACCGGATCTACAAAGGTTGTAGTCACTTTCATTTAGCAATAAAGTTGTTTACTTGCTTGCATCACCTATACCTCTAGTTACGATCTTGCTTAGGGTCACTTGGCACATAGGAAATTTTTGAATTGGCCATGTTTGATCACTTGTGGAACCTCATGGGTGTGCCTAGGAACCCTACAGTGGTATCAGAGCTACTAGGCATTGGATGTCGACCTATGGGGGGTTCTCACTATGTGACAGTGTGGTGAAGCATAGGCTCTTACCCCCAGGGTGTCCCGAGACCGAAAGGTGTTCCGGCGGGTTGTAGTCCTCACGAGGGGGCATGCGTAAAAAGTAGAGGCTGAGGGACCCGTTGGTGCCACGGCGACCCCATTGGATGGGGTGGCTGCCTGACCAACAGTGGTATCAGAGCCTAGCTAGAGCCTTAGGCGATGCGTAGACGGAGTTAGAAGTCCGATCGAACCGAAACCCTAATGCAAATTCATTCTCTGTACATTTTTTGAAATCAGGGATTTTGGAGAATTAAAAATATGCAGAAAAATCAGCAGGCGTTTCTAAGAATTACTGTGAAGCACGTGCGCCTGATTCAATCAAAGTGCGGCGGAACAGCGGCATTAGCATGGCTAATGCGGCGGTTCCGCGGCCACTTAGTCGCTTCTTCCATTGATTTTTGCACAGTAATTCCTATATTTTGGTGCTGTATTTTCTGGGAATTTTTAAATCTTACTCAAGAGTTGAGTTTTCTGGGTTGTATTGGGAGTTCGGAGATTCGATCGGATTGTCTAATTTTGTCTGTGTTTTTTCCGGGTATTTTTAGAGCATGTTAAAATGTTCGACCGGATATAAATACCCACTTTTTTCCCTGCCGGGAAATTTTCAATTGTTGGAATTTTCCGTAGTTTAATAACGTTCTAAGTAGTGCAAGTAACACGATGGTCCCTCTAGAAGACAACAAACCTTAACTCGATTATGTGACCGTCTTGAACTGCCCTTTAACCTTAGGGTTTGGGGCAGTACGACGTGCCACATGTGAGGCGTTGGCTTGACCCTTCTACGGCTGTACCGTTGGTACTGAGGCACGAAGTGAATGTTTTTAAACTTATTTCATGTGTTGAGCTGTCTCGGGAAAACTTGGGTGTTCGATCGGAAAGTTTAACATTTTCTATTTATCCGGAATGTGATACAATACTTGGAATCCACAAGTTGTTATGAGATAACTGATTTGGATGTTATAAACATAGCACTTTAGTCTCACTTGATCGATTGCCACTGGATTTTGATGTGATCAAAAGTCCGTCGCAATCACGCAGCGTACGCGGATACTCGCCGGATAAACTTAATAGACAGCTACGCCCCATAGCCCCGACCAAGTGACTGTAGGAGAACCCCGTCGCCGAAAGCATCCGTTCGGGTGCTCGCAGTAGCGGTGTTCCGTCTTAGTGCACTTCGTCAACGGTATCGGGGGTGCGACCGTCTACTAAAGTTTGCGACGAGCATTCGTTCAGGATGTCGGGAATCTTGTTGAATTGCCCGACCTGATATTGAAAAGTGTTTTCGATAATGAGACTAAAATCCGGGGTTTATAATTGTTAGGCATGCGATGTCTAAGGAATTCATTTGGTTAGGCATGCGATGTCTAAAGAGTTTGTGGATTCCAACTATTATAGTTTTACACTTTCTTTTCTGTGACCGTAAGTGTAATATGTGATATCGCCGGTTTCGTTGCTATATGTCAACGACAATTGGGATGCGGATATTTACTTACGTTGATGACATGTGATGTTATGTGTTGCTGGATATGTTATATTGGATCGTCGTGTTTGAATAGCCGGGGTTTTTTTTTGTGAGACGAGTGTTTTTCATTTTCATTCATGTAAAAACTTGTATGTAATATTCTTTTATTGGGGCACTTCCAGGTTGCGGAAGATGTCACCGTTGATGTATATTATTTACTTTTCCGCATTAGGATAGACCCAAGGAGGGGAGCACAAGTAACCGGGTTCTAGGGTCCAGTGGGAGACCATCTCGAGGAGTCGAGTTCGGGTCTCCAAACCCTAGAATTGGTAGGGTTGCTTGCCGTTCTCATAGGGGTCTAGGGGTGTGGGATTGGCTATTCATCACGACCGTGGAATCCGTGTTTTATACTGGCTCGTATTAAAAACACGGACGTCCTAATATATCCAATATTTCATATGATATTTTCTGCTGCGTTATCTGTGATGTGATCATGTGATATGTTCAAATAGATATTATATATGGTATATATGATATATTATATAGACGTTGCTTATATTTTACACCCGCGCTAGCCCTGCCTCGCTCTGGCGTTAGTTACCTAACCTAACGGTGCAGACGGGACATCGAGGCGAATGCGGATGGCATAAGCGTACGTTATATTTATCTGTGATGTTTAAGTGGACTTAAATGATGGGATATTCATTAATATGATTAATGAAAGAAAATAAACCTAAATGATGTTGTGGAATCGAATTTCAAAAATAAAACAGGTAGCTACAGTTCTTGCTTTGCATCGCGGTGTTCTTTGTAGAACATCCTGCACCTTATTCGATAAGGAAAGGACCGAGATCCCTTCATCGGAAGTGACTCCTTTAGCAATAACTGGCAGATCCTACAACGCTCAGTTTGTCTTTTGATTGCTTCTATGGTTTCTGCTTTGCACAGTGATATATATGATATATCCCGCACCTCATTCGACGAGGAAAGGGCCGACGATCCCTTCGCCGGGAGTGACCCCTTTAGCAAAACTAGAAAAGCCTAAAAAACACTCCATTTAAAAACCATTTGATTCCGCAACGAGATCAAGTTCAAAGCGTTAAAGGTTTTCATAAAAACCATTCGCAACCCTCCATCATTTTAGGAAATAGATGTCACGACCCGAAAGTACGGAACGTGACTGGCGCTTAGATTACGAGACGTCTAAAGGCGTACCGTAACCTAAGTCAGCCAAAGCCCAGAAATCTAACCCAAAATCAAAAGAGAGTGAAGGAAAACCTTAAATGAAAACGGTTTTGAAATCAATTAAGTTGCATAAAATCCCTTTTTAAAACATCAAAAGTTTCTGAAAATTTCGGCAGAGTCTCCCCTGTATTTTCTATCCCCTAAAATGGGTACAACAAGATAATAAACCTGTAATCATAAAAATGGCATCCCCAAGCGGGAGCTAGCTCTTCGCCCAAGGCGGATCACAACCACATGCAATATAATAGTAATATCAAGAGAAGAACATAAGGAAACGCAAAATACCAGAAAACACACGTCGGCTCAAGTGAGCTCGACCCAAAAGAACCACAAATATACAGTCTCTCAGTCTCATCACTAGGTCGCATATACAAAACAACTGGTAGATGGAGAATACTAGATACAATGATAAAGCAAAAAGAAATAAAGTATACTCGCAACCCACCTACGGGCGATGTCGCGAGTCTGAGCAAAAGGAACTGATGACAAGATAGCCCGCCGCTACAAGACTGACGGGTCCGACCTGCAAGACACTGTGGCACAACGGGGGTGAGTTGCCAGCTCGTGAGTAAATATAACATCTAATAAGGCAATCGTAAGAATGCACGCAATGCACCACAACATGCATGTCCATATGTGCTATAATAACTCTAGTATGCATGCACATGTATGCAATATCTTTTCTAACTCTTTAAGTGTTTTAACTGTTAAAGTTACTGCATTCTTAACTTTTAGAAAACGAATGTCTGCATAATAGCTAAATATCATCAAGAAATCCTCAGAAAACCCGTGTCAAGCATCGACACCAAATAGGAATCATATCTGTCTCAATGTCGGGCTCCGTCAGTCCGGATCGGCCCATATCATAAATCTCATGACAACGGTCGGTATCCTCCGGATATCCGCCGCGCCAGACATCACCGGTAGGTAGTCTTCCCCTGCCAGGCTCATCGTCTACAACTCGATCTTCTTGCCCCGGGGTACCATACCGGGCCCACCATGTACCCGAGACGGTTCCTCCACTCCTCGAATCGGGTCTCGAAATCCATCAGAAAACATGAAAACTCATGGTGGACGACACATACATCACGAGAAAACCGCAACTTTGTTTTTAAAAATGATAAATATAAGCTTTTGTTAAATTCTTGCGGTTTTCCCCAAAAATCCAGAAATCACAGCAAAACTGAAATCCTCAAGAAAATCATAAGGCCCACATGTTATATATGATACGTGTCTATGATATCAATGTATATGATGTGAGAGTTTGGCTAGAAATCTATGTGAATATGATAGCAATGCGAGGTATATGCGTGCGATGAAATCTCAAATATCATGCATGAATGCAATGGCGTTACTAAGCTAAACAGGTTTTTATAGTGCACGTGGCATGGCAAATACCAAAGGCGTGTGTGTCACATGAATAGTGCGCGTGCAATAGATGCCCATGGTAAGGTGTTTGTGTCCTACGAAATGATATCGCATATATGATGATGAATGTCCATGCAATCTAGCATACGGTTAGCTGTGAGGGTATGCAATGTACATAAAGGGGTAAGCTGTCTAACAATATCAATCTTGAATAAAGTAGGGTAATCCTAACTAAGGGGGGGCGCCTCGCGCCATCCAGACGATTCCCCCGTAGATGAATATATCTACTCACCAGAAATCCCCGCTAATCTGATCCGGCCACCGCTTTGCCTTTGCGCGCCGTGTCCGATGTTTCTCCGACCGATCCTATATTTGCACAATACCAAGCATAAGGTTACAACACCTAAAACGATGCAAGTCACTATATACAATTATTGACGCTCTCAATTTAATCATAGCACGCCCTCGGTGCGCGGGAAAACGCACGAAAATCGCTAATTTTTAGCTAAAATCGTCATTTCGGGGAAATCGACAAAACTAAAACCCGGCTAAACAAAACTCCGCATTCACACACCCTAATAGTCGTATAAGATGTTAATTATATCGCCTAAATAACACAATTAGATCACCTCCTAAAATTTTAGAAAAACTAGTAAGCAATTAGCATAGCGATTCTATGTAAATGTCGAAATTTTATCGATCTAGCGAACGCAACATCGCTCAATTAATCACTCTAACCAATTGGATAACCAAAGCCCTAACTTGAATCCATCAACCATGCTACAAACCCTAATTACAACATCAATTCCCTTTCTTGAATTTCCTAAACAAGAATTCATAAGCAAATTACACACTAAAACTACTAAATCTAGCAACTTAAACAACAATTAACAACTAGATTAGGATTTATACCTTCCAAGTTATGATCTTCTTGCAATTAGCCTCTAAAGATGCCTCTTTTCTCCTTGTATTAGTCCAATTTGGGGTTGAGAAGGAATGGAATAGGGTTTAGGTTTGAATTAGAGAAGAAAAGTGTGAATTTTTGTGGATTTCGGAGGATTTTTTGCAAGAATTTTGAGCTAAACAAAATGGGGGAAATGGGAGGGGTTTGCTGCAGGTAGCACGACCTGGAGGTGGAGGAGGGTGTGTTTGTGTGAATGGTGTAGAAAATTCTACACAAAAACCCTTTCCCAAGCTCAATTAATGACTATCACATCAACTTTTACACAAAAAACCCCATTTTAAGCCATTTTTCCATTAAATTTCAAACCATAAAACTAAAAATGTGAAAGTCATGACACAATTTTTTTTACACCTTATTTTAGCTTATAAAGACTCCTAATTAAGAAATTTACCTAATTAAATTTGTATTTATCCCTAATTAAATGTATTTAAAAAGGCTTAAAATAATAAAAAAATAATTAATTACGAAAAAAAATTTTATTTAACTAGAAAATTATAAATGACATTTTAGTGACAAAATTATAGTAATATCTTATCTAAATTTTGTATAATTAGGTCTACAAAGAAAAATACCTATTTTGACTTTTTACGGAAAAAGCCGAAAAATTTGCCGATTACCGAAAAACTGCCTAAACGATTTTCGAAGGGTTACAATCTTCCCCCCTTAAAGAAATTCGGTCCCCGAATTTAGAATTTAACTACGCGTACCTTCAAAAAGATGGGGATATCTCTTCCTCATCTCGACCTCGGTCTCCCAGGTGACCTCCTCGCTGTTCGGGCCACGCCAAAGGACTTTGACAGACGGTATGACCTTCGACCTCAATTTCTTCACCTGCCGATCCAAGATGACCACCGGCTGCTCGGTGAAAGAAAGATCACGCTCTAACTGGATCGTCTGGTGCTGAATCGCCTGGGAAGGATCATGAAGGTACTTGCGGAGCATCGAGACATGGAATACGGGGTGAACATCGGGGAAGCTGGGCGGAAGAGCTAACCGATAAGCGACTGGACCAACACGCTCTAGGATCTTGAAAGGACCAACATATCTAGGACTCAACTTCCCTTTCCGCCCAAATCTCATCACACCCTTCATCGGAGAGACCTTCAGGAAAACATGATCGCCAACAGCGAACTCAAGTCGGCGACGACGCCTGTCAGCATAAGATTTCTGCCTGCTCTGTGCCGCTCTCATCCTGTCCCGAATCAGCTGTATCTTCTCGGTCGTCTCCTGTACAATCTGCGGCCCCAAAATACTGCTCTCCCTGAGCTCTGTCCAACATACTGGCGATCGACATCTCCTCCCATATAAAGCCTCGAAAGGTGCCATCTGAATCGTCTCCTGGAAGCTATTATTGTAGGAAAACTCGATCAAAGGCAAATGACGATCCCAGCTACCACCGAAATCTAAAACACAAGCTCTGAGCATGTCCTCAAGAGTCTGAATCGTACGCTCCGACTGACCGTCAGTCTGAGGATGGAAGGCTGTGCTAAAACTCAATCGGGTGCCCAAAGCTTCCTGGAGTTTCTGCCACAATCGGCTGGTAAACTGGGTGCCACGGTCGGACACGATGCAAGTCGGAACACCATGCAGTCGCACTATCTCATCAATATAAACCTGGGCGTACTGAGAAAATCCAAAAGTGGTCTTCACTGGCAGAAAGTGAGCCGCTTTCGTCAGTCAATCCACAATCACCCAAATAGAGTCATACCCTCGACTGGTCCTGGGTAGACCCACAACGAAGTCCATGGAGACCTGCTCCCACTTCCACTCAGGGATGGGCAAAGGCTGTAACTCGCCGGCTGGCCTCTGGTGCTCGGCCTTGACTTGCTGACAAGTCAGGCATCTGGACACAAAATCTGTAACATCCTTCTTCATCCCGTCCCACCAGTAAACCTCTCTCAAATCATGATACATCTTGGTGGAACCTGGGTGAACACTGTATACTGATCTATGTGCCTCCTCGAGAATATCACGCCTCAGTCCCTCTGAATCTGGCACACACAGTCGAGTCCCAAATCGGAGTATCCCCTGATCATCAATCACGAACTCAGAAACTCTGCCCTGCCGAATCTGCTCAATAATCTCTAATGTACGGGCATCGCCGGACTGTGCCTCGTGGATACGGTCAAGTAACTGTGGGCGTGCTCTGAAATGGGCCAGCTGTCCCCCTGAAGAAGTAAACTCGAACTGCACTCTGCTGTCACATAACACCTGCCAATCCGCCGTCGACTGCATCTGTACTGCGCTCAAACAAGATAGGCTACCTCCGGGCCTCCTACTCAAAGCATCTGCCACCACATTCGCCTTGCCCGGATGGTATAAAATCTCGCAGTCATAATCCTTCACCAACTCCATCCAACGGCGCTGCCTCAGGTTCAAATCTCGCTGCTGGAAGATATACTTCAAACTCTTGTGGTCAGTGAATATCTGGCACGACTCACCGTATAGGTAATGTCTCCAGATCTTGAGTGCAAACACCACTGCAGCCATCTCTAAATCATGGGTGGGGTAGTTCTGCTCGTGTTTCCTCAGCTGCCGAGAAGCATACGCGATAACTCTGTCGTGCTGCATCAATACACATCCCAGCCCCACTCTAGAAGCATCACAATATACCACGAACCCGCCTGATCCTGAAGGCAATGCTAACACTGGAGCAGTAGTCAGACGAGTCTTCAACTGCTGGAAGCTATCCTCACATGCCTGGGTCCAATCAAAAGGAACCCCCTTCCGGGTCAACCCGGTCAATGGTGCAGCAATGCGGGAGAAATCCTGGACAAAACGTCGATAATAGCCGGCCAGACCTAGAAAACTGCGAACCTCTGTGACTGATACCGGTCTAGGCCAACGCTGAACTGCCTCGATCTTCTTCGGGTCCACGCAAATACCATCTCTCGTCACCACATGACCCAAGAAGTCGACACTGTCTAACCAGAATGCGCACTTGGAGAATTTGGCGAACAGCTGATGCTCCCTCAAAGTCTGCAATGTGATACGTAAGTGCTGCTCATGCTCCTCCCGGCTCCGAGAATAAACCATGATGTCGTCAATGAACACAATGATGAACTGATCGAGATACGGCCTGAATACGCGGTTCATCAAATCCATAAAAGCTGCCGGGGCATTGGTGAGCCCGAACGACATCACCAAGAACTCATAATGACCATATCGAGTACGGAAAGCTGTCTTCAGAATATCCTCCTTCCGAACCCGCAACTGGTGATAACCTGATCGTAAGTCAACCTTCGAGAAGAACCCTGCACCCTGGAGCTGATCGAATAAGTCATCAATGCGGGGTAGGGGATACCTGTTCCGCACAGTAACCCGGTTCAGCTGACGATAATCAATGCATAAACGCATACTTCCGTCCTTCTTCTTAACAAACAAGACGGGAGCACCCCAAGGTGACACACTCGGTCTGATAAGCCCTTTGTCCAGCAAGTCCTGTAACTGATCCTTTAGCTCTCTCAGCTCCGCCGGGGCCATCCGATAAGGAGGTATAGAGATAGGCCCCGTGCCAGGGATCAAGTCAATACAGAACTCAATCTCGCGCTCTGGTGGCAGACCAGGCAGCTCGTCAGGGAATACATCAGGAAACTCTCTCACAACAGGGACCTGGTCCAACGGAACCTCTGTGGAGCTAGTATCACAAACATAAGCTAAGAATCCCTGACACCCTTTCCTTAAGAGCTGACCAGCGCGAAGAGAAGAAATCAAGCTGGGAAGGGTAGCACTACGATCTCCCTGAATAATAAGAACCGGCTCACCAGGAAAACTGAATCTGACTGCTTTTTCACGGCAGTCCACGGATGCATAGCAGGTGGCTAGCCAGTCCATACCAAGAAGAACGTCAAAGTCTAGCATATCGAGGAGAATCAAATCTACTGAAGAATCTCTCTCCCCGATACGAACGGAACAAGATCGGTACACAAAACGGGCAACAAAAGACTCGCCTACCGGGGTAATAACGACAAGCGGCTGATCTAACGGAGAAGACTCTCGGCCCAACCTCGGTGCAAAATACGTGGAAACATAGGAATGTGTGGAGCCTGGATCAAATAATACCCGTGCATCAAAAGAACATACTGGCAGAGTACCTGTCACGACGGCATTGGATGCCTGTGCATCCTGAGGAGTCAATGCGAACACTCGGGCCTGTCCACCACTGATAGCTGGCTGTCCTCTGCCTCTACCTCGGCCTCTGCCTCTGCCTCTGTCTCCTCGTCCTCTCTGAACTGGACCGCCACGCCCACGGCCTCTGGAAGCATCTGGCTGGCGTGAAGCATCATCAGGAGTAGGAAGTAAAGCTCTCTGCGAAGGTGGTGAGGGTGGTAAAGTCACATGCGGGACTGTCGCTGCGCCCGGACGCCCCATGGTACAGTCTCTGATACGGTGGTATTGACTCCCGCACCGAAAACATCCTGGAGACGACTGCTGGGTCTGTGGATATGAACCAAATAACTGACCTCGTCTCAATCCTCTGCCTCCGCCATCTCCCGGAAAGAATCTATCACGACGTCTGCCCATCTGCCGCTGAGCTGGCGTATCAGTACGGATCCTCTTCGGCCCAGAAACGACCGGAGTCTCAGCAATACGCTCCTCCAATAGTAAGGCTGCATCCATCGCGGCTGCGTATGTGTCAAAGTGCTGGGTGCCGATGGCAAGGAATAGCTGTGTATCAAGCCCTCGCACAAACCTCTTTATCCTCTTCTCTTCTGTGTCGACTAGGTACGGTGCATATCGAGACAACTGGGTAAACTGTATATCATACTCCGACACTGTCATCCCAGGAGTCTTGCGCAGAGACTCAAAACTACGGGCTCGAGCATCTCGGACACTCTCCGGAAGAAAACGGGCAAGAAATGCAGCTGTAAACTCATCCCAGGTCATAGAAGGCAGACCTGCAGCTCGGCCTCTCTCTACTGAGTCGTACCATATCTGGGCAAGACCCTCCAGACGAAAACTCGCAAACTCCACCAATCTATCATCAGAACACCTCAACGAACGGCCAATCCGTGCCATCCTATCGAGAAATGTCTGTGGGTCCTCTGTCGCATCTGTACCGGTAAAAGCTGGGGGTCTCAATCTCATGAACTCCTGTAGTGAAACAGGGATAGTCTCCGTAGTAGCAGCAGGAGTGACCATCTGTGCAGCAGGTACGATCGTGGTCTGTGCGGTGGAAGGAACGTCCTCGGATCTCTGTGCCCGGCTAGACTCAACTAAAGATCCCATCATCTGCCGCAACTCTTGCATGCCGGCCTCTAATCTGGCAATACGGTCAGGATAAGGCGGATCAGTAGGACCCTGAGGGGTAGGTGTATCCTCCCGCTCGATCCTCGCCTCAGACGAGCCCGCTCGAATCTCATCCCTAGCGGCAGCCCGCTGAGCTCTCGTAGTCTTTGGCGGCATCGAAGCTAGAATAAGAAACAGGACCGATAAGGACATTGCAATTGAATCAAGGAATGGAAGGAATCAAGAAAGGAAATACAAGCAATTATGTCCTAAGGTTACTTAGGCGGAGTACCGTATCGTAAGTATGCCGCGGATCATACCCACGCTACGCCACTCTGCTTAAGTCACCTACTCCATCTACCAAGGTCGTCCTACACTCAGAAAGGTAAAACCTACGCTCTGATACCAACTTTGTCACGACCCGAAAGTACGGAACGTGACTGGCGCTTAGATTACGAGACGTCTAAAGGCGTACCGTAACCTAAGTCAGCCAAAGCCCAGAAATCTAACCCAAAATCAAAAGAGAGTGAAGGAAAACCTTAAATGAAAACGGTTTTGAAATCAATTAAGTTGCATAAAATCCCTTTTTAAAACATCAAAAGTTCCTGAAAATTTCGGCAGAGTCTCCCCTGTATTTTCTATCCCCCAAAATGGGTACAACAAGATAATAAACCTGTAATCATAAAAATGGCATCCCCAAGCGGGAGCTAGCTCTTCGCCCAAGGCGGATCACAACCACATGCAATATAATAGTAATATCAAGAGAAGAACATAAGGAAACGCAAAATACCAGAAAACACACGTCGGCTCAAGTGAGCTCGACCCAAAAGAACCACAAATATACAGTCTCTCAGTCTCATCACTAGGTCGCATATACAAAACAACTGGTAGATGGAGAATACTAGATACAATGATAAAGCAAAAAGAAATAAAGTATACTCGCAACCCACCTACGGGCGATGTCGCGAGTCTGAGCAAAAGGAACTGATGACAAGATAGCCCGCCGCTACAAGACTGACGGGTCCGACCTGCAAGACACTGTGGCACAACGGGGGTGAGTTGCCAGCTCGTGAGTAAATATAACATCTAATAAGGCAATCGTAAGAATGCACGCAATGCACCACAACATGCATGTCCATATGTGCTATAATAACTCTAGTATGCATGCACATGTATGCAATATCTTTTCTAACTCTTTAAGTGTTTTAACTGTTAAAGTTACTGCATTCTTAACTTTTAGAAAACGAATGTCTGCATAATAGCTAAATATCATCAAGAAATCCTCAGAAAACCCGTGTCAAGCATCGACACCAAATAGGAATCATATCTGTCTCAATGTCGGGCTCCGTCAGTCCGGATCGGCCCATATCATAAATCTCATGACAACGGTCGGTATCCTCCGGATATCCGCCGCGCCAGACATCACCGGTAGGTAGTCTTCCCCTGCCAGGCTCATCGTCTACAACTCGATCTTCTTGCCCCGGGGTACCATACCGGGCCCACCATGTACCCGAGACGGTTCCTCCACTCCTTGAATCGGGTCTCGAAATCCATCAGAAAACATGAAAACTCATGGTGGACGACACATACATCACGAGAAAACCGCAACTTTGTTTTTAAAAATGATAAATATAAGCTTTTGTTAAATTCTTGCGGTTTTCCCCAAAAATCCAGAAATCACAGCAAAACTGAAATCCTCAAGAAAATCATAAGGCCCACATGTTATATATAATACGTGTCTATGATATCAATGTATATGATGTGAGAGTTTGGCTAGAAATCTATGTGAATATGATAGCAATGCGAGGTATATGCGTGCGATGAAATCTCAAATATCATGCATGAATGCAATGGCGTTACTAAGCTAAACAGGTTTTTATAGTGCACGTGGCATGGCAAATACCAAAGGCGTGTGTGTCACATGAATAGTGCGCGTGCAATAGATGCCCATGGTAAGGTGTTTGTGTCCTACGAAATGATATCGCATATATGATGATGAATGTCCATGCAATCTAGCATACGGTTAGCTGTGAGGGTATGCAATGTACATAAAGGGGTAAGCTGTCTAACAATATCAATCTTGAATAAAGTAGGGTAATCCTAACTAAGGGGGGGTGCCTCGCGCCATCCAGACGATTCCCCCGTAGATGAATATATCTACTCACCAGAAATCCCCGCTAATCTGATCCGGCCACCGCTTTGCCTTTGCGCGCCGTGTCCGATGTTTCTCCGACCGATCCTATATTTGCACAATACCAAGCATAAGGTTACAACACCTAAAACGATGCAAGTCACTATATACAATTATTGACGCTCTCAATTTAATCATAGCACGCCCTCGGTGCGCGGGAAAACGCACGAAAATCGCTAATTTTTAGCTAAAATCGTCATTTCGGGGAAATCGACAAAACTAAAACCCGGCTAAACAAAACTCCGCATTCACACACCCTAATAGTCGTATAAGATGTTAATTATATCGCCTAAATAACACAATTAGATCACCTCCTAAAATTTTAGAAAAACTAGTAAGCAATTAGCATAGCGATTCTATGTAAATGTCGAAATTTTATCGATCTAGCGAACGCAACATCGCTCAATTAATCACTCTAACCAATTGGATAACCAAAGCCCTAACTTGAATCCATCAACCATGCTACAAACCCTAATTACAACATCAATTCCCTTTCTTGAATTTCCTAAACAAGAATTCATAAGCAAATTACACACTAAAACTACTAAATCTAGCAACTTAAACAACAATTAACAACTAGATTAGGATTTATACCTTCCAAGTTATGATCTTCTTGCAATTAGCCTCTAAAGATGCCTCTTTTCTCCTTGTATTAGTCCAATTTGGGGTTGAGAAGGAATGGAATAGGGTTTAGGTTTGAATTAGAGAAGAAAAGTGTGAATTTTTGTGGATTTCGGAGGATTTTTTGCAAGAATTTTGAGCTAAACAAAATGGGGGAAATGGGAGGGGTTTGCTGCAGGTAGCACGACCTGGAGGTGGAGGAGGGTGTGTTTGTGTGAATGGTGTAGAAAATTCTACACAAAAACCCTTTCCCAAGCTCAATTAATGACTATCACATCAACTTTTACACAAAAAACCCCATTTTAAGCCATTTTTCCATTAAATTTCAAACCATAAAACTAAAAATGTGAAAGTCATGACACAATTTTTTTTACACCTTATTTTAGCTTATAAAGACTCCTAATTAAGAAATTTACCTAATTAAATTTGTATTTATCCCTAATTAAATGTATTTAAAAAGGCTTAAAATAATAAAAAAATAATTAATTACGAAAAAATTTTTTATTTAACTAGAAAATTATAAATGACATTTTAGTGACAAAATTATAGTAATATCTTATCTAAATTTTGTATAATTAGGTCTACAAAGAAAAATACCTATTTTGACTTTTTACGGAAAAAGCCGAAAAATTTGCCGATTACCGAAAAACTGCCTAAACGATTTTCGAAGGGTTACAATAGAGTACTTAGTATTCGTGCTGTGTTTGTTGACCATAGTCAAGGCACAGTGTACGGTAGCTATATGATGTCTTCCTACACCGCATATGATGCGATTAGTTAGGACAGTCGTGTGACTTTGTTGACCTTAGTTAAGGGTCATGTGGGTGGCTCTAATTAATCATGAAATGATGGGTAGAACTTGACTAGTGCTTATGATTTGTTGACCATAGTTAACGTCATAGGTGCTAGGGGTAAAAACCTTTATCGGGTGTTTCAAGTGTTGAAATTTGCAATGAGATTGCATACCTTCTATATGATAGTTGGATCCCGATACCCACTGCGAGTAATTGTTACTCCTGGGAGAGTTTTGCACTTTGCAATTAGCCGATCAAGTAGGTGTCTAGAAAGGTGTCAACGGGGTTACGCCTCTGGGAAAACGAGGTTTACTTTAATTAGGTCCGTGCGAAAGTACGGGGAACCTCCCTCAAAGTACCGACACTGGCCTGGCTGAAAGAATGGCGAACTTGTAGAGTGTAATTAATCCCGGCTAGTCTTTCCTTTTAGGGTTTGAAGGAAGATTTGATAAAAACAGTGGGAGCCATCCTGATTAGATAAAATAAATAACCAATCTAATCTTGCAAGAGCGCACGCAGAGTGTTTTCTTCTCTCTCTCTCTCCAGGTAGCGACTATATCACGCCTTAATCAAGATAGTAATATGGATGTATTGACCGAACCCGCTTGTTATACTGAGCTGGGGAACGTTGGTCCCGCTTCAACTTATAATTGTTATAAGACAGAGCAGGAAATAGGGGAATACCAGAATTCCTATGCCGCCCAAACGAAGAAAGTGCATGAGATGCATCTCCTTCGGGTGTGTTCATTATAAAGAACTGTTTCTCGGTATCCTCTGAATCCTGGTTATTTGATACCGGATCAGGATCCCAGATATGTAATCTGTTACATAGGGCTACCGAAAGGTGGAAAAACTGAGAACGGGTGATAAGTTTCATGAGACAGAAAACGGGGCAAGTATTGCAGCAAAGTCTGTTGGTCACTGTCACCCTGTATTACCAGTACAGTGATTCTGAACAAATGCTATTATATACCGAACCTGATATACAAAATCATATCAGTCTCTTTATTAGTAAAGAAGGATATAATTTTGTATTGTTGGATAATGTTTTGAACATTTCCTATTTCAAAAGTTGATCGGTTCAGGCACGTTATCTAAAAGCATTGACGTTCTAAATCAAACTACAGTTCCTTGTATACAGAACACACACAAGAGGAAGAGTTCAGAAATGAACGATTCCTTCTTGAGGTATTGTAGACTAGGTCATATCAATGTGACCCGACTAGCTTAAGTTACATTTTAGATGCATATTTAAATCAGTTTGAATTTACATCTTGTGAAACTTGCCAGTCATGTCACAAAGATTAGATGACCATAGCTCTGTTTATTGGAAACAGAGAAAGAGTTGTTAAACTCTTGGGACTGATACATAGTGATGTATGCGAAGTCCCCTGTCTACATATGCCAAGACCTGTTCTTTGTACTTCATTACATTCTCTGATAATCTCTCAAGATTCAGTCATATGTTCCTGTTGAAACATAAGTCCGAAGCTTTTGAGATATTCATAGAATATAAGTTAGAAGTAAAGAAACAAAAACCGGGTATAAGTATTATGTCCTATGATAAGATCAGGGAGGAGAATACTTGTGCTTAGAATTCCTGGATTATTCTAAAGGAGAATGAGATTCTCTCTCGGTATTACTCCTCTTATTATACCACAGCACAACGATGTATTGGGGCGGAGCAATAGCACCCTATATGATATGGTGTGCTCTATGATGAGTATTACTGAGTTACCTGTTTCTTTTAGCGAGTTATGCACTTATGAAGTTGCATACCTATTGAATAGGGTTCGATTCAAATCAGTGCCTACCACTCCATATAAGATATGGTATGGGAAGAGCCTATCTCTTATGTAAGTTAAGATTTAGGATTGTCCGGCCTATGTCAAAAGCAAAATCCGGACAAGATCGAGGCAAGGTCAGTTCTGTAGAACTGGAAAGGTTCCAGCTATACAAAACTGCAGCTGATGATTTGACAGAACCAAAGGATTCAATAGTCCCCGACGAACCTCAGCCTCTCCGCCGATCTAGCAGGGTTCCTCACCTGCCTGAGAGATACTTCGGTTTCTCGATGACAGTGGGAGCGAGGATTGCATCATGAGATGATGACCCAACTAGTTTCGAACAGGCCATCGAGAGTAGGGACTCTGTAAGAATGGCTGGATGGTTAGCGATCTGAGATGGAATCCATGTACACCAACAAAGTATGGGCTTTGGATGCTATATCTGAAGGGTTAAATCCCTATCAGGAGCAAGTATATCTTGAGAAGATTACTTGGTGTAGATGGAAAAGTTGAGACTTTCAAAGCTAGACTTGTTGAAGGTTTTCGTCATCGACCAGGCGTGGATAATGATGAAACCTTTTCCAAGTGGCTAAGCTTAAGTCCATCCGGATCCTACTTAACATTGCTACATACCATGACTACGATATCTGGTGGTTGGATGTCATGACTATTTTTCTAAATACTGATTTAGAAGAGAACGTCTATAAGTACACAGCCAGAGAGCTTCGTAAATGTAACATTTCAAAAAGATAAAATATAAATTTTGGGAATTTTTTTAATTTAATATTATTTTTTTGAATATTTTAATATTTTGGTATTATTAAATACAAATAAATAGGGAAAATGTTAGAAAAATTATGGAAAATTCTAAAATAGGGTAAATCAAAGAATTATGCCATTTCTAAGTTTAATTGACTAGTTATATGCTCAATTAGTGCTAATCGCGATTAAAAACCGCTAATCGGATTTTTGGCTTTTTGTGCAAAAATGTGCACATATCTTTTCCTACACTTGTGTTACATTTTCTACCATGTTACTTTGGGTTTACTATTGGTGTGAGAAGGATTTGGATTAAAGGATAAAGAAAAAAGAAAATGAGAAATAGGTATGGTGAGAAGAGAGGGTAGGTGAGGACTTTTGACTTAAACCTTAGCCTTTCCCTTGGTTTTCCCCTCATTTCCCCCCCCCCTCTTTCTGAGCTGCTGCTGCTGCTCCTGCCATTTATTTCCCCCCCATCATCAAGCCCTCTAATCACCTCAAAAATCACTCCAAAACCCCACCCTAATTTCATTAAAAAGATGCACAAGCTCGAGATCTACGTAATGGACCAAGAAAGCATGGATTTTGGCCACTAGGGGCAACTCAAGAATTTTCTTGAGTTGACAATTGAGGTAATTTCTGGACCATTAGCTTAATTCTAGCATTCCTTATACCCCAATGTTGTTATAGAATCGATATTGTGTGATATTGTGGACTTGAGGATAACCAAGTTAGGGATTGAGGGGAATTGGTGTTGTATTGTGAAATTGAGGTTAGTAGAGGTTATACCATCACCCTAGTGTATGAATTGGAACCCAAAACCTGAAGCTTAAACCAGAATACGGATTTTAGAAACCGATATCGGGGAAATTATGGAATCTGTGAAGGTTAAATTGAATCTGCTATCACCCGAGACACCCTAAAATAAAATTGATTGGACAGTAGTATGTGCAGGAACCCAGGAAGATACCACCAAGACCCCAGCTCCCACTTCTTCTTCCCGGCCGCCAATTTCTCCCAATTGGCCGCAAATTGTGGCCTGGGTCCTACCTTCTTGGCTCGTATTGGTTCTGTAGCTCCTACATGTTTATGTTAGACCCCTGGTATATATAGATTTGTATAAAGTGACCTAGGGTGAAATCTGGGACATATTTCCAAAGTTGCTGTTTTGGATTCGTGTTTCCGTATTCCGTATTTTTGATTCTGCAATTGTGGATTTTTTTTTGCCTCGACTCTTTGGCGTTTATACGACGATATAGAGGATTTATTGATGGTTTTGAAGGCGTACCATAGGTTCTCACCTATAGGCCCCTTATCGTATCGTTTTGGATTTCATGTGCCGTTTTAGCTTGGATTTGGTTTTAATGCGCATACACAACACTTTGATGTGTAGGTACTCATGAAGACTTCGGGACGACAAGCAAATGCGTGGTGATGTCCACAAATGATGATGCAAGGTGAGTAGATTATATCTACAGGGGGAAGTCGGGTGGATAGCGTATAGCACCCCCGCAGTCCGTAGATAGTATACCATGTAGTTTTTTTTACGTGGTAGTTGTAGTGTGTTATGGTTAGTTAGAGATAGAAATAACTAGCGCAGTTCCTAGTTGCGAGCTCGAGGATAGAGGTACACCAGCACGCACAACCTTGCATACTCATTATACTTGCACTGTGTTTAATGATATGGGATGACTTTGGAGATGAGTCGATGATGTGGGCTTTGTGCCGCGAGATCGGTGATTTGATATGATTCATATTTGGGATATGACTTGTGATTCTTGCGGGCTTGGGATGTTTGTTTACCCCCGCATGCATACTTTATTGATGGTATCGATTTGTACTAGACATAGAGTAGTACCCCAGATTATATGATCTGATGATAGTGATACCTGTTATGTGATGAGATAGTGAGATGTTGACCCGTACCCAGCTATTGGGATGCCGTACGATGATTTACCGTACGAGCCGATATTGATGATAGATCCGTACTCATAACTCGAGGATGTTCTACGATATGTTGTTGAGGCGGGATCACCGACTATATATCTATATATTCATCCACTCAGATTTAGGTGGTTTCCATACCTCTCCCATTTGACTTGATACTTAGATCTGTAATTGCATAGTAGATTCTTCACTGTGATGTTGACTATTTGATTTCCGCATTTTCATGCTATTCGCATCGCTTGCATGTGTTTATTGCTACTGATATCATGTTGTTAGGACACCAGCACCATTATCGATGATGCGTATGTTCCACGTACACTGTTTGCCGGCTCACACACTTCATCATCGATAATTGCCATGCCACTACACTGTAGTACTGTTGCATGACTTCTGATATGATTACCTTTCTTTACATGTCGCATACATCATGGATTGATTGCATAGCACATCGCATTGGATTTACTTCTTGATGTTGGATTTTCATGTGATTTCTGGTTTGAGGACCGTGGGACTATTTAAGAAAGGTTGCTCTGTTTTGAAAAACCCGGTACCTCGTGATATGATATTTTGGTGCGTCCACCACGCGTTTTCTCGGTGCTAAGACGTGTGCTTGAAACCCGATTCGAGGAGTGGATGATCCGTTTGCGGGTTCGTGGTGGGCCCGGTATGGTTCCCCTCGGCAAGATGATCGATGGGTTTTGCCGATTGAGCCTGGAGTCGGGCGAGTACCTACCGGTTATTGTATTTGAGCTCGGCGAATATCTGGAGGATACCGACCGGAGTTGAGAGATGGGCGTACTGCCGGGGCCGAGGGCCGATTCCGCAGACATAGCCAGCGGGCCGATCCGGACTGACGGAGCCCGATGGATGAGGATTTACGTGTCGATGCTAGGCACGGGTTTCATGATGTTGTTCCATGATTTTGTTTATATCCTCATATTGCAAACATGATGCTTATTGTCATTGGGTGACGGGTTCCACATATATACAGACTGGATTTACACTGATCATACTTCATTTGTATATATAACAGGGTATGAGGGCGCTGTTATATATACCCTTACACCAATATTAGTGGTATGGGACGCTAATATAGGTGTATTGATATCCTTGATACTTCATCATATTTACTTCATGCAGACATACCCTATACTGATGACATGTTATTACCTGGGTACCTGATTTAGATGTTACCTTGCCACCTTATCATACTTCAGATGTACTCTTGTGGTTATATTACTGATTGTTGACCTAGGATTATGTCTTGCATTCGGTTTCTGCTTGTAGACATTTTCTATTCACGAGTTGGCAACTCACCCCCGTTGTGCCACAGTTCTTGCAGGTTTTGCCGCACAGGTTCCTTTGCGGCATTTCTGGCACATTGCTTCCTTGAGGGTGAATTGCATTTGGTAGGTGGTTTCTTTTGCATCAAGAACCACCATTGTACTTATATTATTCATTGTATCTAGAATTTCCATCAACCAAAATTGTATATTGTTTCAGACTCAGACTTTAGTGATGTATTATTCGACCTTAGAGTCGCGCTTAGCAGTATTGCGGTTTTCTTGTTTTTTTGAGTTCTTTTGGTTTGACCCTCGCCGTTTGGCGTTGTATATTATTGTTGCATGTGTGGTTGTGACCGTCAATTGACAAAGAGCTAGCTCCCGCTTGGGGATGCCTTTATCATTGCATATATTGTTATCCTTGTTGTACCCCATTCGGGGCCAGTTTTACAAGAGAAACTCTGCCGAAATTTTTAGAAAAGACTTTACTGTTTTAAATGCATATTCGGCTTAGTTATTTAAAAACCTTGATTTCAAACATGTATTTTTTCACTTCTTTAAACCAGTTTCCTTAGTTATTCTTAAAAATGGTTTTAGATTTCTGGGCTTTTGGCTTACTTTGATCAGATGTGGTCCAATTGACTTCATATGGTTCAAGGGCCAGTCATGTGCTCTTTCGGGTCGTGACAAAGTTGGTATCAGAGCGCTAGGTTGACCTTGGTTCGAGTCTAAGTTTGACTATGTGGAGCCTAGGGCGTTTATATATATACGGAACTTAGGCTTGACCTTACGGAACTTAGACTTGGTCGAGGGGGTATTAGACCCGAACTTTCGTCGCGTAGGATGACCCTTGGTTGATGGAATAGGTGACTAAAGTAGAGTGACGTACCGTTGGTATGTTCCGCGGCATACTTACGACACGCCACTCCGCTTAAGGAACCTTAGGATGTATATATTTTCGAGATCAGTGATTCTCTTCATATCCATGATTATACATCCATTTGAGATCCTCGATTCTATTAGTTTCATGATCATACCCTCATTGATGTTGTTCCTTCCTATGATCATGTACCCACTCTGGATCTGTTGTTCTCTTTCTTGCCATTGATGTGCTCTCTTTGATACTCGATTGAAGTTCCTGTCACCATGTTTGAGCGCAGTTTGGGCTGCTGCTAGGGTTACGGTCAGGGTGAGCTCGTCTGGTACGAGGGCCGACCATTGTGTTTTTTGGTGACATGGGAACGTCTCGAGTTAGTATTGGTGATTGTGACCTCTAGTGGAGGCGAGTGCTTGGTTTGCACCGGATGATCGGGCCGTTGTTAGAGCTGTCATTTGAGAGAGGACTGTTGATGTACAGCATACCTCAGAGATTATGATGTCGCCTACCGTGCAGACAGATGGACCAGCTGTTGCTGAGATTGACAGGATGTCGCTTCCGAAGCTTACGAGCTGAGATTGCCGGAGCTTTCAGGCAGATATGAGACAGATGATAGCTAGTCTACCTGATTTGAGAGACGAAGGTGATTCATCCGATTTTTGCGCCGGAGCGGGCCCAGATGAGTTGAAGATTTCCAGTGTGGAGAGTCTTACTCCGATCTAGAGCAGACCGATTCAGAGATGACCGCCAATGTATTGCCTTTCCTGGAAGATTGAGGCGCTGTTCGGCGTACAGGCGAATAAGCCAGTTGCTGCTGCAAATGACGAGATATCGCCCAGATGGTTGGAGCTACTGCAGCGTGAGCACATACTTAGAGAGATGATAGCGAGTCGCTAGTGACCTGAGGATAAATGACTAGGACATGTGGTTCGTTCGTTTACCGATGCGAGGTTATCAGATAGGTTGTTTCCAGCTAGAGACGACTTCATGCAGGTTCGTTGAGAGTCGATAGAGACGATCGAATGTCAGAAGCCCCTTTTCCAGGTTTAAAGTATACGGAAAGACATGCAGGTGATTCTATGGACCCTCTAGAAGAATGAAACCCTAACTTGACTTAATGACCGTGTGAAAGCCTTTGAACCTTAGGGTTTGCGGCAGTTCCGCGTCGCCATTAGTGAGGCTTGGGTTTGCCCTTCTACGGCTGGACCACCGACGCTGTGGCATGTACTCGATACTATTAAACTGTACCCATGATGTTGATCTCTTGCGGGATTATGAGGTTCTGACGAGTCGATCGGATGATTCGACATCATTCGGATATCATGTGATGGGATGCCTTGCTTGGGATACTCCAGATACGAGGGTAGCCGTTGGAGCACAGTTCATGCAGCCATGATGAGACGAGTCCGAATTAGTCGACATGGAAGCAGAGTGAAGAAAAGAGTTCGCAAGATATTTCGACGAGATGACGTCCCACTCCGCTGACATCAGAGATGTGATACGTATCCAGAGGCGTGGTATATGGATATATTTTCCAGGAAGAAGCGCGATAAGTATGCAGCCGTTCCGGAATAAGACCTAGCTTCAGCAATGGATGATGACTTCCGGGCAATTCGGCAGGAATGAGATTTGAGAGAGGAACCTCGACAGGACCCTTCTGGAAAACGATACGAGAAGACCTAGACCTAGGAGTGGTCATTTTGCGCACCACCCAGCAGGCCAGAGTTCAGCATCTTCGACAGGGTAGTTGATGAGGCTCGGATAAGGAACTTACCCAGATACGTTGCGAATTGATCAGGGATGGACGAGTATTGAGTATTCCTCCGACGTTTGGGACGTGTTCCCGAGGACCTGTTCGGCCGGACATCTTCTACAGAATGATGAAGTTACAGAGTACGCGATTTCGAGTCCGTGTGAGAGATTTCGGATTGACCGTGGCCGAGAACAGTGCAGTGCAGATATAGCTTGGCGTGACGTCATATTGGTCGACGATAGAGACAAGTGGAACCAGAGGTTCGTGTGAGACACTGACGAGCTGTCATTACTTTCCGTCGAGACCAGAGACGTGATGTGCTTACAGAGGCGTTGGGATGCGACCAATTTCCGAGAAAATATTGTGCTGAGGACACAGATGTCTATCGAGTGAGAAGAGATTATGCAAGAGAGCCAGCCTCTGTACAGATCGGCATAGGCATGATTGGAAGAGACCCTGAGCAGGATTCCTTCCGGGACATTGCTACAATGATGTTTGCACCCAGGATCAGATGTGTGACGTGCTTTCAGAGAGCCAGAGGCCGACGCCAGTGATATGCTGCCTTACGAGTGGTCGTGAGGATTGACCGAGAGATGACCAGAGAAGTGCCAGAACGGAATCGTCCCCGTTAGCACACCTGACAGGGCCGATGAGCCGATTGACTGCGAGATAGGAAATCCGCAAAACAGATAAGGACCCAGAGTCAGAGGACGCCAGACCGTGAGCAAGAGGCAAGTAGATATCCTGCGCTGCTAGCAGTAGATGCACCGACTCCTTCTCGACCTTGAAGGAGGAACTACCGAAGACGGTATTTATTATTGTGATTTTGTGATTCGATTATCACGTATCCGTCGTTTTGGATTTCGGTATTTTGGGAATTCTGTTTGCATGATTTAGTTTCGATGACTGAGTTTCATGATATTTGTTTCATGCACCCACTGGATATTTATGTTTGCGCATAGTTATTACGTTTGTGATATTGATTGAGATTTCACGCCTATCTTATGCAGTGATTTGATTTACACTTCCGGCATACTTTTCATGCACCTTCAGTGTTTTGATATACGATTTTGGTGCACGCCAGATGCACTAAATCGGGATTCTTCGTGCATGTCACTTGCACCTGATTTTTTTGTCAGGCACCCACGTTGCCTACGACAGATGTTTCGTGCACAACAGTTGCACCTAGATGTTGTTTTGTACACCTGTTTGACACATATATGGATTTTGATTCCTTGCGCACCAGACGCATAGGATATTCTTATATATGCATTTTGGGGATTGATTTCTAGTAGAGCAGTACATTTTTATGATATTCTCTATGTGTTGATGTTTTCGGAGCCCCGACAAAATGGATTATTACTGAAATTGCTTTAGTATTGGGGGTTCAAATTTAAATTCGGGGACCGAATTTCTTTAAGAGGGGTAGATTGTAACATTTCAGAAAGATAAAATATTAATTTTGGGAATTTTTATAATTTAGTATTATTTTATTGAATATTTTAATATTTTTGTATTATTAAATACAAATAAATTGGAAAAATGTTAGAAAATTTATGGAAAATTCTAAAATAGGGTAAATTAAAGAATTATGCCATTTCTAAGTTTAATTGACTAGTTATATGCTTAATTAGTGCTAATCGCGATTAAAAACCGCTAATCGGATTTTTGGCTTTTTGTGCAAAAATGTGCACATATCTTTTCCTACACTTGTGTTACATTTTCTACCATGTTACTTTGGGTTTACTATTGGTGTGAGAAGGATTTGGATTAAAGGATAAAGAAAAAAGAAAATGAGAAATAGGTATGGTGAGAAGAGAGGGTAGGTGAGGACTTTTGACTTAAACCTTAGCCTTTCCCTTGGTTTTCCCCTCATTTCCCTCCCCCCTCTTCCTGAGCTGCTGCTGCTGCTCCTTCCATTTATTTTCCCCCCATGATCAAGCCCTCTAATCACCTCAAAAATCACTCCAAAACCCCACCCTCATTTCATTAAAAAGATGCACAAGCTCGAGATCTACGTAATGGACCAAGAAAGCATGGATTTTGGCCACTAGGGGCAACTCAAGAATTTTCTTGAGTTGCCAATTGAGGTAATTTCTGGACCATTTGCTTAATTCTAGCATTCCTTATACCCCAATGTTGTTATAGAATCGATATTGTGTGATATTGTGGACTTGAGGATAACCAAGTTAGGGATTGAGGGAAATTGGTGTTGTATTGTGAAATTGAGGTTAGTAGAGGTTATACCATCACCCTAGTGTATGAATTGGAACCCAAAACCTGAAGCTTAAACCAGAATACGGATTTTAGAAACCGATATCGGGGAAATTATGGAATCTGTGAAGGTTAATTTGAATCTGCTATCACCCGAGACACCCTAAAATAAAATTGATTGGACAGTAGTATGTGCAGGCACCCAGGAAGATACCACCAAGACCCCAACTCCCACTTCTTCTTCCCGGCCGCCAATTTCTCCCAATTGGCCGCAAATTGCGGCCTGGGTCCCACCTTCTTGGCTCGTATTGGTTCTGTAGCTCCTACATGTTTATCTTAGACCCCTGGTATATATAGATTTATATAAAGTGACCTAGGGTGAAATCTGGGACATATTTCCAAAGTTGCTGTTTTGGATTCGTGTTTCCGTATTCCGTATTTTTGATTCTGCAATTGTGGATTTTGTTTTGCCTCGACTATTTGGCGTTTATACGACGATATAGAGGATTTATTGATGGTTTTGAAGGCGTGCCATAGGTTCTCACCTATAGGCCCCTTATCGTATCGTTTTGGATTTCATGTGCTTTTTTAGCTTGGATTTGGTTTTAATGCGCATACACAAAACTTTGATGTGTAGGTACTCATGAAGACTTCGGGACGACAAGCAAATGCGTGGTGATGTCCGCAAATGATGATGCAAGGTGAGTAGATTATATCTACAGGGGGAAGTCGGGTGGATGGCGTATAGCACCCCCGCAGTCCGTAGATAGTATACTATGTAGTTTTTTTACGTGGTAGTTGTAGTGTGTTATGGTTAGTTAGAGATAGAAATAACTAGCGTAGTTCCTAGTTGCGAGCTCTAGGATAGAGGTACACCAGCACGCACAACCTTGCATACTCATTATACTTGCACTGTGTTTGATGATATGGGATGACTTTGGAGATGAGTTGATGATGTGGGCTTTGTGCCGCGAGATCGGTGATTTGATATGATTCATATTTGGGATATGACTTGTGATTCTTGCGGACTTGGAATGTGTGTTTACCCCCGTATGCATACTTTATTGATGGTATCGATTTGTACTAGACATAGAGTAGTACCCCAGATTATATGATCTGATGATAGTGATACCTGTTATGTCATGAGATAGTGAGATGTTGACCCGTACCCAGCTATTGGGATGCCGTACGATGATTTACCGTATGAGCCGATATTGATGATAGATCCGTACTCATAACTCGAGGATGTCCTACGATATGTTGTTGAGGCGGGATCACCGACTATATATCTATATATTCATCGACTCAGATTTAGGTGGTTTCCATACCTCTCCCATTTGACTTGATACTTAGATCTGTAATTGCATAGTAGATTCTTCACTGTGATGTTGACTATTTGATTTCCGCATTTTCATGCTATTCGCATCGCTTGCATGTGTTTATTGCTACTGATATCATGCTGTTAGGACACCAGCACCATTATCGATGATGTGTATGTTCCACATACACTGTTTGCCGGCTCACACACTTCATCATCGATAATTGCCATGCCACTATACTGTAGTACTGTTGCATGACTTCTGATATGATTACCTTTCTTTACATGTCGCATACATCATGGATTGATTGCATAGCACATCGCATTGGATTTACTTCTTGATGTTGGATTTTCATGTAATTTCTGGTTTGAGGACCGTGGGACTATTTAAGAAAGGATGCACTATTTTGAAAAACCCGGTACCTCGTGATATGATATTTTGGTGCGTCCACCACGCATTTTCTCGGTGCTGAGACGTATGCTTGAAACCCGATTCGAGGAGTGGATGATCCGTTTGCGGGTTCGTGGTGGGCCCGGTATGGTTCCCCTCGGCAAGATGATCGATGGGTTTTGCCGATTGAGCATGGAGGCGGGCGAGTACCTACCGGTGATTGTATTTGAGCTCGGCGGATATCTGGAGGATACCGACCGGAGTTGAGAGATGGGCGTACTGCCGGGGCCGAGGGCCGATTCCGCAGACATAGCCCGCGGGCCGATCCGGACTGACGGAGCCCGATGGATGAGGATTTACGTGTCAATGCTAGGCTCGGGTTTCATGAAGTTGTTCCATGATTTTGTTTATATCCTCATATTGCAAACATGATACTTAGTGTCATTGGGTGACGGGTGGACGGGTTCCACATATATACAGACTGGATTTACACTGATCATACTTCATTTGTATATATAACAGGGTATGAGGGCGCTGTTATATATACCCTTACACCAATATTAGTGGTATGGGACGCTAATATAGGTGTATTGATATCCTTGATACTTCATCATATTTACTTCATGCAGACATACCCTATACTGATGACATGTTATTACCTGGGTACCTGGCACTACATACATATTTAGATGTTACCTTGCCACCTTATCATACTTCAGATGTACTCTTGTGGTTATATTACTGATTGTTGACCTAGGATTATGTCTTGCATTCGGTTTCTGCTTGTAGATATTTTCTATTCACGAGTTGGCAACTCACCCCGTTGTGCCACAGTTCTTGCAGGTTTTGCCGCACAGGTTCCTTTGCGGTATTTCTGGCACATTGCTTCCTTGAGGGTGAATTGCATTTGGTAGGTGGTTTCTTTTGCATCAAGAACCACCATTGTACTTATATTATTCATTGTATCTAGAATTTCAATCAACCAAAATTGTATATTGTTTCAGACTCAGACTTTAGTGATGTATTATTCGACCTTAGAGTCGCGCTTAGCAGTATTGCGGTTTTCTTGTTTTTTTGAGTTCTTTTGGTTTGACCCTCGCCGTTTGGCTTTGTATATTATTGTTGCATGTGTGGTTGTGACCGTCAATTGACGAAGAGCTAGCTCCCGCTTGGGGATGCCTTTATCATTGCATATATTGTTATCCTTGTTGTACCCCATTCGGGGCCAGTTTTACAAAAGAAACTCTGCCGAAATTTTTAGAAAAGACTTTACTGTTTTAAATGCATATTCGGCTTAGTTATTTAAAAACCTTGATTTCAAACATGTATTTCTTCACTTCTTTAAACCAGTTTCCTTACTTATTCTTAAAAATGGTTTTAGATTTCTGGGCTTTTGGCTTACTTGGATCAGATGTGGTCCTATTGACTTCATATGGTTCAAGGGCCAGTCACGTGCTCTTTCGGGTCGTGACAGTAAACAGTGGGAGCAGCGGAAATATGTGCAAGTTGCTTTACAGAATAAAGCAGGCATCGCGGAGTTGGAACGTCCGTTTTGATGTGGTAGTCAAAGAGTTTGACTTCATCAAAATGGTAGACAAATCTTGTATATACAAAAAGGTAGTAGAGAGTAAGGTGGTCATCCTCATATTGTACGTGGATGTTAGTTATATGTATGCCCTAGTGGCCATTACTGTACATACGATGTATATTGTAATGGATTCTTGGATATATATAGGAAGGACTTTCTTGCTCGACATGATAGTATGCTATCTGGTTGTACTTTATCTTAACATGTACTCTGATTGTCTCTATATTACATGTTGATAAAGCCCAAAGGATATGTACTCGACTACTGGGACTATGATGAGATCATACTATTGGGGCCACGGTAGTCGACGAGTACATCTTATAACAGTTCCTAGTCGAGGGTATATCGAGACAGGGCATCGATACACCAGAGTAGACTAGCGTATACGCATCTTAACCCATATGATGGGCGATGGATGATCCCATATCCATCGGTGTTTGACATCAAGGATGGTGTACGGGTGCTCAGTGGAGACTGGGTACACTGGACGGACTCGCCGAGAACTCCCAGGTGGTATTATACCTCACGTCAGATGGCAGTTCTCCGGTGACACTGGTACAGAGTAGTCTGTTGACCCGAGATCGTCATAGAGTCTTGTGTGATTCCTACTGTGCTTTGATTTCCATTATACCAGGTCCAAGAGGGCATGCAAAAAGGTGGCTTTTGGGTACAGTCCCAAATCACATGGAGGCAATGAGCGATAGGAGGGGATTCGTCTCTCCCGGTATAGGGAGTTGATGTAGTGCTGTATTCGATTGTCTATAACCGAAAATCCCTGGCCAGGGTTACTGAGATTTACTGGTAAGTGTTATAAGTAGCTTCTCGAACTGTTATAGACCTCATATCAACACGACTTATCGAGCTACTGGGGTCTGACGTTTACCAGCCCTAGGCGAGATATGCAACATATCAGACGACGAGACCGGACTGTACGGGAGTGTTACTGATTGGATTCACCGGAGAATGTACAGGCTTGCTTGTTGATCTTCTGAGCGGTCAATACCTGGGTAGCTGTTACGTTTAGCTAACCGCTTGCAGCTTGTGGGTGTTTGATATGATCATCACCTACTTCCGACGTATTGACGATTCTTTAGAGTCCTACACAGAGGTTTCTTGGCTCAGGCAAAACGGAGTAGGGGCACGTATGTGATATGTGCGGGACCGAGGATAATGCGATATGAGATACCGTATTCAATTCTCTCGATATATGATATCAGCCGGTTCATCGGATCAAGTGTTGATTTGATAAATCGGTACGGATAAATATTAGTCGGTTATATGTGATATAGCCGGATTGTCGGATCAAGTGTTGATTCGATAATTTAATGTATAATAATATATATGATATATTAAATTACATTAACTAATATTAGCTCACTAAAAGATTCTTTTTCTCACTCGGGTAATAGATTGATATATATGCGATATATGTTAAATGTATTATTTTATTTGATTACAATAAATATTATATATGTGATATATAATATTGTAACATGATATGATAACTAATGCAACATGTTTAGTAAAGATTAATCAAGATTAGGGTTTGATTTGGGTTAATGACTTCTAGTAGATTCTAGAAGGTTTTCATTTTTGTTTTGGAAAAGATTTTTTCAAGTGACTCATTCTTAACCTAACCCAAACCCTAGCCTTGGTTAATTCTCTACAAAGGTTTAGTCAACCATGGTTGCATTATTCATCATTATCTCCTTTGCATTATTCATCACAAAAGGAATTCTATCATTCATCATCTTCTTCCTTCTTCTTCTTTGCTTGCAAAGCATTCTAGCTTTGATCTTTGTGATGAAAATGAGTGAGAAATAGAAAACAAATGAGAGCAAAAATCCTACTTCATCATCCTCATCTATCCTTTCCATTTAGATGAGTGTATTCATATCATTTCATGAGTGATAGCTTGTGTTAACGAAACTTCAAGGTGGATCATCTTTGTATCGAAGATCGGAAGCAAGACTGCATCTTTCTCTTCGTGGAATCTCTCGAGTGTCCGGAACACGATGATTGCAGCGAAGGGACCTCAACACGAAGCTTAAGAAGTGAAGGACCAGATCTACAAAGGTTGTAATCACTCTCACTTAGTGTTAATGTGTTTAACATGTTTGTTTTCTCCTATACCCTAGTTTAAAGATCCGGCTTCGGGTTGTTCGGCACGGCTAAATTTTTAATCGGGCATGGTTGATGCCTCGTAGACCCTTGTGCGCGTGGATAGCAACCCTACAGTGGTATCAGAGACAAGCTAAAGCTTTAGGCGAAGTCTAGACGAAGTTTAAAGTCCGATCGAAACCCGAAACCACGATGTTTACCCTTCTCTGTACATTTTTCAAAAATTTGGTTTTATATTAATTAAAAATTCTCAGAAAAACAAGAAGGAAAAACTAAGAATTACTGTGAAGTACGGACTTCTAATTCGCTAAAATGACCGCGGAACCGCGGCCAAACCAGGGATTTTGCGGCGGTTCCGCGGCCAAAATTTCGAGTTAGTCCCTGGAATTTCTTGTATTTATTCTTAGGACCTTTTTTGGCAATTTTTTCTTGGAATATTTTAATTCCACTCAAGTGTTGAGTTTTCAAGGGTTTTATTGGGGACTCGATGTTTCGATCGGATAATTTAACTTTGTTTAGTTTGTCCGGGTAATTTTTTAGAAACTGTTAAAAAGTTCGAACGGATATCAATAACTCACTTTTTCCCCTGTCGGAAAATTTTTCAAAAGTTGGATTTTTTCTCGTGTTTAAGAACGTTCTAAGTCGTGCAAGTAACGCGGTGGACCCTTTAGAAGACAACAAACCTTAACTCGATTATGTGACCGTCTTGAACTGCCTCTGAACCTTAGGGTTTGTGGCAGTACGGCGTGCCACATGTGAGGCGTTGGCTTGACCCTTCTACGGCTGGACCATTGGTACTGTGGCATATGATGGATGTTTTTAAACTGATTTCAAGTGTTGATGTATATTGGGGAAATCTTGGGTGTTTGATTATTCGATCGGAAAGTTTAACATTGTCTATTTATGAGGAATGTTATACAATATTTGGAATCCACATATAGTTATGAGATAACTAATTTGAATGTTGTAAATCTAGCAGTTTAGTCTCAAATGATCGGTTGCCACGGAATTTTGATGTGATCAAAAGTCTGTCGCAATCACGTAGCGTACGCGGATACTCGCCGGGTAAACTTAACAGACAGCCTTGCCCCATAGCCCCGACAAAGTGACTGTAGGAGAACCCCGTCGCTAAAAGCATCCGTTCGGGTGCTTGCGGCAGCGGTGTTCCGCCTTAGTGCACTTTGTCGACGGCATCCGGGGGTGCGGCCGTCTACTAAAGTTTGCGACGAGCATTCGATCAGGATGTCGGGAATCTTGTTGAATTTCCCGACTTGATATTGAAAAGAGTTTTCGATAATGAGACTAAAATGCGGGATTATAATTGTTAGGCATGCGATGTCTAAGGAATTCATTTGGTTAGGCATGTGATATCTAAAGATGTTGCGGATTCCAACGGTTGTAGTTTTGCACTTTCTTTTCTGTGACCGTAAGCGTAGTATGTGGTGTATCGCCGGCTTCGTTGCTATACATCAACGACAATCGGGATACACATACTTGCTTACGTTGATGATATGAGATATTATGTGTTGCTGTGATATGTTATATTGGATCGTCGCGTTCTGAATTTCCAGGGGTTTTATGTGAGATGAGAGTTTTTCTTTTTTCATTCATGTAAAATTCATTTTTATGTAATATTCTTTTATTGGGGCACTTCCAGGTTGCGGAAGATGTCACCGTTGATGTATATTATTTACTTTTCCGCATTAGGTGGACCCATGGCGGGGAGCATAAGTAACCGGGTTCTAGGGTCCAGTGGGAGACCATCTCGAGGAGTCGAGACCGGGTCTCCTAACCCTAGAATTGGCAGTGTTACTTGCCGCTCTCGTAGGGGTCTAGGGATGTGGGTTTGGTTATTCATCGCGACCGTGGAATCCGTGTTTTATACAGGCTCGTATTGAAAACACGGACGTCCTAGTATATCCAATATTTCATATATGTTCTTCTACTGCAATGTTTTGTGATGAGATCATATTACTGCCTGAGACGAATGTTTATATTTTATATATATATATGAGATATATGTTATATTGCAGATTTCGTTTCAAATGTGATGCTTGCATATCATAATAAAATGGGACTTCATTAATGAGATTAATGAAATAAAAGAAACCTAAGATGTTGTAGAAACTTGTTTAAAAACTGGTAGCTCTAGTTCTTGTTTTGCATAGCGGTGTTCTTTGTAGAACATCCAGCACCTTATTCGATAAGGAAAGAGCCAAGATCACTTCACCGGGAGTGACCTCTTTAGTGAAACTAACAGATGCTACAAACTCGGTTTGTCTTTTGATTGCTTCTATAGTTCTTGCTTTGCATTGTGGTATTTGTGAAATATCCTGCACCTTATTCGAGGAGGAAAGGGCCGACGATCCCTTCACCGGGAGTGACCCCTTTAGCAAAACTAGAAAAGCCTCAAAAACATTCCATTTAAAATCACTCGATTCTACAACGATATCAAGTTCATTACGCTGAGGGTTTTCTTAAAAACCTGTCGTAGCCCTTCGTCATTTCAGATAAGTACTGGTTAGTATTCGTGCTGCGTTTGTTGACCTTAGCCAAGGTGTAGTGTGCGGTAGCTGATTAGTGCTTATCTGTATAAGCATATGATGCGATTGAGTTAGGATAGTCGTGCGACTTTGTTGACCTTAGCCAAGGGTCATGCGAGTGGGTTTAATTCAATCGGGAAATGACGGGTTGAACTTGGCTAGCACTTATGTTGTTGACCTTAGCCAAGGTCATAAGCTGCTAGGGGCAAAATATTATCGGGAATTTCAAATGTTGAAATTTACAATGAGATTGCATACCTTCTGTGAGATAGTTGGATCCCGATACCCGCTGCGAGTAAGAGTTACTCCTGGGAGAGTTTTACACATTACAATTAGCCGATCAAGTAGGTGTCTAGAAAGGTGTCAACGGGGTTACGCCCCTGGGAAAACGAGGTTTACTTTAATTAGGTTCGTGCGAAAGCACGGGGGACCTCCCTCAAAGTACCGGCACTGGCCTGGCTGAAAGATTGGCGAACTTGTAGCGTGTAATTAATCCCGGCTAGTCTTTCCTTTTAGGGTTTGAAGGAAGATTTGATTAAAACAGTGGGAGACATCCTGATTAGATATATTAGATAACTAATCTAATCTTGGAAGAGCATACGCTGAGTGTTTTCTTCTCTCTCTCTCTCCAGGTAGCGACCATATCACGCCTTAATCAAGATAATAATACGGATGAATTGACCGAACCCGCTTGTTATACTGAGCTGGGGAACGTTGGTCCCGCTCCAACTTATAATTGTTATAAGACAGAGCAGGAAATTAGGGAAAACCAGATTTCCCGTGCCGCTCAAATGAAGAAAGTGCATGTTGATGCATCTTCTTCGGGTATGTTTATTACAGAGAACTGTTTCTCAGTATCCTTTACGTCCTGGGTATTTGATACCGGATCAGGATCCCGCATATGTAATTTGTTACATGGGCTACAGAAAGGTAGAGAACTGAGAACGGGTGATAAGTTTCATGAGATAGAAACGGTGCAAGTGTTGCAGCCAAGTCTGTTGGTCACCATCACCCTGTATTACCAGAATACATTGATTCTGAACGAATATTATTAGATACCGAACCTGATATACAACATCATATCTCTCTCTTTATTAGTAAAGAAAGGATATAATTTTGTATTGTTGGATAATGTTTTGAACATTTCCTATATCAAGAGTTGATCGGATCAGGCATGTTATCTAAAAGCATTGACGTTCTAAATCAAACTACAGTTCTTAGTATACAGAACACACACGAGAGGAAGAGTTCAGAAATGAATGAATCCTTCTTGAGGCATTGTAGACTAGGTCATATCAATGCGACCCGACTACTTAAGTTACATTTAGATGCATATTTAAATTTTTTGAATTTACATCTTATGAAACTTGCCAGTTATGTCACAACGATAAAATGACCACAGCTCTGTTTTTTGGAAACAGAGAAAGAGTTAGTGAACTCTTGGGATTGATACATGCTGATGTATGAAAGTCCCCTGTCTACATATACCAAGACCGGTTCTTTGTACTTCATTCCATTCTCTGATAATCTTTCAAGATTCAGACATATGTTCCTATCGAAACACAAGTCCGAACCTTTTGAGATATTCACAGAATATGAGTTAGAAGTTGAGAACCAAAAATACGGGTAAAAGTATTATGTCCTTTGATGTGATCAAGGAGGAGAATACTTGAGCACGGAATTCCTGGATTATTCTAAAGGAGAATGAAATTCTCTCTCAGCATTACACCTCCGTATACACCACAGCAAGTCGGTGTATCGGGGCGGAGCAATAGCACCCTATGTGATATGGTGTGCTCTATGATGAGTACTACTGATTTTCCTATTTCCTTTAGGGAGTTATGCACTTGTGAAGTTGCATACCTATTGAATAGGGTTCAAATCAAATCAGTTGCCTACCACTTCATATGTGATATGGAAAGGGAAGAGCCCATATCTTAAGTTTGTTAAGATTTGGGGTTATCCGGCCTATGCCTAAAAGCAAAATCCGGACAAGCTCGAGGCAAGTCTGTTATGTAGAACTGGAAATGTTCCAGCTATACAAACTACAGCTGATAATTTGGTAGAACCAAAGGATTCAATAGTTTCCAATGAACCTCAGCCTCTCCGCCGATATAGTAGGGTTCCTCACCCACCTGAGAGATACTTTGGTTTCTCTATGACAGTCGGAGTGAGGATTGCATCATGAGATGATAACCCAACTAGTTTCGAGCTGGCCATCAGGAGTGAGACTCTGTAAGAATGGCTGGATGCTTATCGATCTGAGATGGAATCCTTATACACCAACAAAGTATGGACTTTGGTTGCTTTATCTGAAGGGTTAAATCCCCATCAGGAGCGAGTATATCTTGAGAAGATTACTTGGTGTACATGGAAAAGTTGAGACTTTCAAAGCTATGCTTAAGTCCATCCAGATCCTACTTGCCACGGCTACATACCATGACTACGATATCTGGTGGTTGGGTGTCATGACTGCTTTTCTAAATGATGGTTTAGAAGAGAACGTCTATAAGTACATAGCCAGAGGGCTTCGTAGACAGTGGGAGCAGCGGAAACGTGTACAAGATGTTTTATATAATAAAACAAGCATCGCGGAGTTGGAACATCTGTTTTGATGTGGTAGTCAAAGAGTTTGACTTTATCAAAATGGTAGATGAACCTTGTATATACAAAAAGGTAGTAGGGAGTAGGTGGTGATCCTCGTAGAGTACGTGGATGACATACTCTTGATAGGGAAGGAGTTTCCTATGCTACGCTCGGTCAATCTCCGCTTATCACAAGGATTCTCCATATAGGATCAAAGCGATACCTCCTAAATCCTATGTTTTGGATCTATGAGATAGTTCTAATTGGATGTTAGGATACTCACTAGTTGTAGTGAGATGGTATCAATCGATCCTGGGAAGAATCACTGGAATGGTTCCAGGGTGATAAGGACGACTGAATGTCAGTCGCAGTCATTGTCTTTACCTTCAGTGGAGGGATGGTATGTTGGAAGAGTTCCAAGCTAGATACCGTGACATACTAGACGATTAAAGGCAAGATACATCGTTACCAAAGATGCTACCAAAGAGGCAGTCTGGATAGATATAAGTTCATAAGATGAACTTTGTTCCTACCATTGTGCGACAATGGAGTTGTGGCTTTAGCTAAGAAACTTCCGTCCCATCAGAAATCTAGATATAATTCTTATGCAGTATCACCTGATAATGGAGATGGTTGATCTCCAAGGAGATCGAGGTTATGAGAGTAGACACAGAGGACAACATCGCTGATCCACTCACAAAGGCCTTTTTCCCAGTAGAGACTTTTATGGGATGGTTGAGTATGAGATACTTCAACCACAGCTAATTGTTGGGTATGTGATACCACAACAGATGGCCCTAGTGCAAGTGGGAGATTGTTAGTTATATGTATGCCTTAGAGGCCATTACTGTACATACGATGTATATTGTAATGGATGCTTGGATATATATAGGGAGGACTTTCTTGCTCGACATGATAGTATGCTATCTGGTTGTACTTTATCTTAACATGTACTCTGATTGTCTCTATATTACATGTTGATAAAGCCCTTAGGATATGTACTCGACTACTGGGACTATGATGAGATCATACTAGTGGGGCAACGGTAGTCGACGAGTACATCCTATAACTGTTCCTAGTCGAGGGTATATCGAGACAGGGCATCGATACACCAGAGTAGACTAGCGTATACGCTTCTTGACCCATATGATGGGCGATGGATGATCCATATCCATCGGTGTTTGACATCAAGGATGGTGTACGGGTGCTCAGTGGAGACTGGGTACACTGGACGGACTCGCCGAGAACTCCCAGATGGTATTATACCTCACGTCAGATGGCAGTTCTCCGGTGACACTGGTACAGAGTAGTCTGTTGACCCGAGATCGTCATAGAGTCTTGTGTGATTCCTACTGTTCTTTGATTTCCATTATACCACGTCCAAGAGGGCATGCAAAAAGGTGGCTTTTGGGTACAGTCCCGAATCACATGGAGGCAATGAGCGATAGGAGGGGATTCGTCTCTCCCGTTATAGGGAGTTGATGTTGTGCTGTGTTCGATTGGCTATAACCGGAAATCCCTGGCCAGGGTTACTGAGATTTACTGGTAAGTGTTATCAGTAGCTTCTCGAACTGTTATAGACCTCATATCAACACGACTTATCGAGCTATTGGGGTCTGACGTTTACCACCCCTAGGCGAGATATGCAACATATCAGACGACGAGACCGGACTGTACGGGAGTGTTACTGATTGGATTCACAGGAGAATGTACAGCCTTGCTTGTTGATCTTCTAAGTGCTCAATACCTGGGTAGATGTTACCTTTAGCTGACCGCTTGCAGCTTGTGGGTGTTTGATATGATCATCACCTACTTCCGACGTATTGACGATTCTTTAGAGTCCTACACAGAGGTTTCTTGGCTCAGGCAAAACGGAGTAGGGGCACATATGTGATATGTGTGGGACCGAGGATAATGCGATATGAGATACCGTATTCTATTCTCGCGATATATGATATCAGCCGGTTCATCGGATCAAGTGTTGATTCGATAAATCGGTACGGATAAATATTAGTCGGTTATATGTGATATAGCCGGATTGTCGGATCAAGTGTTGATTCGATAATTTAATGTATAATAATATATATGATATATTAAATTACATTAACTAATATTAGCTCACTAAAAGATTCTTTTTCTCACTCGGGTAATACATTGATATATATGCGATATATGTTAAATGTATTATTTTATTTGGTTACAATAAATATTATATATGTGATATATAATATTGTAACATGATATGATAACTAATGCAACATGTTTAGTAAAGATTAATCAAGATTAGGGTTTGATTTGGGTTAATGACTTCTAGTAGATTCTAAAAGGTTTTCATTTTTGTTTTGGAAAAGATTTTTTCAAGTGACTCATTCTTAACCTAACTCAAACCCTAACCTTGGTTAATTCTCTACAAAGGTTTAGTCAACCATGGTTGCATTATTCATCATTATCTCCTTTGCATTATTCATCACAAAAGGAATTCTATCATTCATCATCTTCTTCCTTCTTCTTCTTTGCTTGCAAAGCTTTCTAGCTTTGATTTTTGTGATGAAAATGAGTGAGAAATAGAAAACAAATGAGAGCAAAAATCCTACTTCATCATCCTCATCTATCCTTACCTTTTAGATGAGGGTTTTCACATCGTTTCATGTGTGATAGCTTGTGTTAACGAAACTTCAAGGTAGATCATTTTTGTATCGAAGATCGGAAGCAAGACTGCATCTTTCTCTTCGTGGAATCTCTCGAGAGTCCGGAACACGATGATCGCAGCGAAGGGACCTCAACACGGAGCTTAAGAAGTGAAGGACCGGATCTACAAAGGTTGTAATCCTTCTCACTTTGTGTTAATGTGTTTTAACATGTTTGTTTTCGCCTAAACCCTAGTTTAAAGATCCGGCTTCGGGTTGTTCGGCACGGTTAAATTTTTAATCGGACATGGTTGATGCCTCGTAGACCCTTGTGCACGTGGATAGCAACCCTACAGTGGACAACATACTCTTGATAAGAAAAGAGTTTCCTATGCTACGCACGGTCAATCTCCTCTTATCACATGGATTCTCTATATAGGATGAAGTTGATACCTTCTAAATCCTGGGATTTGGGTCTATGAGATAGATCTAAATGGATGTTAGGATTCTCACTAGCTGTAGTGAGATGGTATCAGTTGATCCTTGGGAGAATCACTGGACAAGTTCCAGGGTGATAAGGTCGACTGAATGTCAGTCGCAGGCATTGTCTTTACCCTCAGTGGTAGGACGGAATGTTGGAAGAGTTCCAAGTTAGATACCGTGGCAAACTAGACGATAAAGGCTGGTAACATCGCTATTAAAGATACTACCAAAGAGGCAGTTTGGGTGTATATTGGTTCATGAGATGAACTAGGTTCCTACCATTGTATGACAATGGAAGAGAGGCTTTGGCCCAGGAAACCTGGTCCCATCAGTGACCCAGACATATTCTGAGGCAGCATCACCTGATCATGGAGATAGTTGATCTCCAGGGTGATCGAGGTTAGGAGAGTATACTCAGAGGACAACACGGCGGATCCACTCACGAAGGACTTTTCCCAAAGAGAGACTTTTATGGGATGGTTGAGTATGTGATACTGCAACCACTGCTACAGATGGCCCTAGTGCAAGTGGGAGATTGTTAGTTATATGTATGCCCTAGAGGCCATTACTGTACATTGGATGTATATTGTAGTGGATGCTGGGACATATATAGGTAGGACTTTCTTCCTCGACATGATAGTACGCTATCTGGTTGCTCTTTTTCTTAACATATATACTTCCTGTCTCTCTCTGTTACATGTTGATAAAGCCCTTAGGATGTGTACTCGACTTCCAGGACTATGATGTAAATCATACTAGTGGGGCCTGGGTAGTCCATGAGTACATCCTTCAATGTTCCTAGTCGTGGGAATATCGAGACGGGGCATCGATATTCCAGTGTAGACTAGCGTATATCTTCTCGACCTATGTGATGGGCGATGGATGATCCCATATCCATTGGTGTTTGACATCGGAGATGGTATGCGGGTGCTCAGTGGAGACTGGGTACACTGAACGGACTCGCCGAGAACTCCCAGATGGTATTATACCTCACGTCAGATGGCAGTTCTTTGGTGACACTGGTACAGCTTAGTCTGTTGACCCGAGATCGTCATAGAGTCTTGTGTGTCTCCCACTGTGCTTTGATTTCCACCCTACCACGGCTCTACAGAGTCGTGAAAACAGGTGTTTTTTGGGTACAGTCCCGATTCACATGGAGGCAATGAGCGATAGGAGAGGATTCCTCTCTCCCGATATTAGGGGTTGATGTTGCGCTATGCTCGACTGGCCATAACTGGAAATCCCTGGCCAGGGTTGCAGTGATCTACTGGTAAGTGTTATCAGTAGTTTCATGCTATTTTATGGACCTTATATCTGCATGACTTATCGAGCTACTGGGGTCTGACGTTTACCACCACTAGGCGAGATATGCGACATATCAGACGAACAGACCGGACTGTACGGTAAGTGTTACTGGTTGGATTCACAGGAGTGTGAGCGGCCTTGCTCGTCGATCTTCTGATCACTCAATACCCGGGTGGCCGTTACGTTTAGCAGACCGCTTGCGGCTTGTGGGTGTTTGATATAATCATCACTTGCTGCCGGCGTATTGACGAGTCTTTAGAGTCCTACACAGAGGTTTCCTGGCTCAAGCGAAACGAAATAGGAGCGCATATGAGATATGTGCGGGACCAAGAATAATGCGTGTATGTGATACCATATTCTATTCTCGCGATGAATGTATCGATTGGTTGTATGCGATATAACCTAGTTATCGAATCGAGGATTGATTCGATAAGTCGATACATTGGATATTAGTCGGTCATATGCGATATGACCGGATCGTTAAATCAAGTGTTGATTTAATAATTTAATGTATAATTATATATTTGATATATTACTTTACATTAACTAGTATTTGTTCACTTAAGATGGATTTTCTCACTTGATGTGCACATTGTATATATGATATAGTTTTGTGCACTAGTTTGTATCATGTTTGATGATACATGCAAACTTGGGTGTGTATGATTAAACCATGGTTATGTTAATGGTTAGGGTTTTGATTTACTTATTTATTTATTCTCTTTATTTATTTTGGCAAGAAAAGAAATGGTTGCTACTTTTGGATTTACTTTGAAGCTTCTTGAAGCTTTGAAAAGTTCAACCATTTTTGTTTCTTTTGCCTAACTTAACCATTCACCTAACCCTAGTTTATTCTCTACACATAACCAAGGTTGCATTATGATAACTTCACTTGATTTGTTAATCAATTGATTTTTATCATTATCATCATATTCTTTTTCTTCTTCTTCTTCTTTTTCAAGAAGAAAGAAGCTTGCTAGCTTCGATGGTGCCTTGTGAAAAAGAGTGAGAAATCCAAATCTAAAGTGAACCCACTTCCTATTTCTTCATCCTCTACCACTTGCCATGTAGTATAGGGTGTTTTCTTCACAAGTTTCATGACTTAGTGAAGTTGGAGCTTGATCTTGAGTTGCCTCGACGTAGATCATCTTCGATATCGAAGTCGACGACCTAGCCCGATCATTTCTTCGATGAAACCACCGCGTGAGTATAGGATTCCGATAGGTATAGAGGAGGGACGTCATCACGGAGCCAAGGAAGTGGAGGACCGGATCTACAAAGGTTGTAGTCACTTTCCTTTAGCAATAAAGTTGTTTACTTGCTTGCATCACCTATACCTCTAGTTACGATCTTGCTTAGGGTCACTTGGCACATAGGAAATTTTTGAATTGGCCATGTTTGATCACTTGTGGAACCTCATGGGTGTGCTTAGGAACCCTACACGTGAAAGGCAGCAATGGCAAGAAGGATCCGAATGGATTTCAGCATAGCCACTGGAGAAAAGGTTTCGTCATAGTCCATACCAGGTCTTTGATGAAAACCCTTTGCAACAAGTTTAGCTTTATAGGTCTCGACCTGTCCATTTACACCAATCTTCCTTTTGAAGATCTACTTGCATCCTACGGGTTTTACCCCATCTGGAGCAATGTCCAACGTCCATACTTTGTTGGTGTACATGGACTCCATTTCGGTCCGCATTGCATCCGGCCATTTTACTGAGTCAACGCTCTGAATGGCTTGCTGGAAGCTAGTAGGCTCATCACAATCAATGATGCAATCCTCTCTATCCCCGTCTATGAGAAAACCGTAGTATCTCTCGGGCGGATGAGACTGCCTACTACTCCTGCGGAGTGGCGTGGGAATGTCCTGATCTTTCGAACCCTCTGGTTCTACTAAGCTTTCAGTAATAGCTCGTGGTTCTGGAATTTCTTCCAGTTCTATTGCGCTCCCACTAATTTCCTTTTCCAAGAACTGGTGTTCTAGAAAGTGGGCATGACGAGAAACAAAAACCTTTTGTTCCTCTTCGCAATAGAAGAAATATCCCTTGGAGTTCTTTGGATATCCTACAAACTTGCACTGTACTGATCGTGCCTCGAGCTTGTCCGCATGCTGCTTTTTGACAAATGCTGGACATCCCCATGTCTTAATGTGATTAAGATAGGGTCTCTTCCCACACCACATCTGATATGGTGTGGTAGGCACAATCTCGGTTCAAAAGGTATGCAGCTGATTCTAGCGCATATCCCCAGAATGATCGCGGCAACTCAACATTACTCATCATGGACCGTACCATATCCAATAGGGTTCGGTTCCGTCTCTCCGATACACCGTTATGTTGCAGAGTGTAAGGAGGAGTAAGCTGAGAGAGAATTCCATTCTCCTTTAAGTAATCCAGGAACTCGGCACTTAAGTATTCACCACCTCGATCAGATCTCAGTGCCTTGATACTTTTGTCTGTTTGTTTTTCTACTTCATTCTTATATTCCTGGAATTTTTCAAAGGCCTTAGATTTATGTTTCATTAAGAAAACATATCTGTACCTTGAAAAGTCATCCGTAAAAGTAATGAAGTAAGAATAATCGCTTCTTGCATGTGTAGACATTGGACCGCACACGTCGCTGTGTACGAGTCCCAAGAGCTCGCTCGCTCTTACTCCGTGTCCAGTAAACGGAGTGTTTGTCATCTTTTCTTTGAGATAGGATTGACAAGTTGCATACGATTGATATTCGAACGGATTCCAATATCCTTCAGTATGTAACTTAGTCAACCTTCTCTCATTGATGTGACCCAGTCTACAATGCCATAAGAAAGTCTGATTGATTTCTGGAGACTTTCTTTTGTATCTATTCTGGACATTGAAAATCTGTGGTTGGTTTAACACGTATATACCATTGTTTAATGTACCCGACCCAATCAAAACTTGATTAAGGTGAATGTTCACAACATTACTTACAAATGCAAATTCATAACTTTCTTTAGACAATAAAGATACAGAAATGATATTACAAGTTGCATTTGGTACAAAATAACAACTACGCAAAACCAAAAAGTGTCCATCTGACAATCCCAGGTGATAGTCCCCCACGGCCTCAGTATCCATGCTAACTCCGTTTGCAACTCTGAGGGTCATATCACCTGCCTTCAAAACCCTGCGCTTTCTCAACGCCTGCAAAGAATTACAGATATGAGATGCTGATCCAGTATCCAATAACCAGGAAGTAGAGTTTATTGATAGACAGTTTTCAATAACATACACACCTGAAGCTGAAGCCGCAACTCACTTCAGATCCCGGATTCTGGCCTTCCAAGCCTTGCAATCCTGTTTCCAGTGTCCGCTCTTGTGACAGTAAAAGCATTCTTCCTTTCCCACCAGCTTTCCCGCTACCTTTGTTGCCTTTCCCTTTCCCTTCGTATCCAATTTACTAACACCGCCCCTTGGTTTGGCGGCGGCTTTCTTCTTCTTTCCCTTGGCTTTCTCCCTGGACCTAGAAGAGGAAGATCCTTCTACAAACAAAGTGGATGTCTCCCTACCTTTCTGTAGGGTGCCCTCAGCACTCCTCAACATGTTCAGAAGTTCGGAAAGTTCATCCTCCTTTCCTTGCATGTTGAAGTTTAGGATAAACTGGGCGTAAGTGGAAGGAAGGGACTTGAGAATCAAGTCAGTGTAGAGTTCATTCTCCAACGTGGTCCCAAGATCCGCGAGCTCCTCTATATAGCCAATCATGTTAAGCACGTGTTCCACTACCGATGATCCGACGGCCAATCTTGCCGAAAACAACTTCTTCGACACTTCGTATCTGGCGATACGAGATTGCTCTCCATACAGATCTTTTGTATGGAGAAATATGGACTCTAGGTCCATATTCTCGTGCCTTCTCTGATGTTCGTTGTCCATAGAGGCAAGCACGAGGCATTTGGCCTTCGGGCAATCTATCTCCCATGTCTTACGGATTTCTATATCCGCGACGCTGGAGGTGGGACCTGGGACACGGGAGCTTTGGTGGTAAGGATATACCCCAACTTGTCGTAAGTGATTGCCATCTTGACATTCCTGAGCCAATCTTTGTAGTTTGGCCCTGTCAGTATGTTTTTATCTAGTAATAACTTAAGTCCGGTCATGTTGATTGGTCGCTATAATTAGGAGAGAGAAAAGAAACACTTTAGCATGATGCTCTTGCAAGTTTAGAGTGGTTTTTAGTTTGTCTAAACAGGATGGCTCCCACTGTCTCTCGAATCCCTCCTCAAACCATAAAGGAAGAATTAGTCGGGATTAATCTCACCGTACAATACTTGCTTAACCGTTCAGCCATGCTAGTGTCGGTACTTCGAGGGAGGTTTTCCAACGCTTTCGCGAAGTTCCATAATTAAGTAACCTCTTTTCCCTGTGGGCGTAGCCCCGCTAACACCCCCGCTAACACCTTTCTAGACACCTACTAGGTTTATAGCATTGATCGTTAAGCGAGAAATTTCCCGAGGAGTAGCATATACTCACAGTAGGATCGGGATCCAAATATCATCGCGTGATAAAACTGAAGGAATCCTACCAGAATCATCACACTCCAAATGGTATGCAGCACTAGCAAGTTTCAGTACTTATGAAACTCCCGATGTGGATTTTTGCCCCATGCTCTTATGACCTTGACTTGGGCCAAAATATCATAAGTCACATGTCAAGTTCTACCCATCATTCTCCTGGTTATTTTGGACCCACCCGTACCTACCCTTGACTTTGGCCAAAATGGCAGCACGACTGTCCCAAACCAATGCATCTACCAATGCTGCACATGAATACCCAATAGCTACCAATCACTATGCCTTGACTTTGGCCAACATACATAGCTTGAATACTTTTTGACCATTCATGTGGAATGACGGAGGGCTATGAATGGTTTTGGCGAAACCGTGAACATAGTGAACTTGATATAATCGATGGAACGAGATAACGTTTAAAAGGAGTGGTTCAAGCTCCGCATTTAAAAGTTTAGTTTTGAAAAGAACCGAGTGGTTTTCAAAGTGTTACAATGACTTTTACTTGGTTTATTTTCTTGCATTAATTTTAATGCGTCCCATCATTTAATCCTACCATTGCAGAAAACAACCAAAATATGGTGTACGCTTCTGCCATCCGCATTCGCCACGGGGTCCCGTCATCACCCGTTAGGTTACTTAACTAACGACAGAGCGGGGGCTGGACTAGCGCGGATGGAATACATAAGCAACACCTAAATAGATATCATATATAGATATATATCAATGATATCCATTACAGATCACAGATGAACACTTTGGATATACTAGGAATCCGCGATTCGTTCGAGCCTGCAACGAAAAACGGATTACACGGTCGCGATGAATAGCCAATACCCCACCCAAGACCCCTACGGGTGCGGCAAACTACCCGCCAAGTACCCGAAGCGAAGCAACCTCCCTCAACGACCTGAGTAGGACACTCGGCACTTCGAGATACCCGGAAGTTTGTGCAGCCCACCATGGGTCTATCCTAGGAGAAAAAACAGTAAAAAGAAATTATACAATGACGGCTACAACCCCGACCCGGTTGTGCGGCCAAACAAATAATATTACATCAATTTACATATTACATGAATGAAAGAAAAAAGAAACTCTCATCTCACATCCACCCCGGCTATTCATCCGCGACAATCCACCGAGTCCATATACACAAACCAACAAGCATTACGGATCACAGATATGTATAACCCCCACTAATCGACGTATAGCGATTAGCAGACGTTCAATACATATAAACATCACAGATATAACCCATTAGTCAAAGTATAGGGAAGTTCGATTAAAAATACGGATTTATAGCCACCCCAAATACAAATTTCTTTTCTGGAAAACCTGGGCAGAAATAAAATATCTTAAAAATCCCAAAAGCTTAACAGAAGAACATTGCACCAAACTCGGTCCAGAACCGAGTCAACTCGGCCGCGGATCCGCGGCAAGAAGCATGTTCTTGCCGCGGAACCGCGGCGCTTTGAACGGTTCACTGGATCGTGTTTAGTGTGTTTCTTAACAAAACCCTGAGCCGATTTTTGAAGTATGATTTATTATTTTTCGAGCAGAAAAAAAACAGAAACTTGGGGTTTTGAAATCTAGTTTTGCGATATTTACCGATCGAACTTCTATACACTTTACTAACTAGCTAGTTTATGTTTAGTTAGGCTCTGATAACACTGTAAGTCCACGTTGCCCACCCCGGTGCTTGCGGGGAGGCTGAAACGGTATAAAAATCGGATTTTTAGCACTCAAGGCAACATGGACTAACTAAAGGAGGATCTTTGCTAAACAAAAACAAACTACAATGCTAAAAAGCTTAGCTACTCGGAAAAGAGGTTATACCTAGGGCTTCTAGTCCTTCTCTCCTTGCTCCTTGGTGTGAATGGAAGTGATCTCCTCGTCGCCTTCTCTTGTCGAAGAAGGATTCACCCGAGAGCCTTAACCTTTGGCAACTTCAAGCTAGAAGTAACTAAGATGCTTGGAGTGCTAATCCTAAAACCTTAGAATAGAGTAGAGAGTATTTTAGAATGATTTATCTCAAGCTCAAGAGATTCTCAACTCATGAGAGGGGAGAGCTCGAGAGAGAGGAAGAGGAGGAGAGAGAACCAATATGATTGAATGAAAAAGAAAATGAACCATCCTTCTCTCATATATGTGAATTATGTAAATTAGATAATTAGCTAAGATAATTGTCATGGTTAATCAAGACTTGACCATTATCATTTCACATTAAATGTCATTTGCAAGGATCAAAGAGCATCTTTCATATGGAATGATGATGGTCAACATGTCAACCTAGGTCAACAAGTCAAGTATAGTCAAAAGGTCAACAACCCTAACCATGCACAATTATAATTAACTAATATCAATTAATCATAATACACAAATAAGCATTAGGGTTAAGAAAATGACAATGGTCATCAACCCTAATCAAAATCATCTCCCTCTGTCTCAGTCAACTGTGCATACGCATCCGTATCCGTGATCCGAGGAACACGAATACAATGAGATAAAACCAATCCCAAATCATATACTAGGATCCGGCTTAAACGAAAGCCCTCTAGTATAAGCTGTCCGGACAGCAAACGTGCATAAGTGCACGGATGTTAACGAACCCTGTCGCAAAACCATGCGACCTCTACTCATTTTGCCTAAAGGAGAATAACTCTTTGTGTGGGACTCTAAAGACTCGACACCACGCTGGCAGTGGGTTTAACAACAGACCGCAAGCGGCACTAGCTGTACGTAACGGTCCCCAGGTAGATGCCGATAAGAAGACTGACGAGGTGAACCCATCTGAACTCCTACTGAGCCTGAATGTGACAGTCTCCGTACAGTCCGGTCTGTTCATCGAATACATTGCATGGCGGGCCTAGGGGGCGGTAAACGTCAGTCCCCTAATAGTGGTACAAGTCGTGTCGGAGTGTAGCCCAGAACACCCTGAGATAACACTAAAAACCTACCAGTATATCTCGCTTGCCCTGGCCAGGGACTACTTATGTAATGGCTCTCCTGGACACAGCGCGATGTCAACCCCCAATACCGGGAGAGACGAATCCTGTCTAACCGTCACTGCCTCTAAGTGCTTCGGGACTGCACCCAACTACTACTTGTTTGCACGACTCCTTTGAGCCGTGGTAGGGTAGTAATCAAAGTACAGTGGGAACACACTCGAGGCGAAGTGACAGTGTCAAGTCAGCGGACTAAGCTGTACTCATGTCACCTGGGAACTGATAATTGACGATAGGTATAATACCAACCAACATTTCCCGACGAGTCCTGTCCAGTGTACTCGTAACCTAACGAGCACCCGCATACTATCTCAAGTACGACATACTGACGGCTGTGGGACAGGCCGTCTCCCAGGCTGGGATGAGAAGCGCATACCCTAGTCTACTCCGGAGTATCGATGCCCTGTCTTGATAATCCCACGACCTGGGACGTGTAAATAAGGATGTGCTTGTAGATTACCCAGCCCCCACGAATGTGACTGCCATCACAACGCTGGTAATCAAGCAAAGATCCTAAGGGCTCCACTAATGCGTATAGGTGATATAATATAAGAAACACATGTACACATTAAAGAAGAGACAAACCAAGTAGCATACTACCATTTCGAGCAAGATTGTCTATACAACCGTGAATATCCCAAGCTTCCATCAAGTAATATACATACTAGTATGATACAGTAATGGCCTCTAGGGCATATACACTAACAGATTGAGGCGCTGTTCAGCGTACAGACGAATGAGCCAGTTGTTGCTGCAAATGATGAGATGTCGCCCAGATGATTGGAGCTACTGCAGCCTGAGTATATACTTAAAGAATGATGGTTAGTCGCTAGTCACCTGAGGATGAATGACCAGGACAGGTGTTCGTTCACTTACCCCGATGCGAGGTCATCAGATAGATTGCTTCCAGCTAGAGACGACTTCATGCGGAGACGTTGAGGGTCGACAGAGACGATCGAATGCCTGGAGCCCATTTTCCAAGATTAAAGTATACGGAAAGACATGCAGGCAATTCCATGGACCCTCTAGAAGAATTAAACCCTAACTCGACATATTGACTGTGTGAAAGCCTTTGAACCTTAGGGTTTACGGCAGTTCCGCGGCGCCATTAGTGAGGCTTGGGTTTGCCCTTCTACGGATGGACCACCGACGTTGTGGCATGTACTCCATACTATTAAACTGTACTCAAGATGTGGATCTCTTGGGGGATTATGAGGTTCTAACGAGTCGATCGAATGATTCGACATCATTCGGATATCATGTGATGGGATGCTTTGCTTGGGAGACTCCAGATACGAGTATAGCCGTTGGAGCACAGTCCATGCAGCCACGATGAGTCCGAATCAGTCGATATTGAAGCGGAGTGGAGTAAAGAGTTCGCATGAGATTTCTACGAGATGACGTTCCACTCCGCAGACATCAGAGATGCGATACACACGTTGAGGACGCGTTCGGCTAGATATCTTCTATTGAGTGATGAAGATACCGAGTTCGTGATTTCGAGTCCGTGTGAGGGACTTCAGATGGACCGTAGCCGAGGGCATTACAGTGCGTAGATAGAAACGCGACGTCGAAATGGTCAATGATACAAACAAGCGGGACAAGAGGTACGTGCGAGACGCTGTTGAGCTGTTACTACTCCCCGTTAAGATTAAAGGTCGGATTTGCATACAGAGGCGATGGGTTGCGACCAGCTTCCGAGTAGATGTGGTACTAAGGATGCGGATGTCCAGAGAGCGAGAAAAAGATTATGCAAGAGTACCAGCCTTCGTACAGATCGGCATAGGCAAGATCGGCAGAGACCTTAAGCAGGACTCCTTCCAGGACACTACTGTAATGATGTTTGCACCCAGGATCAGATGTGTGATGTGCTTTCAGAGAGTCAGAGGCCGACGCCAGTGACATGCTGCTTTACGATTAGTCGTGAGGATTGACCGAGAGATGACCAAAGAAGTGCCAGAACGGAATCGTCCCCGTTAGCACACCTGACAGGGGCGATAAACCGATTAATTGGGATATTGGTAATTCACAGAGAAGATAAGGACCCAGAAGCAGAGGACGCCAGAACGTGAGCATGAGGCAAGTAGATATCTTGCGCTGCTAGCATTGGATGCACCGACTCCTTCTCGACTTTGAAGGAGGAACTACCGACAACGGTATTTATGATTTGTGATGTTGTGATTCGATTATCACGAATCCGTCACTTTGGATTTCGGTATTTTGGGCGTTCTGTTTTCATGATTTAGTCTTGATGGCTGAGTTTCATGATATTTATTTTTGTGCACCATGGTTGCACCCACTGGGTATTTATATTTTGTGCATAGTTATTACGTTGAGGTATTGATTTTGATTTCATGCCTATTTTATGCCAGTGATTTGATTTACGCTTCCAGCATACTTTTCGTGTACCTTTAGTGTTTTGATTTGATTTGTGTACGCTGATGCACATGGTTATGAGCTTATACACCGCGGTATACCTGATTTTGAGTGAGCCGTATTGTATACCGTCGATTTTGGATTTTCGCGCATGTTGGGCGCATGTTTTGAGATACGATTTTGGTGCACACCAGATGCACTAAATCGGGATTCTTTGTGCATGTCATATGCACCTGATTTTGCTGTCAGGCACACACGTTGCCTATGACAGATGTTTCGTGCACACCAGGTGCACCTAGATGTTGATTTGTGCACATGCATGACACATATATGGATTTTGATTTCCGTGCGCACCAGACGCACAAGGTGGTGTTATGTGCATTTTGGGATTTATTCCTTTTGGAGCAGTACATTTTTATGATATTTGATATTCGTTTTGTACTGAGCAGGACTAGTCAGAGGACAATACCTAGATATTTTTGCATGAATTAATAGTTATCGAAGGGATTTCCAAAGAGAGAGCTATAGTCTCGGCATATACACCAACGTGTCCGATATGACACGAAACGTTTTAAAAACAAGGAAACCCTTCTAAATTATTTTCAAAACGGCGGAACGTACATAGTAAACAAAAGATATATACATATATGGTTATTCTCTTATGAAAAACGTCCGCCACTGTGCAGTGTTACGCGCATCGCACAACGACTTAAAAAGATTTGGCATGCATTTACATCAACTATTCACATGTATAGATTGGATGTTTACGTGTATAGTTCTGATCTATATCATATTGGTTTTGTATTGGATTTGACATTTGTGTCTTTACCATGACTCCGATGATTGTGGGATGCTTGACGGAGTGTCGCTTTTGAGTTATCTGCTCAGTACTCAAGCGCATGCATTGCGCTATGATGTTTTATGTACTGATGATTCGGAGCCCCGACGACTTGGAATTTGTATTGAAATATTTTAGTATTTGGGGGTTTAAATTTAAATTTGGGGACCGAATTTCTTTAAGGGGGCTAGATTGTAACGTTTCAAAATAATAAAATATGATTTTGGGAATTTTTATAATTTAATATTATTTTAATGAATATTTTAATATTCTGGTTTAATTAAATACAAATAAATAGGGAAAAATTATGGAAAATTCTAAAATAGGATATTTTATGGAATTATACCGTTTTTAAGTTTCTATGATTAGTTATATGCTAATTTAGTGCTAATCGCGATTAAAAATCGCTAATCGGATTTTTGGCATTTTATGCAAAAATGTGCACATATAATTTTCCACACTTGTTATATGTTTTGGGTGCATGGTTCTTATGGTTTGCCATTGTGTGAGAGAAAAGAAAAGAAAAGGGAAAAAGTGAAGCATGATGATTATGAGAGAGAGAGAGGGTAGGTATAGGTCAACTTGCTTTTTGAAATACCTTACCCCTATTATTTCTCATCCCACTTTCTCTCTCCTTCTCCATGAGAGCTGCTGTTGCTCAAGGTCCCTCTTCTTCTTCCTCCTCCTTCAATTCCCCCAAAACACCATTAAAATAAACCCAAAACCCCATTCCCACTCCACAAAACTTGTTCTCGGTGTCGCTAGCTACACATCGGACCAAGCAAGATAGGATTTTGAGGACTTTGAGCAACTCAAGAATTTTCTTGAGTTGCCAAAGAAGGTAATTTCTGCACCCTAGAGTAGTATTTCAATTTCCTTGTGCATCTATGCTAGTTTCATATCGATATTGTGTTGTTTGTGGACTTTGGAGAATTGAAGTTAGGGTTTAGGTGAGATCTGAAATTAAAGATGCAATTGAGGATTTTGGTGACTTTAGAAACCCTGGTGTGATGTTATTTTGAACAATACCTGGAACATGAAACCAGAATACGGATTATGGAATTGATATCGAGGAAAAACTGTAAATCTGGGAGTGTATTGTGTAATCTGCTATCACCCCGAGACCCCAAAAATAAAATTGATTGGACAGTAACATGTGCAGGCACCCAGGAAGCTAACCCTAAGACCCTAGCCTCTTACTCCAAGACCCGGCCGTAGATTTATTCTGTTTGGCCACAATTTGCGGCCAGACCTACCCCATTTTGGCTCGTTTTGGTTTTGGTGTTCCCTTACCTGTAGTTTAGACCCCTGGCTTGTATAGATTTGTCTAATTTGACCTAGGATGAAATCTGGAGCCTATTTCCTTAGTCGCTGTTTTGGATTCGTGTTTCTGTATTCCGTATTTTCAATTCTGAAATTGTGTATTGTGTTTTACCTCGACTATTTGGAGTTTATACGACGATATCGAGGATTGATAGATAGTTTTGAAGTCGTGCCCGTAGGTTCTAACCTATAGGCCCCTTATCGTATCGGTTTGGGTTTCGTGTGCCGTTTTACATTTGATTTGGTTTTAATGCGCATATACGATACTTTAATATGTAGGTACCCCATGAAGACTTCGGGATGACAAGCAAGCGTGTGGCGACGTCCAAAAATGAAGACGCAAGGTGGGTAGATTATATCTACGGGGGAAGTCGGGTGGATGGCGTATAGCACCCCCGCAGTCCGTAGTTGATATACATATATGATAGTTATAGTGTGTCGTATTTGTGTTAGGTGTATTATGGATAGTTTGGGGTTAGAAGCAACTAGTGTAGTTTATAGTCGCGAACCCTAGAATAGATTTGCACCTACACGTACACCCTTGAATATTCATTATACTTGCACTGTGTTTGATGGATAGTGGATGACTTTGGAGATGAGTTGATGATATTGGGTTTTGTGCCGCGAGATCGGTGATTTGTTATGATTTGTATTTGGGATACGACATGTGATCTCTAGCGGGCCTTTGGACGTGTGTTTACACATGCAGTCATATTGATGGTATCAGTTGTACTAGACTTAGATCAGTACCCCAGATTATGTGATATGGTGATGAGGATACCAAATAATTGATGAGCTGATTGTGATATTGACCCGTACCCAGCTATTGGGATGCCGTACGACGATTTACCGTACGAGCTGTTTATTGATGATAGATCCGCGCTCATGACTCGAGGATGTCAGATGATACACTGTATCGTACGCGATACTATTGGGGCGGGATCACCGACTATTATATTATTTATATATATATCGACTCAGATTTAGGTGGTTTCCATACCCCTCCTGATGGACTTGGCTTAGTAGATGTTAGACTAGACCCGAGTCATACCTGTTGGGGTAAAAATTTACACCCCCGTTGACCAAGTCAAAGTCAAGGTCAACCCCAAGCCTGGTGGGCCCAAGCTCAGGTCAAGCGGGCCCATGCCCAAGTTGAGTCCGCGGCCAGCCTCCCCATGCCAACAACAAAATCATGTAATAAATAATTTTTATGTAATTTTTTTATACATGAATGTTTGCAAAATAGGCATAAAGCCAATATTTTGTAAGCTCATGGCTTATGTGCAAAAATGAAATGGAACATGAGCCATGGGATGGGCAAAATGCCATTTTTGTAAAGCCCAAGGTGCTATATGTAAATATGTAAGCCTATAAAAGGCAACATGATGATGAATAAAGGAATACTTTCATTCTCTCAAAAACCTAGGGTTTGTATTTCTTTCCCTTTTCTGAAGGTCTCAAACCTTCTTCTTTCTTCTGAATTAAATCAAGAGTTTTACTCTTCCTTTTCAAAAACAAAATAGTTTTTCACCACCAAACCCACAAAGGGGAACTTGGATCTGTCTTTAGATCCCAAAAAGGAGAGATTTTGAGATCTCATATCTCTTGATTTTCAAGATCCAGCTTGTCACGACCCGAAAGAGCACGTGACTGGCCCTTGAACCATATGAAGTCTATAGGACTCCATCTGATCCAAGTAAGCGAAAGCCCAGAAATCTAAAACCATTTTAAGAGTTTGTAAAGAAAACTGGTTTAAAGAAGTGAAGGAAAACATGTTTGAAGTCAAGGTTTTTAAATAACTAAGCCGAATGTGCATTTTTAAAAGGTAAAGTGTTTTCTAAAAATTTCGGCAGAGTTTCTTTTGTAAATACTGGCCCCGAACGGGGTACAACAAGAACAAAATATATACAATGGTAAAAGGCATCCCCAAGCGGGAGCTAGCTCTTCGTCAATTGACGGTCACAACCACACATGCAATATAATATACAACGCCGAAAGGCGAGGATCAAACCAAAAGAACTTAATAAGCATGAAAACCGCAATACTACTAAGCGCGGCTCTAAGGTCGAATAATATATCACTAATGTCTAAGTCTGAAACAATATACAAGTTTTGGTTGATGGAAATTCTAGATACAATGAATAATATAAGTACAATGGTGGTTCTTGATGCAAAATAAACCACCTACCAAATGCAATTCACCCGCAAGGAAGCAATGTGCCAGAAATGCCGCAAAGGAACCTGTACGGCAAAACCTGCAAGAACTGTAGCACAACGGGGGTGAGTTGCCAACTCGTTAATAGAGAATATCTACAAACAGAAACCGAATGCAAGACATGATCCTAGGTCAACAATCAGTAATAAACCTCAAAGAATAAGCCTGATACATGATAAGGTGGCAAAGCAACATCTAAACAGGTATGTGGTGCCAAGTACTCAGGTAATAACATGTCATCAGTATAAGGTATGTCTGCATGAAGTAAATATGATGAAGTATCAAAGGATATCAATACACATATATTAGCGTCCCATACCACTAATATTGGTGTAAAGGTATATATAACAGCGCCTCATACCCTGTTATATATACAAATGAAGTATGATAAGTGTAAATCCAGTCTGTATATGATCCGTGTCTGTATATACGTGGAACCCGTCCACCCGTCACCCAATGACAATAAGCATCATGTATGCTAATATGAGGATATAAACAAAATCATGGAAAAACATCATGAAACCCGTGCCTAGCATCGACACGTAAATTCTAGTCCATTTGGGGCTCCGTCTGCGGTATCGGCCCTCGGCCCCAGCAGTACGGGTCAGCCCGTATCCTCATCCATATGGGGCTCCGTCTGCGGTATCGGCCCTCGGCCCCGGCAATACGGGTCAGCCCATATCCATCTCTCAACTCCGGTCGGTATCCTCCAGATATCCGCCGAGCTCAAATACAATCACCGGTAGGTAGTAGTCCCTCTGCCAGGCTCACCGTCTACTACACAGCGAAACCGTTCTCGCCCCGGGGTACCATACCGGGTCCACCATGTACCCGCAATCGGCCTCATCCGCCTCCTCGAATCGGGTTTCACATGTCGCTCTCAGCACCGAGAAAACACATGGTGGACGCACTAAAATATCACATCAAGGGTAACCGAGTTTTTAACACAATTATATATTCTCTTTTGAAATACCCACGGTTCCCAAATCCAGAAATATCATGGAAACAACATATCTCAATGCGTATAACCAAAACATGATGTATGCGATATGTAAGAAAGGTAAGCATATCATAAGTCATGCAACATGGAATAGTAATGTGCACATGTCGAGGGAAACCGCTCTTTTAAAACGAATCAGTTTTGAAGAACATCTTGCGGTCCCCAAATCTCTAATCAAGTCAGAATCATCTATGTTTGTGTACAAGTATAAGTGTACAATATGCCATGCAAGAATCATATCATGAACGCAACAGTACTACAGTGTAGTGGCATGGCAATTATCGATGATGAAGTGTGTGAGCCGGCAAATAGTGTACGTGGAACATACGCATCATCGATAATGGTGCTGGTGTCCTAACAGCATGATAATAATATAGCAATAATCATATGCAAAGCAATGTGAATAGCATGAATATGCGGAAATCAAATAATCAACACCACAGTGAAGAATCTACATCAATATGTATATATCATGCAGTTATGTCGTTTGAAGTAAGGCGAATCAGGATCTTTAGTAAAATAAGGGCTACCGTATATTTTAAGAAAGATACGTCCTTTGAAAAATACACGTAGAATCTCTTTACTTGTCTTTTAAGATATTCCTGATTCGGAGTTTTTGAAATAGGTATGACTTGGGTCTAGTCTAACATCTACTATGCAAACTACAGATCTAAGTATCAAGTAAATCTGGAGGGGTATGGAAACCACCTAATTCTGAGTCGATATATATATAGATATAATAGTCGGTGATTCCGCCTCAATAGTATCGCGTACGATACAGTATATCATATGACATTCTCAAGTCATGAGCGCGGATCTATCATCAATATAGGCTCGTACGGTAAATCGTCGTACGGCATCCCAATAGCTGGGTACGGTCAATATCACACTATCTCATCACATCTCAGGTATCACTATCATCATATCACATAATCTGGGGTACTGATCTAAGTCTAGTACAACTGATACCATCCAAATACTGCGTGTGCAAGCACACGTCCTAAGGCCCGCTAGAGATCACGTATCGTATCCCAAATACGAATCACATCAAATCACCGATCTCGCGGCACAAGGCCCAACATCATCGACTCATCTCCAATGTCATCCAATATCATCAACACAGTGCAAGTATAAGGAATATGCAAGGGTGTGCATGTAGGTGTAATTCTATTCTAGGGTTCGCGACTATGAACTACACTAGTCACTTCTAACCCTACACTATCCATAATACACCTAACTATCATATATATAATATAACAACTACGGACTGCGGGGGTGCTATACGCCATCCACCCGACTTCCCCCAGTAGATATAATCTACTCACCTTGCGTCTTCATTTGTGGACGTCGCCACGCGCTTGCTTGTTGTCCCGAAGTCTTCATGGGTACCTACATATCAAAATATCGTATATGCGCATTAAAACCAAATCAAAGCTAAAACGGCACACGAAACCCAAAACGATACGATAAGAGGCCTATAGGTTAGAACCTATGGCACGCCTTCAAAACCATCAATAAATCCTCTATATCATCGTATAAACGCCAAATAGTCGAGGTAAAACACAAGACACAAATTCAGACTTAAGAATACGGAATACGGAAACACGAATCCAAAACAGCAACTTAGGAAATATGTTCCAGATTTCACCCTAGGTCCAATTAGACAAATCTATATATACCAGGGGCCTAATCTACAGATAAGGGAACAGCAAAACCAAAACGAGCCAATTCCATCATGGTCTGGCCGCAAATTGCGGCCAGAATGGGTAAATATGTGGCCAAGTTTGGGAGTTAGGGGCTGGGGTCTTGGTGGTAGCTTCCTGGGTGCCTGCACATGTCACTGTCCAATCAATTTTAATTTAGGGTGTCTCGGGTGATAGCAGATTCAATATACCCTTCACAGATTCCACAATTTCTCCGATATCGGTTTCTAAAATCCGTATTCTGGGTTTAAGCTTCAGGTTAGGGTCTCAATTCATACACTAGGGTGTTGGTGTAGCCTCTACTGAACTCAATTTCACATTACAACTCATAATTCTTCACAACCCTAACTAGGTTTTTCCCATGTTCATAAAATTACCCGATATCGATTCAATCTTAACATGGGGGTAAAGGAAATGCTATAACCAAGCTAATGATTCAGAAAATACCTCATTTGGCAACTCAAGAAAATTCTTGAGTTGCCCCTAGTGGCCAAAATCCTTGCTTCTTTAGTCCAAAGTGTAGATCAAGAGCTTGTGCACACATTTAATGAAATGGGGGTAGGGTTTTAGTGTAATTTGTGAGATGATTTGGGGCTTGAAGAGGGAAGGAAGATGAAAGAGTAGGAGCTCCCCAGCAATGAAGGAGAGGGAGAGAGAAATGTGATGAAGAAATGAGAGAAAAAGCTAAGTCTTGGTCAAAGGTTACCTTCTCTCTCTCACCCATACCTCATTATCTTATTCCTTTCTCTTTTCTTTTTTTCTTTTCCTTCAAAAACCCTTCTCACATAAATAGTAACCCCAAAGCAAACCATGGTGAAAATGCACAAGTGTGAAAAAGAATGATATGTGCATGTTTTGCACAAAAATGCTAAGAAACCGATTAGCCATTTTTAATCGCGATTAGCACTAAATTAGTGTCAAACTAATCACAAAAACTTTAAAAAGTCATAATTCTCTAATTTACCCTATTTTAGAATTTTCCATAATTTTTCCATAATTTTTCCCATTTATTTGTATTTAATAATACCAAAATATTAAAATATTCAATAAAATAATATTAAATTATAAAAATTCCTAAAATTAATATTTTATCTTTTTGAAATGTTACAATCTACCCCCCCTTAAAGAAATTCGGTCCCCGAATTTAAATTTAAACCCCCAATCTAAAACATTTCAGTAATAATCCAATTTGTCAGGGCTCCGAAAACATCAATACATAGCGAATATCATAAAAATGTACTGCTCTACTAGAAATCAATCCCCAAAATGCATATATAAGAATATCCTGTGCGTCTGGTGCGCAAGGAATCAAAATCCATATATGTGTCAAACAGGTGTACAAAACAACATCTAGGTGCAACTGGTGTGCACGAAACATTTGTCGTAGGCAACGTGTGTGCCTGACAGTAAAAGAAAATCAGGTGCATGTGACATTCACGAAGAATCCCGATTTAGTGCATCTGGCGTGCACCAAAATCGTATATCAAAACACTAAAGGTGCATGAAAACTATGCTGGAAGTGTAAATCAAATCACTGTATAAGATAGGCGTGAAATCACAATCAATACCTCGAATGTAATAACTTATGCGCAAAATATAAATATCCAGTGGGTGCATGAAACAATATCATGAAACTCAGTCATCAAACTAAATCATGCAATAGAACGCCCAAAATACCACAATCCAAGATGACGGATACGTGATAATCGAATCACAAAATCACAAATCATAAATACCGTCGTCGATAGTTCCTCCTTCAGGGTAGAGAAGGAGTCGGTGCATCCAATGCCAGTAGCGCAAGATATCTACTTGCCTCTTGCTCACGGTCTGGCGTCCTCTGACTCTGGGTCCTTATCTTCTCTGCGGATTACCTATCTCGCAGTCAATCGGCTCATCGGCCCTGTCAGGTGTGCTAACGGGGACGATTCCGTTCTGGCACTTCTCTGCTCATCTCTCGGTCGATCCTCACGACCACTCGTAAAGCAGCATATCACTGGCGTCGGCCTCTGGCACTCTGAATGCACGTCACACATCTGATCCTGGGTGCAAACATCATTGCAGCAATGTCCTGGAAGGAATCCTGCTCAAGGTCTCTTCCAATCTTGCCTAATCTCTTCTCACTCGATAGACATCTGTGTCCTCAGCACAATATTTTCTCGGAAATTGGTCGCATCCCAACGCCTCTGTAAGCATATCAGGTCTCTAGTCTCGACGGGAAGTAATGACAGCTCGTCAGCGTCTCGCCCGAACCTCTGGTTCCACCTGTCTCTATCGTCGTCCACTATGACGTCACGCCATGCTATCTACGCACTGCACTGTTCTCGGCCACGGTCAATCTGAATTCTCTCGCACGGACTCGAAATCGCGTACTCTGTAGCTTCATCATTCTGTAGAAGATGTCAGGCCGAACAGGTCCTCGGGAACACGTCCCAACCATCGGAGGAATACTCAATACTCGTCCGTCCTTGATCAATTCGCAACGCATCTGGGTAAGTTCCTTTATCCGAATCTGGTCAACTACCTCGTCGACAATGCCAACTCTGGCCTGCTGGGTATGCGCAATATGACCACTCCTGGGTTTAGGTCTTCTCGTATCGTATTCCAGAAAGGTCCTATCGAGATTTCTCTCTCAAATCTCCTTCCTGCCGGATTGCCCGGAAGTCATCATCCATCGCTGAAGCAAATTCTTATTCCTGAATGGCTGCATACTTATCGTGCCTCTTTCTGGAAGATATATCCATATACAACGCCTCTGGGTGCGTATCACATCTCTGATGTCAGCGGAGTGGGACGTCATCTCGTCGAAATCTCTTGCGAACTCCTTTATTCACTCTACTTCAATGTCGACTGATTTGGACTCATCTCATCGTGGCTGCATGGACTGTGCTCCAACGGCTATACTCGTATCTGGAGTCTCCCAAGCAATGCATCCCATCACATGATATCCGAATGATGTCGAAACATTCGATCGACTCGTCAGAACCTTATAATCCCCCAAGAGATCAACATCTTGAGTACAATTTAATAGTATCGAGTACATGCCACAGCGTCGGTGGTCCAGCCGTAGAAGGGCAAACCTAAGCCTCACTAATGGTGCCGCGGAACTGCCGTAAACCCTAAGGTTCAAAGGCTTTCACACGGTCATTAAGTCGAGTTAGGGTTTCATTCTTCTAGAGGGTCCATAAAATCACCTGCATGTCTTTCCGTAAACTTTAAACTTGGAAAATGGGCTCCTGACATTCGATCGTCTCTATCGACTCTCAACGAACCTGCGTGAAGTCGTCTCTAGATGGAAACAAGCTATCTGATGACCTCGCATCTGTTAGTGTATATGCCCTAGAGGCCATTACTATATCATACTAGTTTGTATATTACTTAATGGAAGCTTGGGATATTCACCTTGTATATACAATCTTGCTCAAAATAGTAGTATGCTACTTGGTTTGTTTCTACTTCAATGTACACATGTGTTTATTTTTGGATATCGCCTATACACATTAGTGGAGCCCTTAGGATTTTTGCTTGATTACCAGCGATGTGATGGCCGTCACACTAGTGGGGCTGGGTAATCTATAAGCACATCTTTATGCAGGTCCCTGGTCGCAGGACTATCGAGACAGGGCATCGATACTCCGGAGTAGACCAGCGCATGCGCTTTTCATCCCAGTGTGGGAGACGGTCTGTCCCACAGCCGTCAGTACGTCGTACTTGAGATAGTATGCGGGTGCTCGTTAGGTTACGGGTACACTGGACAGGACTCGTCCGGAACTGACTAGTTGGTATTATGCCTATCGTCAGTTATCAGTTCCCAGGTGACATGAGTACAGCTTAGTCCGCTGACTTGACACTGTCACTTCGCCTCGAGTGTGTTCCCACTGTACTTTGATCACTACCCTACCACGGCTCAAAGGAGTCGTGCAAACAGGTAGTGGTTGGGTGCAGTCCCGAAGCACTTGGAGGCAGTGACGGTTAGACAGGATTCGTCTCTCCTGGTATTGGGGGTTGACATCGCGCTGTGTCTAGGAGAGCCATTACACGAGTAGTCCCTGGCCAGGGCAAACGAGATATACTGGTAGTCTTCCAGTGTTATCTCAGGGTGTTTTGGGCTTCGCTCCGGCACGACTTGTACCGCTATTGGGGGACTGACGTTTACCGCCCTCTAGGCCCGCCATGCGATGTATCAGACGAACAGACCGGACTGTACGGAGAATGTCACACTCAGGCTCAGTAGGAGTTCAGATGGGTTTCGCCTCGTCGGTCTTCTTTTCGGCATTACCTGGGGACCGTTACGCACAGCTAGTGCCGCTTGCGGTCTGTGGTTAAACCCACTGCCAGCGTAGTGTCGAGTCTTTAGAGTCCCACACAGAAAGCTTTTCGCCTTTAGGCAAAAGAGTAGAGGTCGCATGGTATTGCGACAGGTCGGATGGTTTTGCGACAGGGTTCGGTCACATCCGTGCACTTGTGCACGTACAGTGTCCGGACAGTTTACACTAGCGGGCTTTGGTTTAAGCCAGATCCTAGTGTACCTTTTGGGATTGGATTTATCCAGTTTGCATTCGTGTTCCTCGGAACGCGGATGCGGGTGTGTATGCACAATTGACAGGGAGGCAGAGGCAGCGGATTCTCATTAGGGTTGTTGACAGTTGACCGTTGACTATTTGACTTTTTGCTCAACCCTAATGAGAATATGATATGTGATTAACTATTATATTGATTAAGTATTATGGTGACATGGTTGTTGACTTTTGTTGACTTTGTTGACTTGTTGACTTTGTTGACCGGTTGACTAGGCTTGACTAGTTGACCATCATGATAACCATAGCTATCATTTCATGCCAAAGACTTTTACTTGCTTGCTCATTTGTGTAAAATGAGTGCATGATATGATATGGTTATGGTTGCTTCAACCATCACATAAGACTTTTTTTGGTATGATGAGTTATCATGACTTTGGATTATGAGAGGGTGAGAGACAAAATACTTGCTCATTCTTTCTTGCTCATTCTCTCTCTTGTTCTTGAGCTCTCTTGCTTTGCTCTCACCCTCATCCTCTTGCTCCCTCTCTTGACTCTATGGTTCATATCTCTCATGAGTTGAGAATCAAGAACCATAGATAAAATCCCATTCTAATTCTTCTCTACTCATTCTAGTTCACTAGGTTTAGCAAACCAAGTGAACTAGTTTCTTCAAAGAACGAAGAAGGAGCTAAAGGTTGGAGCTTTCAGGTGGATCTATCTTCGGCGTACGGAGACGACGAGAAGAAGCCAATCGGACCACCATCAGAGTTTGAAGACGAAGGAGTTCAAGACAAGCAAGGTATAACCCCCTAACCGAGTAGCTAGAAACTCATAGTTAGGTTGTTAGATAGATGTTTAACCAAGATCCGGGTTATAGGTCTATGTTACCACCTCCGTAAAAATCGTTTTTTACCATATTCCGCATTCCCGAAAGTACCGGGAGAGGTAGCATGGACTTACAGTGGTATCAGAGCCTAGTTAAACTCTTTCTAACATGTTAGCAAGTAACTAGAAGATCGATCAAAGAAAATGTCCCGAAAACGAACCCCAAAAATTCGAGTTTCTGTCGATTTTTTTACTGTTCAAAAGTTGATTATTTTAACACCTAAAATCGGCTCAGGGTTTTTAGAAGCCACTGTAGAAAAATCACCAAGTGATTCCCCTAAACGACCGCGGAAACGCGGCAATAGCTTGCTATTGCCGCGGTTCCGCGGCCTCCTTGGCGCCTCTCTGGTGTTTCTTTGCTACAGTGTGCATCTGGGGGTATTTTGGGAATTTTGGTACATGTATTTTCAACCGAGATTTTACAGAACGAAAATTTTATTTTGGGGTCCCGAAAATCCGTATTTTTGATCGAACTTCTAAAAGATTTAAGCTAACGGGTTTTTCTGTAATGTGATATTTGTATTGAACGTCTACTAATCGCTATATGTCGATTAGTGGGGGTTATACAAATCTGTGATCTGTAATGTGCTGGAATGTGTATATGAATATGTTGGATTGTCGCGGGTGAATAGCCGGGGGTTGTGAGACGAGAGTTTTCTTTTCTTTCAATTCATGTAAATTTGTAAATTGATGTAATAATTATTTGTATGGCCGCACAACCGGGTCGGGGTTGTAGCCGTCATTGTATAATTTCTTTTTACTATTTTTGCTCCTAGGATAGACCCATGGAGGGAGTGCACAAACTACCGGGTATGCCGAAGTGTCGAGTGGCCTACTCATGGAGATGAGGGAGGTTGCTACGCTTCGGGTACTTGGCGGGTAGTTTGCCGCACCCGTAGGGGTCTTGGGTGGGGTATTGGCTATTCACCGCGACCGTGTAATCTGTCTTTCGTTACAGGCTCGTACGAATTACAGATTCCTAGTATATCCAATGTATTCATCTGTGGTCTGAAATGTTTATCATTGCAGTATATCTATATATGATATTATTTAGGCGTTGCTTATGTTTTACAGACGCGCTAGCCCAGCCCCCGCTCTGTCGTTAGTTAAGTAACCTAACGGGTAATGACGGGGCCCAGTGGCGAATGCGAATGGCATAAGCGTACGTCATATTTTGGTTGTTTTCTGCAATGGTAGGATTAAATGATGGGACGTATTAAAAGAACTAATGCAAGAATATCACGCATTAAAAGAACTAATGCAAGAAAATAAACCAAGTTAAAGTCGTTGGAACACTTTCGAAAAACCACTCGGTTCTTTTCAAAACCAACTTTTAAATGCGGAGCTTGAGCCACTCCTTTTAAAAGCTATCTCGTTCCATCGACCAAATCAAGTTCACTACGTTCACGGTTTTGCCAAAACCATCCGTAGCCCTCCGTCGTTTCACATGAATAGTCAATAGTATTCAAGCTGTGTTTGTTGGCCAAAGTCAAGGCACAGTGATTGGTAGCTATTGGGTATTCATATGCAGCATAGATAGATGCGTTGGTTTGGAACAGTCGTACTGCCTTGTTGGCCAAAGTCAAGGGTAGGTGCGGGTGGATTCAAATTAACCTGGAGAACGACGGGCAGAACTTGACATGTGACTTATGATTTGTTGGCCAAAGTCAAGGTCATAAGAGCATGGGGCAAAAATCCACATCGGGAGTTTCATAAGTACTGAAACTTGCTAGATTTGCATACCATTTGGAGTGTGATGATTCTGGTAGGATTCCTTCAGTTTCATCACGCAATGATATTTGGATCCCGATCCTACTGTGAGTATATGCTACTCCTCGGGAAATTTCTCACTTAACGATCAATGCTATAAACCTAGTAGGTGCCTAGAAAGGTGTTAGCGGGGCTACGCCCCCAGGGAAAAGAGGTTCTATAATTAAGGAACTTCGCGAAAGCGTTGGAAAACCTCCCTCGAAGTACCGACACCGGCCTGGCTGAACGGTTAAGCAAGTATTGTGCGGTGGGATTGATCCCGACTAATTCTTCCTTTATGGTTTGAGGAGGGATTCGAGAAACAGTGGGAGCCATCCTGTTTAGAAAAACTAAAAACCACTCTAAACTTGCAAGAGCATCATGCTGAGTGTTTCTTCTTCTCTCTCCTAATTGCAGCGATCAATCAACATGACTGGACTTAAGTTACTCCTAGATAAAAACAAACTGACAGGGCCAAACTACAAAGATTGGCTCAGGAATGTCAAGATAGCAATCACTTACGACAAGCTGGGGTATCTTCTTACCACCAAAGCTCCCCCTGTCCCTGGTCCCACTTCCAGCGTCGCGGATAAGGAAATCCGCAAGACTTGGGAGATTGATAGCGCGAAGGCCAAGTGCCTCGTACTTGCCTCGATGGACAACGAACATTAGAGGAGGCACGAGAATATGGACCTTGAATCCATATTTCTCCATACAAAAGAACTGTATGGAGAGCAATCTCGTATCGCAAGATACGAAGCGTCGAAAAAGTTGTTTTCGGCAAAGATGGCCGTCGGATCATCGGTAGCCGAGCACGTGCTAAAGATGATCGGCTACATTGAGGAGCTCGCGGACCAAGGGACCACATTGGAGGCTGAACTCTATACGGATATAGTTCTTCAGTCCCTTCCTTCCACTTACGCCCAGTTCATACTGAACTTCAACTTACAAGAAAAGGAGGTTGAACTTTCAGAGCTCCTCAACATGCTGAGGAGCGCAGAGGGCACCCTACAGAAAGGTAGGGAAACATCCACTTTGTTTGTAGGAGGATCATCTTTTTCTAGGTTCAAGGCGAAAGCCAAGGGAAAGAAGAAGAAAGCCCCCGCCAAACCAAGGGGCGGTGTTAGTAAAGTGGATACGAAGGGAAAAGCAAAAGAAACAAAGATAGCGGGGAAGCTTGTGGATAAGGAAGAATGCTTCTATTGTCATAAGAAAGGACACTGGAAGAATGATTGCAGGGCTTGGAAAGCCAGGACACAGGAATTGAAGCAGGTTGCAGCTTCAGCTTCATGTGTGTATGTTATTGAAAACTGTCTTTCAATAAACTCTACTTCCTGGGTATTGGATACCGGATCAGGATCTCATATCTGTAATTCTTTGCAGGCGTTGAGAAACCGTAGGGTTTTGAAGGCAGGTGACATGACCCTCAGAGTTGCGAACGGAGCTAGCATAGATGCTAAAGCTGTGGGGGACTATCACCTGGGAATGTCAGATGGACATGTTTTGGTTTTGCGTAATTGCTTTTTTGTACCCAACGCAACTTTTAATATCATTTCTGTATCTTTAGTTTCTAAAGAAGGTTATGAATTTGCATTTGTAAGTAATGTTGTAAACATTCACCTTAATCAAGTTTTGATTGGGTCAGGTACATTGAGTAATGGTATATACGTGTTAAACCAACCAAAGATTTTTAATGTCCAGAATACACACAAAAGAAAGTCTCCAGAAATAAATCAGACTTTCTTGTGGCATTGTAGACTGGGTCACATCAATGAGAGAAGGTTGACTAAGTTACTTACAGAAGGATATTTGAATGCGTTCGAATATCAATCGTATGCCACTTGTCAATCCTGTCTCAAAGGAAAGATGACAAAGACTCCGTTTACTGGACATGGAGTAAGAGCGAGCGAGTTCTTGGGACTCGTACACAGTGACGTGTGCGGTCCAATGTCTACACATGCGCGAAGCGGATATTCTTACTTCATTACTTTTACGGATGACTTCTCAAGGTACGGTTATGTCTTCTTAATGAAACATAAGTCCGAGGCCTTTGGAAAATTCCAGGAGTATAAGAATGAAGTAGAGAAACAGACCGGCAAAAGTATTAAGATTTTAAGATCGGATCGAGGTGGAGAATACTTAAGTGCCGAGTTCCTGGACTATTTAAAAGAGAACGGAATTCTCTTTCAGCTTACTCCTCCATACACCTCGCAACATAACGGTGTATCGGAGAGACGGAACCGCACCCTATTGGATATGGTGCGGTCCATGATGGGTAACGCTGAGTTGCCGCGATCATTCTGGGGATATGCGCTAGAATCAGCAGCATACCTTTTGAACCGAGTTCCTACTAAGCCTGTGCCTACTACACCATATGAGATGTGGTGTGGGAAGAGACCCTATCTTAAGCACATTAAGACATGGGGATGTCCAGCTTTTGTCAAAAAGCAGCATGCGGACAAGCTCGAGGCACGCTCGGTACAGTGCAAGTTTGTGGGGTATCCGAAGAACTCCAAAGGATATTTCTTCTACTGTGAAGAGGAACAAAAAGTTCTTGTTTCTCGTCATGCCTACTTCTTGGAAACTGAGTTTTTGGAAACCCAGATAAGTGGGAGCACAGTAGAACTGGAAGAAATTCCAGAACCACGGACTATTACTGAAAGCTCAGTGGAACCAGAGGGTTCAACAGAACAGGACATTCCTATGCCGCTCTGCAGAAGTAGTAGGCAGTCTCATCCGCCAGAGAGATACTACGGTTTTCTCATAGACGGGGATCGAGAGGATTGCATCATAGATTATGATGAGCCTACTAGCTTCCAGCAGGCCGTTCAGAGCGTTGACTCAGTGAAATGGCTGGATGCAATGCGGACCGAAATGGAGTCCATGTACACCAACAAGGTATGGACGTTGGACATTGCTCCAGACGGGGTAAAACCCGTAGGATGCAAGTGGATCTTCAAAAGGAAGATTGGTGTAGATGGACAGGTTGAGACCTATAAAGCTAGGCTGGTAGCAAAGGGTTTTCGTCAAAGACCTGGCTTGGACTATGACGAGACCTTTTCTCCAGTAGCCATGCTGAAATCCATTCGGTTCCTTCTTGCCATTGCTGCCTTCCACGATTATGAGATCTGGCAAATGGACGTAAAGACCGCTTTTCTAAATGGAAATTTAGAGGAGTGTGTCTATATGGACCAACCAGAGGGTTTCATTCAGAGTGGGAGCAGCGGAAAGGTGTGCAAGTTGCTTAAGTCCATCTATGGACTAAAGCAGGCATCGTGGAGTTGGAACATCTGCTTTGATGAGACGGTCAAAGAATTTGGCTTTATCAAAAATCCAGATGAACCATGCATCTATAGTAGATTTGTAGCGAGAACTGTAGTATTCCTCGTTTTATACGTGGATGACATTCTCTTAATAGGAAATGACATTCCTATGCTACAATCTGTCAAGGGGTTCTTGTCACACAGGTTCTCCATGAAAGACCTGGGTGATGCCTCGTACATTCTGGGTATCCGGATCTACCGTGACAAATCCAAGAGGATATTAGGACTTTCACAGTCCAGGTACATCGACACCATACTGAAGAGATTCAGTATGGAAGATTCCAAGCGCGGTAACCTACCGGCTTGTCACGGGATCACCCTCTCTAAAGAGATGTCTCCCAAGACTGATTTGGAGAGGGATCGCATGTCTATTATACCCTACGCTTCTGCGGTAGGCTCTATAATGTATGCGATGTTGTGTACCAGACCGGATGTAGCTTATGCACTGAGTGTGGTAAGCCGGCACAGTCAAACCCTGGGGAGAAACACTGGATAGCGGTAAAGAACATTCTCAAGTACCTGAGAAGGACTAAGGAGATGTTCTTGGTGTATGGCGGAAAAGACCTCCAGATCGAGGCCTTTGCTGACTCCAGCTTCCAGAGTGACAAGGATGATTCCAAGTCCATGTCGGGTTTTGTCTTTACCCTCAATGGAGGGGCGGTGTGTTGGAAGAGTTCCAAACAGGAAACCGTTGCAGACTCGACGATGGAAGCGGAATACATCGCTGCATCTGATGCCGCAAAAGAAGCTGTCTGGATGAGGAAGTTCTTGAAAGAACTTCAGGTGGTTCCGTCCATTGTTGATCCAATACCTCTATATTGCGACAACAACGGGGCTATAGCTTTAGCGAAGGAACCCAGGTCCCATCAGAGATCCAGGCACATCTTGAGGCGGTATCACCTGATCAATGAGATCGTAGATCGCCAGGAGATCGAGGTTCGGAGAGTCACTTCAGAAGACAACACTGCAAATCCATTCACCAAGGCCTTGCCCCAGACTCAGTTCGAGCGGCTGATCGAGATGATAGGTCTTAGATACGCCAGTACATGGCCTCAGTGCAAGTGGGAGATTGTTAGTGTATATGCCCTAGAGGCCATTACTGTATCATACTAGTTTGTATATTACTTAATGGAAGCTTGGGATATTCACCTTGTATATACAATCTTGCTCAAAATAGTAGTATGCTACTTGGTTTGTTTCTACTTCAATGTGTACATGTGTTTATTTTTGTATATCGCCTATACATATTAGTGGAGCCCTTAGGATCTTTGCTTGATTACCAGCGATGTGATGGCCGTCACACTAGTGGGGCTGGGTAATCAATAAGCACATCCTTATGCAGGTCCCTGGTCGCAGGACTATCGAGACAGGGCATCGATACTCCGGAGTAGACCAGCGCATGCGCTTCTCATCCCAGTGTGGGAGACGGTCTGTCCCACAGCCGTCAGTACGTCGTACTTGAGATAGTATGCGGGTGCTCGTTAGGTTACGGGTATACTGGACAGGACTCGTCGGGAACTGACTAGTTGGTATTATGCCTATCGTCAGTTATCAGTTCCCAGGTGACATGAGTACAGCTTAGTCCGCTGACTTGACACTGTCACTTCGCCTCGAGTGTGTTCCCACTGTACTTTGATCACTACCCTACCACGGCTCAAAGGAGTCGTGCAAACAGGTAGTGGTTGGGTGCAGTCCCGAAGCACTTGGAGGCAGTGACGGTTAGACAGGATTCGTCTCTCCCGGTATTGGGGGTTGACATCGCGCTGTGTCTAGGAGAGCCATTACACGAGTAGTCCCTGGCCAGGGCAAACGAGATATACTGGTAGGCTTCCAGTGTTATCTCAGGGTGTTTTGGGCTTCGCTCCGGCACGACTTGTACCGCTATTGGGGGACTGACGTTTACCGCCCCCTAGGCCCGCCATGCGATGTATCAGACGAACAGACTGGACTGTACGGAGAATGTCACACTCAGGCTCAGTAGGAGTTCAGATGGGTTTCGCCTCGTCGGTCTTCTTATCGGCATTACCTGGGGACCGTTACGCACAGCTAGTGCCGCTTGAGGTCTATGGTTAAACCCACTGCCATTGTAGTGTCGAGTCTTTAGAGTCCCACACAGAAAGCTTTTCGCCTTTAGGCAAAAGAGTAGAGGTCGCATGGTATTGCGACAGGTCGCATGGTTTTGCGACAGGGTTCGGTCACATCCGTGCACTTGTGCACGTACAGTGTCCGGACAGTTTACACTAGCGGGGTTTGGTTTAAGCCAGATCCTAGTGTACCTTTTGGGATTGGATTTATCCAGTTTGCATTCGTGTTCCTCGGAATGCGGATGCGGGTGTGTATGCACAGTTGACAGGGAGGCAGAGGCAGCGGATTCTCATTAGGGTTGTTGACAGTTGACCGTTGACTATTTGACTTTTTGCTCAACCCTAATGAGAATATGATATGTGATTAACTATTATATTGATTAAGTATTATAGTGACATGGTTGTTGACTTTTGTTGACTTTGTTGACTTGTTGACTTTTGTTGACTTGTTGACTTTGTTGACCGGTTGACTAGGCTTGACTAGTTGACCATCATGATAACCATAGCTATCATTTCATGCCAAAGACTTTTACTTGCTTGCTCATTTGTGTAAAATGAGTGCATGATATGATATGGTTATGGTTGCTTCAACCATCACATAAGACTTTTTTTGGTATGATGAGTTATCATGACTTTGGATTATGAGAGGGTGAGAGACAAAATACTTGCTCATTCTTTCTTGCTCATTCTCTCTCTTGTTCTTGAGCTCTCTTACTTTGCTCTCACCCTCATCCTCTTGCTCCCTCTCTTGACTCTATGGTTCATATCTCTCATGAGTTGAGAATCAAGAACCATAGATAAAATCCCATTCTAATTCTTCTCTACTCATTCTAGTTTACTAGGTTTAGCAAACCAAGTGAACTAGTTTCTTCAAAGAACGAAGAAGGAGCTAAAGGTTGGAGCTTTCAGGTGGATCTATCTTCGGCGTACGGAGACGACGAGAAGAAGCCAATCGGACCACCATCGGAGTTTGAAGACGAAGGAGTTCAAGACAAGCAAGGTATAACCCCCTAACCGAGTAGCTAGAAACTCATAGTTAGGTTGTTAGATAGATGTTTAACCAAGATCCGGGTTATAGGTCCATGTTACCACCTCCGTAAAAATCGTTTTTTTACCATATTCCGCATTCCCGAAAGTACCGGGAGAGGTAGCATGGACTTACAGCATCGGTAAACGAACGAACCACATGTCCTAGTCATTCATCCTCAGGTGACTAGCAACCGTCCATCATATCTCTAAGTATATGCTCATGCTGCTGTTGCTCCAACCATCTGGGCGATATCTCGTCATTTGCAGCACAACTGGCTCATTCGCCTGTACGCCGAACAGCGCCTCAATCCTCCAGGAAAGGCGACACATTTGCGGTCATCTCTGAATCGGTCTGCTCTAGATCTGAGTAAGACTCTCCACACTGGAAATCTTCAACTCAACTGGGCCCGCTCCGGCGCATAAATCGGACGAATCACCTTCGTCTCTCAAATCGGGTAGACTAGCTATCATCTGTCTCATATCTGCATGGAAGCTCCGATAATCTCAGCTCGTAAGCTCCGGAAGCGACATCCTGTCAATCTCAGCAACAGCTGGTCCATCTGTCTGCACGGTAGGCGACATCATAATCTCTGAGGTATGCCGTACATCAACAGTCCTCTCTCAACTGGCAGCTCTAACAATGGCCCGATCATCCGGTGCAAAACCAAGCACTCGCCTCTACTAGAGGTCACAATCACCAATACTAACTCGAGACGTTCCCATGTCACCAGAAAACACAATGGTCGGCCCTCGTACCAGACGATCTCGCCCTGACCGTAACCGTAGCAGCAGCCCAAACTGCGCTCAAACATGGCGACAGGAACCTCAATCGAGTATCTAAGAGAGCAGATCAATGGCAAGAAAGAGAACAACAGATCCAGAGCGGATACATGATCATAAGAAGGAACGGCATCAATAAAGGTATGATCATGAACTAATAGAATCGGGGATCTCAAATGGATGTATAATCTTGGATATGAAGAGAATCACTGATCTCAAAAATATGTACATCCTAAGGTTCCTTAAGCGGAGTGGCGTGTCGTAAGTATGCCGCGGAACATACCCACGGTACGTCACTCTACTTTAGTTACCTATTCCATCAATCAAGGGTCATCCTATACGACGAAAGTTCAGGTCTAATACCCCCTCGACTAAGTCTAAGTTCCGTAAGGTCAAGCCTAAGTTCCGTATATATATAAACGCCCTAGGCTCCACATTGTCAAACTTAGACTCGAACTAAGGTCAACCTAGCGCTCTGATACCAACTTTGTCACGACCCGAAAGAGCACGTGACTGGCCCTTGAACCATATGAAGTCTATAGGACTCCATCTGATCCAAGTAAGCCAAAGCCCAGAAATCTAAAACCATTTTAAGAGTATGTAAAGAAAACTGGTTTAAAGAAGTGAAGGAAAACATGTTTGAAGTCAAGGTTTTTAAATAACTAAGCCGAATGTGCATTTTTAAAAGGTAAAGTCTTTTCTAAAAATTTCGGCAGAGTTTCTTTTGTAAATACTGGCCCCGAACGGGGTACAACAAGAACAACATACATACAATGGTAAAAGGCATCCCCAAGCGGGAGCTAGCTCTTCGTCAATTGACGGTCACAACCACTCATGCAATATAATATACAACGCCGAAAGGCGAGGATCAAACCAAAAGAACTTAATAAGCATGAAAACCGCAATACTACTAAGCGCGACTCTAAGGTCGAATAATACATCACTAATGTCTAAGTCTGAAACAATATACAAGTTTTGGTTGATGGAAATTCTAGATACAATGAATAATATAAGTTCAATGGTGGTTCTTGATGCAAAAGAAACCACCTACCAAATGCAATTCACCCGCAAGAAAGCAATGTGCCAGAAATGCCGCAAAGGAACCTGTACGACAAAACCTGCAAGAACTGTGGCACAACGGGGGTGAGTTGCCAACTCGTGAATATAGAATATCTACAAGCAGAAACCGAATGCAAGACATGATCCTAGGTCAACAATCATTAATAAGCCTCAAAGAATAAGCCTGATACATGATAAGGTGGCAAAGCAACATCTAAACAGGTATGTGGTGCCAAGTACTCAGGTAATAACATGTCATCAGTATAAGATATGTCTGCATGAAGTAAATATGATGAAGTATCAAAGGATATCAATACACATATATTAGCGTCCCATACCACTAATATTGGTGTAAAGGTATATATAACAGCGCCTCATACCCTGTTATATATACAAATGAAGTATGATCAGTGTAAATCCAGTCTGTATATGATCCATGTCTGTATATACGTGGAACCCGTCCACCCGTCACCCAATGACAATAAGCATCATGTATGCTAATATGAGGATATAAACAAAATCATGGAAAAACATCATGAAACCCGTGCCTAGTATCGACACGTAAATTCTAGTCCATATGGGGCTCCGTCTGCGGTATCGGCCCTCGGCCCCAGCAGTACGGGTCAGCCCGTATCCTCATCCATATGGGGCTCCGTCTGCGGTATCTGTTAGTGTATATGCCCAAGAGGCCATTACTGTATCATACAAGTATGTATATTACTTGATGGAAGCTTGGGATATTCACAGTTATACAGACAATCTTGCTCAATATAGTAGTATGCTACTTGGTTTGCCTCTGCTTTAATGTGTACATGTGTGTTTATTTATTATATCACCTATACGCATTAGTAGAGCCCTTAGGATCTTTGCTTGATTACCGGCGTTGTGATGGCGATCACACTCGTGGGGGCTGGGTAATCTACAAGCACATCCTTATACACGTCCTTAGTCGTGGGAGTATCGAGATAGGGCATCGATACTCCAGAGTAGACTAGCGTATGCGCTTCTCATCCCAGCACGGGAGACGGTCTGTCCCACAGCCGTCAGTACGTCGTACTTGAGATAGTATGCGGGTGCTCGTTAGGTTACGTGTACATTGGACAGGACTCGTCGGGGACTGATGGTTGGTATTATACCTATCGTCAGTTATCAGTTCCTAGGTGACTTGAGTACGGCTCAGTCCGCTGACTTGACACTGTCATTTCGCCTCGAGTGTGTTCCCACTGTTCTTTGATTACTACCCTACCACGGCTCTACTGAGTCGTGCAAACAGGTAGTAGTTGGGAGCAGTCCCGAAGCACTTGGAGGCAGTGACGGTTAGACAGGATTCGTCTCTCCCGGTATTGGGGGTTGACATCGCGCTGTGTCTAGGAGAGCCATTACACGAGTAGTCCCTGGCCAGGGCAAGCGAGATATACTGGTAGGTTTCCAGTGTTATCTCAGGGTGTATTGGGCTTCACTCCGACACGACTTGTACCGCTATTAGGGGACTGACGTTTACCGCCCCCTTAGGCCCGCCATGCGATGTATCAGACGAACAGACCGGACTGTACGGAGATTGTCACATACAGACTCAGTAGGAGTTCGGGTGGGTTTACCTCATCGGCCTTCTTATCGACATCTACCTGGGGACCGTTACGTACAGCTAGTGCCTCTTGCGGTCTGTGGTTAAACCCACTGCCAGCGTAGTGTCGAGTCTTTAGAGTCCCACACAGAGAGTTTCCCTGCACTGAGCGAAACGTGTAGAGGCCGTATGGTTTTACGGCAGGGCTGCGATCACTTACGTACACTCGTGTGCATGTGGTGTTCGGGCAGGCAATACTAGTGGGCTTTGGTTTAAGCCAGATCCTAGTATTGCACGGATGGATTTGTTTTGTCTTCTGTGCATCCGCATTCTACGGAATACGGATGCAGGTGTGTATGCACAGTTTTTCGGAGCGATGAAGGAGGAGGTGCCTCATTATGGTTTTGGCAGTTGGTTCGGCCAAAACCGTTATGTGGCAGGCTCATTAGGGTTTTGACAGTTGATTCGGTCAAAACCATTTTGAGGCAGACTCATTAGGGTTTTTGACAGTTCGTTTGGTCAAAACCATTATGAGCCGCGGACATCATTTACTAATCCTATTAGTGATAATCTTATGATGGCTAATTGCATTGACCATTTGACCCCGTTGACCTCTCTTGACTTTGTTGACCGGTTGACCGGGTTGACCATTGACTTTCAAGAGGGTTCCACACTCTTCTTTTCTTTTCCTTTTTCTTTTGGATTATGATAATGGTCATTTCAATGTAGCCATCAACTTTATCTTGATGGGATTAGTAATGATGTTGTTTTGCATTATTTGCAACCATGGTTGTTTTTCTTTTGTACCATAATTTTATTCTCATTCTCTCTCTTGAAATGAGAAGCTCCATGGTTGCTAGCAAGCTCCTTCTTCTTCCTCCTCTTGATTTCTCCTTTGATCTCATGTGTTGAGAGAAAAAGGATTCCACTTGACAAACACATCCATACATATTCTCTACACATCCTAGGGCTTCTAGATTAGCAATCTCCTTGCCCTAGTTACCTCGGTTTGAGGTGGAGCTCGGTGTACATCTCTCGGGTGGATCGTTTTCGACTCAAGGAGGCCGCGGAGGTGACCAAAGTCCGGATCAACCATTGAGCAAGCAAAGAGAAGAACAACAAGAAGTGAAGAACAACAAGAAGTGAAGAACAACAAGAAGAGAAGGAGTTCAAGTTGAGGTATAACCCCTAACCGAGTAGATAACATCTCAAGTTAGGATGCTAGTGTATTGTTTAGCAAAGATCCGGCTTTTACGGTCCATGTTACCAAGTCCAGAAAAATTTTTGTTTTACCGTTTCCGCAACCCCGAAAGTACCGGGAGAGGTAACGTGGACCTAACAGTGGTATCAGAGCCTAACTAAACACACCCTAGCATGTTAGCAAAGTGTTTAGTATATCGACCGGACGAAAAACCGAAAAAACACCCCGGAAACCCTGATTCTCTGACGAATTTTTTTCTTCTCAAAAGATAATAAATCATGTCTTAAAAATCGGCTCAGGCTTTTCTTAGAACAGGCAAGAAAAATGATCGCACGAGTTGACCAACTCACCGCGTTTCCGCGGCAGAAGCTTGCTCCTGCCGCGGAACCGCGGCCGAGTTAACTCGGCCGTGGATCATCTTTGTTGCAGTTTGTTTCTGGTGGGTTTTTAGGATTTTTGGTATATGACTTTTCTGCCCAGATTTTCCAGAAAGCAAAAGTTGTTTTTGGGGCTCATAAATCCGTATTTTTGGTCGATGTTCTATAGACTTTGGCTAATGGTTATCTCTGTAATGTTATATGTGTATTGAACGTCTACTAATCGCTATACGTCGATTAGTGGGGGTTATACATATCTGTGATCTGTGTTGATGATGGTTTGTGTATATGAACTCGTTGGATTGTCGAGGATGAATAGCCGGGATGGATGTGAGATGAGAGTTTCTTTTTCTTTCATTCATGTAATAAATTTGTAAATTGATGTAATATTATTTGTATGGCCGCGCAACCAGGTCGGGGTTGTAGCCGTCATTGTATAATTATTTTTACTGTTTTTGCTCCTAGGATAGACCCATGGAGAGGGTGCACAAACTACCGGGTATCTCGAAGTGCCGAGTGGCCTACTCACGGCGTTGAGGGAGGTTGCTTCGCTTCGGGTACTTGGCTGGTAGTTTGCCGCACCCGTAGGGGTCTTGGGTGGGGTTTTGGCTATTCATCGCGACCGTGTAATCCGCTTTTCGTTGCAGGCTCGAACGAATTGCGGGTTGCTAGTATATCCAAAGTGTTCATCTGTGATCTGGATTGGCTATCATTGCTATATTGTTATATATAATAACTATTTAGGCGTTGCTTATGTTTTACAGCCGCGCTAGCCCAGCCCCCGCTCTGTCGTTAGTTAAGTAACCTAACGGGTGATGACGGGGCCCCGTGGCGAATGCGAATGGCATAAGCGTACGTCATATTTTGGTTGTTTTCTGCAATGGTAGGATTTAAATGATGGGACGCATTAAAAGAACTAATGCAAGAAAATAAACCTAAAAGACGTTGTTGGAACAAGTTTTTCAAAAAGCTGTTATTTCAAGGACGTTCAATTTTTGTTTTGCATCGTGGTATTCGGTTATGAATGCCCAGCACCTCATTCAACGAGGCAAGGGCCGAGATCCCTTTATCGGGAGCGACCCCTTGGACAAAAGTTTGCGTCATGGTAATAACTTCACTATAGTCGATTATTCTTGTTTTGCATCGAGGTATTCGGTTTGGAATATCCTGCACCTCATTTGACGAGGAAAGAGCCGAGATCCCTTCACAGGGAGTGACCTCTTGATTTGAATGATTTAGCGTGCTTGCGCTTTCTAAAAGATAGATCAAAAATATTTGTAACCGCAATCAAGAACGGCGTCGTATGAAGCTAGCCGGTGAGTACGGGTCGGTCCACAAGGATGTTGTGAATTTCCGATTCGTGCTTACAAGTTAATTCCGAAGGGTGTTCGGATTAATTATTAATTCTAAAAACCTAATTAATCTATACTAATTATCTAGATCTATTCTTGCTAGGGCTAGGTTTAGGGATGGTTTGGAAATGCAAGTAAACCTCAACGCTTTCTATACTCGAATGAAGATCTGTGAGGAGTTATGGTAATTATCAATAAAGTGGATTAGATCCGTTCGGGAAGGTGATCCTTCCTCTAGGTTCTTGTCCTTCCTTTAGAGATCCTTACCCTAACCTCCATGGAAAACATCACACCCGGGCCTTTATACTACGGTATCACCGCTACCTCGAGGGATAGAGTGCCGTATGGAGCGGTATGTACATGTATGCATGGAGTCCTATTGTAAATATTTGGTGGGTAAGAAAGGGATGAGAGATCTCATATCTCAAAATCCTTCCCCAAAGCTAACTCTAAACAAGTTCCTAGGGCATGATATTAAATCTACCTAGGGCAAGGAATTTAAATCTACACTAAGGAAAGAAATTAAATTACTTACAGATGCATCCCTCCAATCATCCATGCAGGGTTGTCAGATCTGAATTTCTGAATGGAGAAGAAACACCGATGCTCTCCAAAAGATTTATAAATTTTATTCATTAAAGGGAGGAATGAAGAATTACAATCTGTAGAGTTCCTATTTATAGAGAATAGGAAACCCTAGGGTTACATCTTGAACCGCATGTCTAAATTTACAAAAATAGCACTAGTTGACTAGTCAAAGCCGCAAACGAATTATAGTAAAATTTAATTCCATAGATCTCTCTTGACTGCCGCGGAACCGCGGCCTTGGTAGGCTTGGGCCGCGGTTCCGCGGCCCATTGGTCGGCTCAGATGCTGATCTTTTGTGGACTTCTTCTGGGTCTTTTTAGTCTTCTTATTCTTTTGTTCCTTTATCATTTGGGCTTCTACATTGGTTTCAGATCTCCAGTGAACAATTTACAGTGGATTTTTAACCGTTCGCCTTGTAATTTTGGACCTTGAGTTGCCTTGTTAATTGTGAACTGTATCTTTGATGTAGGCTTGGTCAAGATCTTCTGTTCATTGGTTAAAGTCCACTTTTTCATCATCTTTATATCGTTTTCACTGTTTTCTGTCCAAGGACCTGTAACCTGTAACATATAGCAGACATACGTCAAAAGCACCCGTTTATTTATAAAAAGAATAAGAATGGGGAATATAATAATGCAATATTATGGTGTGAACAAATACCCCCAAACTTATCTTTTGCTCGTCCTCGAGCAAACTTATTTTTATTCACTAAAATCCTAACCGCACTTTCGCAGGGAAACACGATTGCACTGAGCACGTGCAACAAGCCGTTAAACCTCTAGGTGTCCCTAGTAGGAGGAGTGTTGTCTCCTGAGGGTTTTCAGCGGATACTACCCACAAAATCCTATCAGTTCGGCCCATTGACTTTTGTTCTCCAATTAGGTCTTCTAACAAGGAATTCTATTATCTTCTACTTGTAAATTATCCACCCATATTCTTCACACTTCCTCATTATTTAACTTAAGATTATATATGTTATGTAGATCTACTTAGCTTTCGGCATTTCTTAAGTTTTACTTCTAGGTTTCCATCTCCACTTAGGAATTTCTATCAACCCTTACTAAAAATACAAGTTCTATTCTTCATTCCTTTCTCTTATCTAAACTCTAATCACATATCCCCACGTGTGTGTAAATATCACCCCTACACTTGGAAATTCAAATCAAGCAATCGTACTCTCGTCCTTTGTCCAAAGCACTTATTAGTGAATTTTTAAATGAAATTTGCTTACACATCCTTCATGCGACCGTTAATACTTCTTGAGGTACCAACAACCGATTACAAGATGCGTTAACACTTTAAAGCGTACTTCCTAGTTTTGCAACACCCAAGGCTTTAGCAGTGACTCCCAAACCAGTTGGTCTAAGGCACTAGGTGATGAAGCACCCTCGCTAAATATTTTTCTATTTTTGCAGCCTTAAGTAATCACAAAAAACCAGTGTCCATTTTTTTTATTCTTTATTCACTTTTATTTTATTTTATTTTCATTGTACTAAGGACTTTAGACAAGAGCACTTCAAGGTCTCTTTTACTATTCCAAGTTTCAAGGTGCGTGATTGTGCAAATTGTAGGGTATACATTTTCAGAATCTAGACATAAGCTAGGAACTATTTTTCAAACTTATACTCTAATAAGAACATCAATATTCTTCCCTTGTTTCGACTTAGCCCAAGAAGTGAACCCAAAATTTGCCTATTTCTAAATAAACTACAAGGCATATACTTTCTACCGTTAAACTTTAAGGAATGTTATTTTTAGGGTTTTTAATTCACTAAGTCTAAGATCTAGTTGTTCCTAGCCAGTTAACCTATTTGTCAAACTCGAGTCAAATAAACCAAAATTGAATACAATAATTTTTGAAAATTTTCAATTTTTATGGGTTTTTCAAATAATTATGCAAATGCAAAAATATATACAAATGAATGCGAAGGAAGAAGTCGTACCGAGCATACCCCCAAACTTGAACTTGACAGTGCCCTCACTGTCATACTAAACCAAGAGGGTCAAAATACCGGCACTCCCCTGTTTATTTAGAATAATTTTTTTATTTTTAATGTTTTGAAATTTTTTTTTTATTTTTTTATAGAAAAGAAAACAAAAAATATATACATATATACAAAGATTCCCCCAAACTTAAGCTTGGCCTTGCACAAGCCAAAAGTTAGCACCAACCATTCAAAAATCTTATCGTGGAAATGGTATAGTTGGTGCAAGAAAATGAGAAGCACGCGAGACCGTGTGGAAAGAAGAATGATAGAATATGGTCTCGGTGGGGGAGAAGAATGGCGAAAAGAAGAAGGAAGTGGAGTATGATCTTGAGGGTTTAAATTGAGTGAATAAATTAACGCAATATGTGATGACCGATATGTTATAAGCGATTGTGCTAACCTATCTACTCGTCGAGAAATGGGATCAAATCCCTCAAGATTCGGAAGAAAACATGGGTACGCCGAACTTAGTATAGGAGATGAAAGCGTAACGGTCATTTGCCCGGTCGGAATGATAGGACGGATGAAAGGGAGTGAATTAGAGATAGTATCTTTCTCACCGTAATAAACTGTTTCGAACTTGAAAGATTCCATTAATGGTTCGAAACTACTATAATCAACCGAGTCTGATGGCTCATCTGAAAATGTAAAGGACTCGAACTCGGGTGGTGAGTCATCAATATCGTCCGAAAAAGTGAAACACTCGTAGGTGTCATCGTCGGTGAGAATTGTGTCAGATTCGAAGGAAAAGGTTTCAAGCTCACAGTCTTCAAGCGGGGTCGGAATGATGGGAAGGAGGGAGGGTGATATAACAGTCAAAGGTTCAGGAGGATGAATTGGAAAATTAGACACATCAAACAAAAATGATTCAACCTCAATATTATCCTCAAGACCCTCCTCAATATTCAACTCATCCATGCCATTATCATCAAAATCTAGACGCATATGAGATTCGGGAGAAACATTTAATAACTCAGGATGATGATTTGAACATAAAATTTCAAGCAAATCGACAGGTTCATCATCCGAAATATTCCCGGCGTCTATATCCTCAATCAAGTGAAAATCAATTTCTTTAGACACCTCATCAAAAGCATGGATATCTATCGATTTAGGTTCTAGAGTGGAGGTGTAAAGATCGAAAGGATTAGGTGCGGTTTCACTCGAAAGGGGTTCCTTACAATCTGGCAAATCAAACACTACAAAATCACACAACTCATTTTTATTTTCAACAGGTGAACTATTTAGGGCAATCGATGGAAAACAGGAGTTGTGGGCTTCAATTGGGTAAGGGTAGGTTTGATTTGAAAATCCTCTCTCATTCTCACTCTGTCCAACTGCCGCCTCATATATTGAAAAATTTGGAGCTAGCGGGACACTAGCTACTGGTTCACTAGGTTGCATAAGGGCGGCCATGGACGATTCCACATTCCTCATCATTTTATTTGTTACTGCAATGTACGCTTCCAACGACTCTTCCAAACTAGACTTAGGTGGTGAGGGGGTTTCAGTAAAAGATTCAAAATTGATTGGATATGTGAAACTCCCTAATGGCTGTGTCGAAACAGTGTCTAGTGAAGGTGGGAAGGTCGGGTATGACTTGTAGGAAGTGGGTGGTTGGGCAGGGGTAAGGTCAACATATGGATAAAAAGGTGAATAATCGTGCGGATCCTTAGAACTAGATGAGTGGAGAGGGGTGAAAGATCGACTGCGAGATTGAGCAATATGCTCAGCAATGGACATCGGCCTAGGAGTTACAACAGGACTTGGAAAAGTGGTGTCAACATATGTAAGTGGTAAAGGTTGACTAGGTTGACACAAAGTGGGTTGAAAAGTCAAACTGTTTCTCCTAGACGCCTCTATGTGATCTTTCAACGAAATTTTTGGCAAGGAAGGATCGTTTTTAAATTGACCGAACAAATTAACGTACGACGCAAAATTAGGTTCGGGATACCAAAGTTCGGCTAATGATTTATTGTGTGGAGTACCCATGTTAGAAGAAGTAAGGTGACAAGAAGGAAGGTTGGGTAGTGCAAGGATTTATTTGCGGCTAAAAAATTTTGCAAGTTTCTATAAAATATTTGTCCTTTTTATTTTCATTTTTCATTGATTTTTTTTTCTTTCTCTTTATTTGGAAAAATTTTTTGTTGCAAAAAGATTTTAGAGAAAAGATATGCAATAGCAAAATATTTTATAGAAAAGATATGCAACAGCAAAATATTACTTGCAATTGGTTATTATTTGAAGCATATCACAAGAATCGTTATTTGGAAAAAATTGTTGCAAAAAGATATTAGAGAAAAGATATGCAACAAAAAAGATTACTTGCAATCAATTTCAATTTTGAGCGGGGCCCAAAAATCCTACACAAGATCGTTATTTGGAAGGGAATATATCTTTTAATGTGCACAAAATCCTGCAGGTAATTTTCAGAAAATTTATTAAAAATTACAGAAGAGAAATAACAGAGGAACTTACAGTGCAAAGTTGGTCAAATGACGTCACTATTCCACCGCCCTTCCGTGGCAAAACGTGTCTCCCACCGCAATTTCGCGGTCAAATTGACTGAACACTGCCCCAGAAAAATTTTGGTGCTTTGATTCGACTAGACGGACGCGGTTCCGCGGCCTAAGGTGGGCTTTGGCCGCGGAATCGCGGCGGTATGGGGGGTTCACAGCTCCAAAAAATTTGCACTGTTCTGTTGTTCAAAATCTCTTCTGTTCCGATATTTTATTTCCTGTTTTGCTTTCTGAAAATCTACAGATCCGAATTTGTATATCCTGCAAAAATTCAACCACAAAGTATCCCTTCCAAAAATAACAAATGATATATATTTTTATATTTTTTTTTATTTTTCAGATTTTTAGGAATTTTTAAATTTTATGATTAACCCGAAATTGCGAAAAGAAAATTCTACGCCATCCCCGGCAACGGCGCCATTTGATTTGAATGATTTAGCGTGCTTGCGCTTTCTAAAAGATAGATAAAAAATATTTGTAACCGCAATCAAGAACGGCGTCGTATGAAGCTAGCCGGTGAGTACGGGTCGGTCCACAGGGATGTTGTGAATTTCCGATTCGTGCTTACAAGTTAATTCCGAAGGGTGTTCGGATTAATTATTAATTCTAAAAACCTAATTAATCTATACTAATTATCTAGATCTATTCTTGCTAGGGCTAGGTTTAGGAATGGTTTGGAAATGCAAGTAAACCTCAACGCTTTCTATACTCGAATGAAGATCTGTGAGGAGGTATGGTAATTATCAATAAAGTGGATTAGATCCGTTCGGGAAGGTGATCCTTCCTCTAGGTTCTTGTCCTTCCTTTAGAGATCGTTACCCTAACCTCCATGGAAAACATCACACCCGGGCCTTTATACTACGGTATCACCGCTACCTCGAGGGATAGAGTGCCGTAGGGAGCGGTATGTACATGTATGCATGGAGTCCTATTGTAAATATTTGGTGGGTAAGAAAGGGATGAGAGATCTCATATCTCAAAATCCTTCCCCAAAGCTAACTCTAAACAAGTTCCTAGGGCATGATATTAAATCTACCTAGGGCAAGGAATTTAAATCTACACTAAGGCAAGAAATTAAATTACTTACAGATGCATCCCTCCAATCATCCATGCAGGGTTGTCAGATCTGAATTTCTGAATGGAGAAGAAACACCGATGCTCTCCAAAAGATTTATAAATTTTATTCATTAAAGGGAGGAATGAAGAATTACAATCTGTAGAGTTCCTATTTATAGAGAATAGGAAACCCTAGGGTTACATCTTGAACCGTATGTCTAAATTTACAAAAATAGCCCTAGTTGACTAGTCAAAGCCGCAAACGAACTATAGTAAAATTTAATTCCACAGATCTCTCTTGACGGCCGCGGAACCGCGGCCTTGGTAGGCTTGGGCCGCGGTTCCGCGGCCCATTGGTCGGCTCAGATGCTGATCTTTTGTGGACTTCTTCTGGGTCTTTTTAGTCTTCTTATTCTTTTGTTCCTTTTTCATTTGGGCTTCTACATTGGTTTCAGATCTCCAGTGAACAATTTACAGTGGATTTTTAACCGTTCGCTTTGTAATTTTGGACCTTGAGTTGCCTTGTTAATTGTGAACTGTATCTTTGATGTAGGCTTGATCAAGATCTTCTGTTCATTGGTTAAAGTCCACTTTTTCATCATCTTTATATCGTTTTCACTGTTTTCTGTCCCAGGACCTGTAACCTGTAACATATAGCAGACATGCGTCAAAAGCACCCGTTTATTTATAAAAAGAATAAGAATGGGGAATATAATAATGCAATATTATGGTGTGAACACCTCTTTAGCAAAAGTTTTCGCCACTATATTTTCAAAAAACTGTATCATGTTCCTTCAACGATATCAAGTTCATTACGTTAACGGGTTTTCGCCAAAACCCAGTCGTAGCCCTCCGTCGTTTCGGATTGATATTGCTTAGTATTCGTGCTACGTATTTCGTGCTCAGCCGAGGCGTGGTGAACGGTAGCTATGTAATATTTTTCCGTAGGATACAAAGTGATTGGTTAGGACAGTCGTGCGGTCATTTTGGCTCAGTCAAGGACTCGTACGGGTGGGTCTAATGCAGTCAAGATAATGACGGGTTGAACTTGACTAGGATCCTTTGATATGTTGGCTCAGTCAAGGTCACTTGGGTCCTAGGGGCAAAAACCACATCGGGAGTTTCAAAAGAACTGAAACTTGCAGATTTAGCATACCTTCTGGAGTGTGGTGACTAGAGTGGATTCCATCTAGGTTATCACACAATGACAGTTGGATCCCGATCCCACTGATGAGTTGGTTTACTCTCGGGATATTATTTCACTTAACGATCAATGCTATAAACCTAGTAGGTGTCTAGAAAGGTGTTAGCGGGGCTACGCCCCAGGGAAAAGAGGTTCTTTAATTAAGGAACTTCGCGAAAGCGTTGGAAAACCTCCCTCGAAGTACCGACACTAGCCTGGCTGAAAGGTTAAGCATGTATTGTGACGTGAATTAAAACTCGGCTAGTTCTTCTTTTAAAAATGTTTTAAGAAGAATTTGAGGAAACAGTGGGAGACATCCTGGTTAGATAAATTAATAAACCAATTTAATCTTGCAAGAGCATACGCTGAGTGTTTCTTTTCTCTCTCTCCAGGCAGCAACCTTTTCACGCCCTAATCAAGATAATAAAATGTATCGCTTGACCGATCCGAATTCTTATTCGGGACTGGGGAAAGTTGGTTCAGCTCTAACTTGTGACAACAGTCATGAGAATGGGAAAGGGGATTGTATGGATTTCCAGGATACCCAGTTGAAGAAGAAGCATGGTTTTGCATCTATTTCAGGTGTTCTTGTAATAGAGAACTGTTTTACGGTCAGCCCTACCTCCTGGGTACTTGATACCGGATCAGGATCTCATATCTGTAATTTATTGTAGGGACTGAGAAAAAGTAGGAAAGTTGCACCGGGTGATATGTCGCTCAGAGTAGCGAACGGAGCACAAGTTAATGCGGCAGCCGTCGGTGAATATCACCTAGTATTGCCAAATGGCAAGATTATGATTTTGAACGATTGCTACTATGTACCCTCCATGGTTTGCAACATCATATCAGTTTCTTTACTCGATAAAGATGGATATAACTTTGTTCTTGAAAAGAATATCATGAACATTTACCTTGATAAGGTACTGGTTGCAGAGGGTACACTGTGTAATGGTATCTACGTTCTAAATCAGAATACAGTTCTCAATATACAAAACACGCGCAAGAGGAAGAATTCAGATACGAATGAATCCTACTTGTGGCATTGTAGACTTGGTCATATCGGAGAGAAAAGACTGAGTAAGTTGCATAAAGATGGACTCTTGGATGCGCTCAAGTTTTCATCTTATGAAACTTGTCAGTCTTGTCTCAAAGGGAAGATGACCAAATCTCCGTTCACCGGACATGGAGAAAGAGCAGCAGAGCTCTTGGGACTCGTACATAGTGATGTATGCGGTCCAATGTCTATACATGCAAGGGGTGGGTTCTCGTACTTCATCACATTCACTGACGATCTCTCTAGGTTCGGATATGTGTATCTGATGAAACACAAATCTGAAGCTTTTGAGAAATTCAAGGAATTTAGAAACGAAGTAGAGAACTAGACAGGCAAAAGTATCAAGATCCTCCGGTCTAACAGGGGAGGGGAGTACTTAAGCACGGAATTCCTAGATTACTTAAAAGAGAATGGTATTCTCTCTCAGCTTACTCCTCCTTATATACCATAGCACAACGGTGTATCGGAGAGGAGGAATCGTACCCTTCTGGATATGGTTCGCTCCATGATGAGTAATGCGCGAGTTGCCTCTTTCATTTTGGGGACATGGGCTGTTGACAGCTGCATATCTATTGAACGATGTTCCGTCTAAATCTGTGCCTAAGACACCGTTCGAGATATGGAATGGTAAGAAGCCGTATCTTAAACGCATTAAGATATGGGGTTGTCCGGCCTATGTAAAAGTACAAAATCCGGACAAACTTAAGGCACGTTCAGTTCTATGTAAATTTGTGGGATATCCTAAGAACTCCGCAGGATATCAGTTCTACCACACCGAGGAACAGAAGGTGTTTGTATCTCGCCACGCCACCTTTTTAGAGTGGCAATTTCTTGCAAAGAAACAAGTGGGAGTTCAGTAGAACTGGAAGAAATTCAGCGACCACAAAATGAAACTGAAAATTTGACAGAACCTCAGAATTCAATAACCCCAGAAGAACCTCAGCCACTACGCAGATCTGGTAGGATTTCTCATCCGCCCGAGAGATACTACAGTTTTCTCATTGACGGGGATCGAGAGGATTGCATCTTGGAAGAAGATGACCCTACCAGTTTCAGGCAGGCCATTATCAGTAGGGACTCTGATAAGTGGCAGGAAGCAATGCAATCCGAAATGGAGTCCATGTACGCCAATAAAGTGTGGACCTTGGATATTGCTCCACCTGGGGTAAAACCCGTTGGATGCAAATGGATCTACAAAAGGAAACTTGGTGTAGATGGGCAGGTGGAAACCTATAAAGCTAAACTCGTTGCAAAAGGTTTTCGTCAAAGACCTGGTTTGGACTATGATGAAACTTTTTCTCCGGTGGCTATGCTCAAATCCATTCGGATCCTACTTGCCATTGCTGCCTTCCATGACTATGAAATCTGGCAGATGGATGTTAAAACGGCTTTCCTAAACGGTTGTTTGGAAGAGTGCGTTTACATGGATCAACCAGAAGGTTTCGTAGACAGTGGGAGCAGCGGGAAGGTGTGCAAGTTGCTTAAATCCATTTATGGATTAAAGCAGGCATCGCGGAGCTGGAACATCTGTTTTGATGAGGTAATCAAGGAATTTGATTTCATCAAGAACGAAGATGAACCCTGTGTCTATAAGAAGATTGTAGGACGAACTGTCGTATTCCTAGTCTTGTACGTGTACGACATTCTTTTGATAGGAAATGATATTCTTATGCTACAATCGGTCACGCTATTTTTGTCACAAAGGTTCTCCATGAAGGACCTGGGTGATGCCTCGTACATTCTGGGGATCAAGATCTATAGAGATAGATCCAAGAGACTACTGGGACTTTCGCAGTCCAGGTACATAGAGACCGTACTAAAGAGATTTGGTATGGAGGATTCCAAGCGCGGTAACATACCCGCATTGCACGGAATTACCCTCTCCAAGAAGATGTCTCCTAAGACTGACGAGGAGAGGGTTCGCATGAGCACTATACCCTACGCTTCGGCGGTAGGATCTATAATGTATGCGATGCTATGTACAAGACCAGATGTAGCTTACGCGCTAAGCGCGGTAAGCCGGTATCAGTCAGACCCAGGGGAGGACCACTGGACAGCAGTGAAGAACATTCTCAAGTACCTGAGAAGGACTAAGGAGATGTTCCTGGTTTACGGTAATGGAGACCTCAGGGTCGAGTCCTTTACTGATTCAAGCTTCTAGAGTGACAAAGATGACAGCAAGTCCGTCTCGGGTTTTGTGTTTACCCTCAACGGAGGGGCGGTATGTTGGAGGAGTTCCAAGCAGGATACCGTCGCAGACTCGACGATGGAGGCTGAATACATTGCTGCAAGCGATGCCGCAAAAGAGGCAGTCTGGATAAAGAAGTTCATTAGTGAACTTCAGGTGGTTCCGTCCATTGTTGACCCAATACCTTTGTATTGCGATAACAATGGGGCTATAGCTTTAGAGAAGGAACCAAGGTCCCATCAGAAATCCAGGCACATCTTAAGACGGTATCACCTGATCAGGGAGATTATTGATCGACAGGAGATCGAGGTGCGGAGAGTGGACACAAAGGACAACACTGCGGACCCATTCACGAAGGCTTTACCCCTGACTCAGTTCGAGCGGCTGATCGAGATGATAGGTCTTCGATACGCCAGTACATGGCCTTAGTGCAAGTGGGAGATTGTTAGTGTATATGCCCTAGAGGCCATTACTGTATCATACTAGTATGTATATTACTTGATGGAAGCTTGGGATATTCACAGTTGTACAGACAATCTTGCTCAATATAGTAGTATGCTACTTGGTTTGCCTCTGCTTTAATGTGTACATGTGTGTTTATTTATTATATCACCTATACGCATTAGTAGAGCCCTTAGGATCTTTGCTTGATTACCGGCGTTGTGATGGCGATCACACTCGTGGGGGCTGGGTAATCTACAAGTACATCCTTATACACGTCCCTAGTCGTGGGAGTATCGAGATAGGGCATCGATACTCCAGAGTAGACTAGCGTATGCGCTTCTCATCCCAGCACGGGAGACGGTCTGTCCCACAGCCGTCAGTACGTCGTACTTGAGATAGTATGCGGGTGCTCGTTAGGTTACGAGTACATTGGACAGGACTCATCGAGGACTGATGGTTGGTATTATACCTATCGTCAGTTATCAGTTCCCAGGTGACTTGAGTACAGCTTAGGCCGCTGACTTGACACTATAATTTCGCCTCGAGTGTATTCCCACTGTTCTTTGATTACTACCCTACCACGGCTCTACTGAGTCGTGAAAACAGGTAGTAGTTGGGAGCAGTCCCGAAGCACTTGGAGGCAGTGACGATTAGACAGGATTCGTCTCTCCCGGTATTGGGGGTTGACATCGCGCTGTGTCTAGGAGAGCCATTACACGAGTAGTCCCTGGCCAGGGCAAGCGAGATATACTGGTAGGTTTCCAGTGTTATCTCAGGGTGTATTGGGCTTCACTCCGACATGACTTGTACCACTATTAGGGGACTGACGTTTACCTCCCCCCTAGGCCCGCCGTGCGATGTATCAGACGAACAGACCGGACTGTACGGAGAATGTCACATACAGACTCAGTAGGAGTTCGGGTGGGTTTACCTCATTGGCCTTCTTATCGACATCTACCTGGGGACCGTTACGTACAGCTAGTGCCGCTTGCGCTCTGTGGTTAAACCCACTGCCAGCGTAGTGTCGAGTCTTTAGAGTCCCACACAGAGAGTTTCCCTGCACTGAGCGAAACGTGTAGAGGCCGTATGGTTTTACGGCAGGGCTGCGATCACTTACGTACACTCGTATGCGTGTGGTGTTCGGGCAGGCAATACTAGTGGGCTTTGGTTTAAGCCAGATCCTAGTATTGCACGGATGGATTTGTTTTGTCTTCTGTGCATCCGCATTCTACGGAATACCGATGCAGGTGTGTATGCACAGTTTTTCGGAGCGATGAAGGAGGAGGTGCCTCATTAGGGTTTTGGCAGTTGGTTCGGCCAAAACCGTTATGTGGCAGGCTCATTAGGGTTTTGACAGTTGATTCGGTCAAAACCATTTTGAGGCGGACTCATTAGGGTTTTTGACAGTTCGTTTGGTCAAAACCATTATGAGCCGCGAACATCATTTACTAATCCTATTAGTGATAATCTTATGATGGCTAATTGTATTGACCATTTGACCCCGTTGACCTCTCTTGACTTTGTTGACCGGTTGACCGGGTTGACCATTGACTTTCAAGAGGGTTCCACACTCTTCTTTTCTTTTCCTTTTTCTTTTGGATTATGATAATGGTCATTTCAATGTAGCCATCAACTTTATCTTGATGGGATTAATAATGATGTTATTTTGCATTATTTGCAACCATGGTTGTTTTTCTTTTGTATCATAATTTTATTCTCATTCTCTCTCTTGAAATGAGAAGCTCCATGGTTGCTAGCAAGCTCCTTCTTCTTCCTCCTCTTGATTTCTTCTTTGATCTCATGTGTTGAGAGAAAAATGATTCCACTTGACAAACACATCCATACATATTCTCTACACATCCTAGGGCTTCTAGATTAGCAATCTCCTTGCCTTAGTTACCTCGGCTTGAGGTAGAGCTCGGTGTACATCTCTCGGGTGGATCGTCTTCGACTCAAGGAGGCCGCGGAGGTGACCAAAGTCCGGATCAACCATTAAGCAAGCAAAGAGAAGAACAACAAGAAGTGAAGAACAACAAGAAGTGAAGAACAACAAGAAGAGAAGGAGTTCAAGTTGAGGTATAACCCCTAACCGAGTAGATAACATCTCAAGTTAGGATGCTAGTGTATTGTTTAGCAAAGATCCGGCTTTTACGGTCCATGTTACCAAGTCCAGAAAATTTTTTGTTTTACAGTTTCCGCAACCCTGAAAGTACCGGGAGAGGTAACGTGGACCTAACAGTATCGGCCCTCGGCCCCGGCAATACGGGTCAGCCCATATCCATCTCTCAACTCCGGTCGGTATCCTCCAGATATCCGCCGAGCTCAAATACAATCATCGGTAGGTAGTAGTCCCTCTGCCAGGCTCACCGTCTACTACACAGCGAAACCGTTCTCGCCCCGGGGTACCATACCGGGTCCACCATGTACCCGCAATCGGCCTCATCCGCCTCCTCGAATCGGGTTTCACATGTCGCTCTCAGCACCGAGAAAACACATGGTGGACGCACTGAAATATCATATCAAGGGTAACCGGGTTTTTAACACAATTATATATTCTCTTTTGAAATACCCACGGTTCCCAAATCCAGAAATATCATGGAAACAACATATCTCAATGCGTATAATCAAAACATGATGTATGCGACATGTAAGAAAGGTAAGCATATCATAAGTCATGCAACATGGAATAGTAATGTGCACATGTCGAGGGAAACCGCTCTTTTAAAACGAATCAGTTTTGAAGAACATCTTGCGGTCCCCAAATCTCTAATCAAGTCAGAATCATCTATGTTTGTGTACAAGTATAAGTGTACAATATGCCATGCAAGAATCATATCATGAACACAACAGTACTACAGTGTAGTGGCATGGCAATTATCGATGATGAAGTGTGTGAGCCGGCAAATAGTGTACGTGGAACATACGCATCATCGATAATGGTGCTGGTGTCCTAACAACATGATAATAATATAGCAATAATCATATGCAAAGCAATGTGAATAGCATGAATATGCAGAAATCAAATAATCAACACCACAGTGAAGAATCTACAGCAATATGTATATATCATGCAGTTATGTCGTTTGAAGTAAGGCGAATCAGGATCTTTAGTAAAATAAGGGCTACCGTATATTTTAAGAAAGATACGTCCTTTGAAAAATACCCATAGAATCTCTTTACTTGTCTTTTAAGATATTCCTGATTCGGAGTTTTTGAAATAGGTATGACTCGGGTCTAGTCTAACATCTACTATGCAAACTACAGATCTAAGTGTCAAGTAAATCGGGAGGGGTATGCAAACCACCTAATTCTGAGTCGAAATATATATATATATATAATAGTCGGTGATCCCGCCTCAATAGTATCGCATACGATACATTATATCATATGACATCCTCAAGTCATAAGCGCGGATCTATCATCAATATAGGCTCGTACGGTAAATCATCGTACGACATCCCAATAGCTAGGTACGGTCAATATCACACTATCTCATCACATCTCAGGTATCACTATCATCATATCACATAATCTGGGGTACTGATCTAAATCTAGTACAACTGATACCATCCAAATACTGCGTGTGCAAGCATACGTCCCAAGGCCCGCTTGAGATCACGTATCGTATCCCAAATATGAATCACATCAAATCACCGATCTCGCGGCACAAGGCCCAACATCATCGACTCATCTCCAATGTCATCCAATATCATCAACACAGTGCAAGTATAAGGAATATGCAAGGGTGTGCGTGTAGGTGTAATTCTATTCTAGGGTTCGCGACTATGAACTACACTAGTCACTTCTAACCCTACACTATCCATAATACACCTAACTATCATATATATAATATAACAACTACGGACTGCGGGGGTGCTATACGCCATCCACCCGACTTCCCCCAGTAGATATAATCTACTCACCTTGCGTCTTCATTTGTGGACGTCGCCACGCGCTTGCTTGTTGTCCCGAAGTCTTCATGGGTACCTACATATCAAAATATCGTATATGCGCATTAAAACCAAATCAAAGCTAAAACGGCACACGAAACCCAAAACGATACGATAAGAGGCCTATTGGTTAGAACCTATGACACGCCTTCAAAACCATCAATAAATCCTCTATATCGTCGTATAAACGCCAAATAGTCGAGGTAAAACACAAGACACAAATTCAGACTTAAGAATACGGAATACGGAAACACGAATCCAAAACAGCAACTTAGGAAATATGTTCCAGATTTCACCCTAGGTCCAATCAGACAAATCTATATATACCAGGGGCCTAATCTACATATAAGGGAACAGCAAAACCAAAACGAGCCAATTCCATCATGGTCTGGCCGCAAATTGCGGCCAGAATGGGTAAATATGCGGCCAAGTTTGGGAGTTAGGGGCTGGGGCCTTGGTGGTAGCTTCCTGGGTGCCTGCACATGTCACTGTCCAATCAATTTTAATTTAGGGTGTCTCGGGTGATAGCAGATTCAATATACCCTTCACAGATTCCACAATTTCTCCGATATCGGTTTCTAAAATCCGTATTCCGGGTTTAAGCTTCAGGTTAGGGTCTCAATTCATACACTAGGGTGTTGGTGTAGACTCTACTGAACTCAATTTCACATACTGAACTCATAATTCTTCACAACCCTAACTAGGTTTTTCCCATGTTCACAAAATTACCCGATATCGATTAAATCTTAACATGGGGGTAAAGGAAATGCTATAACTAAGCTAATGATTCAGAAAATACCTCATTTGGCAACTCAAGAAAATTCTTGAGTTGCCCCTAGTGGTCAAAATCCTTGCTTCTTTAGTCCAAAGTATAGATCAAGAGCTTGTGCACACATTTAATGAAATGCGGGTAGGGTTTTGGTGTAATTTGTGAGATGATTTGGGGCTTGAAGAGGGAAGGAAGATGAAGGAGTAGGAGCTCAGCAGCAATGAAGGAGAGGGAGAGAGAAATGTGATGAAGAAATGAGAGAAAAAGCTAAGTCTTGGTCAAAGGTTACCTTCTCTCTCTCACCCATACCTCATTATCTTATTCCTTTCTCTTTTCTTTTTTTCTTTTCCTTCAAAAACCCTTCTCACATAAATAGTAACCCCAAAGCAAACCATGGTGAAAATGCACAAGTGTGAAAAAGAATGATATGTGCATGTTTTGAACAAAAATGCTAAGAAACCGATTAGCGATTTTTAATCGCGATTAGCACTAAATTAGTGTCAAACTAATCACAAAAACTTTAAAATGTCATAATTCTCTAATTTACCCTATTTTAGAATTATCCATAATTTTTCCATAATTTTTCCCATTTATTTGTATTTAATAATACCAAAATATTAAAATATTCAATAAAATAATATTAAATTATAAAAATTCCTAAAATTAATATTTTATCTTTTTGAAATGTTACACAGCTAACAAAGGAGGAAGAAAAAGAACCCCTTCCATTAACCCCAAAAACACACTCAGGAGTCCAACTCCTCTCTGATTTCTCTTCCGAGAAATTTTTTTAGGCTAAAAGCCTCTTTTCCTTGCCGGCGCTAAGCGCAGAGCGCCCGCGTGCCGACACGTGGCGCGCTTGCGCTCGAGCGCAAAGCGCCCACGTGCCGACACGTGGCGCACGTGCTGACACGTGGCGCGCTTGCACTACAGCGCTCAAGCGCAAAGCGCCCACGTGACGACACGTGGCGCGCTTGCGCTCAAGTGCAAGTCGCCCCGGTGCCGACACGTGGCACGCTTGCGCTCAAGAGCAAGCGCTGGAGTGCAAGTCCCCCTGGTGGCGACACGTGGCACGCTTGCGCTCAAGCGCAAGCGCTCAGGCGCAAGTCGCCCCCGTGCCGACACGTGGCGTGTTTGCGCTCAAGCGCAAGTCGCCCCCGTACCGACACGTGGCGCAATTGCGCTCGAGCGTCAGGCACTGAAGCGCAAAGCGTCCACGTGCCGACACGTGGCGCGCTTGCGCTCAAGCGCCCAGCGCTTAAGCGCAGAGCGCCCACGTGCCGACACGTGGCACTCTAGCGCCTGAGCGCACAGCACCTGGGCGCACAGCGCCCAAGGTGCTGCCCCCACGCATCCTTTTGATGCCTTTTCTTCCCTTTTTTTCTTATATATATACATATATATATACATATGTGCACACACACATACACCACGGCATTGTCCCTGTTAGAAAAAAATATCCAAAAACCCCCTTTCAAAAACAATACATGCACACTGCACATTGAGTTCGCATGACCAGTTTAACCCGTCAATCAGAGGTTCCATCGCTCCAAAGGCGAGGGGTAATTAACGGCAGCTTAGTCCGCGGCTGCCGGAGATTCGGATCCCCGTAATCATTAAACCCCCGCCTACCCTAGGCGGGGTGAATCTGTAGTACGCCTGACAAGCGCGCGCGTATTCCCATCTCAATGGGGTGACGAAAAACACCCTACAGATTTTGGCACGCCCGGTGGGACCAATCTCACCTCCCATATTTCGGGTTAAGCATTCATGCGAGCTCAATCAATGTACATACCTGTATTTATACTAAAATAATGCTCTTTCATGCAGATTTTCAAGCAATCACCTTTCAGCGATGTCTTCGATAATGAACTCAGCTCCCGTCTCCTACACGATGAAGATAGACTCCAGGACGGTCCTTCCTGCCAGTCTCGGGCGACAATTGGGAGGAGCCGCTAATACCATTCGGCTCTATTGTGTTCATTCCAGTTGGCGCCATCCCAGCTCCTCAAGCCCCGGTGGCAGGCAAACCGGTCTCGAAAGGAAGGAGACCAAATGCGGTGATCTTAAGGGCGCCCCAACCCAAACGCAAGTCGGTGTCTGAACGACTTTCCTTGGCCCCAGCTGGGGGAAACACCATCAACACCAACAAAGCTCTAGCGCGTCCCGAGCAAACTCCAGTGGTGCTCTTGACCACTGCTCGATCGGGTGCCTTCTCTAAGCTCCCCTCTGATCAACTCACAATCGCTTCCCGGGTAGCGGATGCCTACCAAGCCTTCAAAATCGAGAAGCTGAGGGAGAAAAGGCTCAGATATAGATCCAACAAAAGGACTAAGGCTCTTGCTAGGCTAAACCTCATGAGGTTCGAGGAACAGGGTTACCCCGCCAAAGATGAGGGGATGGCTGAATGTGTTGTCCACACTGTCTACGTCGTGGGCACGCGCAGCAAGAGCAAGGACGGGGCCACCACATCTCAAATCCAATCTGGCTTGAATGTGGTTGCCACTTCCCAAGAACAGCCGCCTCCACTGGATGATGAAAACCCTCTCGATGGGGCTGATAGGAAGAGAGATCCCTCAATTCATGAGGAGTCAGGCTCGGAAAGCGAAGATGAGCCAACTTTCCGTCCTAAGACCGCAGAGCAGCAACTTCTCCAAGAGCTCCGAAAGCAGCTCAAAAGAAAAGACAAGGAGATGGCCAAGCTCTACTCAAAGATCGACGACTTGACAATTGTCGTCTTACGGCTTACGGCCCAACTTGCCTCTCAGCCGCCCAATCAGGCGCATGGCTCTCATGAACCAGGAAATGGTGTCCCAAAGCAGCCGACGCCTATTCCCTCAAATCCAAAGGTGGGCGGGCCGCATGAAACTCAATCGCATCCTATCTCAGGAAATGTCTTGGTTACTGATGACAGTAGCCCGCTAACTCAAGATCAAATCATGGATTTGGTTGCCAGCAAAGTCAAAACATTGGTGGCCGAATCCGAAGCGCAAAAAGATATCGGCAGTAGTGGGAGACCATATCCTGCTCAGTATGATCTGGTAGAATTTCCTAGCGGCTATGTCATCCCCAAATTCGGAAGATTCGATGGTACGGGAAATGCGAATCAACACATTGCGCACTTCAAAGCCTCATGCGGGAATACTGGGGGAAATGATGCGCTTCTCCTCCGCCAGTTCGTTAATAGCTTGACCAATGTTGCTTTCGACTGGTACGCGAGCATACCGGATGGCTCCGTTACCACTTTCGTCCAAATGGAATCTTTGTTTCGACAAAGATTCATGAGCGTCAACGTTAAGATCACCATTGCCGAGCTCGTAAGGACCAAGCCCAAGAATAAAGAAAGCATCACGGATTTTATAACCCGATGGCGCAATCTCTCCATCAAATGCGAATCGCCGATAGAGCAGGACCAATCTATCAGTCTCCTCGTCGGAAATCTCAAGAATTGGATGACCCCGTTTCTATGCACCGCGGGTCTCAAAACATTCCAAGAGCTGACCAGGAAAGTTCAGATGCTGGAGCGCTCAAAAAAGGAGTCCTCCTCGGATTCCCAAAATAACAATAGGTCGTGGAAAAACCGAAAGGACGATAATCGCAAAGGCGGAAACTCCGATGATTCTGAATCTTTCAACACTTCGGCTAACCGAAATAAGCAAGGGATGAGCGAGTCTAGCGCCAACCAGCCTCGGAAGCCAATGTTCAGAGAGGGGGGAGAATCTCCACTGAAGGAGAAGCTGGATAAGGTTTATTCATTCAGAAGGGACAAAATCCGTAAAATATTCAAAGACGCCCTGAAGAACGGTCTACAACTGCCAGAGTCAAAAGGACCGCAAGATGCGAATAGGACCGACGACCCCAAATACTGCACCTATCACAGAGTGATAGGTCATGCCATTAAGGACTGCTTCGTCTTCAAAGATTGGGTCGAAAAACAATACAAGGCAGGAGAGATAGAACTGTCTAAAGGCGTGTTAACAAACAGTCCAGTTACGACCGCCAATTTCATACAAACGGAGACCAAAGTTCTTCGTGAAACTGATTCTCTCAGATATCCGTCTTTCTCTGAAAACAATCGACCACCACGTCATTAAATTGGGAACAGTCGACCTCTAAGTCGTTAAACTGGGAATGTAAATATATGTATACATATATGTAAATAAACAAAAAATGTGTAAATAAAAGAAAAATAAAGAAAAGCCGAATGATGGGGCAACTCGCAATAAAAATCAGCGAGTAAAATAAAGATGAAAATAAAGCCGAAATGATGGGGCAACCGCGAAGAAAAGCCGAAATGATAGGGCAATCGCGACCTTCGCGATAAGAAAAGCTGAAATGATAGAGCAATCGCGGTAAAACAAAAAAATGCAAAAAAAAATGCAAAAAAAAACGGCGAATGATGAGTCGCTCCTGGTACCATATTCCAGTGCAGCGATGCAGACGCCAACCAAAATCCAATTTCCCAAAATTCTTCCGGCCCTACGGTTGGTCCCCATGCTGAACACCGTATACAATCCACAGGCTCAAATAATTCTCAACATACCCACGCCCCACCGCAATCACCAGTTACGTGGCTGGTCTCCACCTTTGGAATTATGCTCCATTAAGAAGACCCACTCATGTGTCCTCACGATGCATGAGGAGAACAAACCTTCGTGGGATCCTTACGACTTACAAAGGAAAAACACACTTGGGGGTCCTCACGACTCCTAAGGAGAAAATACACCTACGGGATCCTTACGACCCGTAGGGAGAAAATGCTTTTATGGGACCCTCACGGCCCATAAAATTGAAAAGCCTTAGGCGATAGGGATCTAAACCTGTCTCCTAAGCCATCGCTCCCCATACCCCAATGGCGAATGATGAGTCGATCCTGGTACCATATTCCAGTGCAGCGATGCAGACGCCAACCAAATTCCAAATCCCATACCCCAATGGCGAATGATGAGTCGCTCCTGGTACCATATTCCAGTGCAGCGATGCAGACACCAACCAAATTCCAAACTCAAATCCCAAATGGCGAATGATGAGTCGCTCCTGGTATCATATTCCAATGCAGCGATGCAGACACCGACCAAATTCCAAATCCCATACCCCAATGGCGAATGATGAGTCGCTCCTGGTACCATATTCCAGTGCAGCGAGCAGACGCCAACCAAATTCCAAACTCAAATCCCAAATGGCGAATAATGAGTCGCTCCTGGTACCATATTCCAGTGCAGCGATGCAGACGCCAACCAAATTCCAACAACCATACCTCAACGGCGACTGATGAGTCGCTCCCGGTACCATATTCCAGTGCAGCGATGCAGACGCCGACAAAGTCCCGAAAAATTTCCGGCCCTACGATCTGGATCATACATCCTGCAAAATTGTATACAATCCACGGACGTAAAAGAATCCCAATCTCTCCCACGTCCAACCAGTGAGACCACATTCAAAGTCCCACAAAAAATAATAAATAAAAAAATAATAAATAATAAAAAAAGGGTATGTCCACAAGCAAAATAGGCACGGGTGAAAACCCGAAAGGGGTCCGTGAGTAAAAATTGCAGGACTGCCGGCGAGTTTGTGAAAACCCGAAAGGGCGCAAACTCGTGAGAAAGAGATGAAATGCACTCACAAAGTCCTCTCGACTTTGTGAGGAGAAAATTCCCGCGTGAGATCCTTACGACTCACAATGGAGCAACACACTTGGGAGTCCCCACGACTCCCAAGGAGAAAATACACTTACGGGATCTTTACGACCCGTAAGGAGAAAATGCTTTATGAGACCCTTACGACTCACAAAATTGAAAAGTCTTAGGTGATAGGGATCTAAACCTGTCTCCTAAGCCATCATTTCCTAATAAGAAAACGCAAATGATGATTCGCTCCTGGTACCATATTCCAGTGTAGCGATGCTGATGCCAAACAAAAAAAAACAACAATTCCCAAATCCTGTCATGACAAATGATGATTCGCTCCTGGTACCATATTCCAGTGTAGCGATGCTGATGTCAACCCAAATAAAATCAAACCAACAACCTCGGTGGCGAAATCATGCTCTATCCCAGAATTTACCCCGTGTCGAAATCATGCTTCACCTCGGGATATCTACCTTCCCTGCCGGAATTATGCTCCGCCTCGGAATCAAATCAACCAACCAGCTCTGTGTCGGAATCAAGATTCGTCTTAGAATGTGCACCCCGGGTCGAAATTATGCTTTGCCTCGGTGTACCTTCCTTCCCAGTCGGAATATGCTCCACCTCGGAATCAAATCAACCAACCAACTCTGCGTCGGAATCAAGCTTCGTCTCAGAATGTGCACCCCGGGTCGAAATTATGCTTCGCCTCGGTGTACCTTCCTTCCCTGTCGAAATTATGCTTCGTCTCGGAATCAAGTCAGCCAACAAGCTCTGCGCCGGAATCATGCTCCGTCTTAGAACGTACTCCGTGTCGAAATCATGCTTCGCCTCACGATATCTACCTTCCCTTCCGGAATTATGCTCCTCCTCGGAATCAAGTCAACCAACAAGCTCTGCGCCGGAATCATGCTCCATCTCAGAATGTACCCCGTGTCGAAATCATGCTTCGCCTCGAAGTATTTGCCTTCTCTGTCGGAATTATGCTTCGCTTGGGAATTAACCTCCGCATCGAAATTATGCTTCGGTTAGAATGTCTGTCTGTTGGAGATAGTGCCCTCATAGTCAATTATTGGATCACAGGTACGTGATTGCAATGATTGCGGAGGACCTATACCGGTATGACAGTCTTACTCGAAATGATAGTATGCTATCTGGTTTGCCTTTATCAGTCGTGTACATGTTCAGGTGACTGATTGCATGTTACACTTTGATAGAACCCTTAGGATCTTCCTTTACTACCAACAGTATGATGGCGATCATATACGTGAGAGTTGGGTAGTTTATACGCATATCCTTAATTGTGGTCCCTAGTCGTGGGTGTTTCGAGACAGGGCATCGATACTCCGGAGTAGACTAGTGTGTACAGTCGAGACCCCGACGAGGGGCGGTGGCCGGTCTCACAAGCCACTGGTGTCAGTTGGATCACCTAAGATGTATACAGGTGCTCATTGGGTTATGAGTACACCGGACAGGACTCGCCGGGAATCTGCTAGTTAGTATTATATCTACCGTCAGATAGCAGTTCCCTGGTGACATGTGTACAGGTTAGTTCATCGACCTGAGGTCGTCATTTGTCTCGTGTGAGTTCCCACTGTGCTTTGATTTCTACCCTACCACGGCTCAAAGGAGTCGTGCAAACAGGTAGTTTTTGGGTACAGTCCCGAGCCATATGGAGGCACGTGAGCGGATCGGCAGGGGATTCGTCTCTCCCGGTATTGGGGGCGAGGTCGTGCTGTGTCTAGGAGAGCCATTACACAAAGCCCATGGCCATGGCAGGAGATTTACTGGTAGGTACTCCAGTAGTATCTCAGGGTGTGATTGGGCTTCACTCCGACATGACTTATACTGCTATTGGGGGTCTGACGTTACTAGCCCCCTAGGCAGATATGCGATACTCATAGACGAACGGACCGGACTGTATATACATTGTCACTGTTAGGCTCAGTAGGGTTTTCCGGATGAGTGCGCTCATCGGCATCCCTTGAGGTCAGTCCATGTGCAGCCGTTACGCATTGCTAGTGCCGCTGACGGTTTGTGGTTAAACCCACCGCCAGGGTACTGACGAGTCATTAGAGTCCCCCACAGACAGTTTCCCAAGTTCGGTCGAAACGTTGTAGAGGCCGTATGGTTTTATGGCAGGGTTCGGAAAATGCACGTGCGTTTACGCACGTGTCAGTTTTCGGGCAGATGATACTGGTCGGCTTTGGTTTAAGCCGGATCCGAGTATTATATTGAGTAGGTATAATATCTTTGTCTCAGTTGCATTTGTATTCGGTCGTAATACAAATGCGGGTATATTTATACAGTTTCGGGGTTATCCTGAAAGTCGTTTCAGGATCACTTTTGGAAGTTGCCAGTTTCCAGTTTTCTATCAGCCGTCTTTTAACATTTGGTTAAAGACAGATTTATCTTTTCTTCAGATGAGGTGAGTCAGTGTTCTAGAAGTTTCTGGAAGTGGTGACAAGGATGGTGACTAGGTTCATGACTCATCTTTGCATTTATTAAAGGGTGACTAGGTTTTAGTGACTCATTGTTTTAATTAATACCTTTTGGATTGCTTAAGATATTTTGTGATGATAAGGATCATTCTTGTTGTCACCTCCACTTCTCCTACACTCACCCCCTCCCTATATGAGGCCGGCCCCCCCCTCTCTCTCTCACTACTTGATGTTCTTCCACTTGAAAAGATTATGATAGGTTTTTGGGGTGTATGGAATTCACAGCTCATTTCATTCCATCACCCGATTCCTACGGCAACTTCATTTACCGATCGTCCACGGACTTGGACGAAGTGAGACAAAGTCATCTACTCATTCTCTACATCATTCTTGGTCGTCTCTTTTAGCAAACTTGATGATCGAGTTGCCTCAAGTCAGAGGCGGGAACCCGTTTAAAGAATCGGTGATGTGGTGCCATCTCGACGAAGGAATCGGAGATCGACGAGATCGGAGCAGCCACAACGGAGCGTGGGATGATGGTTGAAAAACGAAGGACTCGGATCGTTCGGTATAACCATTCTACACTCTTTACAGTTTGTTAGTTTAGCAATAATGGCAGATCCGGGTTAAAGTATACGATAGCGCCAGTTAAAAAGTTTTTGTTCCGCATTTGGCGTCTGTAGACTGCCGGGGCGCTAGCGTAGACTTACAGTGGTATCAGAGCCTCACCATTTTGCTATACTAACTTGTGCTAACGCGTTTAAAACATCGATCCGACCGGAAATCAAAAATCACAAAATTACAACTTGACAGTTTCTGTTGTTTTTAAACGGTGTCCTAAAATTTTTCTACACATCTCAGAATACTGTGCAGGCTTTTATTAGAACGACGTAGAAATTTTGGCACGTGATTCGATAAGACAGCCGCGGAAACGCGGTCAAACCTATGGTTTGACCGCGCATCCACGGCCAAACAGTGAGATCGTGGCCCCAAATTTTCACAGTGGGTTCTTGGTTTGATTTTGGGGTTTTTGGTAAATATCGTTTTGGCCCAGATTTTGTTACTGTTCACCAGTAAGCCGTGGGGCCCACTTTTTGATATTTGGTCGATCGAAATTTAAACACGTTAGTTTACAGTGCTTACATTATATCTCCGACCGGGAATGTCATTTGATCGGTAAAACCGCGTCTGATTGCTATAGTTCTTTTAGACGGGTTTACGAATGTGACATTCGCGTTGATGTTCTGTGTTGTGCTGTGATGTTGCGGATTTGTCGTGGTGGATAGCAGTGTGCAATGGTAGTACAGTTTTAGTTTATTTGTACATTTGATATTGCGGGGCGAGCGTCCAACTTGTGGACAGCCGTCACTGCCTGTTGTATAATATTCTTTTGGGACACGACCAGATTGCGGTCGATGTACCTATTGTACTATTTTTCATTACTGTACTAGGTTTTGCCCCGAGACGGAGTGCACGGATAGCCGGGTTCGGGAGGGCAACGGGTCCGCATCTCATGGCTTTGAGAGGCAGAGGGGTCCCACTCTAGAATTGGCAGACTATTCGCCGCACTCGTAGGGGGTACAGGTTGACCAAAGGAGGGGTGCCCAAGATTACCGGATTCCGTGGAGTGCTGGGTGGTCCATTCACTATGCTGTAGGGGGCTGCCTCGCTTCAGGTTTTGGCGGGTAACTTGCCGCACCCGTAAGGGTCTAGGTTTCATTGCACAGGCTATCCACACGACAGGGGAACGTCGAGTTTCAGCAGCGGCTCTGTGAAACTCGGGGATCCCAGATATCTGTATTGTTCTGTGATGCTTATTACTTTTCTGTAATGTTGCATATTATCACGCCTGGAGCGATTATTGTATATTGGCTTATATACTATTAGATGTTGTATATGTTTTACACCCGCGCTAGTCCAGTCCCCGCTCTGTCGTTAGTTAAGTAACCTAACGGGTGATGACGGGACCCAGTGACGAATGCGGATGGCATATACGTACATTTTATTTTCGTTCTTTTCTGGTGTGATTAATTGATGGGGCTGCGTTGATTCTGATCAATGCAAAGTTAAAACAAACCTGTTTGCAGTTGTTGGAACAAATTTAAAAAGTGTTATTGCAAAGACGTTTTCTTTTGTTATGCATAGCGGTATTCAGTGGAATATCCTGCACCTCATTCGACGGGGCAAGGGCCGATATCCCTTCACCGGGACTGACCCCTTGGGCAGAAGTTTGCGTCAGAGTAATAACTTCACTATAGTCGATTACAAGTTGCTTTGCATAGCGGTATTCAGTGGAATATCCTGCACCTCATTCCACGAGGAAAGAGCCGAGATCCCTTTACCGGGAGTGACCTCTTTAGCAAAAGGTTTTCGCCACTATATTTTAAAAAGCTATCAGGTTCCTTCAGCGATATCAAGTTTACTACGCTAAAGGTTTTTCGCCAAAAACCAGTCGTAGCCCTCCGTCACTTCTTTTGGGTATTTAGTAGTATTCAAGCTATGCATTTAACCAAAGTTAAGGCATAGTGTTTGGTAGCTGCTGGGTATTCAATTGTTGCATCGATAGATGAGTTAGTTTAGGACAGTCGTTCTGCCGATTGGCCAACGTCAGGGGCATGTGCGGGTGGGTTCAAATTGGCAAGATAGTGACGGGTAGAACTTGGCATATGACTTATGACATTTTGACCAACGCCAAGGTTATAAGAGCATGGGGCAAAAATGATATCGGGAGTTTCTAAAGAAACTGAAACTTGCCAAGTATGCGCATACCATCTGGAGTATGAGTAACGTGGATGCATTCCATCACGTTATCATGCAATGAGAGTTGGATCCCGATTCCCACTTATGAGTTGGTTTACTCTTCGGGTGATCCCGATTGATTCTTCTTTAGGTTTGGAGGAGAATTTGACAGGACAGTGGGAGGTTTCCGGATTAGATAAAATGATGACCATTCTGATCTAGGTTAGAGTGCACGCAGAGTGTTTCTTTTCTCTCTCTCTTTGGCAGCGACCTTTGACCGACCCTAGACTATGACTCAGTGACCAAGTTGACCGAACCTTCTTAAAATACTGGCTTTTGGATTGTCTGAGTTGCATAAGTCATTGCCACTCCTTCTTTTACCCTTTGCATTTTCTCAGAACACCCGTATTATTACGGATATCCACTTCCATTGGATAGATCCATCGTATGGTTATATACGAACTTGAAGGGACATCTTCGAGGATGGATCCCGGTTCAGGAGAAATAGAATTGGTTTATTCAGTTGTCTTTTATTATCACCTTCTCTCAGGTTGCGAGAGCTCCTTGGTTTAGGAGAGTACACCTATTACGCTTATTGGATAGTCTTATTCCAAACCATAGGCTGGTGCCGAAAGGTAGGGAATGAAGAAAACCAATTAGCCTAAGTAGGGTGTGCAGAAGGTAATATGTAAAGACAAAATAAAGGGATTAGAAAGAGGGCAAAGTAAATTGCGACTGATATCATTCACGACTAAAACCGCGTACTTCATCGCCACTCCTATTTCACCTTTAAAAGAATAAGGTATTATTCAGTTGTCTTTTATCATCACCTTCTCTCGAGATGCGAGTACTCCTTGGTTTAGGAGGGTACACCTATTATGCTTACTGGATAGTCTTCTTCCAAACCATAGGCTGGTGCCGAACGGTAGGGAATGAAGAAAACCATTTAGCCTAACAATGGTGTACAGAAGGTAACGACTAAAGACAAATAAAGGGATTTGGAGAGACGGCAATAAAATATACGGTTGAAGTCATGAATTGGATTATGGAAGAGGCATTGCTATGAATACCAGGATACCCCTACGAAACATTTTCATGTTTCAGTGCATTGTTAAAGGAAAAACTGTTTTCCCGATTAGACACTTACTCCAAGGGTATGTATTTACCAGGTTTCATTCTCATATCTGTATGGTTTTACAGATGATGAGTGGGAGTAAGATATTGGGAATTAGGTGATCATCCTCATTATATCGGAATTCGTTGTAATCGGTGATATTTGAGGAAATCGCCAGGGTACAGTTTTCCACCTACAACGCACAGGTTTTGAGTTGTTTAAGTCAGCGGACTTATACAGAGTATTGTATGTTGTCCAAGTGTCCATCAGGACAAAGGGGTAGGTCCTCGTACTATGTTCTGTTTACTTATAACTTCTCTAGTATTTAGACGAGTGTTTCGTAGAAATACAAGGTCTAAGTTTTGAGAAGTTGTGGGTATAAGAATAAAGTAGAGAACCAGGTATCACAAGTATCGGGATTCTTCAAAGAGATCGAAGATGTAGATTCTTGTGATTGGTATTCAGATGATAGTGATGGTTTTGAGAAACGTGTTTCTCTTTCAGGTTACTCATAATTGGATGGATTCCTAAGTTGAGCAATGCTGATTAGCCTCTTTCCATTAAGTTGATATGCACTGGAGACAGCTGCATGATTTGAATCTGGTTCCAATTAAATTAGTGCCAAAGTTTCTATATTGGATATAGAATGGTTCGTACCTTAAAAGATATTAAGGTACGGGGAGTTGTCAAGCTTATGCTTAAAACCAGACTCTGGATAACTCAGGGCATATTTTTGTAATGGCTGTTTGTGGGTTGACCCTGGCTATGACGAGGGTTGATATTCTACCATTTGCAAGATCAATAGTGATATTGTTCTTGACTCGCCACAGTTTTAGTAAAAATGGATCTTTTTCAGAAAACAGTAGTGGGAGTATGGTAGAACTGGAAGTGATTCCAGAACCGCGAACGATTACGGAAAATTTAATAGGACCTATACATTCAATCAGGTTTGACATTCCAATAGCCACTCCGCAGGTATGGTAGGTAACCTCAGACGCCCGAGAGGTACTTCGGTAGTCTCCGAGACGGTGACAGGGAGGTTCTTATCTACCAACACTTGACACTACTGTTGTTCCAGGTTATGAGACCCGGTAGGAGGGTTGTCATAGTCAGTGGGAGCAACGGAAGCATGGTGGGCAAGTAGCTTATGTCTATTGATAGACTTGAGCAGTTATAGCGGAGATAGATCATCTATTTTTGATATGACAGTCATGGTTTTGACTTCAATCAGAATAGGGGATGGATCTGTTAAGAAGGTAGTAGGATGTGATGTCATGGTATCTGGATGACATACACAGAGTAGGAAGTAAAATTCCTATACTACGATCGGTTGTACTGTGGTCATCACACAGTTGTTTCTCCAGACAAGATATGGATATAATATTTGACATTCTGGTTTCTAGATCTATGGTTTTAGATCTGGATTTGGGTAGTTTCCCAATGTGGGTACTTTGACAGATATTCTAATGGTTTTTAGAATAGTTGACTCCTAGCATGGTGGTGTACCTGCAGGTGATGGAGTCACCCTCTCTAAAGGTATCTTACAGACTAAATGGGAGAGGGATGTGCATGATTGGCAGATCACTTGCTTAGGCAATTGAGTCAATCATGAGATGTCAAGTACCACACCAAATGTTGGTTTTGCACTAGATGCAATAAGTTTGTATTAATCCAATCCTGGAGAAACATAAGGAAGCAGTTTTAGAACATAAGTACATGTTCTACGGATTTGATGACGACAGCCTCTGTCGGGAGACGGTTATCATTCCAAGCTTCAAAGGTGACATGGTTGACAGAGTGATTATCAGAGTTATAGTTTTTTCCCTCTGACGAAAAGGGACAGTATTATGGACAGGTGGTCCAAGAGGATACTGTGGGTGGCATGGTGCCGGATACTGATTAGGTTCAGTGATCGATACAGTCTAAGAAGTTTGGATTTGGAGTTCATTTATGAACTAGGTCCCATCAGATATCCAGACATATTCTAAGACAGGTATTACTCAATTCGGGAGATGGCTTTCTCCGCGAACTTGAGATTAAGAGAGATATAGAAAGAAATTTCTAGGCGGATCCACTCACTAAGGCTATTTCTCGAACACAATAGTTTTACAAACGGGCTTTGTGATACTGCTTAGTAGAGAAGTTGGGTGTTGGTTTCACACGGGCTGTGAGTACGCAACATCGCAATAATTAGCCTTGAGTGCAAGTGGGAGATTGTTGGAGATAGTGCCCTCATAGTCAATTATTGGATCACAGGTACATGATTGCAATGATTGCGGAGGACCTATACCGGTATGACAGTCTTACTCGAAATGATAGCATGCTATCTGGTTTGCCCTTATCAGTCGTGTACATGTTCAGGTGACTGATTGCATGTTACACTTTGATAGAGCCCTTAGGATCTTGCTTTACTACCAACAGTATGATGGCGATCATATACGTGAGAGTTGGGTAGTTTATACGCATATCCTTAATTGTGGTCCCTAGTCGTGGGAGTTTCGAGACAGGGCATCGATACTCCGGAGTAGACTAGTGTGTACAGTCGAGACCCCGACGAGGGGCGGTGGCCGGTCTCACAAGCCACTGGTGTCAGTTGGATCACCTAAGATGTATACAGGTGCTCATTGGGTTATGAGTACACCGGACAGGACTCGCCGGGAATCTGCTAGTTAGTATTATATCTACCGTCAGATAGCAGTTCCCTGGTGACATGTGTACAGGTTAGTTCATCGACCTGAGGTCGTCATTTGTCTCGTGTGAGTTCCCACTGTGCTTTGATTTCTACCCTACCACGGCTCAAAGGAGTCGTGCAAACATGTAGTTTTTGGGTACAGTCCCGAGCCATATGGAGGCACGTGAGCGGATCGGCAGGGGATTCGTCTCTCCCGGTATTGGGGGCGAGGTCGTGCTGTGTCTAGGAGAGCCATTACACAAATCCCATGGCCATGGCAGGAGATTTACTGGTAGGTACTCCAGTAGTATCTCAGGGTGTGATTGGGCTTCACTCCGATACGACTTATACTGCTATTGGGGGTCTGACGTTACTAGCCCCCTAGGCAGATATGCGATACTCATAGACGAACGGACCGGACTGTATATACATTGTCACTGTTAGGCTCAGTAGGGTTTTCCGGATGAGTGCGCTAATCGGCATCCCTTGAGGTCAGTCCATGGGCAGCCGTTACGCATTGCTAGTGCCGCTGACGGTTTGTGGTTAAACCAACTGCCAGGGTACTGACGAGTCATTAGAGTCCCCCACAGACAGTTTCCCAAGTTCGGGCGAAACGTTGTAGAGGCCGTATGGTTTTATGGCAGGGTTCGGAAAATGCACGTGCGTTTACGCACGTGTCAGTTTTCGGGCAGATGATACTGGTCGGCTTTGGTTTAAGCCGGATCCGAGTATTATATTGAGTAGGTATAATATCTTTGTCTCAGTTGCATTTGTATTCGGTCGTAATACAAATGCGGGTATATTTATACAGTTTCGGGGTTATCCTGAAAGTCGTTTCAGGATCACTTTTGGAAGTTGCCAGTTTCCAGTTTTCTATCAGCCGTCTTTTAACATTTGGTTAAAGACGGATTTATCTTTTCTTCAGATGAGGTGAGTCAGTGTTCTAGAAGTTTCTGGAAGTGGTGACAAGGATGGTGACTAGGTTCATGACTCATCTTTGCATTTATTAAAGGGTGACTAGGTTTTAGTGACTCATTGTTTTAATTAATACCTTTTGGATTGCTTAAGATATTTTGTGATGATAAGGATCATTCTTGTGGTCACCCCCTTTCTCCTACACTCACCCCCTGCCTATATGAGGCCGGCCCCCTCTCACTCTCTCTCACTACTTGATGTTTTTCCACTTGAAAAGATTATGATAGATTTTTGGGGTGTATGGAATTCACAGCTCATTTCATTCCATCACCCGATTCCTACGGCAACTTCATTTACCGATCGTCCACGGACTTGGACGAAATGAGACAAAGTCATCTACTCATTCTCTACATCATTCTTGGTCGTCTCTTTTAGCAAACTTGACGATCGAGTTGCCTCAAGTCAGAGGCGGGAGCCCGTTTAAAGAATCGGTGATGTGGTGCCACCTCGACGAAGGAATCGGAGATCGACGAGATCGGAGCAGCCGCAATGGAGCGTGGGATGATGGTTGAAGAACGAAGGACTCGGATCGTTCGGTATAACCATTCTACACTCTTTACAGTTTGTTAGTTTAGCAATAATGGCAGATCCGGGTTAAAGTATACGATAGCGCCAGTTAAAAAGTTTTTGTTCCGCATTTGGCGTTTGTAGACTGCCGGGGCGCTAGCGTAGACTTACACTGTCACCCTTCGGAATGATGCTCCGATTTTTGGATTCATGCTCCGCTCATCGGAATGATGCTCCCCTCATCAGAATGATGCTCCGCTCATCGGAATGATGCTCCGATCGCTGGATTTATGCTCCGCTCATCGGTATGATGCTCCGATGCCCGGAATCATGCTCCGCTCATCGGAATGATGCTCCGATCCTTGGAATTATGCTCCGCTCATCGGAATGATGCTCCGATCGCTGGATTTATGCTCCGCTTATCGGAATGATGCTCCGATCCCCGGAATCATGCTCCGCTCATCGGAATGATGCTCCGTTCCTTGGAATCATGCTCCGTACATCGGAATGATGCTCCGATCCTTGGATTTATGCTCCGCCCATCGGAATGATGCTCCGATTCCCGGAATCATGCTCCGCCCGTCGGAACGATGCTCCGATCCTTGGATTTATGCTCCGCCCTTCGGAACGATGCTCCAAACCCTGGAATTATGCTCCGCGCTTCGGAATGATGCTCCGATCCTTAGAATTATGCTCCGCTCATCGGAATGATGCTCCGATCCCCTGGAATTATGCTCCTCAAATCGGTATGATGCTCCGACCCTGGAATTATGCTCCGCGCTTCGGAATGATACTCCGATCCTTAGAATTATGCTCCGCTCATCGGAATGATGCTCCGATCCCTTGGAATTATGCTCCGCAAATCGGAATGATGCTCCGAACCTGGAATCATGCTCCGCTCTTCGGAATGATGCTCCGAACCCTGGAATGATGCTCCGCTCATCGGAATGATGCTCCGATCCCCTGGAATCATGCTCCGCTCTTCAGAATGATGCTCTGAATCCTGGAATGATGCTCCGCTCTTCGGAATGATGCTCCGAATCCTAGAATTATGCTCCGCTCTTCGGAATGATGCTCCGATCCCCGGGGATCATGCTCCCGGACGGATACTCCGACCCCGGAATTATGCTCCGCGAAACAGAATGATGCTCCGATCCCCAGAAATCATGCTCCCCGGGATGATACTTCGCCTCCGGAATGATGTTCCACCTCGAAGTTCAGCTTCAAGATCCATCAATTTCGTGCACACAACTCAAATGTGCGGTGTGCATTTATTGATAGGGGGAACTTTGTTGGGGTAAAAATTTACACCCCCGTTGACCGAGTCAAAGTCAAGGTCAACCCTAAACCAGGTGGGCCCAAGCCCAGGTCAAGCGGGCCCATGCCCAAGTCGAGCCCGCGGCCAGCCTCCCCATGCCAACAAAAAAATCATGTAATAAATAATTTTTATGTAATTTTTTATACATGAATGTATGAAAAATGGGTATAAAGCCAATATTTTGTAAGCTCATGGCTTATGTGCAAAAATGAAATGGCACATGAGCCATGGGATGGGCAAAATGCCTTGTAAAGCCCAAGGGGCTATATGTAAATATGTAAGCCTATAAAAGGCAACATGATGAATAAAGGAATACTTTCATTCTCTCAAAAACCTAGGGTTTGTATTTCTTTCCCTTTTCTGAAGGTCTCAAACCTTCTTCTTTCTTCTGAATTAAATCAAGAGTTTTACTCTTCCTTTTCAAAAACAAAATAGTTTTTCACCACCAAACCCACAAAGGGGAACTTGGATCTGTCTTTAGATCCCAAAAAGGAGAGATTTTGAGATCTCACATCTCTTGATTTTCAAGATCCAGCTAACAGAGGAGGAAGAAAAAGAACACCTTCCATTAACCCCAAAAACATACTCAAGAGTCTAACTCCTCTCTGATTTCTCTTCCGAGAAATTTTTTTAGGCTAAAAGCCTCTTTTCCTCGCCGGCGCTAAGCGCAGTGCGCCCGCGTGCCGACACGTGGCGCGCTTGCGCTCAAGCGCTCAGCGCTCGAGCGTAAAGCGCCCACGTGCCGACACGTGGCGTGCTTGCACTACAGCGCTCAAGCGCAAAGCGCCCACGTGCCGACACGTGGCTCGCTTGCGCTCGAGCTCAAGTCCCCCCCGGTGCCGACACATGGCGCGCTTTCGCTCAAGCACAAGCGCTCGAGCGCAAGTCCCCCCGTTGCCGACACGTGGCACGCTTGCGCTCAAGCGCAAGTGCTCAAGCGCAAGTCGCCCCCGTGCCGACACGTAGCGCGCTTGCGCTCAAGCACAAGCGCTCAAGCGCAAGTTGCCCCCATGCCAACACGTGGCGCAATTGCGCTCGAGCGTCAGGCGCTGAAGCGCAAAGCGTCCACGTGCCGACACGTGGCGCGCTTGCGCTCCAGCGCCCAGCGCTTAACCGCAAAGCGCCCACGTGCCGACACGTGGCGCGCTTGTTCTCAAGCACCCGACGCTTAAGCGCAGAGCACCCACGTGCCGACACGTGGCACTCTAGCGCCTGAGCGCACAGCACCTGGGCGCACAGTGCCCAAGGTGCTGCCCCCACGCATCCTTTGGATGCCTTTTCTTCCATTTTTTTCTTATATATATACATATATATATATATACATATATATACATATGTGCACACACACATACACCACGACCCCCGTAAAAACTCTGTGTGGCTTCCAATATATCCAAAAACCCCCTTTCAAAACCCAACAAACGCACACTGCACATTGAGTTCGCATGACCAGTTTAACCCGTCAATCGGAGGTTCCCTCGCTCCAAAGGCGAGGGGTAATTAACGGCAGCTTAGTGCGCGGCTGGAGGAGATTCGGATCCCCACAATCATTAAACCCCGGCCTAGGCGGGGGGAATCTGTAGTACGCCTGACAAGCGCGCGCGTATTCCCATCTCAATGGGGTGACGAAAAACACCCTACAATACCTATTTCGAAACTAACGAATCGGGAATATCTTAAGGACAAGTAAAGGGATTCTACGGGTATTTTCAAAAGACGTATCTATTCTTAAAAACACCGTAACCTTTATTTTTCCAAAACCCCGATTCGTCTTATTTCAAATGGCACCACTGCAGGACATGTACATATTGGTGTAGATTCTTCACTGTTGCATTGATTATTCGATTCTGCATCGCATCGCATGTGTTTATTTCTATATTGCAATCATGCTGTTAGGACACCAGCACCATTATCGATGATGCCTATGTTCCACGTACACTTGCTTGCCGGCTCACACACTTCATCATCGATAATTGCCATGTCACTACACAGTAGTATTATTGCATCAGGATATGACCTTGTATGTGCATACTATTACTCTAGGTCATATACATCATGCTTTCTGATTATACGCATTGAGATATTCGTTTTCATGATATTTCTGGATTTGGGAACCGTGGATAATCTCAAAGGAGAGTATGTACTTATTTGAAAAACCCGGTTTCCTTGATATGATATTTGTGCAGCCACCATGAGATTTATCGGTTCTGATTATATACCCCATAGGAGGAGTGTGTGCCGTATGAGGTTACATGGTGGGGCCCGGTATGGTTCCCCTCGGCAAGATGATCGAAAGATTATGCCGATTGAGCCTGGAGGTGGGCGAGTACCTACCGGTGATTGTATTTGAGCTCGGCGGATATCCGGGGGATACCGACCGTTGTTGAGAGATGGACATGGGTTGACCCGTGCTGCCGGGGCCGCGGGCCGATACCGCAGACGGAGCCCCATATGGATGAGGATTTACGTGCCGATGCTAGGCACAGGTTTCATGATGTTTTCCATGATTTTGATTATATCCTCACATTTACATGCATGATGCTTATTGTCATTGGGTGATGGGTGGACGGGGTCCACGGTTATACAGACTTTGATCACATACAGACTTTCATTACATTGATCATACTTCATTTGTATATATAACAGGGTGTGAGGGCGCTGTTATATATACCCTTACACCAATATTAGTGGAATGGGACGCTAATATATGTGTATTGATATTCATTTTGATACTTCATCATATTTACTTCATGCAGACATACCTTATATTTATGACATGTTATTACCTGAGGCACTGGCATGAGTATATGGCACTACCTACATGTTTAGATGTTACATTGCCACCTTATCATGCTTCAGGCTTATTCTTTGAGGTTTATATATCTGATTGTATTGACCTAAGATTATGTCGTGCATTCGATTTCTGCTTGTAGATATTCTCTATTCACGAGTTGGCAACTCACCCCCGTTGTGCCACAGTTCTTGCAGGTTTTGCCGTACAGGTTCCATAGCAGCATTTCTGGCACACTGCTTCCTTGCGGGTGAATTGCATTTGGTAGGTGGGTTCTTTTGCATCAAGAACCACCATTGTACTTGTATTATTCTTTTGTATCTAGAATTCCATCAACCAAAACTTGTATATTGTTTCAGACTTAGACACCAGTGATGTATTTTTTCAACCTTAGAGTCACGCTTAGTAGTATTACGGTTTTCATGCTTATTGAGTTTCTTTTGGATTTGATCCTCGCCATTCAGCGTTGTATATTATATTGCTTGCATGGTTGTGACCGTCGATGGATGAAAAGCTAGCTCCTGCTTGGGGATGCCTTTTATCACTGCATATATATTTTTCTTGTTGTACCCCGTTCGGGGCTAGTTTTTACAAAAGAAACTCTGCCGAAATTTTTAGAAAAGACTTTACATCTTTAATATGCATATTCGGCTTAGTTATTTAAAAAACCTTGACTTCAAACATGTTTTTCTTCACTTCTTTAAACCAGTTTTCTTTATTTACTCATAAAATGGTTTTAGATATCTGGGCTTTTGGCTTACTTGAATCAGATGGAGTCCCATAGACTTCATATGGTTCAAGGGCCAGTCACGTGCTCTTTCGGATCGTGACAAAGTTTGTATCAGAGTGCTAGGTTGACCTTGGTTCGAGTCTAAGTTTGACTATGTGGAGCCCAGGGCGTCTATATATATACGGAACTTAGGCTTGACCTTACGGAACTTAGACTTAGTCGAGGGGGTATTAGACCCGAACTTTCGTCGCGTAGGATGACCCTTGGTTGATGGAATAGGTGACTGCAGTAAAGTGACGTACCGTGTGTATGTTCCGCGACATACTTACGACACGCCACTCCGCTTAAGGAGCCTTAGGATGTACATTCCCTTGCACAGTATTATATTCCTTCCTATGATCTATCCTCATCGATACTGGTTGTGTTTTGCTGCCACGATTGCCTGGGCAGAGTGAACTACGGCTCGAGTTGCGTCAGCATGAGCTCGTCGTGGATGAGAACTGACCAGGGCGTGATTCCAGAGACTTACGATTGCATTGAGAGGCGTCGTCTTATTGTGTTTTCGCGCCATGGGCGTTTGGTGGATCACCATTACCGGATTTCTCGGACGTGCCGATTGGTACCAGAGGATCAGGCTACTGCTAGAGTCCAGCCAGGATGTGATGACCTTCGATATACTGCTTATTCAGGATGATTGAGGCGCTGTTCAGCGTACAGACGAATGAGCCAGTTGTTGCTGCAAATGACGAGATGTCGCCCAGATGATTGGAGCTACTGCAGCCTGAGTATATACTTAAAGATATGATGGTGAGTCGCTAGTCACCTGAGGATGAATGACTAGGACAGGTGTTCGTTCACTTATCCCGATGAGAGGTCATCAGATAGATTGCTTCCAGCTAGAGACGACTTCACGCGGAGACGTTGAGAGTCGACAGAGACGATCGAATGTCAGGAGCCCATTTTCCAAGTTTAAAGTATACGGACAGACATGCAGGCAATTCCATGGACCTTCTAGAAGAATGAAACCCTAACTCGACATAATGACCGTGTGAAAGCCTTTGAACCTTAGGGTTTATGGCAGTTCCGCGGCGCCATTAGTGAGGCTTGGGTTTGCCCTTCTACGGCTAGACCACCGACGCTGTAGCATGTACTCGATACTATTAAACTGTAGTAAAGATGTTGATCTCTTGGGGGATTATGAGGTTCTGACGAGTCGATCGAATGATTCGACATCATTCGGATATCATGTGATGGGATGCTTTGCTTGGGAGACTCCAGATACGAGTATAGTCGTTAGAGCACAGTCCATGCAGCCACGATGAGATGAGTCCGAATCAGTCGATATTGAAGCAGAGTGGAGTAAAGAGTTCGCATGAGATTTCGATGAGATGACGTTCCACTCCGCTGACATCAGAGATGTGATACACACGTTGAGGACGCGTTCGGCTAGATATCTTCTACTGAGTGATGAAGATACCGAGTTCGTGATTTCGAGTCCATGTGAGGGACTTCGGATGGGCCGTAGCCGAGGGCATAGCAGTGCGCAGATAGAGACGCGACGTCGAAATGGTCGATGATACAAAAAAGCGGGACAAGAGGTACGTGCGAGACGCTGTTGAGCTGTTACTACTCCCTGTTAAGATTAAAGGTCGGAAATGCATACAGAGGCGATGGGATGCGACCAGCTTTCGAGTAGATGTTGTACTAAGGACGCGGATGTCCAGAGAGCGAGAAAAAGATTATGCAAGAGTACCATCCTCCATACAGATCAGCATAGGCAAGATCGGCAGAGACCTTGAGCAGGACTCCTTCCAGGACACTACTGCATTGATGTTTGCACCCAGGATCAGATGTGTGATGTGCATTCAGAGAGTCAGAGGCCGACGCCAGTGACATGCTGCTTTACGATTAGTCGTGAGGATTGATCGAGAGATGACCAGAGAAGTGCCAGAATGGAATCTTCCCCGTTAGCACACTTGACAGGGCCGATGAGCCGATTAATTGTGAGATTGGTAATCCACAGAGAAGATAAGGACCCAGAGGCAGAGGACGCCAGACCGTGAACATGAGGCAAGTAGATATCTTGCGCTGCTAGCATTGGATGCACCGACTCCTTCTCGACTTTGAAGGAGGAACTATTGACGACGGTATTTATGATTTGTGATGTTGTGATTCGATTATCACGAATCCGTCACTTTGGATTTCGGTATTTTGGGCGTTCTGTTTTCATGATTTAGTCTTGATGGCTGAGTTTCATTATATTTGTTTTTGTGCACCATGGTTGCACCCACTAGGTATTTATATTTTATGCATAGTCATTACGTTGAGGTATTGATTTTGATTTCATGCCTATTTTATGCCAGTGATTTGATTTACACTTCCAGCATAGTTTTCGTGTACCTTTAGTGTTTTGATTTGTTTTGTGCACGCTGATGCACATGGTTATGAGCTTATACACCGCGGTATACCTGATTTTGAGTGAGCCGTATTGTATACCGTCGATTTTGGATTTTCGCGCATGTTGGGCGCATGTTTTGAGATACGATTTTGGTGCACACCAGATGCACTAAATCGGGATTCTTTGTGCATGTCATATGCACCTGGTTTTGCTGTCAGGCACACACGTTGCCTATGACAGATGTTTCGTGCACACCAGTTGCACCTAGATGTTGATTTGTGCACATGTATGATACATATATGGATTTTGATTTCCGTGCGCACCAGACGCATATGGTGGTGTTATGTGCATTTTTGGGATTTATTCCTTTTGGAGCAGTACATTTTTATGATATTTGATATTCGTTTTGTACTGAGCAGGACTAGTCAGAGGACAATACCTAGATATATTTTGCATGCATTAATAGTTATCGAAGGGATTTCCAAAGAGAGAGCTATAGTCTCGGCATATACACCTACGCGTCCAATATGACATGAAACGTTATAAAAACAAGGAAACCCTTCTAAATTGTTTTCAAAACGGCGGAACATACATAGTAAACAAAAGATATATACATATATGGTTATTCTCTTATGAAAAACATCTGTCACTGTGCAGTGTTACGCGCATCGCACAGCGAATTAAAAAGATTTGGCATGCATTTACATCAGCTATTCACATGTATAGATTTGATGTTTACGTGTATAGTTCTGATCTATATCATATTGGTTTTGTATTGGATTTGACATTTGTGTCCTTACCATGACTCCGATGATTGCGGGATGCTTGACGGAGTGACGCTTTTCAGTTATCTGCTCAGTACTCATGCGCATGCATTGCGCTATGATGTTTTATGTAATGATGATTCAGAGCCCCGACGACTTGGAATTTGTATTGAAATATTTTAGTATTTGGGGGTTTAAATTTAAATTCGGGGACTGAATTTCTTTAAGGGGGGTAGATTGTAACGTTTCAAAATAATAAAATATGATTTTGGGAATTTTTATAATTTAATATTATTTTAATGAATATTTTAATATTCGGGTTTAATTAAATACAAATAAATGAGGGAAAATTGTGGAAAATTCTAAAATAGGATATTTTATGGAATTACACCGTTTTTAAGTTTCTATGATTAGTTATATGCTAATTTAGTGCTAATCGCGATTAAAAATCGCTAATCGGATTTTTGGCATTTTGTGCAAAAATGTGCACATATCATTTTCCACACTTGTTACATGTTTTGGGTGCATGGTTCTTAAGGTTTGCCATTGTGTGAGAAAAAAGAAAAGAAAAGGGAAAAAGTGAAGCATGATGAATATGAGAGAGAGAGGGTAGGTATAGGTCAACTTGCTTTTTGAAATACCTTACCCCCATCATTTCCCATCTTACTTTCTTTCTCCTTCTCCATGAGAGCTGTTGCTGCTCAAGCTCCCTCTTCTTCTTCCTCCTCCTTCAATTCCCCCAAAACACCATTAAAACAAACCCAAAACCCCATTCCCACTTCTCAAAACTTGTTCCCGGGCTCGCTAGCTACACATCGGACCAAGCAAGATAGGATTTTGAGGACTTTGAGCAACTCAAGAATTTTCTTGAGTTGCCAAAGAAGGTAATTTCTGCACCCTAGAGTAGTATTTCAATTTCCTTGTGCATCTATGCTAGTTTCATATCGATATTGTGTTGTTTGTGGACTTTGGAGAATTCAAGTTAGGGTTTAGGTGAGATCTGAAATTAAAGATGCAATTGAGGATTTTGGTGACTTTAGAAACCCTGGTGTGATGTTATTTTGGACAATACCTGGAACATGAAAGCAGAATACGGATTATGGAATTGATATCAGGGAAAAACTGTAAATCTGGGTGCGTATTGTGTAATCTGCTATCACCCCGAGACCCCAAAAATAAAATTGATTAGACAGTAACATGTGCAGGCATCCAGGAAGCTAACCCCAAGACCCAAGCCCCTAACTCCAAGACCTGGCCGCAGATTTATTCTGTTTGGCCGCAATTTGCGGCCAAACCTACCCCATTTTGGCTCGTTTTGGTTCTGGTGTTCCCTTATCTGTAGTTTAGACCCCTGGTATGTATAGATTTGTCTAATTTGACCTAGGGTGAAATCTGGAGCCTATTTCCTTAGTTGCTGTTTTGGATTCGTGTTTCCGTATTCCGTATTTTCAATTCTGAAATTGTGTATTGTGTTTTACCTCGACTATTTGGCGTTTATACGACGATAACGAGGATTGATAGATGGTTTTGAAGTTGTGCCCGTAGGTTCTAACCTATAGGCCCCTTATCGTATCGTTTTGGGTTTCGTGTGCCGTTTTAGATTTGATTTGGTTTTAATGCGCATATACGATACTTTGATATGTAGGTATACCATGAAGACTTCGGGACGACAAGAAAGCGCGTGGCGACGTCCACAAATGAAGACGCAAGGTGAGTAGATTATATCTACGGGGGAAGTCGGGTGGATGGTGTATAGCACCCCCGCAGTCCGTAGTCGATATACATATATGATAGTTATAGTGTGTCGTATTTGTGTTAGGTGTATTATGGATAGTTTAGGGTTAGAAGCAACTAGTGTAGTTTATAGCCGCGAACCCAAGAATAGATTTGCACCTATACGTACACCCTTGCATATTCATTATACTTGCACTGTGTTTGATGGATAGTGGATGACTTTGGAGATGAGTTGATGATATTGGGTTTTGTGCCGCGAGATCGGTGATTTGTTATGATTTGTATTTGGGATACGACATGTGATCTCTAGCGGGCCTTTGGACGTGTGTTTACACACGCAGTCATATTGATGGTATCAGTTGTACTAGACTTAGATCATGTAAGTCCGCGGCAGCGCCCCGGCCGTCTAACAGACGCCAATATACGGAACAAAACTTTTACGACTGGCGCTATCTCGTACTATAACCCGGATATGCCATTAAAGCTAAACTAACAAATTGTAAAGAGGGTAGAATTGTTATACCGAACGATCCGAGTCCTTCAGTCTCTAACCATCATCCCACGCTTTGTTGCGGCGGCTTCGATCTTCTGAAACTCCAGTCTCGTTGTCCAGGTGGCACCACGTCGACGGATCTTTAAACGGGCTCCCGCCTCTGAACCGAGGCAACTCGGTCGTCAAGTTTGTTAAAAGAGATGACCAAGATGAAGTAGAGAATGAGTAGAATGTATTTTCTCGTTACGTCCAAGGCAAAAGACGAACAGTTAATAGAAGTTGACATTTGGAGTCGGGTGAATGGAAATTGAACTAGGAAATTTCCATACACAAAACTATCATGATCTTTTGCAAAAATGAATGAATCAAAATCCCATACCCTTACAAGAAGGGCCGGCCAAACTATATAGGAGAGGGAGAGTGAATGTAGGAGAGGGGAGGGTGAGCTTAAGCCTTGAAACTTATCATAACAAAGAATGAATCATGAAACACCTAGTGTGAACATAATTAAAGCAAAGGATGAATCATCAAGCAAGTCATCACAACATTAAATGCACCATTAATGAACTAATGACTCATGAAGTTAGTCACCATTTCTAGAACCTTCTAGAACACTGACTCACCACATCAAGAAAAGATAAATCCGTATTTAACCGAATGTTAAATACGGCTGATAGAAAACTGGAAACTGGCAACTTCCAAAAGTGATCCTGAAACGAACTTCAGGATAACCCCGTAACAGTATATACATACCCGCATTTGTATTAAGACCGAATACAAATGCAACTGAAACAAAGATATTATATCTACACAGTATAATACTGGGATTCGGCTTATACCAAAGCATACCGGTATTATCTGCCCGAAAAATAACACGTGCGAAAACACACATGCTTTTTCCGAACCCTGCCATAAACCCATACGGCATCTACAACGTTTCGTCCGAACTTGGGAAAGTGTCTGTGGGGGACTCTAATGACTCATCAACACACTGGCACTGGGTATAACCATTTAGCACGTCAGAGGTAAAAGCTGTACGTAACGGTTTGCCTATGTATCGATTGGAAGGGAAGCTGACGAGCGAACTCATCTATAAACCCTACTGAGCCTGACAGTGACAATATCCGTACAGTCCGGAACGTTCGTCTATGAGTATCGCATATTAGGCCTAGGGGGTCGGTAAACGTCAGACCCCCAATAGTTGCATAAGTCGTGTCAAAGAGCAGCCCAGAACACCCTGAGATACTACTGGTATATCTACCAGTATATCTCGATTACCCTGGCCAGGGATTTCGTGTAATGGCTCTCCTAAACATAGCGCGATCTCCCCCCAAGTACCGGGAGAGACGAATCCCCTGCCGATCCGCTCACTTGCCTCCAATGTGGCTCGGGACTGTACCCAAAATATACCTGTTTGCACGACTCCTTTGACCCGTGGTAGGGTATAAATCAAAGCACAGTGGGAACTCACATGAGACAAATGACGACCTCAGGTCGATGAACTAACCTGTACACATGTCACCAGGGAACTGCTATCTGACGATATGTATAATAGCAACTAGCATGTTCCAGGCGAGTCCTGTCCGGTGTACTCATAACCCAATGAGAACCTGTATACATCTTAGGTGATCCAACTGACACCATTGGCTTATGAGACCGGTTACCGCCCCTCGTCGGGTTCTCGAATGTATACACTAGTCTACTCCGGAGTATCGATGCCCTGTCTCAAAACTCCCATGACTAGGGACATTTTAAGGATATGCTTACAGACCCCAGCTCCCACTTATATGATCGCCATCATACTGCTGGTAGTCAAGCAAGAATCTTATGGGCTCTATCAATATCTACATGATGATAAAGACAAACCAGATAGCATACTATCATCTCAAGTAAGACTGTTTATCGGTATAGGTCCTCCCTCAATCATTGCAATCACGTACTTGCGATCCAATAATTGACTTAGAGGGCACTATATCCAACAATCTCTCACTTGCACTTAAGGCTAATTATTTTGATGTCGTGTACTCACAGCTCGTGTGATACCAAGCATCCAACTCCTCTACTAATCAGTTTCGCAAAGCTCGTTTGCAAAACTATTGTGTTCGAGAAATAGCCTCAGTGAGTGGATTCGCTTCGGTGTTTCTTTCTGTATCTCTCTATATCTCAACCTCGCGGAGAAAACCATCTCCTGAGTTGACTAATACCTGTCTTAGAATATGTCTGGATATCTGATGGGACCTAGTTCATAAATGAACTCCAAATCCAAACTTCTTAGACTGTATCAATCACTGAAACTAATCAGTGTCTAGCACCATGCCTCCCACAGTATCCCTTTGGACCACCTGTCCAAAATATTGTCCCTCGTCTGAGGGAAAACTATAACTTTGACAATCGCTCTGTTATCCAGGTCACCTTTGAAGCCTGGAATGATAACCGTCTCCCGAAGGAGGCTGCCGTCATCAAATCCATAGAACATTCACTTATGTTCTAAAACTGCTTCCGTATGTTTCTTCAGGATTGGATTAATATAAACTTATCGCATCTAGTGCAAAAACGACATCTGGTGTGGTACTTGACATCTCATGATTGACTCAATTGCCCAAGTAAGTGATCTGTCAATCATGTACGTCCCTCTCCCCTTTAGTCTGTAAGAAACCTTTAGAGAGGGTGACTCCATCACCTGCAGGTACACCACCATGCCAGGAGTCATCTATTCTAAAATACTATTAGAATACTATCAAAGTACCCACATTAGGAAACTACCCAAATCTAGATCTAAAACCATAGATCTAGTAACCAGAATGTCAGATATTATATCCATATCCTTTGTGGAGAAACAACTGTGTGACGATCACAGTACAACTGATCGTAGTATAGGAATTTTACTTCCTACTCTGTGTATGTCATCCAAATACCAAAACATCACACCCTACTACCTTCTTAACAGATCCATCCCATATTCTGATGAAGTCAAAACCCATGACTGTCACATTAGATGATCTATCTCCGCTATAATTGCTCAAGTCTATAAATAGACATAAGCTACTTGCCCACTATACTTCCGTTGCTCCCACTGATTACGACAACCCTCTGGCAGAATAATATATACGTACACTTCAAAAACTAGTTTAGAACGACGCTATACATATCCTCCTGCCGGGTCTCATAGTCTAGAACAACAGCAGTGTCAAGTTTGGGTAAACAAGAACCTCCCTGCCACCTTCCTTGAGGCTACCGGAGTACCTCTCGGGTGTCTGAGGTTACCCACCATATCTGCGGAGTGGCTAATGGAATGTCAAACCTGATTAAATATATAGGTCCTATTAAATTTTTCGTAATCGTTTGCGGTTCTGGAATCACTTCCAGTTCTACCATACTCCCACTTATGTTTTCTGAAAAAATCCCTTTTAATTAAACTGTGGCGAGTCAAGAACAATATCACTATTGATCTTTCAGATGGTAGAAAATCAACCCTCGTCGAAGCTAGGGTCAATCCACAAACTTCCATTACAGAAACGTGCCTTGAGTTTTCCAGTGTCTGTTTTTAAGCATAAGCTGGACAACTCCCCTTACCTTAACATCGTTAAGATATGAAGCAATCTATATCCAATATAGAAAAACATAGGCACTTATTTAATTTGGAACCAAATTCTAATCATGCAGCTATCTCCAGTGCATATCAACTTAATGGAGAGAGGCTAATCTGCATTACTCAACTTAGGAATCCATCCATTTATGAGTAACCTGAAAGAGAAACAACTTTCTCAAAACCATTACTATCATCTGAATACCAATTACAAGAATCTACATCTTCGATTTCTTTGAAGAATCCCGATACTTGTGATACATGGTTCTCTACTTTATTCCTATACCCATAACTTCTCAATACTTAGACATTGTATTTCTACGAAACACTTGTCTATAAACTAAAGAAGTCACAAGTAAATAGAATATAGTACGAGGACCAAGCCTTTTGTCCTGATGGACACTGGACAACATACAATACTCTGTATAAGTCCGCTGAGTTGAATAACTCAAAACCTGTGCGTCGTAGGTTGAAAACTGTCCCCAGGCGATTTCCTCAAATATCTCCAATTTCAACGAATTCTGATATAATGAGGATGATCACCTAAATCACAATAACTTGCTCCCACTCAACATCTGTAAAACCATACAGATGTGAAAATCATATCTGGTAAATACATACCCTGGAGTAAGTATCTAATCGGGAAATCAGTTTTTCAATTAACAATGCACATTTTAACTGAAACATGAAAATGTTTCGAAGGGGTGTCATGGTATTCTTAGTAATGTCTCTTCAATAATCTAATTCATGACTTTAACCGTATATTTTCCTGCCATCTTTCCAATTACCTGTATTTGTCTTTAGTCGTTACTTTTTGTACACCATCATTAGGCTAAGTGGTTTTCTACCTTCCCTACTGTTCGGCACCAGCCTATAGTTTGGAAGAAGAATATCCAGTAAGCATAATAGGTGTACCCACGTAATCCTAGGAGTACTCTCAATCTTGAGAGAAGGTGATGATAAAAGTCAACTGAATAAACCTTAATCCTATTTCTCCGGAACTAGAATCCATCCTCAAAAAAATATCCTTCGAGTTCGTATATAACCATACGATGGATTTATCCAATGGAATTGGATGTTCGTAGTGATACGGGTTGTTCAGGAGAAATCAAAGGTGAAGTAGGAGTGGCGATGAAATACGTGGTTTGGTCGTGAATGTTAGTAGTCGCAATTTACTTTGCCCTCTTTCTAATCCCTTTATTTTGTCTTTATCTATTACCTTCTGTACACCCGGCTTAGGCTAATTGGTTTTCTTCATTCCCTACATTTCGGCAACTGCCTATGGTTTGGAATAAGACTATCCAATAAGCGTAATAGGGTGTACTCCCTTAAACCAAGGAGCCCTCGCAACCTGAGAGAAGGCGATAATAAAAGACAACTGAATAAACCAATTCTATTTCTCCTGAACCTGGATCCATCCTCGAAGAAGTCCCTTTGAGTTCGTATATAACCATACGATGGATCTATCCAATGGAAGTGGATGTCCGTAGTAATACGGGTTGTTCTGAGAAATACAAAGGGTAAAAGAAGGAGCTGCAATGACTTATGCAACTATAGACAATCCAAAAGCCAGTATATTAAGAAGGTTCGGTCAACTTTGGTCACTGAGTTATAGTCTAGGGTCGTTCAAAGGTCGCTGCCAAAGAGAGAGAGAAAAGAAACACTCTGCGTGCACTCTAACCTAGATCAGAATGGTCATCACTTTATCCAATTAGGAAACCTCCCACTATAATCTCAATTTCTTCTCCAAACCTGAAAGAAGAATTAGTCGGGATCACCCGAAGAGTAAACCAACTCATCAGTGAGATTCGGGATCCAACTCTCATCGCATAATAACGTGACGGTATCCACTCACGTTAGAAAACTCCAGAAGGTATGCTCAAGTTTTTCAAGTTTCCTGTATGTTTGAAACTCCCGATATAATTTTTTTTATCCCATGCTCTTAGGACCTTGACGTAGGCCAACAAATCATAAGTCACATGTCAAGTTCTGCCCGTCGTTGTCCTGATTAATTTAGGTCATCGTACATGCCCTTGACGTAGGCCAACAAGGCTGTACGTCTGTCCTAAACTAATGCATCTATCTATGCAACAAATGAATACCCAGCAGCTACCAAACACTATGCCTTGACGTAGGCCAACAAACATAGCTTGAATACTACTGACCATCCATAAGAAATGACGGAGGTTTACGGCTGGTTTTTGGCGAAAAACCTTTAACGTAATGAATTTGATCTCGTTGAAGGAACCTGATAGATAAATATAGTGGCGAAAACCTTTTGCTAAAGAAATCACTCCCGGTGAAGGGATCTTGGCTCTTTCCTCGTGGAATGAGGTGCAGGATATTCTAACTGAATACCACTATGCAAAGCAACTTGTAATCGGATATATTTAAGTTATTACCCTGACGTAAACTTCTGCCCAAGGGGTCACTCCCGGTGAAGTGATCTCGGCCCTTGCCTCGTCGAATGAGGTGCAGGATATTCTAACTGAATATCACTGTGCAAAACAAAATGAAATATCTTTGTAATTTGTTCCAACAACATCAAATATAGGTTTGTTTTATCTTGCATTGATAAGAATCAACGCAGTCCCATCAATCAATCACACCAGAAAAGAACGAAAATAAAATGTACGTATATGTCATCCGCATTCGCCACTGGGTCCCGTTACCCGTTAGGTTACTTAACTAACGACAGAGCGGGGGTTGGACTAGCGCGGGTGTAAAACATATACAACATCTAATAGTATATAGACTAATATAAAATAATCGCTCCAGGCGTGATAATATGCAACATTACAGAAAAGTAATAAGCATCACAGAACAATACAGATAATCTGGGATCCCCGGGTTTCATAGAGCCGCTGATGAAAACCGACGTTCCCCTGGTCGTGTGGTTAGCCTGTGCAATGAAACCTAGACCCTTACGGGTGCGGAAAGTTACCCGCCAAAACCTGAAGCGAGGTAGTCCCCACAACATAGTGAATGGAACACCCGGCACTTCACGGACTCCGATAAATTGAGCACCCCACCTTGGGTCAACCTTACCCCCTACGAGTGCGGCGAATAGTCTGCCAATTCTAGAGTGAGGTCCCTTTGCCTCTCAAAGCCATGAGATACGGACCCGTTTCCCTCCAGAACCCGGCTATCCGTGCACTCCTTCGCGGGATAAACCTAGTACAAAAATGAAAATATGTACAACGGGTACATCGAACTCGACCCGGTCGTGCCCCAAAAGAATATTATACAACAGGCAGTGACGACAGTCCACATATTGGACGTTCGCCCCGCAATATCAAATGTACAAATAAATCCAAACTGCACTATCATTGCACCCTGCTATCCTCCACGAAAAATCCGCAACATCACAGCACAACACAAAACATCAACGCGAATGTCACGTTCGCAAACCCGTCTAAAAGAACTATAGCAATCAGACGCGGTTTACCGATCAAATGACATTCCCGGTCGGAGATATAAAGTAAGTACTGTAAACTAACAAATTTAAAATTTCGATCAACAAAAATTTCCCGAAGTGGGCCCCACACGCATCTGCTGTACAGTAACCAAAACTGGGCCCAAAAGAACAATACCAGAAACCAAAATTCCCTGCATAGAAGCCACTGTACAAATTTTGTTCACTGTTCCCACTAAACCGCCGCGGATGCGCGGTCAAACCCAAGGTTTGACCGCGGATCCGCGGTGGTTTAGTGAGATCACGTTACCAAATTTGTACGTATTGGTTTAAAAATCCTGCTTGTTTTTCTGAAGTGCTCAAAATGAATTTTAGAACAGATTTAAAATCGACAGAAACTTCATGTAGAGAAAATTGTGATTTCGGAAATTTCGTTCGATCGGTCTTTTAAACGAGTTAGCACAAGTTAGTATAGCTTAATGGTGAGGCTCTGATACCACTGTAAGTCCGCGGCAGCGCCCCGGCCGTCTAACAGACGCCAATATACGGAACAAAACTTTTATGACTGGCGCTATCGCGTACTATAACCCAGATCTGCCATTAAAGCTAAACTAACAAATTGTAAAGAGGGTAGAATTGTTATACCGAACGATCCGAGTCCTTCGGTCTTTAACCATCATCCCACGCTTTGTTGCGGCGGCTTCGATCTTCTGAAACTCCCGTCTCGTCGTCCAGGTGGCACCACGTCGACGGATCTTTAAACGGGCTCCCGCCTCTGAACCGAGGCAACTCGGTCGTCAAGTTTGCTAAAAGAGACGACCAAGATGAAGTAGAGAATGAGTAGAATACTTTGTCTCGTTACGTCCAAGGCTATGGACGAACGGTTAATAGAAGTTGCCATTTGGAGTCGGGTGAATGGAAATTGAACTAGGAAATTTCCATACACAAAACTATCATGATCTTTTGCAAAAATGAATGAATCAAAATCCGATACCCTCACAAGAAGGGCCAGCCAAACTATATAGGAGAGGGAGAGTGAGTGTAGGAGAGGGGAGGGTGAGCTTAAGCCATGAAACTTATCATAACAAAGAATGAGTCATGAAACACCTATTGTGAACATAATTAAAGCAAATGATGAATCATCAAGCAAGTCATCACAACATTAAATGCACTATTAATGAACTAATGACTCATGAAGCTAGTCACCATTTCTAGAACCTTCTAGAACACTGACTCACCACATCAAGAAAAGATAAATCCGTATTTAACCGAATGTTAAATACGACTGATAGAAAACTGGAAACTGGCAACTTCCAAAAGTGATCCTGAAACGAACTTCAGGATAACCCCGTAACAGTATAAACATACCCGCATTTGTATTATGACCGAATACAAATGCAAATGAGACAAAGATATTATATCTACACAGTATAATACTGGGATCCGGCTTATACCAAAGCCTACCAGTATTATCTGCCCGAAAAATAACACGTGCGAAAACGCACGTGCTTTTTCCGAACCCTGCCATAAACCCATACGGCATCTACAACGTTTCGTCCGAACTTGGGAAAGTGTCTTTGGGGGACTCTAATGACTCATCAACACACTGGCACTGGGTATAACCATTTAGCACGTCAGAGGTACAAGCTGTACGTAACGGTTTACCTATGTATCGATTGGAAGGGAAGCTGACGAGCGAACTCATCTATAAACCCTACTGAGCCTGACAGTGACAATATCCGTACAGTCCGGAACGTTCGTCTATAAGTATCGCATATTAGGCCTAGGGGGTCGGTAAACGTCAGACCCCCAATAGCAGCATAAGTCTTGTCAGAGAGCAGCCCAGAACACCCTGAGATACTACTGGTATATCTACTAGTATATCTCGATTACCCTGGCCAGGTATTTCGTGTAATAGCTCTCCTAAACACAGCGCGATCTCACCCCCAATACCGGGAGAGAAGAATCCCCTGCCGATCCGCTCACTTGCCTCCAATGTGTCTCGGGACTGTACCCAAAATATACCTGTTTGCACGACTCCTTGGACCTGTGGTAGGGTATAAATCAAAGCACAGTAGGAACTCACATGAGACAAATGACGACCTCAGGTCGATGAACTAACCTGTACACATGTCACCAAGGAACTGCTATCTGATGATATGTATAATACCAACTAGCATGTTCCCAGCGAGTCCTGTCCGGTGTACTCATAACCCAATGAGCACCTGTATACATCTTAGGTGATCCAACTGACACCAGTGGCTTGTGATACCGGCCACCGCCCCTCGTCGAGGTCTCGAATATATACACTAGTCTACTCCGGAGTATCGATGCCCTGTCTCGAAACTCCCACGACTAGGGACATTTTAAGGATATGCTTACAGACCCCAGCTCCCACTTATATGATCGCCATCATACTGCTGGTAGTCAAGCAAGAATCCTATGGGCTCTATCAACATCTACATTATGATAAAGACAAACCAGATAGCATACTATCATCTCTAGTAAGACTGTTTATTGGTATAGGTCCTCCCTCAATCATTGCAATCACGTACCTGCGATCCAATAATTGACTCAGAGGGCACTATATCCAACAGATCAGTACCCCAGATTATGTGATATGGTGATGAGGATACCAAATAATTGATGAGCTGATTGTGATATTGACCCGTACCCAGCAATTGGGATGCCGTACGACGATTTACCGTACGAGCTGTATATTGATGATAGATCCGCGCGCATGACTCGAGGATGTCAGATGATATACTGTATCGTACGTGATACTGTTGAGGCGGGATCACCGACTATTATATTATTTATATATATATCGACTAAGATTTAGGTGGTTTCCATACCTCTCCTGTTGGACTTGGCTTAGTAGATGTTAGACTAGACCCGAGTCATACCTATTTCAAAACTAACGAATCGGGAATATCTTAAGGACAAGTAAAGAGATTCTATGGGTATTTTCAAATGACGTATCTACTCTTAAAAACATCGTAACCCTTATTTTACCAAAACCCCAATTCGTCTTATTTCAAATGGCACCACTGCAGGACATGTACATATTGGTGTAGATTCTTCACTGTTGCATTGATTATTCGATTCCGCATCGCATCGCATGTGTTTATTTTTATATTGCAATCATGCTGTTAGGACACCAGTACCATTATCGATGATACCTATGTTCCACGTACACTTGCTTGCCGGCTCACACATTTCATCATCAATAATTGCCATGTCACTACACAGTAGTATTATTGCATCAGGTTATGACCTTGTATGTGCATACTTTTACTCTAGGTCATATACATCATGCTTTCTGATTATACGCATTGAGATATTCGTTTTCATGATATTTCTGGATTTGGGAACCGTGGATAATCTCAAAGGAGAGTATGTACTTATTTGAAAAACCCGGTTTCTTTGATATGATATTTGTGCAGCCACCATGAGATTTATCGGTTCTGATTATATACCCCATACGAGGAGTGTGTGCCGTATGAGGGTACATGGTGGGGCCCGGTATGGTTCCCCTCGGCAAGATGATCGAAGGATTATGCCGATTGAGCCTGGAGGTCGGCGAGTACCTACCGGTGATTGTATTTGAGCTCGGAGGATATCCAGGAGATACCGACCGGAGTTGAGAGATGGACATGGGTAGACCCGTGCTGCCGGGGCCGCGGGCTGATACCGCAAACGGAGCCCGAGATGGATGAGGATTTACGTGCCAATGCTAGGCACAGGTTTCATGATGTTTTCCATGATTTTGATTATATCCTCACATTTACATGCATGATGCTTATTGTCATTGGGTGACGGGTGGACGGGGTCCACGGTTATACAGACTTTCATTACATTGATCATACTTCATTTGTATATATAACAGGGTATGAGGGAACTGTTATATATACCATTACACCAATATTAGTGGAATGGGACGCTAATATATGTGTATTGATATCCATTTTGATACTTCATCATATTTACTTCATGCAGACATACCTTATATTTATGACATCTTATTACTTGAGACACTGGCATGAGTATTTGGCACTACCTACATGTTTAGATGTTACATTGCCACCTTATCATGCTTCAGGCTTATTCTTTGAGGTTTATATATCTGATTGTATTGACCTAGGATTATGCCGTGCATTCAATTTCTGCTTGTAGATATTCTCTATTCACGAGTTGGCAACTCACCCCCGTTGTGCCACAGTTCTTGCAGGTTTTGCCGTACAGGTTCCATAGCGGCATTTCTGGCAGTAGTTCCTTGCGGGTGAATTGCATTTGGTAGGTGGGTTCTTTTGAATCAAGAACCACCATTGTACTTGTATTTTTCCTTTGTATCTAGAATTCCATCAACCAAAACTTGTATATTGTTTCAGACTTAGACACCAGTGATGTATTATTTCGACCTTAGAGTCACGCTTAGCAGTATTACGGTTTTCATGCTTATTGAGTTTCTTTTGGATTTGATCCTCGCCATTCGGCGTTGTATATTATATTGCTTGCGTGGTTGTGACCGTCGATTGACGAAGAGCTAGCTCCCGCTTGGGGATGCCTTTTATCACTGCATATATATTTTTCTTGTTGTACCCCGTTCGGGGCCAATTTTTACAAAAGAAATTCTGCCGAATTTTTTAGAAAAGACTTTACATTTTTAAAATGCATATTCGGCTTAGTTATTTAAAAACCTTGACTTTAAACATGTTTTTCTTCACTTCTTTAAACCAGTTTTCTTTATTTACTCTTAAAATGGTTTTACATATCTGGGCTTTTGGCTTACTTGAATCAGATGGAGTCCTATAGACTTCATATGGTTCAAGGGCCAGTCACGTGCTCTTTCGGATCGTGACAGAGAGAGAGAGAAGTTTATATTTATTCTTGCGGTTTCTCCAAATCCAGAAATCTCATGAAAATCCGAAATCCCAATCTCAAGTATAAATAAACATTGAATTCTAACATATTGGGCTCCGGCAATCCAGACTGGCCCTGATAATGATGCATGAAAATGAACGTATAAATATGCATGACAATCACAGTAATAAATGCAATGTCTAAGCTATCAGCTAACAATGGATATCAAAGAATTAATATTCTCTACAGTGTATGTAGCATGGCAATTACCGATGATGATGTGTGTGAGCCAGCAAACAGGGGTACGTGGAACATACGCATCATCGGTAATGGTGCTGGTGTCCAGACAACATGGTTTCATAACAATAATGAAAGAACAAGTATAAGCATGCAATTGCGATATGAATAATATGAATGTGCGATGATAACCACAAGAATATGCAGGAATAGATAGCAATGCAACGATAAGGAATACACATTTTATATAATTGAGTCATACAGTTTGGCATTTGAAATCGCATGAATCGTGGTTTTTAGAAAATAGGACATGTCTTTAAAATACCCATGATTCGTCAGTTTTTGGAAATAGGTATGACTCAAGTCTAGTCAAACATCTACTAAGTAAACTACAGTACTAGACTAACAGGTTAGTCGAAAGGGGTGGGAAAACCACCTAAGTGTGAGACGATATATATATATATATATATATATATATATATATATATATATATATATATATATATATATATATATATATATATATATATATATATATATGTCGGTGATCCCACCTCAATAGTATCCCATACGATACCCTATAAAACATGACATCCTCGAGTCAAGAGTGTGGATCTATCTTCAATATAGCTCGTACGGTAAATCCATCGTACGACATCCCAAATCTGGGTATGGGTCAAATATCACATTTACCTCATTATTCATCAGGTATCCTCTTTATCATATATCATGCTCTGGGGGTACTGATCTACATCTAGTACAATACTGATACCATCTATGTATATGCATGCGTGTGTATGAAAACACTACGACTAAAGAACCCGCTAAAATCTCATGTCGTATCTCAAATATGAACAATGTCACCTCACCGATTTCATGGCCTCAAGCCCAATCTCATCGACTCATTTCCAATCCCAAGTACTATCCTCATAATCCATGTATATGTATACGTATACACACACACACACACAGTCCCATACCCATGTGTGCGTATATATCTATATATATATATATATATACACACACACACAGGTAAATAAAAGTATGCAAGTGTGTGTGTGCATGTGGGTGTAACTATTATTCTAGGGTTTCGTGATTTTCCCAAAACTAACCCATGATCTACTACGATCCTACTTGCTAAACTATCCAGTTTTATAACACATAAACATATAAACACACACACACACACACATATATTTATCATATATAGTATTTACTACGAACTGCGGGGGTGCTATACGCCATCCACCCGACTTCCCCTGTAGATATATATCTACTCACTTTGATCTTCGTTTGCCGATACCGACGTCGCCACTCGCTTACCTGTCGTCTCGAAGTCCTCGTGGGGCACCTATACATCATAACGTATCGTACAGCATTAAAATCCAATTTAAAACCAAAACGACACGCGTTCCACACATAGGTCAAAACCTATGGTCAACTTTCGCAAATCAACCAAGCATCACCCGATATAGACGTACAAACGTCAAGTGATCGATACCAAACACAAATATCAAAACTCCAATTCATAAACATCGCAAACATAAAGCATCAACTTTGAAAACATGCTCCAGATTTTACCCTTATTCAAATTAGCCAATTTTGCACATGTGGAGGGTCTAGTTTACTGATATAGGAGCTACAGACGAAGCACGAACCCCAAATGAGGTACCCAGGCCGCAAATTACGGCCCACGGGATTAAAATTACGGCCATGGTGTTAGGGTTTGGTCTAGGGTCTCTGTGGTAGCTTCCTGGGTGCCTGCATGACTCACAGTGTTTGCTAAATAAATTCTAGGGTACCCCGGTGTTAGCAGATATCAATATACCGTCAAAAAATCCATAATTTCCAGTGTCGGCAGATTTTCAAAGTTCGTAATTGGGGTTAAGTCTCTGGTCTTGTCCAGAATTTAACACTAAAGGGGATTGTATGGCCCTTACTAACCTCAATTTCACAAACACAACTCAAAAGTCCCTCAAACCCTAACTAGGAATTTCTAAAGTTCACTTAACCGCATCAAAACACTTCTAAACTAACATGAGTGCTAAAGAAATAGAAATACAACACTATTGGTATAAGAATTACCTCATTTGGCAACTCAAGGATTTTCTTGAGCTGCCCCAAGTCTCCAAAATGCAAACTTTCTTTGTCCAAAGTGTAGCTTATGAGCTTGTCCACACTTTTAAAGAAGTGGGGCTGAACTTTTAGTGTTGTTTTGATGGTGTTGTGAGGCTTGAAGTGGAGGAGGGAGATGGGGCTGCCTTGGTGATGAGAGAATGAGAAAGATGAAGGAAATGAAGAGAAAAGCAATGAGCCTTGACTATGATTGACCCCTCACCCTCTCTCTCTCTCTCATGCCCATACCTCTTTTTCTAACATTTTCTTTTCTATTCTTTTCCTTTTCTCTTCTTCTCTTAATTAAAACAAAACCCAAAATAAAAATGAACAGAAGCCATGAAAGAAAATGTAACAAAGTGTGAAAATGACATGGTGCATATCTTGTGCAAAAAACCGGATTAATGCGAGATTAACGATGTTTAATCGCGATTAGCAATAAAATAATGTATAATAAATAACAAAATTTCATATTTTGTTTAGATCCAATAAAACACACTCTTTTTAGTAATTTCTATAATTTTCCAAATTTTCCCCAATTTATCGGTATTTAATTATACCGTCTTATTAAAATATTCAATATATTCATTATTTAATTATAAAAATTCCCAAAATTAATATTTTATTTTTCTAAAATGTTTCAGATTTCCACCTTACCACGTTCAAGAGAACGTGCAAAACGGTGGCTTTTGAGTACAGTCCCGAGTCACATGGAGGCAATGAGCGATAGGAAGGGTTTCGTCTCTCCCGGTAAAGGGAGTTGATGTTGCGCTATGCTCGATTGGCCATAACAGGAAATCCCTGCTCAGGATTGCTGAGATCTACTGGTAAGTGTTATCAGTAGTTTCTCGAACCGTTATGGACATTGCATCGGCATGACTTTTCAGGCTATTGGGGTCTGAAGTTACACCACCCTAGGCTGTGATATGCGACATATCAGGCGAAGAGACCGGACTGTACGGTAGTGTTACTGATTGGATTCGCAGGAGTACGAATAGGCTTGCTTTTTGATCTTCTAATCGCTCAATACCCGGGTGGCCGTTATGTTTAGCAGACCGCTTGCGGCTTGTGGGTGTTTGATATGATCATCACCTACTGCCGGTGTATTGACGAGTCTTTAGAGTCCTAAACAGAGCTTTCCTAGCTCAAGCGAAATGGAATAGGAGCACATATGTGATATGTGCAGGACCGAGGTTGATACGATATGAGATACCGAATTCTATTCTCGCGATATGTGATATCGGTCGGTTATATATGATAAAGCCGGGTTATCGGATCAAGTGTTAATTCGATAAGTTGATTCATATAGTATTAGTCGGTTGTATATGATATAGCCGGATTATTAAATCAAGAGTTGATTTGATAATTTAATGTATAATTATATATTTGATATATTATATTATATTAACTAATATTAAGCTCACTTATGATTTCTTTTCTCACTAGTTGTGCACATTGTATATATGCGATATGTATATTTGTGTACATGTATTGTGTCATGTTTGATGATACATACATGATGGTTGTATGAGATTAATACCATGCTAGGGTTAAGTTCGGGTTTCTATTTATGTTAAGCTAATTCAAAAGAGATTGAGTTTGTCATGGTAAAGCTTGGACAAAAGATTTTGGATAAGCTTTGACAAAGTCAACTCTTTTGTCTAGTTAAAGATATTTATCAAACCCAACCCTTAACCATAGTGTGTGGTTTATTCTCTACATGATTTAAGCATTATGGTTTTAACTCACCCATGGTTGCAATAATTCATTTGGATGAATTATTCATATGTGTTTCTTCTTCATCTTCTTCTTCTTCTTCATAAAAAGCTTACTAGCTTCAATGGAGTTATGAGAAAAAGTATGAGAAAATGAAATCTAAAGTGAGCCCACATCCTACTTCAACATCCTCTAGTACTTGCCATTTATTAGATTATGTTTACTTCACTAATTACATTATTAGTGAAGAGAAGCTTGGGTTAGCGTCTCCTCGACGTAGATCATCTTCGGCCTCGAAGTCTTCGAAACAAGCATGTTTATTTCTTCAACGGAGCCTCTTTAGAGTCCGGAGATCACGATCGCAGCGAAGGGGACTACTACATGGAGCTATTTGAAGTGAAGGACCGATCTACAAAGGTTGTATTCCTTCCTCACTTTTAGTTACAAAGTGTTTGCATATGTTTTCCGTACGATTTCTAGTTAACGATTCATGGTTAGGGTTAGCTAGAATGACAAATTTTTGAATTTGGCATGGACGATGCCTCCCGAAACCTTGCTGCCGTTGTAGGAAACCCAATAGCAGTATCAGAGCCATGCTAGAAATTTATACGGATTTTGTTAAGATCACGAAACCGAAACAACTCCAAAACTTGAAACACAAAACTATAGTTTCTGTCGATTTTGAAAAGAGTTCAATAAATTATTTAAACAATTGCAGAATGTTGTATATGATACATCATGAACACACAAGAAATTTTACCTCAACACCTCGGACTATGGCCGGCAACCAGGCAGGAAATTCCGGCGACGTCGGATGAATAGTGAGGGATTGGGTTGAAAGTATTCGGGGTGTTCCAGTTACTTGGTTTTGGTGTTTCAGGTGTTGTTTGTTTTTTCTAATATTACATGTGATGTAATATTACACTATAAGCAATTCGGACTGTTTAATATTCGTAGTTTTAACAATGATTCGGGTTATTCGCATGTTGTCTAGGCGAAGTTAAAAAGTTCGATCGAATTTCGAAAAACCATTTTTCCAAGTTTAACGTATTCGGAAAAACATGCAAGTGATCCTATGAACCCTCTGGAAGAATGAAACCCTAACTCGACTTTTTAGATCGCGGAACTGCGATTGAACCTGTAACGCTTTGAAAATCGTTTCGGTGAAATTTCTAAAAATCGGTAAAATAAGGGGGTTTTCTGTAAAAAGTCAAAATACAAATATCTTATTATAAAAATTAAATATACATATTCTAGCTATGTAATTGCTATTATTTGGTGTTTATTGAGCCGCTGGTGAAATTTCAAATTTTCTGAAAAAAAAATATTATTTTATTATTATTTTAAGCCGTCACTAATACATTTAATTAGGGAAAATTACAAATTGGAATGAGTTGAAACAAATTTTGTGTGTCATAAAACATTAAAAAAAAATTTATCACGTGGTTTTTGAAACGAAATCGTTTGCTAAAACGGTTTAGAAATTATTGAAGAAAAAAAGGCTTTTTTTAGCGTAAATGGATGTTTGGGGTATTGTATTTATCATTTTTATCACCCCACACCCGTACCCACACCCACACACCCCCATTCACTTCTCCCCTTGGCTGAATTCAGCAGCCCCCATCTTTTTCCCACTTGATTTTCAAAGGAAAAGAAATGAAAGAAAAGAAAAGAAAATGGATAAATGAGGTGGACTTTTGACTTTGGTTGACCTTGACTTTCACCCCCACTTTCTCTATCTCCCTCTCTCTCCTCTCCCACTCCCATTCAGCCGACCCCCCCTCCCTCCTACAGCAGCAACAGCCCCCCCCATTTCCCTTCTCTTTTCTCTTCAAAACTTCATCAAAAATTGCCCAAAATCCATCAAAAAAAATCCCAAAACCCAAATCCGACTCCTACCCATTTTAGCTTAGCCCGTATAGCATGGATCTTTGTGAGAAGAGAGCATTTTGGAGGGCCATGGATGCTTGTGGATCTTCAAATGTTTTTGGGTATAATTCTAAACCTTTTTGCTTAGTTTGTTACTAATTTCTTAAAGCTAATTTAGTTAAGTGTTAATTTGGTTTATGTTAGTTCAATTGCATGATTTAAGATTTCAAGTTAGGGTTTGTTGTGGAAATGAGTTGTGTTTGATTGTGCATGGTTTAGTGATGTGGATTAACATATTTAGTTTTGCAGAAAACTAATCTAGTTGCTAATTACAAGTTGTTACTTGAAAAATGTCCAAATTAAGCTTTTTGTTGCAAACTAGGTTTTTTGATTTAATTTGAAATATGAGATTAAAAATATGGTTAGGGTTTTTATTGTATTATTAACTTTATTAAGTGTAGTTTAATACTTTAGTTCATGGAAATCCAACCTAAATTATAGTTTGTGCATTTTTCCTATGAAATTGTTAAAAAGGGTATTTTGTAAACTAGAATATTACGGTTTTTGGAATTTAATGAGATTAAATTCCGGAAATTGTTTCTATGACTTATTTAAGATATTTAATAAGTATATTGGCCGCTACATTCATTTAAACATCTTGTTTTGTACAAAAACGGTGATTTGTGCTTGCTAGATTTTCGGAAAAATGACTTTTTAAGTGAAATTGGGGTTTTTGTGAGTTTTAACCTAGTTTATATTAAAATTAGTGTTCGTGAATGTGCAAATGAGTGTGATTAGATATTTCTCGATGGTTTGACGTTTGTACATCGACATCGAGGGTTGGTTTGACTATTCTTGCATGCGTAGGCGATAGGTTTGGACCTATGCGTGATACGCGTGCCGATTTGATTTTCGTATGCCGTTTCGATTTCGAATTTAGTTTTAATGCGATATGGTGCGTTATGATATGTAGGTACCCCCATGTAGACTTCGAGACGACAAGCAAGCGCGTGGCGACGTCGGCACCGGCTAGCGAGGACCAGGTGAGTAGATTTATATCTACGGGGAGAAGTCGGGTGGATGGCGTATAGCACCCCCGCAGTCCGTGGTGGTGTATACGGATGCGTATACACACCAACAATTATTATATGTTATTTGGGATTAATAACGATGCTTAGGATGGATATTGGTGTGTTGGATTACTTTAGTGTTGCGAACCCTAGGATAGTGTTGCACTACACATACACACATACATACTTGCATACATTCCTATTTATATGTGCTCATGAGATTCTTTATAGTTATGTGTTCACATGGGTATGGGGCTATGTGTTCACATACGGATTTTAGGATGATACTTGGGATTGAGCTGAGTCGATGAGATTTGTTTGAGGCCGTGAGATCGGTGATATAGCAGGGTTCGTATTTGAGATACGACATGACGTTGTAGCGGGTCCTTGACGTAGTGTTTCACACACGTCCATGCATACGTAGGCGGTATCGGTATGGTACTAGACGTAGATCAGTACCCTGATCATGATATTTGATAAAGAGGATACCAGGTGAATAGTATGATGAATGCGATATTGACCCGTACCCAGATTTGGGATGCCGTACGACGGATTTACGTACGAGCTATATCTTGATGATTGATCCGCACTCTTGACTTGGGATGTCTGATTTTAGATATGGTATCGGATATGATATTATTGAGGCGGGATCACCGACTAATATATATACAGGTATGTATATGTATCGACTCAGATGTTAGGCGGTTTCCTTACCTGTAGTTCAGCTTGTTAGCTTAGCCCTTTAGTTTAGTTTAGTTGTTAGATTAGATTCGATTCTTACCTATTTCAAAAACTAACGAATCGTGGGTATTTTAAAAGACAGCCCAAGGGATCCTACGGATATTTGAAAAGACGTATCTTTTCATAAAAACACCGTAGCCCCTATTTTCAAAACCCCATGATTCGTGTTATTTCAAAAGGCACCATTTGTAGGACTTATATTAGATTATTACAGATTAGTTATCGTTGTGTCTAGTATTCTGCTCCCGCATATTATTGCTGTTCGCTCTGCCTCGCATACTTATTTTGCTGCATATTCCATTATTGATATCATGCTGTTAGGACACCAGCACCATTACCGATGATGCGTATGTACCACGTACACCTACTTTCCGGCTCACACACATCTTCATCGGTAATTGCCATGTCACGTACACTTTAGAGAATATATTTGCTTGACTTAGCTTGTTAGTTAGTAGTTTGATATGATATTAGTGTACCTGTCTTACATGCCTAGTTTATTAATCATACATTGCAACTTGGTTATTGATACCATATGCGTTCATTATCATTGACATATGCACTTGTGATGATTTCTTGAGATTTATGATATTTCTGAATTTCGGGGAAAGCCGCAAAATTTACAACTTATGATCTTTTAAAATATAAAATGTTGCGGTTTTCTAGTGATGTAAAGTGTCGTCCACCATGAGTTTGCTGTGGTTTTCGAGATCCGTGTCGAGGAGTGGAGGAACCGTCACGGGTACATGGTGGGCCCGGTGCGGTACCCCGGGGCAAGAGGAATGTGGTGTTGACGTTGAGCTCGGCAGGGGAGCACTACCGACCGGTGATATTACCCGACGCGTCGGATATCCGGAGGATACCGTCGTGGTCTTGAGATGGATGGTAGGGGCCGGTCTGGACTGACGGTGCCCTAGATATTGAGATTGAGACATTGATATTTCGAGACAGTGAGATTTATGTTTTGTGTCGATGCTAGACACTGTTGATACTGATTTTATTTATGATACCTCAGTTTAAAAATACGAAGGAAATCTCACTAATTTATGAAAACAGTTTCTTCATTTACATGTATTCTGTTTCATGCATGCATACCTCATTCATATGATATATTGCTACCTGAGGCACAGACACGGGCACATGAGATTACACTCGGCTTAGATATTTACCCTAGCCTTGTTATAGGCTACATGTTATATACATTTTTGAGGCTATATTATGATCATTGACCTAGGATTGCGTTATTTATGCGATTTCTGTGCGTAGATGTTTTTCTATTCACGAGTTGGCAACTCACCCCGTTGTGCCCCAGTTTCTTGCAGGTTTGCCGTACAGGTTTCATTACGGCTTTGCTGGCACTATTTCCATTTCCGGGTGGCTTGCTAGTAGGTGGGTTTTTCTTGTATCGTACCCATCATATTACCTTGTATAATATTATTCCGTTGTATCTAGTAAATTCCATCAACCAAACATGTGTTTATCGAGTTGGAGACCAGTGTTGTTATTCTTTCGACCTTAGAGTCGCTCGTTATATTTCTGGTGGTTTTTGAGTTTCCTTTTGAGTTTTGATCCTCGCCGTTGGCGTTGTATATTATTGCTTGTGTGGTTGTGACCGTCGATTGACGAAGAGCTAGCTCCCGCTTGGGGATGCCTTTTTTTTATTTCGTATACTATTCATGTTGTATCCTGTTTGGGTGCCAGTATTTACAAAGGAGACTCTGCCGAAATTTTCAGTAAATTTTTGATGTTTTAAAAACCGCATAATTCGGCTTATGCTATTGAAACTACTTGCTTTAAGTTGGTTTTTCCTGCACTCTACTACTTTTCTTGGATTGGATTTCTGGGTTTTCGGTTTACTTAGATTACGTACGCCTAGAGACGTTCGTAGTTTAAGTGCCGGTCATGTTCCGTACTTTCGGGTCGTGACAAAGTTCGTATCAGAGCGTTAGGTTTTAACCTTCGGAGCGTAGGATGACCCTTGGTTGATGGAATAGGTGACTAAAGTAGAGTGACGTACAGTTGATATGTTCCGCGGCATATTTACGACACGCCACTCCACTTATGAAGCCTTAGGATGTACATTTCCTTGTTCAGTATTATATTCCTTCCTGATCTAGCCTCATCGATACCAGTTTGGTTTTACTGCTACGGTTACGGGCAGGGAGGGCTACGGCTAGAGTTGCGGTCAGCACACGCTCGTCACGAACGAGGACTGACCAGGGCGAAATTCCGGCGACACACGATTGCAGAGATGTGTCTTCTTACTGTGTTTCCGCGCCACGAGCATTTGGCGGATTGCCTTTATGAGGTTACTCGGAGGTGCTGATCGACACTAGAGAATTGAGCCAATGATGGAAGCCAGCCAGATTTTGATGACCGTTGGTGTGTTGCTTACTCCTGATGATCGAGGCACTGTTCAGCGTGCAGACGACCGAGCCAGTTATTGCCGCGAACGACGAGGTATTGCCCCAGATGCTGGAGTTAGTGTAGAACGAGTTGTACTAAGAGTTGATAGAAGGTCGCTAGTCATCGTGGATGAATGACTAGGACATGGGGATCGTTCGCCTAACCCGATGAGAGGTCATCAGATAGATTGATTCCAGCAAGAGACGTCTTCACGCGGAGACGTTGAGAGTCGACAGAGACGATCGAATGTCAGAAACCTATTATTCCAAGTTTAAAGTAGTCGGAAAGACATGCAGGCAATTCTATGGTCCCTCTAGAAGAATGTAACACTAACTCGACTTAATGACCGTGTGAAAACCTTTGAACCTTCGGGTTTGCGGCAGTTCTACGGCGCCATTAGTGAGGCTTTGGTTTGCCCTTCTATGGCTGGACCACCGATGCTGTGGTATGTACTCGATACTATTAAACTGTGCCCAAGAGGTTGAGCTCTTGGGGGATTATGAGGTTTTGACGACTCGATCGGATGGCTTGACTTAATTCGGATGCTAGGTGGTGAAATGCATTCTTGGGAGACTCCAGATACGAGGATAGTCGTTGGAGCTCAGTCCATGCAGCCGCGACGAGACGAGTCCAAAGCAGACGACATTAGAGAAAAGTGAAGTAAGTGGTTCGTACCAGATCTAGATGAGATGACGTTCCCCTCCTCCGACATCAGAGATGCGATGCGCATGCCGAGGCAGAGTACTGGATATACCTTCCAGAAGGAGTCGCGATGGGTATGCAGCCGTTACAGAGCAAGATGCAGATATAGGAAAGGACAATGACTTCCGGACAGTTGGCAGAGATGAGACATGGAAGAGACCGTGAGCAGGATTCCTTCCAGGATACTGCTGCAATGATACTTGCACCCAGGATCAGATGTGTCACGTACATTCAGAGATCCAGAGGCCGACGCCAGTAATATGCTGTCTTACGAGTGGTCGCGATGATTGACCAAGAGATGACCAGAGAAGTGCCAGAACGGAATCGTCCCCGTTAGCACACCTGACAGGGCCGATGAGCCGATGGACCGAAAGATTGGTAATTCACAGTGAATACCTTGACCCAGGAGTGGTCATGGTTACGCACGCCAGCAGGACAGAGTTCATGATCATCGACGAGACGTCCCACTAGTGACCACGACAGTTGGCCGAGATTCTTAGAGGATGCGCTTGAGCGGTACTATTCCGCCATTATTGATTACGATGTTTTGGGTAATTTATTCGTATGATTTGATTTTGATGATTGAGGATTTACGATCTTTGCACAGTGTTGCACTTGGTATCGTTTTCGTGCTTCAGTTTCACATGTTTGTGATTTTACGATTTTAAACAGTTGAGTTGGTTTTGTGCGTATGCATGCACACTATTTCGTTCCTGCACTCGGTATAGTTTATATATGCTTGCAGTGCAGTGATACGCCTTTTGTGCACTTAGATGCACTGGACTTCGATTTCGATTGTGATACCCGATATTTGTTTTGTGCACCTTGTGCACCTGATTGATTTTGCGCACGTTCGGCGCTTGATAATGGATTTCATGATTTCGTGCATTATAGATGCACCTGATTTTGCTGTCAGGTACACATGTTGCCTACGACAGATGTTTCGTGCACACCCGATGCACTTAGATCTTGTTTCTGTGCACTTGTATTGCACGTATATGGATTTTGATTTCCGTGCGCACCAGACGCACGTAATAATCATACGCGTATTTTGCGATTGATTTTTTTTATAGAGCAGTACGTTTTTATGATATTGCTATGTGTTTTCGTACTGAGCAGGACTAGTCAGAGGACAGTACCTGAATATATTTTTGCATGCATTGATAGTTATTGAAGGGATTTCCAAAAAGTGAGCTATAGTCTCAGTATTTACCTACGTGTCTGATATGACACGAAATGTTTAAGACAAGGAGACCCTTCTAAATTGTTTCCAAAACGGCGGAACGTACATTTCAAACAAAGGTATATATGTATATAGTTATTTTCTTATGATAAACGTCCGCCACTGTGCAGTGTTATACGCGTTGCACAGCGACTTAAAGAGATTGGCATGCATTTCCTTCAGACACTTACAGATATAGATTCGATATTTACATGTATAGTTTCAAGTTATGTCATATCGGTTTTGATTTGGATTTGGCATTGATGTCTTCTCCATGACTCCGATGATTGCGGGATGCTTGACGGAGTTTTGATTTGAGTTATATGCTCATTTTTCAAGCGCATGCGCTGCGCTACGATTTGTTTTAAGTATTTACAATTTCGGAGCCCCGACGACTTGATGGTTTTTCTTAGATGTTTTAGTATTTGGGGGAGTTTGAATTTAAATTCGGGGACCGAATTTCTTTAAGGGGGAAGATTGTAACGCTTTGAAAATCGTTTCGGTGAAATTTCGAAAAATCGGTAAAATAAGGGGGTTTTCTGTAAAAAGTCAAAATACAAATATCTTATTATAAAAATTAAATATACATATTCTAGCTATGTAATTGCTATTATTTGGTGTTTATTGAGCCGCTGGTGAAATTTCAAATTTTCTGAAAAAAAATATTATTTTATTATTATTTTAAGCCGTCACTAATACATTTAATTAGGGAAAATTACAAATTGGAATGAGTTGAAACCACTTTTATGAATCATAAAACATTAAATAAAATTTTATCACGTGGTTTTTGAAACAAAATCGTTTGCTAAAACAGTTTAGAAATTATTGAAGAAAAAAAGGTTTTTTTTAGCGTAAATGGATGTTTGGGGTATTGTATTTATCATTTTTCATCACCCCACACCCGTACCCACACCCACACACCCCCATTCACTTCTCCCCTTGGCTGAATTCAGCCGCCCCCATCTTTTTCCCCACTTGATTTTCAAAGGAAAAGAAATGAAAGAAAAGAAAAGAAAATGGATAAATGAGGTGGACTTTTGACTTTGGTTGACCTTGACTTTCACCCCCACTTTCTCTACCTCCCTCTCTCTCCTCTCCCACTCCCATTCAGCCGACCCCCCTCCCTCCTACAGCAGCAACAGCCCCCCCCCAATTTTCCTTCTCTTTTCTCTTCAAAACTTCATAAAAAACTGCCCAAAATCCATCAAAAAAAATCCGAAAACCCAAATCCGACTCCTACCCATTTTAGCTTCGCCCGTATAGCATGGATCTTTGTGGGAAGAGAGCATTTTGGAGGGCCATGGATGCTTGTGGATCTTCAAATGTTTTTGGGTATAATTCTAAACCTTTTTGCTTAGTTTGTTACTAATTTCTTAAAGCTAATTTAGTTAAGTGTTAATTTGGTTTGTGTGAGTTTAATTGCATGATTTAAGATTTCAAGTTAGGGTTTGTTGTGGAAATGAGTTGTGTTTGATTGTGCATGGTTTAGTGATGTGGATTAACATATTTAGTTTTGTAGAAAACTATCTAGTTGCTAATTACAAGTTGTTACTTGAAAAATGTCCAAATTAAGCTTTTTGTTGCAAACTAGGTTTTTTGATTTAATTCGAAATATGAGATTAAAAATATGGTGTCACGACCCAAAATTGCCCGTGACGGCCCTAATACTACGCAACGCCTAAAGACGCAACGTAGTAAAAGAAAGCCAAACCCAGAAATTTAAACCATGAAAAATACGTAAAAGATAATATAAGTTTTGAAACAATTGAAATCGCAACCCAAATTCTTTAAAAGTCTTACTTTCTTTCTGTAAAATTTTAGCAACTCCCCCTTTTTGTAAAGACAAGTCAAGATGAATGCAACACAAAAATAATGACAGTAGAGAAAAAGCTGTATATAAAAGACATCAAATCCACAATAATACACATAACGTCCTCACCAAGTCTCTATGTCCACAAATACAATAGTAGATGGAGAGTACAAATACAACGAATATACAATATGAAATAAAGATAACCATCTAACCCACCTAAGCAAAATGGTACTGTGAGCTGATGCGGTATCTGTAGCAAAAGATGGTAGCTGGATAGCTGAATAGAGGAATAGCCTGCCTCGACTACTCTGGGGAACAACCTGAAACACCTGTGGCACAACGGGGGTGAGTTGCCAACTCGTGAATAGAATAAAACATATGCAGGTAATCGCAGGAATGCACGTACAACATGAATCTAAGATATGCGATTACAATAATAATATGTCATGTAAATGCAGAATAGTGGAAAGTACCCTAGCAGGTACAATCAATATGTGAAGCAATGATGGCATGATAATAGCATGCAATGACTATGCAATAGAGATATGAGAAAGAAAATATGCAACTATCATAAGGGTACACTACAAGTACTACCAATATATGAATCTGTGCATAAGGTAGGTAAGGGTGAGGTATAGGGTGGAATATGTCATTTCCCACGGAAACCTGACGTCGTGGCAGGATCACAATCCATCAAGATACTCCAATCCCAAATCCTCAAATCTGCCCCCATATTGGGCACTCACATCATATAAGTCTCACATCTCCTCAATGTACAATATCGAGTAATCTCCTATATCCCGAATGTACAAATCACCAATCACATAGGTATGTCCAATATCCAATCCCAATGAATCACCTAGTGTCCCAAGTCCAATCTCAAGTAAGAATCTAACATCCTAAAGGTATATATATATATACAGAAATAAATATGATGGGGGCAATACACATATATTAGTGTCCCATTCCACTAATATTGGTGTAAGGGTATATATAACAACGGCTAAATCCCCTGTTATATATACAAAAGGGGTTAAAGAAATACCATGAAAGCAGTGTGCCAAGCATCGACACAGAAATCCTCGTATATCGGGCTCCGTCAGTCCGGATCGGCCCACGGGGTCCGTCTGCGGTATCGGCCCTCGGCCCCGACAGTACAGATCCTCCCGCATCCATCTCTCGACTCTGGCCAGTAGCCTCCGGACAACTGCCAGGTCCAACCAATCACCAGTAGGTACTCGCCCGCCTCCAGGCTCAATCGGCAAACCCATCGATCTTCTTGCCGAGGGGAACCATACCGGGCCCCACCATGTACTCTCATACGGCAACCACACCTCGTATGGAGTATATAATCAGCACCGATAAAACTCATGGGGGACGCTCAAATATCATATCAAGGAAACCGGGTTGTTCAATGTATGCATAATTTCATGAACCCCCGCGGTTCCCAAATCCCGAAAACATCATATAAAATCCAGATAAACAATACGCAAGTCCAGGAATAAATGTATGCGATATATCTGAATGCGAGCAGGTAAACACAAGTATAAAGCTGAACCAGATGTATGCGAAATCAAGATAAGGTACAGCTAAGTAACATCAGTAAATGTAAATATGCGACAACAACTGAATATGTGTCTAACATACAGGTGTAGCAATGTATAGGTATCTACCTATAAGAACTGATGTCGTATACCCCCCCTGGGTATAAGAAGCATATGAGTAAGATATCCCCCGGTATAAGTAAAATATCTAAAAGGTATACCTGTAGCTGTATCGCAAGGTGTAAATGTATCTATCACTAAAGGTATGATACACTATAGGTATACCAGTAGCTAGATGTCATGTATGGTAAGCAACAGTAGCTATAAGGGGTAGTGTGTGACATGGCAATTATTGACGGTGTGTGTATAGCATACAATCCGTACTCGTGCAACATGAACCGTCAATAATGCGTGCAGTGTCCTACGGCTGCTAGTCACAGTATAACTACATCAAGGAAATAAGGTAAAGGCGCAATTCTACAATGACGTAGAATGTGCGACAGGAATTTGAATCCTAGCCCAGACGCATAACGCCATGCGGGCGATTCCCCGGTAGATGTTAAATCTACTCACCTACACTCCACGCTAGGTGAATCCTACCATCTGCTCCCCCTGTAGCCGTGTCCGTAGTCCCTGCCTGCAAACCTGCAAATACGACATGAAAATCACATATAAGCCAAAATATTCCGCGAAACGCGATATCGGACAAAAACGAGAAACTCGCGTCGCCAACTAAACGCGCGTGTGCACGATACGCTGAATCGTGTGTGTACGCGTCTAAAACCATCGCGACACGCCGCGATACGCTGGATCACCGAACCCACTCACGTATCCCGCGTATCGCGCAAACAAAACGGACACCAAAAACGATATATAGTCCCAGATTTTCCTACAGGTGAGATATCACAAAACTAGACATGCCAAAGACCTAGACACACAGCAGGAAACCCTACACCAAAACCCCAACACCCCTGCCCCCCACTCGGCCGCAAATTGCGGCCAAAACCAAGGAATTGGTGGCCTGGGTTGGGAGAGGGTGACTCGTGTTCTTGTGGTGGTATCTAGACCTAGTGAGCATACCCCAGTTTTCTCAATTTTGTTCTGTAGGGTCCGGGTCAATAGCAGATCTCAGAAGTCACAAAAATCACTTTAAAAACACCGATTTGCACAATTAAGAAACCTTATGGTATTTTAGTGTAATCTGGGGTATTTCTCAGTTGAAGTGACCCTATTAACACTAAAATAGGCTAGGTTATCTAACACAATCACCAATTATCCAAAAGTCCACACAAAACATCATAATTAGCACTAAACTAGCTAATTAACACTAATCGACACCAAACTACGCACAAGCTAGCAAACTAGGAAATTGGGTTAAGGAAATATACCCAAAAGGATCATAAGAAGCAGGAGAAGGAGTGTGAGGAGCTGCTCCAAGTTGCTGGAGCCCCTGTTGCTGTTGCTGCTGCCTGCTGTTGCTCCTTCTGATGATGATGGTGGTGTCTGCAGCTGCTGCTGCTGGTGATGAAGTTGCTGCTGTTGTTGTTGTTATTGTTGCCACTGCTGCTGCTGCTCTTTCTTCTGTTGCTGCTGAAGATGCTGATGCTGATGCTATTGTTGTTGTTGTTGTTGTTGTTCCTGCTCCTGATGCTTGCTGCCTCAGGTGCTGCTGCTACCACTTGCTGTAGGTGTGTGTGTGTATATGAGAGAGTGAGAGAATGAGAGATGGAAAATGAGAGGGAGAATGAGTGAAACAACAAGGACCCCTCCCCCTTCTCACTCTCTTTCCTCACTAATGAGGCATGGTCACACCATGCTCCCATGCCCTCTCTCTCTCACACAAAGTCAAACCACATAAATAATATAAAAAAAACCCTTTTAAATCCATTTTAGATAAAATAAACCATGACACTATTAAACCCAAAGCACTTAAACAAAAATTATTAACTTAAAGAGAAAGGATTAATCTATCATGCTTTCTAAACATGGTCTAACCCCATCTCTAAACCCTAGTTGTCATGCACAAGTGTGTGTGTGCCTAACAAAATTCTAATAAAATACACATTAAATAGGATAAAATATTTAAAACTTAATTTGGTAAACTTTTATTTAAAAACTATACTTTAAAAATATAATTAGCTACAAAACACATTCTAAGGTGTTACAATCTCCCCCCTTAAAAGAAATTCGTCCCCGAATTTAAAAATATACTGGTACGCGTACCTTCAAAGAGAAGATTAAAAACCTCAAATCCCGCTCGCAGCCTCCCAAGTGACAAACTCACTATACGGCTACGTCCAAGGAAACCCTTCACAGATGGCAAGACCCTTGACCGATGTACCTCCACCTGCCGAGCCATTAACACACATGGCTGCTGGTGAACGGAAGATCGCGTCCAGCTAAATGGTCTGGTGCCAAATCATGTGAGAAAGGTCAAGAAGGTAATTTTAAAGTATCATCACAAGGAATACGGGGTGGAAATCTAATAATCTAGGCGGAAGTGCCAAATTAAAGGCAATGAAACTAACTCGCTTATAGGATCTCAGAAGGACCTAAATCCTGGTACAAACTTCCCAAAATCCAACACGTCATTCATCGGAAAGTCCGTAGGAATACATGATGTGCCACTGCACACTCATGCCTGTGACCAGCACAGTCGCATAAGACATCTGTTTACAATGGACAGTTCTCATCCTGACCTGAACACAACTGGACTATCTCCGAATTCTCTAGACATAGCTGGGGTCCAAAATCCTACTTACGCAGAGTCAAAAAAACAACAGACTGGTGATCGACACTACCTAACCCATAAGCCTAAGGGTGGCCAATTGGAGTGTCTCCTGATAACAGCTATCGAAGGAGAACCCTAACGATGGCGAGTGACGATCCCAACTGCTGACGACAAAGAAAACAAACACACAACCTTAACAAAACAACTGAGCAAACTGAGTAAAACCGGACGACAAGAATCCGAATGGATTCACACCCTAACTAAACTAGGTAGAAACCATAACGAAATTCATGGAGATCTGCTTCCACTCCTACTTCGGAACGGTAAAAGATTGCAACTCTCCAGCCGGCCTCCGATGCTCGACTCAAGCACACAATAAGTCAGACACCTTGAAATGAAACCTGAGACTTCTCTTTACATCCCTGTCTACTCGTAACTATCTCACAAGTCACGCCAAAGCTGGTGGAACTTGAACGAATAAAGAGAGTTGACAGATGTGCATGTGCTAGGATTACACGCCTCTACCTGATAATGGCAGGTACACAAATGTGTCCCTAACTCAGCACGTCATTGTCACAAATCAAGGTCTCCGAATCATTACCCAGCTGAATATGCTCAAGTATCTCTGATGTACGAGCATCGACGGGCAGTGTCTCGAGAAAACGATTTAAGGGAAGTGGTCGGGCGCGGACATGAGCAAGCTGTCCCCTCCGTAGAGGCGAACTTAAGCCATACTCAACGATCACACAAGAACTGTAAATCTGCAGGAGACTAACACAACAATCCAAATCTGCGGCAGGAAGATGTACATTAAGCTCTAGTGGTCCGTGAAAATCTGACACGACTCTCAAATAAGTAGCGTTTCCCAATTTCCAACGCAAAACCACAGCGGCCATCTCCAGATCATGAGTGGGATATCCTTCTCGTACTTCCTCCAAATGTAGGGAAAGCAAAAGCGATATCTCTATAGTGTCACCTCAGTACACACTCGAGCCCACTCAAGAAACATTACAGTTAAACAAAAAAGTCGCCCGAACCAAAAGCAAAGAAAGACTGATGCAGTTGTTAACAGAATCCTCAACTGCCGAAAACTCCGTACACATGCCTCAGTCCACAGAAAAGAAACCTCCCCTCTGGTCAATTCAGTGGACGGTGCAACACTACTCTAGCAATCCTGCATGAAACGGCAGTAAAAACCTGCTAAGACCAACCATCTGCGGATCTCCGTCCTGCACACAAGTCTGGGCCTAAGCTGTACGGCCACGATCTCCCTCGGAACCATACGAAACCTTCTCCCGTGACTACAAGACCTAGGAGTCAACACAAACAAGCCTGAAGAAACACTCTGAGAATTTAGCAACTGCTGGTGCTCTCCCAGTATTGGCATAACAAAACCTCACGTGGTACTCCTGTTCCTCAAGACACATTAAGTAGACCAGAGTGTCGTAAATAACACAACAAAAACTGGTCGAGGAACGGTTGAAGAAATCTGGTTCATCATATCTACGAATGCTGCTAGGGCAACAGTGAATCCAACGACTCACAAAAACACACAAAGCCCGTAGCACGCACAAGGCAATCTTCGGAATGCCGTCACTCCGAATCCGCAATAATGATGACCTGATCCCAAACACACTTAGAAAATGTCTCGCACTCTGGAGCTGATCGAAGAAATTGTCACGGCGAGGTGAAGGATACCTATCCGCACCGTAAGCCGGTTCAATTGACGATCCGTCGATACGCAACCTCCAACTGCCGTCTTCCTCCTGGACGAACAGAAATAGGAGTTTCCAAAAGCGAAACACTCAGACGCACAAAACTCCCCGAACCACAACTATGCAGCTGATCCTTTAAGCTCCCTCAGCTTCGCCGGCCCATCAGGAGCAACGTCGGAAAAACTCTCGCACGAAAGGAACCCGGTCCAACAATCCCACTGTGGCTCCGGTATCACGAATGAACGCCAAGAATCCACGACATCTCCTCAGAAGCCGTCTAGCTAAAAGGCTGAATTCAAGCTGTAAGAGTCGGCACAACTATCCACCTGTACAATAAGAACTGACTTGCCGGGGAAAACAAAACTAACTTGTTTCCTCACGGTAGTCCACAGACGCATAACACGTAGCTAACCAGCCCATGCCCAGGAGAACGTCAAATCCAACATCTCTGTCTCTAGGCTGGTACACTGGTACGAGTCCTCCACTGTCCTGGAACCCTCTGAGCCTCTGGAATATGCGCCTCGTCAACTGGAGCTGCAACCACTGGTGCTATGTAGGTGACGGACTGCTGCAGGCTGATCACAAGCGACAACTGAGTAACAGGGGTAACCACCTCCTGTCGTAGTTCCCGAACGACATCAACCAATGAACTCATCGTCTGGCGGAAGTCCTGCATCTCTACCAAAAGTCTATCCATGGTATAGGTCGTAGGCTGATCCGTCTGCACCTGTGCAACAAGAGTGCCATCCTGGTCAGTACTCGTTTCACCCGAGCTAACTCTGACCTCGGCCCTCGCTGCATCGCTCTGAGTCCCCATAGTCATCGGCGGCAAGGCTATAAATAGATATAAGATGAGATTCGATAAGAATGAGGAAATCGAATCTCAAAGATATGAATCATCAAGGAAGGAATGTCAAGCAAATTGTACTTAGGTCACTTAATGCAAAGTACCGTGCTGTGGGTATGCTGCAGACATACACACACTACGTTACTCTGCTTAAGCTACCTACTCCATCATACTAAGGTCATCCTACACTCCGAAAGGTAAAACCTAACGCTTTGATACCAACTTTGTCACGACCCAAAATGGCCCGTGACGGCCCTAATACTACGCAACGCCTAAAGACGCAACGTAGTAAAAGAAAGCCAAACCCAGAAATCTAAACCATGAAAAATACGGAAAAGATAATATATGTTTTGAAACAATTGAAATCGCAACCCAAATTCTTTAAAAGTCTTACTTTCTTTCTTTAAAATTTTAGCAACACCCCCTTTTTGTAAAGACAAGTTAAGATGAATGCAACACAAAAATAATGACAGTAGAGAAAAAGCTGTATATAAAAGACATCAAATCCAAAATAATACACATAACGTCCTCACTGTCACGACCCAGAATTTGACACGTGACGGCCCTAATACTCCGCAACGCCTAAAGACGCAACGTAGTAAAAGAAAGCCAAACCCAGAAATCTAAACCAAGAAAATACGGAAAAGATAATATAAAGTTTAAAAACAATTGAAATCGCAACCCAAATTCTTTAAAAGTCTTACTTTCTTTCCTTTAAAATTTTAGCAACACCTTTTTTTTTGTAAAACCCAACAAAGATGAATACAATGCAAATATACGACCCCGTAGCGTAGAAATAAAGACAGTAGAGAAAAAGATGCTGTATATATAAAAGACATTAAATCCACAATAATACAAACTAACTTCCTCACCAAGTCTCTATGTCACAAATACAATAGCTGATGGAGAGTACAAAATACAACAAAGGTACAATATGAAATACAGATAACCATCTAACCCACCAAAGCAAAATGGTACTGTGAGCTGATGCGGTATCTGTAGCAAAAGGTAGTAGCTGGATAGCTGAATAAAGGAATAGCCTGCCTCGACTACTCTGGGGAAAAACCTGAAACACCTGTGGCACAACGGGGGTGAGTTGCCAACTCGTGAATAGTATAAAACATATGCAGGTAATCGCAGGAATGCACGTACAGCATGAATCTAAGATATGCGATTACAATAGTAATAATATGTCATGCAATGCTGGAATAAAGAGAGTACACTAGCAGGTACAATCAATAAGTGAAACGATAGTAACATGACAATAGTATGCAATAGCTATGCAATAGAGATATGAGAAAGCAGATATGCAACTATCATAAGGGTACACTACTAGTACTACCAATATATGAATCTATGCACAAGGTAGGTAAGGGTGAGGTATAGGGTGGAATATGTCATTTCCCACGGAAACCTGACGTCGTGGCAGGATCACAGTCCATCAAGATACTCCAATCCCAAATCCTCAAACCAGCCCCCACATGGGGCACTCACATCATATAAATCCCACATCTCCTCAATGTACAATATCGAGTAATCTCCTATGTCCCGAATGTACAAATCACCAATCACATAGGTATATCCAATGACCAAGTCCCAATGAATCACCTAGTATCCCAAGTCCAATCTCAAATAAGAATCTAACATCCTAAAGATATATATATGTACAGAAATAAATATGATGGGGGCAATACACATATATTAGCGTCCCATACCACTAATATTGGTGTAAGGGTATATATAACAACGGCTAAATCCCCTGTTATATATACAAAAAGGGGGTTAAAGAAATATCATGAAACCGTGTGCCAAGCATCGACACAGAAATCCTCATATATGGGGCTCCGTCAGTCCGGATCAGCCCACGGGGTCCGTCTGCAGTGTCGGCCCTCGGCCTCGACAGTACAGGTCATCCCGCATCCATCTCTCTACTCTGGCCAGTAGCCTCCAGACAACTGCCAGGTCCAAACAATCACCGGTAGGTACTCGCCCGCCTCCAGGCTCAATCGGCAAACCCATCGATCTTCTTGCCGAGGGGAACCATACCGGGCCCCACCATGTACTCTCATACGGCAACCACACATCGTATGGAGCATAGAATCAGCACCGATAAAACTCATGGGGGACGCTCGAAATATCATATCAAGGAAACCGGGTTGTTCATGTATGCATAATTTCATGAACTCCCGCGGTTCCCAAATCCCGAAAACATCATATAAAATCCAGATAACAATGCGCAAATACAGGAATAAATGTATGCGATATATCCGAATGCGAGCAGGTAAACACAAGTATATAGCTGAACCAGATGTATGCGAAATCATGATAAGGTACAGCTAAGTAACATCAGTAAATGTGAATATGCGACAACAACTGAATATGTATCTAACATACAGGTGTAGCAAGGTATAGGTATCTACCTATAAGAACTGATGTCGTATACCCCCCCTGGGTATAAGTAACATATGTAGAAAATCCCTCCCGGTAGGTAAAATATGTAGGGGATATACCTGTAGCTGTATCGCAAGTGAAAATATACCTATCACTAAAGGTATGATACACAATAGGTATACCGATAAACTAGATGTCAAGTGTGGTAAGCAATGGTAGCTATAAGGGGTAGTGTGTGACATGGCAATTATTGACGGTGTGTATGTGTAGCATGCAATCCGTGCTCGTGCAACATGAACTGTCAATAATGTGTGCAGCGTCCTACGGCTGCTAGTCACAGTATATAGCTATATCTAGGAAATGCAGTAAGGCGCAATTCTACAATGACGTAGAATGTGCGACAGGTAAAAGAACCCTAGCCCAGACGCATAACGCCATGCGGGCGATTCCCCTGTAGATGTTATATCTACTCACCTAAACTCCACGCTGGGTGAATCCTATCACCTGCTCCCCCTGTAGCCGTGTCCGTAGCCCCTCTCTGCAAACCTGCAAATACGACATGGAAATCACATATAAGCCAAATATCCCGCGAAACGCGATATCGAATCGAAACGAGAAACTCGCGTCGCGAACTAAACGCGCGTGTGCACGATACGCTGAATCGTGTGTGTACGCGTCTAAAACCATCGCGACACGCCGCGATACGCTGGATCACAGAACCCACTCACGTATCGCGCGTATCGCGCAAACACAACGGACACCAAAAATGATATATTGTCCCAGATTTTCCTACAGGTAGAATACTACAAAACTAGACATACCAACACACTACACAACACTGCAGACTACCCCAGACAAAACCCCAACACCCAAACCCCTAACCTGGCCGCAAATTGCGGCCAGAATCCCAAAATTGGCGGCCGAGAATGAGAGTGGGGGTCTCGTTTTCTGGTGGTGTTATCTAAACCTAGTAAGCATGCTCCAGTTTCCTCAATTTTTACCTGAAGGCATCGGGTCAATAGCAGATTCCAGATGTCCAAAATATCACTTAAAAACGACAATTTGCACCAAATAGAAACCTTATGGTATTTTAGTGTAATCCGGGTTTAAACTTAGTTAAGTGACCCTAACAACACTAAATTAACCTAAGGTCGCTAACACAATTAACAATTTACAACAATATCACACAAATCACTAAAACTAGCACTAAACTAGCTAATTAACACTAATCGACCCCAAACCACGCACAAGCTATCAAATTAGTAAATTGGGTTAAGGAAATATACCCAAAAGGATCACAAGAAGCAGGAGAAGGAGTGTGAGGAGCTGCTCCAAGTTGCTGGAGCTCAAGCTGCTGCTGCTGTTGCCTCTGAAGCTGCTGCTGCTTGCTTTGCTGCTGCTGCTATTGGTGTGCTGCTGCTTCTGCTGCAGAGGATGATGATAGCTGCTGTCACTGCTGTTGTTGTTGATATTGTTGTCTCCTCCTTGTGCTGGGGCTGCTGCTGTTATTGTTGTTGTGGTTGCTTGCTTTGCTGCTACTGATGCTGCTGCCTCTTCTGCTGCTGCTGTGAGAGTGCTGTGTGTGTGTGAGAGAGAGAGTGTGAGAGAAAGAAAATGAGGAGAGAAAATGAGAGAAAGGCCAACCCCTCTCTTCCTTTCTCTTCCCACAATAAATGAGCATGGCATGAGCCATGTTGCCCCATGCTTTCCCTCTCTCTCTCCCCCCAAAGTCAACAATTCAACCAAAGAAAATAAAACCCTTATTAAAAATTCATTTTCATTAAAACAACCATGCACTTTAAACAACCCAAAACACCTAAACCAAACTTAACACTAGATTAAGCAATGGTTAAACCTCAATTTACATTCTAGTTTACATGCACAAGTGTGTGTGTGCCTAATAAAATTCTAATAAAATACACAATAATTAGGATAAAACATTTAAAACTTAATTTGGTAAACTTTTTATTAAAAACCACATAATAAAATATAATTAGCTATAAAACACATTCTAAGGTGTTACAATCTCCCCCCTTAAAAGAAATTCGTCCCCGAATTTAAAAAAAATACTGATACGCATACCTTCAAGAGAAGATTAAAATCCTCAAATCTCGTTCGCAGCCTCCCAAGTGACTACCTCACTATACGGCTATGTCCAAGAAAACCCTTCACAGATGGCATGACCTTTGACCGATGCCCCTCCACCTGCCGAGCCATTAACACACATGGCTGCTGGGGAACGAAAGATCGCGTCAAAGCTAAATGGTCTGGTGCCAAAACATGTGAGAAAGGTCAAGAAGGTAACTGTAAAGTATCATCACAAGGAATACGGGTGAAATCCAATAATCTGGGCGGAAGTGCCAATTTAAAGGCAACGAAACTAACTCGCCTATAGGATCTTAAAAGGACCTAAATCCTGGGACAACATCCCAACATCCAACACGTCCTTCATCGGAAAGTCCATAGGAATACATGACTTGCCACTGCGCACTCAAGCCTGCGACCAACACAGTCGCATAAAACATCTGTTTGCAATAGACAGTTGTCATCCTGACCTGAACACAACTGGACTATCTCCGAATTCTCAAGACATAGCTGGGGTCCAAAATCCTCCTTACGCAGAGTCAGAAAACAACAGGCTGGCAATCGACACGAGCTAACCCCTAAGCCTAAGGGTGGCCAATTGGAGTGTCTCCTGATAACAGCTATCGAAGGAGAACCCTAACGATGGCGGGTGACGATCCCAAGCTGCTGACGACCAACAAACAAACCAACATACAAACTTAACAAAACAACTGAGCAAACTGAGTATAACCGGATGACAAGAATCCGAATGGAGTCACACCCTAACTAACTGGGTAGAAACCTTAACGGAATTCATGGAGATCTGCTGCCATTCCTGCCTCGGGACGGTAAAAGATTGCAATTCTCCAGCCGGCCTCAGATGCTCGACCCAAAGCACACAACAAGACAGACACTTGAAACGAAACCTGAAACTTCTCCTCACATTCCTGTCCACTTGTAACTATCTCACAAGTCACGCCAAAGCTGGTGGAGCTTGAATGCATAGAGGGAGTTGACAGATATGCATGTTCTAGGATTACACGCCTCTACCTGGTAATGGCAGGTACATAAACGTGTCCCTAACTTAGCACCTCATTGTCACAGTCAAGGTCTTCGAATCATTACCCAGCCGAATATGCTCAAGTACCTCTGACGTACGAGCTTCGAAGGGCAGTGTCTCACGAAAACGACTTAAGAAAAGTGGTCGGGCGTGGACATGAGCAAGCTGTCCCCTCCGTAGAGACGAACTAAGCTATACTCGACGATCACACAAGAACTGTAAATCTGCAGAAGACCATCACAACAAACCAAATCTACTGCAGGAAGATATACATTAAGCTCTAGTGGTTCGTGGAAAATCTGACACAACTCCCAAGCAAGTAGTGTCTCCAAATCTCTAACGCAAAACCACCGCGGCCATCTCCAGATCATGAGTGGAATATCCTCCTCGTACTTCCCCCAAATGTAGGGAAAGCAAAAGCGATATCTCTATAGTGTCACCTCAGTACACCCTCGAGCCCACTCAAGAAACATTACAGTTAAACAACAAAGTCGCCCGAACCAAAAGCAAAGAAAGACTGATGCAGTTGTTGACTGAATCTTCAACTGCCGAAAACTCCGTAAACATGCCTCAGTCCACAGAAAAGAAACCTCCTTCTGGTCCATTCAGTCACTGGTGCAGCACCACTCTAGAATGCCTGCCTGAAACGGCGGTAAAACCTGCTAAGCCCAACAATCTGCGGATCTCCATCCGGCACACAAGTCTGGACTTAAGCCGTACGGTCGTAATCTCCCTCGGAACCATACGAAACCGTCTCCCGTGACTACAAGACCTAGGAGTCAACACAAAACAAGCCTGAAGAAACACTCCAAGAATTTAGCAACAGCTGGTGCTCTCCCAGTATCTGCGTAACAAATCCTCAAGTGCTACTCCTGTCCCTCAAGATACATTAAGTAGACCAGAGTGTCGTAAATAACACAACAAAAACTGGTCGAGGAACGGCCTGCAGAAATCTGGCTCATCATATCTACGAATGCTGCTAGGGCGACAGTGAATCCAACGACTCACAAAACACACAAAGCCCGTAGCACGCACAAGGCAGTCTTCGGAATGCCGTCACTCCGAATCCGCAATAATGATGACCTGATCCCAAGCACACTTAGAAAAATGTCTCGCACTCTGGAGCTGATCGAAGAAATCGCCACGGCAAGGTGAAGGATACCTATCCGCACCGTAAGCCGGTTCAATTGACGATCCGTCGATACGCAACCCCAAACTGCCGTCTTTCTCCTCGACGAACAGAAATAGGAGCTTCCAAAGCGAAACACTCAGGTGCACAAAACTCCCCAAACCACAACTCTGCAGCTGATCCTTAAGCTCCCTCAGCTTCGCCGGCTCATCTGGAACAACGTCGGAAAACTCTCGCACGAAAAGAACCCGGTCCAACAATCCCACGGTGGCTCCGGTATCATGAATGAACGCCAAGAATCCACGCCATCTCCTCAGTAGCCGACTAGCTAAAAAGGCTGAATTCAAGCTGTGAGAGGCGGCACAACTATCCACCTGCACAACAAGAACTGACTTGCCGGGGGAAACAAAACCTAACTTGCTTCCACACGGTAGTCCACAGACGCCTAACACGTAGTTAACCAGTCCGTGCCCAGGAGAACGTCAAACCCAACATCTCTAGAAGGATCAAAACGTCGGACGAAATCTCTATCTCCTATCCGATTGGCACAAAATTGAAATACGTGTCGTGCAACCAAAGAATCGCTGACAGAAGTTAAAACAACTACGACTAATCTACCCAACCACGGTACAAGCAAGAAACAAACAGATACACCAAGAGAACAAAAAAAAATCAAGGGTACCTGAAAACTCCACATTGGACGTCTGCGCGTCCCGATGAGTAGAAGCAAACTCCTGTGTCTGCCCTCTACTCGCAGTTGGATTAACCCCTCTGGTATACTGAGCCCTCTGAGCAAATCTTCCACGTCCACGGCCTCTCTGAAAACGATCATAACGAGGTGCTAAGGAACAATCCCTGACGAAGTGCTGAAGGCTCCCGCATCGAAAACATCCACGTGCTGACTGCTGACCATCCTGGGAATGAGAGCTGAACGACTGTCCTCGTCCTAAGCCTCTGTTACTCCCGCTACTGCCGTGAAATCTGTCTCGAAGACCAAACCTCTGTCTCTGGGCTGGTACGCTGGTACGAGTCCTCCACTGTCCTGGAACTCTCTGAGCCTCCGAAATATGCGCCTCATCAACTGGAGCTGCAACCACTGGTGCTATGTAGGTGACGGACTGCTGCATACTGATCGTAAGCGATAGCTGAGTAACGGGGGTGACAACCTCCTGTCGTAGCTCTCGAACGACATCCACCAACGAACTCATCGTCTGGCGGAACTCCTGCATCTCTACCAAAAGTCTATCCATAGTATAAGTCGTAGGCTGATCCGTCTGCACCTGTGCAACTAGAGTGCCATCCTGGTCAGTACTCGTCTCACCCGAGCCAATTCTGACCTCGGCCCTCGCTGCATCGCTCTGAGTCCCCATAGTCATCGGCGGCAAGGCTATAAGTAGATATAAGATCCGATGAGAATAAGGAAATCGAATCTTAAGGGTAGGAATAATCAATGAAGGAATTTCAAGCAAATTGTACTTAGGTCACTTAATGCAAGGTACCGCGCTGTGGGTATGCTGCAGACATACACACACTACGTTACTCTGCTTAAGCTACCTACTCCATCATACTAAGGTCATCCTACACTCCGAAAGGTAAAACCTAACGCTCTGATACCAACTTTGTCACGACCCAGAATTTGACCCGTGACGGCCCTAATACTCCGCAACGCCTAAAGACGCAACGTAGTAAAAGAAAGCCAAACCCAGAAATCTAAACCAAGAAAATACGCAAAAGATAATATAAGTTTAAAAACAATTGAAATCGCAACCCAAATTCTTTAAAAGTCTTACTTTCTTTCCTTTAAAATTTTAGCAACACCTTTTTTTTTGTAAAACCCAGCAAAGATGAATACAATGCAAATATACGACGCCGTAGCGAAGAAATAAAGACAGTAGAGAGAAAGATGCTGTATATATAAAAGACATTAAATCCACAATAATACAAACTAACGTCCTCACCAAGTCTCTATGTCACAAATACAATAGCTGATGGAGAGTACAAAATACAACAAAGGTACAATATGAAATACAGATAACCATCTAACCCACCTAAGCAAAATGGTACTGTGAGCTGATGCGGTATCTGTAGCAAAAGGTAGTAGCTGGATAGCTGAATAAAGGAATAGCCTGCCTCGACTACTCTGGGGAAAAACCTGAAACACCTGTGGCACAACGGGGGTGAGTTGCCAACTCGTGAATAGTATAAAACATATGCAGGTAATCGCAGGAATGCACGTACAGCATGAATCTAAGATATGCGATTACAATAGTAATAATATGTCATGCAATGCTGGAATAAAGAGAGTACACTAGCAGGTACAATCAATAAGTGAAACGATAGTAACATGACAATAGTATGCAATAGCTATGCAATAGAGATATGAGAAAGCAGATATGCAACTATCATAAGGGTACACTACTAGTACTACCAATATATGAATCTATGCACAAGGTAGGTAAGGGTGAGGTATAGGGTGGAATATGTCATTTCCCACGGAAACCTGACGTCGTGGCAGGATCACAGTCCGTCAAGATACTCCAATCCCAAATCCTCAAACAAGCCCCCACATGGGGCACTCACATCATATAAATCCCACATCTCCTCAATGTACAATATCGAGTAATCTCCTATGTCCCGAATGTACAAATCACCAATCACATAGGTATATCCAATGTCCAAGTCCCAATGAATCACCTAGTATCCCAAGTCCAATCTCAAATAAGAATCTAACATCCTAAAGATATATATATGTGCAGAAATAAATATGATGGGGGCAATACACATATATTAGCGTCCCATACCACTAATATTGGTGTAAGGGTATATATAACAACGGCTAAATCCCTTGTTATATATACAAAAAGGGGGTTAAAGAAATATCATGAAACCGTGTGCCAAGCATCGACACAGAAATCCTCATATATGGGGCTCCGTCAGTCCGGATCAGCCCACGGGGTCCATCTGCAGTGTCGGCCCTCGGCCTCGACAGTACAGGTCATCCCGCATCCACCTCTCTACTCTGGCCAGTAGCCTCCAGACAACTGCCAGGTCCAAACAATCACCGGTAGGTACTCGCCCGCCTCCAGGCTCAATCGGCAAACCCATCGATCTTCTTGCCGAGGGGAACCATACCGGGCCCCACCATGTACTCTCATACGGCAACCACACATCGTATGGAGCATAGAATCAGCACCGATAAAACTCATGGGGGACGGTCGAAATATCATATCAAGGAAACCGGGTTGTTCTTGTATGCATAATTTCATGAACTCCCGCGGTTCCCAAATCCCGAAAACATCATATAAAATCCAGATAACAATGCGCAAATACAGGAATAAATGTATGCGATATATCCGAATGCGAGCAGGTAAGCACAAGTATATAGCTGAACCAGATGTATGCGAAATTATGATAAGGTAAAGCTAAGTAACATCAGTAAATGTGAATATGCGACAACAACTGAATATGTATCTAACATACAGGTGTAGCAAGGTATAGGTATCTACCTATAAGAACTGATGTCGTATACCCCCCTGGGTATAAGTAACATATGTAGAAAATCCCTCCCGGTAGGTAAAATATGTAGGGGGTATACCTGTAGCTGTATCGCAAGTGAAAATATACCTATCACTAAAGGTATGATACACTATAGGTATACCGATAAACTAGATGTCAAGTGTGGTAAGCAATGGTAGCTATAAGGGGTAGTGTGTGACATGGCAATTATTGACGGTGTGTGTGTGTAGCATGCAATCCGTGCTCGTGCAACATGAACTGTCAATAATGTGTGCAGCGTCCTACGGCTGCTAGTCACAGTATATAGCTATATCTAGGAAATGCAGTAAGGCGCAATTCTACAATGATGTAGAATGTGCGACAGGTAAAAGAACCCTAGCCCAGACGCATAACGCCATGCGGGCGATTCCCCTGTAGATGTTATATCTACTCACCTAAACTCCACGCTGGGTGAATCCTATCACCTGCTCCCCCTGTAGCCGTATCCGTAGCCCCTGTCTGCAAACCTGCAAATACGACATGGAAATCACATATAAGCCAAATATCCCGCGAAACGCGATATCGAATCGAAACGAGAAACTAGCGTCGCGAACTAAACGCGCGTGTGCACGATACGCTGAATCGTGTGTGTACGCGTCTAAAACCATCGCGACACGCCGCGATACGCTGGATCACAGAACCCACTCACGTATCGCGCGTATCGCGCAAACACAACGGACACCAAAAACGATATATTGTCCCAGATTTTCCTACATGTAGAATACTACAAAACTAGACATACCAACACACTACACAACACTGCAGACTACCCCAGACAAAACCCCAACACCCAAACCCCTAACCTGGCCGCAAATTGCGGCCAGAATCCCAAAATTGGCGGCCGAGAATGAGAGTGGGGGTCTCGTTTTCTGGTGGTGTTATCTAAACCTAGTAAGCATGCTCCAGTTTCCTCAATTTTTACCTGAAGGCATCGGGTCAATAGCAGATTCCAGATGTCCAAAATATCACTTAAAAACGACAATTTGCACCAAATAGAAACCTTATGGTATTTTAGTGTAATCCGGGTTTAAACTTAGTTAAGTGACCCTAACAACACTAAATTAACCTAAGGTAGCTAACACAATTAACAATTTACAACAATATCACACAAATCACTAAAACTAGCACTAAACTAGCTAATTAACACTAATCGACACCAAACCACGCACAAGCTAGCAAATTAGTAAATTGGGTTAAGGAAATATACCCAAAAGGATCACAAGAACCAGGAGAAGGAGTGTGAGGAGCTGCTCCAAGTTGCTGGAGCTCAAGCTGCTGCTGCTGTTGCCTCTGAAGCTGCTGCTGCTTGCTTTGCTGCTGCTGCTATTGGTGTGCTGCTGCTTCTGCTGCAGAGGATGATGATAGCTGCTGTCACTGCTGTTGTTGTTGTTATTTTTGTCTCCTTCTTGTGCTGGGGCTGCTGCTGTTATTGTTGTTGTGGTTGCTTGCTTTGCTGCTACTGATGCTGCTGCCTCTTCTGCTGCTGCTGTGAGAGTGCTGTGTGTGTGTGTGAGAGAGTGTGAGAGAAAGAAAATGAGGAGAGAAAATGAGAGAAAGGCCAACCCCTCTCTTCCTTTCTCTTCCCACAATAAATGAGCATGGCATGAGCCATGTTGCCCTATGCTTTCCCTCTCTCTCTCTCCCCAAAGTCAACAATTCAACCAAAGAAAATAAAACCCTTATTAAAAATTCATTTTCATTAAAACAACCATGCACTTTAAACAACCCAAAACACCCAAACCAAACTTAACACTAGATTAAGCAATGGTTAAACCTCAATTTACATTCTAGTTTACATGCACAAGTGTGTGTGTGCCTAATAAAATTCTAATAAAATACACAATAATTAGGATAAAACATTTAAAACTTAATTTGGTAAACTTTTTATTAAAAACCACATAATAAAATATAATTAGCTATAAAACACATTCTAAGGTGTTACACTCACCAAGTCTCTATGTCCACAAATACAATAGTAGATGGAGAGTACAAATACAACGAATATACAATATGAAATACAGATAACCATCTAACCCACCTAAGCAAAATGGTACTGTGAGCTGATGCGGTATCTGTAGCAAAAGATGGTAGTTGGATAGCTGAATAGAGGAATAGCCTGCCTCGACTACTCTGGGGAACAACCTGAAACACCTGTGGCACAACGGGGGTGAGTTGCCAACTCGTGAATAGAATAAAACATATGCAGGTAATCGCAGGAATGCACGTACAGCATGAATCTAAGATATGCGATTACAATAATAATATGTCATGTAAATGCAGAATAGTGGAAAGTACCCTAGTAGGTACAATCAATATGTGAAGCAATGATGGCATGATAATAGCATGCAATGACTATGCAATAGAGATATGAGAAAGCAAATATGCAATTATCATAAGGGTACACTATAAGTACTACCAATATATGAATCTGTGCATAAGGTAGGTAAGGGTGAGGTATAGGGTGGAATATGTCATTTCCCACGAAAACCTGACGTCGTGGCAGGATCACAATCCATCAAGATACTCCAATCCCAAATCCTCAAATCAGCCCCCACATTAGGCACTCACATCATATAAGTCTCACATCTCCTCAATGTACAATATCGAGTAATCTCCTATATCCCGAATGTACAAATCACCAATCACATAGGTATGTCCAATATCCAATCCCAATGAATCACCTAGTGTCCCAAGTCCAATCTCAAGTAAGAATCTAACATCCTAAAGGTATATATATATGTACAGAAATAAATATGATGGGGGCAATACACATATATTAGCGTCCCATTCCACTAATATTGGTGTAAGGGTATATATAACAACGGCTAAATCCCCTGTTATATATACAAAAGGGGTTAAAGAAATATCATGAAAGCAGTGTGCCAAGCATCGACACAGAAATCCTCGTATATCGGGCTCCGTCAGTCCGGATTGGCCCACGGGGTCCGTCTGCGGTATCGGCCCTCGGCCCCGACAGTACAGATCCTCCCGCATCCATCTCTCGACTCCGGCCAGTAGCCTCCGGACAACTGCCAGGTCCAACCAATCACCGGTAGGTACTCGCCCGCCTTCAGGCTCAATCGGCAAACCCATCGATCTTCTTGCCGAGGGAAACCATACCGGGCCCCACCATGTACTCTCATACGGCAACCACAACTCGTATGGAGTATATAATCAGCACCGCTAAAACTCATGGGGGACGCTCAAATATCATATCAAGGAAACCGGGTTGTTCAATGTATGCATAATTTCATGAACCCCCGCGGTTCCCAAATCCCGAAAACATCATATAAAATCCAGATAAACAATACGCAAGTCCAGGAATAAATGTATGCGATATATCTGAATGCGAGCAGGTAAACACAAGTATAAAGCTGAACCAGATGTATGCGAAATCAAGATAAGGTATGGCTAAGTAACATCAGTAAATGTAAATATGCGACAACAACTGAATATGTGTCTAACATACAGGTGTAGCAATGTATAGGTATCTACCTATAAGAACTGATGTCGTATACCCCCCCGGGTATAAGAAGTATATGAGTAAGATATCCCCCGGTATAAGTAAAATATCTATAAGGTATACCTGTAGCTGTATCGCAAGGTGTAAATGTACCTATCACTAAAGGTATGATACACTATAGGTATACCAGTAGCTAGATGTCATGTATGGTAAGCAACAGTAGCTATAAGGGGTAGTATGTGACATGGAAATTATTGACGGTGTGTGTGTAGCATACAATCCATGCTCGTGCAACATGAACCGTTAATAATGCGTGCAGTGTCCTACGGCTGCTAGTCACAGTATAACTACATCAAGGAAATAAGGTAAATGCGCAATTCTACAATGACGTAGAATGTGCGACAGGAATTTGAATCCTAGCCCAGACGCATAACGTCATGCGGGCGATTCCCCTGTAGATGTTAAATCTACTCACCTACACTCCACGCTAGGTGAATCCTACCATCTGCTCCCCCTGTAGCCGTGTCCGTAGTCCCTGCCTGCAAACCTGCAAATACGACATGAAAATCACATATAAGCCAAAATATTCCGCGAAACGCGATATCGGACCAAAACGATAAACTCGCGTCGCGAACTAAACGCGCGTGTGCACGATACGCTGAATCGTGTGTGTACGCGTCTAAAACCATCACGACACGCCGCGATACGCTGGATCACCGAACCCACTCACGTATCGCGCGTATCGCGCAAACACAACGGACACCAAAAACGATATATAGTCCCAGATTTTCCTACAGGTGAGATATCACAAAACTAGACATGCCAAAGACCTAGACACACAGCAGGAAACCCTACACCAAAACCCCAACACCCCTGCCCCCCACTCGGCCGCAAATTGCGGCCAAAACCAAGGAATTGGCGGCCTTGGTTGGGAGAGGGTGACTCGTGTTCTTGTGGTGGTATCTAGACCTAGTGAGCATGCCCCAGTTTTCTCAATTTTGTTCTGTAGGGTCCGGGTCAATAGCAGATCTCAGAAGTCACAAAAATCACTTTAAAAACACCGATTTGCATAATTAAGAAACCTTATGGTATTTTAGTGTAATCTGGGGTATTTCTCAGTTGAAGTGACCCTATTAACACTAAAATAGGCTAGGTTATCTAACACAATCACCAATTATCCAAAAGTCCACACAAAACATCATAATTAGCACTAAACTAGCTAATTAACACTAATCGACACCAAACTACGCACAAGCTAGCAAACTAGGAAATTGGGTTAAGGAAATATACCCAAAAGGATCATAAGAAGCAGGAGAAGGAGTGTGAGGAGCGGCTCCAAGTTGCTGGAGCCCCTGTTGCTGTTGCTGCTGCCTGCTGTTGCTGTTTCTGATGATGATGGTGGTGTCTGCAGCTGCTGCTGGTGGTGATGAAGTTGCTGTTGTTGTTGTTGTTATTGTTGCCACTGCTGCTGCTACTCTTTCTTCTGTTGCTGCTGAAGATGCTGATGATGATGCTATTGTTGTTGTTGTTGTTGTTGTTGTTGTTGTTCCTGCTCCTGATGCTTGCTGCCTCAGGTGCTGCTGCTGCCACTTGCTGTAGGTGTGTGTGTGTGTATGTGAGAGAGTGAGAGAATGAGAGATGGAAAATGAGAGGGAGAATGAGTGAAACAACAATGACCCCTCCCCCTTCTCACTCTCTTTCCTCACTAATGAGGCATGGTCACACCATGCTCCCACGCCCTCTCTCTCTCACACAAAGTCAAACCACATAAATAATTAAAAAAAACCCTTTTAAATTCATTTTAGATAAAAATAACCATGACACTATTAAACCCAAAGCACTTAAACAAAAATTATTAAATTAAAGAGAAAGAATTAATCTATCATGCTAGCTAAACATGGTCTAACCCCATCTCTAAACCCTAGTTGTCATGCACAAGTGTGTGTGTGCCTAACAAAATTCTAATAAAATACACATTAAATAGGATAAAATATTTAAAACTTAATTTGGTAAACATTTATTTAAAAACTATACTCTAAAAATATAATTAGCTACAAAACGCATTCTAAGGTGTTACAATCTCCTCCCCTTAAAAGAAATTCGTCCCCGAATTTAAAAATATACTGGTACGCGTACCTTCAAAGAGAAGATTAAAATCCTCAAATCCCGCTCGCAGCCTCCCAAGTGACTAACTCACTATACGGCTACGTCCAAGGAAACCCTTCACAGATGGCAAGACCCTTGACCGATGTACCTCCACCTGCCGAGCCATTAACACACTTGGCTGCTGGTGAACGGAAGATCGCGTCCAGCTAAATGGTCTGGTGACAAATCATGTGAGAAAGGTCAAGAAGGTAATTGTAAAGTATCATCACAAGGAATACGGGGTGGAAATCTAATAATCTGGGCGGAAGTGCCAAATTAAAGGCAACGAAACTAACTCGCTTATAGGATCTCAGAAGGACCTAAATCCTGGGACAAACTTCCCAAAATCCAACACGTCATTCATCGGAAAGTCCGTAGGAATACATGATGTGCCACTGCGCACTCAAGCCTGCGACCAGCACAGTCGCATAAGACATCTGTTTACAATGGACAGTTCTCATCCTGACCTGAACACAACTGGACTATCTCCGAATTCTCTAGACTTAGCTGGGGTCCAAAATCCTACTTACGCAGAGTCAGAAAAACAACAGACTGGTGATCGACACTACCTAACCCCTAAGCCTAAGGGTGGCCAATTGGAGTGTCTCCTGATAACAGCTATCGAAGGAGAACCCTAACGATGGCGAGTGACGATCCCAACTGCTGACGACAAAGAAAACAAACACACAACCTTAACAAAACAACTGAGCAAACTGAGTAAAACCGGACGACAAGAATCCGAATGGAGTCACACCCTAACTAAACTAGGTAGAAACCATAACGGAATTCATGGAGATCTGCTTCCACTCCTACTTCGGAACGGTAAAAGATTGCAACTCTCCAGCCAGCCTCCGATGCTCGACTCAAGCACACAACAAGACAGACACCTTGAAACGAAACCTGAGACTTCTCTTTACATCCTTGTCCACTTGTAACTATCTCACAAGTCACGCCAAAGCTGGTGGAACTTGAATGAATAAAGAGAGTTGGCAGATGTGCATGTGCTAGGATTACACGCCTCTACCTGATAATGGCAGGTACACAAACGTGTCCCTAACTTAGCACGTCATTGTCACAAATCAAGGTCTCCAAATCATTACCCAGCCGAATATTCTCAAGTATCTCTGATGTACGAGCATCGACGGGCAGTGTCTCGCGAAAACGATTTAAGGGAAGTGGTCGGGCGTGGACATGAGCAAGTTGTCCCCTCCATAGAGGCGAACTTAAGCCATACTCAACGATCACACAAGAACTGTAAATCTGCAGGAGACTAACACAACAATCCAAATCTGCTGCAGGAAGATGTACATTAAGCTCTAGTGGTCCGTGAAAATCTGACACGACTCTCAAACAAGTAGCGTTTCCCAATTTCCAACGCAAAACCACCGCGGCCATCTCCAGATCAAGAGTGGGATATCCTTGTCGTACTACCTCCAAATGTAGGGAAAGCAAAAGCGATATCTCTATAGTGTCACCTCAGTACACACTCGAGCCCACTCAAGAAACATTACAGTTAAACAACAAAGTCGCCCGAACCAAAAGCAAAGAAAGACTGAAGCAGTTGTTAACAGAATCCTCAACTGCCGAAAACTCCGTATACATGCCTCAGTCCACAGAAAAGAAACCTCCCCTCTGGTCAATTCAGTCGACGGTGCAGCACTACTCTAGCAATCCTGCATGAAACGGCGGCAAAAACCTGCTAAGACCAACCATCTGCGGATCTCCGTCCTGCGCACAAGTCTGGGCCTAAGCTGTACGGCCACGATCTCCCTCGGAACCATACGAAACCGTTTCCCGTGACTACAAGACCTAGGAGTCAACACAAACAAGCCTGAAGAAACACTCTGAGAATTTAGCAACTGCTGGTGCTCTCCCAGTATCGGCATAACAAATCCTCACGTGGTACTCCTGTTCCTCAAGACACATTAAGTAAACCAGAGTGTCGTAAATAACACAACAAAAACTGGTCGAGGAACGGCCTGAAGAAATCTGGTTCATCATATCTACGAATGCTGCTAGGGCAACAGTGAATCCAACGACTCACAAAAACACACAAAGCCCGTAGCACGCACAAGGCAATCTTCGGAATGTCGTCACTCCGAATCCGCAATAATGATGACCTGATCCCAAACACACTTAGAAAATGTCTCGCACTCTGGAGCTGATCGAAGAAATCGTCACGGCGAGGTGAAGGATACCTATCCGCACCGTAAGCCGGTTCAATTGACGATCCGTCGATACGCAACCTCCAACTGCCGTCTTCCTCTTGGACGAACAGAAATAGGAGTTTCCAAAAGCGAAACACTCAGACGCACAAAACTCCCCGAACCACAACTCTGCAGCTGATCCTTTAAGCTCCCTCAGCTTCGCCGGCCCATCAGGAGCAACGTCGGAAAAACTCTCGCACGAAAGGAACCCGGTCCAACAATCCCACTGTGGCTCCGGTATCACGAATGAACGCCAAGAATCCATGACATCTCCTCAGAAGCCGTCTAGCTAAAAGGCTGAATTCAAGCTGTAAGAGGCGGCACAACTATCCACCTGTACAACAAGAACTGACTTGCCGGGGAAAACAAAACTAACTTGTTTCCTCATGGTAGTCCACAGACGCCTAACACGTAGCTGACCAGCCCGTGCCCAGGAGAACGTCAAATCCAACATCTCTGTCTCTGGGCTGGTACACTGGTACTAGTCCTCCACTGTCCTGGAACCCTCTGAGCCTCTGGAATATGCGCCTCGTCAACTGGAGCTGCAACCTCTGGTGCTATGTAGGTGACGGACTGCTGCAGGCTGATCACAAGCGACAACTGAGTAACAGGGGTAACCACCTCCTGTCGTAGTTCCCGAACGACATCAACCAATGAACTCATCGTCTGGCGGAAGTCCTGCATCTCTACCAAAAGTCTATCCATGGTATAGGTCGTAGGCTGATCCGTCTGCACTTGTGCAACAAGAGTGCCATCCTGGTCAGTACTCGTTTCACCCGAGCTAACTCTGACCTCGGCCCTCGCTGCATCGCTCTGAGTCCCCATAGTCATCGGCGGCAAGGCTATAAATAGATATAAGATGAGATTCGATAAGAATGAGGAAATCGAATCTCAAAGATATGAATCATCAAGGAAGGAATGTCAAGCAAATTGTACTTAGGTCACATAATGCAAAGTACCGCGCTGTGGGTATGCTGCAGACATACACACACTACGTTACTCTGCTTAAGCTACCTACTCCATCATACTAAGGTCATCCTACACTCCGAAGGTAAAACCTAACGCTCTGATACCAACTTTGTCACGACCCAAAATGGCTCGTGACGGCCCTAATACTACGCAACGCCTAAAGACGCAACGTAGTAAAAGAAAGCCAAACCCAGAAATCTAAACCATGAAAAATATGGAAAAGATAATATAAGTTTTGAAACAATTGAAATCGCAACCCAAATTCTTTAAAAGTCTTACTTTCTTTCTTTAAAATTTTAGCAACACCCTCTTTTTGTAAAGACAAGTCAAGATGAATGCAACACAAAAATAATGACAGTAGAGAAAAAGCTGTATATAAAAGACATCAAATCCACAATAATACATATAACGTCCTCACCAAGTCTCTATGTCCACAAATACAATAGTAGATGGAGAGTACAAATACAACGAATATACAATATGAAATACAGAAAACCATCTAACCCACCTAAGCAAAATGGTACTGTGAGCTGATGCGGTATCTGTAGCAAAAGATGGTAGCTGGATAGCTGAATAGAGGAATAGCCTGCCTCGACTACTCTGGGGAACAACCTGAAACACCTGTGGCACAACGGGGGTGAGTTGCCAACTCATGAATAGAATAAAACATATGCAGGTAATCGCTGGAATGCACTTACAGCATAAATCTAAGATATGCGATTACAATAATAATATGTCATGTAAATGCAGAATAGTGGAATGTACCCTAGCAGGTACAATCAATATGTGAAGCAATGATGGCATGATAATAGCATGCAATGACTATGCAATAGAGATATGAAAAAGCAAATATGCAACTATCATAAGGGTACACTACAAGTACTACCAATATATGAATCTGTGTATAAGGTTGGTAAGGGTGAGGTATAGGGTGGAATATGTCATTTCCCACGGAAACCTGACGTCGTGGCAGGATCACAATCCATCAAGATACTCCAACCCCAAATCCTCAAATCAGCCCCCACATTGGGCACTCACATCATATAAGTCTCACATCTCCTCAATGTACAATATCGAGTAATCTCCTATATCCCGAATGTACAAATCACCAATCACATAGGTATGTCCAATATCCAATCCCAATGAATCACCTAGTGTCCCAAGTCCAATCTCAAGTAAGAATCTAACATCCTAAAGGTATATATATATGTACAGAAATAAATATGATGGGGGCAATACACATATATTAGCGTCCCATTCCACTAATATTGGTGTAAGGGTATATATAACAACGGCTAAATCCCCAGTTATATATACAAAAGGGGTTAAAGAAATATCATGAAAGCAGTGTGCCAAGCATCGACACAGAAATCCTCGTATATCGGGCTCCGTCAGTCCGGATCGGCCCACGGGGTCCGTCTGCGGTATCGGCCCTCGGCCCCGACAGTACAGATCCTCCCATATCCATCTCTCGACTCTGGGCAGTAGCCTCCGGACAATTGCCAGGTCCAACCAATCACCGGTAGGTACTCGCCCGCCTCCAGGCTCAATCGGCAAACCCATCGATCTTCTTGCCGAGGGGAACCATACCGGGCCCCACCATGTACTCTCATACGGCAACCACACCTCGTATGGAGTATATAATCAGCACCGATAAAACTCATGGGGGACGCTCAAATATCATATCAAGAAAACCGGGTTGTTCAATGTATGCATAATTTCATGAACCCCCGCGGTTCCCAAATCCCGAAAACATCATTTAAAATCCAGATAAACAATACGCAAGTCCAGGAATAAATGTATGCGATATATCTGAATGCGAGCAGGTAAACACAAGTATAAAGCTGAACCAGTTGTATGCGAAATCAAGATAAGGTACAGCTAAGTAACATCAGTAAATGTAAATATACGACAACAACTGAATATGTGTCTAACATACAGGTGTAGCAATGTATAGGTATCTACCTATAAGAACTGATGTCGTATACCCCCCGGGGTATAAGAAGCATATGAGTAAGATATCCCCCGGTATAAGTAAAATATCTAAAAGGTATACCTGTAGCTGTATCGCAAGGTGTAAATGTACCAATCACTAAAGGTATGATACACTATAGGTATACCAGTAGCTAGATGTCAAGTATGGTAAGCAACAGTAGCTATAAGGGGTAGTGTGTGACATGGCAATTATTGACGGTGTGTGTGTAGCATACAATCCGTGCTCGTGCAACATGAACCGTCAATAATGCGTGCAGTGTCCTACGGCTGCTAGTCACAGTATAACTACATCAAGGAAATAAGGTAAAGGTGCAATTCTACAATGACGTAGAATGTGCGACAGGAATTTGAATCCTAGCCCAGACGCATAACGCCATGCGGGCGATTCCCCTGTAGATGTTAAATCTACTCACCTACACTCCACGCTAGGTGAATCCTACCATCTGCTCCCTCTGTAGCCGTGTCCGTAGTCCCTGCTTGCAAACCTGCAAATACGACATGAAAATCACATATAAGCCAAAATATTCCGCGAAACGCGATATCGGACCAAAACGAGAAACTCGCGTCGCGAACTAAACGCGCGTGTGCACGATACGCTGAATCGTGTATATACGCGTCTAAAACCATCGCGACACGCCGCGATACGCTGGATCACCGAACCCACTCACGTATCGCGCGTATCGCGCAAACACAACGGACACCAAAAACGATATATAGTCCCAGATTTTCCTACAGGTAAGATATCACAAAACTAGACATGCCAAAAACCTAGACACACAGCAGGAAACCCTACACCAAAACCCCAACACCCCTGGCCCCCACTCGGCCGAAAATTGCGGCCAAAACCAAGGAATTGGCGGCCTGGGTTGGGAGAGGGTGACTCGTGTTCTTGTGGTGGTATCTAGACCTAGTGAGCATGCCCCAGTTTTCTCAATTTTGTTCTGTAGGGTCCGGGTCAATAGCAGATCTCAGAAGTCACAAAAATTACTTTAAAAACACCGATTTGCACAATTAAGAAACCTTATGGTATTTTAGGGTAATCTGGGGTATTTCTCAGTTGAAGTGACCCTATTAACACTAAAATAGGCTAGGTTATCTAACACAATCACCAATTATCCAAAAGTCCACACAAAACATCATAATTAGCACTAAACTAGCTAATTAACACTAATCGACACCAAACTACGCACAAGCTAGCAAACTAGGTAATTGGGTTAAGGAAATATACCCAAAAGGATCATAAGAAGCAGGAGAAGGAGTGTGAGGAGCTGCTCCAAGTTGCTGGAGCCCCTGTTGCTGTTGTTGCTGCCTGCTGTTGCTCCTTCTGATGATGATGGTGGTGTCTGCAGCAGCTGCTGCTGGTGATGAAGGTGCTGCTGTTGTTGTTGTTATTGTTGCCACTGCTGCTGCTCCTCTTTCTTCTATTGCTGCTGAAGATGCTGATGATGATGATGCTGTTGTTGTTGTTGTTGTTGTTGTTGTTGTTGTTGTTGTTCCTGCTCCTGATGCTTGCTGCCTCAGGTGCTGCTGCTGCCACTTGCTGTAGGTGTGTGTGTGTGTATGTGAGAGAGTGAGAGAATGAGAGATGGAAAATGAGAGGGAGAATGAGTGAAACAACAAGGACCCCTCCCCCTTCTCACTCTCTTTCCTCACTAATGAGGCATGGTCACACCATGCTCCCATGCCCTCTCTCTCTCACACAAAGTCAAACCACATAAATAATATAAATTCATTTTAGATAAAAATAACCATGACACTATTAAACCCAAAGCACTTAAACAAAAATTATTAACTTAAAGAGAAAGGATTAATCTATCATGCTTGCTAAATATGGTCTAACCTCATCTCTAAACCCTAGTTGTCATGCACAAGTGTGTGTACGCCTAACAAAATTCTAATAAAATACACATTAAATAGGATAAAATATTTAAAACTTAATTTGGTAAACTTTTATTTAAAAACTATACTCTAAAAATATAATTAGCAACAAAACACATTCTAAGGTGTTACATATGGTTAGGGTTTTTATCGTATTATTAACTTTATTAAGTGTAGTTTAACACTTTAGTTCATGGAAATCCAACCTAAATTGTAGTTTGTGCATTTTTGCTATGAAATTGTTAAAAAGGGTAATTTGTAAACTAGAATATTACGGTTTTTGGAATTTAATGAGATTAAATTGCGGAAATTTTTTCTATGACTTATTTAAGATAATTAATAAGTATATTGGCCACTACATTCATTTAAACATCTTGTTTTGTACAAAAACGGTGATTTGTGCTTGCTAGATTTTCGGAAAAATGACTTTTTAAGTGAAATTGGGGTTTTTGTGAGTTTTAACCTAGTTTATATTAAAATTAGTGTTCGTGAATGTGCAAATGAGTGTGATTGGATTTTTCTCGATGGTTTGACGTTTGTACATCGACATCAGGGTTGGTTTGACTATTCTTGCATGCGTAGGCGATAGGTTTGGACCTATGCGTGATACGCGTGCCGATTTGATTTTCGTATGCCGTTTCGATTTCGAATTTAGTTTTAATGCGATATGGTGCGTTATGATATGTAGGTACCCCCATGTAGACTTCGAGACGACAAGCAAGTGCGTGGCGACGTCGGCACCGGCTAGCGAGGACCAGGTGAGTAGATTTATATCTACGGGGAGAAGTCGATGGATGGCGTATAGCACCCCGGCAGTCCGTGGTGGTGTATACGGATGCGTATACACATCAACAATTATTATATGTTATTTGGGATTAATAACGATGCTTAGGATGGATATTGGTGTGTTGGATTACTTTAGTGTTGCGAACCCTAGGGTAGTGTTGCACTACACATACACACATACATACTTGCATACATTCCTATTTATATGTGCTCATGGGATTCTTTATAGTTATGTGTTCACATGGGTATGGGGCTATGTGTTCACATACGGATTTTAGGATGATACTTGGGATTGAGCTGAGTCGATGAGATTTGTTTGAGGCCGTGAGATCGGTGATATAGCAGGGTTCGTATTTGAGATACGACATGACGTTGTAGCGGGTCCTTGACGTAGTGTTTCACACACGTCCATGCATACATAGGCGGTATCAGTATGTTACTAGACGTAGATCAGTACCCCGATCAGGATAGTTGATAAAGAGGATACCAGGTGAATAGTATGATGAATGTGATATTGACCCGTACCCAGATTTGGGATGCCGTACGACGGATTTACGTACGAGCTATATCTTGATAATTGATCCGCACTCTTGACTTGGGATGTCTGATTTTAGATATGGTATCGGATATGATATTATTGAGGCGGGATCACCGACTAATATATATACAGGTATGTATATGTATCGACTCAGATGTTAGGCGGTTTCCTTACCTGTAGTTCAGCTTGTTAGCTTAGCCCTTTAGTTTAGTTTAGTTGTTAGATTAGATTCGATTCTTATCTATTTCAAAAACTAACGAATCATGGGTATTTTAAAAGACAGCCCAAGGGATCCTACGGATATTTCAAAAGACGTATCTTTTCATAAAAACACCGTAGCCCCTATTTTCAAAACCCCATGATTCGTGTTATTTCAAAAGGCACCATTTGTAGGACTTATATTAGATTATTACAGATTAGTTATCGTTGTGTCTAGTATTCAGCTCCGGCATATAATTGTTGTTCGCTCTGCCTCGCATACTTATTTTGCTGCATATTCCATTATTGATATCATGCTGTTAGGACACCAGCACCATTACCGATGATGCGTATGTACCACGTACACCTACTTTCCGGCTCACACACATCTTCATCGGTAATTGCCATGTCACGTACACTTTAGAGAATATATTTGCTTGACTTAGCTTGTTAGTTAGTAGTTTGATATGATATTAGTGTACCTGCCTTACATGCCTAGTTTATTAATCATACATTGCAACTTGGTTATTGATACCATATGCATTCATTATCATTGACATATGCACTTGTGATGATTTCTTGAGATTTATGATATTTCTGAATTTCGGGGAAAGCCGCAAAATTTACAACTTATGATTTTTTAAAATATAAAATGTTGCGGTTTTCTAGTGATGTAAAGTGTCGTCCACCATGAGTTTGCTGTGGTTTTCGAGATCCGTGTCGAGGAGTGGAGGAACCGTCACGGGTACATGGTGGGCCCGGTGCGGTACCACGGGGCAAGAGGAATGTGGTGTTGACGTTGAGCCCGGCAGGGGAGCACTACCGACCGGTGATATTACCCGACACGTCGGATATCCGGAGGATACCGTCGTGGTCTTGAGATGGATGGTAGGGGCCGGTTTGGACTGACAGCGCCCTAGATATTGAGATTGAGACATTGATATTTCGAGACAGTGAGATTTATGTTTTGTGTCGATGCTAGACACTGTTGATACTGATTTCATTTATGACACCTCAGTTTAAAAATACGAAGGAAATCTCACTAATTTATGAAAACAGTTTCTTCATTTACATGTATTCTGTTTCATGCATGCATACCTAATTCATATGATATATTGCTACCTGAGGCACAGACACGGGCACATGAGATTACACTCGGGTTAGATATTTACCCTAGCCTTGTTATAGGCTACATGTTATATACATTTTTGAGGCTATATTATGATCATTGACCTAGGATTGCGTTATTTATGCGATTTCTGTGCGTAGATGTTTTTCTATTCACGAGTTGGCAACGCACCCCCGTTGTGCCCCAGTTTCTTGCAGGTTTGCCGTACAGGTTTCATTACGGCTTTGCTGGCACTATTTCCATTTCCGGGTGGCTTGCTAGTAGGTGGGTTTTTCTTGTATCGTACCCATCATATTACCTTGTATAATATTATTCCGTTGTATCTAGTAAATTCCATCCACCAAACATGTGTTTATCGAGTTGGAGACCAGTGTTGTTATTCTTTCGACCTTAGAGTCGCTCGTTATATTTCTGGTGGTTTTTGAGTTTCCTTTTGAGTTTTGATCCTCGCCGTTGGCGTTGTATATTATTGCTTGTGTGGTTGTGACCGTCGATTGACGAAGAGCTAGCTCCCGCTTGGGGATGCCTTTTTTTGATTTCGTATACTATTCATGTTGTATCCCGTTTGGGAGCCAGTATTTACAAAGGATACTCTGCCGAAATTTTTCAGTAAATTTTTGATGTTTTAAAAACCGTATAATTCGGCTTATGCTATTGAAACTACTTGCTTTAAGTTGGTTTTTCCTGCACTCTACTACTTTTCTTGGTTTGGATTTCTTGGTTTTCGGTTTACTTAGATTACGTACGCCTCGAGACGTTCGTAGTTTAAGTGCCGGTCATGTTCCGTACTTTCGGGTCGTGACAGAACCCTAGGGTTTTTCGTAGATCCGTGGCGACATGAGTGAGGCTTGGGTTTGCCCTTCTACGGCTGGTGCATAGGTGCTGTGACATATTCTGGGTATTATTGAACTGTGCTCAAGTGTTGAGCTGTCGGGAAATTGTGGGACTTTGATGAGTCGATCGAAAACTTTAACGTCGTCCGGGTATTATGTGATGGGATACAATATTTGGAATCCATAAGTAGTTATGAGATAACTAATTTGAATGTTGTAAATCAAGCAATTTAGTCTCTTTTGATCGGTTGCCACCGGATTTTGATGTGATCAAAAGTTCGTCGCAATCACGTAGCATACGCGGATACTCGCCGGGTAAAATTAATAGATAGCCACGCCCTAGATCCCCAACCAAGTGACTGTAGGAGAACCCCGTCTCCAAAAGAATCCGTTCGGGTGCACGCGGCAGCGGTGTTCTGCCTTAGTGCACTTCGTCGACGGTATCGGGGGGTGCGCCGTCTACTAAAGTTTTCGACGAGCATTCGATCAGGATGTCGGGAATCTTGTTGAATTACTCGACTTGTTATTGAAAATTATTTTCGGTATCGAGACTAAAATGCGGGGTTTATAATTGTTAGGCATGCGATGTCTAAAGAATTCATTTGGTTAGGCATGTGATGTCTAAGGTGGTTGTGGATTCCAACTGTTGTAGTTTTTCACTTTCTTTTCTGCGACCGTAAGTGTAATATGTGGTGTATCGACGGTTTCGATGCTATATGCCAACGAAAATTGGGATACGCATATTTACTTACGTTGATGACATGTGATGTTATGTGTTGTTGTGATATGTTATATTGGATCGTCGTGTTTTGAATAGCCGGGGGTTTTATGTGAGATGAGAGCTTTTTCATTTTCATTCATGTAAAATTCATTGTATGTAATATTCTTTTATTGGGGGACTTCCGGGTCGAGGATGATATCAACATTGTATACTATTTACTTTTCCGCATTAGTATAGACCCAATGCGGGGAGCACAAGTAACCGGGTTCTAAGGTCTAGTGTGAGACCATATCGAGGAGTCGAGACCGGGTCTCCTAACTCTAGAATTGGTAGGGTTGCTTCCCATTCCCATAGGGGTCTAGGGATGTGGGTTTGGCTATTCATCGCGACCGTGGAATCCGTGTTTTATACTGGCTTAATATAAATCACGGAAATCCTAGTATATCCAATATTTCATATATGTTCTTCTGCTGCAATGTTCTGTGATGAGATCATATTACTGCCTGAGACGAATGCTTATATTATATATATAATTTATATATATATTATATATTGTTGATTTCGTTTCATATGTGATGCTTGGGAAGCATAATAAATGGGACAACATTAATGAGATTAATGAAATAAAAGAAACCTAAAAATGTTGTAGAAACTTATTTTAAAAACTGGTAGCTCTAGTTCTTGCTTTGCATAGCGGTATTCCTTGTAGAATATCCAGCACATTATTCGATAAGGAAAGAGCCGAGATACCTTCACCGGGAGTGACCTCTTTAGCGAAACTAGCAGATGCTACACACTCGGTTTGTCTTTTGATTGCTTCTATAGTTTTTGCTTTGCATAGTGGTATTTGTGAAATATCCTGCACCTTATTCGATAAGGAAAGAGCCGACGATCCCTTCACCGGGAATGACTTCTTTAGCAAAACTAGAAAAGCCTCAAAACACTCCATTTAAAATCACTCGATTCTACAACGATATCAAGTTCATTACGCAAAAGGTTTTCTTAAAAACCCGTCGTAGACCTACGTCATTTTAGGAATTAGAGTACTTAGTATTCGTGCTGCGTTTGTTTACTTTAGTTAAGGCGCATTGTGTGGTAGCTAAGTGATGTCTTCCTACATAGCATATGATGCGATTAATTAGGACAGTCATATGACTTTATTGACCGCAGTTAAGAGCCGTGTGGGTGGGTCTAGTTAATCACGAAATGAACGGGTACAACATGACTAGTGCTTATGATTTGTTGACCATAGTTAAGGTCATAAGTCACTAGGGGCAAAATATTATTGGGAATTTCAAGTGTTGAAATTTGCAATGAGATTGCATACCTTATATGAGATAGTTGGATCCTGATACCCACAGCGAGTAAGAGTTACTCCTGGGAGAGTTTTACATATCACAATTAGCCAATCAAGTAGGTGTCTTAAAAGGTGTCAATGGGGTTACGCCTCTGGGAAAACGAGGTTATTTTAATTAGGTCTGTGCGAAAGCACGGGGAATCTCCCTCAAAGTACCGACACTGGCCTGGCTGAAAGATTGGCGAAGTTATAGGGCGTAATTAATCCCGGCTAGTCTTTCCTTTTAGGATTTGAAGGAATATTTGACTAAAACAGTGGGAGCCATCTGTCACGACCCGAAAGTACGGAACTCGACTGGCACTTAGATTACGAGACGTCTAAAGGCGTACCGTAACCTAACTCAGCCAAAGCCCAGAAGAATCTTAACCAAAATCAAAAGAGAGTGAAGGAAAACCTTTAATGAAAATGGTTTTTAAAATCATTTAAGTTGCATAGAATCCCTTTTTAAAATATCAAAAATTTCCGAAAATTTCGGCAGAGTCTCCCATGTATTTTCTATCCCCCAAAATGGGTACAACAAGATAATAAACATGTAATCATAAAATGGCATCCCCAAGCGGGAGCTAGCTCTTCGCCCAAGGCGGATCACAACCACATGCAATATAATAACCATATCAAGAAAAGAGCATAAAAGAAACGCAAAATATCAGAAAACACATCGCCGGCTCAAGTGAGCTCGACCCAAAAGAAACCACAAATATACAACCTCTCAATCTCACCACTAGGTCACATATACAATATAAAGTGGTAGATGGAGAATACTAGATGCAATGATAAAGCAAAAGAAATAAAGTGTGCTCGCAACCTACCTACGGGCAATGTCGCGAGTTTGAGCAAAAGGAACTGATGATAAGATAGCCGCCGCTACAAGACTGATGAGTCCGACCTGCAAGACACTGTGGCACAACGTGGGTGAGTTGCCAGCTCATGAGTAAATATAACATCTAATAAGGCAATCGTAAGAATGCACGCAATGCACCACAGCATGTATGATCAGATGTGATATAATACCTCTAGTATGCATGCACATGTATGCAATGTCATTACTAAATCTTTAAGTGTTTTAAATGTTAAGAGTTCTGCATTCTTAACATTAGAAAAAGGAATATCTGTATAATTGCTAAATATCATCAAGAAATCATCTGAAAACTGTGTCAAGCATCGACACCAAATATGAAATCACCTCTATCTCAATATCTCAAAATATCGGGCTCCGTCAGTCCGGATCGGCCCATATCATCAAATCTCACAACAACGGTCGGTATCCGCCGGATATCCGCCGCGCCAGACATCACCGGTAGGTAGTCTTCCCCTGCCACGCTCATCGTCTACAACTCGATCTTCTTGCCCCGGAGTACCATACCGGGCCCACCATGTACCCGAGACGGTTCTTCCACTCCTCGAATCGGGTCTCGAAATCCAACAGAAAACATGAAAACTCATGGTGGACTGTTCCCTTCCGAATGGCGGCCAAGACATGGATTGTCTAGCCTGAGATTCTGGGCAGATGCTATTTGGTTTTATCCGTCCACCTTTCCGAAGATGCCAAGTTGATTTATGGCACCGTGTATCGGAGGTTTAGACGGATGCGGCCGATGTAGCAGACTTCGTCAGATTCCCCCTCGCTTGAGGGGTTTTTGATTGTGGGGACGCTCTTCCCTTCAGGCGCAAGCCCCTGCAGTTAATTACGCTACTGCATCGCGGTAACAACTTTCTCCTTCTCCAGAATTTCACTTCGTGTTGTGTGTGTTTGTTTTGTTTGTGGTTGCCCGTGGATTGTATACGGAGACCGCGTAGTGCCGTCGCCCGTAGGACGTGGATTAGTCCAAATCCGTATTTACTTAGATTTGGGTTTGGTGTTTTTAGTTTAAGGATGCATTAGTCGCGTTGCGGCTAAGATCAACTTAAATGTTCGTTAAGGATACGTTAGTCCTGTTTTGAGACTAAGATCAACTTAACGTGGTGATCCATTTAATATATGGCCGTCGGGACTCATCACCTCTCTGACGTCGTTGAAGGATTACAACGATGTATGTCAGAGGAGTTCAGAGATGTACCCTTGAACCAAGGTTGATTTGGAGTATTATCATTCATTTAAATGCTTAAGGATACGTTAGCCGTACTTGGGGCTAAGATCAACTTAAACGGGACCGTTTAGATCCGGCAAAAGAGCATTTGGAGGCTCTATTGTTTCAGTTTAGGGACGGTCTATTTTCCAGTTTGTGGACGTGGTGGTCCATCGCCAGTTTAGGGACGTAGTGGTCGGATATTAGTTTAGGGAAGTTTCGGTCCAATATTAGTTTTAAGGACGTTTCGGTCCATCTTTAGTTTTAAGGACGTTTCGGTCCGATATTAGTTTAAGGACGTTTCGGTCCGATATTAGTTTAAGGACGCTTCGGTCCATATTAACGTATGTGGTCATTGGGACCCGTCACCTCTCTGACATCGTTGAATGATTACAGCGACATGTGTTAGAAGAGTTCGGAGATGTACCCTCGGACCGGATATAAATTGATTTGAGAGAGAGAGAGAGAGCAATTGTGCTCAGTCAATTTAATTTGAGGACTTATGGCCACGATTGGGCTAAGTCCAGTTCAGCATATTCAACACTTTTATTTGTTTTTCTAGCCTATTAGGCCTGTGCTAGGGCTTGGCCCATTTTTAATAATGCATAGCATTAAATCTTGGTCTCTGTTGGACCTGCATTTCATTATTTATTATTTTGTTTGGGCTCTGCCCATTTATAAATGATGCAGAGCATCAATTTTGTTTGGGCTCTGCCCTTTATAAAATGATGCAGAGCATCAATTTCATTTGGGCCCCTCTTTTATTGCTCTGCAATTTAATTTGGGCCTGCCCCTTTAAGCAATGCATTGCATTGAGAATCTTCAAGAAATAGAAGTGCAGAGAACTTTTTAATCCTTTGATCTAAAGAAAAACAAGTTTTTTCTTCTTTTCTTGTTTTTCCTTATTTCAGAGAACCAAGGGTTCATAACAAGTGCAAGGCACTGCTTCTTTTCTTATTTTATTTACTTATTTCTTTATTTATTGAAGATCCATGATCTTGTTCTTAGATCAATGATCTGTTCCCAAGAGAATTTTCTCTTTTAAAGGTTTTACCTTTTTTTTTGTTCTTCCAGAATTCTCAAGAGTTCTATTTCTCTCTTCTTTCTTTTAGCAAGTTGTTGATGTCTTTGAAATTGGTCTGGGGTCCTTTTTATAGTGCTCATAAATTAGTTAAATTTGTTACATAAATCTTTTTCTGAGTGATTTGGGGAATTTTCCCCACCGTTGGATCTTTGATCCAAAGGCCCCTGCCTTATACAATAAAATCTTCTTGTTTTAATAAGATTTATTCTATTTTGCGCAACTCCCCCAGTGAGTGACACGTGTCGCGCAGCGGTGCGCTTGCGCAGTCGTGTTTGCGCAACTGCGCAGACACGTGTCGCGCAGTGAAGCGCTTGCGCAGTTGTGCTTGTGCAACTGCGCAGACACGTGTGGCGCAGCGGTTCGCTTGCGCAAGCCGTGCGCTTGCGCAGTTGTGCTTGCGCAACTGCGCAGACACGTGTCGCGCAGCGGTGCGCTTGCGCAGTTGTGCTTGCGCAACTGCGCAGACACGTGTCGCGCAACGCTGTTGTGCATGCGCAGCTGCGCAGACACGTGTCGCGCAGCGATGCGCTTGCGCAGTTGTGCCTGCGCAACTGCACAGACACGTGTCGCGCAGCGCAACGCTTGCACAACTGAGTGTTGCTTATGTTTTTTTAAAGAGCCTTGCTCTGATTGGACGCACTGCCTTGGGCATTGTGCTGCCGTGTCAACTTCTGACACGTGGCGCGTTGCGCGCAGCACACGGGATCCGAAGCGTTGCTTCAAAATTTGAATTTTTGAAATTCAAACAGAGCCTTGCTCTGATTGGGGGAACAAATGCCCCCCCCACCGTTGCGCTCACGTGGCGCGCACGTGAGTGCAGCGGTGGCAAGATCCCGACCGTTGGATCATGGAGGTCAGGTGAAGAGGCGCAGGCGCCTATAAATGGGACCCTTGGTCCTTAAATTTCTTTACCGTTTCAAGAACATTGATTCAGAGCCTTGCTCTTGCTTAAGAACTCTCAGAGCCTTGCTCTTGCTTCTTCCCAAGAACTTTAAAGTTCAGAACTTGGAATCACTCTAGGTAAAAATTTAAATTAATTTAAATTAAATTTAATTAACAGAGCCTTGCTCTTATAGATCTTTGATCTAAAGAAAACCCCTTTGGGGTTTCATCCACAGAGCCTTGCTCTCAAAAATTTACAGAGATCTTGTTCCTGGGTTTTAACCCATGAACAGAGCCTTGCTCATAGATCAAATGGAGAACTCCTAAAAGTTTTCATGGATCTTTAAGATCCCAAAATTTTTCTTCTAATCCTTAGGAGTTATAGTTTTCATTACTATTACAGAGCTAGGCCCCCCATTTTTAGGAAGTTTTATTCCCTTGAGATCAGAGTTTGACAAATGTCAATCTGTGACAGAGCTTTGCTCTAAAAGAGGAGATTTTCTCCTTGTCTCAAGGGATTTCCCCCCAATGAGGATATTCTCTTGGGGGTCTTTTTCATTAACTGACAGTCTTATCCAATGATGGGACTGTCTTATCGAATGATGCGCCGTCATTTAGATTTTGTGGGTCCCCCTTTGGTCCCCTACCCACTGCATTGTAGTGTGATGTAGGACTTTAAAATGTGAAGCATTGGAACATTAACGGTTATTATTTTCTTGCCTTTTCTACAGGAAACATGTCTGAAGATTTGTCTTTCCCTTTCGTTCGCTCGGAAGGAGGGTTCCCCCATTCGCCAGTGGACCGGGTGGCATTCGCCTTGATTAAAGATCATGACCCTGAGTGCAAGAAACTCCACCTGTGGGGAAGGTGGTACAGCCAAATCATCCAAGGCCGTCGCAGCTTCAGCTCCGCCTCGCCCTCTGAGCCCATAGTTACGATCCATTATGCGGACGAGCCCCCGGTGAAGTATGCCGTGGAGGTTAAAAATTGGAATTCTGACTATCTCCTCCAGCCTGCCATTGGTGCCATCCCAGTGCAGCCGCCGCCGGCGATAGACATCTTGGGGAGGCGAATCTGTCAGGGTGAAGCACGCCCTTGGGGACAGGCTTATAATATTGGACTGATCCCGCGACCGCTTGCTGGCTATTTGCAATAGGCCCGCTACATCTTAGCGGCGAAAAGGGCTCACCTGACGACGATTGGTTTATACTCGGCCGTCTACGTTTCGCTTTTCGAGTATCCTTCTCCTCCAACATGGTGGATGAAGGCCTTTATTGAACAATGGAACATCCCCACCCACACCTTCCTGATAGCGGATAGGGAAGTCTCCATCTCTTTGGAGGAATTTGCTGAGATTTCAGATCTACCAATGAGGGGGGGCACTACGAGGAGCTGCTTCCTCCTAACGAGTACGTCTTTGCCACTAAGCAGCTGGTGTTTGACTTAACTCCGGAGAACGCCATTCAGCATCAGCATCCGGGCTTGGTGAAGGTGTTGGAGATCTATGAGGAACTCCATTTGGAATCGGGCGACCGGGGCGTCAGTTTCGCGGATTTCATTGCTCGTTTTATTCGCCCGGAGTTCCTATCAGAGCAGAGCGAGAAGTTCGCTCAGCTTGTTGACCCTTTTGGTTTCGGCTTGGACCGCCGACCTACATCGGAAAATGACCAGCGGAATTTTTATCTCCCCAGCACTGCCAGCGTCCCTTTCTCAGAGATCGCCGTTCCTGGCATGGACGAGGAGACTTTTTTCATAGGGTTCTTGGATTTATGGTTATGCAGCTTCGCGCTCCCCATGCACCCACACCTCATGCGGCCATCCGTCTTTTACCCGGCGCATCGAATGGTGGCCGGTTTGCAGTTATCGGTAGGGATCGCCGGATTGGCTTACCTTTACAATGGACTTAGCATAGCGGCGGACGCTAGTGAGCCTGGGGTACAGCCTGCCAACTTCCCGATGCACTATTTTACTTCTTGGATGGAGATGCATGCGCGAGGAGTGTTTGGTGCCCACAAGACTCCTCCGCTCTTCGATAAATACAGACTCCCGAGAGACATGCGGTTGGTCGGGGCTTCAATTGTGGTTCCTGTTGGAGATAGTGCCCTCATAGTCAATTATTGGATCGCAGGTACGTGATTGCAATGATTGCGGAGGACCTATCCCGGTAGGACAGTCTTACTCGAAATGATAGTAAGCTATCTGGTTTGCCTTTATCAGTCGTGTACATGTTCAGGTGACTGATTGCATGTTACACTTTGATAGAGCCCTTAGGATCTTGCTTTACTACCAACAGTATGATGGCGATCATATACGTGAGAGTTGGGTAGTTTATATGCATATCCTTAATTGTTGTCCCTAGTCGTGGGAGTTTCGAGACAGGGCATCGATACTCCGGAGTAGACTAGTGTGTACAGTCGAGACCCCGACGAGGGACGGTGGCCGGTCTCACAAGCCACTGGTGTCTGTTGGATCACCTAATATGTATACAGGTGCTCATTGGGTAATGAGTACACCGGACAGGACTCGCCGGGAATCTGCTAGTTAGTATTATATCAACCGTCAGATAGCAGTTCCCTGGTGACATGTGTACAGGTTAGTTCATCGACCTGAGGTCGTCATTTGTCTCGTGTGAGTTCCCACTGTGCTTTGATTTCTACCCTACCACGGCTCAAAGGAGTCGTGCAAACAGGTAGCTTTTGGGTACAGTCCCGAGCCATATGGAGGCACGTGAGCGGATCGGCAGGGGATTCGTCTCTCCCGGTATTGGGGGCGAGGTCGTGCTGTGTCTAGGAGAGCCATTACACAAAGCCCACGGCCGTGGCAGGAGATTTACTGGTAGGTACTCCAGTAGTATCTCAGGGTGTAATTGGGCTTCACTCCGACATGACTTATACTGCTATTGGGGGTCTGACGTTGCTAGCCCCCTAGGCGGATATGCGATACTCATTGACGAACGGACCGGACTGTATATACATTGTCACTGTTAGGCTCAGTAGGGTTTTTCGGAGGAGTTCGCTCATCGGTCTCCCTTGAGTTCGCTCCTCGGCCACCCTCGAGGTCAGTCCATGGGCAGCCGTTACGCATAGCTAGTGCCGCTGACGGTTTGTGGTTAAACCCACTGCCAGGGTACTGACGAGTCATTAGAGTCCCCCACAGACAGTTTCCCAAGTTCGGGCGAAACGTTGTAGAGGCCGTATGGTTTTATGGCAGGGTTCGGAAAATGCACGTGCGTTTACGCACGTGTCAGTTTTCGGGCAGATGATACTGGTCGGCTTTGGTTTAAGCCGGATCCGAGTATTATATTGAGTAGGTATAATATCTTTGTCTCAGTTGCATTTGTATTCGGTCGTAATACAAATACGGGTATATTTATACAGTTTCGGGGTTGTCCTGAAATTCGTTTCAGGATCACTTTTGGAAGTTGCCAGTTTCCAGTTTTCTATCAGCCGTCTTTTAACATTTGGTTAAAGACGGATTTATCTTCTCTACAGATGAGGTGAGTCAGTGTTCTAGAATATTCTAGATGAGGTGACTAGGCTTATTGGTGTAGGGTTTTTATTGGTTGCATTTATTAATGGGTGACTAGGTTTAATGACTCATGCTTTGTTATTAAAGCTTCTTGGATTGCTTAAGATCTTTTAGGGTGAGAAGCTTTCTCTTATTGTCACCACTTGCTCCTACGGTCACCTCCCTCCTTGCTATATATGGCTTGCCCTCTCTCTCTCCTCATTCTCACTTCACTTGTTGATTTTATTTTAGAGAGAAAAGATTATGATAGGTTTTATCGGTGTATGGAATTTCACAGTCCATTTCATTCCATCACCCGATTCCTTCGGCAACTTCATTAACCGATTGTCCACGGATTTGGACGAAGTGAGACAAAGTCATCTACTCATTCTCTACATCAATCTTGGTCGTCTCTTTTAGCAAACTTGACGATCGAGTTGCCTCGAGTCAGAGGCGGGAGTCCGTTTAAAGAACCGATCATGTGGTGCCACTTCGACGAGGACATCGGAGATCGACGAGATCGGAGCAGCCGCAACGGAGCGTGGGATGATGGTTGAAGAACGAAGGACTCGGATCGTTCGGTATAACATTCCTACACTCTTTACTGTTTGTTAGTTTAGCAATAATGGCAGATCCGGGTTAAAGTATACGATAGCGCCAGTTTAAAAGTTTTTGTTCCGCATTTGGCGTCTGTAGACTGCCGGGGCGCTAGCGTAGACTTACAGTGGTATCAGAGCCTAACCATTTTGCTATACTAACTTGTGCTAACGCGTTTAAAACATCGATCCGACCGGAAAACTAAAAACTGCATTTTCCAAGCCGACAGTTTCTGTTGATTTTAAACGGTATCAAAATTGATTTCTGTATGTCTTAAAAATCCGAGCAGGCTTTTCTAAGAATCACGACAAAATATGGGCTCATGATCTCTCCATGGAGGCGCGGAAGCGCGGCTAACCCTATTGTATTGGCCGCGCTTCCGCGGCCACGTGAGGAGCACGTGCTCCCAATTTTTTTCTGTGGGTTCTTGGATGGATTTTGGGGTTTTTGGTAAATACAGTTTTGGCCCAGGTTTTGTTACTGTTCACCAGTAAGCAGTGGGGCCCACTTTTTGATATTTGGTCTTTGGTCGATCGAAATTTAAACACGTTAGTTTACAGTGCTTACATTATATCTCCGACCGGGAATGTCATTTGATCGGTAAACCACGTTTAATTGCTATAGTTCTTTTAGACGGGTTTGCGAACGTGACATTCGCGTTGATGTTCTGTGTTGTGCTGTGATGTTACGGATTTGTCGTGATGGATAGCAGTGTGCAATGATAGTACAGTTTGAGTTTATTTGTACATTTGATATTGCGGGGCGAGCGTCCAACTTGTGGACTGCCGTCACTGCCTGTTGTATAATATTCTTTTGGGGCACGACCAGGTTGCGGTCGATGTACCTATTGTACTATTTTTCATTACTGTACTAGGTTTTGCCCCGAGACGGAGTGCACGGATAGCCGGGTTCTGGGTGGCAACGGGTCCGCATCTCATGGCTTTGAGAGGCAGAGGGGTCCCACTTCAGAATTGGCAGACTATTCGCCGCACTCGTAGGGGGTACAGGTTGACCCAAGGAGGGGTGCTCAATTTACCGGATTCCGTGAAGTGCCGGGTGTTCCATTCACTATGCTGTGGGGACTACCTCGCTTCAGGTTTTGGCGGGTAACTTGCCGCACCCGTAGGGGTCTAGGTTACATTGCACAGGCTATCCACACGACAGGGGAACGTCGAGTTTCAGCAGCGGCTCTATGAAACTCGGGGATCCCAGATATCTGTATTGTTCTGTGATGCTTATTACTTTTCTGTAATGTTGCATATTATCACGCCTGGAGCGATTATGTATATTGGTTTATATACTATTAGATGTTGTATATGTTTTACACCCGCGCTAGTCCAGTCCCCGCTCTGTCGTTAGTTAAGTAACTAACGGGTGATGACGGGACCCAGTGACGAATGCGGATGGCATATACGTACATTTTATTTTCGTTCTTTTCTGGTGTGATTGATTGATGGGACTGCGTTGATTCTGATCAACGCAAAGTAAAAACAAACCTGTTTTAGTTGTTGGAACAAATTTAAAAAGTGTTGTTACAAAGACGTTTCCTTTTGTTATGCATAGCGGTATTCAGTGGAATATCCTGCACCTCATTCGACGGGGCAAGGGCTGATATCCCTTCACCGGGACTGACCCCTTGGGCAGAAGTTTGCGTCAGCGTAATAACTGCACTATAGTCGATTACAAGTTGCTTTGCATAGCGGTATTCAGTGGAATATCCTGCACCTCATTCCACGAGGAAAGAGCCGAGATCCCTTTACCGGGAGTGACCTCTTTAGCAAAAGGTTTTCACCACTATATTTTAAAAAGCTATCAGGTTCCTTCAGCGATATCAAGTTCACTACGCTAAAGGTTTTTCGCCAAAAACCAGTCGTAGCCCTCCGTCAGTTCTTTTGGGTATTCAGTAGTATTCAAGCTATGTATTTTGACCTAACGCCAAGGCATAGTGTTTGGTAGCTGCTGGGTATTCAATTGTTGCTTAGATAGATGAGTTAGTTTGGGACAGCCGTTCTGCCATTTTGACCTAACGCCAAGGGCATGTGCGGGTGGGTTCAAATTAACAAGATAGTGATAGGTAGAACTTGGCATGTGACTTATGACATTTTGACCTAACGCCAAGGTTATAAGAGCATGGGGCAAAAACAATATCGGGAGTTTCTAAGGAAACTGAAACTTGCCAAGTATGCGCATACCTTCTGGAGTATGAGTAACGTGGATGCATTCCATCACGTTATCATGCGATGAGAGTTGGATCCCGATTCCCACTGATGAGTTGGTTTACTCTTCGGGTGATCCCGATTGATTCTTCTTTAGGTTTGGAGGAGAATTTGACAGGACAGTGGGAGGTTTCCGGATTAGATAAAGAGATGACCATTCTGATCTAGGTTAGAGTGCACGCAGAGTGTTTCTTTTCTCTCTCTCTCTTTGGCAGCGACCTTTGACCGACCCTAGACTATGACTCAGTGACCAGGTTGACCGAACCTTCTTAAAATACTGGCTTTTGGATTGTCTGAGTTGCATAAGTCATTGCCACTCCTTCTTCTACCCTTTGAATTTCTCAGAACACCCGTATTACTACGGATATCCACTTCCATTGGATAGAGCCATCGTATGGTTATATACGAACTCGAAGGGACTTCTTCGAGGATGGATCCAGGTTCAGGAGAAATAGAATTGGTTTATTCAGTTGTCTTTTATTATCACCTTCTCTCAGGTTGCGAGAGCTCCTTTGTTTAGGAGAGTACACCTATTACGCTTATTGGATAGTCTTATTCCAAACCATAGGCTGGTGCCGAAAGATAGGGAATGAAGAAAACCAATTAGCCTAAGTAGGGTGTGCAGAAGGTAATATGTAAAGACAAAATAAAGGGATTAGAAAGAGGGCAAAGTAAATTGCGACTGATATCATTCACGACCAAAACCGCGTACTTCATCGCCACTCCTATTTCACCTTTAAAAGAATAAGGTATTGTTCAGTTGTCTTTTATCATCACCTTCTCTCAGTTGCGAGTACTCCTTGGTTTAGGAGGGTACACCTATTATGCTTACTGGATAGTCTTCTTCCAAACCATAGGCTGGTGCCGAACGGTAGGGAAGGAAGAAAACCATTTAGCCTAACGATGGTGTACAGAAGGTAATGACTAAAGACAAATAAAGGGATTTGGAGAGACGGCAATAAAATATACGGTTGAAGTCATGAATTGGATTATGGAAAAGGCATTACTATGAATACCAGGATACCCCTACGAAACATTTTCATGTTTCAGTGCATTGTTAAGGAAAAACTGTTTTCCCGATTAGACACTTACTCCAAGGGTATGTATTTACCAGGTTTCATTATCATATCTGTATGGTTTTACAGATGATGAGTGGGAGTAAGATATTGGGAATTAGGTAATCATCCTCATTATATCGGAATTCGTTGTAATTGGTGATATTTGAGGAAATCGCCAGGGTACAGTTTTCAACCTACGACGCACAGGTTTTGAGTTGTTTAACTCAGCGGACTTATACAGAGTATTGTATGTTGTCCAAGTGTCCATCAGGACAAAGGGGTAGGTCCTCGTACTATGTTCTGTTTACTTATAATTTCTCTAATATTTAGACAAGTGTTTCGTAGAAATACAAGGTCTAAGTTTTGAGAAGTTGTGGGTATAAGAATAAAGTAAATAACCAGGTGTCACAAGTATCGGGATTCTTCAAAGAGATCGAAGATGTAGATTCTTGTGATTGGTATTCAGATGATAGTGATGGTTTTGAGAAACGTGTTTCTCTTTCAGGTTACTCATAATTGGATGGATTCCTAAGTTGAGTAATGCTGATTAGCCTCTTTCCATTAAGTTGATATGCACTGGAGACAGATGCATGGATTGAATATGGTTCCAATTAAATAAGTGCCAAAGTTTCTGTATTGGATATAGAATGGATCGTACCTTAAAAGAAATTAAGGTACGGGGAGTTGTCCAGATTATGATTAAAACCAGACACTGGATAACTCAGGGCACGTTTCTGTAATGGCTGTTTGTGGGTTGACCCTGGCTATGACGAGGGTTGATATTCTACCATTTGGAAGATCAATAGTGATATTGTTCTTGACTCGCCACAGTTTTAGTAAAAAATGGATCTTTTTCAGAAAACAGTAGTGGGAGTATGGTAGAACTGGAAGTGATTCCAGAACCGTGAACGATTACGGAAAATTTAATAGGACCTATATATTCAATCAGGTTTGACATTCCAATAGCCACTCCGCAGGTATGGTAGGTAACCTCAGACACCCGAGAGGTACTTCTGTAGCCTCAAGGACGGTGACAGGGAGGTTCTTATCTACCATGACTTGACACTACTGTTGTTCCAGGATATGAGACCCGGTAGGAGGGTTGTCGTAGTCAGTGGGAGCAACGGAAGCATAGTGGGCAAGATGCTTATATCTATTTATAGACTTGAGCAGTTATAGCGGAGATAGATCATCTAATTTTGATGTGACAGTCATGGGTTTGACTTCAATCAGAATAGGGGATGGATCAGTTAAGAAGGTAGTAGGGTGTGATGTCATGGTATCTGGATGACATACACAGAGTGGGAAGTAAAATTCCTATACTACGATCGGTTGAACTGTGGTCGTCACACAGTTGTTTCTCCAGACAGGATATGGATATAATATTTGACATTTTGGTTTCTAGATCTATGGTTTTAGATCTGGATTTGGGCAGTTTCCCAATGTGGGTACTTTGACAGATATTCTAATGGTTTTTGGAATAGTTGACTCCTAGCATGGTGGTGTACCTGCAGGTGATGGAGTCACCCTCTCTAAAGGTGTCTGACAGACTAAAGGGGAGAGGGATGTGCATGATTGGCAGATCACTTGCTTAGGCAATTGAGTCAATCATGAGATGTCAAGTACCACACCAAATGTTGGTTTTGCACTAGATGCAATAAGTTTGTATTAATCCAATCCTGGAGAAACATAAGGAAGCAGTTTTAGAACATTGGTACATGTTCTACGGATTTGATAACGGCAGCCTCTTTCGGGAGACGGTTATCATTCCAGGCTTCAAAGGTGACATGGATGACAGAGTGATTGTCAGAGTTTTTAGTTTTCCCTCTGACGAGGTACAGTATTATGGACAGGTGGTTCCAGAGGATACTGTGGGTGGCATGGTGCCGGATACTGATTAGGTTCAGTGATCCATACAGTCTAAGAAGTTTGGATATGGAGTTCATTTATGAACTAAGGTCCCATCAGATATCCAGACATATTCTAAGACAGGTACTACTCAATTCGGGAGATGGCTTTCTCCGCGAACTTGAGATTAAGAGAGATTCAGAAAGAAACATCTAGGCGGATCCACTCACCGAGGCTATTTCTCGAACACAATAGTTTCTCAAACGGGCTTTGTGAAACTGATTAGTAGAGGAGTTGGATGTTCGGTTTCACACGGGCTGTGAGTAGTCGACATCGCAATATTAGCCTTGAGTGCAAGTGGGAGATTGTTGGAGATAGTGCCCTCATAGTCAATTATTGGATCGCAGGTACGTGATTGCAATGATTGCGGAGGACCTATCCCGGTAGGACAGTCTTACTCGAAATGATAGTATGCTATCTGGTTTGCCTTTATCAGTCGTGTACATGTTCAGGTGACTGATTGCATGTTACACTTTGATAGAGCCCTTAGGATCTTGCTTTACTACCAACAGTATGATGGCGATCATATACGTGAGAGTTGGGTAGTTTATATGCATATCCTTAATTGTTGTCCCTAGTCGTGGGAGTTTCGAGACAGGGCATCGATACTCCGGAGTAGACTAGTGTGTACAGTCGAGACCCCGACGAGGGGCGGTGGCCGGTCTCACAAGCCACTGGTGTCTGTTGGATCACCTAAGATGTATACAGGTGCTCATTGGGTTATGAGTACACCGGACAGGACTCGCCGGGAATCTGCTAGTTAGTATTATATCTACCGTCAGATAGCAGTTCCCTGGTGACATGTGTACAGGTTAGTTCATCGACCTGAGGTCGTCATTTGTCTCGTGTGAGTTCCCACTGTGCTTTGATTTCTACCCTACCACGGCTCAAAGGAGTCGTGCAAACAGGTAGCTTTTGGGTACAGTCCCGAGCCATATGGAGGCACGTGAGCGGATCGGCAGGGGATTCGTCTCTCCCGGTATTGGGGGCGAGGTCGTGCTGTGTCTAGGAGAGCCATTACACAAAGCCCACGGCCGTGGCAGGAGATTTACTGGTAGGTACTCCAGTAGTATCTCAGGGTGTAATTGGGCTTCACTCCGACATGACTTATACTGCTATTGGGGGTCTGACGTTGCTAGCCCCCTAGGCGGATATGCGATACTCATTGACGAACGGACCGGACTGTATATACATTGTCACTGTTAGGCTCAGTAGGGTTTTTCGGAGGAGTTCGCTCATCGGTCTCCCTTGAGTTCGCTCCTCGGCCACCCTTGAGGTCAGTCCATGGGCAGCCGTTACGCATAGCTAGTGCCGCTGACGGTTTGTGGTTAAACCCACTGCCAGGGTACTGACGAGTCATTATAGTCCCCCACAGACAGTTTCCCAAGTTCGGGCGAAACGTTGTAGAGGCCGTATGGTTTTATGGCAGGGTTCGGAAAATGCACGTGCGTTTACGCACGTGTCAGTTTTCGGGCAGATGATACTGGTCGGCTTTGGTTTAAGCCGGATCCGAGTATTATATTGAGTAGGTATAATATCTTTGTCTCAGTTGCATTTGTATTCGGTCGTAATACAAATACGGGTATATTTATACAGTTTCGGGGTTGTCCTGAAATTCGTTTCAGGATCACTTTTGGAAGTTGCCAGTTTCCAGTTTTCTATCAGCCGTCTTTTAACATTTGGTTAAAGACGGATTTATCTTTTCTACAGATGAGGTGAGTCAGTGTTCTAGAATATTCTAGATGAGGTGACTAGGCTTATTGGTGTAGGGTTTTCATTGGTTGCATTTATTAATGGGTGACTAGGTTTAATGACTCATGCTTTGTTATTAAAGCTTCTTGGATTGCTTAAGATCTTTTAGGGTGAGAAGCTTTCTCTTATTGTCACCACTTGCTCCTACGGTCACCTCCCTCCTTGCTATATATGGCTTGCCCTCTCTCTCTCCTCATTCTCACTGCACTTGTTGATTTCATTTTAGAGAGAAAAGATTATGATAGGTTTTATCGGTGTATGGAATTTCACAGTCCATTTCATTCCATCACCCGATTCCTTCGGCAACTTCATTAACCGATCGTCCACGGATTTGGACGAAGTGAGACAAAGTCATCTACTCATTCTCTACATCAATCTTGGTCGTCTCTTTTAGCAAACTTGACGATCGAGTTGCCTCGAGTCAGAGGCGGGAGCCCGTTTAAAGAACCGATCATGTGGTGCCACTTCGACGAGGACATCGGAGATCGACGAGATCGGTGCAGCCGCAACGGAGCGTGGGATGATGGTTGAAGAACGAAGGACTCGGATCGTTCGGTATAACATTCCTACACTCTTTACTGTTTGTTAGTTTAGCAATAATGGTAGATCCGGGTTAAAGTATACGATAGCGCCAGTTTAAAAGTTTTTGTTCCGCATTTGGCGTCTGTAGACTGCCGGGGCGCTAGCGTAGACTTACAGTTCTAGCCCCGCTGGAGTCTAGAGGGTTGCTCCTTCGTCCACATCTGTTCGGAGCGAAGGTTTCCTTTGTGGATAAGGTCATAACCATAGGCTCAGAGACCACCAAATCAGTGGTGCCCCTGCGTGATGACTTCAAAGATGGGGCTTCCGTATTGAAAGCTCGAGAAATCCTCCATCTCTACTCCATCCGGCCGGGCTATCTAGTGTTTAGGCAGAATAAGACAGCCTTGTTTATGAGGTATAACCCACACCGATTTGCCCGGCAGTCAAGCTACAACCAAGGGATCCCGCTGGAAGCTTTCTTGGAAACGCCCGTGGTCGGCCCAGAGGGGATAAAGAATGCGATGCATCATTTTACACGGCTTAACACAGGTTCCTATTTCTTCATTAGTGAACCCAGCTGTGCCCCTAAGATACTCCATTCATATGTAGCCTGGTACGCGCATGCTATGGGCCCAATTATCTTAACGGAGAAGCGTATGCTGGTTGACCGTAGGGGTGCGCCTCCCGGCGGCGATCGCAAGGCCCCTTTGCAGCCAAGGCTCCCGGTCGTCCCTCCGCTAAAAGATTCTGGAGTCGATCGACCACGCGTGTTGAGTCCTCCACGGGGATTGCCGCTGCCCGCTACGGTGGATGCACCATCGGCGTCTCGTGCGCCCACTAAGGCGGCTAATGTAGTATCGCCAGAGTCAGGCGTAGGATTAGATATTGGGACCCGCCGCCCTAAAGTAACTGCCAAGCGCAAATCTATCCCGGGTGGACCTAAAGCCGGCGGGCAGAAGAAGAAAAAGTCCACCCTTTCCCTCGATGCGATCCTTAGCCTAGAGCCTGCGGCTCCTCCCAACGAAGGCATAAGTGAATATGGCAGCAACGAGGGCTTCTTGGTAGACCCTGCAGACACTAATTTGGCTGCTGCCATTGCATCTTCGGAGCGATAGGCGAGGCTCGAAGCGATGTTAAGTAAACTCGCTGAGTCAGGTAATCATCAGACACTTTCTTCGTCATTTTATTGCACTTTTTGTTATTATCTTTAACTAATATTCGCCCGATTTTCAACAGGTGTCTCTTCTGAAGAGGCTATTGCTGCATCCTTGAAAACCTTCCAAGAGGAGGAGGAGAAGCGCGCTCTAGCAGGCGTTGGTATGTCCCACCCCTTTTTCTTTTATAAGAAAAGTTTGTCATCTTTTCTGATGGTCAACCTAACCTTCTTTCGTTTCTTTGCAGGGGTTATATCAGTTGATACGGGGATCCTTCCTGAGCCTGTTACTGAAGTCCCGGTCCCGTCGAGGCTGCTGGAGGGGCCTCGACTTGACAAGACGACGAGGGATGCCCTGAAAAATCTGGAGGCATCCCTATTCACGGACGAGGATGCCTCAATTAGAGAAGCCCTAGTGGCATCCGTCTCAACGGCTCGGGAGAAGCGGAAGCGGCTGAGACGCGAAGCGAAGGCGCGCCGAGCTGCTTTGGCTACGGGAGCGGGCCCTAGCACTATTCCTCACGCTGACACTCCTTCTGAAGAGGCCCCTGTCGCCCTATCTACTGCTTATAGGAAAGCGGCACGTGCGGCCCGAAGTGCAAACGATAAATCCTCTTCAGGTAGCATTTCTTTCAGAGCTTTGTTGTAAGAATTATAAAGCCATTGGCTCATATGCATTCCATCTTGCAGAGCCTAGTCCGACTGAGGGGGAGGCGGAGACCGTTGAACCCAGGGAAACAGCGGAAGCGGTGCCTGCCGAACCCGAGCCGACGGTGAGGCGCGTCGTTGGGGCCATGGGCCTGAAACAGAGGTTGAGGGATCCGCCGCCGAGAGGGTCATTGATGCCGCACCTGAAGTGGCGGCAGATGAGATGATTGTCTTAACCGAGCCGAAGGCGGTAGAGGGCGAGGCGCTTGAGGCTGGAGACCTCGCGGCGACGGTGGACGAGACAACCGTGACCGCAGGACCCGAAGGAGTAGCGGGTGAGGTGGCCACGATTCCTGAGGACGAGCCAGCCGCTCCTTCTCTGGAATCTGGCAATACTCCAATCATAGCCCTCCCCGCATATGGTTCCTTGCCGTCTCTAGTGCTTGCGAGCACAACAACGGTTCCCATCGAGTCGGGTGATGAGGCTACGGGCGGTGGTCTCGTGTCAATAGAGGAGGGGATTGCTTCAGTTTCGGCTGGCAGCTCGTCGGGTAAACTTTGAGTTACCAGCGTTCTTCTTTTTTTTTATATATCTCGCGATCTCTTCTAACAAGTTTGTCTTTGCAGGTGCGGCCAGTGCCGATGCTCCATTGCTCGAAGGAGCACCATCAACTTTTGCTTTGGTGGTGGTCACCTCCCCGCCTTCCCTTGTACCATCGCGGATGTTGGAAGGTATGGATTCACGACTCATGCGTTAATCTTTTAAACATGTAGCTTTTGTACTAACGTTATACCATTGTGCCATTGTGCCCTTTCAGGAGTGCTCTTTGATCATTTATATCAAGTGTTGCTCCCACACTTCTCCTTCCCATCCGAACTCGCTTCTCCCTCTAGTGGCGCCGGTGAGTATACGTTCACTACAATGTCTTTATTTACCCCCTTTTTTAGCAATGGGATGATTTCTGACTTTTCCTTTTCCTTATTGCAGTGCCACAAATCGAAGGAGGGGATGCAAGACCGGCCACGCCACCGGCCCTTCCGGCTTTGCCGTCCGTTGCAGCTGGTATAGTAAATTTCCTTTTTGGTAACCCTTCAACATCTCTTGAATCATTGTTTGACCATGTTTTGTTTTGCAGCTATTGTTCCGGCTTCGGTCCCTCTTGAGTCTTGCGTCCTTTCACCGGCAGGCCCTTTCTTGAAACGTCCATCTTCAAAGGGTGCTGTGATGAGTTTGGGCATGCTGAGCGGGTACATCGAAGAGATTAACATGGACGCTCTGCCTTCTGCCGTAGATTTCGCTGTGGAGGTTAACCCGATGTTGGCGGCGCTCGTAAATTTTCATAACGAAGGCGTCGTCGAATCTTGGGTTAATCACTGCAGGGAAATCGAGGCCTGTCTACATCGGCTGGAGTCGACGCGTCCTTCTCCTGAAGTTTTAGCCCTAAGCACCCAACGAACAGCTTGGCTCGAGCAAAGCACTTCTCACTTCCGCCATTTGGAGCAAGAAGCAGCTTTAAAACTAAGGGAATGCCAAAAGACCTCGAACGAAACGGCCCATCCGCGCGCTGAGGTTGAAGCAAATGCTGCCCAAGTGAAGACTATCTTTGAGGGTCTCTTGGAGCGCATCTCCCATGGGCTAAACTTGAAGGGGAAGCTTGACGTAGCTGAGCTCAATACCCCAGGTCGGGAAGCTGCTTATCAAGTCGTCAGGGAGCAGCTTGCGTCTTTCTTGCAGCAACGAGCCCAAGTGGAGGCGGAGCTGGCGGTGGTAGCCGATCAAGAGAAGGCGTGGAAGGAAGTATGCGAGCAATTGCTAAATCTATACAAGACGCTTCCTTCTCAGTAATTCTCCTTGTATCATTTGTACTTGTAAGATATATGTATATATTTTTTTATTCTTTAGTACAATGTATCCTGTACCCGATCAATATTTATGAATAAAAGATACACATTTTTGTAATATCCTGTGTCATTTCTTCGCTTTTTTTTCGTTCTTTTCAGCATGATATCTTTAATGCGCCTTATCGGCAGATAACTTCATTTCTCCCAGAGATAATGATGGCTTAGACCGCAGGTTCAAATTTACCGCCTAGGACTTTTCAACTCTATGAGCCGTGAGGGTCTCATAGAGGCTTTTCTCCCTATGGATCGAGAGGATCTCGTAGGTGGGTTTTTCTCCTTAGGAATCGTGAGGATTCCTAAGTGTGGTTTTCTCTTACAAGTCGTAAGGATCCTGCAAGAGAATTTTTCCCTCTCACGAGTCGAGAGGACCCGCAAGCGGTTGTTTCCCTCCCTGTCGAAACTCGACTTTGGAGAGTGATACCCGTGTATAGTATGCAAGAGACCATTTTAGATCGATTTGTAGGGTCCTATTGTTCAGGAAGCAAGTTCTCCCACCTCTGCTGCCTGAGGCTTCATCTTGCAAATTGAGAAGCAAGTTCAATTTGTTGAAGAAATCCCTTTTCTGAAAGTTTTGGCGGAATTTCCCCCATCGTCGGATATTTGATCCAAGGGTTCTGTTTTACAGAAGAAAATCTTCTTGTTTTAAAAAGAACAGAAAAGATTTTTTCAGAACCTTAATTCTGTTTAGCGCAAATGCTCCAGGGTATGACACGTGTTGCACAGCGTACAGTGCAGTGCAACTGCGCTAGCGCATCTGCGCCGACATGTGTCGCGCAGCGCACGGCGCCCACATCGCTGAAGCGTTGCTTCCTTTAATTTTGCTTGAAATAGAGCTTTGCTCTGATTGGGTGCGCTGCTTTGGACGCTGCGCTGATGCATCTGCGTCAGACAAGTGGTGCGTTGCGCAACGCAAATAATCTGAAGCGTCGCTTCATTAAATTAATTTTCAAGACAAACCTTTGCTCTGATTGGGGGAAGACGAAGCGTTGCTTCATCTCCCGCCTCGGAATTTGAACAGCGTTTCGCTCTGATTAGGGTAAACCGCCGTGACAACCTTTGGAAGTCGAAGAGGCACTTGATGCCTATAAATAGGACCTTTGGTCCCCCACAGATACTTATCATCTTTCAGATTTTTATTTTCAAAAACTTCAGGGCTTTGTTCTCGCCTTCAAGAATTCTGGTGCCTTGCTCCTTTTTTCCAAAGTTTTTTTTTAAGAAAAACTTGAGGTAAAATAGATTCTTAGATTAATCTTAACCAGCAGAGCTTTCGTCCAGGGGATTTTATCCTTGCACATAGTTTTGCTCTCTAGGCATTTAGTCCACTAAGTATATTATTGCTTTTTCTATTGCTGATCTCCCTGTAATATTTCCTCAAGGCATAATGGCTGCGGTGCATCTATACAGTTTGCACGAGTTCATTACCTACGACGATATCCGCGCTCAGGGTCGTCAACAAAACCAGGAGTTTACAGACGCTGAATGTGCAGAAGTCATGGGTCGTCTGAACGCAAGCGGTGGTTGGCTATTGCCTCGTCGTTCGGCCCTTTTGAAAGTCGTATTAGGAGCCATATGGAGAGAACTTCCGGGTCTTCATGAGGCATTACCGCTCAATGCACTGGATGATGCTGAAGACAAGATGCATTCAGTGTACCTGACAGGGCTGATCTCAAAGAAACGGCGGAACAGCCTCATTAACATCCTACACCAAGTCTTCCAGCAGACGAAGATAGTTGCTGCTTATCGAAGGCCTGGAGGGCTTGCCGATGATCTGGACACAGAGGAGCGCGAAAGACTGTGCATAAGAATAATTAGAAAGGCCAGAAGAACTCTGGATGGCCTTACTTTCGATTTCCTCAATCCGTGCCCAGGATCTGAGGTTATACCGTTGTAATAATTTGAATAATGTTTCTTATTCATTGTTCTTATGATTGTAAAAAAAATTTAGCAGTATGAATGGAAACCCTTCCCCTTTCTATTTCAGCTTGTCTTATTTCTCGTCCTGAGTCTTCTGCCTGTGCATAAATGAATGCGTCACGAACGCCCGATCAAATGTAGATCAGATATTCTTTCTGTCATCTTCTTTTTATTGTTAGCAGGCAGTCTTAATAACTATAATTGATGGATATTTCAAACGAGTATTCTGACTTCCTTAAGAAATAGTGATGGCTTAGGCTGCAGGTTCAGGTCTACTGCCTAAGACTTTTCAACTCCATGAGCCGTGAGGGTCCCATAGAGGCTTTTCTCCCTACGGGTCGAGAGGATCCCATAGGTGGATTTTCTCCTTAGGAATCGTGAGGATTCCTAAGTGTGGTTTTCTCTTATAAGTCGTAAGGATCCTATAAGAGAATTTTTCCCTCTTACGAGTCGAGAGGATTCGTAAGCGGTTGTTTCCCTCCTTGTCGAAACTCGACTTTGGAGAGTGAGACCCATGGATAGTATGCAAGAGACCATTTTGGATTGACTTGCAGGGCCCCATTGTTCAGGAAGCAAGTTTTTTAATCCTTGCTGCCCGAGACTTCATCTTGCAAGGTGGGACGAATCGGGAATTCTCTCACGGAGACAGTGGTGGCTCTGCGAGTTGACACGGGTTGGGAGGCTCTCGTCACGGAGTGTTTGTATCCATGAGTCGAGGAGTTTGCTAGGGATTATTTGTTTCCCAAGCGCCAAGGATTATTTGTTTCCTTGGGGTTTGAAACGAGTCGAGGGTTCCCGTAGGGGCTCTGGTGGCTCTGCGAGTCGACGCGGATCAGGAGGCTCTCGTCAAGGAGTGTTTGTATCCGTGAGTTGAGGAGTTTGCTAGGGATTATTTGTTTCCCAAGCGCCAAGGATTATTTGTTTCCTTGGGGTTTGAAACGAGTCGAGGATTCCTACGGGGGCACTGGTGGCTCTGCGGGTCGACGCGGATCAGAAGGCTCTCGTCAAGGAGTGTTTGTATCCGTGAGTCGAGGAGTTTGCTAGGGATTATTTATTTCCTAAGCACCAAGGATTATTTGTTTCCTTGGGGTTTGAAACGAGTCGAGGATTCCCACGGGGGCACTGGTGGCTCTGCGGGTCAACGCGGATCAGAAGGCTCTCGTCAAGGAGTGTTTGTATCCGTGAGTCGAGGAATTTGCTAGGGATTATTTGTTTCCCAAGTGCCAAGGATTATTTGTTTCCTTGGGGTTTGAAACGAGTCGAGGGTTCCCGTAGAGGCTCTGGTGGCTCTGCGAGTCGACGCGGATCAGAAGGCTCTCGTCAAGGAGTGTTTGTATCCGTGAGTCGAGGAATTTGCTAGGGATTATTTGTTTCCCAAGCGCCAAGGATTATTTGTTTCCTTGGGGTTTGAAACGAGTCGAGGATTCCCACGGGGGCACTGGTGGCTCTGCGGGTCGACGTGGATCAGAAGGCTCTCGTCAAGGAGTGTTTGTATCCGTGAGTCGAGGAATTTGCTGAAGACACCGGTTTCTTCGGCTGGAATGAACCGTGAAGGCTTGGTTTTATTTTCTGACGGAGTCTGTTGGGAGAGTATGGTTCCCTTTTATTTACGCCCTTGGATTGTATACAGGGATAGATGTGATCTTTACTGTAGGGCCAAAGTTTTATTATTATCATTTTTCTTGTTTTATTTCCGCGATGCTCTATCATTTCAGCTTTCATATAGCGAAGGTCGCGATTGCCCAATCATTTCGGCTATTTTTCGCGGTGCCCAATCATTTCGGCTATTTATTTTATTTTTACTCGCTACTTTTTATTGCGAGTTGCCCAATCATTTCGGCTATTTTCCATGCATACATTTTCTTTACTTGCTGTTTTCTTATTGCAAGTTGCCCCATCATTTCGGCTGTTTCATATGCATGTGCGGCCTATCGGTTTTTCGCCGTAAACCTGAAATTGGACACCGATTTCGGCATCAGCACCGCTGCAACTGGGATATTACCAGGAGTGAATCATCATCTGCCTCTGTCAATGTCGAACAAAGGTGGCTTAGCGAACAGGGTTAAGGCGCTGTCGACTAAGGCTTTTAACTTGATGAGCCGTAAGGGTCTCACAAAGGTATTTCTCCCTACAAGTCATGAGGATCTTGTAGGCGTATTTTCTCCTTAGGAATCGTGAGAATTCCTAAGTGCATGTTCCTCTATAAGTCGTAAGGATCCTACATGAGGGTTTTCTCCTTGTAAATCGAGAGGACCTACAAGGGTCATGTGAACATATCCCCAGCCACGGACGGGACTTGGTTAGGGAAATGTTTATTCGCGCCCGTGGATTGTATACAAGGGTCAATATTGAGCCACTTGTAGGGCAATATCGAAGGTTGTGGGGGTTTCTTAAGCACAGGTTTAGGTCTCTGTAACTTAAGACTTTCAACTCTTATGAGCCGTGAGGGTCCCATAAGAGAGTTCTCCTTACGAGTCGCGAGGATCTCGCAAGTGTATTTTCTCCTTAGGAATCGTGGGGATCCTTAAGTGTGTTGCTTCCTTGTGAGTCGTAAGGATCTCACGCGGGTAGTTTCTCCTTACAAGGTCGAGAGGACCCTATAAGTGTCTTTTAACGAGGTTACGCCCTTTCGGTTTTTCACAAACACTCGCCGGTAGCCCTGCTGTTTTTACTCACGGAGCCCTTTCGGGTTTTCATCCGTGCCCATTTTGCTCTTGGATGTACCGTTTTTTTAAATTTTTTTTTATATATTTTTTACGAGGTCGCGCCCTTTCAGGTTTTCATGAACACTCGCCGGTAGCCCTGCTGTTTTTACTCACGGAGCCCTCTCGGGTTTTCATCCGTGCCCTTTTTTGCTTATGGACATACCGTTTTTATTTTATTTTATTTTCATATGTTTTTTTTTATATCTCGTCAGCCTAAAAGATGTTGCGGTAGTAGTTTAGAGACGTTTCGGTCTGCTATTAGTTTAAGGACATTTCGGTCCGTCGTTAGTTTAAGGACATTTCGGTCCGTCGTTTAACTACTACTTATAGAGTTTTGAGCTTGGGAAGACAGAGAGCAGACATAGTCGTCGTCATCTATCATTGACTTAGGCCGTAACTCATTAGGCGTAGTATTTCTTCAGGAAGCGACCGTTTATCGGCCTGAAAGGCCTTTCACCGTGCATGTCCATGAGTAGATAGGCTCCACCTTGGTAGACTTTGTCTATGATGTACGGGCCTTCATAGTTTGGCTCGAATTTTCCCCGCTTGGCGCGATTGGGGATCATAGGCCTTTTTACTACTAGCACTAGTTCGCCTTGGCGGAATGTCCTCGGTCGGGTCAACCTTTCATATGAGCACGTCATCTTTGCTTTATAAGCTTCCAGATTTTGCTGTGCTATGAGCCGGGTTTCATCAAGGGCGTCAAGCTCCTCAAGCCGAAGGTGAGCATTTTCTTCGTCTGTCAGCTCGTAGTGGACTGCCACTCGTAGAGAGGGTAATTCTATCTCGAGAGGGAGTACTGCTTCCGTCCTAAATACCAACGCGTACGGCGTTGTGTTTGTGGCCGTCTTAAATGTAGTTCGATACGCCCAAAGAGCCTCTTGCAGTCTTTCGTGCCAGTCTTTCTTATTTCGTGACACCGTTTTCTTCATGATCTTCGTCAAGGTCTTGTTGAAGGCCTCAGCTAGACCGTTAGCTCGCGGATTATAAACTGAGGAATATCTCCAGTCTATATTATGCTGTTGCGCAAAGCTACTGATCTTGTGGCTTCTGTAGGCTGGCCCGTTATCGGAGATGATCCGTCGCGGAGTTCCAAACCGATATATGACGTGCGTCTTGAAGAAGTGGAGGATATTTTCCGTCTTCACTTCTCTTAACGGTATCCCTTCTGCCCACTTAGAGAAGTAATCAGTCGTCGATAGGATGAAACGATGTCCCCTAGACGATGCTGGTTCGATGGGGCCAACTATATCAGTTCCCCACATTTCGAATGGCCAGCTAGCCACTGTCGGGTGTAGCGGATTTGGATGCTGGTGGATGAAGTCCCCATGAATTTGGCATGAGTGGCATTGCTTCGCATATTCGATGCCGTCCTGAATCATCGTGGGCCAGTAGTAGCCCATCCGTTTTATCTTCAACTTCATCTTAGGGCCTACTTGGTGGGAACCGCAGAGTCCGTCGTGAACTTCCTGGACGACTCTTTTCGCTTCGTCAGGTCCTAAGCATCTCAGCCACAAAGAATCAAATGACCTCTTGTACAGAGTATCGTTGACGAAGGCGAAAGACAGGGCTCGTTTCACGAGCTGATGTCTTGTGGACGCTTCTTCAGGCATTTGGTGGGACTTGAAGTAATCTATGAAGATTTCTCTCCAATCCTTGGTATTTTCCCAATCTTTTACTTGCAGGGTTGTCTGCTCGTTCGCTCATTTTTCTTCGGATGATTCCAGAGATATTTCTGCTGGGGCAAGCACTCGACGACTTTGTACCACGATTCTAACGTCATCGAGGTTCTCGTCAGCCAATTCTTTAGCAAGTTTAGCCAGTGCGTCCGCTTTGCTGTTTTCCGCGCGCGGTATGCTCTCCAAAGTATAGGAGGGAATTTGGGTTAGCAGTTGTTGCACTTTTTCACCGTATTTTACCAATTCCGGTTTGCATGTTTGGTAATTGCCGTTCACTTGACTAATGACCAGTTGAGAATCCCCATATATGAGGAGGTGTTCAATTCCCATGTCAATGGCGATCTCGAGGCCTGCTATCAAAGCTTCATATTCAGCTTCGTTGTTTGTCCTCGGCTCTGTCAGGGAGAAAGCAAAGCGCATTATCCCTCCTTGGGGAGTTACAAAGAAGAGTCCTACCCCGGATTTGATTATAGGGGTACTTTGTTTGCGCTTCTTCACGGAAGATGCTCCGTCGAAATAAAGCTCCTATCGGATATTATCACCGTCGACCGCATCAAACGCATGTTCGTCTGGAAGATCGCAATTCAGAGGAGAATCGACGGGTATCGGATGTTCAGCGAGGAAGTCGGCGATGGCCTGGCCTTTCACTGCCTTGAGGGGTCGATATGTTATTGAGAACTCCATTAAGAGCAGGGCCCATTTAGCGAGTCGTCCCGTCAATATGGCCTTTGACATCAAGAATTTAAGGGGGTCCACCTTTGAAATGAGACGGACCTCATATGCCAACGCATAGTGCCTAAGCTTTGTTATCGCGAAGATCAACGCCAGGAAATGTTTTTCAATGGGGGAGTAGTTGCTTTCTGCCCCCAGTAGAACTCGACTTAAGTAGTAGAGTGCTCTTTCTTTCCCTTGATCGTTCTCTTGTGCCCATAATGCGCCTAAAGAACCTTCGAGGACGGTTGTATAAAGAATGAGAGGCTTTCCCTTAACCGGAGCAGCCAACACTGGAGGGTTTTGCAGATACTGCTTGATCTCGTTTAGTGCGCCTTGGCATCTGTGATCCCAAACGAATGGGGTTCCCTTCTTCATCAGGTGACTGTAAGGACGACACTTTCCTGAAAGATTAGCGATAAACCGCCGAATGTATGCGAGCTTTTCTTGGAGAGATCGCATCTTTTTAAGAGTTCTCGGCGGAGGCATTTCCATGATCGCCTTGATTTTAGACGGATCTATCTCAATACCTCGGTGTCGGACAATGAATCCCAGGAATTTTCCTGAGGAAACTCCGAACGCACACTTAAGATGATTCATCTTCAAGTTGTATTGTCGAAGGCGTTGAAATACGGTCTTCAGATGCTCGAGATGTTCCTCGTACGATTTGCTTTTCACCACGAGATCATCGATATAGCATTCGACGATTTCGTGTATAAGGTCGTCGAAGATCTTCGTCATGGCCCTCTGATAAGTAGCACCGGCGTTCTTTAAACCGAAGGGCATCACTTTATAACAGAATATTCCTAAAGGGGTCCTGAAGGCTGTGTGCTTCTGGTCTTCTGGGTGCATTTTTATCTGGTTATACCCCGATGAGCCGTCCATGAAGGAAAAAACCTCATGAGTGGATGTATTGTCTATCATCAATTCGGTGACTGGCACTGGGAAATCATCCTTCGGGCAAGCTTTATTGAGATCCCGAAAGTCCACGCATACACGCACTGTCCCATTTTTCTTCATCACCGGGACGATGTTGGCGATCCACTCCGGATATTGAACCTCGTGGATGAAGCCAGAGTCGATCAGCTTTTTGACTTCAGCATTGATACTCATCTCAAGCTCGAGCCGCATTCTTCTCGACGCTTGTTTAACTGGCTTGACACTCGGGGATATCGCTAGTCTATGTACAGCAACTTCCGGATCTAGTCCTGGCATCTCGGAATAGTTCCATGCGAAGCAATCTTTATGCTGCACAAGGACGTCCTTTAACGCAGCCACCCTCTCTTCAGACAGCAGCTCGCTGACGAATGTCGGTCGCGGATCGTTTACCGTCCCCAACTCGATTTTCTTGTGGTTATCTGCAGTGGTATGTATTCCATCCTCCAGTTCTTTCGGAGCTGGGGGAAATTCTGAGATTACCTCATCATTGTTGTTTTCGAGGCACCAAGGGAGGCTGTCCATGTTCTCGGGTTCTCCTTTTAATAGCGTTATCTTGTGACAGGTACGAATTCGCTTCCAGTCCCAATATGGAACTGTTTTTTCTTTCGTGGCCTTGGGTTCGTGCTTTTGTGGTGGCGTTACTCTCCAGTTATCAGATAGAGCGAACTTGCCGAGCCGGTACTGATCTTCAACCCAATTTTTAAAGGTGAAGCAATCTTCGAGAGAATGACCTATCACTCGATGGTAAGAGCAATAGTCTGGGAGTGAGGCTTCGCCCGCTTGTTCGGGATGCTTAGACTCCGGCAATGTAAGCATTTGGTGCTTTAGGGCAAGATCGAGTATCTTCTTCGTCTTTTCCCGAGGAAACGAGTATGCTCGACCCATTTTCTTCATGAGGGATAGGTCAATAACGCTCGATTCTCGTTTACGTGGCTTCTTAGCCCTGCTTTGTTGCTGTTGAGCGCCTCTTCGGCCTTTCGACTTGTTTCTGCCTCCGCGTCGAGCCCTTTTTGTATCAGGTTGACATGGGGCAGCATCTTCGTCTTTTACTGCCTGTTGAAGGAGGCGCTGCGTTTTGGCTTTCTCATAGATCGCCATTTCACGATTGTGATCATCTCGGACTTTTTGACCCGCTTCCCTTATAAGTTTGCCCATCTGGTCTTCAAATGATGGACTGGGCGATTTTTTATCAGGAACTTTTACTGGTTCAGGATTAGCGTTTTTCCCTTGAGCATCTGCTTCTTCATCGAAGTCATACACGACATAGCAGCTGTTTAGTAGCTCCCGTTTCTTTGACCGGACGTATCCAAGCCCAATTGTTTCCATTCTCCCATTAGGCAGTTTATGCTGAGTCCCGGGCACGTTCCAGACTTTATCATAGAACTTGGCTTTTCGAACGGTCTGCTTGAAGGATATCCCCTGGAGTTTCAGCAGCTTTTTCAAACCTTCCGTATAGTATATGGGGAGGCGGATAGGCTGAAGCCTGTCGAGCGTAGAATCCACACCATGCCAAATTTCCTTTTCTTCCTTGGTTTCTTCAGAGCGGTAGAACAAAATTGCTTTCTCGCTTTCTCGCCTGGGAGGGACGTAGAATGTTTGTAGCTCTTCTACATTGTAGGTATTAAGTGCATCCAGTTCTTTATGGTGTCCAAGCGGCACCATGGCGACTTGCAGACTTTGCTCTTCATCAGGGAACATCCGTATCGAAGATCGAGCAGAGAATACAGCATGGATCTCATCTTCTGAGTCGCTACCAAAGATCAACGTAGGGGCGGACGGTCCTGGCTTGTTGTGTTGGGGCGGACCCGAATACACTATCTCCTCTTCCTCCTCGGTGTCACTGCCGAAAACAGGTATGGTGGCATTAGCTTTATTCTCCGGCTTGTGACACTTCTCCGTATCTTCAAAATCCGGTAAGAAGTATTTGGCATCTTCGTATTCGCGGACCTCGTTCACAGAGAATGGGTTTAGTTCTCCCGTCACGGTATACTCAAAGCCATCCTTAAAATATTTCATACACTGATGTTGTGTAGAAGGGATGATGTTGTACTCGTGTAACCACGGTCGGCCGAGCAAAGCGTTGTAGCACGTCTTGGCGTTTATGACATGGAACTTAATGTCCGTGACGAGTAGCCCGAAGCGTATCGTCAGTATCACAGACCCAAGAGTTCTTGATGACTGGGAATCGAACCCGGAGATGGTGATCTTGTCACGAGCAAGGTGCTGGACGCTCATGCAGATTTCTTTTAACACTCGCACGTTGAGAAGATTGACGGAGGATCCATTGTCGATCAGGATTTTGCCTATCTTAATATCGGGGCAGTATCCTGAGACATAAAGGGGCGGTTGTGTTCACATGTCCTAAGGAGAAGGTCCTCGTCGCCGAAAGTGACATCGGCCGTGTGCACTTCCTCCAATTCATCCTTCATCTTTTCCTCTGCTAGGAAAGCTTGGAATTGTTCCGGATCTTGTAGTGCCTTGATCAACGAATCTCTCTCCTCCTTTGATAACAAAAGGGCGTCGAGAATACTGAGCTGTGAGGGCAGCTTTCTCAGATGTGCTAAGACGTTGTAATCCACCTTATTCTTCTTCGGCGGGTTGTTGGCGTTTAGCTCTTCCAGAACTTGGTCATCTAAGACGATATCTTCAGAGACCTTTTCTTTCCCTTTATCTTTTCTGTTCAAGGGTCCGAGGTTCTTTTCAGGCAGCGTCCGATTCCGCAGCCGGATATTTTCGCAGACCATTGGCTCTTCTTCTTTTCCCGAAGTTGACTCTTTAAAGAGAGGGGCAAGTTCTAGCTCCTCATCAGAATCGCTCCCGAATGTAGGCACTTGTGACCCGCCAGTGTTAACCATGTGACAATTGCCGGCAGTTCTTTCAAGCTCTTCGGTCGTATTTCTTTGCTCCCGACGAATTTTACGCTTTTCCCGTTTAAAGCGTTGTCGATTAGCGACGTATCCTTGCCACCATCTATCGAAAGCTTTGCACTCTTGAGTGGGATGCGAGACCTTCTGATGATATAAGCAATAGGAGGGGTGCATTTCTATTCCACCAGTAATTTTTCCTTCGGAGGATGGTAGCTTCATGCCCATTGATATGGCCTTAGCAAACCTCTTCTTTATCTTGAATTGGCTTTTGTCGGCGGTGGAGGCATTTTGCTCCAGCGGGATCGTCTCAGCTCTTTCATCAAGTCGCTGGCGCTTGGCCCTTTCAAATATAGCCGTCTCGCGTTCTCGATCAGCTTTACTTTTCAATCGAGCTTCACTAAGGAACGCGTCAATCATTTCGACTGATAACTCCGGAACTCTTGACTCGGTATCTGCCCCCAGCGTTTTAGCGCCAGAAGTCTCTTCATCGTTCGTGATCGAATGGGAGATCATATGACAGCTCGCTACATATTCCTCGGATTCATCCGATGAACTTTCTCCCTCACCTTCTTCTTGAAAGACGTGATTGAGGAACTCTTGAAGCGTAATGGGAGTCCGTGCCTTTTGGTTGTATTCATCCAGAGCGTCAATTTGCTTTTGTAAGTCCGTGCGCTTGTCGCTAGGCTTCACGGGCTTCTTAGATTTCTTCTTCTTCTTTTTCGACGATTTTGACGGCTGGCTGCAAGTGCTTGAACCGCCACCCTCGGTCTTTGGAGTTGGACGAGGTTTTAGCATTCCTTCCATAATTTGCGGCTCCAATAGGTTCTTCCACTTGACCGCTGGACATGTCTGAAGATCGTTTAGCATCCTCTTTGTCTTGGCTGATAATACGACCTCCCAAGGAGCTTCTTCAATGACGGAGCATGTTGCCCCCGGCGTATTCGTCTCCTTAGAGGTGTGGGGCTGCGGGGGATTCACCTTCCATTTGTCAGATAGCGCAAATTTGCCCTGACGGTACTGGTTCTCAAGCCAATTTTTGAAAACGTAACAATCCTCGATGGGATGGCCTAGCACTCGAGGGTAAGGGCAGTAGTTGGGCTCGTTGACGTCATTCGGTTGCAACGGACGTTTTGGATCTGGCAGATTTATGAGTCTGTTGCGCAACGCCAGCTCGAATAACCTCCTCGTTTTATCGCGAGGGAAGGAATAAAGACGTCCCATCCTATCCTCAAGGGGTACGTACGGGCGCGTATTGTTTGGATGAGCAACCGGCTTCGAGTCGCTCGGTTGTTGTTGAGCATTAGCGACGACGATCGCTTTTCCCTTTCCTTTGTCATTTCGGGTGTCCGGCTTTGGGAGAGGGGGTTTATAGCCCATCTGGTCCATCTGCGCTAGTTTGTCGATCAAAGCCTGGAAGGTAGTTGGCTTGAAGAACATCATGAACTGTGAGATGGTTGCTTTTGGATCAAGGGTTCCAACAAACATTCCCACCGCAGGAGCTTCTTTTATGCGCTGTTCGCACTCCGACCATAGATTACACCAGCGTATAGCGTACTGAACCCATGTATCGCCGGGTTTTACCCTGGCGTTAATCAGTGCCGTCATCGGGGTACGTTCACTGGCACTTGCAAAACGTTGGGTAAACAGCAGCTCCATCTCCGCGAAGGTTTTAATAGAGTCATTGGGGAGCTCAGAATACCACTCGAACGCCGTATCTGATAAGCTTCCAACAAATTGGCGAAGCAACAACTTGTCATCGTCGCCGGTGTTGCCGCAGAGCGCTCTGAACTGGGCAACATGCTGATGAGGATTGCCCGTCCCTTTGTAGACATGGAACTTAGGAATTGTATAGCCTGTCGGGTACTTAATCTGATCGTACCAACCCGGATATGGCCGCCCCGTCTTTACGACATGACCGGCTGCTTCAGTCGCCTGATGCACCCGTATTTGCTGGGCGATGTATTCATCCAAATCAGCTTTTGATATGGTATCCTCTTTAGCTGCGGATAAAGCCGGTGGAGGATTTGATGTCTCTCCCCTATCGTCTTCAAGAATGATCGGGAGATCTCCAGCAGGTGGATCTTGTTGAATCATCATACCCACCATATCCTGGAACAGGAGGGCCATCTTCTTTATGTTGGCTGCCTGCTCCGCAGCTTCTCTATCTTTCTTCTCTAGTACACGCCGAAGGAATTCGGCATCCGTTTCTTGTTCTTGACGTTCTTCTGAAGAGGTTCCAGGGCTTTCGTTTGGCCCTGTAAGTGCAGCCATAGCGTTCATCATCTCCTGGAGCTTCTGTTGCTGCTCCTGAGCCTTGGTCACTGACCGTGTAAGCGGTCTATGACCCGTGGACGTACGGCTGTCTTCTTTTCCCGATGTCATGTAAACCGTATGAACTGTTATGCCCCCTGACTTGGGGCGTTTAGGTTCACCATTTTTAACTTTTGCCGCTGACGCGGGGGTTTTCTCTGGCCTCCTTCTTTTGTGGGCCGTTGAGGTTGAAGGAACTATTGAAGGGGGACCCTAGCAGCTGCTGTCCCCTGCTGTTTAATGGGACAATCCTTGTCTTTTTCCACCTTCACCTTTTTCTGGCGACGAAAGTGACCTGGGTCAATCACAGAGTCTTGAACCCTTCGCCAAACTTGATAAATCCTTGAAGACAGCCGTTGAGGGGGCTGTTCTTGTTTTGTTTCCGGAGCTCTCTCCACGGGCGGAGGAGATCTTTTCAGTGTAGCGGTTGGAGAATTCTTACGCACCCTCCTCAGCAGTTCAAAGCTGTTCCCAGTTGGAACAGCAGCGTTGACTTCCACTGCTGGAGCCGGTGGAGTAAGCCCTGAGGGGGAGTTGCCCCCTGCCTTCCTTACTCGTTGCCAATGGCGACGTCGAGCACGACGAGCCGTCGGGATTGGCTCGGAGATAGAGATAACTTCTTTGTGCCCCCTGTCAGAATGAGGCGCCACCGGTGTTAACCTCTTAAAGACTGAGGTTGTTCCTTGCGGGGTAATATCCAATCTGTGAAAGACAGATCTTCGTGCAGGGGCAGGAGCAGGAATCATCAGTCTTGAAAAGACTGACTCTTTGGCGGGAGAAGCCGTCTTAACGACTTCCGGAACAGCGTCTGTTGCCCTCTTTGGGACAGCCAATTTAGAGTTCTGATTTAGCCTGGCAAAGACAGAGGCTGTTGGCTCGGTGGTGGGCGACCCGCTGACAGGGGTCGTGGTAGTATTGAGTCGGTCGAAGACCGACTTCTTGTTCACCTCCGGTGCAGGTATCGGCATAGAGAAGCTTGTCGGTGGGATCGTGGTCCCGAAGAATAAGCCAGTGGTGGCTTGGGTCACCTGGTCTACTGGCAGAGTGAGGAAAGAGACCGCTTGGGGCCCATATGCCACACCCCTAGGTGAGGTGGAGCATCCATTGCAGTGATACTTCGCGCAGTTGGTGCAGTTAGAATCCATGGATGCTTGAGTTCTGCGCTAGACAAAAGACCAAATCTTAGCAACTTGAAATCCAAAGGCAACCCTTTAACAAACCGTGATTGGTTCGCGAAGACGACACACGAAGTGTGGAGTGGAAAGAAGAAGAGGTCCCACCGGGCGTGCCAGAATCTGTTCCCCTCCGAATGGCGGCCAAGACATGGACTGTCTAGCCTGAGATTCGGGGCAGATGCTATTTGGTTTTATCCGTCCACCTTTCCGAAGATGCCAAGTTGATTTATGGCACTGTGTATCGGAGGTTTAGACGGATGCGGCCGATGTAGCAGACTTTGTCAGATTCCCCCTCGCTTGAGGGGTTTTTGATTGTGGGGACGCTCTTCCCAGCAGGCGCAAGCACCTGCAGTTAATTACGCTACCGCATCGCGGTAACAACTTTCTCCTTCTCCAGAATTTCACTTCGTGTCGTGTGTGTTTGTTTTGTTTGTGGTTGCCCGTAGATTGTATACGGAGACTGCGTAATGCCGTCGCCTGTAGGACGTGGATTAGTCCAAATCCGTATTTACTTAGATTTGGGTTTGGTGTTTTTAGTTTAAGGATGCATTAGTCGCGTTGCGGCTAAGATCAACTTAAACGTTCATTAAGGATACGTTAGTCCTGTTTTGAGACAAAGATCAACTTAACGTGGTGATCCATTTAATATATGGCCGTCGGGACTCATCACCTCTCTGACGTCGTTGAAGGATTACAACGATGTATGTCAGAGGAGTTCAGAGATGTACCCTTGAACCAAGGTTGATTTGGAGTTTTATCATTCATTTAAATGTTTAAGGATACGTTAGCCATACTTGGGGCTAAGATCAACTTAAACGGGACCGTTTAGATCCGGCAAAAGAGCATTTGGAGGCTCTATTGTTTCAGTTTAGGGACATAGTGGTCCATTTTCCAGTTTGTGGACGTGGTGGTCCATCGCTAGTTTAGGGACGTAGTGGTCGGATATTAGTTTAGGGACGTTTCGGTCCAATATTAGTTTTAAGGAAGTTTCGGTCCATCTTTAGTTTTAAGGACGTTTCGGTCCGATATTAGTTTAAGGACGTTTCGGTCCAATATTAGTTTAAGGACGTTTCGGTCCATATTAACGTATGTGGTCATTGGGACCCGTCACCTCTCTGACGTCGTTGAATGATTACAGCAACATGTGTCAGAAGAGTTCGGAGATGTACCCTCGGACCGGATATAAATTGATTTGAGAGAGAGAGAGAGAGCAATTGTGCTCAGTCAATTTAATTTGAGGACTTACGGCCACGATTGGGCTAAGTCAAGTTCAGCATATTCAACACTTTTATTTGTTTTTCTAGCCTATTAGGCCTGTGCTAGGGCTTGGCCCATTTTTAATAATGCATAGCATTAAATCTTGGTCTCTGTTAGACCTGCATTGCATTATTTATTATTTTGTTTGGGCTCTGCCCATTTATAAATGATGCAGAGCATCAATTTTGTTTGGGCTCTGCCCTTTATAAAATGATGCAGAGCATCAATTTTGTTTAGGCTCTGCCCTTTATAAAATGATGCAGAGCATCAATTTCATTTGGGCCCCTCTTTTATTGCTCTGCAATTTAATTTGGGCCTGCCCCTTTAAGCAATGCATTGCATTGAGAATCTTCAAGAAATAGAAGTGCAGAGCACTTTTTAATCCTTTGATCTAAAGAAAAACAAGTTTTTTCTTCTTTTCTTGTTTTTCCTTATTTCAGAGAACCAAAGGTTCATAACAAGTGCAAGGCACTACTTCTTTTCTTATTTTATTTACTTATTTCTTTATTTATTGAATATCCATGATCTTGTTCTTAGATCAATGATCTGTACCTAAGAGAATTTTCTCTTTTAAAGGTTTTACCTTTTTTTTGTTCTTCCAGAATTCTCAAGAGTTATATTTCTCTCTTCTTTCTTTTAGCAAGATGTTGATGTCTTTGAAATGGGGTCTGGGGTCCTTTTTATAGTGCTCATAAATTAGTTAAATTTGTTAGATAAATCATTTTCTGAGTGAATTAGGGAATTTTCCCCACCGTTGGATCTTTGATCCAAAGGCCCCTGCCTTATACAAGAAAATCTTCTTGTTTTAACAAGATTTATTCTCTTTTGCGCAACCCCCCAAGTGAGTGACACGTGTGGCGCAGCGGTTCGCTTGCGCAGTCGTGTTTGCGCAACTGCGCAGACACGTGTCGCGCAGCGGTGCGCTTGCGCAGTCGTGCTTGCGCAACTGCGCAGACACGTGTCGCGCAGCGCAGTTGTGCTTGCGCAACTGCGCAGACACGTGTCGCGCAGCGATGCGCTTGCGCAGTTGTGCTTGCGCAACTGCGCAGACACGTGTCGCGCAGCGCATCGCTGCGCGACACGTGTCTGCGCAGTTGCGCAAGCACAACTGCGCTGCGCGACACGTGTCTGCGCAGTTGCGCATGCACGACTGCGCAAGCGAACCGCTGCGCCACACGTGTCACGCAGCGCGGCGCTTGCGCAACTGAGTGTTGCTTATGTTTTTTTAAAGAGCCTTGCTCTGATTGGACGCACTGTCTTGGGCGTTGTGCTGCCGTGTCAACTTCTGACACGTGGCGCGTTGCGCGCAGCGCACGGGATCCGGAGCGTTGCTTCAAAATTTGAATTTTTGAAATTCAAACAGAGCCTTGCTCTGATTGGGGGAACATGGACGACAAATACTTCACGAGAAAACCGCAACTTTGTTTTCTAAAATGATAAATATAAGCTTTTGGTAAATTCTTGCGGTTTTCCCCAAAAATCCAGAAATCGCAGCAATACTGAAATCCTCAAGAAAATCATAATGTCCATATGTTATATATGATAAATGTCTATGATAACAAGGTATGCGATGTGAATTGTGGCTAAAAATCCATGTAAGTATGACGATGATGCGAGGTATATCCATGCTATGCAATTTCATATATCATGTATGATGCAAGTGGCGATACTAAACTAAACAGGTTCTATGGTGCACGCGGCATGGCAATTACCAAAGGCGTGTGTGTCACATGAATAGTGCGTGTGCAACAGATGCCAATGGTAATGGTGTTCGTGTCCTACGAAGTGATATTGCATATGTGTATATGAATGTTATATGAATGTCCAAGTAATCTAGTATACGGTTAGCTGTGAGGGTATGCAATGTAAATAAAGGGGTAAGCTATTTAGCAATACAAGTCTTGCAAGAAATAGGGTAATCCTAACTTGGGGGCACCTCGCTCCATCCAGACGATTCCCCCATAGATGAATACATCTACTCACCTGAATGCCTCGGTAATCCGATCCGACCACCGCCTTGCCTTTACGCGCCGTGTCCGATGTTTCCCCGACCAATCCTATATTTGCACAACAACAAGCATAAGATTACAAAACCTAAAACGATGCAAGTCCCAATATACAATTATCAACGCTCTCGAATTAATCACAGCATGCACTCGGTGCGCGGAAAAACGCACGAAAATCGCTAACCTTTAACTAGAATCGTCATTTCGGGGAAATCGACAAAACTACAACCCGACTAGACAAAACCCCGCGTTCGCGCACTCTAATAGTCCTATACGAAGCTAATTATATCTCTAACATAACGCAATTTGATCGCATTCTAATTTCTATAAAAATCTAGTAAGCAATTTGCTTACCGATTCGATACAAACATCGCAATTTTTGTCGATTTAGCGAGCACATCATTACACAATTAACCACTCCAATCACTTAGATAACCATCCCTAACTTAATCCAACCACCATGCTACAAACCCTAATTTAAAAATCAAATCCTTCTCTTGATTTTCCTAAACAAACATTTACTACTAAACTAATACTTCAAATTTCAATTCTAGCATATTTAAACTACAAGTTATCAAAAAGATTAGAATCTTCACCTCACAAGCTTGAACCCTAGCTTGATCAAGTCACCAAGAAGCCTCCTTTCATCAAGTTTTTGAACTAATTTGGGTTGAAGAGAGATTGGATTAGGGTTTGGCTTTGATTGGAGATGGAAATTTGTGAATTTTCATTGAATTTTAGCAAAGAAATGAAGCAAGAAATGAAGTGAGAAGTGAGGGATTTGCTGCAGAATGGGTCGGCCAGCAGGTGAGGGAGGGAGTTGTGGGGAAATTTGGAGAATTTTCTATGTCAATAAACACCCCATGTTGTCATTTAATGCTTTCATATCAACAATTTACAAAAAAAACCTCATTTTACACCATTTTTCCATTAAATTTCCCACCCTAAAACCAAAAGTTTGCAAGACATGATATGATTTTATTAACACCATATTTTAGCTTATAAAGACTCCTAATTATGAAATTTACCCAATTAAATTTGTATTTATCACTAATTTAATGTATTTAAAAAGGCTTAAAATAATAAAAAATAAAAATTAATTACAAATTTTTTTTTATTTAACTAGAAAATTATAAGTGACCTTTTAGTGACAAAATTATAGTAATATCTTTTCTAAATTTAGTATAATTAGGTCTACAATGAAAAATACCTATTTTGACTTTTTACGGAAAAAGCCGAAAAATTAGCCGATTACCGAAAAACTTCCTAAACGATTTTCGAAGGGTTACAATCTTCCCCCCTTAAAGAAATTCGGTCCCCGAATTTAGAATTTAACTACGCGTACCTTCAAAAAGATGGGGATATCTCTGCCTCATCTCGACCTCGGTCTCCCAGGTGACCTCCTCGCTGTTCGGGCAACGCCAAAGGACCTTGACGGACGGTATAACCTTCGACCTCAATTTCTTCACCTGCCGATCCAAAATGACCACCGGCTGCTCAGTGAAAGAAAGATCATGCTCTAGCTGGATCGTCTGGTGCTGAATCGCCTGGGAAGGATCATGAAGGTACTTGCGGAGCATCGAGACATGGAATACGGGGTGAACATCGGGGAAGCTAGGCGGAAGAGCTAACCGATAAGCGACTGGACCAACACGCTCTAGGATCTCGAAAGGACCAACATATCTAGGACTCAGTTTCCCTTTCCGCCCAAATCTCATCACACCTTTCATCGGAGAGACCTTCAGGAAAACATGATCGCCAACAGCGAACTCGAGTCGGCAACGGCGCCTGTCAGCATAAGATTTCTGCCTGCTCTGTGCCGCTCTCATCCTGTCCCGAATCAGCTGTATCCTCTCGGTCGTCTCCTATATGATCTGAAGCCCCAAAATACTGCTCTCCCTAAGCTCTGTCCAATATACAGGCGATCTACATCTCCTCCCATATAAAGCCTCGAAAGGTGCCATCTGAATCGTCTCCTGGAAGCTATTATTATAGGAAAACTCGATCAAAGGAAAATGACGATCCCAGCAACCACCGAAATCTAAAACACAAGCTCTGAGCATGTCCTCAAGAGTCTGAATAGTATGCTCCGACTGACCGTCAGTCTGCGGATGAAAGGCTGTGCTAAAACTCAATCGGGTGCCCAAGGCTTCCTGGAGTTTCTGCCACAATCGGCTGGTAAACTGGGTGCCACGGTCGGACACGATGCAAGTCGGAACACCATGCAGTCGCACTATCTCATCAATATAAACCTGGGCGTACTGAGAAAATCCAAAAGTGGTCTTCACTGGCAGAAAGTGAGCCGCTTTCGTCAGTCGATCCACAATCACCCAAATAGAGTCGTACCCTCGACTGGTCCTGGGTAGACCCACAACGAAGTCCATGGAGACCTGCTCCCACTTCCACTCAGGGATGGGCAAAGGCTGTAACTTGCCGGCTGGCCTCTGGTGCTCGGCCTTGACTTGTTGACAAGTCAGGCATCTGGACACAAAGTCTGTAATATCCTTCTTCATCCCGTCCCACCAGTAAACCTCTCTCAAATCACGGTACATCTTGGTGGAACCTGGATGCACACTGTATACTGATCTATGTGCCTCCTCGAGAATATCACGCCTCAGTCCCTCTGAATCTGGCACGCACAGTCGAGTCTCAAATCGAAGTATCCCCTGATCATCAATCACGAACTCGGAAACTCTGCCCTGCCGAATCTGCTCAATAATCTCTAATGTACGGGCATCGTCGGACTGTGCCACGTGGATACGGTCAAGTAACTGTGGGCGTGCTCTGAAATGGGCTAGCTGTCCCGCTGTAGGAGTAAACTCGAACTGCACTCTGCTATCACATAACACCTGCCAATCCGCCGTCGACTGCATCTGCACTGCGCTCAAACAAGATAAGCTACCTCCGGGCCTTCTACTCAAAGCATCTGCCACCACATTCGCCTTGCCCGGATGGTATAGAATCTCGCAGTCATAATCCTTCACCAACTCCATCCAACGGCGCCGTCTCAGGTTCAAATCTCGCTGCTGGAAGATATACTTCAAACTCTTGTGGTCAGTGAATATCTGGCACGACTCACCGTATAGGTAATGTCTCCAGATCTTAAGTGCAAATACCACTGCAGCCATCTCTAAATCATAGGTGGGGTAGTTCTGTTCGTGTTTCCTCAGCTGCCGAGAAGCATACGCGATAACTCTGTCGTGCTGCATCAATACACATCCCAGCCCCACTCTAGAAGCATCACAATATACCACGACCCGCCTGATCCAGAAGGCAATGCTAACACTGGTGCAGTAGTCAGACGAGTCTTCAACTGCTGGAAACTATCCCCACATGCCTGGGTCCAATCAAAAGGAACACCCTTCTGGGTCAACCCGGTCAACGGTGCAGCAATGCGGGAGAAATCCTGGACAAAACGTCGATAATAGCCGGCCAGACCTAGAAAGCTGCGAACCTCTGTAACTGATACTGGTCTAGGCCAACGCTGAACTGCCTCGATCTTCTTCGGGTCCATACAAATACCGTCTCTCGTCACCACATGACCCAAGAAATCGACACTATCTAGCCAGAAAGCGCACTTAGAGAATTTGGCGAACAGCTGATGCTCCCTCAAAGTCTGCAATGTGATACGTAAGTGCTGCTCATGCTCCTCCCGGCTCCGAGAATAAACCAAGATGTCGTCAATGAACACAATAATGAACTGATCGAGATACGGCCTGAATAAACGGTTCATCAAATCCATAAATGCTGCTGGAGCATTGGTGAGCCCGAACGACATCACCAAGAACTCATAATGACCATAACGAGTGCGAAAAGCGGTCTTCGGAACATCCTCCTTCCGAATCCGCAACTGGTGATAACCTGATCGTAAATCAACCTTCGAGAAAAACCCTGCACACTGGAGCTGATCAAATAAGTCATCAATGCGGGGTAGGGGATATCTGTTCCGCACAGTAACCCGGTTCAGCTGACGATAATCAATGCATAAACGCATACTTCCGTCCTTCTTCTTAACAAACAGGACAGGAGCACCCCAAGGTGACACACTCGGTCAGATAAGCCCTTTGTCCAGCAAGTCCTGTAACTGATCCTTTAGCTCTCTCAGCTCCGCCGGGGCCATCCGATAAGGCGGTATAGAGATAGGCCCCGTGCCGGGGATCAAGTCAATACAGAACTCAATCTCGCGCTCTGGTGGCAAACCAGGCAGCTCGTCAGGGAAAACATCAGGAAACTCTCTCACAACAGGGACCTGGTCCAACGGAACCTCTGTGGATCTAGTATCACAAACATAAGCTAAGAATCCCTGACACCCTTTCCTCAAGAGATGACCAGCGCTAAGAGAAGAAATCAAGCTGGGAAGGGTAGCGCTACGATCTCCCTGAATAATAAGAACCGGCTCACCCAGAAAACTGAATCTGACTGCCTTTTCACAGCAGTCCACGGATGCATAACAGGTGGCTAGCCAGTCCATACCAAGAAGAACGTCAAAGTCTAGCATATCGAGGAGAATCAAATCAACTGAAGAATCTCTCTCCCCGATACGAACGGAACACGATCGGTACACAAAACGGGCAACAAAAGACTCGCTTACCGGGGTAATAACGACAAGCGGCTGATCTAACGGAGAAGACTCTCGGCCCAACCTCGGTGCAAAATACGTGGAAACATAGGAATGTGTGGAGCCTGGATCAAATAATACCCGTGAATCAAAAGAACAAACTGGAAGAGTACCTGTCACGACGGCATTGGATGCCTGTGCATCCTGAGGAGTCAACGCGAACACTCGGGCCTGTCCACCACTAATAGCTGGCTGTGCTCTGCCTCTACCTCGGCCTCTGCCTCTTCCTCTGTCGCCTCGTCCTCTCTGAACCGGACCGCCACGCCCACGGCCTCTAGAAGCATCTGGCTGGCATGGAGCATCATCAGGAGTAGGAAGTAAAGCTCTCTGAGAAGGTGGTGAGGGTGGTAAAGTCATATGCGGGACCGTCGCCGCGCCCTGGCGTCCCATGGTACTGTCTCTGATACGGTGGTACTGACTCCCGCACCGAAAACATCCTGGAGACGACTGCTGGGTCTGTGGATATGAACCAAATAACTGACCTCGTCTCAATCCTCTGCCTCCACCATCTCCCAGAAATAATCTATTGCGGTGTCTGCCCATTTGCCGCTGAGCTGGCGTATCAGTATGGATCCTCTTCGGCCCAGAAACGACCAGAGTCTCAGAAATACGCTCCTCCAAAAGTAAGGCTGCATCCATCGCGGCTGCATATGTATCAAAGTGCTGGGTGCCGATGGCAAGGAATAGCTGTGTATCAAGCCCTCGTACAAACCTCTTTATTCTCTTCTCTTCTGTGTCGACTAGGTACGGAGCATATCGAGATAACTGGGTAAACTGTATATCATACTCCGACACTGTCATCCCAGGAGTCTTGCGCAAAGACTCAAAACTACGGGCTCGAGCATCTCGGACACTCTCCGGAAGAAAACGGGCAAGAAATGCAGATGTAAACTCATCCCAGGTCATAGAAGGCAGACCTGCAGCTCGGCCTCTCTCTACTGAGTCGTACCATATCTGGGCAAGACCCTCCAGACGAAAACTCGCAAACCCCACCAATCTATCATCAGAACACCTCAACGAACGGCAAATCCGAGCCATCCTATCAAGAAATGCATGTGGGTCCTCTGTCGCATCTGTACCGGTAAAAGATGGAGGTCTCAATCTCATGAACTCCTGTAGTGAAACAGGGATAGTCTCCGTAGTAGCAGCAGGAGTGACCATCTGTGCAGCAGGTACGATCGTGGTCTGTGCGTTGGAGGGAACGTCCTCGGATCTCTGTGCCCGGCTGGACTCAACTAAAGATCCCATCATCTGCCACAACTCTTGCATGCCGGCCTCTAATATGGCAATACGGTCAGGATAAGGCGGATCAGTATGACCCTGAGGGGTAGGCGTATCCTCCCGCTCGATCCTCGCCTCAGACGGGCCCGCCCGAATCTCATCCCTAGCGGCAGCCCGCTGAGCTTTCGTAGTCTTTGGCGGCATCGAAGCTGGAATAAGAAACAGGACTGATAAGGACATTGCAATTGAATCAACGAATGCAAGGAATCAAGAAAGGAAATACAGGCAATTATGTCCTAAGGTTACTTAGGCGGAGTACCGTATCGTAAGTATGCCGCGGATCATACCCACGCTACGCCACTCTGCTTAAGTCACCTACTCCATCTACCAAGGTCGTCCTACACTCAGAAAGGTAAAACCTACGCTCTGATACCAACTTTGTCACGACCCGAAAGTACGGAACGCGACTGGCACTTAGATTACGAGACGTCTAAAGGCGTACCGTAACCTAAGTCAGCCAAAGCCCAGAAGAATCTAAACCAAAATCAAAAGAGAGTGAAGGAAAACCTTTAATGAAAATGGTTTTTAAAATCATTTAAGTTGCATAGAATCCCTTTTTAAAACATCAAAAACTTCCGAAAATTTCGGCAGAGTCTCCCCTGTATTTTCTATCCCCCAAAATGGGTACAACAAGATAATAAACCTGTAATCATAAAATGGCATCCCCAAGCGGGAGCTAGCTCTTCGCCCAAGGCGGATCACAACCACATGCAATATAATAACCATATCAAGAAAAGAGCATAAAAGAAACGCAAAATATCAGAAAACACATCGCCGGCTCATGTGAGCTCGACCCAAAAGAAACCACAAATATACAACCTCTCAGTCTCACCACTAGGTCACATATACAATATAAAGTGGTAGATGGAGAATACTAGATGCAATGATAAAGCAAAAGAAATAAAGTGTGCTCGCAACCCACCTACGGGCGATGTCGCGAGTCTGAGCAAAAGGAACTGATGATAAGATAGCCGCCACTACAAGACTGATGAGTCCGACTTGCAAGACATTGTGGCACAACGGGGGTGAGTTGCCAGCTCGTGAGTAAATATAACATCTAATAAGGCAATCGTAAGAATGCACGCAATGCACCACAGTATGTATGATCAGATGTGATATAATACCTCTAGTATGCATGCACATGTATGCAATGTCATTACTAAATCTTTAAGTGTTTTAAATGTTAAGAGTTCTGCATTCTTAACTTTAGAAAAAGGAATATCTGTATAATAGCTAAATATCATCAAGAAATCATCTGAAAACTGCGTCAAGCATCGACACCAAATATGAAATCACCTCTATCTCAATGTCTCAAAATATCGGGCTCCGTCAGTCCGGATCGGCCCATATCATCAAATCTCACGACAACGGTCGATATCCTCCGGATATCTGCCATGCCAGACATCACCGGTAGGTAGTCTTCCCCTGCCAGGCTCATCGTCTACAACTCGATCTTCTTGTCCCGGGGTACCATACCGGGCCCACCATGTACCCGAGATGGTTCATCCACTCCTCGAATAGGGTCTCGAAATCCAACAGAAAACATAAAAACTCATGGTGGACGACACATACATCACGAGAAAACCGCAACTTTGTTTTCTAAAATGATAAATATAAGCTTTTGTTAAATTCTTGCGGTTTTCCCCAAAAATCCAGAAATCGCAGCAATATTGAAATCCTCAAGAAAATCATAATGTCCACATGTTATATATGATAAATGTCTATGATAACAAGGTATGCGATGTGAATTGTGGCTAAAAATCCATGTAAGTATGATGATGATGCGAGGTATATACATTGTATGCAATTTCATATATCATGTATGATGCAAGTGGCGATACTAAACTAAACAGGTTCTATGGTGCACGCGGCATGGCAATTACCAAAGGCGTGTGTGTCACATAAATAGTGCGCGTGCAACAGATGCCAATGGTAATGGTGTTCGTGTCCTACGAAGTGATATCGCATATGTGTATATGAATGTTATATGAATGTCCAAGCAATCTAGTATACGGTTAGCTGTGAGGGTATGCAATGTAAATAAAGGGGTAAGCTATTTAGCAATACAAGTCTTGCAAGAAATAGGGTAATCCTAACTAGGGGGTGCCTCACGCCATCCAGACGATTCCCCCATAGATGAATACATCTACTCACCTGAATGCCTCGCTAATCCGATCCGACCACCGTCTTGCCTTTACGCGTCGTGTCCGATGTTTCCCCGACCGATCCTATATTTGCAGAACAACAAGCATAAGATTACAAAACCTAAAACGATGCAAGTCCCAATATACAATTATCAACACTCTCAAATTAATCACAGCATGCACTCGGTGCGCGGAAAAACGCACGAAAATCGCTAACCTTTAACTAGAATCGTCATTTCGGGGAAATCGACAAAACTACAACCCGACTAGACGAAACCCCGCGTTCGCGCACTCTAATAGTCCTATACGAAGCTAATTATATCGCTAACATAACGCAATTTGATCGCATTCTAATTTCTATAAAAATCTAGTAAGCAATTTGCTTACCGATTCGATACAAACATCGCAATTTTTGTCGATTTAGCGAGCACATCATTACACAATTAACCACTCCAATCACTTAGATAACCATCCCTAACTTAATCCAACCACCATGCTACAAACCCTAATTTAAAAATCAAATCCTTCTCTTGATTTTCCTAAACAAACATTTACTACTAAACAAATACTTCAAATTTCAATTCTAGCATATTTAAACTACAAGTTAACAAAAAGATTAGAATCTTCACCTCGCAAGCTTGAACCCTAGCTTGATAAAGTCACCAAGAAGCCTCCTTTCATCATGTTTTTGAACTAATTTGGGTTGAAGAGAGATTGGATTAGGGTTTGGCTTTGAATGGAGATGGAAATTTGTGAATTTTCATTGAATTTTAGCAAAGAAATGAAGCAAGAAATGAAGTGAGAAGTGAGGGATTTGCTGCAGAATGGGTTGGCCAGCAGGTGAGGGAGGGAGTTGTGGGGAAATTTGGAGAAGTTTCTAGGTCAATAAACACCCCATGTTGTCATTTAATGCTTTCATATCAACAATTTACAAAAAAAACCTCATTTTACATCATTTTTCCATTAAATTTCCCACCCTAAAACCAAAAGTTTGCAAGAAATGATATAATTTTATTAACACCATATTTTAGCTTATAAAGACTCCTAATTATGAAATTTACCCAATTAAATTTGTATTTATCACTAATTTAATGTATTTAAAAAGGCTTAAAATAATAAAAAATAAAAATTAATTACAAATTTTTTTTTATTTAACTAGAAAATTATAAGTGACCTTTTAGTGACAAAATTATAGTAATATCTTATCTAAATTTTGTATAATTAGGTCTACAATGAAAAATACATATTTTGACTTTTTACGGAAAAAGCCGAAAAATTAGCCGATTACCGAAAAACTGCCTAAACGATTTTCGAAGGGTTACACCATCCTTATTAGATATATTAATAACCAATCTATTCTTGCAAGAGCATACGCTGAGTGTTTTCTTCTCTCTCTCTCTCTCTCCAGGTAGCGACCATGTCACGCCTTAATCAAGATAATAATACGGATGTAATGACCGAACCCGCTTGTTATACTGAGCTAGAGAATGTTGGTCCCGCTGCAACTTATAATTGTTATAAGATTGAGCAGGAAATAGGGGATTACTAGGATTCCCGTGCTGCCCAAACGAAGAAAGTGTATGTTGATGCATCTTCTTCGGGTGTGTTCATTACAGAGAACTGCTTCTCGGTATCCTTTATGTCCTCGGTATGAGATGCCGGATCAGGATCCCAGATATGTAATCTGTTACATGGGCTGCAGATAGGTAGAGAACTAAGAACGGGTGATAATTTTAAACGGTGCAATTGTTGCAAGCCAAGCAGTTGGCAATTATCATCCTGTATTTCCAAATACATTGATTCTGAACGAATGTTATTAGATACCGAACCTGATCTACAATATCATATCAGTCTCTTTATTTAGTAAAGAAGGATATAATTTTGTATTGTTGGATAATGTTTCGAACATTTTCCTATATCAAAAGTTGATCGTTTCAGGCACGTTATCTAAAAACATATACATTCTAAATCAAACCACGGTTCTTAACGTATAGAATACACATAAGAAGAAGAGTTCAGAAATGAACGAATCCTTCTTGAGTCATTGTGGACTAGGTCATATCAATGCGACTCGACTAGCTAAGTTACATTTAGATGCATATTTAAATTAGTTTGAATTTACATCTTGTGAAACTTTTCAGTCATGTCACAAAGATAAGATGACCATTAGCTCCGTTTATTGGAAACAGAGAAAGATTTAGTGAACTCTTGGGATTGATACATAATGATGTATGTAGGTCCCCTGTCTACACATGCCAGGACTGGTTCTTTGTACTTTATTATATTCAGTGATGGTCTCTTAAGATTCGCACATGTGTTCCTATTGAAACACAAGTCTGAACCTTTTTGAGAAATTCAAAGAATGTAAGTTTGAAGTAGAGAACCAAAACGGGTATAAGTATTATGTCCTTTGATGTGATCAGGGAGGAGAATACTTGAGCACGGAATTCCTAGACTATTCTATAGGAGAATGAGATTCTCTCTCTGCATTACTCCTCCGTATTCACTACAGCACGTCGGTGTATCGGGGAAGAGCAATCACAACCTGTTAGATATGGTGCACTCTATGATGAGTACTACTGAGTTTCCTATTTTCTTTTGGGAGTTATGCACTTGAGAAGCTGCATACCTATTGAATTGGGTTCCAACCAAATCAGATGCCTACCACTCCATATGAGATATGGTATGGGAAGAGCCCATCTCTTAAGTAAGTTAAGATTTGGGGGTTTTCGGCCTATGTCAAAAGAAAAATCCGTACAAGCTCGAGGCAAGTTCAGTTCTGTGAAAGTTTGTTGCATATCCCAAGCATTCGCAAGGGAATATATTCTACCACACTGAGAAGCAAAAGGTGTTTTGTTTCTCAGCATACCACCTTTTGGAAAGGGAATTTCTTGTGAAGAAATAACTGGTCATGAGGTAGAACTGGAAGGAGTTCAGCTATACAAACTACAGCTGATGATTTGGTATACCCATAGAATTCAATAGTTTCCAACGAACCTCAGCCTCTCCGCCGATCTGGTAGGGTTCCTCACCCACCTGAGAGATACTTCGGTTTTCTCTATGATAGTGGGAGCGAGGATTGCATCATGAGATGATGACCCAACTAGTTTCTAGCAGACCATCAGGAGTGGAGACTCTGTAAGAATGGCTGGGTGCTAAGCGATTTGAGATGGAATCCATATACACCAACAAAGTATGGACATTGGTTGCTTTATCTGAAGGGTTAAATCCCCATCAGAAGCAAGTAAATCTTGAGAAGATTACTTGGTGTACATGGAAAAGTTGAGACTTTCAAAGCTATGCTTAAGTCCATCCGGATCCTACTTACCATTGCTACATACCATGACTACGATATCTGGTGGTTGGGTGTCATGACTGCTTTTCTAAATAGTGATTTAGAAGCGAGCATCTATAAGTACACAGCAAGAGGGCTTCGTAGACAGTGGGAGCAGCGGAAACGTGTGCAAGTTGCTTTATGAGTTAAAGCAGGTATTGCGGAGTTGTAACATCTGTTTTGATGTGGTAGTTAAAGAATTTGACTTCATCAAAATGATAGATGAACCTTGTATATACAAAAAGGGTAGTAGGGAGTATGGCGGTGATCCTCGTATTGTACGTGGATGACATACTCTTGATAGGAAAGGAGTTTCATATGCTACACTCGATCAATCTCCTCTTATCACAATGATTCTCCATATAGGATCAACATGATACCTTCTAAATCCTAGATTTTGGATCTATGAGATAGATCTAAGTGGATGTTAGGATTCTCACTAGGTGTAGTATTATGGTATCAATTGATCCTGGGGAGAATCACTGGATAGCTTCCAGGGTAGTAAGGTCGACTGAATGTCAGTCACAGGCATTGTCTTTACACTCAGTGGAGCGACGGTATGTTGGAAGAGTTCCAAGCTAGATACCATGGCAGACTAGACGATAAAGGCTGGATACATTGCTACCAAAGATGCTACCAAAGAGCTAGTCTGGATGTACACTAGTTCATGAGATGAACTTCGTTCCTACCATTGTGTGACAATGGAGTTATAGCTTTGGCCAAGGAACCCCCGTCCCATCAGTGATCCAGACATATTCTAAGGCAGTATAACCTGATCATGGAGATGGTTGATCTCTAGGGAGGTCCAGGTTTTGGAGAGTAGACACAGAGGACAATACGGCGGATCTACTCACAAAGGCCTATTCCCAGGAGACTTTTATGGGATGGTTAAGTATGAGATACTTCAACCACTGCTGATTGTTGGGTATGAGATACTACAACAGATGGCCCTAGGGCAAGTGGGAGATTGTTAATTATATGTATTCCCTAGAGGCCATTACTGTACATACGATGTATATTGTAGTAGATGCTTGGACATATAGAGGGATGACTTTCTTGCTCGACATGATAGTATTCTATCTGGTTGCTCTTTATCTTAACATGTACACTGATTGTCTCTATAATACATGTTGATAAAGCCCTTAAGATGAGTACTTGACTACCAGGACTATGATGCGGATCATACTAGTAGGGACAAATTAGTCGTAAAGTACATCCTTCAAATGTTCCTAGTCGAGGGTGTATCGAGACAAGGCATCGATATACCAGAGTAGACTAGCATATACGCTTCTCGACCCATATGATGAGCGATGGATGATCCCATATCCATTGGTGTTTGACATCAGAGAAGGTATGCGGGTGCTCAGTAGAGACTGGGTACACTGAACGGACTCACCGAGAACTCCTAGGTGGTATTGTACCTCACGTCAGATAGCAGTTCTCTGGTGACACTGATGCAGGTTAGTCTGTAGACCCGAGATCGTCAAAGAGTCTTGTGTGATTCCCACTGTACTTTTATTTCAACCTTACCACGTTCAACTGAACGTGCAAAACGGTGGCTTTTGGGTACACTTTTGGGTACAGTCCTGAGTCACATGGAGGCAATGAGCGATAGGAGGGGTTTCGTCTCTCCCGGTATAGGGAGTTGATGTTATGCTATGCTCGATTGGCCATAACAAGAAATCCCTGGCCAGGGTTGTTGAGATCTACTCGTAAGTGTTATCAGTAGTTTCTCGAACCACTATGGACCTTGCATCGGCATGACTTATCAAGTTATTGGGGTCTGACGTTACACCAACCCCGGGCTGTGATATGTGACATATCAGGCGAAGAGACCGGACTGTACGGTAGTGTTACTGATTGGATTCGTCGGAGTACGAATAGGCTTGCTTGTTGATCTTCTGATCGCTCAATACCCGGGTGGCCGTTACGTTTAGCAGACCGCTTGCAGCTTGCGGGTGTTTGATATGATCATCACCTACTGCCGGCGTATTGACGAGTCTTTAAAGTCCTACACAGAGTTTTCCTGGCTCAAGCGAAACGGAGTAGGAGCATATATGTGATATGTGGAGGACCAAGGTTGATACGATATGAGATACCGTATTCTATTCTTGCGATTTGTGATATCGGTCGTTTATATATGATATAGCCGGGTTATCGGATCAGGTGTTGATTCGATAAGTTGATTCATATAGTATTAGTCGGTTGTATATGATATAGCCGGATTATTAAATCAAGAGTTGAGTTGATAATTTAATGTATAATTATATATTTGATATATTATATTACATTAACTAATATTATGATTTCTTTTCTCACTAGTTGTGCACATTGTATATATGAGATATGTATTGTGTCATGTTTGATGATACATACAAGATGTGTGCATGAGATTAATACCATGCTAGGGTTAAGTTAGGGTTTCTATTTATGTTAAGCTAATTCAAAAGAGATTGAGTTTGTCATGGTAAAGCTTAGACAAAAGCTTTTGGATAAGCTTTGACAAAGTCAACTCTTTTGTCTAGTTAAAGTTATTTATCAAACCTAACCCTTAACCATAGTGTGTGGTTTATTATCTACATGATTTAAGCATGATGTCTTTAACTCACCCATGGTTGCAATAATTCATTTAGATGAATTATTCATATGAGTTTCTTCTTCATCTTCTTCTTCTTTATAAAAAGATTACTAGCTTCAATGGAGGTATGAGAAAAAGTGTGAGAAAATGAAATCTAAAGTGAGCCCACTTCCTACTTCATCATCCTCTACTGCCATTTAGTAGAGTGTGTTCACTTCACTAATTACATGATTAGTGAAGAGATAGCTTGGGTTAGTTTCTCCTCGACGTAGATCATCTTCGGCCTCGAAGTCTTCGAAGCAAGCATGTTCGTTTCTTCAAGGGAGCCTCTCTAGAGTCCGGAGATCACGATCGCAGCGAAGAAACTACTACATGGAGCTATTTGAAGTGAAGGACTGGTCTACAAAGGTTGTATTCCTTGCTCACTTTTAGTTGCAAAGTGTTTGCATATGTTTTCCGTACGATTTCCAGTTAACGATTCATGGTTAGGGTTAGCTAGAATGGAAATTTTTTGAATTTGGCATGGAAGATGCCTCCCGAAACCTTGCTGCCATTGTAGGAAACTCAACAGGAACAGCCATCGCCCTCTGAGGGACAAGAAACGTACACACTATTCTAATATGGAATATTGATGCCCTAGTCTTGATATACCCTCAACTAGGAAGAGTTAAAGGATGTACTTTTGGACCACCCTGGCCCCACTAGTATGATCTCATCATAATCCTGGTAGTTCAGAACATATCCTAAGGGCTTTATCAATATGTAAGAGACAGACGGTGTAAAGATGTTAGTTATATATATGCCCTAGAGGCCATTGTTGTACATATGATGTATATTATAACGGATGCTTGGATATATATAGAGAGGAATTTATTGCTCGACATGATAGTATGCTATTTGGTTTCACTTTATCTTAACATGTTGACTTATATTAGTTTACTGTCTTGCTCTCACTTGTTGATAAAGCCCTTAGGATATGTACTCGACTACTGGGACTATGATGAGATCATATTAGTGGGGCCACGGTAGTTTATGAGTACATCCTATAATTGTTCCTAGTCGAGGGTGTATCGAGACAGGGCATCGATACACCAAAGTAGACTAGCGTATACGCATCTTGACCCATATGATGGACGATGGATGATCCCATATCCATCGGTGTTTGACATCAAAGATGGTGTACGGGAGCTCAGTGGAGACTGGGTACACTAAACGGACTCGCCGAGAACTCCCAGATAGTATTATACCTCACGTCAGATGGCAGTTATCTGGTGACACTGGTACAGGTTAGTCTGTAGACCCGAGATCGTCATAGTGTCTTGTGTGATTCCCACTGTGCTTTGATTTCTATCATACCACGTCCAAGAAGGTGTGCAAAACGGTGGCTTTTGGGTACAGTCCCGAATCACATGGAGGCAATGAGCGATAGGAAGGGATTCGTTTCTCCCGGTATAGGGAGTTTATGTTGTGCTGTGTTCGATTGGCTATAACTGGAAGTCCCTGGATAGGGCGGATATTGAGTACTACTGGTAAGTGTTATCAGTAGGTTCTTGACCTGTTATGAGCCTCACATCGACACGACTTATCGGTTACTGGGGTCTGACGTTTACCACCCCTAGACTAGATATGCAATATATCAGACGAAGAGACCGGACTGTACGGTAGTGTTACTGACTGGATTCAAAGGAGAATGTACAGGCTTACTTGTTGATCTTCTGATCGATCAATACCTGGGTGGCTGTTACGTTTAGCTGGCCACTTGCAGCTTGTGGGTGTTTGATATGATCATCACCTATTGCCGGTGTATTGCCGATTCTTTAGAGTCCTACACAGAGGTTTCTTGACTCAGGAAAAACGGAGTAGGAGCATATATGTGATATGTGCAGGACCGAGGATAATACGATATGAGATACCATATTCTATTCTCGCGATATTAGATATCGGACGGGTATATGTGATATAGCCGGGTCATCGGATCAAGTGTTGATTCGATGAACTGATACAGATAATATTAGTCGGTTATTTGAGAAATAGCCGGATTGTCGGATCAAGTGTTGATTCGATAATTTAATGTATAATTATATATGTGATATGTTACATTAAATTATCTAATATTGATTCATTTTCTCACCGGGTAATACATTGATATATATGCGATATATGTTAATTGTATTATTTTCTTTATTACAAAAATATATTATATATGTGATATATAATATTATAACAAATTATGTTTACAAATGCAACATGATTAGTGGAGATTAAACATGATTAGGGTTTGATTTGGGTTAGCTTTTTCATGAAGCTTCTAGAAGCTTTGTTTTGTTTTAAGCTAAGATATTATGTGTTGATATTTGTCGAGATATTTCCTAACCCAACCCAAACCCTTTACCCTAGTTAAATCTCTACAATAGTTAAGTCTTTGTTTACTTGACCATGGGTTGCATTTGTAACTATGATAACAATTCATTATTCATCACAAAAGACTTGATCTTCTTCTTCCTCCTTAAGCTTACTAGTTTTTGATTTTGTGATGAATTAGTGTGAGACTGTGAAAATAAAAGAGAGCTAAATTCCTACTTCATCATCCCCATCTATTCTAGCCACTTAGATTAGGGTGTTCACTTCTCTAATACTTGATTAGAGAAGTGAGAGCTTGAGTTAAAGATTCTTCAAGGTAGATCATCTTCGAAAAGGAAGACTTCAAGCAAGCATGGATCGTTCGGCTTGTGGAGCCTTTGTTGAGTCCGGGAGATCATGGATCGCGGCGAAGGGACTACTACTCGGAGCTTATGAAGCGAAGGAGCGGACTACAAAGGTAATCCCTCTCTCTTAGATGTAAAGATGTTTACATGTCTTGTTAACCCTAATTATCTAGCAAAGATCCTCGCTTTGGGTTGTTCGACACTTCTAAATTATAAATCGTGCATGGTTGATACCTTATAGACTCTTGTGACAGTGCCTAGTAACCCAACAGTGTTATCAGAGCCAAGCTAGAGCATTAGGTGACGTGTATACGAAGTTAAAAGTCCGATCGAACCCCGAAACGTCGGTTTTGAACCCATCTCTGGAAATTTTTTTAAATGTTGATTTTTTTGTATTAAAAATACTCAGAAAATTAAGCACGGAATTCTAAGGATTACTGTGAAAAATGACATCCTAATTCCCTTAAAGCGCCGCGGAACCGCGGCAATACCATGCCTTGTGCGGCGGTTCCGCGGCCGTACAGGGGTATTAAGGTTAGCTTTTTTCACAGTAACATCCGTAGGTACTTTTGCATGCTTTTGGGAATTTTTAATTCTACTCAAGTGTTGAGTTTTCTGGAGATCTTTTGTATTCGTTGATTCGATCGGAAAGTTTAACTTCGTTTAAGTGTTTTCCGGATAATTTAGAACGTGTTAAAATGTTCAAACGGATATCAATAACTCACTTTTTCCCGACACGAAAAACATTGAAGTGTTGAATTTTTCTTGAGTTTGAATCTTTCGGAAAAACATGCAAGCATATCTGTGGACCCTCTAGAAGAACGTAACCTTAACTCGATTATATGACCATCAAAACTTCTACCGAACCCTACGGTTTGTGGTAGTTTGGCGTTGCCACATGTGAGGCGTTGGTTTGACCCTTCTACAGCTGGTTCACTGGGGCTGATACATGTTCTGGGATTTTTTGAACTCCGCTCAAGTGTTGAGCTATTTTGGAAATCTTGGGTATTTGATTATTCGATCAGAAAGTTTAACTTTGTCTATTTATCTGGAATGTGATACAATATGTGGAATTCATATAGTTAGGCATGAAATGCGAAGTATGTGATATTTCGGATTTATGATGTCTAAAGTAATTGTGGATTCCAAATGTTCTAGTTTTACACTTTCTTTTCTGTGACCGTAAGCATAGTATGTGGTGTATCGCCGGATTCGTTGCTATACATCAACGAATCGGGATACGCATACTTGCTTACGTTGATGATATGAGATATTATGTGTTGCTGTGATATGTTGTATTGGATCGTCGTGTTCTGAATAGCCGGGGGTTTTATGTGAGATGAGGGTTTTTATTTTCATTCATGTAAAATTCATTTGTATGTAATATTCTTTTATTGGGGCACTTCCGGGTTGAGATTGTAGTCACCATTGTATATTATTTACTTTTCCGCATTAGGTAAACCCAAGGAGGGGAGCACAAGTAACCAGGTTCTAGGGTACAGTGGGAGGCCATCTCGAGGAGTCGAGACCGGGTCTCCTAACCCTAGAATTGGCAGTGTTACTTGCCACTCTCATAGGGGTCTAGGGATGCGGGTTTGGCTATTCATCACGACCGTGGAATCCGTGTTTTATACAGGCTCGATATAAAACACGGACGTCCTAGTATATCCAATATTTCATATGTTATCTTCTGCTGCAATGTTCTGTGATGAGATCATATTACTGCCTGAGACAAATGCTTATACTATATATATATGTTGATATATAAATATTATTGCTTTCGTTTCTTCTGTGATGCTTAGGAAGCATAATTGATTGGTTTTATTAATGAGATTAATAAAAGAAAAGAAACCTAAAAGATGTTGTAGAATCAAAACTTTATAAAAAGGGTAGCTACAGTCTTGCTTTGCATAGCGGTATATATGATATACCCTGCACCTTATTCGATGAGGAAAGAGCCGAGATACCTTCACCTGGAGTGACCTCTTTAGAAAAACTGGAAGATGTTACAAACTCGCGGTTTAGTTTCTGACAGCTTCTATAATTCTTGCTTTGCACCATGGTATATATGATATACCCTGCACCTTATTTGATAAGAAAAGAGCCGAGATTCCTTCACCGGGAGTGACCTCTTTGGCAAAACTGGAAAAGCCTCAAAAACACTCCTTTTCAAAATCACTTGTTTCTACAACGATATCAAGTTCATTACGCTCATGGTTTTCTGAAAAACCTGCGCAGCCCTCCGTTATTTCAGATAGGTGCTATTTTAGTATTCGTGCTACGGTAGTTTGGCCTCCGTCAAGGCATAGTGTACGGTAGCTGATTTAGTACTTACCTGATGCATGAGATGTGATTGGATTAGGGTATTCATACGGCGTTGTTTGTCCTCCGTCAAGAGTCGTGCGGGTGGGTCTAATTCAATCAAGAAATAACGGGTTGAACTTGACTAGCGCCTTATGGGTAGTTTGGCCTCCGTCAAGGTCATAAGACGCTAGGGGTAAAAGATATTATCGGGAATTTCAAATGTTGAAATTTGCAATGAGATTGCATACCTTCTATGAGATAGATGGATCCCAATACCCACTGCGAGTAAAAGTTACTCCTGGAAGAATTTTACACAAGATAATTAGTCGATCAAGTAGGTGTCTAGAAAGGTGTTAACGGGGTTATACCTCTGGGAAAACGAGATATTTTTTAATTAGGTCCGTGCGAAAGCACGAGGAACCTCCCTCAAAATACCAACACTGATCTTGCTGAAAGATTGACGAAATTGTAGGTTGTAATTAATCCCGGCTAATCTTGCCTTTTAGGGTTTGAAGGAAGATTTGATAAAAACAGTGGGAGACATCCTTATTAGATAAGATAATAACCAATCTAATCTTGCAAGACGTTAAAGTGTTTTCTTATCTCTCTCTCTAGGTAGCGACCATGTCAGGCCATAATCAAGATAATAATATGGATGTATTGACTGAACCCGCTTATTATACTGAGCAGGGGAACGTTGGTCTCCTTCTTTCTTATAAGTGCTATAAGACTGAGCAGGAAATAGGAGAATATCTGGATTCTCACACTGCCCAAACGAAGAACAAACATGATGATGCATCTTCTTCGGGTCTGTTAGTTATTGAGAACTGTTTCTCAGTTCACCCTATGTCCTGGGTATTAGATACCGGATCGGGATCCCACATATGTAATTTGTTACGTGGGCTACGTAAAGGTAGAGAACTGGGAAAGGGTGATCATTCCGTACAAGTAGGGAATGGTGCAAATATTGCAGCCAAAGCTGTTGGCGAATATCACCTTGTATTACCAGGTAGTAATACATTGATTCTGAACGAGTGCTATTATATACCGAACATGATGTGCAACATTATATCAGTTTCTTTATTAAGTAAAGAAGAATATAATTTTGTAATACAGGATAATTTTATGAACATCTTCCTAAATCAAAAGTTGATTGGATCAGGCTCATTACATAATGGCATATACGTTCTCAATCAAACTATAGTCCTTAAAATACAAAACACACACAAGAGGAAGAGTTCAGAAATGAATGAATCCTACTTATGGTATTGTAGACTTGGTCATATCAATGCGACACGGCTAACTAAGTTACATAAGAATGGATATTTGAATCCGTTCGAATTATCATCTTATGAAACTTGTCATTTATGTCTCAAAGGCAAAATGACCAAAACTTCATTTAGTGGACACGGAGAAAGAGTTACAGAACTCTTGGGAGTGATACATAGTGATGTATGCGGTCCCATGTCTACACATGCCAGGAACGGTTCTTCCTACTTCATTACATTCACTGACGATCTCTCAAGATACAGACATGTGTTCCTGATGAAACACAAGTCTGAATCTTTTGAGAAATTCAGAGAATATAAGCACGAAGTAGAGAACCAAACGGGCAAAAGTATTAAGATCCTTCGATCTGATCGAGGATGAGAATACTTAAGCAATGAGTTCCTAGATTATCTAAAAGAGAATGGGATTCTCTCTCAGCTTACTCCTCCTTATACACCAAAACACAACAGTGTATCGGAGCGGAGGAATCGCACCCTATTAGATATGGTACGCTCTATGATGAAAACAGCTGAGTTTCCTATTTCCTTTTGGGGTTATGCGCTGGAAACGGCTGCATACCTATTGAATAGAGTTCCAACTAAATCAGTGCCTACTACTCCATATGAGATATGGAATGGGAAGAGGCCATGTCTTAATTTTATTCAGATATGGGGTTGTCCGGACTATGTGAAAACACAAAATCCGGACAAGCTCGAGGCAAGGTCTGTTCTGTGCAAGTTTATTGGATATCCCAAGCATTCGCGAGGGTATATCTTCTACCGCTCCGAGGAACAAAAGGTGTTTGTTTCTCGACATGCCACCTTTTTAGAAAAGGGATTTCTTGCAAAAGAAATTAGTGGCAAGGAGGTAGAACTGGAAGAAGTTACAGCGACACAAATTGGAACTGAAGATTTAGTGGAACCAGAGGTTTCAGTAGTTCCCGACGAACCCCAGCCTCTTCGCCGATCGAGTTGGGTTTCTCATCCACCTAAGAGATACTACGGTTTTCTCGTTGATGGTGAGAGCGAGGACTGCATCATGGAAGATGATGACCCAACTAGTTTCGAGCAGGCCATCATGAGTGGGGACTCTGTGAAATGGTTGGATGCAATGCGATCTGAGATGGAATCCATGTACACCAACAAAGTATGGACTTTGGAAGTTGCTCCTGAAGGGGTAAAACCCATTGGGAGCAAATGGATCTTTAAAAAGAAACTTGGTGTAGATGGAAAAGTTGAGACTTTCAAAGCTAGACTTGTTGCAAAGGGTTTTCGTCAACGACAGGTGTGGGTTATGACGAAACCTTTTTTCCAGTGGCTATGCTTAAGAACATTCGGATCTTACTTTCCATTGCTGCATACCATGACTACGAAATCTGGCAGATGGATGTTAAGACCGCATATCTAAATGGTGATTTAGAAGAGTGCGTGTACATGACTCAGCCAGAGGGCTTCGTAGATAGTGGGAGCAGCGGAAAGGTGTGCAAGCTGCTTAAATCCATTTATGGGTTAAAGCAAGCATCGCGGAGTTGGAACATCTGTTTTGATGTTGTAGTCAAAGAGTTTGACTTCATCAAAAACGTAGATGAACCTTGTATCTATAAAAAGGTTGCAGAGAGTAAGGTTGTCTTCCTCGTATTGTACGTGGATGACATACTCTTGATAAGAAATGATGTTCCTATGCTGCACTCGGTCAAGGTCTTCTTATCACAAAGATTCTCAATGAAAGATCTAGGTGATGCCTCCTGCATACTGGGAATTATGATCTATAGAGATAGATCTAAAAGGATACTGGGATTGTCCCAATCCAGGTACATTGACACCATACTAAAGAGGTTTAGTATGGAAGAATCCAAGTGTGGGAACCAACCCACGATCTCTGGACTCACTCTGTCCAAAGAGATGTCTCCCAAGACGGATTTGGAGAGAGCTCGCATGCAAGGGATACCCTATGCTTCGGCAGTAGGCTCTATCATGTATGCGATGCTATGTACCAGACCCGATGTAGCATACTCACTAAGTGTAGTGAGTAGGTATCAAGCAGATACTGGAGAGTGTCACTGGATAGCTGTGAAGAAAATTCTCAAGTACTTGAGAAGAACTAAGGAAATGTTCTTGGTGTATGGTAACAGAGAACTCCAGGTTGAGTCCTTTACCGATTCGAGCTTCCAAAGTGATAAGGACGACTCTAAGTCGCACTCAGGTTTTGTCTTTACACGCAATGGAGGGGCGGTGTGTTGGAAGAGTTCCAAACATGATACCGTTGTAGACTCGACGATAGAGGCTGAATACATCGCTGCCAACGATGCTGCCAAAGAGGCTGTCTGGATAAAGATGTTCATTACTGAACTTGATGTGGTTCCGTCCATTGTGCACCTAATACCTTTGTATTGTGATAGCATTGGAGCTGTGGATTTGGCCAAGGAACCCAGGTCCCATCAGAAGTCCAGACATATTCTGAGGCGGTATCACCTGATCAGGGAGATAGTTGATCGCCGGGAGATCAAGGTCAGGATAGTTGATACGGAGGAGAACACTGCGGATCCACTCACGAAGGCCATTTCCCAGACACAGTTTGAGAGACTCTTCGGGATGCTGGGTATGAGATACTACAACAGCTGGCCTTAGTGCAAGTGGGAGATTGTTAGTTATATATATGCCCTAGAGGCCATTGTTGTACATATGATGTATATTATAATGGATGCTTGGATATATATAGAGAGGACTTTCTTGCTCGACATGATAGTATGCTATTTGGTTTCACTTTAACTTAACATGTTGACTTATATTAGTTTATTGTCTTGCTCTCACATGTTGATAAAGCCCTTAGGATATGTACTCGACTACTGGGACTATGATGAGATCATATTATTGGGGCCACGGTAGTCTATGAGTACATCCTATAATTGTTCCTAGTCGAGGGTATATCGAGACAGGGCATCGATACACCAGAGTAGACTAGCGTATACGCATCTTGACCCATATGATGGGCGATGGATGATCCCATATCCATCGGTGTTTGACATCAAAGATGGTGTACGGGTGCTCAGTGGAGACTGGGTACACTGAACGGACTCTCCGAGAACTCCCATATGGTATTATACCTCACGTCAAATGGCAGTTCTCTGGTGACACTGGTATAGGTTAGTCTGTAGACCCGAGATCATCATAGAGTCTTGTGTGATTCCCACTGTGCTTTGATTTCCATCATACCACGTCCAAGAGGGCGTGCAAAACGGTGGCTTTTGGGTACAGTCCCGAATTACATGGAGGCAATGAGCGATAGGAAGGGATTCGTCTCTCCCATTATAGGGAGTTGATGTTGTGCTGTGTTCGATTGGCTATAACTGGAAGTCCCTAGCCAGGGAGGATATTGAGTACTACTGGTAAGTGTTATCAGTAGGTTCTCGACCTGTTATGAGCCACACATCGACACGACTTATCGGTTACTGGGGTCTGACATTTACCACCACTAGACTAGATATGCAACATATCAGACGAAGAGACCGGACTGTACGGTAGTGTTACTGACTGGATTCACAGGAGAATGTACAGGCTTGCTTGTTGATCTTCTAATGGATCAATATCTGGGTGGCTGTTACGTATAGCTGTCCGCTTGCAGCTTGTGGGTGTTTTATATGATCATCACCTACTGCCGGCGTATTGACGATTCTTTAGAGTCCTACACAGAGGTTTCTTGACTCAGGAAAAACGGTGTAGGAGCACATATGTGATATGTGCAGGACCGAGGATAATACGATATGAGATACCGTATTCTATTCTCGCGATATTAGATATCGGCCGGGTATATGTGATATAGCCGGGTCATCGGATCAAGTGTTGATTCGATGAACTGATACAGATAATATTAGTCGGTTATTTGAGAAATAGCCGGATTGTCGGATCAAGTGTTGTTTCGATAATTTAATGTATAATTATATATGTGATATGTTACATTACATTATCTAATATTGGCTCGCTTTATTGATTCATTTTCTCACCGGATAATACATTGATATATATGTGATATATGTTAATTGTATTATTTTCTTTTTTTACAAAAATATATTATATATGTGATATATAATATTGTAACAAGTTATGTTTACAAATGCAACATGATTAGTGAAGATTAAACATGATTAGGGTTTGATTTGGGTTAGCTTTTTCATGAAGCTTCTAGAAGCTTTGTTTTGTTTTAAGCTAAGATATTATATGTTGATATTTGTGGAGATATTTCCTAACCCAACCCAAACCCTTTACCCTTGTTCAATCTCTACAATGGTTAAGTCTTTCTTTACTTGACCATGGGTTGCATTTCTAACTATGATAGCAATTCATTATTCATCACAAAAGACTTGATCTTCTTCTTCCTCCTTAAGCTTACTAGCTTTTGATTTTGTGATGAATTGGTGTGAGATTGTGAAAATAAAATAGAGCTAAATTCCTACTCCATCATCCTCATCTATTCTAGCCACTTAGATTAGGGTGTTCACTTCTCTAATACTTGATTAAAGAAGTGAGAGCTTGAGTTAAAAATTCTTCAAGGTAGATCATCTTCGAAAAAGAAGACTTCAAGAAAACATGGATCGTTCGGCTTGTGGAGCCTCTCTTGAGTCCGGAAGATCATGGATCGCGGCGAAAGGACTACTACTCGGAGCTTATGAAGCGAAGGAGCGGACTACAAAGGTTGTAAGCCCTCTCTCTTAGATGTAAAGATGTTTACATGTCTTGTTAACCCTAATTATCTAGCAAAGATCCTCGCTTTGAGTTGTTCGGCACTTCTAAATTTTAAATCGGGCATGGTTAATGCCTTATAGACCCTTGTGACAGTGCCTAGTAACCCTATAAAAGATACCAGTCTAAATGTTATGATAAATGTAACCAGATGGCATACTATCTTGTCGAGCAAGAAAGTCCTATATATATATATATATATATATATATATATATATATGTCCAAGCATCCGCTATATCAACAATAATGGCCTCTAGGGCATACATATTCCTAACAATCTCCCACTTGCACTAAGGCCAGTTGTTGTAGTATCTCATACCCAACATCTCAAAAGAATCTCGAATAGCATTTGGGGAAGGACCTCAGTGAGTGGATCCGCTGGGTTATCCTCTGTGTCAACTCTCCTAACCTCGATCTCCCGGAGATCAACTATCTCCCTGATCATGTGATACTGTCAAGAATATGTATGGATCGCTGACGGGACCTGGGATCCTAGGCCAAAGCCACAGCTCAATTGTCATCCCAATATACAGGTATTGAATGATCAATAGTAGGAACCTAGTTCATCTCATGAACTCTATTCATCCAGACAGCCTCTTTGGCAGTATCGTTGGTAGCGATGTAATCGGCCTCTATCAACGAGTCTTCTACGGTATATAGCATGGAACCCTTCCAACATACCGTCCATGCACTGAGGGTGAAGAAAAAACCCAAGACTGACTTTCAGTCGTCCTTATCACTCTAGAAGCTCAAATCGGTAAAGGACTCCATCCGGAGTTCACCATTACCATACACCAAGAACATCTCTTTAGTGCTTCTCAAGTACATAAGAATGTTCTTCACAGATGTCCAGTGGTTTTCCCCAGGATCTTTTCGATACTTACTCACAACACCTAGTGAGTAAGCTACACCTGGTCTGGTATATAACATCGCATACATGATTGACCCGACTGCTGAAGTATAGGGCATAGCTTTCATGCGAGCCCTCTCCAAATCAGTCTTGGGAGATATCTCTTTGGAGAGAGTGATTCCTGAACAAGCGGGTACATTACCATGCTTAGAATCTTCCATACTAAACCCCTTTAGTATAGTGTCTATGTATCTGGATTGGGACAATCCCAACATCTGTTTAGATCTATCTCTATAGATCTATATCCCCAGGATGTAGGAGGCATCAGTTAGATCTTTCATGGAGAACTTATGTGATAAGAGGAGCTTGACCGAGTGTAGCATAGGAACATCGTTTCCTATCAAGAGTATGTCATCCACGTACAATATGAGGAGGATTACCGTACTCTCTACAACCTTCTTATATATACATGGTCCATCTACCTTTTTGATGAAGTCAAACTCTTTAACAGCTTCATCAAAACAGACGTTCCATCTCCGCGATGCCTGCTTTAATCTGTAGATGGATTTAAGCAGTTTGCACACGCTTCCGCTGCTCCCACTGTCTACGAAGCCCTCTGGGAGTATCATATACACGCTCTCTTCTAAATCACCATTTATAAAAGCGATATTGACGTGCAGTCTGCCAGATTTCGTAGTTATGGTATGCAGCAATGGCAAGTAGGATCCTGATGGACTTAAGCATAGCGACAGGAGAAAAGGTTTCATCATAGTCGACACTAGGTCGTTGACAAAAACCTTTTGCTAAAAGTCTAGCTTTGAAAGTCTCAACTTTTTCATCTACACCAAATTATCTTTCTCAAAGATCCTATTGTTCCCAATGGGTTTTACCCATTCAGGAGCAACATCCAAAGTCAAGACTTTGTTGGTGTACATGGATTTCATCTCAGATCGCATAGCATCCAGCCATTTCACATAGTCTCCACTTGTGATGGCCTTCTCGAAACTAGTTGGGTCATCATCTCCATGATGCAATCCTCGATCCCACCTATGAGAAAACCATAGTATCTCTCACGTGGATGAAGAACCCTACTAGATCTGCGGAGTGGATGCGGTTCGTCAGGGACTATTGAATCCTCCGGTTCTAACAAATCGTCAGTTATAGTTTGCGTTGCTGGAACTACTTCCAGTTCTACCTCATTGCCACTAATTTCTTTCAAAAGAAATTCCTTTTCTAAAAAGGTGGCATGTCGAGAAACAAAACACCTTTTGTTCCTCGGTATGGTAGAAGATATACCCTCGCGAGTGTTTGGGATATCCTACAAACTTGCACAGAACTGACCTTGCCTCAAGCTTGTTTGGATTTTGCTTTTCAACATAGGCCGGACAACCCTATATCTTAACTCGTTTAAGAGATGGTCTCTTCCCATTCCATATCTCATATGGAGTGGTAGGCAACGGATTTGGTCGGAACTCTATTCAATAGGCATGCAGTTATCTCAAGTGCATATCCCTAAAAGGAAATAGGTAACTCAGCAGTACTCATCATAGAGCGCACCATATCTAATATGGTGTGATTCCTCCACCCCGATATACCATTGTGTCGTGGTGTATTCGGAGGAGTAAGCTGAGAGAGAATCTCTTTTAAATAGTCTTAGAATTCTGTGGTCAAGTATTCTTCTCCCCGATCATATCGAAGGATTTGAATACCTTTACCCATCTGGTTCTCAACTTCGTACATATATTCCTCGAAATTCTCAAAAAGACTCAGATTTGTGTTTAAACAAGAACACATGTCCGTATATTGAGAGAACATCGGTTAATGTAATAAAGTATGTGGAACCATCTGTGGCATGTGTAGACATAGGACAGCATATATAGCCATGTATCTGTCCAAGAGTTCAGTAGCTCTTTCTCCGTTTCCAGTAAACGGAGATTTGGTCACCAAGTCTTTAAGACATGACTGGCAAGTTTCATAAGATGTAAATTCGAACGGATTCAAATATTCATTCTTATGAAACTTTAGCTAGTCTTGTCGCATTGATATGACTTAGTCTACAATGCCACAAGAAGACTTCCTTCATTTCTGAACTATTCCTCTTGTGTAGATTCTGTATACTTAGAACTGCATTTTGATTCAGAACGTATATACTGTTATATAACGCACCATACACAATCAACACTTGATTCAGGAAAACATTCACAATATTTTTGGTACGAAATGACAGTCGCTCAGAATCATTGTATTACCAGTTGGTAACACTAAGTGATATTTGCCAACTGCTTTAGCTGCAACAATTGCACCATTCCCTAATACTAGAGATATATCACCCTTTCCAAGTTCTCTACCTGTCTATAGCCCATGTAACAAATTACATACGTGGAATCCTGATCTGGTATCCAATGCCCAAGACGTAGAACAAACTAAGAGACGGTTCTTGGTAACGAAAACACCCGAAGAAGATGCATCAATAGTCTTATTCTTCGTTCGGGTGGCGTAGGAATCCGGATATTCCCCTATTCCTTGCTCAGACTTATGACAATCATAAAATAGAGCGAAACCTAGACCAGTAAAATAAGTAGGTTCGGTCAATACATCCATATTATTATCTTGATTAAAGAGTTTCATTGGTCGCTACCAGGACAGAAAGAAGGATAATCACTTTGCATGCGCTCTTTACAAGATTAGATTGATTATTTTATCTAATCAGGATAGCTCCCACTGTTCTTATGAAATCTTCCTTCAAACCCTAAAAGGTAAGATTAGCCGGGATTAATTACACCCTACAGGTTCGCCAGCCGTTCGGCCAGGCAGGTTTCGGTACTCTGAGGGAGGTTCCCCGTGCTTTCGCATGGACCTAATTAAAATAAACCTTGTTTCTCGATAGGCATAAACTTGTTGACACCTTTCTAGACACCTACTGGATTAACTAATTGTAAAGTGCAAAACTCTCCCAGGAGTAACTTTTACTCGTAGTGGGTATCGGGATCCAACTATCATATAGAAGGTATGCAATCTCATTGCAAATTTCAACACTTGAAATTCCTGATAATGGTTTTTACCCCTAGCTTCCTATGACCTTGACGTAGGTCAACAAACCATAGGCCGCTAGTCAAGTTCAACCCGTTCATTTCTTGATTGAATTAAACCCACCCGCACGACCATTGACGAAGGTCAACAAGGTCGTACGACTACCATAATCCAATCGCATCACATGCGGCAGATAAGCACTTATCAGCTAACGCACTATACACCTTGAAGGAGGTCAACAAACGCAGCATGAATACTAAATAATACTTATCTAAAATGACAGAGGGCTACGCAGGTTTTTAAGAAAACCATGAGCGTAATGAACGTGATATCGTTTGAGAATCTAATTATTTTGAAAAGGAGTGTTTTTTAGGCTTTTGCTAGTTTCGCTAAAGAGGTCACTCCCGGTGAAGGGATCTCGGCTCTTTCCTCATCGAATGAGGTGCAGGATATTCAGGAATACCACTATGCAAAGCAAGAACTAGTGAAGCTGTCAAAAACAAAACCGAGTGGGTTGTAGCATTTGCTAGTTTCGCTAAAGAGGTCACTCCCGGTGAAGGGATCTCGGTTCTTTCCTCATCGAATGAGGTGCTGGATATTCATCAAGGAATACCACTATGCAAAGCAAAAACTAAAGCTACCCTTTTTGAAAATTTGATTCTACAACATCTTTAGGTTTCTTTTCTTTTCATTAATCTCATTAATGAAGTCCCATCATTTAATGTTTCCTAAACACCACAGAAAAATGAAACGAAAATAGAACGTACGCTTATGCCATCCGCATTCACCACGGGGCCCCGTCATGCACCGTTAGGTTACTTAACTACCAGCAGAGCGGGGGCTAGACTAGCGCGGGTGCAAAACATAAGCAATGTTTATTATATATCATATATATAATATAACATTCGTCTTACGCGGTTATATGATCACATCGCAGAACCAACCAGCAGAAGCAACATATAAAATATTGGATATACTTGGATGTCCATGTTAAATTTATCCAATAATGTAAAACACGGATTCCACGGTCGTGATGAATTGCCAAACCCACATCCCTAGACCCCTACGAGAGCGGTATGGAACCCTACCAACTCTAGAGTTAGGAGACCTGGTCTCAACACCTTGAGATGGTCTCCCACTGGATTTTAAAACCCAGTTACTTGTGCTCCCCGCCTTGGGTTTATCCTAACGCGGAAAAGTAAATAATATACATCAATGGTGACATCATCCTCAACTCGGAAGTGCCCCAATAAAAGAATATTACATACAAATTTTACATGAATAAAAATTGAAAAACTCTCATCTCACATAAAACACCCGGCTATTCAATCATGACGATCCAATAAAACATATCGGCAACATATAATATCACATATCATCAACATAAGTAAATATGCGTATTCTAAATTCCATTGACATATAGCAACGAGATTTGGGATACCCCACGTATTACACTTACGGTCGTAGAAAAGAAAAGTAAAACTGCAATAATTAGAATCCGCATTCTCATAGACATCATAAACTCGGAATATCTCATATTCCGAATTTCATGCCTAACCCTATAAACCCCGCATTTTAGTCTCATATCAAAAACTCTTTTCAATAATTTAGTCAAGTAATTCAACAAGATTCCCAACTACCCGATCGAATACGCGTCGGAAACTATAGTAGATGGCCGCACCCCCGATGCCGTCGACCAAGTGCACTTAGGCGGAACACCGTGGCCGCGAGCACCCGAGTGGGTGCTATTGGCAACAAGTTTCTCCTTCAGTCACTTGGTTTGGGGAAATGGGGCGAGGCTATCTAGTAAAGTTATCCAGCGAGTATCCGCGTACTATAAGCGATTGCGACGGAGTTTCGATCCGAATCGAAACTTTGTGGTAATCCATCTACTGAGACTAAAACACTAGATTTATAACCACTAACTAGTTTTCTGAAAACTAATTAAATGTGGATTCCAACTACTGCATCCATATCAAACTTAAACCCGAAATGATGTATATGAAACACAAAACCGAAACAACTCTGAAACTGGTAACCCGAACACCAAGTTTCTGTCGATTTTTTAAACGTATAAGTTTGCTCAATGAATCGGGAGCGAACCCATAAAGATGCCGAAGGCCGAGGACAACGAACCGAGGTGGTCTCTAATAATTTTTTAAACAAGTGCAGAAAGTTATTTAAGATGTACCTAGAACACCACAAAAATTTGAGGCAAAACAAAACTTTTTAGGCCGGCCAAATACACTAAAAAACAGGTCCAAGTGACATCAAGCATGCCAAATTCAAATTTTTATAGGTGCTAAGCTAGACTAAACAAGATCTTTAACTAGTTGATTAGGATTTTAGGTTTGATATCAAGAAAAACAAAGAGAAGGAAAAGATGTTATACCCTATAGATCGAGTCTTTCTCTTCTTTAGCTCCATGTAGTTGTCCACGCGACTCCACGGGGCTCCACTTGAGAGTTTGGATGAGCTTCCTCCAATGACCATCGTGCCGAAGATGATCCATGTGAAGTCCCTCCAACTCAACCTATCTCTACACTAAACTCATTTAGTGTAGGAAACACGCTACACTTGATCGCTAATCAAGTGTAGGATGGTGAAGTAGGGGATTTGGTTTGCTCACTTATTTCTGTTCAAGCTTCATTATTCACATCACATGTGAGGGTTAAAGCTTGAACCATGATCAAGAGGAGGAAGAAGATGAGAGCAAGAGAGCAAGCCATCAAAAAAATAGCTGAGTGTTGAATGAATGAAGTGAATGAATGGCAACCCTTGACCCCCACTCATTCAAGCATGGAATTATTGCAACATAAAATTGCAAACATGCTTGATAGTGAGTCAAGATGAATAAACAAACAATAAAGCCCATGCCTTCAACCATGCTCCCAAAGTCTCCCCATTTTCCACCTTTTATTCTATTTTCAAAAAATAGAAAAAATACATGCCATGCTTCATATAATAATATATATATATATATATATATCAAATATACATTAACATATATATATTAATAAAGCAATCAGTGAGCAAATGATATTAGTTAATACATAATTATATCAAATATAATTTATATCAAATTATTAAATCAACACTTGATTTAATAATCCGGTTATATCACATATGACCGACTAATATCATTTATCCGTTTATCACATTATCAAATCAACACTTGATTCGATAATCTGGTTATATCACATATAACCTATCGGATAACAGATAACTACCAGATTACAATACGGTATCACATACTCGTATTTAATCAGGCCCACGCACATATCAACATATGTTCCCTACTTCATTTCGCTTGAACCATGAAACTTCTGTGTGGGACTCTAAAGACTCGTCAATACACTAGCAGTAGGTGATGATCACATCAGTCACCTACAAGCCGTCAGCGGTACTGGATGGATGCAATGGCTACCCGGGTATTTAGCGATATGAAGATCAACAAGCAAGCTTGTCCATACTCTCCATGAAGCCTATCAGTAACACTACCGTACAGTCCGGTCTCTGCGTCTGATATGTCGCATATCATGTCTAGGGGTAACATGATAATTCATTCCAATGCAGGGCCTATAACGGTTCGAGAAACTACTGATAACTATTATCAGTAAATCTCAGCAGCAGCCCTGGCCAGGGACTTCCAGTTATAGCCAATCGAGCATAGCGCAACATCAACCCCTAATACTGGGAGAGACGAAACCTCTCCTATCGCTCATTGCCTCCATATGACTCGGGACTGTATCCAAAATCCACCTGTTTGCACAACTCCTCTTGAGCTTAGTAGGGAGGAAATCAAAGCACAGTGGGAGCCACACAAGACTCTATGACGATCTCGGGTCAACAGACTAACCTGTACCAGTGTCACCAGAGGACTTCTATCTGACGATCGGTATAATACAAACTAGGAGTCCTCGGCGAGTCCGTTCGGTGTATCCATTCTATAATGAGAACCTGTGTACAATCTTTGATGTCACACAGCGGGATCAGCCATTGCCCTCTAAGGGAAAAGAAACGTACATATTGATAGAGCCCATAGGATTCTTGCTTGACTACCAGCATTATGATGGCGATCATATACGTGGGAGATGGGTGGTCTATAAGAACATTCTTAAATGTCCCTAGTCGTAGGAGTTTCAAGACTGGGTATCGATACTCCAGAGTATACTAGTGTATACTGATCGAGACCCCGATGAGGGGCGGTGGCCCGGTCTCAAAAGCCATTGGTGTTAGTTTGTTCACCTAAGATAGTATACAGGTGCTCATTGGGTTATGAGTACACTGGACGGACTCGCCGGGAACCTGCTAGTTGGTACTATACCTATTGTCAGATAGCAGTTCCTAGGTGACATAAGTACAGGTTAGTCTGTCGACCCGAGATCATCATTTGTCTCGTTTGGGTTCCCACTGTGCTTTGATTACTACCGTACCACGGCTCAAAGGGGTCATGAAAACAGGTTTTAGTTGTGTACAGTCCCGAGCCATATGGAGGCAGTGAGCGGATCGTGTGGGATTCGCCTCTCCCGGTATTGGGGGTTGATGTCGTGTTGTGCACGGGTGGCCATCGCCAGAAATCCTCGGCCTGGGTATACGAGAATTACCGATCCAGGATCGATAGTTTCTCAGGTGGTGATGGGTTACATATCGACACTAATTATCGCGTCAGTAGGGGTCTGATTTTATCCACCCCCTGACTCGATATGCGATACTCTTAGACAAACATACCAGACTGTACGGATATTGTCACTGTCAGACTCAGTAGGGGTTTATATAAGTTTGCTCGTCGGCCTTCCTTTTGCTCAATACCTGGGTAGCCGTTACGTACAGCTAGTGCCACTGACGTATTTGTGGTTAAACCCACTGCCAGCGTATTGACGAGTCTTTAGAGTCCCACACAGAGGGTTTTGACGGTTCAGATGATATGGTGTAGATGACGTATGTTGGTACATACAGGTATCGGATTAAATATGTGTACAGACTGCACAGACTTTAATCGAACGGTTGATAATACTAGCGGCTTAGGATTAAGCCGGATTATTAAATCAGGTTTTGATTTAATAATTTATATATGTATTTATATATATTCTAGTATTATTGTTCACTGTTCAATTTCTCTCTTAGCTATTCGTATTTTTATACGAATACGCGTATATGTATTTCGGTACGTGTACGAGGTTGTATTCCGAATTTGTACGGACTAGTTTCTAGAAGATTTAACACCTCGTTATTTGATATTTCTTTTTGGAAAATCATTTTGGGAAATAAGGTGGAGGGGTGAGGTGGCATGTACATTGCTAAGCATGTAGAGAGGTACGACATGTTTTATTTTATTCAAAAATGAAATGAGATGTTTTTTGTGTATGATTGAGTAAGAGAGGAGGCATCCACCACTCTTTAGATGCTTGGCTCATTTTGTTTTCTTCACTTGCTTTTCTCATTTCTCATTCTCAATCATTAAAAGACTTAGCCATATTTCTTTAGTTGCTTATGCCATTGTTTCCCCACCTCCTCTTGATCTTCTATGGTTGCTCATGGAGCATTTGTGATGAGAGAAAAATTATAGTGACACATTCCTACACCTCCACTCTCCATTAGTAGCAACCTTGAAGCGTCGGTTGCCTCGCTTGGCGAGACTGAAGCTTGCGCCGTTTCCCTCAGGTGGATCATCGTAGATGGAGGAAGACCAGCAACTAAACTCAATCCGCAACCACTAGGAGCTTGGGATGATAGTTGAAGACACGAAGGACTTGGTTCATTCGGTATAACCATCTAACTCATCTTTATATATTTGCTAGTATAGGGTTTAGGGTAGATCCGGGCATCGGGTCATGGTAGCGCCAGTTTAGTAAATTTTTGTTCCGCATTTGGCCACGGTTTGATGGCTGGGGCGCTGCCGTAACCCAACACACCCTGGCCCCACTAGTATGATCTTATCATAATCCTGGTAGTCAAGTACATATCCTAAGGGCTTTATCAACATGTAAGAGACAGACAGTATAAAGATACCAGTCTACATGTTAAGATAAATATAACTAGATAGCATACTATCATGTCGAGAAAGAAAGTCCTCTATATATATCAACAATAATGGCCTCTAGGGCATACAAATTCCTAACAAATACAAAATAATGAGGTGCCTTCTTCTAGAAGCATCTTGCATAATTAAAAGAACGCCCTTCACCTGTATATACATACCCACATCCATATTCCGAGAAAATATGAATACAAAGAGACGAAAATAATCCATCAATATAATACTAAGATCCGGCTTAAACCAAAGCCCGATAGTATTATCCGTCCGAATATCATACGTGCACGAGTGCACGCATGTGATTGAACCCTTGGCGTAAAATCATACAGCTTCTACATCGTTTCACCCTAAGCAGAGAAACCCTCTGTGTGGGACTCTAATGACTCGACAGTACGCCGGCAGTGCGTTACTGGATAAATCCATAACCACAAGCACATCAGCGGCACTAGTTGTACGTAACGGCTACCAGGGTACATGTCGAAAAGGAAAGACGACGAGCAAACTCATCCGGATCCCAACTGAGCCTATCCGTGACAATATCCACACAGTCCAGTCTCTTCGTCTAAAAGTATCACATATCGGATATAAGGTGGTAAACGTCAGAACCTAATAACTCGATAATTCGTGCTGATGCGGCTCAGGACCAATCCGGGAAACTACTGATCAACCTATCAGTAAATCCCAACTGCCTTGGCCAAGTTCTTATATTCCTAGGCAATCGAACACAGTGCGATATTGACTCCCAATACCGGGAGAGATGAATCCCTGACAATCACTCACTGCTTCCATGTGGCTCGGGACTGTACCCAACCAAAACCTGTTTACACGACTCAGTAGAGCTGTGGTTGGGTAGTGATCAAAGCACAGTGGGAACTCACACGAGACAAATGATGACCTCGGGTCCAAAGACTAACCTGTACACATGTCAGATGAGAACCGCTATCTGACGATAGGTATAATACCATCTAGAGGTTCTCAACGTGTTCGTCCAGTGTACTCACCCCAGTGAGCACCCATATACAATCTTAAGTGATCACACCAATGGTTATGGGACCAACCACCGCCTCTCGTCGGGGTCTCGAAATGTATACGCAAGTCTACTCTGGAGTATCAATGCCCGATCTCGATACTCCCATGACTTGGGACTTTTAAGGATGTGATTATAGACTACCCAGCTCCTACAAGTATGATCGCCATCATAACGCTGGTAGTCAAGCAAGATCCTACGGGCTTTATCAACATGTGGTCGACATATATAACATATGCACATGTTAAGACAAACCAGAATAGTATACTACTGTATCGAGTATTTATTAATATGTGAAAGTTGGATAAAACATCAATAGTAAAAGATACACATATCCTGATAAATACAACTCAAATAATATTTTATATATAACTGAGCAAGATTGTCTTATACATACATATCCCTAGCATCCACAAGTATACAGATACAATAATGGCCTCTAGGGCATACATATCCAACAATAGCCATAGCTCCATTGTTATCACAATACAAGGGTATTGGATCCTCAATGGATGGAACCACTCTAAATTCAATAATGAAAATTTTCATCCAGACAGCCTCTTTTGCAGCATCATTAACAGCGATGTACTCAGCCTCCATCGTCGAGTCTGCAACGGTATCTTGTTTGGAACTCTTCCAACATACCACCCCTCCATTGAGGGTGAAAATAAAACCCGAGACAAACTTGTTGTCGTCCTTATCTCTCTGGAAGCTCGAATCGGTAAAGGACTCCACCTGGAGTTCTCCGTTACCATACACCAAGAACATCTCTTTAGTCCTTCTCAAGTACTTAAGAATACTCTCCACAGCTATCCAGTGCTTCTTCCCTGGGTTTGATTAATACCTACTTACCACAATAAGTGCGTAAGCTACATCCGGTCTGGTATATAGCATCGCGTACATGATAGACCCAACTGCAGAAGCATAGGGTATCACGTTCATGTGAGCCCTCTCCAAATCAGTCTTGAAAGGCTTCTCTTTGGAGAGAATGATTCCTAAACAAGCGGATAAATTACCATGCTTAGAATCTTCCATACTAAACCTCTTTAGTATGTAGTCTATGTACATGGATTGGGAAAATCTCAACATCCTTTTAGATCTATCTCTATTGATATTTATCCCCAGGATATAGGAGGCATCACCCAGATCTTTCATAGAGAACTTTTGTGATAGGAAGAGTTTGACCGAGTGCAGCATAGAAACATCATTTCCTATCAAGAGTATGTCATATACGTACAATACGAGAAAGACAAATTTACTCTCTACAACTTTTTTATATATACATGGTTCATCTATGTTTTGATGAAGTCAAACTCTTTGACTGCCATATCAAAACAGATGTTCCAGCTCCGCGACGTCTGCTTTAATCCGTAGATTGATTTAAGAAGCTTGCATACCTTTCCGCTACTCCCACTGTCTATGAAGCCCTCTGGATGTGTCATATATACGCTCTCTTCTAAATCACCATTTAGAAAAGTGGTCTTGACGTCCATTTGCCAGATTTCATAGTCTTGGTATGCAACAATGGCAAGTAGGATCCTGATGGACTTAAGCATAGCCACTGGAGAAAAGGTCTCATCACAGTCGACACCTTGTCGTTGACGAAAACCTTTTGCTACAAGTCTTTCTTTGAAGGTCTTAACATTTCATTCTACACCAATTTTCTTCTTAAAAATTCACTTGCTCCTAATGGGTTTTACCCCTTTAGGAGCAACTTCCAAAGTCCATACTTTGTTGGTGTACATAGATTCCATCTCAGATCGCATAGCATCCAGCCATTTCACAGAGTCCCCACCTGTGATGGCCTGCTCGAAACTAGTTGGGTCATCATCTTCCATAATGCAATCCTCACTCCCACCGTCCATGAGAAAACCGTAGTATCTCTCAGATAGGTGATAAACCCTACTAAATCTGCAAAGTGGCTGAGGTTCATCGGGGACTATAGAATCCTCCGGTTCTACCAAATCATCAGTTGTATTTTATGTATCTGGAACTTCTTCCAGCTCTACCTCATTATCACTAATTTCTTTTACAAGAAATTACTTTTCTATAAAGGTAGCATATTGAGCAACAAACACCTTTTGTTCCTCGGTATGGTAGAAGATATATCCATGTGAATTTTTGGATATCCCACAAACTTGCAAAGAACTGATCGTGCTTTGAGTTTGTTAGGATTCTGTTTTTTAACATAGGCCGGACAACCACATATCTTAACTCGTATAAGATATGGTCTCTTTCCACTCCATATCTCATATGCTGTTTTAGGCATGAATTCTAATGGAACTTGATTCAATAGGTATGCAGCTGTCTCAAGTGCATAACTCCAAAAGGAAATAGGAAACTCAGCAGTACTCATCATAGATCGCACCATATCTAATAGAGTGTGATTCCTCCATTTTGATACTCCATTGTGCTGTGATGTATACGGAGGAGTAAGTTGAGAGAGAATCCCATTCTCTTTTAGATAATCTCGGAATTACGTGCTTAAATATTGACCTTCTCGATCAGATCAATGGATTTTAATACTTTTACCCGTCTGGTTCTCAACTTCGCTCTTATATTTCTTGAATTTCTCAAAAGGTTCAGATTTTTGTTTCAACAAGAACACAAATCTGAATCTTGAGAGATCATCGGTGAATGTAATGAAGTAAGAGGAACCATTCCGGGCATGTGTAGACACAGGGCAGCATACATCACTATGTATCAGTCCTAAGAATTCAGTAGCTCTTTTTCTGTGTCCCGTAAACAGAGTTTTGGTCATCTTTCCTTTGAGACATGACTAACAGGTTTCATAAGATGTAAATTCGAACGGATTCAAATATCCATCTTTATGCAACTTAGCTAGTCTGGTCGCATTGATATGACCAAGTCTACAATGCCACAAGAATGCATCGTTCATTTCTGAACTTTTCCTCTTGTGTGTGTTTTGTATATTCAAAACTGTATTTTGATTTAGAATGTATATACCATTACACAACCTACCAAACTCAATCAACACTTGATTTAGGAAAATGTTCAATACAGTTTTCTCTAATGCAAAATTATATCCCTCTTTATCTAATAAAGAAATGGATATTATATTGCACATCATCAACGTTACGAAATAACAATCGTTCAAAATCAATGTATTACCATTTGGCAATACTAGGTGATATTCGTCGACCGCTTCAGCAGCAACAATTGCTCCATTCCCTACTCAGAGAGACATATCACCCTTTCCCAGTTCTCTACTTCTCTTTAACCCTTATAACAGATTACAAATATGGGATCCTGATCCGGTATCCAATACCCAGGACGTAGATTAGACTAAGAAACAGTTCTCAATAACTAGCACACCCGAAGAAGATGCATCAGTATGCTCTTTCTTCATTCGGGTTGCATGGAAATCTTGTATTCCTCTATCCCTTGTCCAGACTCATGACTGTTGTCATAAGATAGGGCGGAAATAATGTTCCCAGCCCAGTATAATAAGCAGGTTCGGTCAATACATCCATATTATTATCTTGATTAAGGCATGACATGGTCGCTACCTGGAGAGAGAGAGAAGAAAACACTTTAGCGTGTGCTCTTGCAAGATAAGATTGGTCATATCTTTTCTAATTATGATGGCTCCCGCTGTTTTTTATCAAATCATCCTTCAAACTCTAAAAGGTAAGATTAGCCAGGATTAATTACACCCTAAAAGTTCGCTAATCGGTCAGCCAGACAGGTGTTATTACTCCGAGGGAGTCTCCCCGTGCTTTCGTATGGAACTAATTAAATAACCTTGTTTCCACAGGGGCATAACCCCGTTAACACCTTTCTTAGACACCTACTGGAATAGCTAATTGTAAAGTGGAAAACTCTCCCAAGAGTAACACTTACTTGCAGTGGGTATCGGGATCCAACTATCATATAGAAGGTATGCAACCTCATTGCGAATTTCAACACTTAAAATTCCCAATATCTGATTTTATCCTTAACGACCTATGACCTTGATGGAGGTCAACAAAGCATAGGCCGCTAGTCAATTTCAACCCGTCATTTCTTTATCGATTTGACCTACCCACACAAACCCTTGACGGAGGTCAACAAGACTATGTGATTACCCCTACCGATCGTATCAACATGTTGCAGATAAATATTACCCAGCTACCGTACACTGTGCCTTGACAGAAATCAACAAACACAGCACGAATACTAAATACTACATATCTAAAATGACGGAGGGCTACGACTATTTTTGAAGAAAACCTTTAACGTAATGAACTTGATATCGTTGTAGAATCTAGTGATTTGAAATGGAGTGGTTTAAGCTCCGCTTTAAAATGGAGTAGTTTTCAAAACAAACCGAGTGGGTTGTAGCATATGCTAGTTTTGCTAAAGTGGTCATTCCCGGTGAAGGGATCTAGGCTCTTTCCTCATCGAAGAGATGCTGGATATTCATCATGGAATACCGCTATGCAAAGCAAGAACTAGAGCTACATTTTTGAAAAATTTGATTCTACAACATATTTTACGTTTCTTTTCATTTCATTAATCTTATTAATGACGTCCCGTCATTTATGTAACACTTCAAAAATAATAAAATATTATTTTTGGGAAATTTATAATTTAATATTATTTTATTGAATATTTTAATAATTCGGTATAATTAAATACAAATAAATGGGGAAAAAATTTGGAAAATTATGGAAAATTCTAAAATAAGGTAAATTAGAGAATTATGCCATTTCTAAGTTTAATTGATTAGTTATATGCTAATTTAGTGCTAATCGCGATTAAAAATCGCTAATCGGTTTTTTAGTAATTTTGTGCAAAACATGCACATATCTTTTATTTTCCTACACTTGTGCATTTTCTACCATGGTTTCTCATTTGGGTTTACTATTTGAGTGAGAAGGAATTTAGAGAAAAGAAAAAGAAAAGAAAAGAGAAAGGGGAATATTATATGAGGTATGGTGAGAGAGAGAGAGAGAGAGGTATGGTCTTCTTTGACCAAGGACTTAGCCATTTCCTTTGATCCCAACACTCATGTTCTCTCCCTCTCCCTCAACTCCCTGCTGTTGCTCCTCACCACCCTCCCCACTTCACCTCCTCAAAACATCTCAAAACATCACCAAAACCCCATATTCATTTCATTAAAAGTGTGCACAAGCTCAAGATCTACACATTAGACCAAGGAAGCAGGGATTTTGGCCACTAGGGGCAACTCAAGAAAATTCTTGAGTTGCCAAATGAGGTATTTTCTGGACCTTAAAGCTTAGTTATACATTACCTTTACCCCATGTTTAATTTTGAACTGATATTGTTGGATATTGTGGAGTTAAGGAAAACCTAGTTAGGGTTATGGGAAATGTTGTGTTGTAATATGAATTTGAGCTCAGTAGAGGTTTTATAAATACCATAGTGCATGAATTGAGACCCAAACCTGAGACTTATAGCCCGGAATACGGATTTAGAAACCGATATCGGAAAGCTTGTGGAATCTGTGAAGGTTATATGAGATTTGCTATCACCCGAGACATCCTAAAATAAAATTGATTGGACAGTGAGATGTGCAGGCACCCAGGAACCACTACACAAGACCCTAGCCCCAAACTCTATGACCCGGCCGCAGATTTAATCCCATTGGCCGCAATTTGCGACCAGACCTGCCCCATTTTGGTTCGTCTTGGTTTTGGAGTTCCCTCATCAGTAGATTAGGCCCCTGGTATGTATAGATTTGTCTAGTTTGACCTAGGTTGAAATCTGAAGCCTATTTCCTTAGTTGCTGTTTTGGATTCGTGTTTCCGTATTTCGTATTTTTAGTTCTGAAATTGTGTATTGTGTTTTACGTCGACTATTTGGCGTTTATACGACGATAACGAGGATTGATTGATGGTTTTGAAGGCGTGCCCATAGGTTCTAACCTATAGGCCCCTTATCGTATCGTTTTGGGTTTCGTGTGCCATTTTAGCTTTGATTTGGAATACGATACTTTGACATGTAGGTACCCTATGAAGATTTCGGGACGACAAGCAATGCGCGTGGTGACGTCGACAAATGAAGACGCAAGGTGAGTAGATTATATCTACTGGGGGAAGTCGGGTGGATGGCGTATAGCACCCCCGCAGTCCGTAGTTGATACTATACATTATGTTTGATAGTTATAGTGTGTCATGGATATGGTGTTGGGTGTATTATGGATAGTTTAGGGTTAGAAGTAAACTAGTATAATTCTTAGTCGCGAACCCTAGAATAGGTTTACACCCACACGCGCACCCTTGCATATTCACTATACTTACACTGTGTGATGATGATATTGGATGACATTGGAGATGAGTCGATTATTTTGGGCATTGTGCCGTGAGATGGGTGATGTGATGTGGTTCGTACTTGCGATACGACATGTGATCTTAGCAGGCCCTTGGGCATGTGTTTTACCCCGCTTCCATACTTATATAGATAGTATTGATTTGTACTAGACTTAGATCTGTACCCCAGATTATGTGATATGATGAAAATGATACCTGATATTTGATGAGAGGAATGTGATACTGACCCGTACCCAGTTATTGGGATGCCGTACGACGATTTACCGTACGAGCTTTATATTGATGATAGATCCGCACTCAAGACTTGAGGATGTCATGTGATATACGGTATCGTACGCGATACTATTGAGGCGGGATCACCGACTATATATATATATATATATATATATATATATATATATATATCGACTAAGATTTAGGTGGTTTCCGTACCCCTCCCGATTGACTTGATACTTAGATCTGTAGTTTGCATAGTAGATGTTAGACTAGACCCGAGTCATACCTATTTCAAAAACTAACGAATCGGGAATATCTTAAAAACACTGTAGCCCTTATTTTACTAAAAACCCCGATTTGTCTTATTTCAAATTGCAAGCCGCATTACTATTTATTTACCACTTACTCTACAGCTCGCATTGCATTGCATGCTTATATGTTATTGATTCATATTCCTTTGTGCATATGCCTTTACATAGTTCCATACTCATATTAGTGTTTCATGTTGCATGTATTATAATTCATGGATTTCGCATTGTGATATGGTTACATATGATGATTCTGGATTGTTTTACTCCCGCGTATATATCAGTGGTATGGGACGCTGAAATATATATGTATACCCAGAGTATATATATATTAGTGGTATGGGACGTCGATATATATATATACACCTACTTAATATATCATTATGATGATCTATGCAAACTTAGATATATGAGAGTGGGGGCTGACCCGGACTGACGGATGTCCGATATATGAGAGTGGGAGCTCACCCGGACTGACGGATGCCCGATATATGAGAGTGGGGGGCTGACCCGGACTGACGGATGCCCGATATATGAGAGTGGGGGCTGACCCGGACTGACGGATGCCCGATATATGAGAGTGGGGGCTGACCCGGACTGACGTATGCCTGATATGTGAGAGTGGGGGCTGACCTGGACTGACGTATGCCCGATATATGATAGTGGGGGCTGACCCGGAATGACGGATGCCCGATATATGAGAGTGGGGGCTGACCCGGACTGACGGATGCCCGATATATGAGAGTGGGGGCTGACCCGGACTGACGGATGCCCGATATATGAAAGGAGCCTATGTGCTCGATATGAGAGAAGCCTTTATGGTCGATGGCATGTTATATCTCCCCCACCCCACATTTATTTTATATGCATTGCGTCATGTATTAGTAGTACCTAATAGAGTACCTTCATGTATGTTGCATACATATCGGATACATGATATATGGGAATTACTTGATATTGAGATATATATTTGTGTCGATGCTCGACACTGATTTTCTGATGACTTAATTCGTGTGACCTTCTGTTTCATTTTACCGCATACATACATCATATTTATGATATGTTATTACGTGAGGCACTGGCATGAGTACTTGGCACTACACTTATGTTCAGATGTTACATTGCCACTTTACCATGCTTCAGACTTATTCATTTGAGGTTTATATTATATCTGATCGTTTTGACTGGGATTATGTCATGCATTCAATTTCTGCTTGTAGATATTTTCTATTCACGAGTTGGCAACTCACCCCCGTTGTGCCACAGTTCTTGCAGGTTTTGCCGTACAGGTTCCATAGCGGCATTCCGGCACATTGCTTCCTTTTCGGGTGATTTGCTTGGTAGGTGGGTTCTTTGCATCAGAACCACCCTTGTATATCTATTATTCATTGTATCTAGAAATTCCATCAACCCAAACTTGTATATTGTTTCAGACTTAGACACTAGTGATGTATTATTTCGACCTTAGAGTCGCGCTCAGTAGTATTACGGTTTTTTGCTTATTGGAGACTCTCTTGGTTTTGATCCTCGCCCTTTGGCGTTGTATATTATATTGCTTGTGTAGGTTGTGCTCTTTGTTATGCGTAGCAAGTGTTTGATTAAATGCCTAAATGGGAAATTTTACAAATATGTTTCTTTACTCTTAAAATGGTTTTAGATTTCTGGGCTTTTGGCTTACTTGGATCAGATGGGGTCCTATAGACTTCATATGGTTCAAGGGCCAGTCACGTGCTCTTTCGTGTCGTGACAAAGTTGGTATCAGAGCGCTAGGTTAACCTTGGTTCGAGTCTATGTTTGACTATATGGAGACTAGGCCGTCTATATATATACGGAACTTAGGTTTGATCTTACGGAACATAGACTTAGTCGAGGGGGTATTAGACCCGAACTTTCGTCGTATAGGATAACCCTTGGTTGATGGAATAGGTGACTAAATTAGAGTGACGTACCGTGGGTATGTTCCGCGGCATACTTACGACATGCCACTCCGCTTAAGGAACCTTAGGATGTACATATTTTCGAGATCAGTAATTCTCTTCATATCCATGATTATACATCCATTTGAGATCCTCGATTCTATTAGTTTCATGATCATACCTTCATTGATGCTGTTCCTTCTTATGATCATGTATCCACTCTGGATCTGTTGTTCTCTTTCTTGCCATTGATCTGCTCTTTTCAATACTCGATTGAGGTTCCTGTCGCCATGTTTGAGCGCAGTTTGGGCTGTTGCTAGGGTTACGGTCAGTGCGAGCTCGTCTGGTACGAGGGTCGACCATTGTGTTTTCTGGTGACATAGGAACGTCTCGAGTTAGTATTGGTGACTGTGACCTCTAGTGGAGGCGAGTGCTTGGTTTTGCACTGAATGATCGGACCATTGTCAGAGCTGCCAGTTGAGAGAGGACTGTTGATGTACAGCATACCTCAGAGATTATGATGTCGCCTACCGTGCAGACAGATGGACCAGCTGTTGCTGAGATTCATAGGATGTCGCTTCCGGAGCTTACGAGTTGAGATCGCCGGAGCTTCCAGGCAGATATGAGACAGATGATAGCTAGTCTGCCCGATTTGAGAGACGAAGGTGATTCGTCCGATTTATGCGCCAGAGCAGGCCCAGTTGAGTTGAAGATTTCCAGTGCAGAGAGTCTTACTCAGATCTAGAGCAGACCGATTTAGAGATGACCGCCAATGTATTGCCTTTCCTGGAGGATTGAGACGCTGTTCAGCGTACAGACGAATGAGCCAGTTGCTGCTGCAAATGACGAGATATTGCCCAGATGATTGGAGCTACTGCAGCATGAGTATATACTTAGAGATACGATGGACAGTCGCTAGTCACCGAGGGTGAATGACTAGGACATGTGATTCGTTCGCTTACTCAGATGAGAGGTCATCGGATAGATTGCTTCCAGCTAGAGACGACTTCACGGGGAGACGTTGAGAGTCGACAGAGACGATCGAATGTCAGGAACCTGCTATTCCAAGTTTAAAGTATTCGGAAAGACATGCAAGCGATTTTATGGACCCTCTAGAAGAATGGAACCCTAACTCGACTTAACGACCATGTGAAAGCCTTCGAACCTTAGAGTTTGCGGCAGTTCCACGGCGCTATTAGTGAGGCTTGGGTTTGCTCTTCTATGGCTAGACCACTGATGCTGTGGTATGTCCTCAATACTATTAAACTGTACTCAAGATGTTGATCTCCTGGGGGATTACGAGGTTCTGACGAGTCGATCGGATGGTTCGACATCATTCGGATATCATGTGATGGGACACACTGCTTGGGAGACTCCAGATACGAGCATAGCCCTTAGAGCGCAGTTCATGCAGCCACGATGAGACGAGTCCGAATTAGTCGATATTGAAGCAGAGTGAAGTAAAGAGTCCGCAAGAGGTTTCGACGAGATGAAGTTCCCACTCCGCTGACATCAGAGATGCGATACGCACGCAGAGCCATTGTATATAGATATACCTCCCAGAAGGAGTTGCAATGAGTATGAAGCCATTCCGGAACAAGAATTAGCTTCAGCAATGGACGATCCGGCAGGAATAAGATTTGAGAGAGAGACCTCGACAGGACCCTTCTGGAATACGATACGAGAAGACCTAGACCCAGGAGTGGACATACTGCGCACACCCAGCAGGCCGGAGTTCGGCATCGTCGACGAGGTAATTGACCAGGTTCGGATAAGGGACCTGTTTGGCCACACATCTTCTACCGAACGATGAAGCTACAGAGTACGTGATTTCGAGTCCGTGCGAGAGACTTCGGATTGACCGTGGCCGAGAACAGTGCAGTGCGTAGATAGCATGGCGTGACGTCATAGTGGACGACGATAGAAACAAGTGAAACCAGAGGTTCGTGAGAGACGCTGACAAGCTGTCATTACTTTCTGTCGAGGCTAGAGACCCGATATGCTTACAGAGGCGTTGGGATGCGACCAATTTCCGAGAAAATGTTGTGCTGAGGACACAGATGTCCATCGAGTGAGAAGAGATTATGCAAGAGAGCCAGCCTCCGTACAATTCGGCATAGGCAAGATCGGAAGAGACCTTGAGCGGGATTCCTTCCAGGACACTACTGCAATGATAATTGCACCCAGGATCGGATGTGTCACATGCATTCAGAGAGCCAGAGGCCGACGCCAGCGACATGCTGCTTTAAGAATGGTCATGAGGATTGACCGAGAGATGACCAAAGAAGTGCCAGAACGGGATCGTCCCCGTTAGCACACCTGACAGGACCGATGAGCCAATTGATTGTAAGATTGGTAATCCACAGAGCAGATAAGGACCCAAGGACAGAGGACGCCAGACCGTGAGCAAGAGGCAAGTAGATACCTTGCGCTGCTAGCATTGGATGCACTGACACCTTCTCGACTTTGAAGGAGGGACTAGCGACGACGGTATTTATGATTTATGATTTTGTGATAAGATTATCACGTATCCGACAACTTGGATTGTTGTTGAATGTTTTAGTAGTTGGGGGTTTAAATTTAAATTCGGGGACCGAATTTATTTAAGGGGGGTAGATTGTAACACTTCAAAAATAATAAAATATTATTTTTGGGAAATTTATAATTTAATATTAGTTTATTGAATATTTTAATAATTCGGTATAATTAAATACAAATAAATGGGGAAATTTTTTGGAAAATTATGGAAAATTCTAAAATAGGGTAAATTAAAGAATTATGCCATTTCTAAGTTTAATTGATTAGTTATATGCTAATTTAGTGCTAACCGCGATTGAAAATCGCTAATCGGTTTTTTAGTAATTTTGTGCAAAACATGCACATATCTTTTATTTTCCTGCACTTGTGCATTTTCTACCATGATTTCTCATTTGGGTTTACTATTTTAGTGAGAAGGAATTTAGAGAAAAGAAAAAGAAAAGAAAAGAGAAAGGGGAATATTATATGAGGTATGGTGAGAGAGAGAGAGGTATGGGCTTCTTTGACCAAGGACTTAGCTATTTCCTTTGATCCCAACACTCATTTTCTCTCCCTCTCCCTCAACTCCCTGCTGTTGCTGCTGCTCCTCACCACCCTCCCCACTTCACCTCCTCAAAACATCACCAAAACCCTATATTCATTTCATTAAAAGTGTGCACAAGCTCAAGATCTACACATTGGACCAAGGAAGCAAGGATTTTGGCCACTAGGGGAAACTCAAGAAAATTCTTGAGTTTCCAAATGAGGTATTTTCTGGACCTTAAAGCTTAGTTATGCATTACCTTTACCCCATGTTTAGTTTTGAACAGATATTGTTGGATATTGTGGAGTTAAGGAAAACCTGTTGGAGATAGTGCCCTCATAGTCAATTATTGGATCGCAGGTATGTGATTGCAATGATTGCGGAGGACCTATACCGGTATGACAGTCTTACTCGAGATGATAGTATGCTATCTGGTTTGCCTTTATCAGTCGTGTACATGTTCAGGTGACTGATTACATGTACCACTTTGATAGAGCCCTTAGGATCTTGCTTTACTACCAACAGTATGATGGCGATCATATACGTGAGAGTTGGGTAGTTTATATGCATATCCTTAATTGTGGTCCCTAGTCGTGGGAGTTTCGAGACAGGGCATCGATACTCCGGAGTAGACTAGTGTGTACAGTCGAGACCCCGACGAGGGGCGGTGGCCGGTCTCACAAGCCACTGGTTTCAGTTGGATCACCTAAGATGTATACTGGTGCTCATTGGGTTATGAGTACACCGGACAGGACTCGCCGGGAATCTGCTAGTTAGTACTATATCTATCATCAGATAGCAGTTCCCAGGTGACATGTATACAGGTTAGTTCATCGACCTGAGGTCATCAATTATCTCGTGTGAGTTCCCACTGTGCTTTGATTTCTACCCTACCACGGCTCAAAGGAGTCGTGCAAACAGGTAGCTTTTAGGTACAGTCCCGAGCCATATGGAGGCACGTGAGCGGATCGGCAGGGGATTCGTCTCTCCCGGTATTGGGGGCGAGATCGTGCTGTGTCTAGGAGAGCCATTACACAAAGCCCACGGCCGTGGCAGGAGATTTACTGGTAGGTACTCCAGTAGTATCTCAGGGTGTTATTGGGCTACACTCCGACACGACTTATACTGCTATTGGGGGTCTAACGTTACTAGCCCCCTAGGCAGATAAGCGATACTCATAGACGAATGGACCGGACAGTATATACATTGACACTGTTAGGCTTAGTAGGGTTTCTGGATGAGTTCGCTCATCGGCCTCCCTTGAGGTCAGTCCATGGGCAGCCGTTACGCATAGCTAGTGCCGCTGACGGTTTGTGATTAAACCCACTGCCAGGGTACTGACGAGTCATTAGAGTCCCCCACAGACAGTTTCCCAAGTTCGGGCGAAACGTTGTAGAGGCCGTATGGTTTTATGGCAGGGTTCGGAAAATGCACGTGCGTTTACGCACGTGTCGGTTTTCGGACAGATGATACTCGTCGGCTTTGGTTTAAGCCGGATCCGAGTATTGTATTGAGTATATATAATATCTTTGTCTCAGTTGCATTTGTATTCGGTCGTAATACAAATGCGGGTATATTTATACAGTTTCGGGGTTATCCTGAAAGTCGTTTCAGGATCACTTTTGGAAGTTGCCAGTTTCCAGTTTTCTATCAGCCATCTTTTAACATTCGGTTAAAGACGGATTTATCTTTTCTTGAGATAAGTGTTGAATCTTCTAGAAGTTTCTAGATTAGATGACAAGGATGATGAGGTGGCTAATGACTCATCTTGACATTAATGATTGCATTAATGACTTGATGAGGTGTTTAAGTGAGTCATGCTTTAGCTTTAATGATTCTTGTTTAGCTAAGGATATTTTGTGAGAAGCTTTGTTCTTATGGTCACTCTCCCCTCTCCTACACTCACCTCCCTCCTTCTATATATGGCCGGCCCCTCCTCTCACTCGCTCACTTGATGTTTTTCACTTGAAAAGATTATGATAGATTTTGGGGTGTATGGAATTCACAGCTCATTTCATTCCATCACCCGATTCCCTCGGCAACTTCATTAACCGATCGTCCACGGACTTGGACGAAGTGAGACAAAGTCATCTACTCATTCTCTACATCATTCTTGGTCGTCTCTTTTAGCAAACTTGACGACCGAGTAGCCTCAAGTCAGAGGCGGGAGCCCGTTTAAAGAATCAGAGACGTGGTGCCACCTGGACGAGAAGATCGGAGATCGACGAGATCGGAGCAGCCGCAACGGATCGTGGGATGATGGTTAAAGAACGAAGGACTCGGATCGTTCGGTATAACCTTTCTACACTCTTTACAGTTTGTTAGTTTAGCAATAATGGCAGATCCGGGTTAAAGTATACGATAGCGCCTGTTAAAAGTTTTTTGTTCCGCATTTGGCGTCTGTAGACGGCCGGGGCGCTAGCGTAGACTTACAGTGGTATCAAAGCCTCACCATTTTGCTATACTAACTTGTGCTAACGCGTTTAAAATATCGATCGAACCGGAAATAAAAAATCGCAATTTTTCAATTTGACAGTTTCTGTTAATTTTCAAACTGGTCCAAATGTCATTTTGACCATACCAGAAAATCAATCAGGGTTTTTTAAGAATACTGTAGAAATTCGAGCAAGTAATTCCACTGTTACACTGCGGATCCGTGGCCAAAGCCAGGGTTTTGCCGCGGATCCGCCGCAGGAAAGTGGGATCACTCACTCAAATTTCTACAGTGAATTCTATGTTGGGAATTGGGGTTTTTGGTATATATCGTTTGGGCCCAGGTTTTGTTACTGTTCTACAGATGTTCGTGGGGCCCACTTTGTGATATTTGGTCGATCGAAATTTAAACACGTTAGTTTACAGTGCTTACATTATATCTCCGACCGGGAATGTCATTTGATCGGTAAACCGCGTCTGATTGCTATAGTTCTTTTAGACGGGTTTGCGAACGTGACATTCGCGTTGATGTTCTGTGTTGTGCTGTGATGTTGCGGATTTATCGTGGTGGATAGCAGTGTGCAATGGTAGTACAGTTTGAGTTTATTTGTACATTTGATATTGCGGGGCGAGCGTCCAACTTGTGGACAGCCGTCACTGCCTGTTGTATAATATTCTTTTGGGGCACGACCAGGTTGCGGTCGATGTACCTATTGTACTATTTTTCATTACTGTACTAGGTTTTGCCCCGCGACGGAGTGCACGGATAGCCGGGTTCTGGAGGGGCAACGGGTCCGCATCTCATGGCTTTGAGAGGCAGAGGGGCCCCACTCTAGAATTGGCAGACTATTCGCCGCACTCGTAGGGGGTACAGGTTGACCCAAGGAGGGGTGCCCAAGATTACCGGATTCCGTGAAGTGCTGGGTGGTCCATTCACTATGCTGTAGGGGGCTGCCTCGCTTCAGGTTTTGGCGGGTAACTTGCCGCACCCGTAGGGGTCTAGGTTTCATTGCACAGGCTATCCACACGACAGGGGAACGTCGGGTTTCAGCAGCGGCTCTGTGAAACTCGGGGATCCCAGATTATCTGTATTGTTCTGTGATGCTTATTACTTTTCTGTAATGTTGCATACTATCACGCCTGGAGCGATTATTGTATATTGGTTTATATACTATTAGATGTTGTATATGTTTTACACCCGCGCTAGTCCAGTCCCCGCTCTGTCGTTAGTTAAGTAACCTAACGAGTGATGACGGGACCCAGTGACGAATGCGGATGGCATATACGTACATTTTATTTTCGTTCTTTTCTGGTGTGATTAAATTGATGGGACTGCGTTGATTCTGATCAATGCAAAGTAAAACAAACCTGTATGCAGTTGTTGGAACAAATTTAAAAAGTGTTATTGCAAAGACGTTTCCTTTTGTTTTGCATAGAGGTATTCAGTGGAATATCCTGCACCTCATTCGACGGGGAAAGGGCCGATATCCCTTCACCGGGACTGACCCCTTGGGCAGAAGTTTACGTCAGCGTAATAACTTCACTATAGTCGATTACAAGTTGCTTTGCATAGCGGTATTCAGTGGAATATCCTGCACCTCATTCCACGAGGAAAGAGCCGAGATCCCTTTACCGGGAGTGACCTCTTTAGCAAAAGGTTTTCGCCACTATATTTTAAAAAGCTATCAGGTTCCTTCAGCGATATCAAGTTCACTACGTTAATGGTTTTTCGCCAAAAACTAGCCGTAGCCCTCCGTCACTTCTTTTGAGTATTCAGTAGTATTCAAGCTATGTATTTTAGCCAAAGTTAAGGCATAGAGTTTGGTAGCTGCTGGGTATTCAATTGTTGCATAGATAGATGAGTTAGTTTGGGACAGTCGTTCTTCCGATTGGCCAAAGTCAGGGGCATGTACGGGTGGGTTCAAATTGACAAGATAGTGACGGGTAGAACTTGGCATGTGACTTATGACACTTTGACCAAAGCCAAGGTTATAAGAGCATGGGGCAAAAATAATGTCGGGAGTTTCTAAAGAAACTGAAACTTTCCAAGTATGCGCATACCTTCTGGAGTATGAGTAACGTGGATGCATTCCATCACGTTATCATGCGATGAGAGTTGGATCCCGATTCCCACTGATGAGTTGGTTTACTCTTCGAGTGACCCCGATTGATTCTTCTTTAGGTTTGGAGGAGAATTTGACAGGACAGTGGGAGGTTTCCGGATTAGATAAAGTGATGACCATTCTGATCTAGGTTAGAGTGCACGCAGAGTGTTTCTTTTCTCTCTCTCTTTGGCAGCGACTTTTCACCGACCCTAGACTATGACTCAGTGACCAAGTTGACCGAACCTTCTTAAAATACTGGCTTTTGGATTGTCTGAGTTGCATAAGTCATTGCCACTCCTTCTTTTACCCTTTGCATTTCTCAGAACACCCGTATTACTTCGGATATCCACTTCCATTGGATAGATCCATCGTATGGTTATATACGAACTCGAAGGGACTTCTTCGAGGATGGATCCAGGTTCAGGAGAAATAGAATTGGTTTATTCAGTTGTCTTTTATTATCACCTTCTCTCAGGTTGTGAGGGCTCTTTGGTTTAGGAGAGTACACCTATTACGCTTATTGGATAGTCTTATTCCAAAGCATAGGCTGGTGCCGAAAGGTAGGGAATGAAGAAAACCAATTAGCCTAAGTAGGGTGTGCAGAAGGTAATATGTAAAGACAAAATAAAGGGATTAGAAAGAGGGCAAAGTAAATTGCGACTGATATCATTCACGACCAAAACCGCGTACTTCATCGCCACTCCTATTTCACCTTTAAAGGAATAAGGTATTATTCAGTTGTCTTTTATCATCACCTTCTCTCAAGATACGAGTACTCCTTGGTTTAGGAGGGTACACCTATTATGCTTACTGGATAGTCTTCTTCCAAACCATAGGCTGGTGCCGAACGGTAGGGAAGGAAGAAAACCATTTAGCCTAACGATGGTGTACAGAAGGTAACGACTAAAGACAAATAAAGGGATTTGGAGAGATGGCAATAAAATTTACGGTTGTAGTCATGAATTGGATTATGGAAGAGGCATTACTATGAATACCAGAATACCCCTACGAAACATTTTCATGTTTCAGTGCATTGTTAAAGAAAAAATGTTTTCCCGATTAGACACTTACTCCAAGGGTATGTATTTACCAGGTTTCATTCTCATATCTGTATGGTTTTACAGATGATGAGTGGGAGTAAGTTATTGGGAATTAGGTGATTATCCTCATTATATCGGAATTCGTTGTAATTGGTGATATTTGAGGAAATCGCCAGGGTACAATTTTCAACCTACGACGCACAGGTTTTGAGTTGTTTAACTCAGCGGACTTATACAGAGTATTGTATGTTGTCCAGTATCCATCAGGACAAAGGAGTAGGTCCTCGTACTATGTTCTGTTTACTTATAACTTCTCTAGTATTTAGACAAGTGTTTCGTAGAAATACAAGGTCTAAGTTTTGAGAAGTTGTGGGTATAAGAATAAAGTAGAGAACCAGGTATCACAAGTATCGGGATTCTTCAAAGAGATCGAAGATGTAGATTCTTGTGATTGGTATTCAGATGATAGTGATGGTTTTGAGAAACGTGTTTCTCTTTCAGGTTACTCATAAATGGATGGATTCCTAAGTTGAGTAATGCTGATTAGCCTCTTTCCATTAAGTTGATATGCACTGGAGACAGCTGCATGATTTGAATATGGTTCCAATTAAATAAGTGCCAAAGTTTCTATATTGGATATAGAATAGTTCGTACCTTAAAAGATATTAAGGTACGGGGAGTTGTCCAGCTTATGCTTAAAACCAGACTCTGGATAACTCAGGGCACGTTTCTGTAATGGCTGTTTGTGGGTTGACCCTGGCTATGACGAGGGTTGATATTCTACCATTTGGAAGACCAATAGTGATATTGTTCTTGACTCGCCACAGTTTTAGTAAAAAATGGATTTTTTCAGAAAACAGTAGTGGGAGTATGGTAGAACTGGAAGTGATTCCAGAACCGCGAACGATTACGGAAAATTTAATAGGACCTATATATTCAATCAGGTTTTACATTCCAATAGCCACTCCGCAGATATGGTGAGTAACCTCAGACACCCGAGAAGTACTTCGGTAGCCTCAAGGACGGTGACAGAGAGGTTCTTATCTACCAAGACTTGACACTACTATTGTTCCAGGCTATGAGACCCGGTAGGAGGGTTGTCGTAGTCAGTGGGAGCATCGGAAGCATAGTGGGCAAGTAGCTTATATCTATTTATAGACTTGAGCAGTTATAGCGGAGATAGATCATCTAATTTTGATATGACAGTCATAGGTTTGACTTCAATCAGAATAAAGGATGGATCTGTTAAGAAGGTAGTAGGGTGTGATGTCATGGTTTTTGGATGACATACACAGGGTAGGAAGTAAAATTCCTATACTACGATCGGTTGTATTGTGGTCGTCACACAGTTGTTTCTCCAGACAGGATATGGATATAATATTTGACATTCTGGTTTCTGGATCTATGGCTTTAGATCTGGATTTGGGTAGTTTCCCAATGTGGGTACTTTGACAGATATTCTAATGGTTTTTAGAATAGTTGACTCCTAGCATGGTGGTGTACCTGCAGGTGATGGAGTCACCCTCTCTAAAGGTGTCGTATAGACTAAAGGGGAGAGGGATGTGCATGATTGACAGATCACTTGCTTAGGCAATTGAGTCAATCATGAGATGTCAAGTACCACACCAGATGTTGTTTTTGCACTAGATGCAATAAGTTTGTATTAATCCAATCCTGGAGAAACATAAGGAAGCAGTTTTAGAACATAAGTACATGTTCTACGGATTTGATGACGGCAGCCTCCTTCGGGAGACGGTTATCATTCCAAGCTTCAAAGGTGACATGGTTGACAAAGTGATTGTCAGAGTTATAGTTTATCCCTCTGACGAAGAGGGACAGTATTATGGACAGGTGGTCCAAGAGGATACTGAGGGTGGCATGGTGCCGGATACTGATTAGGTTCAGTGATCGATACAGTCTAAGAAGTTTGGATTTGGAGTTCATTTATGAACCAGGTCCCATCAGATATCCAGACATATTCTAAGACAGGTATTACTCGATTCGGGAGATGGCTTTCTCCGCGAACTTGAGATTAAGAGAGATATAGAAAGAAACTTCTAGGCGGATCCACTCACTAAGGCTATTTCTCGAACACAATAGTTTTACAAACGGGCTTTGTGATACTGATTAGTAGAGGAATTGGATGTTCGGTTTCACACGGGCTGTGAGTAGTCGACATCGCAATAATTAGCTTTGAGTGCAAGTGGGAGATTGTTGGAGATAGTGCCCTCATAGTCAATTATTGGATCGCAGGTACGTGATTGCAATGATTGCGGAGGACCTATACCGGTATGACAGTCTTACTCGAGATGATAGTATGCTATCTGGTTTGCCTTTATCAGTCGTGTACATGTTCAGGTGACTGATTACATGTTACACTTTGATAGAGCCCTAAGGATCTTGCTTTACTACCAACAGTATGATGGCGATCATATACGTGAGAGTTGGGTAGTTTATATGTATATCCTTAATTGTGGTCCCTAATCGTGGGAGTTTCGAGACAGGGCATCGATACTCCGGAGTAGACTAGTGTGTACAGTCGAGACCCCGACGAGGGGCGGTGGCCGGTCTCACAAGCCACTGGTGTCAGTTGGATCACCTAAGATGTATACAGGTGCTCATTGGGTTATAAGTACACCGGACAGGACTCGCCGGGAATCTGCTAGTTAGTACTATATCTATCGTCAGATAGCAGTTCCCAGGTGACATGTGTACAGGTTAGTTCATCGACCTGAGGTCGTCATGTGTCTCGTGTGAGTTCCCACTGTGCTTTGATTTCTACCCTACCACGGCTCAAAGTAGTCGTGCAAACAGGTAGCTTTTGGGTACAGTCCCGAGCCATATGGAAGCACGTGAGCGGATCGGCAGGTGATTCGTCTCTCCCGGTATTGGGGGCGAGATCGTGCTGTGTCTAGGAGAGCCATTACACAAAGCCCACGGCCGTGGCAGGAGATTTACTGGTAGGTACTCCAGTAGTATCTCAGGGTGTTATTGGGCTACACTCCGACACGACTTATACTGCTATTGGGGGTCTGACGTTACTAGCCCCTAGGCAGATATGCGATACTCATAGACGAACGGACCGGAATGTATATACAATGTCACTGTTAGGCTCAGTAGGGTTTCTGGATGAGTTCGCTCATCGGCCTCCCTTGAGGTCAGTCCATGGGCAGCCGTTACGCATAGCTAGTGCCGCTGACGGTTTGTGGTTAAACCCACTGCCAGGGTACTGACGAGTCATTAGAGTCCCCCACAGACAGTTTCCCAAGTTCGGGCGAAACGTTGTAGAGGCATTATGGTTTTATGGCAGGGTTCGGAAAATGCACGTGCGTTTACGCACGTGTCGGTTTTCGGACAGATGATACTCGTCGGGTTTGGTTTAAGCCGGATCCGAGTATTGTATTGAGTAGATATAATATCTTTGTCTCAGTTGCATTTGTATTCGGTCGTAATACAAATGCGGGTATATTTATACAGTTTCGGGGTTATCCTGAAAGTCGTTTCAGGATCACTTTTGGAAGTTGCCAGTTTCCAGTTTTCTATCAGCCGTCTTTTAACATTCGGTTAAAGACGGATTTATCTTTTCTTGAGATAAGTGTTGAATCTTCTAGAAGTTTCTAGATTAGATGACAAGGATAATGAGGTGGCTAATGACTCATCTTGACATTAATGGTTGCATTAATGACTTGATGAGGTGTTTAAGTGAGTCATGCTTTAGCTTTAATGATTATTGTTTAGCTAAGGATATTTTGTGAGAAGCTTTGTTCTTATGGTCACTCTCCCCTCTCCTACACTCACCTCCCTCCTTCTATATATGGACGGCCCCTCCACTCACTCTCTCACTTGGTGTTTTTCACTTGAAAAGATTATGATAGATTTTGGGGTGTATGGAATTCACAGCTCATTTCATTCCATCACCCGATTCCCTCGGCAACTTCATTAACCGATCGTCCACGGACTTGGACGAAGTGAGACAAAGTCATCTACTCATTCTCTACATCATTCTTGGTCGTCTATTTTAGCAAACTTGACGACCGAGTTGCCTCAAGTCAGAGGCGGGAGCCCGTTTAAAGAATCAGAGACGTGGTGCCACCTGGACGAGCAGATCGGAGATCGACGAGATCGGAGCAGCCGCAACGGAGCGTGGGATGATGGTTAAAGAACGAAGGACTCGGATCGTTCGGTATAACCTTTCTACACTCTTTACAGTTTGTTAGTTTAGCAATAATGGCAGATCCGGGTTAAAGTATACGATAGCGCCAGTTAAAAGTTTTTTGTTCCGCATTTGGCGTCTGTAGACGGCCGGGGCGCTAGCGTAGACTTACAAAACCTAGTTAGGGTTTTGGGAAATGTTGTGTTGTAATATGAATTTGAGCTCAGTATAGGTTATATAAATACCATAGTGCATGAATTGAGACCCAAACCTGAGACTTAAGGCCCGGAATACAGATTTAGAAACCGATATCAGAAAGTTTGTGGAATCTGTGAAGATTATATGAGATCTGCTATCACCCGAGACATCCTAAAATAAAATTGATTGGACAGTGAGATGTGCAGGCACCCAGGAACCACCACACAAGACCCTGGCCCCTAACTCTATGACCCGGCCGCAGATTTAATCCCATTGGCCGCAATTTGCGGCCAGACCTGCCCCATTTTGGTTCGTCTTGGTTTTGGTGTTCCCTCATCAGTAGATTAGGCCCCTCGTATGTGTAGATTTGTCTAGTTTGACCTAGGGTGAAATCTGGAGCCTATTTCCTTAGTTGCTGTTTTGGATTCGTGTTTCCGTATTCCTTAATTTTAGTTCTGAAATTGTGTATTGTGTTTTACCTCGACTATTTGGCGTTTATACGACGATAACGAGGATTGATTGATGGTTTTGAAGGCGTGCCCATAGGTTCTAACCTATAGGCCCCTTATCGTATCGTTTTGGGTTTCGTGTGCCGTTTTAGCTTTGATTTGGTTTTAATACGCAATACGATACTTTGACATGTAGGTACCCAATGAAGACTTCGGGACGACAAGCAATGCGCGTGGTGACGTCGACAAATGAAGACGCAAGGTGAGTAGATTATATCTACTGGGGGAAGTCGGGTGGATGGCGTATAGCACCCCCGCAGTCCGTAGTTGATACTATACATTATGTTTGATAGTTATAGTGTGTCATGGATATGGTGTTGGGTGTATTATGGATAGTTTAGGGTTAGAAGTAAACTAGTATAATTCTTAGTCGCGAACCCTAGAATAGGTTTACACCCACACGCGCACCCTTGCATATTCACTATACTTACACTGTGTGATGATGATATTGGATGACATTGGAGATGAGTCGATTATTTTGGGCATTGTGCCGTGAGATGGGTGATGTGATGTGGTTCGTACTTGCGATACGACATGTGATCTTAGCAGGCCCTTGGGCATGTGTTTTACCCCGCTTCCATACTTATATAGATAGTATTGATTTGTACTAGACTTAGATCTGTACCCCAGATTATGTGATATGATGAAAATGATACCTGATATTTGATGAGAGGAATGTGATACTGACCCGTACCCAGTTATTGGGATGCCGTACGACGATTTACCGTACGAGCTTTATATTGATGATAGATCCGCACTCAAGACTTGAGGATGTCATGTGATATACGGTATCGTACGCGATACTATTGAGGCGGGATCACCGACTATATATATATATATATATATATATATATATATATCGACTAAGATTTAGGTGGTTTCCGTACCCCTCCCGATTGACTTGATACTTAGATCTGTAGTTTGCATAGTAGATGTTAGACTAGACCCGAGTCATACCTATTTCAAAAACTAACGAATCAGGAATATCTTAAAAACACTGTAGCCCTTATTTTACTAAAAACCCCGATTTGTCTTATTTCAAATTGCAAGCCGCATTACTATTTATTTACCACTTACTCTACAGCTCGCATTGCATTGCATGCTTATATGTTATTGATTCATATTCCTTTGTGCATATGCCTTTACATAGTTCCATACTCATATTAGTGTTTCATGTTGCATGTATTATAATTCATGGATTTCGCATTGTGATATGGTTACATATGATGATTCTGGATTGTTTTACTCCCGCGTATATATCAGTGGTATGGGACGCTGAAATATATATGTATACCCAGAGTATATATATATTAGTGGTATGGGACGTCGATATATATATATACACCTACTTAATATATCATTATGATGATCTATGCAAACTTAGATATATGAGAGTGGGGGCTGACCCGGACTGACGGATGTCCGATATATGAGAGTGGGAGCTCACCCGGACTGACGGATGCCCGATATATGAGAGTGGGGGGCTGACCCGGACTGACGGATGCCCGATATATGAGAGTGGGGGCTGACCCGGACTGACGGATGCCCGATATATGAGAGTGGGGGCTGACCTGGACTGACGGATGCCCGATATGTGAGAGTGGAGGCTGACCCGGACTGACGGATGCCCGATATATGAGAGTGGGGGCTGACCCGGACTGACGGATGCCCGATATGTGAGAGTGGGGGCTGACCCGGACTGACGGATGCCCGATATATGAGAGTGGGGGCTGACCCGGACTGACGGATGCCCGATATATGAAATGAGCCTATGTGCTCGATATGAGAGAAGCCTTTATGGTCGATGGCATGTTATATCTCCCCTACCCCACATTTATTTTATATGCATTGCGTCATGTATTAGTAGTACCTAATAGATTACCTTCATGTATGTTGCATACATATCGGATACATGATATACGGGAATTACTTAATATTGAGATATATATTTGTGTCGATGCTCGACACTAATTTTCTGATGACTTCATTCGTGATACCTTCTGTTTAATTTTACCGCATACATACATCATATTTATGATATGTTATTACGTGAGGCACTGGCACGAGTACTTGGCACTACACTTATGTTCAGATGTTACATTGCCACTTTACCATGCTTCAGACTTATTCATTTGAGGTTTATATTATATCTGATCGTTTTGACTGGGATTATGTCATGCATTCAATTTCTGCTTGTAGATATTTTTTATTCACGAGTTGGCAACTCACCCCCGTTGTGCCACAGTTCTTGCAGGTTTTGCCGTACAGGTTCCATAGCGGCATTCCGGCACATTGATTCCTTTGCGGGTAATTTGCTTAGTAGGTGGGTTCTTTGCATCAGAACCACCATTTTATATGTATTATTCATTGTATCTAGAAATTCCATCAACCAAAACTTGTATATTGTTTCAGACTTAGACACTAGTGATGTATTATTTCGACCTTAGAGTCGCGCTCAGTAGTATTACGGTTTCTTGCTTATTTGAGACTCTCTTGGTTTTGATTCTCACCCTTCGGCGTTGTATATTATATTGCTTGTGTAGGTTGTGCTCTTTGTTATGCGTAGCAAGTGTTTGATTAAATGCCTAAATGGGAAATTTTACAAATATGTTTCTTTACTCTTAAAATGGTTTTAGATTTCTGGGCTTTTGGCTTACTTGGATCAGATGGGGTCCTATAGACTTCATATGGTTCAAGGGTCAGTAACGTGCTCTTTCGGGTCGTGACAATTTATGTTTCCTAAACATCACAGAAGAAACGAAAATAAAACACACATATATGCCATCTGCATTCGCCACAGGGACCCGGGTCGTCACCGTAAGATTACTTAATTTACGGCAGGGCGGGGTCAGGACAAGCACGGATGCAAAACATATATAGTGTCTACTAGTATATCATATATATAAGTAGCATTCATCTCACACAGTTATATGATCACATCACATCACAAAAACAGCAGAAGCAGATATTTGAAATATAGGATATACTGGGAGGTCCGTGTTTTAGATTAAGCCAGTAACAAAAACACGGATTCCACGGTCATGATGAATATCCAAGACCACACCCCTAGTGCTGGGTTTTCTTAGCACCCTCACTTGGTTTTGACAAGCATCAAACATGCTACATTAAAATTTTAGGGTGCTAACCATACCTAACCTAGAATCAAACTAGAGCATTAGGGTAATATATAGCAAGTATCACATACAAGCAAGTGTCTAACACTAAGAAGGGAGAAATACAACCTTTCTAGACCTCTCCTCCTTGACTCCTTGGATCAACTTGAATTTGAACGGGTTCGCTTGTTGCCTTCGAAGTCCACGATAATCCACCACGGAGTCCCTTGGCACAAGCTCCAAGCTTCACTTGACCTAAGTGGAAGTGGAGCAAACAACCTACACTAGTGGGCTAGACTAATATAGATTGGTGAGGTGGGTTGTAATATCACTTAAAAACCTTTCCTTTTAATTTTCTTCACTCACTTTTGAAGAGCTAGAGAGCTTGGAGGAGGAAGAAGGAGGAGAATGGCTTAGCTTGAGCTCATAATGAGAATTATTATGAAAAAATGAGAATATTAGAATATAAGAGAGAGTCACACTCACTCTTAACCATGGATAAAAAATATCTAGATATTTTTGATGTTAGGTTAAATGACAAATAAAAATGAAACCATGGTCAATTAGGATATTTTAAGAAGTGTATAGAAGAACAAAATCAACCATGATTTAATTTCCTTTTTCATTTAACTTAATAATCAAAAAAACCTAAATTGTTTCCATGTGAGTCTTGCATAGCCATCTCAATGTATCATCAACCATGACACATGTATGCATGCATGTGTGCATTCATATCAATATACATACATAAATTCATGCATACATCATAAAGAAAAGATTATAAATAAATGAGCTAATGGTCATAAATATTAAATCAACACTTGATTTAATAAACCGGTCATATCACATACGACCCGACCAATAGAAAATGCTAGATTAAAATGCGGTATCATATACTCGCATTTAATCAAGCTCCCGTGCATATCGCCATATGCACCACACATCGTTTCGCCTGAGCTAGAAAACCCCTCTGTGGGACTCTAAGACTCGTCAATACGCTAGCAGTAGGCAGTGATCATATCACATACCCACAATGTTAGTTATATGTATGCCCTAGAGGCCATTACTGTACATACGATGTATATTGTAGTGGATGCTAGGACATATATAGGGAGGACTTTCTTGCTCGACATGATAGTATGCTATCTGGTTGTACTTTATCTTAACATGTACTCTGATTGTCTCTATAATACATGTTGATAAAGCCCTTAGGATATGTACTCGACTACTGGGACTATGATGAGATCATACTAGTGGGGCCACGGTAGTCGACGAGTACATCCTATAACTGTTCCTAGTCGAGGGTGTATCGAGACAGGGCATCGATGCACCAGTGTAGACTAGCGTATACGCATCTTGACCCATATGATGGGCGATGGATGATCCCATATCCATCGGTGTTTGACATCAAGGATGGTGTACGGGTGCTCAGTGGAGACTGGGTACACTGGACAGACTCGCCGAGAACTCCCAGATGGTATTATACCATACGTCAGATGGCAGTTCTCTGGTGACACTGGTACAGAGTAGTCTGTTGACCCGAGATCGTCATAGAGTCTTGTGTGATTCCCACTGTGCTTTGATTTCCATCATACCACGTCCAAGAGGGCGTGCAAAAAGGTGGCTTTTGGGTACAGTCCCGAATCACATGGAGGCAATGAGCGATAGGAGGGGATTCGTCTCTCCCGGTATAGGGAGTTGATGTTGTGCTGTATTCGATTGGCTATAACCGGAAATCCCTGGCCAGGGTTGCTGAGATTTACTGGTAAGTGTTATCAGTAGTTTCTCGAACTGTTATAGACCTCATATCGACACGACTTATCGAGCTACTGGGGTCTGACGTTTACCACCCCTAGGCGAGATATGCGACATATCAGACGACGAGACCGGACTGTACGGGAGTGTTACTGTTTGGATCCACAGGAGAATGTATAGGCTTGCTTGTTGATCTTCTGAGCGCTCAATACCTGGGTAGCTGTTACGTTTAGCTGACCGCTTGCAGCTTGTGGGTGTTTGATATGATCATCACCTACTGCCGGCGTATTGACGATTCTTTAGAGTCCTACACAGAGGTTTCTTGACTCAGGCAAAACGGAGTAGGAGCACATATGTGATATGTGCGGGACCGAGGATAATGCGGTATGTGATATCGTATTGTATTCTCGCGATATTTGATATCAGCCGGGTCATCGGATTAAGTGTTGATTCGATGAATCGGTACGGATAAATATTAGCCGGTTATATGCGATATAGCCGGATTGTCGGATCAAGTGTTGATTCGATAATTTAATGTACAATAATATATGTGATATATTAAATTGCATTAACTAATCTTTGCTCACTAAAAGATTCTTTTTCTCACTCGGGTAATACATTGATATATATGCGATATAAGTTAATTGTATTATTTTATTTTGTTACGGTAAATATTATATATGTGATATATAATATTGTAACATGATATGATAACTAATGCAACTCGTTTAGTGGAGTTTAAACTTGATTAGGGTTCAGATTAGGGTTAATCTTTCTAGAAGTTTCTAGAAGGATTTGTTTTGTTTTGTGAAAGATATTTGTTCATGACTCATTCTTTTAATTACCCAAAAACCCTAACCCTAGTCAATTCTCTACAAAGGTTAAGTGAACCATGGTTGCTTTATCTATCATATTATTATTTCCTATTCATCACAAAATGGATTAATCTTCTTCTTCCTCCTTCATTTCTTGCATGAAAAAGCTTGAAATGGTTTCTAGCTTTGATTTTGTGATGGATATATGTGAGAAAAATATAAATAAGTAGAGCAAAATTCCTACTTCATCATCCTCATCTTCACTTGCCATTTAGATGAGGGTGTTCACATCATTTCATGAGTGTTAGCTTGTGTTAAAGAAACTTCGAGGTAGATCATCTTAGTATCGAAGATCGGAAGCAAAGGTTGCGTCTTTCTCTTCGTGGAACCTCTCGAGAGTCCAGATCCCGATGATCGCAGCGAAGGGACCACAACACGGAGCATATGAAGTGAAGGACCGGATCTACAAAGGTTGTAATCCGTCTCACTTAGTGTTAAATTGTTTAGCATGCAAGTTATCGCCTAATCTCTAGTTTAAAGTTCCGTATTCGGGTAGTTCGGTATGGCTAAATTTTTATTCGGGCATGATTGATGCCTCGTAGACCCTTGTGCGCGTGCCTAGCAACCCTACAGTGGTATCAGAGCCAAGCTAGAGCTTTAGGCGAAGTCTGAACGAAGTTTAAAGTCCGATCGAAACCCGAAACCCCGATAAAACATGCTCTCTGGAAATTTTCTAAAATTTGGGATTTTTCCACATTAAAAATATCCAAAAATTACAGCAGGTAATTATAAGAATTACTGTGAAGCACGTGAGCGTAATTCGATCAAAGAGCCGCGGAAGAGCGGCCCCACCCCAGCTTGCGCGGCGCTTCCGCGGCCACGTGATCGATTTGGCGCACGTGCTTTTCACAGTAACTCATATTTTCTAATGTTGTATTTTCTGGAAATTTTTATTTATTTTTATTCAACTGTTGAATTATCCAGGTTGTATTGGGGACTTAAAGTTTTGATCGGATATTATAACTTTGTTTTGTTTTTCCCGGATATCTTATAGAAACTATTAAAAAGTTCGAACGGATATCAATAACTCACTTTTTCCCCTGTCGGAAAATTTTTCAAAAGTTGGATTTTTTCTCGTGTTTAAGAATGTTCTAAGTCGTGCAAGTAACGCGATGGACCCTCTAGAAGACAACAAACCTTAACTCGATTATGTGACCGTCTTGAACTGCCCTTTGAACCTTAGGGTTTGGGGCAGTACGGCGTGCCACATGTGAGGCGTTGGCTTGACCCTTCTACGGCTGGATCATTGGTACTGTGGCATGTAATGGATGTTTTTAAACTGTTTTCAAGTGTTGAAATATATTGGGGAAATCTTGGGTGCTTGATGATTCGATCGGAAAGTTTAACTTTTTCTATTTATCTGGAATGTGATACAATAATTGGAATTCACAAGTAGTTATGAGATAACTAAAATGAATGTTATAAATCTAGCGGTTTAGTCTCAGTTGATCGGTTGCCACGGAATTTTGATGTGATCAAAAGTCCGTCGCAATCACGTAGGGTACACGGATACTCGCCGGGTAAACTTAATAGGCAGCCTCACTCCATAGCCCCGACCAAGTGACTGTAGGAGAACCCCGTCGCCGAAAGCATCCGTTCGGGTGCTCCCGGTAGCGGTGTTCCGCCTTGGTGCACTTCGTCGACGGTATCGGGGGTGCGGCCGTCTACTAAAGTTTGCGACGAGCATTCGATCAGGACGTCGGGAATCTTGTTGAATTGCCCGACTTGATATTGAAAAGAGTTTTCGATAATGAGACTAAAATGCAGGGTTTATAATTGTTAGGCATATGATGTCTAAGGAATTCATTTGGTTAGGCATGCGATGTCTAAAGAGGTTGCGGATTCCAACTGTTGTAGTTTTACACTTTCTTTTCTGTGACCGTAAGCGTAGTATGTGGTGTATTGCCGGCTTCGTTGCTATACATCAACGACAATCGGGATACGCATACTTGCTTACGTTGATGATATGAGATATTATGTGTTGTTGTGATATGTTGTATTGGATCGTCGCGTTTGAATAGCCGGGGGTTTTATGTGAGATGAGAGTTTTTCTTTTTCATTCATGTAAAATTCATTTGTATGTAATATTCTTTTATTGGGGCACTTCCAGGTAGCGGAAGATGTCACCGTTGTATATTATTTACTTTTCCGCATTAGGTAGACCCAAGGCGGGGAGCACAAGTAACCGGGTTCTAGGGTCCAGTGGGAGACCATCTCGAGGAGTCGAGACCGGGTCTCCTAACCCTAGAATTGGCAGTGTTACTTGCCGCTCTCGTAGGGGTCTAGGGATGTGGGTTTGGCTATTCATCGCGACCGTGAAATCCGTGTTTTATACAGGCTCGTATTGAAAACACGGACGTCCTAGTATATCCAATATTTCATATATGTTCTTCTGCTGCAATGTTCTGTGATGAGATCATATTACTGCCTGAGACGAATGTTTATATATTATATATATGAGATATATGTTATATTGCAGATTTCGTTTCAAAAGAGATGCTTATGAAGCATAATAAAATGGGACTTCATTAATGAGATTAATGAAATAAAAGAAACCTAAGATGTTGTAGAAACTTGTTTATAAAAACTGGTAGCTACAGTTCTTGCTTTGCATAGCGGTGTTCCTTGTAGAACATCCAGCACCTTATTCGATAAGGAAAGGACCGAGATCCCTTCACCGGGAGTGACTCCTTTAGCGATAACTGGTAGATGCTACAAACTCGGTTTGTCTTTTGATTGCTTCTATAGTTTCTGCTTTGCATAGTGGTATATGTGATATATCCTGCACCTTATTCGATGAGGAAAGGGCCGACGATCCCTTCACCGGGAGTGACCCCTTTAGCAAAACTAGAAAAGCCTCAAAAGCATTCCATTTAAAATCACTCGATTCTACAACGATATCAAGTTCATTACGCAAAAGGTTTTCATAAAAACCTATCGTAGCCCTCCGTCATTTCAGATAAGTACTAGTTAGTATTCGTGCTGCGGTAGTTTGGCATGCGTCAAGGCGTAGTGTACGGTAGCTAACTAGTGCTTATCTGCTAGCATACGATGCGATTGGATTAGGGTATTCGTACGGCGTTGTTTGGCATGCGTCAAGGGTCGTGCGGGTGGGTTTAATTCAATCAAGAAATGTACGGGTTGAACTTGACTAGCGGACTATGAGAGTTTGGCTTTCGTCAAGGTCATAGGACGCTAGGGGTAAAATATTATTGAGAATTTCAAGTGTTGAAATTTGCAATGAGATTGCATACCTTCTATAAGATAGTTGGATCCCGATACCCACTGCGAGTAAGAGTTACTCCTGGGAGAGTTTTACACATTACAATTAGCCGATCAAGTAGGTGTCTAGAAAGGTGTTAACGGGGTTACGCCTCTGGGAAAACGAGGTTTACTGTAATTAGGTTCATGCGAAAGCACGGGGGACCTCCCTCAAAGTACCGACACTGGCCTGGCTGAAAGATTGGCGAACTTATAGCGTGTAATTAATCCCGGCTAGTCTTTCCTTTTAGGGTTTGAAGGAAGATTTGACTAAAACAGTGGGAGACATCCTGATTAGATATATTAGATAACCAATCTAATCTTGCAAGAGCATACGCTGAGTGTTTTCTTCTCTCTCTCTCCAGGTAGCGACCATATCACGCCTTAATCAAGATAATAATACGGAAATATTGACTGAACCCGCTTGTTATACTGAGTTGGGGAACGTTGGTCCCGCTCCAACTTATAATTGTTATAAGACAGAGCAGGAAATTGGGGAATACCAGATTTCCTGAGCCGCCCAAACGAAGAAAGTGCATGCTGATGCATCATCTTCGGGTGTGTTCATTACAGAGAACTGTTTCTCAGTATCCTTTACGTCCTGGGTATGTGATACCGGATCAGGATCCCGTATATGTAATCTGTTACATGGGCTACAGATAGGTAGAGAACTGAGAACGGGTGATAAGTTTCATGAGGCAGAAAACGGTGCAAGTGTTTCAGCCAAGTCTGTTGGTCACTGTCACCCTGTATTACCAGAATACATTGATTCTGAACAAATGTTATTAGATACCGAACCTGATATACAAAATCATATTAGTCTCTTTATTAGTAAAGAAAGGATATAATTTTGTATTGTTGGATAATGTTTTGAACATTTCCTATATCAATAGTTGATCGGTTCAGGTACGTTATCTAAAAGCATTGACGTTCTAAATCAAACCACAGTTCTTAGTATATAGAACACACACAAGAGGAAGAGTTCAGAAATGAACGAATCCTTCTTGAGGCATTGTAGACTAGGTCATATCAATGCGACCCGACTGGCTGAAGTTACATTTAGATGCATATTTAAATCTGTTTGAATTTACATCTTGTGAAACTTGCCAATCATGTCACAAAGATAAGATGACCACAGCTCTGTTTATTAGAAACAGAGAAAGAGTTAGTGAACTTTTGGGATTGATACATGTTGATGTATGAAAGTCCCCTGTCTACACATGCCAAGATCGGTTCTTTGTACTTCATTACATTCTCTGATAATCTCTCAAGATTCAGACATATGTTCCTGTTGAAACACAAGTCCGAACCTTTTGAGATATTCACAGAATATAAGTTAGAAGTAGAGAACCAAAATACGGGTATAAGTATTATGTCCTTTGATGAGATCAAGGAGGAGAATACTTGAGCACGGAATTCCTGGACTATTCTAAAGGAGAATGAGATTCTCTCTCAGCATTACTCCTCCGTATACACCATAGCACGATGGTATATCGGGGCGGAGCACTAACACCCTATGTGATATGGTGTGCTCTATGATGAGTACTACTGAGTTGCCTATTTTCTTTTGGGAGTTATGCACTTGAGAAGCTGCATACCTACTGAATAGGGTTCGAATCAAATCAGTTGCCTACCACTTCATTTGTGATATGGAAAGGGAAAAGCCCATATCTTAAGCTTGTTAAGATTTGGGGTTGTCCGGCCTATGTCTAAAAGCAAAATCCGGACAAGCTCGAGGCAAGGTCTGTTATGTAGAACTAGAAGGGTTCCAGCTATACAAAATACAGCAGATGATTTGGTACAACCAAAGGATTCAGTAGATACCAACGAACCTCAGCCTCTCCGCCGATCTAGCAGGGTTCCTCACCCACCTGAGAGATACTTTAGTTTCTCTATGACAGTGGGAGCGAGGATTGCATCATGAGATGATGACCCAACTAGTTTCGAGCTGGCCATCAGGAGTTGGACTCTGTAAGAATGGCTGGATGCTTATCGATCTCAGATGGAATCCTTATACACCAACAAAGTATGGACTTTGGTTGCTTTATCTGAAGGATTAGATCCCCATCAGGAGCGAGTATATCTTGAGAAGATTACTTGGTGTACATGGAAAAGTTGAGACTTTCAAAGCTATGCTTAAGTCCATCCAGATCCTACTTGCCACGGCTACATACCATGACTACGATATCTGGTGGTTGGGTGTCATGACTGCTTTTCTAAATGATGTTTTAGAAAAGAGTGTCTATAAGTACACAGCCAGAGGGCTTCGTAGACAGTGGGAGCAGCGGAAACGTGTGCAAGATGTTTTATATGATAAAGCAGGCATCGCGGAGTTGGAACATCTGTTTTGATGTGGTAGTCAAAGAGTTTGACTTCATCAAAATGGTAGATGAACCTTGTATATACAAAAAGGTAGTAGAAAGTATGGTGGTGATCTTCGTAGAGTACGTGGACATACTCTTGATAGGGAAGGAGTTTCCTATGCTACGATCGGTCAATCTCCGCTTATCACAAGGATTCTCCATATAGGATCAAAGCGATACCTCCTAAATCCGGGGTTTTGGATCTATGAGATAGATCTAATTGGATGTTAGGATACTCACTAGTTGTAGTGAGATGGTATCAATCGATCCTAGGGAGAATCACTGGAAAGGTTCCAGGGTGATAAGAATGACTGAATGTCAGTCACAGGCATTGTCTTTACCCTCAGTGGAGGGACGGTATGTTGGAAGAGTTCCAAGCTAGATACCGTGACATACTAGACGATTAAAGGCAAGATACATCGTTACAAAGGATACTACCAAAGAGGCAGTCTGGATATTTATAAGTTCATAAGATGAACTTCGTTCCTACCATTGTGTGACAATGGAGTTGTGGCTTTAGCCAAGGAACTACCGTCCCATCAGAAATCCAGATATAATTCTTAGGCAGTATCACCTGATCATAGAGATGGTTGATCTCCAGGGAGATCGAGGTTAGGAGAGCAGACACAGAGGACAACAGCGCGGATCCACTCACGAAGGCCTTTTTCCCAGTAGAGACTTTTATGGGATGGTTGAGTATGAGATACTTCAACCGCAGCTAATTGTTGGGTATGCGATACCATAACAGATGGCCCTAGTGCAAGTGGGAGATTGTTAGTTATATGTATGCCCTAGAGGCCATTACTGTACATACGATGTATATTGTAGTGGATGCTAGGACATATATAGGGAGGACTTTCTTGCTCGACATGATAGTATGCTATCTGGTTGTACTTTATCTTAACATGTACTCTGATTGTCTCTATAATACATGTTGATAAAGCCCTTAGGATATGTACTCGACTACTGGGACTATGATGAGATCTTACTAGTGGGGCCACGGTAGTCGACGAGTACATCCTATAACTGTTCCTAGTCGAGGGTGTATCGAGACAGGGCATCGATGCACCAGTGTAGACTAGCGTATACGCATCTTGACCCATATGATGGGCGATGGATGATCCCATATCCATCGGTATTTGACATCAAGGATGGTGTACGGGTGCTCAGTGGAGACTGGGTACACTGGACGGACTCGCCGAGAACTCCCAGATGGTATTATACCATACGTCAGATGGCCGTTCTCTGGTGACACTGGTACAGAGTAGTCTGTTGACCCGAGATCGTCATAGAGTCTTGTGTGATTCCCACTGTGCTTTGATTTCCATCATACCACGTCCAAGAGGGCGTGCAAAAAGGTGGCTTTTGGGTACAGTCCCGAATCACATGGAGGCAATGAGCGATAGGAGGGGATTCGTCTCTCCCGGTATAGGGAGTTGATGTTGTGCTGTGTTCGATTGGCTATAACCGGAAATCCCTGGCCAGGGTTGCTGAGATTTACTGGTAAGTGTTATCAGTAGTTTCTCGAACTGTTATAGACCTCATATCGACACGACTTATCGAGCTACTGGGGTCTGACGTTTACCACCCCTAGGCGAGATATGCGACATATCAGACGACGAGACCGGACTGTACGGGAGTGTTACTGTTTGGATCCACAGGAGAATGTACATGCTTGCTTGTTGATCTTCTGAGCGCTCAATACCTGGGTAGCTGTTACGTTTAGCTGACCGCTTGCAGCTTGTGGGTGTTTGATATGATCATCACCTACTGCCGGCGTATTGACGATTCTTTAGAGTCCTACACAGAGGTTTCTTGACTCAGGCAAAACGGAGTAGGAGCACATATGTGATATGTGCGGGACCGAGGATAATGCGGTATGTGATATCGTATTGTATTCTCGCGATATTTGATATCAGCCGGGTCATCGGATCAAGTGTTGATTCGAAGAATCGGTACGGATAAATATTAGCCGGTTATATGCGATATAGCCGGATTGTCGGATCAAGTGTTGATTCGATAATTTAATGTATAATAATATATGTGATATATTAAATTGCATTAACTAATATTTGCTCACTAAAAGATTCTTTTTCTCACTCGGGTAATACATTGATATATATGCGATATATGTTAATTGTATTATTTTATTTTGTTACGGTAAATATTATATATGTGATATATAATATTGTAACATGATATGATAACTAATGCAACTCGTTTAGTGGAGTTTAAACTTGATTAGGGTTCGGATTAGGGTTAATCTTTCTAGAAGTTTCTAGAAGGATTTGTTTTGTTTTGTGAAAGATATTTGTTCATGACTCATTCTTTTAATTACCCAAAAACCCTAACACTAGTCAATTCTCTACAAAGGTTAAGTGAACCATGGTTGCTTTATCTATCATATTATTATTTCTTATTCATCACAAAATGGATTAATCTTCTTCTTCCTCCTTCATTTCTTCCATGAAAAAGCTTGAAATGGTTTCTAGCTTTGATTTTGTGATGGATATATGTGAGAAAAATATAAATAAATAGAGCAAAATTCCTACTTCATCATCCTCATCTTCACTTGCCATTTAGATGAGGGTGTTCACATCATTTCATGAGTGTTAGCTTGTGTTAAAGAAACTTCGAGGTAGATCATCTTAGTATCGAAGATCGGAAGCAAAGGTTGCGTCTTTCTCTTCGTGGAACCTCTCGAGAGTCCAGATCCCGATGATCGCAGCGAAGGGACCACAACACGGAGCATATGAAGTGAAGGACCGGATCTACAAAGGTTGTAATCCGTCTCACTTAGTGTTAAATTGTTTAGCATGCAAGTTATCGCCTAATCTCTAGTTTAAAGTTCCGTATTCGGGTAGTTCAGCACGGCTAAATTTTTATTCGGGCATGGTTGATGCCTCGTAGACCCTTGTGCGCGTGCCTAGCAACCCTACACACAAACCGTCAGTGGCACAAGCTGTACGTATTGGCTCCCATGTATTGAGCGAACAGAAGAAAAACAAGCGAACCTGTCAAAACTCCTGTCGAGCCAACTGGCAACACTTACCATATAGTCCGGTCTCTTCGTCAGATATTCTGTATATCGAGTCTAGGGATGGTATCGTCGGCCCCAATAACTCAATAAGTCTTGCCTGCATATGGCCTATAACAGATCGAGAAACTACTAATAACACTTATCAGAAAATATCATCATCCTGGCCAAGGACTTCCTGTTATAGCCAATCGAGCATAGCGCAACATCAACCCCCAATATCGGGAGAGACGAAACCCCTCCTATCGCTCATCGCCTCCATGTGCCTCGGGACTGTACCCAAAAGCCACCTGTTTGCACGACTTAGTAGAGTCGTGGTGTGGTGGAAATCAAAATACACTGGGAGCACACACAAGACTCTATGACGATCTCGGGTCTACAGACTAACCTGTACCAGTGTCACCTGAGAACTGCTATCCGACGATAGATATAATACCATATAGGAGTTCTCGGCGAGTCCGTTCAGTGTACCCAGTCTCCACTGAGCACCCGTATACAATCTTTGATGTCAAACACCAATGGATATGGGATCATCCATCGCCCATCATATGGGTCAAGAAACGTATACACTAGTCTCTGGAATATCGATGCCCCGTCTCGATACACCAACGACTAGGAACATTTTAAGGATATGCTTATAAACTACACATGTCCCACTAGTATGATCTGCATCATAATTCCAGTAGTCAAGCAAATATCCTAAAGGCTTTATCAACAAGTACCAAATGAGTAATATACATGATCAAGTGAACATGTCAAGATAAAGAGTAACCAGACAGTATACTATCATGTCGAGCAAGAATGTCCTCTGAATATATATATATACATGTCAGTATATCCACTATCAAATAATGGCTTCTAAGGCATACATATATCCAACACCTAGACCCCTACGAGAGCGGCAAGCAACCCTACCAATTCAAGAGTTAGGCGACCGTTCTCGACTCCTCGAGATGGCTTTCCCCTGGACTCTAAAACCCGGTTACTTGTGCTTTCCGCCTTGGGTCTATCCTAATGCGGAAAAGTAAATAATATATATATCAAATGGAGACAACAACCTCAATCCTAAAGTGTCCCATTAAAAGAATATTACATACAAATATTTTTATAAATGAAAATTGAAAAACTCTCATCTCACGTAAAACCCCCGGATGAACCCGTTTTACTTGATGAGTCGTATTTTCCAATTCATCCTGTCCATTTCACTGACTATGTACACCCTCCTGAACCTTTAACTGATACATTTCCTCAATCACTTCCATCCATCCTTTCCATCGTTCCTACTATGCAAGACACCGTATCACTTTCATTTCCTGTGTCTGGTTTACCAAGTTCGGTCTACCCATGTTTTCTCACGAATCTTGAAAGGTTTGACCCCATTTCTCAACGGGCTGATAGATTAGTACAATCGCTTTTTACACAACGGTCATTACAAATTGTACTAATTTATTCACTCCATTTCCACCTTCAAGTTCGTATTCCACTTCTTTCTCCCTCTCCTCCACCAGCACCGTATCCCACTTCCATCCCCATACGGTCTCGCGGATTCTCCAGTTCATTCCTCTCCGCATTCTTTCACCAACCTTCACATTATAGCGATAAAATTTTTGAATGGTTTGTGCTAACTTATTGCCTATGTAAGGTCGTGTATAGATTGATATTGTTCTCTCCCCCTAACTCTGAACATTAACGCTTAAACAGTGGCAACACTATTTCACTCATGTTTGGGGGGATTCTTTTGTGTATATATTTTGTTTTCTTTTTCTGTTAATAAAAAAAAATAAAAAATAAAATAGAGGGGAGCGCCGGCAATTTTGACCCATTTGGTGTAGCCTGACGTTGAGGGCACTGTCAAGTTTAAGTTTGGTGGTGTGCTCGGTAAGCTTTCTACCTTATCATTCATGTGTATATTTTGCATTTGCATACTTATTTAAAAACCCATAAAAATCAAAAAAAATTACAAAAATATAAAAACTTTGTCGTCAAGTTAGCTAATAAGGTAATCTAGATTTTTATTTCGAAAGTTTAGTTGATACGTTAGAAATAACTAAATCCTAGGCTTAGGAATTGAAAACTATAAAAATAACCCTCATTCTTTTTAACCTTGGTAATTATACGTCCTTGCAGTTTTTTTTAGAAGTAGGTAATCTTGAGTTCAGTTCTTAAGTTATGTCAAGATAAAGGGAAAGTATTGAAAGCTTTACTGAATGATAAGTCTGAAAAATAGTTTCTATTCTTGAGTCCAAATTTAGAAAGTATATACCCTACAAATTGCACATACACGCACCTTGAAACTTTGGATAGTAAAGGATACCTAGAAATACTCTTGCCTGAAAACCTAATATGAAAGAAAAAACGGTATTTAAAGCTAACCACCAAAAGAGCATCATTGAAAAATATATCCCGTCTTGAAAAAGAAAAAGAAAAAAAAGTCAAGACCTGGAAACTGCTATTTATGCTTTAAGCTCGCACATTCAGTAATCGGCTGTTAGTGCCTCAAGAAGCATTAATAGTCGCATGAAAGGTGTGTAAGCAAAACCGTCCATCATTAACGAAAATAAGTAGTATTGGGTATTAGGGCAAGGGTACTATAGCTTGAATTGAATTCTTAAGTGTAAGGGTGAAATTTTACACACACGTAGAGGTATACAATCGATGTTTGGAGGAAAGATAGGAATAAAGAATAAGACTTACGTTTTCCGTAAAGATGATAACAATCCCTGATTAGAGACCGCACTTTAGAAGGAAAACTCAAGAGAAACCGAGATCTTTCTAAACTGTAAAAACATATAGGATCTGAGGTTGAATAAATAAGAGGCGTGAAACATAAGGGATGGATATTTCTAACTTAGGATGATAGAATTTCTAACCAAGATACCAAACTGTACGAGTAGAATCAACGTTAACTTGTGAAACTAGCTTGACTGGATTTTATGGGTAGTATCCGCTGAAAACCCTCAGGAGGAAACACTCCTCCTACTAGGGACACCTAGAGCTTTAACGTCTTGTTGCACGAGCTCAGTGCAATCGCGTTCCCTGCGAAAGTGAGGTTAGGATTTTGTTTTGCTCTGGACAAGAAAAATATATGTTTGGGGGTATTTGTTTATCACATAAAACTGCATTTGAATACCACTCATTCATTATCTGTTTTGTTATATATCATTACTATTAACATGTGTCTGCTCAGTAAATACAGATTACAGGTATCTGTGACACAATACTGGAAATACACTCAAAATCACGGATATAACGTTTGTGAGCCGACACTACAACCGGAACTGCAAACCGATTGATATGCAAAGAGTTCTTTTGCAAATAAATGTGTACACAATTTTGGTCCAATACAATACAAGTGTGCACATAACTCTTTAGCACTTTGGACCATGGTGGGGCTGCCCATGGCACATGGTAGGCACACATGGGGGACAAGAATGATAAATGCAAAAAGTTGTGATGTGAAATAAAGCTACATGTTTCCCTCCAAATCCCTGAATGCAGACCGGGTTCATATAGACAAATCAAGCTGCAACAGTGGAATTGTCGAGAGAACACATCATCACAGAACCAACACGAGCCCAAGACTCATCATTTAGACCGGCGACATGTCCCTAAAGCCCAGTGCCGCCGGTTTTTGCTTGCCCAAAGCTCCCCAATTTCCTTTTGTCCATCACTTTGTCACGGCCCGAAGGTACAGAACGTGATTGGCACTTAAATTACGAAATGTCTAGAGGCGTGACGTAATCTAAGTAAGCCAAAGCCCAGAAATCTAAATCATTTAAAATGAGTGAAGGAAAACTTGTTTAAAAGTTAACATATAAAATTACTTTGAAAGTCATAGTAAGAATTTTTAAAAGCATCAGGTTTTTCCAAAAATTTCGGCAGAGTTTCCTTTGTAAATACTGGCCCCAAACAGGTACAAACATGCATATACATAAGAAATGAATAAAGGCATCCCCAAGCGGAAGCTAGCTCTTCGCCAAATGGTGGAAACCACCACGCAAGCAATATAATATACAACGCCGAAGGGCGGGGATCAAAACTCCAAAAGAAAACCAACATCCTCAAGAAAACCTGAGAAGAATCATAATAATACAATCACGCGACTCTAAGGTCGAAAGAATATACAACCGGTCTTCTAAGTCTATCAAATAGTATAAGTCTGGTTGATGGAGTTTACTAGATACAACGGTGGTCACAATGCAAGTGAGCCCACCTACCAAAGCAATCACCCGGAAGGAAGAGTGTGCCAGCAAGCCTCAACGAAACCTGTACGGCCAAACCTGCAAGAAACTGTAGCACAACGGGGGTGAGTTGCTAACTCGTGAGTAGAAAATATCACCGAGAAGAAATCGCATGCATGACTCTCTCCTAGGACATACACTAAAATACACAATACTACAACAAGGGTAATAGTATATCATAAGTGTGATATCAAAGTACTCGTGTCTGTGTCAGGAATAATAATAAATCGAAGCGTGACATGTAAAAATGCACCATCCAACGTGTATCCAGCAACGACACACAAATCATGATAAAACCCGAGTGCCCAGCACCGACACTCAAAACACCATGAAACTCGTGTCCAGCATCGACACATAAATCCTCATATCTCAGGCGTCGCATCCTCAGATCGGCCCTTATATCCATCTCTCTCATAACTCCAAACGGTATCCTCTGGATATCCTTCGAGTGTCCATACAATCACCGGTCGGTAGTGATCTCCTGCCGGGCTCAACGCCTTTCTATACGATCCTCTTGCCCCAGGGTACCGCACCGGGTCCACCATGCACCCGCAGACGGTCCCTCCCCTACCTCGAATCGGGTGTATGATACTGCTCAAGAACCGAGAAAACCCATGGTGGACACCACTCAAATCATATCACCAGAAAACCGCAAATTTCTATCTTTAGAAATGATAATGAGTTTATAAAATCCTTACGGTTTCTCCATAACCAGAAATCTCATGGAAAATCGATAGTCAATAAACAGTGAATTACCGGCATAAAGCCCCATAATATTGCATGACAAATGAATATATACATGCATGGGTATCTAAGTAAGAATGCAATATCTAAACTAGCATAGTAATGATATATCGGAACTATCAGCTAGCAAGTTATATCAATGAAGTGATGTTTTCTAATGTGTACGTGACATGAAAATTACCGATGATGATGTGTGTGAGCCGGCAAGCAAGTGTACGTGGAACATACGCATCATCGGTAATGGTGCTGGTGTCCTGACAACAGGGGTTCATAATAACTAAGGAAAACACATTTATAAGCATGCAATGCGATGAGAACAACATGAATATACGGAAAAATGATGTGGTAGCCGCAACATTGGAGAATATACCTATCCATATACGAGTCATACGGTTTTTGGTGTTTGAAATAGCACGAATCGTGGTTTTAGAAAAATAGGGGCTACGGGGTCCTTAAGAAAAGATACGTCTTTTGAAAAATCCGTAGTATCCCTCGGCCTGTCATTAAAAATAATCATGATTCGTTAGTTTTGAAAATAAGTATGACTCGACCCCAGTCGAAAGGGTAAGGAAATCCACCTAAAGTCCAAGTCGATATATTTAGTAGTCGGCGATCCCGCCTCAATAGCGTCGCGTACGGTAAAATACATAGTACGACATCCTCGAGTCAAGAGTGTGGATCAATTATCATATCTATAACTCGTACGGTAAATCCATCGTAAGGCATCCCAAAATCGGGGTACAGGACAAATATCACATATACCCCATTATTCATATAGTATCATCAACGTAAAATCATGAATTAGGGGTACCTTTCTAAAATCTAGCACATCCCAATATCATCAAACATATATCCTCGTGTGTATGAAAACACATCGCCCAACGATCCGCTATAATATCATGCCGTATCATATCACGACCCAATCACATATCATAAACTCACGGCATCATGCCCGATTATATCGGCTCATCTCCAAGTATCATATACTGGGCTCATCATCCGTGTATACGTATATGTATGTATGTATGTATGTATGTATCTATATATATATATATATATATATATACCAACGCATACACACACACACACAGATATATATATATATATATACATATAAACATATACACCCAAATATATCACGTGTGTGTGTGTGTGAACCTTTACTCTAGGGTTTCGCAACTAAGAAACTAAACTGAAAGTACTTTCCTCCAATTACACTAAATCCAACCCATGGTCTCCTAAAGCTTTTCTTGCTAAGTGTTCACATCTCATAATAACACATAGGTATATATTTATATATATATATATCATAAACACATCATACCCTACAAAATTGCAGGCGTGCTATACGCCATCCACCCGACTTCCCCCGTAGATATACATCTACTCACCTGGACGCCTCGGCTAATCTGATCCGATTTCAGCTCTGTCATTTCCGCACCACATCCGACGCCTCTGCACCCGATCCTAGAAACGTACACAAGGAAATAAGAGAATAAATATAAATAGTCGCGGACACAAGCATTACAAGTCAACCACGCGCACACACTTGGTACACAAAACGCGCTCGTGACAATGCCACAAACCACAACTAGGGTCGCTATACATGGCAACTACCAAACCAAAAACCCAATCGCACTAATCGCGCGTTCACAACACACTAAATATATATGAAATAGGGTGTATATCATTAATACCTCAAACTTAATTTAAAATCAATTTATTCCAAAAACCTAGTAAGCATTAATTAACCGTTTTAGTACAAAACTTGATGTTTTAACAAAACTAGTGGCCACAATAATCACTTAATAACTTAATTAAGCCACACAAAACCTAACTAAATTTTAATTTTATCTAATTACCCACTAATTAAAAACTTAGTTTTCTAAATTATATAATTAAGACAATTTAAAAATAACAATTAGCAAACTAGCAACTAGCTTAGATTTTACATGCCTTAAGATGTTAAATTACACAATATAACCATAATCAAGTGATAAAACCCTAACTTGAATTTCAGAACCCTCTCTTTACAAACTAATTTCAACAATTAAACACCTAATTTTCTTAGATTGAAGTAATCAACTTACAAATTAACAAAAATGTTAGGATTTATACCTCTCAGTTTGTAGATCTAACTTGACAAATCTTGGCCTCCAAAATGGCTTCTTGATTCAAGAATCCAAGCTAAATAGGTCAAGGAATAATGGGTTAAGCTTCAAGTAGGAATTAATAAGGATTTGTATGGATTTTTTATGCAATTTTGTGGATTTTTTAGGTGAAGAATGTGAGGATTTTGGAGAAGGGAGGGCTGCTGTTGCTGCTGGCCGAAATGAGGGGGTGAGGGGGGGGGGGAGAGAGTGAGAGTGTGTAGAAATTTTCATGCCTCAAGTCAACTAACACCATACCTTTTATTTCCTCATTTTCTTTTCATTTTAAAATATCTTTTCAATTAAATTTTAAGAGAAAATGAAGTGGGGACTTTGGGGGATTGTGGATGCCTAGGCTCGGCCATGAGATGGGAAATGGGGAGTGTGTGTATTTGTGTAGAAGTTTCCAACTCAAAATAACCCCTCCTAGCTCATTAATACAATATACAACATACTTTTATTTTTTTTTACTTTACTTTATCTCTAATTTATTTACCCTAGAATGAACTAGAACCTTGGAACCCAAATGAGAAAAATAAAATATGTTACAAACTTGGTCTAAAGTTGTCATGGTTCACATTTGACTAATTAACCCATTCTCATTTGTAATTATCACTAATTAAATGTATTAGTGAAATCTTAAAATAATATTAAAAATACTTAATTAGGGAAAAATATTCAAGTAAACTAGAAATTTTACAAGTGACCAATTAGATACCAAATACTAGCAATTACATAGCTAGAATAGGTATATTTAAGTCTATGTTGAAAATAATTATATCTTGGTTTTTACGGAAAACACCAGTTATTTTACCGATTATCGGAAATTTCACCTAAACGATTTTTCAGAACATTACACCCTTGCTGTCACATCAACTTATTTTTATTGTTTGTTTAATCTTATTTTGTGCATATAAAAGCCAGATTAGTGAGAAGGGGAAGTGGTGACTAGATACTTGCATACTTGGATACACAACTCTTTTTCATTTTCCATTTTGTTTTACTTCTTATACATAGCTAGTTCACCTTGAGTTCTTAGCCTTCTCCTTATCTTGCAACCTCTTCATTTAGCTTGCAAGTTTAAGTTTTGGTTATTGAACTCATGGTTTGTATCATCATTTGAGATTAATAAAGCTTTCATTGCGCCTTTGGGTTCATAGTATTTATTTCTTGCCATTTACTGTCTTGCTATTTATTCTTTGCCATTTAATTACATGCATTGTTGTTATGTTCTTTTCTTTTTATCATTTCATTTGCACTTTCTTTATGTTGTTTTTATGATTTGTGAATATGGTGTTGTTAGGAAAAAGAATGGAATTGTAAGTTAAGGTTTTCTTTTCTCATTTCCTTTGCCCGATATTTTCCAATTGAACTCCGCCAAACCTTACGCAAGCGCTCCGTTAGGCACCCTACCCTACCAAGGTATCGGTGATCCCTAATCGTAACCAGTTGCGTTCGGTTTGGCCGGAGGCGAAAGCTAAGAGACAATAACGGACGGACAAGGGTCAATAAGCCGGATTTCACTAATACCATGCTTAAGCACCCTAATCCACATTATTGCCGATTGCTCTAGCTTCAATGGTCAAGCTCGGAACAAAGAATTGAGTAAGGATTTCCCTAGCTTACTCTAACCTATCTATTCCTAACAACTTTTACTTTGCATATATAACACATAGGTTAGAAACGAACGCTTCCGACCCTTGCTTAACTCGTAATAACAAGAATGTAAAATGCATCGTCTCCCTGCGCACGACCCGTACTCATCGCGGCTAGCTACACACGACGCCGTCTTTGATTGCGGTTAACTTTAGAACTTAAAAACGACATGCCGAAAGCGTTCTAATCAAATATCGTTTCCTATCAGGAGGATGTCATCCACGTACAATACGAGGAATGTGACAGTACTCCCTACAATCTTCTTATAAATACAAGGTTCATCTGGATTTTTGACAAAATCAAACTCTTTGATCGCATCATCAAAGCAGATGTTCCAACTCCGTGATGCCTGCTTTAATCCATAAATAGATTTAAGCAACCTAAATGCTTTCCCGCTGCTCCCACTATCAAGGAAGCCCTCTGGCTTATACATATAAACGCACTCTTCTAAATCACCATTTAGAAATACAGTTTTAACGTCCATCTGCCAGATTTCATAGTCGTAGTGAGCAGCAATAGCAAGTAGGATCCGAATGGATTAAAGCATGGCTATAGGAGAAAAGGTTTCGTCATAGTCCAGTCCTGTCCTTTGACGAAGTCGTTTCGCCACAAGCCTTGACTTATAGGTCTCCACCTGCCCATCTACACCGATCTTTCTCTTAAAGATCCATTTGCACCCTACGGGTTTTACCCCAGAGAGTACAACTTCCAAAGTCCATACTTTGTTGGTGTACATAGACTCCATTTCGGATCTCATGGCATCTAGTCACCATGCGTGATAGCTTGCTGAAAACTAGTAGGGTCATCATCATCCATGATGTAGTCTTCTCTATCACCATCAATGAGGAAACCGTAGTATCTCTCCGGTGGGCGAGAATTCCTACTAGATCTATGGAGTGGCCGAGGTTCATAAGTTTCTGTTGCAACATCAGGTTCAACCAAGTCGTCATTTGTAACTTGTGTCTCTAGAACTTCTTATAGTTCTACCGCATTGCCATAAGTATCATTTGAAAAAAATTCATTTTCTAAAAATGTGGCATACTGAGAAACAAACCCTCTTTGTTCCTCCTTGTGGTAGAAGAAATATTCAAATGAATGTTTTGGATATCCCACAAATATACACTTAACCGACCGTGTCTCGAGTTTGTCCGGATTCTGCTTTTTGACAAAAGACGGAAAACCCCAAATCTTAACTCGTTTAAGAGATGGTCTCTTCCTATACCATATCTCATATGGAGTGGTAAACACGGTCTTGGTTGGAACCCTGTTCAACAGATATGCTGCAGTCTTTAATGCATGCCCCTAAAAGGAGAGAGGTAACTCAGCATCACTCATCATGGATTGCACCATATCTAATAGGGTACGATTCCTCCGCTCTGACACACCGTTGTGCTATGGTGTGTAAGGGAGAGTGAGCTGAGAGAGAATCCCATTCTCTTTTAGGAAGTCTGAAAACTCTGTACTGAGATACTCTCCTCCTCGATCTGATCGAAGTTTCTTGATGCTCAAACCTGTTTGTTTTTCTACTTCAATTTTGTATTCTTTGAATTTTTCGAAAGTTTCAGACTTATGCTTTAATAAAAACACATGACCGAATCTTGAGAAATCATCAGTAAAAGTTATGAAGTAGGAAAAACCGCCTCTAGCATGTGTAGAAATTGGCCCACTTACATCTCTATGTATGAGGCCTAAGAGTTCGGTAGCTCTTTCTCCGTTTCCAGTAAACGGAGTTTTGGTCATTTTACCCTTGATACAAGACTGACAAGTGTCATAAGATTTATATTCAAAAGGATTTAAATATCCATCATTATGTAGCTTTTTTAGTCTTGTTTCGTTAATATGACCAAGTCTACAATGCCAAAGAAAGGCTTCATTTATACCTGAAAATTTTCTTATAATTGTGTGTTGTATGTTGAAAACTGTGTGTTGATTTAGGACGTATATCCCTTTATTAAGTGTACCATACCCAATCAACTCTTGATTCAGTTTAATGTTCATAACATTAATCTGCAATACAAAATGATATCTTTCATTGTCTAACAAAAAAACGGATATTATATTACAAAGCATACTAGGTACATAATAACAAGGGTTCAAAACCAATATACAACCCAATCGCAATCCTAGGTGATACTCTCCCACTGATACTGCATGTACATTGGAACCATTTCTAACTCGGAGAATGTGATCACCGGTCTTCAAAACACGGCTATTTCTCAGTCCCTGGACACAATTGTAGATGTGAGAACCCGAACCGGTATCTAATACCCAGAAAGCAGAGTTTATAGGAAAAAACAGTTTTCAGTCACAAACACACCTGAAGCGGAAGCATCACTATGCTTCTTTTTCTTAAGATCGGCAATATACTCGACACAATTTCGCTTCCAATGTCCCGACTTCTTGCAGTAGAAACATTCTCCTTTTCCTGACATCTCAGCCTTGGATTTGTCTCTTCCTTGTGCCTTTTTGATTCCGCCTCTCAGTTTGGTGGGTTTCTTCTTATCCTTCCCTTGGCCTTGGCTTTTGGGATGGAAAAGGAAGATTGCCCAAAAATTAGAGAAGGAGTCTTTGCCTTAAGCGTGCTCTCCGCACTTCTCAATATATTAAGAAGTTTAGGTAGTGACTTCTCCATGTTATGCATGTTGAAGTTTCCTATAAATGGAGCAAAGGCAGTGGGAAGAGACTGTAGAACAATATCAACATACTATTCATTCTCCATTGTCCATCCGAGGCCCTCAAGCACTTCAATAAGAGCTGTCAACTTCAAAACGTGATCACCTACTGGTGTGTCAGGAGCCATCCGCATCAGAAAAAACTTTCGAGACGCCTCGTATCGTAGGGTACGAGATTGCTCCTCATACAAATCCTTTGTATGAAGAAAGATGGATGGAACATCCATCTGCTCGTGCTGCTTTTGATGTGTGTTATCCATCGAGGCAAGCGTGAGGCATTTGGCAGTGGCACAGTCAATATCTCATGTTTTGCGGATCTCCCTATCCACAACAGAAGAATTAGGGCCTGGGCTGGGAGCGACTGAGGCAGTGAGGACATATGATACCTTATCATATGTAAGGGCAATGTTAATGTTCCTCAGCCAGTCTTTATAGTTGGGTCCTGTCAGTTTATTTTTCTCTAACAGAAGCTTAAGTCCAGTCATGGGTATCTGCCATTAGGAGAGATAAAAGAATACACACAGCGAAAGCTCTTGCAAAGATTAGATTGGTTATTATCTTATCTAATCGATATCTCCACTACTTTTATCAAATTTTCCTTCAGACCTAAAAAAGAAAATTAGCCAGGATTAATTACATTTTACAACTTCGCTAACCGTTCAGCCAGGCCAGTGTCGGTACTTTGAGGGAGGTTCCACGTGCTTTCACATAGAACTAATTAAAGTAAACTTCGTTTTCCTAGAGGCATAACCCTATTGACACCTTTCTAGACACCTAATGGGTTAGCTAATTGTAAAGTGCAAAACTCTCATGGGAGTAACTCTTACTCACAGTAGGATCGGGATCCAATTATCACATAGAAGGTATGCAATCTCATTGTAAATTGCAACTCTTGAAACTCCCGATATGGTTTTTACCCCTAGCACTTATGACCTTAACTATGGTCAACATATAATAAGTACCAGTCAAGTTCAACCTGTCATTTTGTGATTAATGAGACCCACTCATATAACCCTTAACTATAGTCAACATAATCATATGAATGTCCTAACTAATCGCATCATATGCTGTGTAAGAAGACATCACTTAGCTACCGTACACTACGCCATAACTATAGTAAAAATACGTAGCACGAATACTAAGTACTCTACTTCCTAAAATGACGGAGGGTTGCGGATGGTTTATAAGAAAACCTTTAACGCTTTGAACTTGATATCGTTGTGGAATCAAATAGTTTTTTAAAAAGAGTGGCTTAAGCTCCATATTTTGAAACTTGATTTTTCATTAAAAAAAAGGCCGAGTGAGTTTCATACCCGATTCTACAACATCTTTTAGGTTTCTTTTTCTTTACATTAATCTCATTAATGTAGTCCCATCATTTAAGTCCTTAAGCCATCACATAAAAGAAACGAAAATAGAACGTGCGCTTATGCCATCCGCATTCGCCACGAGGTCCCGTCATGCACCGTTAGGTTACTTAACTAGCGGCAGAGCGGGGGCAGGACTAGCGCGGATGCAAAACATAAGCAACGTTTATGATATATCATATACATAATACACCATTCGTCTCAGCATATAAAGTGATCACATCACATATATCAGCAGCAGAAGCACATATATGAAAATATAGGATACACCAGGGGGTCTGTATTTTGTATTTAGCCAACAATAGAAAATACGGATTCCACGGTCGCGATGAATAGCCAAGCCCACAGCCGTAGACCCCTACGAGAGCGGTAAGTGACCCTAACAATTCTAGAGTTAGGAGACCCGATCTTGACTCCTCGAAATGGCCTCCCACTGGACTCTAGAACCCGGTCACTTGTGCTCCCCTCCTTCGGTCTATCCTAATGCGGAAAAGTAAATGATATAAATCAATGGTTACATCATCCTCCACCCGGAAGTGCCCCAATAAAAGAATATTACATACAATGAATTTTATATGAATGAAAAGAAAAACTCTCATCTCACATAAAAACCCCGGCCATTCTATCACGACGATCCCATACATCATATCACAGCAACACATAACATCACATGTCATCAACATAAGTAAGTATGCGTATCCCAATTGTCGTTTACGTATAGCAACGAAACTGACGATACACCATATACTACACTTACGGTCGCAGAAAAGAATTATCAAACTACAACATTTGGAATCGACACTTCCCTTTGACATCATAAACCCGAAATGTCACATATTTCGGATTTCATGCCTAACATTGTAAATCTTACATTTGGGTCTCATCTATGAAAACACCTTTTCAAAAGAAATCGGGTAATTCAACAAGATTCTCGATTCCTACCGAGACCGAAATGTTAAATTTACTAGCAACTAATCAATTTTCACAAAATTAATTAGTGTAGATTCCAAATATTGTATCATATATATAAACCCGAAACGATATTAAAATACGACTATGAAACACTCTGAATTTCCACTAAAGAAAGATAATATCACATGCAATCTTTAGTAAAAACAAACAATACCTGAAACACCAAACCCCAGAGACTGGAAAACCAGAAGAAAACGAAGCCAAAACACAATATAAAAACCGGTGGGGCTGGTTTTTCTGTGTGTTTGGCCGGTCAAAATTCGGCAGATTGGTTTCGTTTTTCTCTTGTGTTCATATTACATCACATATAACATTCTACACCTGTTTAAAAAAATTTCAGAGAACCTAAAAAGACCGACAGAAACTAGGGATTTTGTTTTGAGGTTTCGGAGTTGTTTCGGTTTCGTAATTCTATTAACATCGTCTAATTCTCTAGCTTGACTCTGATACCACTGCTGGGTTTGCTTAGCACCCTCACTTGGTTTTGACAAGTATCAAACATGCTACATTAAAATTTTAGGGTGCTAACCATACCTAACCTAGAATCGAACTAGAGCATTAGGGTAATATATAGCAAGTATCATATACAAGTAAGTGTCTAACACTAAGAGGGTAGAAATACAACCTTTGTAGACCTCTCCTCCTTGACTCCTTGGATCAACTTGAATTTGAATGGGTTCGCTTGAGGCCTTCGAAGTCCACGATGATCCACCACGGAGTCCCTTGGAACAAGCTGCAAGCTTCACTTGACCTAAATGGAAGTGGAGCAAACAACCTATACTAGTGGGCTAGACTAATATAGATTGGTGATGTGGGTTATAATCTCACTTAAAAACCTTTCCTTTTAATTTTCTTCACTCACTTTTGAAGAGCCAGAGAGCTTGGAGGAGGAAGAAGGAGGAGAATGGCTTAGCTTGAGCTCATAATGAGAATTATTATCAAAAACAATAAGAATATTAGAATATAAGAGAGAGTCACACTCACTCTTAACCATGGCTACAAAATATCTAGATATTATTGATGTTAGGTTAAATGACAAATAGAAATGAAACCATGGCCAATTAGGATATTTTAAGGAGTGTGTAGAAGAACAAAATCAACCATGGTTTAATTTCCTTTTTCATTTAACTTAATAATCAAAAATACCTAAATTGTTTCCATGTGGGTCTTGCATAGCCATCTCCAATGTATCATCAACCATGACACATATATGAATGCATGTGTGCATTCATATCAATATACATACATACATTCATGCATACATCATAAAGAAAAGGTTTTATATAAATGAGCTAATGGTAATAAATATTAAATCAACACTTGATTTAATAAACTGGTCATATCATATACGACCCGACCAATAGAAAACGCCAGATTAAAATGCGGTATCATATACTCGCATTTAATCAAGCTCCCGCGCATATCCCTATATGCACCACACATCGTTTCGCCTGAGTTAAAAAACCCCTCTGTGGAACTCTAAGACTCATCAATACGCTAGCAGCTGGTTATGATCATATCATATATCCACAAACCGTCAGCAGCACTAGCTGTACGTAACGGCTCCCAGGTATTGAGCGAACATAAGAAAAACAAGCGAACCTGTCAAAACTCCCGTCGAGCCAACTGGAAACACATACCATACAGTCCGGTCTCTTCATCAGATATGCTGCATATCGAGTCTAGGGATGGTATCGTCGACCCCAATAACTCAATAAGTTATGCCTTCATATGGCCTATAACAGATCGAGAAACTACTAATAACACTTATCAGTAAATCTCATCAGCCCTGGCCAGGGACTTCCTATTATACCCAATCGAGCGTAACGCAACATCAACCCCCAATACCGGGAGAGACGAAACCCCTCCTATCGCTCATCGCCTCCATGTGCCTTGGGAATGTGCCCAAAAGCCACCTGTTTGCACGACTCAGTAGAGCCGTGGTATGGTGGAAATCAAAATACAGTGGGAGCACACACAAGACTCTATGACGATCTCGGGTCTACAGACTAACTTGTACCAGTGTCACCTGAGAACTGCTATCCGACGATAGATATAATACCATATAGGAGTTCTCGGCGAGTCCGTTCAGTGTACCCAGTCTCCACTGAGCACCCGTATACAATCTTTGATGTCAAACACCAATGGATATGGGATCATCCATCGCCCATCATATGGGTCAAGAAACGTATACGCTAGTCTACTCTGGAATATCGATTCCCCGTCTCGATACACCCATGACTAGGACCATTTTAAGGATATGCTTATATACTACACATGTCCCACTAGTATGATCTGCATCATAATCCCAATAGTCAAGCAAATATCCTAAGGGCTTTATCAACATGTACCAAATGAGTAATATGCATGATCAAGTGAAAATGTCAAGATAAAGAGTAACCATATAGCATACTATCATGTCGAGCATGAATATCCTTTGAATATATATATATATATATATATATACACACATGTCAGTATATCCACTATCAAATAATGGCCTCTAGGGCATACATATATCCAACACCTAGACCCATACGAGAGCGGCAAGCAACCCTGCCAATTCTAATGTTAGGCGACCGGTCTCGACTCCTCAAGATGGCCTTCCCCTGGACTCTAAAACCCGGTTACTTGTGCTTTCCGCCTTGGGTATATCCTAAAGCGGAAAAGTAAATAATATATATCAAATGGAGACAACAACCTCAATCCGGAATTCCCCCAATAAAAGAATATTACATATAAATATTTACATAAATGATAATTGAAAAACTTTCATCTCACATGAAACCCCCGGCTATTCAATCACGACAATCCAATATAACATATCGATAGAAACATAATAGCATCACATGTCATCAATGTAAGTAAATATGTGTATCCCTAATGTCGTTGTCGTATAGCAACGAGATTAGGGATACTGCCATATATTACACTTACGGTCGCAGAAAAGAAATGAAAACTACAATAATTAGAATCCGCATCAACTTTAAACATCATAAACCTGTATTATCACATAATCCGAATTTCATGCCTAACCCTATAAACCTTTCATTTAAGTCTCGAATTGAAAATACTTTTCAAAAATCAAGTCGGGTAATTCAACAAGATTCTCATTTAGATGATCGAATACTCATCGGGAACTTTAGTAGATGGTCGCACCGCCGAGATCGTCAACGAAGTGCACTTGGGCGGAACACCATGGCCGCGAGCACCCGAGTGGATGCTTTTGGCTATGGGGTTTTCCTATAGTCATTTGATTTGGGCTATAGAGCGTGACTGTCTACTAGTATCTCCCGGCGAGTATTCGCCTACGATACGAGATTGCGACGGAGTTTCGATCCAAAAACAAACTCCATGGTAATCCATCATTTTAGACTAAAATGCAAGATTTACATTTCCTTAACTAGTTTTTGAAAAACTAATCAGTGTGGATTCCAAAAATTGTATCACATATCCAAAGCTATCTTGACGATGTTAAACATTTCGATCAATATTTCAAACAATACCAATTCATAGAGACCTCAACAACTTGAGCCTCATTAAAAATTTCCATAAAATCAGGAAGGAGAACTAGAAGCACCATAATAAATCCAGAGTTCTAATTCCATATTGCACAGCGGAACCACGGCTATAAGGGTGTCAAGGCGGCGGTTCCGCGGCCAATTTTTGGAACTAGAGGCTCATATTTCTTGAGTCTCTTTAGAATTATCTACACAATTTATGAGTATTTTTAATTATGAAAATATCAACTTTTGAAAAAATGGACAGAAACTATAAATTTCGGGGTCTAAAACATCGATCGAACACTTTAACGTCGTTTAGACTTCGCTAAGTCTCTAGCATGGCTCTGATACCATGAAAGTATGTCTTAACACCTCTACTAGGTTTAATGAGCATCAAGTATGCAATTTTAAAATTTTAGAGTGCTAATTATACTAAACAAGAATCGAACTAGAGAATTAGGGTTTAGAAGTAAGCAAGCAATGTTCTATACTAAGTTGAGAGAGTCTACAACCTTTGTAGTCTAGTCCTTCACTTCTAAAGCTCCATGTTGAAGTCCCTAAAACTCTTCTTAAGGCTCCACTTGAAGAAAGGATCGAGCTTCCTTGTTGTCTTCGTTGCCGAAGATGATCCACCTTGAAGTCTCTTTCACCCAAGCTCATACTTCACTAATCAAGGTATTAGTGAAGTTAACAACCTAAACTAATGGGCTAGATTAGTGTAGGTTGATGAAGTAGGAGATTTGATCATAAAAAATATTTTTCTCTTTTTCTTTTTCTCAACTAAAGAAAATTCTAGTGAGAAGTTGAAGAACGAGATGAACTTGGATGAATAATGAACCATGAGCTAAAAGATAAGATGAGAATGAGATTGTAAAATATCTATGAATAAAACAAAGAATAAGATGTGAGTCATGGCTTCTCAAAGCTTCTACAAGCAACTCAAGAAAATGACTCATTCTCTTTTTCTTTTAATTCATTAATCCATACAATTATCTTCTCATATTCATCTCTTGTGTGATTCTCATACATCCATGTTCAATGTATCATCAACCATGATACAAATATACATACACATGTGTGTGTGTGTGTATAAAGAGAAGAAAATCTTAAGTGGCTTAATATTAGTTAATATATATATATATCAAATAAATATATATATATATATATCAAATTATTAAATCAACACTTGATTCAATAATCCGGTTATATCATATATATCCCGGCTAATATCAAATATATATGTATATCAAATTATTAAATCAACACTTGATTCAATAATCCGGTTATATCACATATAATCGGCTAATATTCAATATTAGATATCAATTCAACACCTGATTCAATAATCCGGTTATATCATATATAACCTGCCAATATCAAATATATTAACATATATATATATATATATATATATATATATATTAATCAAATCATTGAATCAACACTTGATTCAATAATCTGGTTATATCACATATAACCTGGCTGATATCAAATATCACTATATTAGAATACGGTATCATATACTCGGATTCAATCAAGCTCCCGCACATATCTCCATGCGTACCCTACTTCGTTTCGCTTGAGCTAAGAAACCTCTATGTGGGACTCTAAAGACTCGTCAATACGCCAGCAGTAGGTAATGGTCACATCAGATACCCACAAGCCGTCAGCGGTACTAGCTGGACGTAACGGCTACCCAGGTATTGAACAAATAGAAGATCAACATGCAAACTTATCCAAACTCCCGTAGAGGCTATAAGAAACACTTACCATACAGTCCGGTCTCTTTGTTTGATATGTCGCATATCGAGCCTGGGGATGGAATCGTCAAACCACAATAACTTGATAAGTCATGCCGATGTGTGGTTTATAACCTTTTGAGAAACTACTGATTACACTTACCAGTAAATATCATAAGCCCTGCCCAGGGACTTGCTGTTATAGCCAATCGAGCATAGTGCAACAACAACTCCTAATACCGGGAGAGACAAACCCCTTCTATCGCTCACTGCCTCCATGTGACTCAGAACTGTACCCAAATCCACCTGTTTGCATGACTCCTTTGAGCCGTGGTAGGGAGGAAATCAAAGCACAGTGGGAACCACACAAGACACTATGACGATGTCGGGTCTACATATTAGTTATATGTATACCCTAGAGGCCATTACTGTACATAGGATGTATATTGTAGTGGATGCTGGGACATATATAGGTAGGACTTTCTTGCTCGACATGATAGTACGCCATCTGGTTGCTTTTTATCTTAACATGTATACTTTCTGTCCCTCTGTTACATGTTGATAAAGCCCTTAGGATGTGTACTCGACTTCCAGGAATATGATGAAGATCATACTAGTGGGGCATGGGTGGTCCATGAGTACATCCTTCAATGTTCCTAGTCGTGGGAATATCGAGACGGGGCATCGATATTCCAGAGTAGACTAGCGTATATCTTCTCGACCCATGTGATGGGCGATGGATAATCCCATATCCATTGTTGTTTGACATCAGAGATGGTATGCGGGTGCTCAGTGATGACTGGGTACACTGAACGGACTCGCCGAGAACTCCCAGATGGTATTATACCTCACGTCAGATGGCAGTTCTCTGGTGACACTGGTACAGCTTAGTCTGTTGACCCGAGATCGTCATAGAGACTTGTGTGTCTCCCACTGTGCATTGATTTCCACCCTACCACGGCTCTATTGTGTCGTGCAAACAGGTGGTTTTTGGGTACAGTCCCGATTCATATGGAGGCAATGAGCGATAGGAGGGGATTCGTCTCTCCCGGTATTGGGGGTTGATGTTGCGCTCTGCACGACTAGCCATAACAGGAAATCCCTGGCCAGGGTTGCTGTGATTTACTGGTAAGAGTTATCAGTAGTTTCACGCTTGTTATGGACCTTATATCTGCATGACTTATCGAGCTACTGGGGTCTGACGTTTACCACCCCTAAGCGAGATATGCGGCATATCAGACGAACAGACCGGACTGTACGGTAAGTGTTACTGGTTGGATTCACAGGAGTGTGAGCGGGCTTGCTCGTTGATCTTCTGATCACTCAATACCCGGGTGGCCGTTGCGTTTAGCAGACCGCTTGCGGCTTGTGGGTGTTTGATACGATCATCACCTGCTGCCGGCGTATTGACGAGTCTTTAGAGTCCCACACAGAGGTTTCCTGGCTCAAGCGAAACGAAATAGGAGCGCATATGAGATATGTGCGGGACCGAGAATAATGCGTGTATGTGATACCGTATTCTATTCTCGCAATGAATGTATCGATTGGTTGTATGCGATATAACTTAGTTATCGAATCGAGGATTGATTCGATAAGTCGATACATTGGATATTAGTCGGTCATATGCGGTATGACCGGATCATTAAATCAAGTGTTGATTTAATGATTTAATGTATAATTATATATTTGATATATTACTTTACATTAACTAGTATTAGTTCACTTAAGATGGATTTTCTCACTTGATATGCACATTGATATAGTTTTGTGCACTAGTTTGTATCATGTTTGATGATACATGCAAACTTGGATGAGTGTATGCTATACACCATGTTTAGGTTAATGGTTAGGGTTTTAAATTATTCACTTATTCATTTTATTTGTTTTCTTTATTCCTTTTGGCAAAAATGAAATGGTGGCTAACGTTGTTTCTTGCTTAAGCTTCATGAAGCTTCTTAGCTTATCTACCATTTTGTTTTTTCCTTAACCCTAACCATTTACCTAAACCCTAGTTTAGTCTCTACACTAGTTACACTAACCCATGGTTGCTATATGATAAGATCACATGATTTATTGTTGTTAAAAAATGGATTTTATTATGCTTATCTATTTTCTTTTCTTCTTCTTCTTCTTCTTCAAGAAGAAGAAACCTTGCTACCTCCAATGGTGCCATGATCAAAAGAGTGAGAAATCCAAATCCAAAGTGAACCCACTTCGTATTTCTTCATCCTCTACCACTTGCCATGTAGTAGAGTGTGTTATCTTCACAAGTTCTATGACCAAGTGAAGATGGAGCTTGATCTTGAGTTGCCTCGACGTAGATCAACTTCGGCATCGAAGTCGACAACCTAGCCCACCCATTTCTCCGATGAAACCCATGCTAGAGTCCGGGATCCGATGATCGCAGCGGTGGGACGTCATCACGGAGCTAGAGAAGTGGAGGACCGGATCTACAAAGGTTGTAGTCTCTTTCACTTTTAGTTAAAGTTGTTAACTTGCATATTTCGCCTTACCTCTAGTTAACGATCTAGTTTAGGGTTTTTTCGCACATAGAAAAATTTGATTTTGGCATGTTTGATCTGTTGTGGAACCTCATGTGTGTGCCTAGGAACCCAACAGTGGAATCAGAGCTACTAGGCATTCGATGTCGACCTATGGGGGGTTCTCACTGTGTGACAGTGTGGCGAAGCATAGGCTCTTACCCCTAGGGTGTCCCGAGACTGAAAGGTGTTCCGGCGGGTTGTAGTCCTTGCGAGGGGGCATGCGTAAAAAGTAGCTACTGAGGGACCCGTTGGTGCCACGGCGACCCCATTGGATGGGGTGACTGCCTGACCTACAGTGGTATAAGAGCCTAGCTAGAGCCTTAGGCGATGCGTAGACGAAATTAGAAACCCGATCAAACCCGAAACCCTAATCCAAAATCCTTCTCTGTACATTTTTCCAAACAGTGTATTTTTCCAATTAAAAATATGCAGAAAATTCAGAAGGGTTTTCTAAGAAAAACTGTGAAGCACGTGCGCCTGTGTCCACTAAAGCGTCGCGGAAACGCGGCACGAGCATGGCCCGTGCGGCGGTTCCGCGGCCATACAGTACCATTGTGTTGTGAATTTTGCACAGTAATTTCTTTCTTTAGTTGCTGAGTTTTCTGGAAATTTTTAAATTGCACTAAAGAGTTGAGTTTTCTGGGTTGTATTGGGAGTTCGTAGATTCGATCGGATTGTCTAATTTTGTCTATATTTTTTTTTCCGGGTAATTTTAGAATATGTTAAAAAGTTCGACCGGATATAAATACCCAAATTTTCCCCTGCCGGAAAATTTCCAAGTGTTGGATTTTTCCGTGGTTTAAAGACGTTCTAAGTAGTGCAAGTAACGCGATGGACCCTCTAGAAGACAACAAACCTTAACTCGATTATATGACCATCTTGAACTGCCCTTTGAACCTTAGAGTTTGAGGCAGTATGACGTGCCACATGTGAGGCGTTGGCTTGACCCTTCTACGGCTGGACCGTTGGTACTGTGGCATGAAGTGAATGTTTTTAAACTTATTTCATGTGTTGAGCTGTTTCGGGAAAACTTGGGTGTTTGATTGTTCGATCGGAAAGTTTAACATTTTCTATTTATCTGGAATGTGATACAATATTTGGAATCCACAAGTAGTTATGAGATAACTGATTTGGATGTTATAAACATAGCAGTTTAGCCTCACTTGATTGGTTGCCACGGGATTTTGATGTGATCAAAAGTCCGTCGCAATCACGTTGATTACACGGATACGCGTCGGTAAACTTAATAGATAGCTACACCCCATAGCCCCGACCAAGTGACTGTAGGAGAACCCCGTAGCCAAAAAGCATCCGTTCGGGTGCTCGCGGCAGCGGTGTTCCGCCTTAGTGCACTTCGTCGACGGTATCGGGGGTGCGGCCGTCCACTAAAGTTTGCGACGAGCATTCGTTTTGGATACCGGGAATCTTGTTGAATTGCCCAACTTTATATTGAAAAGTGTTTTCGATATTGAGACTAAAATGCGGGGTTTATAATTGTTAGGCATGCGATGTCTAAGGAATTCATTTGATTAGGCATGCGATGTCTAAAGAGTTTGCGGATTCCAACTGTTGTAGTTTTACACTTTCTTTTCTGCGACCGTAAGTGTAATATATGATATCGCCGGTTTCGTTGTTATATGTCAACGACAATTGGGATGGGCATATTTACTTACGTTGATGACATGTGATGTTATGTGTTGCTGGATATGTTATATTGGATCGTCGTGTTTGAATAGCCGGGGGTTTTTATGTGAGATGAGTGTTTTTCATTTTCATTCATGTAAAAACTTGTATGTAATATTCTTTTAATGGGGAACTTCCAGGTTGCGGAAGATGTCACCATTTTTGTATATTATTTACTTTTCCGCATTAGGATAGACCCAAGGCGGAGAGCACAAGTAACCGGGTTCTAGGGTCCAGAGGGAGACCATCTCGAGGAGTCGAGTCCGGGTCTCCTAACCCTAGAATTGGTAGGGTTGCTTGACGCTCTCGTAGGGGTCTAGGGGTGTGGGATTTGCTATGTAACGTTTTAGAAATCGTTTTGCGAATTTTCCCGTTTTAGGGCAAAATTGTCGGTTTTTCCCGTTTTAACCCGATTTCGATCAAACGACCGTATAAGCTTACCGACACCTAGTTTGGCCAAAATAAAGGTTGTGCACGAACTTTGGGAGTATTTGGGAGGTGTTGGTTCAGATGGAATTTTTCCCGAATAAAATATTATTTTAAGCGGTATTTTGTGCACGTAAATCGGGAAATTTTTTCTTTTGTGAATAAATTAATTTTGCCACTAGAATTATTTTAGAAGGTTCTTTTTCAATATCTAGATTTTTTTTGGTGACTAATGGTTTGTTTTTAAAAATAAAAGAAAAGGGTGAAAAGGTGGCATGTTTGCTTTAATTAGCATTTATTACTCTTTTTCCTTGCTTTTTCTTCACAAAATATTACACAAACCCCTCCCCCCCTCTCACCTTGGCCGAGCCTCATCCCCCCATTTCTGTCAAAAAAAATTCCAAGCTCATTTCTCACTCTTTTTCTTTCAAAAACACAAAAATAAATCCAAAAATAAATCCAAAAATTCCTATATAAATATTAAACCATTTTTCCTTCACTAATCCTTCATGGATCTTCTTCAAAGCTTGATTTTTGGAGTCTAAAATGATGGATCTATTTTCATTTTGGTGTTCTTGAGGAGGTATAATTTCTTACCTTAATCCATAATTAATTGCTTTAATCTTAAACTAGCTAATTTAGTTAACTATTTAAGTGCTTAGTTTAGCTTTTAATTGATGATTAATTCATTATATTTGGTTTAAGAAATTCATGTTAGGGTTAAATTTTGATTAAGTGATTAGTGTTTAATTGAAGTGTTAAATTGTTATTTGGAAAAGAATAATCTAGTAGAAAGTGTTAAAATTTGCTAATAAGCATTTTGTTTAATTAAGCAAAGTTGCTTACTAGATTTTTGTTAAAACATAATTAGCGAGTGTTAAAAATATAGGATTGGTTTAGATAGCTTAGTTAAGCTATTTTAAGGTATTTTTAATTGTTAGATTTGCGTTATCTTGAATCTAGTGCGATATATTGCGATTGGTTGCTTACTAGATTTCGGGGTTTTTCCGACGTAGGCTTCGTTTGGTAGTTGCAAGGTTATATCCAGTGTATTCCTCGTAATTTTTGTGTTGTGTTGTGCGATCGGAATGATCGGGGTCCAGACTTGGTGTTTTGTAGTTTAGAGACCCCAATTAGGATTTTGGCCGGTATCCTGCGCGATAGATGCGCTAAGCGAGCAGTGTAATTTTCCGGGCGTTTTCGTCGTGTTTCGTTGTCTTTTCGTCATCTTAGGATATTTAGCTTATGTGTTATATTTATGAAATTTTAGGTTCGCAAGCAGGGACTTCGGGTGCTGCGGACAAGGGGAAGCAGGTGGTCGGATTTTCATAGCTCGAGACCATCGGTGAGTAGATTTAACATCTACGGGGAAATCGCCCGTATGGCGTTATACGTCAGGGCGAATATGATATGATAGCGGCATGTATTTACATATTAGTTACTTTCATATGAAGTCATTGCATAGCATTATCTGTTGTACTTGACTCGTACCTTTAGATATAACACATTACTGACGGTTCATGTTGCACGAGCACTAAATTGTATGCTACACCCACACCGTCCGTAATTGCCATGACACGCACAAACACCTACCTATATGATATGATAGTGGATAGGAATGATTGGAGTAGTAAATCTTATTCTATTGCGCATATGAAATACTGTGGGCACATACATACGTGATATTGCATTGGGCAGGAATAGTTAAGGTAGTGAACCTTATTCCACTTCACTTATATCTTGCTATAATTACTTAGACATCATGCATACATATTGACATGTACTGTAAGTCCACGTTGCCCACCCCGGTGCTTGCGGGGAGGCGAAAAACGGAATAAAAATCAAAATTTTATCAACTTAGGCAACATGGACTAGACGAAGAAGGATCTTTGCTAAACAAAAACAAGCTAAAGCTAACTAGAAACTAGCTAAGGGTTAGAACGGTTATACCTAGGGCTTTATGTCCTTCTCTCCTTGCTCTTTGGAGTAGTGGAAAGAGGTCACCTTTGTCGTCTTCTCACGTCGAAGAAAGATCCACCCGAAAGCCTCAACCTTTGGCTTCAACTCCAAGCTAGAAGTAACTAGGGTGCAAGAAGTGCTAATCCTTGAACCCTAGATGAGAGTAGAGATTATCAAGGAGAGGTTTTTCTCAAGCTCAAGTGTTTCTCAACACATGAGAGGGAAGAGCTTGAGGGAGAGGAAGAACAAGAGAGAGAAAATGAAATGATAGAATGAGAGAATAATAACCATTCTCACATATATGTGTGAATTATCGTAATTAGATAATTAGCTAGATAATTGTCATGGTTAATCAAGACATGACCATTATCATTTCATATTTAATGCTAATTTGCAAGGATCAAAGAGCATCTTTTATATGGAATGATGATGGTCAATATGTCAACTAAGGTCAACAAGTCAAGATAGTCAAATGGTCAACAACCATAACCATGCACAATTATATTAAGCTAATATCAATTAACCATAATACACACATAAGCATTAAGGTTAATAAAATGACAATGGTCATTAACCCTAATCAAAGTCCTCTCCCTCTGTCTCAAGCAACTGTGCATACGCACCCGTATTCGTGATCCGAGGAACACGAATACAAAGAGATAAAACCAATCCCAAATCATATACTAGGATCTGGCTTAAACCAAAGCCCGCTAGTATAAGCTGTCCGGACAACAAACGGGCACAAGTGCGCGGAAGTGAGCGAACCCTGTCGCAAAACCATGCGACCTCTACTCATTTTGCCTAAAGGCGAATAGCTCTCTGTGTGGGACTCTAAAGACTCGACACTACGCTGGCAGTGGGTTTAACCACAGACCGCAAGCGGCACTAGCTATACGTAACGGTCCCCAGGTAGATGCCGATAAGAAGACTGACGAGGTGAACCCCATCTGAACTCCTACTGAGCCTGTATGTTACAGTCTCCGTACAGTCCGGTCTGTTCGTCTGATACATCGCATGGCGGGCCTAGGGGGGCGGTGAACGTCAGTCCCCTAATAGCGGTACAAGTCGTGTCAGAGTGTAGCCCAGAACACCCTGAGATAACACTGGAAACCTACCAGTATATCTCGCTTGCCCTGGCCAGGGACTAATCGTGTAATGGCTCTCCTGGACACAGCGCGATGTCAACCCCCAATACCGGGAGAGACGAATCCTGTCTAACCGTCACTGTTTCCAAGTGCTTCGGGACTGCACCCAAAAACTACCTGTTTGCACGACTCCTTTGAGCCGTGGTAGGGTAGTAATCAAAGTGCAGTTGGAACACACTCGAGGCGAAGTGACAGTGTCAAGTCAACGGACTAAGCTGTACTCATGTCACCTGGGAACTGATAACTGACGAGAGGTATAATACCAACCAACTGTTCCCGACGAGTCCTGTCCAGTGTACTCGTAACCTAACAAGCACCCGTATAAGGATGTGCTTATGGATTACCCAGCTCCCACGAGTGTTAGCGCCATCACAACGCTGGTAATCTTGCAAAGATCCTAAGGGCTCTACTAATATGTATATCAGCGATATGCTAAAAGAAACACATGCACATATTAAAGCAGAGACAAACCAAGTAGCATAATACCATTTCGAGCAAGATTGTATATACAACTGTGAATATCCCATGCTTCCATCAAGTAATATACAAACTAGTATGATACAGTAATGGCCTCTAGGGCATATACACTAACAATCTCCCACTTGCACTAAGGACATGTACTGGCGTATCGAAGACCTATCATCTCGATCAGCCGCTCGAACTGAGTCTGGGGCAAGGCCTTGGTGAATGGATCTGCTGTGTTATCTTCTGAAGCAACCCTCCGAACCTCGATCTCCTGGCGATCCACGATCTCCCTGATCAGGTGATACCGCCTCAAGATGTGTCTGGATTTCTGATGGGACCTGGGTTCCCTCGCTAAAGCTATAGCCCCGTTGTTGTCGCAATACAGAGGTATTGGGTCAACAATGGACGAAACCACCTGAAGTTCTTTCAGGAACTTCCTAATCCAGACAGCTTCTTTTGCGGCATCAGATGCAGCGAAGTATTCCGTTTCCATAGTCGAGTCAGCAACGGTTTCCTATTTGGAGCTTTTCCAACACACCGCCCCTCCATTGAGGGTGAAGACAAAACCCGACATGGACTTGGAATCATCCTTGTCACTCTGGAAGCTGGAGTCAGCAAAGGCCTCAATCTGGACGTCTTTTCCGCCATACACCAAGAACATCTCCTTAGTCCTTCTCAGGTACTTGAGAATGTTCTTTACCGCTATCCAATGTTTCTCCCTAGGGTTTGACTGATACCAGCTTACCACACTCAGTGCATAAGCCACATCCGGTCTGGTACACAACATCGCATACATTATAGAGCCTACCGCAGAAGCGTAGGGTATAATAGACATGCGATCCCTCTCCAAATCATTCTTGGGAGACATCTCTTTGGGGAGGGTGATCCCGTGACAAGCCGGTAGATTACCGCGCTTGGAATCTTCCATACTGAATCTCTTCAGTATGGTGTCGATGTACCTGGACTGTGAAAGTCCTAATATCCTCTTGGATCTGTCACGGTAGATCCGGATACCCAGAATGTCTGAGGCATCACCCAGGTCTTTCATGGAGAACCTGTGTGACAAGAACCCCTTGACAGATTGTAGCATAGGAATGTCATTTCCTATTAAGAGAATGTCAACCACGTATAAAACGAGGAATACTACAGTTCTCGCTACAAATCTACAATAGATGCATAGTTCATCTGGATTTTTGATAAAGCCAAATTCCTTGACCGTCTCATCAAAACAGATGTTCCAACTCCGCGATGCCTGCTTCAATCCATAAATGGACTTAAGCAACTTGCACACCTTTCCGCTTCTCCCACTCTGAATGAAACCCTCTGGCTGGTCCATATAGACACACTCCTCTAAATGACCATTTAGAAAAGCTGTCTTTACGTCCATCTGCCAAATCTCATAATCGTGGAAGGCAGCAATGGCAAGAAGGATCCGAATGGATTTTAGCATAGCTACTGGAGAAAAGGTTTCGTCATAGTCCAAACCAGGTCTTTGACGAAAACCCTTTGCAACCAGTCTAGCTTTATAGGCCTCAACCTGTCCATCTACACCAATCTTCCTTTTGAAGATCCACTTGCATCCTACGGGTTTTACCCCATCTGGAGCAATGTCCAACGTCCATACTTTGTTGGTGTACATAGACTCCATTTCGGTCCGCATTGCATCCAACCATTTTACCGAGTCGACGCTCTGAATGGCTTGCTGGAAGCTAGTAGGCTCATCACATTCTATGATGCAATCCTCTCTATCCACGTCAATGAGAAAACCGTAGTATCTCTCGGGCGGATGAGACTGCCTACTACTCCTGCGGAGCGGCGTGGGAATGTCCTGATCTTTCGAACCCTCTGGTTCTACTAAGCTTTCAGTAATAGCTTGTGGTTCTGGAATTTCTTCCAGTTCTATTGCACTCCCACTTATTTCTTTTTCTAAGAACTGATGTTCCAGAAAGTGGGCATTACGAGAAACAAGGACTTTTTGTTCCTCTGCGTAATAGAAAAGATACCCCCTGGAGTTCTTTGGGTATCCCACAAACTTGCACAGTACTGAGCGTGCCTCTAGTTTGTCCGCATGCTGCTTTTTGACATAAGCTGGACATCCCCAAATCTTCAGGTATTGAAGATAGGGTTTCTTCCCACTCCATAACTCATATGGTGTGGTAGGCACAGTCTTTGTGGGAACTCGGTTCAAAAGGTATGCAGCCGATTCTAGCGCATATCCCCAGAACGATCGCGGCAACTCAGCGTTACTCATCATGGACCGTACCATATCCAATAGGGTTCCGTTCCGTCTCTCCGATACACCGTTATGTTGCGGAGTGTATGGAGGAGTAAGCTGAGAGAGAATTCCATTCTCTTTTAAGTAACCCAGAAACTCGGCACTCAAGTATTCACCACCTCGATCAGATCTTAGTGCCTTGATACTTTGCCTGTTTGTTTTTCTACTTCATTCTTATATTCCTGGAACTTTTCAAAAGCCTCGGATTTATGCTTCATCAAGAAGACATGTCTGAACCTTGAGAAATCATCCGTAAAAGTAATGAAGTAAGAATAACTGCTTCGTGCATGTGTAGACATTGGACCGCACACGTCGCTGTGTACGAGTCCCAAGAGCTCGCTCGCTCTTACTCCGTGTCCAGTGAACGGAGTCTTTGTCATCTTTCCTTTGAGACAGGATTGACAAGTTGCATACGATTGATATTCGAACGGATCCAAATATCCTTCTGCATGTAACTTAGTCAACCTTCTCTCATTGATGTGACCCAGTCTCCAATGCCATAAGAAAGTTTTATTGATTTCTGGAGACTTTCTTTTGTGTGTATTCTGGACATTGAAAATCTGTGGTTGGTTTAATACGTATATACCGTTGTTCAATGTACCTGACCCAATCAAAACTTGATTAAGGCGAATGTTCACTACATTACTTACAAATGCAAATTCATAACCTTCTTTAGATAATAATGATACAGAAATGATTTTACAGGTTGCATTTGGTACATAATAACAACTACGCAAAACCAAAAAGTGTCCATCCGACAATCCCAGGTGATAGTCCCCCACGGCCTCAGCATCCATGCTAGCACCGTCTGCAACTCTGAGGGTCATGTCACCTGCCTTCAAAACTCTACGCTTTCTCAACGCCTGCAAAGAATTACAGATATGTGATCCTGATCTGGTATCCAATACCCAGGATGTAGAGTTTATTGATAGACAGTTTTCAATAACATACACACCTGAAACTGAAGCTGCAACTCTCTTCAAATCCTGTGTTCTGGCCTTCCAAGCCTTGCAATCCTGTTTCCAGTGACCACTTTTGTGACAATAGAAGCATTCTTCCTTCCCCACCAGCTTTCCCGCTATCTTTGTTGCTTTTCCTTTTCCCTTCGTATCCACTTTACCGACCCGCCTCTTGGTTTGGCGGGGGCTTTCTTCTTCTTACCCTTGGCTTTCGCCCTGGATCTAGAAGAGGAAGATCCTCCTACAAACAAAGTGGATGTCTCCCTACCTTTCTGTAGGGTGCCCTCAGCACTCCTCAACGTGTTTAGAAGTTCGGAAAGTACTACCTCCTTTCCATGCATGTTGAAGTTTAAGACAAACTGGGCGTAAGTGGTAGGAAGGGACTGGAGAATCAAATCAGTGTAGAGTTCATTCTCCAACGTGGTCCCAAGGTCCGCGAGCTCCTCTATGTAACCAATCATCTTAAGCACGTGTTCCGCTACCGATGATCCGACGGCCAACCTTGCCGAAAATAGCTTCTTCGACACTTCGTATCTTGCGATACGAGACTCCTCTCCATACAGTTCTTTTGTATGGAGAAATATGGACTCTAGGTCCATATTCTCGTGCCTCCTCTGATGTTCGTTGTCCATCGAGGCTAGTACGAGGCATTTGGCCTTCGCGCAATCTATCTCCCATGTCTTACGGATTTCCTTATCCGCGACGCTGGAGGTGGGACCTGGGACAGGGGGAGCTTTGGTGGTAAGGACATACCCTAACTTGTCGTAAGTGATTGCCATCTTGACATTCCTGAGCCAATCTTTGTAGTTTGGCCCTGTCAATATGTTTTTATCTAGTAATAACTTAAGTCCGGTCATGTTGAATGGTCGCTGCAATTAGGAGAGAGAAAAGAAACACATTAGCATGATGCTCTTGCAAGTTTAGAGTGGTTTTTAATTTGTCTAAACTGGATGGCTCCCACTGTCTCTCGAATCCCTTCTCAAACCGTAAAGAAAAGGATTAGTCAGGATCAATCCCACCGTACAATACTTGCTTAACCGTTCAGCCAGGCCAGTGTCAGTACTTCGAGGGAGGTTTTCCAACGCTTTCACGAAGTTCCTTAATTAAGTAACCTCTTTTCCCTGTGGGCGTAGCCCCACTAACACCTTTCTAGACACCTACTAAGTTTATAGCATTGATCGTTAAGTGAGAGTTTTCCCGAGGAGTAACATAAACTCACAGTAGGATCGGGATCCAAATATCATCGCGTGATAAGACCGAAGGAATCCTACCAGAATTATCACACTCCAAATGGTATGCAGCGCTAGCAAGTTTCAGTACTTATGAAACTCCCGATGTGGATTTTTGCCCCATGCTCTTATGACCTTGGCGTGAGGTCAAAATGTCATAAGTCACATGTCAAGTTCTTTCCATCATTATCCCGGTTAATTTGAACCCACCCGTACCTACCCTTGATGTAGGCCAAAATGGCAGTACGACTGTCTCAAACCAACGCATTCCATCTATGCAACAGATAAATATCCAGCAGCTACCAATCACTATGCCTTGGCGTGAGGTCAAAATACATAGCTTGAATACTACCGTATATTTAACTGAAATGATGGAGGGCTACGGATGGTTTTGGTGAAACCGTGAACGTAGTGAACTTGATATAATCGATGGAACGAGATAGCTTTTAAAAGGAGTGGTTCAAGCTCCGCGTTTAAAAGTTTAGTTTTGAAAAGAACCGAGTGGTTTTCAAAGTGTTCCAATCGAATTTTACTTGGTTTATTTTCTTGCATTAGTTCTTTTAATGCGTCCCATCATTTAATCCTACCATTGTAGAAAACAACCAAAATATGACGTACGCTTATGCCATTCGCATTCGCCACGGGGCCCCGTCATCACCCGTTAGGTTACTTAACTAACGACAGAGCGGGGGCTGGGCTAGCGCGGCTGTAAAACATAAGCAACGCCTAAATAGTTATTATATATAAATATATAGCAATGATAGACATTACAGATTACAGATGAATACGTTGGATATACTAGGAATCCGCAATTCGTTCGAGCCTGCAACGAAAAGAGGATTACACGGTCGCGGTGAATAGCCAATACCCCACCCAAGACCCCTACGGGTGCGGAAAACTACCCGCCAAGTACCCGAAGCGAAGCAACCTCCCTCAACATCGTGAGTAGGCCACTCGGCACTTCGAGATACCCGGTAGTTTGTGCACCCCTCCATGGGTCTATCCTAGGAGCAAAAACAGTAAAAAGAATTATACAATGACGGCTACAACCCCGACCCGGTTGTGCGGCCAAACAAATAATAATATTACATCAATTTACATATTATAATGAATGAAAGAAAAGAAACACTCATCTCACATCCACCCCGGCTATTCACCCGCGACAATCCAACGCATTCATATACACATACCATCATCAAACACAGATCACAGATATGTATAACCCCGACTAATCGACATATAGCGATTAGCCGACGTTCAATACATATAAACATCACAGATATAACCCTTTAGTCAAAGTGTATTGAAGTTCGATAAAAAAGACGGATTTATAGGCCCCCAAAAACAAATTTCTATTCTGGAAAATCTGGGCACATATAAACCATCTTAAAAATCCTAAAACCAAGCCAGAAAAACACTGCACCAAACTCGACCCAGAACCGAGCCAACTCGGCCGCGGTTGCGCGGCAATAGCTTGCTATTGCCGCGGAACCGCGGTTCTTTGGTCGATTCACTGGACCTGGTTTGGTGGCTTTCTTCACAAAACCCTGAGATGATTTTTGGAGTATGATTTATTTTGTTTTGAACAGAAAAAAATTTAACAGAAACTTAGGGTTTTGAAAACTCGGTTTTTCGATTTTTTCCGATTGAACTTCCATACACTTTACTACCTAGCTAGTTTATGTTTAGTTAGGCTCTGATACCACTGTAAGTCCACGTTGCCCACCCCGGTGCTTGTGGGGAGGCGGAAAACGGAATAAAAATCAAATTTTTATCAACTTAGGCAACATGGACTAGACAAAGAAGGATCTTTGCTAAACAAAAACAAGCTAAAGCTAACTAGAAACTAGCTAAGGGTTAGAACGGTTATACCTGGGGCTTTATGTCCTTCTCTCCTTGCTCTTTGGAGTAGTGGAAAGAGGTCACCTTTGTCGTCTTCTCACGTCGAAGAAAGATCCACCCGAAAGCCTCAACCTTTGGCTTCAACTCCAAGCTAGAAGTAACTAGGGTGCAAGAAGTGCTAATCCTTGAACCCTAGATGAGAGTAGAGATTATCAAGAAGAGGTTTTTCTCAAGCTCAAGTGTTTCTCAACACATGAAAGGGGAGAGCTTGAGGGAGAGGAAGAACAAGAGAGAGAAAATGAAATGATAGAATGAGAGAATAATAACCATTCTCACATATATGTGTGAATTATTGTAATTAGATAATTAGCTAGATAATTGTCATGGTTAATCAAGACATGACCATTATCATTTCATATTTAATGCTAATTTACAAGGATCAAAGAGCATCTTTTATATGGAATGATGATGGTCAATATGTCAACTAAGGTCAACAACTCAAGATAGTCAAATGGTCAACAACCATAACCATGCACAATTATATTAAGCTAATATCAATTAACCATAATACACACATAAGCATTAGGGTTAATAAAATGACAATGGTCGTTAACCCTAATCAAAGTCCTCTCCCTCTGTCTCAAGCAACTGTGCATACTCACCCGTATTCGTGATCCGAGAAACACGAATACAAAGAGATAAAACCAATCCCAAATCATATACTAGGATCTGGCTTAAACCAAAGCCCGCTAGTATAAGCTGTCCGGACAACAAACGGGCACACGTGCGCGGATGTGAGCAAACCCTGTCGCAAAACCATGCGACCTCTACTCATTTTGTCTAAAGGCGAATAGCTCTCTGTGTGGGACTCTAAAGACTCGACACTACGCTGGCAGTGGGTTTAACCACAGACCGCAAGCGGCACTAGCTGTACGTAACGGTCCCCAGGTAGATGCCGATAAGAAGACTGACGAGGTGAACCCCATCTGAACTCCTACTGAGCCTGTATGTGACAGTCTCCGTACAGTCCGGTCTGTTCGTCTGATACATCGCATGGCGGGCCTAGGGGGGCGGTGAACGTCAGTCCCCTAATAGCCGTACAAGTTGTGTCGGAGTGTAGCCCAGAATACCCTGAGATAACACTGGAAACCTACCAGTATATCTCGCTTGCCCTGGCCAGGGACTACTCGTGTAATGGCTCTCCTGGACACAGCGCGATGTCAACCCCCAATACCGGGAGAGACGAATCCTGTCTAACCGTCACTGCCTCCAAGTGCTTCGGGACTACACCCAAAAACTACCTGTTTGCACGACTCCTTTGAGCCGTGGTAGGGTACTAATCAAAGTGCAGTGGGAACACACTCGAGGCGAAGTGACAGTGTCAAGTCAACGGACTAAGCTGTACTCATGTCACCTGGGAACTGATAACTGACGAGAGGTATAATACCAACCAACAGTTCCCGACGAGTCCTGTCCAGTGTACTCGTAACCTAACGAGCACGCGTATACTATCTCAAGTACGACGTACTGACGGCTGTGGGACAGACCGTCTCCCACACTTGGATGAGAAGCGCATACGCTAGTCTACTCCGGAGTATCGATGCCCTGTCTCGATAGTCCAATGACTAGGGACCTGTATAAGGATGTGCTTATGGATTACCCAGCTCCTACGAGTGTGAGCGCCATCACAACGCTGGTAATCAAGCAAAGATCCTAAGGGCTCTACTAATATGTATATCAGCGATATGCTAAAAGAAACACATGCACATATTAAAGCAGAGACAAACCAAGTAGCATACTACCATTTCGAGCAAGATTGTATATACAACTGTGAATATCCCAAGCTTCCATCAAGTAATATACAAACTAGTATGATACAGTAATGGCCTCTAGGGCATATACACTAACATGTACACCCTCGTACTTGATTACTTGTAGATACTTAAATCTTGCTACACTTACATGTACACTTCATATTATACTGCATTTATTTTCGAAGGAATTGGGAACCGCATGATGTGTTTTAAAGCTAGATTCAATTTAAAGAGCGGTTTTCCCTTTATATGCTCATATTGTTGTTTTGTGTTGCATATATCAGTTTTATATGAATTTTACGCATTGAGATATGGATTTCATATGATTTATGGATTTGAGAACCGTGGGGGATATTTTCAAGAAAACTATGTATTGTTTGAAAACCCGGTTTCTCTTGATATGATATTTGATGCGTCCACCATGTGATTTCTCGGTTCTGAGATTTGGCTTGTGATACCCAATTCGAGAAGCGGGACGCACCGTCTGCGGGTACATGGTGGACTCGGTATGGTACCCCGGGGTGAGTGGTGATTTTGTGGTGTAGACGATAAGCCTGACGGTGGGACCACTACCTACCGGTGATTGTATTTGGACTCGGCGGTTATCATGGAGATACCGACCGGAGTGAGGTATGACATATCGTCAGGGCTAGTCATGGTGACAGCGCCTGAGTTATGAGGATTTACGTGTCAATGCTAGACACGGGTTTCATGATGTTTCGAGTGTCAGTGTTTGACACTCAGGTTTTCTTGAGACATACAGGATGTGAGGGCCGATCTGAGGATGCGGTGCCTGAGTATTTGGGATTTGATGTGTTAGTGAGGGACACTGGTGTTTTTCCATGCTGATGATTTTGCATGAGATTTTATATTATATCATCCCACACTCAGGATTATGTTGATATGCATTGTTTCATATAGTTGTAGTACCCTGATGATGTACCTTTACATGATTGTTGCATATTCACCTATCATACTTATGCTATCGGATTACTTGTGATAGATAGATCACTGTTCGTGCATACTTGCGATTACTGTATGATGTTATTTACTATTCATGAGTTAGCAACTCACCCCCGTTGTGCTACAGTGTTGTGCAGGACTTACCCTCTGAGTAGTCGCGGCAGGGCATCTTTTCATCTCTACTTTTGCGGATACCGCTACGGTTGGCTGTGAAGCCTTGCTTTTAGGTGGGTTGCGGTTATCTGTTTGTACTTTGTATATTTTTTGTTGGATCTAGTATTCTCCATTTACCACTATGTTGTATATGACTTAGAGACGACTTGTGAGGATTCAGTGTTATTATTTTGTGGTGACTTTGGGTGCCGTGCTTGTTGGAGCCGGTTTTGTTGAAAAGTTTTACTTCTTTATGCAGTTTTCTTTTATATTTCTTCGCTTCGGCGTCATATATATGTTGTCGTGGTTGTCTCCGCCGTTGGGCATGATTTGCTCCCGTTTGGGATGCTTTTATTATTATCTATGTTGTACCCATTTTCGGGGTTAGTTTTTACAAAGGAGGTGCTGCCGAAATTTTTAAGAACGAAAACTAAACTTAAAGATTTTTACTTGAAAATTTCCGAATGTTTAAAACAATGTTTTCTCCGTTGATCCAGTTTTGGGTGGTTTAGATTTCTGGGTTTCGACTTACTTAAGTTGCGTACGCCTTTAGACGTTACGTAGTTTAAGTGCCGGTTACGGGCCAAATTTGGGCCGTGACAAAGTTGGTATCAGAGCGCTAGGTTTTTACCTTTCGGAGTGTAGGATGACCTTGGTATGATGGAGTAGGTAGCTTAAGCAGAGTGACGTAGCGTGTGTATGTTCCGCGGCATACTTACGACGCGGTACTCCGCCTAATTGACCTTAGGACTTATTGATTGAAATTCCTTCCGTGATTGATATACATCTTTGTGATTCGATTTCCGTTTCCTTATCGAATCTTGTTTCAATTTCCAGCCTATATGCCGCCGAAGACTACGAGGGCACAGAGAGCGGCCGCGAGGACCGAGGCCAGAGTCGACTCATCTGAGGCGAGGGTTGACCAGGGCGATACACCTATGGTACCGGAGCACATTGCTATGATTGGGGCTGGTATGCAGGATCTGCGCTAGATTGTGGGGACTTTAGTAGAGGCCATTCGAGCACAGGGGCAGGCTGTTGTTCCACCCGTTGCAGGGACCACGGTGGTACCTACTGATCCGGCAGTCGTAGTTGCAGCTCCAGAGGTTATTACCGTTTCACTGACGGAGTTCATGAGGCTGAGGCCTCCGGTGTTTACTGGCACAGATGTTACTGAGGATCCGCAGTCGTTCATCGACCGGATGGCCAGGATTTGTCGCTCACTCCTATGCTCCGACGAGAGATGGGTAGAGTTAGTGAGTTTCCGGCTGGAGGGTATGACCCAGAAGTGGTGTGAGTCGTTGGAGAGGGGCGGAGCCGCCGGTCTTGCTCTTATGACCTGGGCTGAGTTTGTGACGTCGTTTCTTGCCCGTTTTCTTCCACCGAGCGTCAGGGATGCGCGAGCGTGCAGATTCGAGTCGTTACGTCAGACACCGGGGATGACGGTGTCGGAGTATGATGTTTTGTTTACTGAGCTGTCGGTGTATGCTCCGTACCTGGTAGCGACTGAGGAGATGAGGGTGAAGAGGTTTGTTCGAGGACTGCTTACCCAGTTGTTCCTAGCCATCAGCATTCAGCATTGCGACTCGTATGCGGCAGCTATCGATGCAGCCCTATTGGTGGAGGAGCGTCTAGCTGAGTCATCGGTTGTTCCAGAACCGAAGAGGACTTATACGGATGAACCAGCACGAGGACCGAGGTTTGTCCGCAGAGGCAGAGTTCCTTCAGACTCGGGGAGTAACAGAGACGTGGGACGTGGCCAGTTATTCAGTTCTTATTCCTAGGAGGGCCATCGACCGTCTTATGGATGCTTCGGTTGTGGCAGTTTGCATCATCTTGTTCGGAATTGTACTGTGGTGCGTCAGAGAGGGCCAACAGTACCGCAGGTTACCTTACCACCTTCTCCGCCTCAGAGAGCGTTGCCTCTTATTCCTGTTGTTGTGCCGCATCAGACTCCTACTCAGAGAGGTCGTGGTCGCGGTGGTTTTGTGCCGAGAGGACGAGGTGGCAGAGGCAGAGTTCAGCCAGTAGCCGGTAGAGGGCAGGCACGAGTTTTTTCCTTGACTCACCAGGACGCTCAGGCGTCCAATGCTGTGGTTTCAGGTACCCTTTCCTTTTGTTCTTTTGATGCACATGTTCTTTTCGATCCGGGATCTACGCATTCGTATGTTTCTACGCACTTCGCGCCGAGGTTAGTCCGAGAGTCGTGTTTGCTGGATCAGCCGCTAGTAGTGACTACTCCTGTGGGAGAGTCGTTTGTTGCGCGGCACATGTTCCGATCATGTGCTATCCGTTTAAGAGACAGAGATCTGTCCGTCGACTTGATCCTTCTTAAGATGTTGGACTTCGACGTTCTGCTAGGCATGGATTGGCTAGCTACTTGCTATGCGTCCGTGGACTGCCGCGAGAAGACAGTTAGATTTTGTTTTCCCGGCGAGTCAGTGTTTGTTGTGCAGGGGGACCGTGGTGCCGCCCCTCACAGTTTGGTTTCTGTTCTGTGCACTAGTCGGCTTTTGAGGAGGGGATGTCGGGGATTCTTAGCTTTCATTCATGATACTGGAGTTACGGTGGAGTCGTTGGACCAGGTTTCTACCGTGCGAGAGTTTCCCGATGTCTTTCCTGATGAGTTACCTGGGTTGCCGCCAGAGCACGATATTGAGTTTTGCATTGATCTGATTCCTGGCACGGAGCCTATTTCTATACCGCCTTATCGGATGGCTCCGGCAGAGATTAGAGAGTTTAAAGATCAATTGCAAGAGTTGCTTGTTTTGGGACTTGTGCGTCCGAGTGTTTCGCCATGGGGAGCTCCTGTTCTGTTTGTCAAGAAGAAGGACGGCAGGTTGAGGTTATGTGTGGATTATCGTCAGTTGAACCGAGTTACGGTGCGGAACAGGTATCCTTTACCCCGCATTGATGATTTATTTGATCAGCTCCAGGGTGCGAAACATTTTTTGAAGATTGATTTGCGTTCGGGTTATCATCAGTTGCGGGTTCGGAATGATGACATTCTGAAGACTGCTTTTCGTACGCGCTATGGGCATTATGAGTTTTTGGTGATGTCGTTCGGACTCACCAATGCGCCAGCAGCGTTCATGGATCTGATGAACCGAATTTTCAGGCCGTTCCTCGACCAGTTCATTATAGTGTTTATTGATGACATACTGGTCTACTCTAGGAGTCATGAGGAGCATGAGCAGCACTTGAGGATTACTTTGCAGATATTGAGAGAGCACCGGCTGTATGCTAAATTCTCAAAGTGCGCATTTTGTCTTGATAGAGTTGACTTCCTGGGTCATGTGGTGACTGGTGATGGTATTCTTGTGGACCCGAGAAGATCGAGGCTGTACAGCTTTGGCCCAGACCTGTATCGGTGACGGAGGTCCGCAGCTTTTTGGGCTTAGCTGGTTATTATCGCCGTTTTGTGCAGGATTTATCGAGTATCGCTGCACCGCTGACTGGACTGACCCAGAAGGGAATTCCTTTTCTCTGGACTGATGCGTGCGAGCAGAGTTTTCAGCAATTGAAGACTCGGTTGACGACAGCACCAGTTCTTTCTTTACCTTCTGGATCAGGCGGCTATGTTGTTTACTGTGATGCTTCTCGAGTGGGGCTCGGCTGTGTTTTGATCCCGCATGATAGGGTGATTGCATATGCTTCTAGGCAGCTGAAGAAGCACGAGCAGAATGACCCCACTCACGATCTTGAGATGGCAGCGGTAGTCTTTGCGTTGAAGATTTGGAGACACTACTTGTATGGAGAGTCGTGTCGGATCTTCACGGATCACAAGAGTTTGAAGTATATCTTCCAGCAGCGAGATTTGAACCTGAGACAGTGCCGATGGATGGAGCTAGTGAATGATTATGATTGTGAGATCCTTTATCACCCGGGCAAGGCGAATGTGGTAGCTGATGCTTTGAGTCGTAGGCCCGTGGGTAGCTTGTCCCAGTTGAGCACAGTTCAGTGTCAGTCTTCTGCAGATTGGCAGCTCTTGTGTGATAGTAGAGTGCAGTTCGAGTTCATATCCGCTGGGGGACAGTTTGCTCATGTCCGCGCCCGTCCACTTCTATTTGATCGTATCCGTGAGGCGCAGCCCAGTGATGCCCGTTTGATTGAGATTCTTGAGCTTGTTCGGCAGGGAAGAGTTTCGGAGTTCACGATTGATAACCAGGGTGTGCTACGATGCGGGACTCGCTTGTGTGTACCAGATGATGATTGGTTGAGACGCGAGATCCTAGAGCAGGCACATCAGTCGGCCTTTAGCGTTCATCCAGGTTCCACCAAGATGTACCGTGACTTAAGGGACTTCTACTGGTGGGAAGGGATGAAGCGTGATATATCGGACTTCGTTTCGAGGTGCCTGACTTGTCAGCAAGTCAAGGCTGAGCATCAGAGACCGGCTGGAGAGTTGCAGCCTTTACCCGTTCCGGAGTGGAAATGGGAGCAGATTTCCATGGACTTCATTGTGGGTCTACCCAGGACCAGTTGAGGTTATGACTCCATTTGGGTTATTGTAGACCGGTTGACGAAAGCGACTCACTTTCTTCCGGTGAAGACCACTTTCGGTTATGCTCAGTATGATCAGTTGTACATAGATGAGATTGTGGGTTTGCACGGTGTTCCCACATGCATAGTATCCGACAGAGGCACCCAGTTTACTAGCCGTCTTTGGCAGAAGCTTCAGGAAGCCTTGGGTACCCGGCAGAGTTTTAGTACGGCTTTTCATCTACAGACCGATGGCCAGTCGGAGCGGATTATACAGACTCTAGAGGATATGCTCCGTGCATGCGTGCTTGATTTTGGTGGAAGTTGGGATCGTCACTTGCCGTTGATTGAGTTTTCCTACAACAACAGCTTTCAGGAGACTATTCAGATGGCACCTTTTGAGGCTTTATATGGTAGGAAGTGTCGATCGCCAATCTGTTGGACCGAGCTTAGTGAGAGTTTGGTTTTGGGACCCCAGCTAGTTCAGGAGACCATGGAGAAGATCCAGCTGATTCAGGATAGGATGAGAGCAGCCCAGTGCAGGCAGAAGTCTTATGCCGACCATCGTCGTCGCAGACTTGAGTTCGCAGTGGGGGATCATGTATTCCTGAGGATTTCACCGATGAAGGGCGTTATGCAATTTGGGAAGAGAGGGAAGCTCAGTCCCAGATTTGTAGGTCCTTTCGAGATCCTTGATCGAGTGGGTTCTGTTACTTATCGTTTGGCGCTCCCACCCATTTTTCCGGATGTTCACCCTTTTTTTCATGTGTCGATGCTTCGTAGATACCTTCATGATCCTTCTCACACGATTCAGCACGAGACCGTTCAGCTTGAGCACGATCTTTCGTTCAACGAGCAGCCGGTAGTTATTTTGGATCGGCAGGTGAAGAAACTTCGGTCAAAGGTCTTGCCATCTGTGAAGGTTCTTTGGCGTAGCCGGACTAGTGAGGAGATCACTTGGGAGGCCGAGAGCGAGATGCGGAAGAAATTCCCTCATCTTTTTGAAGGTACGCTTAGTATGAAATTTTAATTCGGGGACCGAATTTCTATATGGAGGGGAGATTGTAACGTTTTAGAAATCGTTTTGCGAATTTTCCCGTTTTAGGGCAAAATTGTCGGTTTTTCCCGTTTTAACCCGATTTCGATCAAATGACCGTATAAGCTTACCGACATCTAGTTTGGCCAAAATGAAGCTTGTGCACGAACTTTGGGAGTATTTTGGAGGTGTTGGTTCAGATAGATTTTTTCCCGAATAAAATATTATTTTAAGCGGTATTTTGTGCACGTAAATCGGGAAATTTTTCTTTTGTGAATAAATTAATTTTGTCACTAGAATTATTTTAGAAGGTTCTTTTTAAATATCTAGATTTTTTTTGGTGACTAATGGTTTGTTTTTAAAAATAAAAGAAAAGGGTGAAAAGGTGGCATGTTTGCTTTAATTAGCATTTATTACTATTTTTCTTTGCTTTTTCTTTACAAAATATTACACAACCCCCCCCCCCTCTCACCTTGGCCGAGCCTCATCCCCCCATTTCTGTCCAAAAAAATTCCAAGCTCATTTCTCACTCTTTTTCTTTCAAAAACACAAAAATAAATCCAAAAATTCCTATATAAATATTAAACCATTTTTCCTTCACTAATCCTTCATGGATCTTCTTCAAAGCTTGATTTTTGGAGGCTAAAATGATGGATCTATTTTCATTTTGGTGTTCTTGAGGAGGTATAATTTCTTACCTTAATCGATAATTAATTGCTTTAATCTTAAACTAGCTAATTTAGTTAACTATTTAAGTGCTTAGTTTAGCTTTTAATTCATGATTAATTCATTATATTTGGTTTAAGAAATTCATGTTAGGTTTAAATTTTGATTAAGTGATTAGTGTTTAATTGAAGTGTTAAATTGTGTTTTGGAAAAGAATAATCTAGTAAAAAGTGTTAAAATTTGCTAATAAGCATTTTGTTTAATTAAGCAAAGTTGCTTACTAGATTTTTGCTAAAACATAATTAGCGAGTGTTAAAAATATAGGATTGGTTTAGATAGCTTAGTTAAGCTATTTTAAGGTATTTGTAATTGTTAGATTTGCGTTATCTTGAATCTAGTGCGATATATTGCGATAGGTTGCTTACTAGATTTCGGGGTTTTTCCGACGTAGGGTTCATTTGGTAGTTGCGAGGTTATATCCAGTGTATTCCTCGTAATTTTTGTGTTGTGTTGCGCGATCGGGACATCGGGGTCCAGACTTGGTGTTTTGTAGTTTAGCGACCTCAATTAGGGTTTTGGCTGGTATCGTGCGCGATAGATGCGCTAAGCGCGCAGTGTAATTTTCCGGGCGTTTTCGTCGCGTTTCGTTGTCTTTTCGTCATTTTAGGATATTTAGCTTATGTGTTATATTTATGAAATTTTAGGTTCGCAAGCAGGGACTTCGGGTGCTGCGGACAAGGGGAAGCAGGTGGTCGGATTTTCATAGCTCGAGACCATCGGTGAGTAGATTTAACATCTACGGGGAAATCGCCCGTATGGCGTTATGCGTCGGGGCGAATATGATATGATAGCGGCATGTATTTGCATATTAGTTACTTTCATATGAAGTTATTGCATAGCATTATCTGTTGTACATGACTCGTACTTTTAGATATAACACATTACTGACTGTTCATGTTGCACGAGCACTAAATTGTATGCTACACCCACACCGTCTGTAATTGCCATGACACGCACAAACACCTACCTATATGATATGATAGTGGATAGGAATGATTGGAGTAGTAACTCTTATTCTATTGTGCATATGAAATACTATGGGCACATACATACGTGATATTGCATTGGGCAGGAATAGTTATGGTAGTGAACCTTATTCCACTTCACTTATATCTTGCTATAATTACTTATACATCATGCATACATATTGACATGTACACCCTCATACTTGATTACATGTAGATAATTAAACCTTGCTACACTTACATGTACACTTCATATGATACTGCATTTATTTTCGAAGGAATTGGGAACCGCATGATGTGTTTTAAAGCTAGATTCAATTTAAAGAGCGGTTTTCCCTTTATATGCTCATATTGATGTTTTATGTTGCATATATCAGTTTTATATGGATTTTACGCATTGAGATATGGATTTCATATGATTTATGGATTTGAGAACCGTGGGGGATATTTTCAAGAAAACTATGTATTGTTTGAAAACCCGTTTCTCTTGATATGATATTTGATGCGTCCACCATGTGATTTCTCGGTTCTGAGATTTGGATTGTGATACCCGATTCGAGGAGCGGGACGCACCGTCTGCGGGTACATGGTGGACCCGGCATGGTACCCCGGGGTGAGTGGTGATTTCGTGGTGTAGACGATAAGCCTGACGGTGGGACCACTACCTACCGGTGATTGTATTTGGACTCGGCGGTTATCATGGAGATACCGACCGGAGTGAGGTATGACATATCGTCAGGGCTAGTCATGGTGACAGCGCCTGAGTTATGAGGATTTACGTGTCGATGCTAGACACGGGTTTCATGATGTTTCGAGTGTCGGTGTTTGACACTCAGGTTTTCGTGAAACATACAGGATGTGAGGGCCGATCTGAGGATGCGGTGCCTGAGTATTTGGGATTTGATGTGTTAGTGAGGGACACTGGTGATTTTCCATGCTGATGATTTTGCATGAGATTTTATATTATATCATCCCACGCTCAGGATTATATTGATATGCATTGTTTCATGTAGTTGTAGTACCCTGATGATGTACCTTTCATGATTGTTGCATATTCACCTATCATACTTATGTTATCGGACTACTTGTGATAGATAGATCGCTGTTCGTGCATACTTGCGATTACTGTATGATGTTATTTACTATACACGAGTTGTCAACTCACCCCCGTTGTGCTACAGTGTTGTGCAGGACTTACCCTCCGAGTAGTCGCGGCAGGGCATCTTTTCATCTCTACTTTTGCGGATACCGCTACGGTTGGCTGTGAAGCCTTGCTTTTAGGTGGGTTGCGGTTATCTGTTTGTACTTTGTATATTTTTTGTTGGATCTAGTATTCTCCATCTACCACTATGTTGTATATGTGTCACGACCCAAGAATGGCCCGTGACGGCCCTAATACTACGCAACGCCTAAAGACGCAACGTAGTAAAAGAAAGCCAAAACCCAGAAATCTAAACCATAAAAATACGGAAAAAGATAATATAAGTTTTGAAACATTTGAAATCGCAACCCAAATTCTTTAAAAGTCTTACTTTCCTTCTTTAAAATCTTAGCAACACCCCATTTTTATAAAGACTAGTCAATGCGAATACAACAGAAGAATAAGAACAGTGGAGAAAAAGCTGTATATATAAAAGTCACCAAATCCACAATAATACACACTACGTCCTCACCAAGTCTCTATGTCAATAATACAACAATAGATGGAGAGTACAATACAACGAAGGTACAATATATAATACAGAATCCGTCCAACCCACCTATGCAAAATGGTACTGTGAGCTGATGCGGTATCTGTAGCAAAAGATGGTAGTTGGATAGCTGGATAGGGGAATAGCCTGCCTCTACTACTCTGGGGAAAAACCTGAAACACCTGTGGCACAACGGGGGTGAGTTGCCAACTCGTGAATAGTATAAAACATATGCAGGTAATCGCAGGAATGTACGTACAGCATGAATCTAAGATATGCGATTACAATAATAATATATCATGCAATGCTGAAATAGGGAGAGTACACTAGCAGGTACAATCAATATGTGAAGCAATGATGGCATGATAGTAGTATGCAATGTCTATGCAATAGAGATATGAGAAAGCAAATATGCAACTATCATAAGGGTACACTACAAGTACTACCAATATATGAATCTGTGCATAAGATAGGTAATGGTGAGGTGTAGGGTGGAATCTGTCATTTTCCACGGAAACCTGACGTCGTGGCAGGATCACAATCCACTAAGATACTCCAATCCCAAATCCTCAAACCAGGCCCCACACTGGGCACTCACATCAATAAGTCTCACATCTCCTCAATGTACAATGTCGAGTAATCTCCTATATCCCGAATGTACAAGTCACCAATCACATAGGTATATCCAATGTCCAAGTCCCAATGAATCACCTAGTATCCCAAGTCCAATCTCAAGTAAGTTTCTAGCATCCTAAAGGTAAATATATGTACAGAAATAATATGATGGGGGCAATACACATATATTAGCGTCCCATTCCACTAATATTGGTGTAAGGGTATATATAACAACGGCTAAATCCCCTGTTATATATACAAAAAGGGGTTTACAGAAATATCATGAAACCGTGTGCCAAACATCGACACAGAAATCCTCGTATATGGGGCTCCGTCAGTCCGGATCAGCCCACGGGGTCCGTCTGCAATGTCGGCCCTCGGCCTCGACAGTACAGGTCATCCCGTATCCATCTCTCTACTCTGGCCAGTAGCCTCCAGACAACTGCCAGGTCCAAACAATCACCGGTAGGTACTCGCCCGCCTCCAGGCTCAATCGGCAAACCCATCGATCTTCTTGCCGAGGGGAACCATACCGGGCCCCACCATGTACTCTCATACGGCAACCACACATCGTATGGAGCATAGAATCAGCACCGATAAAACTCATGGGGGACGCTCGAAATATCATATCAAGGAAACCGGGTTGTTCATGTATGCATAATTTCATGAACTCCCGCGGTTCCCAAATCCCGAAAACATCATATAAAATCCAGATAAACAATGCATAAATACAGGAATAAATGTATGCGATATATCTGAATGCGAGCAGGTAAACACAAGTATATAGCTGAACCAGATGTAGGCGAAATCATGATAAGGTACAGCTAAGTAACATCAGTAAATGTGAATATGCGACAACAACTGAATATGTATCTAACATACAGGTGTAGCAAAGTATAGGTATCTACCTATAAGAACTGATGTCGTATACCCCCCTGGGTATAAGTAACATATGTAGGAAATCCCTCCCGGTATAGGTAAAATATTTATGAGGTATACCTGTAGCTGTATCGCAAAGTGAAAATATACCTATCACTAAAGGTATGATACACTATAGGTATACCGATAAACTAGATGTCAAGTGTGGCAAGCAATGGTAGCTATAAGGGGTAGTGTGTGACATGGCAATTATTGACGGTGTGTGTGTAGCATGCAATCCGTGCTCGTGCAACATGAACCGTCAATAATGTGTGCAGTGTCCTATGGCTGCTAGTCACAGTATATAGCTATATCTAGGAAATGCAGTAAATGCGCAATTCTACAATGACGTAGAATGTGCGACAGGAAATTGAATCCTAGCCCAGACGCATAACGCCATGCGGGCGATTCCCCTGTAGATGTTATATCTACTCACCTAAACTCCACGCTGGGTGAATCCTGTCACCTGCTCCCCCTGTAGCCGTGTCCGTAGCTCCTGCCTGCAAACCTGTAAATAAAACATGGAAATTACTTATAAGCCAAAAATCCCGCGAAACGCGATATCGAAACGAAACGAGAAACTCGCGTCGCGAACTAAGCGCGCGTGTGCACGATACGCTTAATCGTGTATGTACGCGTCTAAAACCCATCGCGACACGCCGCGATACGCTGGATCACAGAACCCACTCACGTATCGCGCGTATCGCGCAAACACAAATAACACCAAAACGACATATAGTCCCAGATTTTTCTACAGGTAAGATATTACAAAACTAGACATACCAACACACTACACAACACTGCAGACACCTACAGGACCAAACCCTAACCCAAACCCTACCCATCTGGCCGCAAATTGCGGCCAGAATGAAGGAATTGGCGGCCATAAGGTGGAGTTAGGGGGTCGGGTTCTGGTGTTGTGATCTACACCTAGGTATCATGTCCCAGTATTCTCAATTTTGACCTGAAGGCATCGGGTCTAAAGCAGATCACAAAAGTCACTAATATCGCTTTAAAACGACAATTTGCACAATTTAGAAACCTAAGGGTATTTTAGTGTAATCTGGCTATTCCTCAGTTGAAGTGGCCTCGTTAACACTTAAATATACTAGGTTAGCTAACACAATTCACAAATTACCACCATTCCACTCAAACACCATAAACTAGCACAAAACTCATAAATAAACACTAATCGACACAAAACCATACACCATAAGCAAGTTAGGGATTTGGGGTTCAGAAATATACCCAATTGGACCCTAGAGAGCAGGTGAAGAGGTGTATGGAGGAGGTGATGGCTGCTGCAGTTGCTGGAGCTTGCCTCTGTTGCTGTTGCTCCTAGTGTTGCTGCTGCTGTCACTGCTGCTTGCTGCTGCTTCTATTGTTGTTGCTATTGTTGCTGTGGGTGATGATGATGATGCTAATGATGGTGATGCTGGTGTTGGAGCTGGAGCTGCTGCTACTAGCCTTGTTGTTTTTGTTGTCGATGTGTTGTTGTTGTTGTTGAGGTGATGATGATGATAATGTCTGCAGCTGCTGCTGCAACAGCCTCTCTCTTCTCTCTGCAGTGTGTGAGTGTGTGTGTGTTTGTGAGAGAGAGCAAGAGGGAAAAGAGAATGAGAATGATTGCAAGGCTACAACCCCTCCCTCTCTCCTTCTCTCTCATCACTAATGAGGTATGGTTCACCCCATGCTCACCATGCCCTCTCTCTCACCCAAGTCAACATTCATATCAAAAGAAAATAATTTAAAACTTTTTTCCAATTTGAATTTCATTTTCCCCTTTTAAAAACTATCACTACAAAATACAACCATGCATACTATTTAACCCAAAGCACTAATACAAGAATTAACCAAAAGAGAATGGGTTAGTTTATCATGCTTGCCAAACATGGTCTAACCCCAAAAACAAGTCTAGTTTACATGCACAAGTGTGTGTGTGCCTAACAAAATTCTATTAAAATACACATTAAATAAGATAAAATATTTAAAACTTAATTTGGTAAACTTTTTATTAAAAACCACATTTTAAAATATAATTAGCTACAAAACACATTCTAAGGTGTTACAATCTCCCCCCCCCCATAAAAGAAATTCGTCCCCGAATTTAAAACTTATACTGTTACCTGTACCTTCAAAAAGAAGATTAAAATCCTCAAATTTCGCTCGCAGCCTCCCAAGTGACTATCTCACTACACGGCTACGCCTGAGAAAACCCTTCACAGATGGCAAGACCTTTGACCGACGTTTCTCCACCTGTCGAGCCATTAACACACATGGCTGCGGGTGAACGAAAGATCGCGTCCAGCTAAAAGGTCTGGTGCTAAATCATGTGAGAAAGGTCATGAAGGTAATTGTAAAGTATCATCACAAGGAATACGGGGTGAAAATCCAATAATCTGGACGGAAGTGCCAAAATGAAGGCAACGAAACTAACTCGCTTATAGGATCTCAGAAGGACCTAAATCCTGGGATAAGCTTCCCAAAATCCAACACGTCATTCATCGGAAGGTCCGTAGGAATACATGATGTGCCACTGCGCACTCAAGCCTGCGACCAGCACAGTCGCATAAGACATCTGTTTGCAATGGACAGTTCTCATCCTGACCTGAACACAACTGGACCGTCTCCGAAATCTCTAGACTAGCTGGGGTCCAAAGTCCTACTTACGCAGAGTCAGAAAACAACAGGTTGGCGATCGACACGACCTAACCCCTAAGCCTAAGGGTGGCCAATTAGAGTGTCTCCTGATAATAGCTATCGAAAGAGAACCCTAACGAAGGCGAGTGACGATCCCAAGCTGCTGACGACCAACAAACAAACCAACACACAAACTTAACAAAACAACTGAGCACTGAGTATAACCGGACGACAAGAATCCGAATGGAGTCACACCCTAACTAAACTTGGGTAGAAACCGTAACGAAATTTCATGGAGATCTGCTCCCATTCCTACTTCGGAACGGTAAAAGATTGCAACTCCCCAGCCGGCCTCAGATGCTCGACCCAAAGCACACAACAAGACAGACACCTTGAAATGAAACCTGAAACTTCTCTTTACATCCCTGTCCACTCGTAACTATCTCACAAGTCACGCCAAAGCTGGTGGAACTTGAATGCATAAAGAGGGTTGACAGATGTGCATGCTCTAGGATTACACGCCTCTACCTGGCAATGGCAGGTACACAAACGTGTCCCTAACTTGGCACATCATTGTCACAATCAAGGTCTCCGAATCCTTACCCAGCCGAATATGCTCAAGTATCTCTGATGTAAGAGCTTCGACGGGCAGTGTCTCACGAAAACGATTTAAGGAAAGTGGTCGGGCGCGGACATGAGCAAGATGTCCCCTCCGTAGAGACGAACTAAGCTATACTCGACGATCACACAAGAACTGTAAATCTGCAGAAGACCATCACAACAATCCAAATCTGCTGCAGGAAGATGTACATTAAGCTCTAGTGGTCCGTGGAAAATCTGACACGACTCTCAAGTAGGTAGTGTCTCCAAATCTCCAACGCAAAAACCACCGCGGCCATCTCCGGATCATGAGTGGAATATCCTCCTCGTACTTCTTCCAAATGTAGGGAAAGCAAAAGCGATATCTCTATAGTGTCACCTCCGTACACCCTCGAGCCCACTCAAGAAACATTACAGTAAAACAACAAGGTCGCCCGAACCAAAAGCAAAGAAAGACTGATGCAGTTGCTAACTGAATCTTCAACTGCTGAAAACTCCGCACACATGCCTCAGTCCAAAGAAAAGAAACCTCCTTTCTGGTCCATTCAGTCACTGGTGCAGCACAACTCTAGCAATCCTGCCTGAAACGGCGGTAAAAACCCTGTTAAGCCCAAGAATCTGCGGATCTCCGTCCTGCACACAAGTCTGGGCCTAAGCTGTACGGTCACAATCTCCCTCGGAACCATACGAAACCGTCTCCCGTGACTACAAGACCTAGAAGTCAACACAAAACAAGCCTGAAGAAACACTCCGAGAATTTAGCAACTGCTGGTGCTCTCCCAGTATCTGCATAACAAATCCTCAAGTGCTACTCCTGTCCCTCAAGACACATTAAGTAGACCAGAGTGTCGTGAATAACACAACAAAAACTGGTCGAGGAACGGCCTGCAGAAATCTGGCTCATCATATCTACGAATGCTGCTAGGGCATCAGGGAATCCAACGACTCACTGATACACACAAAGCCCGCAGCACGCATAAGGCAGTCTTCGGAATGCCGTCACTCCGAATCCTCAATAATGATGACCTGATCCCAACAAACATAGAAAATTTCTCGCACTCTGGAGTTGATCGGAGAAATCGTCACGGCGAGATGAAGGATACCTATCCGCACCGTAAGCCGGTTCAATTGACGATCCGTCGATACGCAACCCTAAACTGCCGTCTTTCTCCTTGACGAACAGAAGTAGGAGCTTCCAAAAGCGAAACACTCAGACGCACAAAACTCCCCAAACCACAACTCTGCAGCTGATCCTTAAGCTCCCTCAGCTTCGCCGGCTCATCTGGAACAACGTCGGAAAACTCTCGCACTAAAAGAACCCGGTCCAACAATCCCACTGTGGCTCCGGTATCACGAATGAACGTCAAGAATCCACGACATCTCCTCAGTAGCCGACTAGCGAAAAAGGCTGAATTCAAGCTGTGAGAGGCGGCACAACTATCCACCTGCACAACAAGAACTGACTTGCCGGGGAAAACAAAACCTAACTTGTTTCCACACGGTAGTCCACAGACGCCAAACACGTGGTTAACCAGTCCGTGCCCAGGAGAATGTCAAATCCAACACCTCAAGAAGGATCAAACGACGGCTGAAATCTCTATCTCCTATCCGATTGGCACCAAACTGAAATACGTGTCGCGCAACAAAAGAATCGCTGACAGAAGTTAACACCACTACGACTAATCTACCCAACCACGGTACAAGCAAGAAACAAAAAAATACACCAAGAGAAAATATAACTCAAGGGTACCTGAAAACTCCATATTGGACGTCTGCGCGTCCCGATGAGTAGAAGCAAACTCCTGTGTCTGCCCTCTACTCGCAGCTGGATGAACTCCTCTGGTAGCCTGAGCCCTCTGAGCAAACCTTCCATGTCCACGGCCTCTCTGGAAGCGATCATGACGAGGTGCTAAGGAACAATCCCTGACGAAGTGCTAAAGGCTTCCGCATCGAAAACATCCACGTGCTGACTGCTGACCATCCTGGGGATGAGAGCTGAACGACTGTCCTCGTCCTAAGCCTCTGCTATTCCCGCGACGGCCATGAAATCGGTCTCGACGACCGAACCTCTGTCTCTGGGCTGGTATGCTGGTACGAGTCCTCCACTGTCCTGGAACTCTCTGAGCCTCTGAAATGTGTGCCTCGTCAACTGGGGCTGCAACCACTGGTGCTATGTAGGTGACGGACTGCTGCATACTGATCGTAAGGGATAGCTGAGTATCGGGGGTGACCACCTCCTGTCGTAGCTCCCGAACGACGTCAACCAAAGAGCTCAACGTCTGGCGGAAATCCTGCATCTCTACCAAAAGTCTATCCATAGTATAAGTCGTAGGCTGATCCGTCTGCACCTGTGCAACTAGGGTGCCATACTGGTCAGTACTCGTCTCACCCGAGCTAACTCTGACCTCGGCCCTCGCTGCATCGCTCTGAGTCCCCATAGTCATCGGCGGCAAGGCTATAAATAGATATAAGTTGAGATTCGATAAGAATGAGGAAATCGAATCTCAAAGCTATGAATCATCAAGGAAGGAATGTCAAGCAAATTGTACTTAGGTCACTTAATGCAAGGTAGCGGGCTGTGGTTATGCTGCAGACATACACACACTACGTTACTCTGCTTAAGCTACCTACTCCATCATACTAAGGTCATCCTACACTCCGAAAGGTAAAACCTAACGCTCTGATACCAACTTTGTCACGACCCAAGAATGGCCTTTGACGGCCCTAATACTACGCAACGCCTAAAGACGCAACGTAGTAAAAGAAAGCCAAAACCCAGAAATCTAAACCATAAAAATACGGAAAAAGATAATATAAGTTTTGAAACATTTGAAATCGCAACCCAAATTCTTTAAAAGTCTTACTTTCCTTCTTTAAAATCTTAGCAACACCCCATTTTTATAAAGACTAGTCAATGCGAATACAACAGAAGAATAAGGACAGTAGAGAAAAAGCTGTATATATAAAAGACACCAAATCCACAATAATACACACTACGTCCTCACCAAGTCTCTATGTCAATAATACAACAGTAGATGGAGAGTACAATACAACGAAGGTACAATATATAATACAGAATCCGTCCAACCCACCTATGCAAAATGGTACTGTGAGCTGATGCGGTATCTGTAGCAAAAGATGGTAGCTGGATAGCTGGATAGGGGAATAGCCTGCCTCGACTACTCTGGGGAAAAACCTGAAACACCTGTGGCACAACGGGGGTGAGTTGCCAACTCGTGAATAGTATAAAACATATGCAGGTAATCGCAGGAATGTACGTACAGCATGAATCTAAGATATGCGATTACAATAATCATATATCATGCAATGCTGAAATAGGGAGAGTACACTAGCAGGTACAATCAATATGTGAAGCAATGATGGCATGATAGTAGTATGCAATGTCTATGCAATAGAGATATGAGAAAGCAAATATGCAACTATCATAAGGGTACACTAAAAGTACTACCAATATATGAATCTGTGCATAAGATAGGTAATGGTGAGGTGTAGGGTGGAATATGTCATTTTCCACGGAAACCTGACGTCGTGGCAGGATCACAATCCACTTAGATACTCCAATCCCAAATCCTCAAACCAGGCCCCACACTGGGCACTCACATCAATAAGTCTCACATCTCCTCAATGTACAATGTCGAGTAATCTCCTATATCCCGAATATACAAGTCACCAATCACATAGGTATATCCAATGTCCAAGTCCCAATGAATCACCTAGTATCCCAAGTCCAATCTCAAGTAAGTTTCTAGCATCCTAAAGGTAAATATATGTACAGAAATAATATGATGGGGGCAATACACATATATTAGCGTCCCATTCCACTAATATTGGTGTAAGGGTATATATAACAACGGCTAAATCCCCTGTTATATATACAAAAAGGGGTTTACAGAAATATCATGAAACCGTGTGCCAAACATCGACACAGAAATCCTCGTATATGGGGCTCCGTCAGTCCGGATCAGCCCACGGGGTCCGTCTGCAATGTCGGCCCTCGGCCTCGACAGTACAGGTCATCCCGTATCCATCTCTCTACTCTGGCCAGTAGCCTCCAGACAACTGCCAGGTCTAAACAATCACCGGTAGGTACTCGCCCGCCTCCAGGCTCAATCGGCAAACCCATCGATCTTCTTGCCGAGGGGAACCATACCGGGCCCCACCATGTACTCTCATACGGCAACCACACATCGTATGGAGCATAGAATCAGCACCGATAAAACTCATGGGGGACGCTCGAAATATCATATCAAGGAAACCGGGTTGTTCATGTATGCATAATTTCATGAACTCCCGCGGTTCCTAAATCCCGAAAATATCATATAAAATCCAGATAAACAATGCATAAATACTGGAATAAATGTATGCGATATATCTGAATGCGAGCAGGTAAACACAAGTATATAGCTGAACCAGATGTAGGCGAAATCATGATAAGGTACAGCTAAGTAACATCAGTAAATGTGAATATGCGACAACAACTGAATATGTATCTAACATACAGGTGTAGCAAAGTATAGGTATCTACCTATAAGAACTGATGTCGTATACCCCCCCTGGGTATAAGTAACATATGTAGGAAATCCCTCTCGGTATAGGTAAAATTTGTATGAGGTATACCTGTAGCTGTATCGCAAAGTGAAAATATACCTATCACTAAAGGTATGATACACTATAGGTATACCGATAAACTAGATGTCAAGTGTGGCAAGCAATGGTAGCTATAAGGGGTAGTGTGTGACATGGCAATTATTGACGGTGTGTGTGTAGCATGCAATCCGTGGTCGTGCAACATGAACCGTCAATAATGTGTGCAGTGTCCTATGTCTGCTAGTCACAGTATATAGCTATATCTAGGAAATGCAGTAAATGCGCAATTCTACAATGACGTAGAATGTGCGACAGGAAATTGAATCCTAGCCCAGACGCATAACGCCATGCGGGCGATTCCCCTGTAGATGTTATATCTACTCACCTAAACTCCACGCTGGGTGAATCCTGTCACCTGCTCCCCCTGTAGCCGTGTCCGTAGCTCCTGCCTGCAAACCTGTAAATAAAACATGGAAATTACTTATAAGCCAAAAATCCCGCGAAACGCGATATCGAAACGAAACGAGAAACTCGCGTCGCGAACTAAGCGCGCGTGTGCACGATACGCTGAATCGTGTATGTACGCGTCTAAAACCCATCGCGACACGCCGCGATACGCTGGATCACAGAACCCACTCACGTATCGCGCGTATCGCGCAAACACAAATAACACCAAAACGACATATAGTCCCAGATTTTCCTACAGGTAAGATATTATAAAACTAGACATACCAACACACTACACAACACTGCAGACACCTACAGGACCAAACCCTAACCCAAACCCTACCCATCTGGCCGCAAATTGAGGCCAGAATGAAGGAATTGGCGGCCATAAGGTGGAGTTAGGGGGTCGGGTTCTGGTGTTGTGATCTACACCTAGGTATCATGTCCCAGTATTCTCAATTTTGACCTGAAGGCATCGGGTCTAAAGCAGATCACAAAAGTCACTAATATCGCTTTAAAACGACAATTTGCACAATTTAGAAACCTAAAGGTATTTTAGTGTAATCTGGCTATTCCTCAGTTGAAGTGGCCTCGTTAACACTTAAATATACTAGGTTAGCTAACACAATTCACAAATTACCACCATTCCACTCAAACACCATAAACTAGCACAAAACTCACAAATAAACACTAATCGACACAAAACCATACACCATAAGCAAGTTAGGGATTTGGGGTTCAGAAATATACCCAATTGGACCCTAGAGAGCAGGTGAAGAGGTGTATGGAGGAGGTGATGGCTGCTGCAGTTGCTGGAGCTTGCCTCTGTTGCTGTTGCTCCTAGTGTTGCTGCTGCTGTCACTGCTGCTTGCTGCTGCTTCTATTGCTGTTGCTATTGTTGCTGTGGGTGATGATGATGATGCTAATGATGGTGATGCTGGTGTTGGAGCTGGAGCTGCTGCTACTAGCCTTGTTGTTGTTGTTGTCGATGTGTTGTTGTTGTTGTTGAGGTGATGATGATGATAATGTCTGCAGCTGCTGCTGCAACTGCCTCTCTCTTCTCTCTGCAGTGTGTGAGTGTGTGTGTGTTTGTGAGAGAGAGCAAGAGGGAAAAGAAAATGAGAATGAGTGCAAGGCTACAACCCCTCCCTCTCTCCTTCTCTCTCATCACTAATGAGGCATGGTTCACCCCATGCTCACCATGCCCTCTCTCTCACCCAAGTCAACATTCATATCAAAAGAAAATAATTTAAAACTTGTTTCCAATTTGAATTTCATTTTCCCCTTTTAAAAACTATCACTACAAAATACAACCATGCATACTATTTAACCCAAAGCACTAATACAAGAATTAACCTAAAGAGAATGGGTTAGTTTATCATGCTTGCCAAACATGGTCTAACCCCAAAAACAAGTATAGTTTACATGCACAAGTGTGTGTGTGCCTAACAAAATTCTATTAAAATACTCATTAAATAAGATAAAATATTTAAAACTTAATTTGGTAAACTTTTTATTAAAAACCACATTTTAAAATATAATTAGCTACAAAACACATTCTAAGGTGTTACAATATGACTTAGAGACGACTTGTGAGGATTCAGTGTTATTATTTTGTGGTGACTTTGGGTGCCGTGCTCGTGGGAGCCGGTTTTGTTGAAAAGTTTTACTTCTTTATGCAGTTTTCTTTTATATTTCTTCGCTTTGGCGTCGTATATATGTTGTCGTGGTTGTCTCCGCCGTTGGGCGTGATTTGCTCCCGTTTGGGATGCTTTTATTATAATCTATGTTGTTCCGTTTTCGGGGTTAGTTTTTACAAAGGAGGTGCTGCCGAAATTTTTAAGAACGAAAACTAAACTTAAAGATTTTTACTTGAAAATTTCCGAATGTTTAAAAAAATGTGTTCTCCGTTGATCCAGTTTTGGGTGGTTTAGATTTCTGGGTTTCGGCTTACTTAAGTTGCGTACGCCTTTAGACGTTACGTAGTTTAAGTGCCGGTTACGGGCCAAATTTGGGCCGTGACAGGCTATTCATCACGACCGTGGAATCTTTGTTTTTATACTGGCTCGTATTAAAAACTCGAACGTCCTAATATATCCAATATTTCGTATGATATTTTCTGCTGCGTTATCTGTGATGTGATCATGTGACTTGTTCAAATAGATATAGTATATAGTATATATGATATAATATATAGACGTGACATATGTTTTACACCCGCGCTAGCGCTGCCCCGCTCTGCCGTTAGTTACATAACCTAACGGTGCAGACGGGACATCGAGGCGAATGCGGATGGCATAAGCGTACGTTATATTTATCTGTGATGTTTAGGTGGACTTAAATGATGGGATATTCATTAATGAGATTAATGAAAGAAAATAAAACTAAAAGATGTTGTGGAATCGAATTTCAAATTAAAACAGGTAGCTACAGTTCTTGCTTTGCATCGCGGTGTTCCTTGTAGAACATCCTGCACCTTATTCGATAGGGAAAAGACCGAGATCCCTTCACCGGGAGTGACTCCTTTAGCAATAACTGGCAGATGCTACAACCCTCGGTTTGTCTTTTGATTGCTTCTATAGTTTTTGCTTTGCACAGCGGTATATATGATATATCCTGCACCTTATTCGATGAGGAAAGGGCCGACGATCCCTTCGCCGGGAGTGACCCCTTTAGCAAAACTAGAAAAGCCTAAAAAACACTCCATTTAAAAACTATTTGATTCCGCAACGAGATCAAGTTCAAAGCGTTAAAGGTTTTATTAAAAACCATTCGCAACCCTCTGTCATTTTAGGAAGTAGAGTACTTAGTATTCGTGCTGTGTTTGTTGACCATAGTCAAGGCACAGTGTACGGTAGCTAAGTGATGTCTTCCTACACCGCATATGATGCGATTAGTTAGGACAGTCATGTGGCTTTGTTGACCTTAGACAAGGGTCATGTAGGTGGGTCTAATTAATCACGAAATGACGGGTAAAACTTGACTAGTGCTTATGATTTGTTGACCTTAGCCAAGGTCATAGGTGCTAGGGGTAAAAACCACTATCGGGAATTTCAAGTGTTGAAATTAGCAATGAGATTGCATACCTTCTATGTGATAGTTGGATCCCGATACCCACTGCGAGTAATTGTTACTTCTGGTAGAGTTTTGCACTTTACAATTAGCCGATCAAGTAGGTGTCAACGGGGTTACGCCTCTGGGAAAACGAGGTTTGCTTTAATTCGGTCCGTGCGAAAGCACGGGGAACCTCCCTCAAAGTACCGACACTGGCTTGGCTGAAAGATTGGCGAACTTGTAGAGTATAATTAATCTCGGCTAGTCTTTCCTTTTAAGGTTTGAAGGAAGATTTGATAAAAACAGTGCGAGCCATCCTGATTAGATAAAATATATAACCAATCTAATCTTGCAAGAGCGCACGCAGAGTGTTTTCTTTTCTCTCTCTCCAGGTAGCGACCATATCACGCCTTAATCAAGATAATAATATGGATGTATTGACCGAACCCGCTTGTTATACTGAGCTGGGGAATGTTGGTCCCGCTCCAACTTATAATTGTTATAAGACAGAGCAGGAAATAGGGGAATACCAGAATTCTTATGCCGCCCAAACGAAGAAAGTGCATATGATGCATCTCCTTCGGGTGTGTTCATTATAAAGAACTGTTTCTCAGTGTTCTCTACGTTCTGGGTATTCATTGCCGGATCAGGATCCCAAATATGTAATCAGTTACATAGGGCTACAGAAAGGTAGAGAACTGAGAACGGGTGATAAGTTTCATGAGACAGAAAACAGGGCAAGTGTTGCAGCCAAGTCTGTTGGTCACTGTCACCCTGTATTACCAATACATTGATTCTGAACGAATGTTATTAGATACCGAACCTGAAATACAAAATCATATCAGTCTCTTTATGAGTAAAGAAATGATACAATTTTGTAATGTTGGATAATGTTTTGAACATTTCCTATTTCAAAAGTTGATCGGATCAGGCACGTTATCTAAAAGCATTGACGTTCTAAATCAAACTACAGTTCCTAGTATACAGAATACACACAAGAGGAAGAGTTCAGAAATGAACGAATCCTTCTTGAGGCATTGTAGACTAGGTCATATCAGTGCGACCCGACTAGCTTAAGTTACATTCTAGATGCATATTTAAATCAGTTTGAATTTACATCTTGTGAAACTTGCCAGTCATGTCACAAAGATTAGATGACCATAGCTCTGTTTATTTGAAACAGAGAAAGAGTTAGTAAACTCTTGGGACTGATAAATGATGATGTATGTAAGGTCCCCTGTCTACACATGCCAGGACCGGTTCTTTGTACTTCATTACATTCTCTGATAATCTCTCAAGATTCAGACATATGTTCCTGTTGAAACATAAGTCCGAAGTTTTTGAGATATTCACAGAATATAAGTTAGAAGTAGAGAACCAAAAACCGGGTATAAGTATTATGTCCTTTGATGTGATCAAGGAGGAGAATACTTGTGCATGGAATTCTTGGACTATTCTAAAGGAGAGTGAGATTCTCTCTCGGTGTTACTCCTCTGAATACACCACAGCACAACGGTGTATCGGGGTGGAGAAATCGCACTGTATTAGATATGGTGTGCTCTATGATAAGTACTACTGCGTTACCTATTTCCTTTTGGGATTGTGCACTTGAGAAGTTGCATACCTATTAAATTGGGTTCAAATCAAATCAGTGCCTACCACTCCACATAAGATATGGTATGGGAAGAACCTATCTCTTAAGTAAGTTAAGATTTAGGATTGTCTGGCCTATGTCAAAAGCAAAATCCGGACAAGATCGAGGAAATGTCAGTTCTGTAGAACTGGAAAGGTTCCAGCTATACAAAACTGCAGCTGATTTGACTGGACCAACGGATTCTATAGTCCCCAACGAACCTCAGCCTCTCCGCCGATCTAGCAGGGTTCCTCACCTGCCTGAGAGATACTTCGGTTTCTCAATGACAGTGGGAGCGAGGATTGCATCATGAGATGATGACCTAACTAGTTTCGAGCAGGCCATCGAGAGTAGGTACTCTGTAAGAATGGCTGGATGCTTAGCGATCTGAGATGGAATCCATGTACACCAACAAAGTATAGACTTTGGATGCTACATCTGAAGGGTTAAATCCCCATCAGAAGAAAGAATATCTTGAGAAGATTACTTGGTGTGGATGGAAAAGTTGAGACTTTCAAAGCTAGACTTGTTAAAGGTTTTCGTCATCGACCAGGCGTGGATAATGATGAAACCTTTTTCCAGTAGCTATGCTTAAGTCCATCCGGATCCTACTTGCCACAGCTACATACCATGACTACGATATCTGGTGGTTGGGTGCCATGACTGCTTTTCTAAATAATGATTTAGAAGAGAACGTCTATAAGTACACAGCCAGAGGGCTTCGTAAACAGTGGGAGCAGCGGAAACGTGTGCAATTTGCTTTACAGGATAAAGTAGGCATCGCGGAGTTGGAACATCTGTTTTGATGTGGTAGTCAAAGAGTTTGACTTCATCAAAATGGTAGATGAACCTAGTATGTACAAAAAGGTTATATGGAGTATGGTAATGATCCTCGTAGAGTACGTGGATGACATACTCTTGATAGGAAAGGAGTTTCCTATGCTACGCTCGGTCAATCTCCACATTATCACAAGGATTCTCCATACAGGATCAAAGTGATACCTCCTAAATCCTGTGATTTGGATCTATGAGATAGATTTAAATGGATGTTAGGCTTCTCACTAGGTTTAGTGAGATTGTATCAATCGATCCTGGGGAGAATCACTGGAAAGGTTCCAGGGTGATAAGGACGACTGAATGTCAGTCGCAGGCATTGTCTTTACCCTCAGTGAACGGACGGTATGTTGGAAGAGTTCCAAGCTAGATACCGTGGAAAACTAGATGATAAAGGCTGGTAACATCGTTATTAAAGATACTACCAAAGAGGCAGTTTGGGTGTATATTGGTTCATGAGATGAACTAGGTTCCTATCATTGTGTGACAATGGAAGTGTGGCTTTGGCCCAGGAACCCTGGTCCCATCAGTGACCCAGACATATTCTGAGGCAGCATCACCTGATCATGGAGATATTTGATCTCCGGGGTGATCGAGGAGTGGAGAGTAGACTTAGAGGACAACACGGCGGATCCACTCACAAAGGCCTTTTCCCAAAGAGAGACTTTTATGGGATGGTTGAGTATTAGATACTGCAACCACGGCTACAGATGGCCCTAGTGCAAGTGGGAGATTGTTAGTTATATGTATGCCCTAGAGGCCATTACTGTACATAGGATGTATATTGTAGTGGATGCTGGGACATATATAGGTATGACTTTCTTGCTCGACATGATAGTACGCTATCTGGTTGCTCTTTATCTTAACATGTATACTTTCTATCTCTCTGTTACATGTTGATAAAGCCCTTAGGATGTGTACTCGACTTTCAGGAATATGATGAAGATCATACTAGTGGGGCCTGGGTGGTCCATGAGTACATCCTTCAATGTTCCTAGTCGTGGGAATATCGAGACGGGGCATCGATATTCCAGAGTAGACAAGCGTATATCTTCTCGACCCATGTGATGGGCGATGGATGATCCCATATCCATTGGTGTTTGACATCAGAGATGGTATGCAGGTGCTTAGTGATGACTGGGTACACTGAACGGACTCGTCGAGAACTCCCAGATGGTATTATACCTCACGTCAGATGGCAGTTCTCTGGTGACACTGGTACAGCTTAGTCTGTTGACCCGAGATCGTCATAGAGTCTTGTGTGTCTCCCACTGTGCTTTGATTTCCACCATACCACGGCTCTACTGAGTCGTGCAAACAGGTGGTTTTTGGGTACAGTCCCGATTCACATGGAGGCAATGAGCGATAGGAGGGGATTCGTCTCTCCCGGTATTGGGGGTTGATGTTGCGCTATGCACGACTAGCCATTGTTAGTTATATGTATGCCCTAGAGGCCATTACTGTACATACGATGTATATTGTAGTGGATGCTAGGACATATATAGGGAGGACTTTCTTGCTCGACATGATAGTATGCTATCTGGTTGTACTTTATCTTAACATGTACTCTGATTGTCTCTATTTTACATGTTGATAAAGCCCTTAGGATATGTACTCGACTACTAGGACTATGATGAGATCATACTAGTGGGGCCAGGGTAGTCGACGAGTACATCCTATAACTGTTCCTAGTCGAGGGTGTATCGAGACAGGGCATCGATGCACCAGAGTAGACTAGCGTATACGCATCTTGACCCATATGATGGATGATGGATGATCCCATATCCATCGGTGTTTGACATCAAGTATGGTGTACGGGTGCTCCGTGGAGACTGGGTACACTGGACGGACTCGCCGAGAACTCCCAGATGGTATTATACCTTACTTCAGATGGCAGTTCTCCGGTGACACTGGTACAGAGTAGTCTGTTGACCCGAGATCGTCATAGAGTCTTGTGTGATTCCCACTGTGCTTTGATTTCCATCATACCACGTCCAAGAGGGTGTGAAAAAAGGTGGCTTTTGGGTACAGTCCCGAATCACATGGAGGCAATGAGCGATAGGAGGGGATTCGTTTCTCCCGGTATAAGGAGTTGATGTTGTGCTGTGTTCGATTGGCTATAACCAGAAATCCCTGGCCAGGGTTACTGAGATATACTGGTAAGTGTTATCAGTAGTTTCTCGAACTGTTATAGACCTCGTATCGACACGACTTATCGAGCTACTGGGGTCTGACGTTTACCACCCCTAGGCGAGATATGCGACATATCAGACGATGAGACCGGACTGTACGGGAGCGTTACTGTTTGGATTCACAGGAGAATGTACAGGCTTTCTTGTTGATCTTCTGAGCGTTCAATACCTGGGTGGCTGTTACGTTTAGCTGACCGCTTGCAGCTTGTGGGTGTTTGATATGATCATCACCTACTGCCGTCTTATTGACGATTCTTTAGAGTCCTACACAGAGGTTTCTTGGCTCAGGCAAAACGGAGTAGGAGCACATATGTGATATGTGCAGGACCGAGGATAATGCGGTATATGATACCGTATTGGATTCTCGCGATATGAGATATCGGCCGGGTATATGTGATATAGCCGGATCATCGTATTAGTCGGTTATATACGATATAGCCGGATTATCGGATCAAGAGTTGAATCGATAATTTAATGTATAATAATATATATGATATATTAAATTACATTAACTAATATTTGCTCACTGAAAGATTCATTTTCTCACGGGATAATACATTGATATATATGCGATATATGTTAATTGTATTATTTTTTATTGTTACAAAATATATTGTATATGTGATATATAATATTGTAACATGTTAGGGTTACAAATTTAACATTGGATTAGGGTTTAAACTTGGTTAAGGTTTGGATTAGGGTTATCTTCTGCATGAAGCTTCCATGAAGCTTTCATGAAGCTTCATGAAGCTTTGACTTTGTGGTTGCTTGATATTATTTGTGAGATATTATGTTAACCCAATCCAAACCATTAACCCTAGTTAACTCTCTACAAGGGTTAACTCTCTCATGCTTAACCCTTGGTTAGATTTGTAACTACTACAATAATTCATTGTTCATCACAAAAGGATTAAGGTTATCTTCTTCATTCTTCTTCTTCATGTTTGAGTTCCTTCATGAAAAAGCTTTCTTTTGTGATGAAAGTGAGTGAGAAAAAGATTTTAAATGAGAGCAAAAATCCTACTTCATCATCCTCATCTATCTTTGCCATTTAGATGAGGGTGTTCACTTTATATTATGAGTGTTAGCTTGTGTTAATAAAACTTCAAAGGTAGATCATCTTGGTATCGAAGATCGGAAGAAAAGGTTGCATCATTCTCTTCGTGAAGCCTCTCGAGAGTCCACAATACGATGATCGCAGCGAAGGGACCTCAACACGGAGCTTAGGAAGTGAAGACCGGATCTACAAAGGTTGTAATCCCTCTCACTTAGTGTTAAAGCGTTTAACATGTTCGTTTTCACCTAAACCTTAGTTTAAAGATCCGGCTTCGGGTTGTTCGGCACGGCTAAAATTTTAATCGGGCATGGTTGATGCCTTGTAGACCCTTGTGCGCGTGCCTAGCAACCCTACAGCCATAACAGGAAATCCCTGGCCAGGGTTGCTGTGATTTACTGGTAAGAGTTATCAGTAGTTTCATGCTTGTTATGGACCTTATATCGGCATGACTTATCGAGCTACTGGGGTCTGACGTTTACCACCCCTAGGAGAGATATGCGACATATCAGACGAACAGACCGGACTGTACGGTAAGTGTTACTGGTTGGATTCATAGGAGTGTGAGCGGGCTTGCTCGTTGATCTTCTGATCGCTCAATACCCGGGTGTCCGTTACGTTTAGCAGACCGCTTGCGGCTTGTGGGTGTTTGATATGATCATCACCTGCATCCGGCGTATTGACGAGTCTTTAGAGTCCTACACAGAGGTTTCCTGGCTCAAGCGAAACGAAATAAGAGCGCATATGAGATATGTGCGTGTTAGTTATATGTATGCCTTAGAGGCCATTACTATACATAGGATGTATATTGTAGTGGATGCTTGGACATATATAGGGAGGACTTTCTTGCTCGACATGATAGTATGTTATCTTGTTGCTCTTTACCTTAACGTGTACACTGATTGTCTCTCTGTTACATGTTGGTAAAGCCCTTAGGATGTGTACTTGACTACCTGGACTATGATGCAGATCATACTAGTGGGGACATGGTAGTCCATAAGTACATCCTTCAAGGTCCCTAGTCGTGGGTGTATCGAGACAGGGTATCGATATACCAGAGTAGACTAGCGTATACCTTCTCGACCCATAAAGATGGGCGATGGATGATCCCATATCCATTGGTGTTTGACATCAGAGATGATATACGGGTGCTCAGTGGAGACTGGGTACACTGGACGGACTCGCCGAGAACTCTTAGATGGTAATATACCTTACGTCAGATGGCAGTTCTCTGGTGACACTGGTACAGGTTAGTCTGTAGACCCGAGATCGTTATAGAGTCTTGTGTGATTCCCACTGTGCTTTGATTTCCACTTTACCACGTCTAAGAAGGCGTGCAAAATGGTGGCTTTTGGTTACAGTCCCGAATCACATGGAGGCGATGAGCGATAGGAAGGGATTCGTCTCTCCCGGTATAGGGAGTTGATGTTGCGCTGTGTTCGATTGGCTATAACCGGAAATCCCTGGCGAGGGTTGTTAAGATTTACTGGTAAGTGTTACCAGTAGTTTCTCAAACTGTTATAGACCTCATATCGACATGACTTATCGAGCTACTGGCGTCTGACATTTACCACCCCTAGGCGAGATATGCGACATATCAGACGAACAGACCGGACTGTGCGGTAAGTTTTACTGGTTGGATTCACAGGAGTGTGAGCGGGCTTGCTCGTTGATCTTCTGATCGCTCAATACCCGGGTGGCTGTTACGTTTAGCATACCGCTTGCGGCTTGTGAGTGTTTGATATGATCATCACCTGCTGCCGGAGTATTGACGAGTCTTTAGAGTCCTACACAGAGGTTTCCTGGCTCAAGCGAAACGAAATGGGAGCGCATATGAGATATGTGCGGGACCGAGAATAATGCGTGTATGTGATACCGTATTATATTCTCGCGATGAATGTATCGATTTGTTGTATGCGATATAACCTAGTTATCGGATCGAGGATTGATTCGATAAGTCGAAACATTGGATACTAGTCGGTCATATGCGATATGACCGAATCGTTAAGTCAAGTGTTGATTTAATGATTTAATGTATAATTATATATTTGATATATCACTTTACATTAACTAGTATTTGTTCACTTATGATGGATTTTCTCACTTGATGTCCACATTGTATATATGATATAGTTTTGTGCACTAGTATGTATCATGATTGATGATACATGCAAACTTGGGTATGTGTTTGCTTTAAACTATGATTAAGTTAATGGTTAGGGTTTGATTTATTTGATTTACTTATTTATTTATTCTTTTCATTTATTTTTGGGGCAAGAAATAAAATGGTGATTCTTTTGTTTTTACTTGACGGTTCTTGAAGCTTTGAAAGACTTTGACCATTTTGTTTCTTTCCTTAACCCTAACCATTTACTTAACCCTAGTTTATTCACTACATGTGTTTATCTAACCCATGGTTGCAAGATGATAGATATCACTTCATTTTGTTTATAAAAATAATTCATTATTTTTCTTCTTCTTCATCTTCTTCTTCGAGTGAAGAAAAAGAAAAGCTCTCTTGAAAAATGTCAAGTGATGATTCCAAGTGAGAAATCCAAATCCAAAGTGAACCCACTTCCCATTTCTTCATCCTCTACCACTTGCCAAGTAGTATAGGGTGTTTTCTTCACAAGTTTCATGACTTGGAAAAGTTGGAGCGCGAGTTAGAGTTGTCTCGACGTAGATCATCTTCGGCATCGAAGTCAACGACCTAGCCCGATCTTTTCTCCGATGAAACCACCGCGAGAGTCCAGGATTCCATTGGTTGCAGCGGAGGGACGTCATCACGGAACTAAGGAAGTGGAGGACCGGATCTACAAAGGTTGTAGCCCCTTTCACTTAGCAATAAAGTTGTTTACTTGCATAGTTATCGCCTTTACCTCTAGTCAACGATCGCATTAGGGTTTCTCGGCACAAGAAAAATTTGATTTTGCCATGGTTGATCTTTTGCGGAACCTCATTAGAGTGCCTAGGAACCACACAGTGGTATCAGGGCCTAGCTAGATCCTTAGGCGAAGTGTAGACGATATTAGAAATCCGAACGAACCGCGAAACCCTAACTCAAACCACTCTCTGGACATTTTCTGGAATTTTGGATTTTTGTGAATTAAAAATTGCTAAAAAATTCAGCAGGGAATTTTATGCATTACTGTGAAGCACGTGCCCTTGATTCGACAGAAGCGCCGCGGAACCGCGGCCCCACCCTGGCTTGCGCGGCGGTTCCGCGGCCGAAGTGATGAATCAATGCACGTGGTTTGCACAGTAATTAGTTTCTCTATGTGCTGTATTTTATGGGAATTTTTAATATTTACTCAAGAGTTGAGTTTTCTGGGTAGTATTGGGGACTCGGTGTTTCGATCGGGAAGTTTAACTTCGTCTGTGATTTTCCGGATAATTTTGGAAAATGTTGAAAAGTTCGACCGGATAAAAATACCCACTTTTTCCCCTATCGGGAAATTTCCGAGTGTTGGATCTTTCTGTAGTTTAAGAACGTTCGAAGTAGTGCAAGTAACACGAGACCGAACCTTTTAAGATATTCACAGAATATAAGAACACGAGTTCGAAGTAGTGCAAGTAACTCGAGATTCAGACATATGTTCCTGTTGAAACACAAGTCCGAACCTTTTAAGATATTCACAGAATATAAGAAAGAAGTAGAGAACCAATACGGGTATAAGTATTATGTCTTTTGATGAGATCAAGGAGGAGAATACTTGAGCACGGAAATCCTGGACTATTCTAAAGGAGAATGAGATTCTCTCTCAGCATTACTCCTCCGTATACACCATAGCATGATGGTATATCGGGGCGGAGCAAGCGCACCCTATTTGATATGGTGTGCTCTATGATGAGTACTACTGAGTTTCCTATTTCCTTTTGGGAGTTATGTGCTTCAGAAGCTGCATACCTATTGAATAGGGTTCAAATCAAAACAGTTGCCTACCGCTTCATATGTGATATGGAAAGGGAAGAGCCCATATCTTAAGTTTGTTAAGATTTGGGGTTGTCCGGCCTATGTCTAAAAGGCAAAATCCGGACAAGCTCGAGGCAAGGTCTGTTATGTAGAACTGGAAATGTTCCAGCTATACAAACTGCAGCTGATGATTTGGTAGAACCAAAGGATTCAATTGTTTCCAACGAACCTCAGCCTCTTCGCCGATCTAGTAGGGTTCCTCACCCACTTGAGAGATACTTCTGTTTCTCTATGACAGTGGAAGCGAGGAATGCATCATGAGATGATGACCCAACTAGTTTCGAGCTGGCCATCAAGAGCGGGACTCTGTAAGAATGGCTGGATGCTTAGCGATCTGAGATGGAATCCTTATACACCAACAAAGTATGGACTTTAGTTGCTTTATCTGAAGGGTTAAATTCCCATCAGGAGCAAGTATATCTTGAGAAGATTACTTGGTGTACATGGAAAAGTTGAGACTTTCAAAGCTAGAATTGTTAAAAGTTTGCATCATTTACGAAGTATGGATTATGATGAAACCTTTTCTAAGTAGCTATGCTTAAGTCCATCCAGATCCTACTTGCCACGGCTACATACCATGACTACGATATCTGGCGGTTGGGTGCCATGACTGCTTTTCTAAGTGATGTTTTAGAAGAGTGCGTCTATGAGTACACAGCCAGAGGGCCTCGTAGACAGTGGGAGCAGCGAAAATGCGAGCAAGATGTTTTATGTGATAAAGCAGGCAACGCGGAGATGGAACGTCTGTTTTGAGGTGTTAGTCAAAGAGTTTGACATCATCAAAATGGTAGATGAACCTTGTATAAACAAAAGGGTAGTAGGGAGTATGGTGGTGATCCTCGTAGAGTATGTGGATGACATACTCTTGATAAGGAAGGAATTTCATATGCTATGCTCGGTCAATCTCCGCTTATCACAATGATTCTCCATACAGGATCAAAGTGATGCCTCCTAAATCCTGGGTTTTGGATCTATGAGATAGATCTAATTGGATGTTAGGATACTCACTAGTTGTAGTAAGATGGTATCAGTTGATTCTGGGGAGAATCACTGGAAAGGTTCCAGGGTGATAAAGATGACTGAATGTCAGTCGCAGGCATTGTCTTTACCCTCAGTAAAGGGACGGTATGTTGGAAAAGTTCCAAGATAGATACCGTGGCATACTAGACGATAAAGGATGGATACATCGCTACTTAAGATGCTACCAAAGAGGCAGTCTGGGTGTATAATAGTTCATGAGATGAACTTAGTTCCTCCTATTGTGTGACAATGGAGTTGTGGCCTATGCCAAACAACGTCCGTCTCATCAGTAATCCAGACATATTCTAAGGCAGTATCACATGATCATGGAGATAGTTGATCTCTAGGGTGATCGAGGTTAGGAGAGTAGATTCAGAGGACAACACGGCGGATCCACTCACAAAGGTCTTTTACCAGAGAGAGACTTTTATGGGATGGTTGAGTATGAGATACTGCGACCACTGCTACAGATGGCCCTAGTGCAAGTGGGAGATTGTTAGTTATATGTATGCCCTAGAGCCCATTACTATACATAGGATGTATATTGTACTGGATGCTTAGACATATATAGGGAGGACTTTCTTGCTCGACATGATAGTATGCTATCTGGTTGCTCTTTACCTTAACGTGTACACTGATTGTCTCTCTGTTACATGTTGGTAAAGCCCTTAGGATGTGTACTTGACTACCTGGACTATGATGCAAATCAAACTAGTGGGGACATGGTAGTCCATAAGTACATCCTTCAAGGTCCCTAGTCGTGGGTGTATCGAGACGGGGCATCGATATACCAGAGTAGACTAGCGTATACCTTCTCGACCCATACAGATGGGCGATGGATGATCCCATATCCATTGGTGTTTGACATCAGAGATGATATACGGGTGCTCAGTGGAGACTGGGTACACTGGACGGACTCGCCGAGAACTCCCAGATGGTATTATACCTTACGTCAGAAGGCAGTTCTCTGGTGACACTGGTACAGGTTACTCTGTAGACCCGAGATCGTCATAGAGTCTTGTGTGATTCCCACTGTGCTTTGATTTCCACATTACCACGTCCAAGAGGGCGTGCAAAACGGTGGCTTTTGGGTACAGTCCCGAATCACATGGAGGCGATGAGCGATAGGAGGGGATTCGTCTCTCCCGGTATAGGGAGTTGATGTTGCGCTGTGTTCGATTGGCTATAACCGGAAATCCCTGGCCAGGGTTGCTGAGATTTACTGGTAAGTGTTACCAGTAGTTTCTCGAACTGTTATAGACCTCATATCGACACGACTTATCGAGCTACTGGGGTCTGACGTTTACCACCCCAAGGCGAGATATGCGACATATCAGACGAACAGACCGGACTGTACGGTAAGTGTTTCTGGTTGGATTCATAGGAGTGTGAGCGGGCTTGCTCGTTGATCTTCTGATCGCTCAATACCCGGGTGGCCGTTACGTTTAGCAGACCGCTTGAGGCTTGTGGGTGTTTGATATGATCATCACTTGCTGCCGGCGTATTGACGAGTCTTTAGAGTCCTACACAGAGGTTTCCTGGCTCAAGTGAAACGAAATGGGAGCACATATGAGATATGTGCGGGACCGAGAATAATGCGTGTATGTGATACAGTATTATATTCTCGCGATGAATGAATCGATTGTTTGTATGCGATATAACCTAGTTATCGGATCGGGGATTGATTCGATAAGTCGAAACATTGGATACTAGTCGGTCATATGCGATATGACCGAATCGTTAAATCAAGTGTTGATTTAATGATTTAATGTATAATTATATATTTGATATATCACTTTACATTAACTAGTATTTGTTCACTTATGATGGATTTTCTCACTTGATATGCACATTGTATATGTGATATAGTTTTTTACACTAGTTTGTATAATGATTGATGATACATGCAAACTTGGGTATGTGTTTGCTTTAAACTATGATTAAGTTAATGGTTAGGGTTTGATTTATTTGATTTACTTATTTATTTATTCTTTTCATTTATTTTTGGGGCAAGAAATAAAATGGTGATTCTTTTGTTTTTACTTGAAGCTTCTTGAAGCTTCGAAAAACTTTGACCATTTTCTTTCTTTCCTTAACCCTAACCATTTACTTAACCGTAGTTTATTCTCTACATGTGTTTATCTAACCCATGGTTGCAAGATGATAGATATCACTTCATTTTCTTTTTAAAAATAATTCATTATTTTTCTTCTTCTTCATCTTCTTCTTCGAGTGAAGAAAAAGAAAAGCTCTCTTGAAAAATGTCAAGTGATGATTCCAAATGAGAAATCCAAATCCAAAGTGAACCCACTTCCCATTTCTTCATCCTCTACCACTTGCCAAGTAGTATAGGGTGTTTTCTTCACAAGTTTCATGACTTGGTAAAGTTGGAGCGCGAGTTAGAGTTGTCTCGACGTAGATCATCTTCGGCATCGAAGTCAACGACCTAGCCCGATCTTTTCTCCGATGAAACCACCGCGAGAGTCCAGGATTCTGATGGTTGCAGCGGAGGGACGTCATCACGGAACTAAGGAAGTGGAGGACCGGATCTACAAAGGTTGTAGCCCCTTTCACTTAGCAATAAAGTTGTTTACTTGCATAGTTATCGCCTTTACCTCTAGTCAACGATCGCATTAGGGTTTCTCGGCAAAAGAAAATTTTGATTTTGCCATGGTTGATCTGTTGTGGAACCTCATTAGAGTTCCTAGGAACCCCACAGTGCGGGACCGAGAATAATGCATGTATGTGATACCATATTCTATTCTCGCGATGAATGTATCGATTGGTTGTATGCGATATAACCTAGTTATCGAATCGAGGATTTATTCGATAAGTCGATACATTGGATATTAGTTGGTGATATGCGGTATGACCGGATCATTAAATCAAGTGTTGATTTAATGATTTAATGTATAATTATATATTTGATATATTACTTTACATTAACTAGTATTAGTTCACTTAAGATGGATTTTCTCACTTGATATGCACATTGATATAGTTTTGTGCACTTGTTTGTATCATGTTTGATGATATATGCAAACTTGGGTGAGTGTATGCTATACACCATGTTTAGGTTAATGGTTAGGGTTTTAAATTATTCAGTTATTCATTTTATTTGTTTTCTTTATTCCTTTTGGCAAAAATGAAATGGTGGCTAACTTTGTTTCTTGCTTAAGCTTCATGAAGCTTCTTAGCTTTATCTACCATTTTGTTTTTTCCTTAACCCTAACCATTCACCTAAACCCTAGTTTAGTCTCTACACTAGTTATACTTACCCATGGTTGCTATATGATAAGATCACTTGATTTATTATTATTAAAAAATGGATTTTATTATGCTTATCATATATTCTTTTCTTCTTCTTCTTCTTCTTCTTCAAGAAGAAGAAACCTTGCTACCTCCAATGGTGCCATGATCAAACGAGTGAGAAATCCAAATCCAAAGTGAACCCACTTCCTATTTCTTCATCCTCTACCACTTGCCATGTAGCAGAGTGTGTTATCTTCACAAGTTCTATGACCAAGTGAAGATGGAGCTTGATCTTGAGTTGCCTCGACGTAGATCATCTTCGGCATCGAAGTCGACGACCTAGCCCGTCCATTTCTCCGATGAAACCCATGCTAGAGTCCGGGATCCGATGATCGCAGCGGAGGGACGTCATCACGGAGCTAGAGAAGTGGAGGACCGGATCTACAAAGGTTGTAGTCTCTTTCACTTTTAGTTTAAGTTGTTAACTTGCATGTTTCTCCTTACCTCTAGTTAACGATCTAGTTTAGGGTTCTTTGGCACATAGAAAAATTTGATTTTGTCATGTTTGATCTGTTGTGGAACATCATGTGTGTGCCTAGGAACCCTACACTACAGACTAACCTGTACAAGTGTCACCAGAGAACCTTTATCTGATGATAAGTATGGTACCATCTAGGAGTTCTCGGTGTCACGCCTCGCTTCCCAGAGTACGCAGGATTGGGCACGTGACATAGCCAACCATGCTACCTGTGGGTAGGAAGTATCCATCCACAGTCACATTACGGTTGTGAGGATATCAAGAACAAGACAATGAACTAGTCTAACACATGTCCAAATCCATAATAACAGGAATCAATAAACAATAAGTGCGGAAGCAAATGATCCAATACAATAAATAAGCAGTACGTCCCATAATGCGGGCTCACATCTGAAATGGAATGAAATGAAATAAACTAATCACTAAGGAACTCACAGATTAGCCTACTGACTGAAGTGCTCCTGCTTGGTCGTCGACAGTGGTACAGGATCTGGGCCATGCAAAACCCATACGTCAGCGCGTCATGTCATCAAGTAATATAATATAAACATGGTAATAAGCAATGCAAGTATGAACATGAATAAAGCAGTACTAAGAAATAACAGTACAGGGTAATGTGCAGCGGTAACTAAACTGTCCTATCAGGTTTCTACTCAATAGTCTTTGAAATCAATTGATGAATCGTCGATGTAACTCAATAGTATCCCGTGCGTGCCCGGGACCACGGTCAAGGTCCTCGGGGCTGAATCCGAGACGTGCCGCTAAGCAGTAAAAGGTAGCAAGATGGGCGAGTGATGTCAGCATCACCACTCCGGGGCTGGCCAAGCCCGTAAGACTGATCAGAACAAGTATCGAACTGTTGAGTTACAAGTCGGTTTCACCTTTGATTTCCCCATACCCCCAAGCTATGTATGTCAGGTCAGGTATTCAGTAGTCAAGGACTAATGCCAACACAAAATCAGGTAAAAGTAGGTCTGTCTGGATAGACAGCAGGAATGGTCAGGTTTGTCGGCATTAGGCATGAAATCAGGTAACAGGTCAGGTCACGTTTCAACGGGTTGAGTCGATATGTACAGGGTGTCATGTCCGGTGTATCAGTACATGTGTCAGGTGTATCAAGATCGGTCAATATGTAATGCAATCAAATGTATGCTGATAACAGGTATAGTAACGATTAAGGAACAACAGCAGGAACATCAAATAACAATATTATACCATGTAAACACAGTGATGCTTTGTATTCTCTTATTAACAGGTTCAAGCACCCTTGGGGTGCAATAATCACAGTGTAGCGCAATATTAATAACAGCAGGCAATAATGATATAAGTGTGCGACTATTATCCTCTAAATAGTAAAATGATTAGCCGGTAGTTGTTATTAAGGTTAGGTGGCAAAATACGATTTAGGTGGCAGTATTATAATATACATCATATTTCATCCAATGAGATAAGTAGCAATACTAGTGAAAATAGCAAGTTTGTGAGTCAAACATTTAATTAGTTTAACGTAGCATGTAGCAAGAAATCTTGCCTCGACGGTTTCGCAAACCGGAAAGCACGGATGCAATGTCGGCAGAAAACACGAGACGGGTGCACGGACTTCGGATCGAGTCCCAACAGCGAACAGCGGGACCACACGGACTAGGGTACTTCGCTGGAGCGTCGTGTCCAAACGACGGCACGGTCGGGATCCGGCAAAAGTCAAAAGCAACGAAGTTAGCGAACGCGATATACGTAAACAAACAACCAGCGAGGGGGGATTTAGCACGAATGGAAAGATAAAGATTCTTACCGGCATGGCAAAGGTTGCGACGGCGACGGGGTCGACGGCGATGGGGCGCCGGTGAGGAAGCTGCAGTCGACGGGCTAGGGTTGCGATACGGAACAGAAAAGAGAGTGGGGATGAAGAGGAGGTGGTCGGGGACTGGTGCGTAGGGGCTGAAGAGATGCCGAAGGTGTCGCAGGTGACGTCGACGACGGTCTCCGGCGACTTCTCCGGCCGAACAGGGAGACACGGGACAGGCCGGGGTTGTCGCGGCAGCAACGTGTGCACGGGGAGAAGGAGGGGAAGTCGAGGCCGGAAAGAGGAGGCGGAGGCGAGGGTAATGGTGGTGGTGGCGTCGGTGTTGGGGCTGCGGCGGCGACGGCGAGATCTGCGGTGGTTGGTGGCGTCGGGGTTGGGTGCAGGCGCGGAAGAGAACGGAGGAAGGAGGGGTGCGCGGTCGAGGTTGCAGAGGCAGGGTGATGACGGTGGTGGTCTCGTCGGCGCGGTGATTGCGGCGGCGACGGCGACGGGATGGCTAGGGTTAGGGTTTCATGGGTTTCTCGTGCGGGAGTTTTCTCGTGGTGAAGGAGAGGGGGGCGGCTGCGTATTATATATAAAGGAAGAGAGAGAGAGAGATTGGAGAGAGAGGGTGAAAGATTTTAGAGAGAGAGAGAGAAAGAGAATAGAGAGAGACAGAGAGGGACGGAGAGAGATAGAGAGGGAAAGGGGGGCCCATGAGGGATTAATCCCCTCGTGATTGGCTGGGATTTAAAAAAGAAAAGTTTAAAAGATTTTAAAAGCGTTAGAATAGTAACTGAATATATATATTATAGTTTTAAATATATTTAATCAAACGGGCATCTTTGGCGCTAAATGAAACATTTCCAAATCGCGCCCGGATTGCGCCCAAATGTTCCAAATTCAAATTATAGGATTTTAAGCGATTTCCAAATTTTGAAAAGAGGTGTTTAATGATTAAAATGCATGCCCCCAAGTCGGACACTTGCACGCGCGCGTAGCCGTCCAAACTTGCCCGTTTAACCAAACGGGAAGAAATCTCGACACGCGGACGCTACCAAGCGACTAGTGGCGATGAGTAGGCCAACATGGACATTTTAGATTTCACTTTCGGTGTTAAAATTTGTTATGTGCCAAAATGACTTAACCGGTTAAATTTAGCAATAAACACCAAACAAACAAGATAATTGAAAAGATCAATATCTAACACTCAACCAGTAATAGAAATAGTATTATTGGGCTCGGGTGTTACATCATACCCAACTACAAAAGAATTTCGTCCTCGAAATTCCGAGAATACAAGATATCTAACTACTGGAAAAGGTGAGGAAATTTCTGCCGGATCTCGTCTTCTCGCTCCCAAGTGGACTCTCCATGCGATCGATTACCCCAAGAAACTAGCACAAGAGGGATAACCTTGTTCTTAAGAACCTTTTCTCTTCGATCCTTGATTTCAACTGGTTGCTCCTCAAAAGTTAGGTCCTCCCGTACAGTCAACTCCGAATGATCCAAGACATGAGTCTCATCACGAACATACCTCCGTAGTTGAGACACATGAAACCCATCGTGCACTCCTGCCAATGATTGTGGTAACGCCAAACGGTACGCTACCTCTCCAACACGCTCCAATATCTCAAAGGGTCCAACGAATCGAGGACTAAGCTTTCCCCGACTTCCAAAGCGAATCACCCCTCTAGTCGGTGATATCTTCAGGAATACCAAATCACCCACGACGAACTCTAGAGGTCTTCTTGACGTGTCGGCCCAACTTTTCTGTCTGTCTTGAGCTGCCTTCATATGCTTCCTGATTGTATTCACCTTCTCGACTGTCTGTACCCCCAAATCTGGTCCTAGTAACCTTCGTTCACCAATATCATCCCAACAAACCGGTGAACGGCACTTACGACCATACAACGCTTCAAACGGAGCCATCCGAATAGTCGCTTGGAAGCTATTGTTGTACGAAAACTCCACCAGGTGTAGATGATCTTCCCAAGAACCTTTGAAGTCCAACATGCAAGCCCTCAACATATCTTCAAGGGTCTGGATCGTTCTCTCCGATTGTCCATCAGTCTGAGGATGATAAGCTGTGCTAAACTTCAATCGAGTCCCCAAACATTCTTGTAAACTCCTCCAGAAGTGCGACAAGAACCCAGTGTCCCGATCAGACACGATGCTTACCGGTACACCATGCAATCTCACAATCTCCTGCATGTACCGCTCTGCCAAAGTCTCTGTCGATAGACCAACCCGAAAAGGAATAAAGTGAGCCGCCTTGGTCAACCGATCGACAATCACCCATACTGCATTGTTGCCCTTTGGACTCCGCGGTAAAGCCGTCATGAAATCCATGGTTATATGTTCCCACTTCCACTGAGGAATCGGAAGTGGTTGCAACAAACCAGCAACCCTTTGGTGTTCAGCCTTGACTTGCTGACACACCAAGCACTTAGCCACGAAGCGAGCAATCTCTCGTTTCATACCTTCCCACCAGAAGTGCTGTCGAATATCTCGGTACATCTTTGTCCCTCCTGGATGTACAGAGTAAGCTGAACTGTGTGCCTCCTTCATAAGTACTTCACGCAAACCCCCCTTTTGGCACACACACACGGCTACCGTACCTCAACGAACCATCTTCGTGGATCAGTAAATCGGTCCGTAGTCCGGCTTCAACCTTCCCTCGAAACTCTTGCAGTCTAGTATCCTGCGATTGTGACGCTTTAATCTTCTCAACTAAGGACGACTGTACATGTAACTGCATCCACTGTCCCGTAACATGTGGTGGCACAACCTCCAAGTCAAATCTCTGAAAATCCGCAATGATCTCCCGTTGTGCGGTCAATACCTGAATTGCTGGTAACCGACTTAGCGCATCTGGCACGACGTTAACTTTTCCCGGATGGTACTTAAGGTCAAGGTCGTAGTCGGCCATCAGTTCCAACCATCTGCGTTGCCTCATGTTCAACTCCTTCTGAGTGAACACATACTTCAAACTCTTGTGATCTGTAAAGACCTCGACTCTCTCGCCCAAAAGGTAGTGTCTCCAAATCTTCAGGGCGAAGATCACGGCTGCAAGCTCTAAGTCATGAGTCGGATAATTCTTCTCATGAGTCTTCAGCTGTCTTGATGCGTAAGCGACAACTTTCCCATTCTGCATCAAAACACATCCTAATCCCTTTCCGGATGCGTCGCTGTGAATCACCAGTCCTCCTGAATTATCCGGTACAGTTAGGATAGGGGCGGTTATCAACTTCTGTTTCAACGTCTCGAAGGCCAATGCACATCCATCCGTCCAAACAAATGGTACCTCCTTGCGCGTGAGTTTGGTTAACGGCTCTGCTACACGAGCGATGTTCTCCACAAATCTCCTGTAGTATCCGGCGAGTCCAAGAAAGCTTCTTTTCTCTGCAACATTCTTTGGAATAGGCCAATCTCGAACTGCTGCAATCTTTTTGGGATCGACGGCGATTCCGTCGCCCGACACGACATGCCCCAGAAACATCACTTCTTTCAGCCAGAATTCGCACTTACTCATCTTCGCGAATAATTTCTCCTGTCTCAGCGTCTGCAGTGCGATCTCTAAATGCTCAGCATGCTCCTCCGGACTCTTCGAGTACACCAGAATATCGTCAATGAATACCACAATAAACCGGTCCAAGTATGGTGAAAAGACCCTGTTCATCAAATCCATGAATATTGCCGGCGCATTCGTTACTCCGAAGGGCATCACTAGATACTCGAAATGTCCATATCGAGTTCGAAACGCCGTCTTGCAAATGTCTTCTTCTTTCACTCGGACCTGTTGATATCCTGATCGCAAATCTAGTTTCGAGAATACCCTCGCGCCACTGAGCTGCTCAAAAGTTCTCCAATGCGAGGGATCGGGTACTTGTTCTTAATAGTCACCCGGTTCAATTCCCGATAATCAATGCACATCCTTCTCGTGCCATCCTTCTCCTTTACTAAAAGAACTGGAGCTCCCCAAGGCGAGTTGCTGTTTCGAATCCAACCCTTCTCGAGTAATTCACCAACTTGTTTCTTAACTTCTTCCAATTCCACCGGTGCCATTGGATAATAAGATTTTGATACTGGCGCTGCACCAAGAATGAGGTCAATCGCAAACTCCACATCTCGCTTCGGCGGTAAGCCCGAAATATCTGTAAATACATCCATAAAGTCGCGAACAACTGCCGGCTCTTCATTACTATCCACTACCATTGCTGCAAGAACACTGTTTGTCGTCCTAGCCCTAAACTCAACTGGCCCGACAGAATTGCTTCCCCCAGTGAAGGTAAACTCAGGGTGTCCGGGAATCTGGAAAATTACCTTCCTTGCCCTACAGTCAATATGGGCGTGGAAAGTGCCAAGAAAATCCATTCCCAAGACTACTTCATAACTGCCCGTATCTATCACCAAGAAATCTGCAAAAAGCTCTCGTCCGCAAACAACAACTGTACAATCTCCACATTCCTTACTAGCTATGATTTTCCTATTCCCAGTGTGTATGTCCCCAAAACTAGACAGGGTCGTGCAGGTAGTCGAGTGTGTAGTTATAAATTTGGATGACATAAAACAGTGGGATGCTCCGAAATTAAATAATGCCAATGCGGGAAAACTATGAACGGGTAAATTACCTGAAACCACTTCCCCTGATGCCTTAGCTTCCTCAGCTGTCAGCGTGAACGCTCGGGCCTGGTTTGGTCCTTGAGTAAGCTGTTCCTGCCCTTGGAACGGTCTCTGCGGAGGCTTCTGTGTATCATCTTTCGTACGAAGCTTCGACGGACAAGTACTAACGGCGTGATCTGCCGCTCCACATCTAAAACAGAGTCCCAGCCTCCTACGACACTCCTTTCGCACATGTCCGGGTACATGGCAGTAGTTACAAATCACGCTCCCTTTCCGATCACCCACAATTGTTTTCTTCATTGGTGCTACGCTGCGCCTGTTCACCGGAATACTTCTACGTACAGACGTTTGGTTCAGTGCAAATGTCGGTTCCAGCTCGGTCTGTTCCTTTAGATTCTCCAGCAATCCCCTTATCACTCTACGCCTGGCGGCTAAGACCGCACGTCTTTGGTCCATCTTCAAATTCTTACCGGCCATATTCCTGGAAATCAAGGTACCCAACATTAGCATGATGATAGATTCTGAGTATAGATCAAGGCTAGAACTCCAAGATACTTAAATAGAGTACTGCATTGTAGCTATGCCGCGGTATCATAGCCGCAATTACTTAACTCCACCCAAGTCGCCTAAGTCCTAGAGATAACAAGAAATTAGGTTTTCGAGTTGACAATGCAAAGTAAGTTTGCATGTCGACATGATCCGGAAGAATGATTCAAGGATGGTAAAACGGTCAAGGTGGCTGGACATGTTTCCTAATCACGGGTGTTCTGATTCGTGTATTGGGTACAATACCCAACTACAAAAGAATCAACCCAATTAACCTTTGGCTCTGATACCAAAAGAACCATGTCACGCCCCACTTCCCAGAGTACGCAGGATTGGGCACGTGACATAGCCAACCATGCTACCTGTGGGTAGGAAGTATCCATCCACAGTCACATTACGGTTGTGAGGATATCAAGAACAAGACAATGAACTAGTCTAACACATGTCCAAATCCATAATAACAAGAATCAATAAACAATAAGTGCGGAAGCAAATGATCCAATACAATAAATAAGCAGTACGTCCCATAATGCGGGCTCACATCTGAAATGGAATGAAATGAAATAAACTAATCACTAAGGAACTCACAGATCAGCCTACTGACTGAAGTGCTCCTGCTCGGTCGTCGACAGTGGTACAGGATCTGGGCCATGCAAAACCCAGACGTCAGCGCGTCATGTCATCAAGTAATATAATATAAACATGGTAATAAGCAATGCAAGTATGAACATGAATAAAGCAGTACTAAGAAATAACAGTACATGGTAATGTGCAGCGGTAACTAAACTGTCCTATCAGGTTTCTACTCTATAGTCTTTGAAATCAATTGATGAATCGTCGATGTAACTCAATAGTATCCCGTGCGTGCCCGGGACCACGGTCAAGGTCCTCGGGGCTAAATCCGAGACATGCCGCTAAGCAGTAAAAGGTAGCAAGATGGGCGAGTGATGTCAGCATCACCACTCCGGGGCTGGCCAAGCCCGTAAGACTGATCAGAACAAGTATCGAACTGTTGAGTTACAAGTCGGTTTCACCTTTGATTTCCCCATACCCCCAAGCTATGTATGTCAGGTCAGGTATTCAGTAGTCAAGGACTAACGCCAACACAAAATCAGGTAAAAGTAGGTCTGTCTGGATAGACAGCAGGAATGGTCAGGTTTGTCGGCATTAGGCATGAAATCAGGTAACAGGTCAGGTCACGTTTCAACAGGTTGAGTCGATATGTACAGGGTGTCATGTCCGGTGTATCAGTACATGTGTCAGGTGTATCAAGATCGGTCAATATGTAATGCAATCAAATGTATGCTGATAACAGGTATAGTAACGATTAAGGAACAACAGCAGGAACAGCAAATAACAATATTATACCATGTAAACACAGTGATGCTTTGTATTCTCTTATTAACAGGTTCAAGCACCCTTGGGGTGCAATAATCACAGTGTAGCGCAATATTAATAACAGCAGGCAATAAGGATATAAGTGTGCGACTATTATCCTCTAAATAGTAAAATGATTAGCAGGTAGTTGTTATTAAGGTTAGGTGGCAAAATACGATTTAGGTGGCAGTATTATAATATACATCATATTTCATCCAACGAGATAAGTAGCAATACTAGTTAATATAGCAAGTTTGTGAGTCAAACATTTAATTAGTATAACGTAGCATGTAGCAAGAAATCTTGCCTCGACGGTTTCGCAAACCGGAAAGCACGGATGCAATGTCGGCAGAAAACACGAGACGGGTGCACGGACTTCGGATCGAGTCCCAACAGCGAACAGCGAGACCACACGGACTAGGGTACTTCGCTGAAGCGTCGGGTCTAAACGACGGCACGGTCGGGATCCGGCAAAAGTCAAAAGCAACGAAGTTAGCGAACGCGATATACGTAAACAAACGACCAGCGAGGGGGGGATTTAGCACGAATGGAAAGATAAAGATGCTTACCGGGATGGCAAAGGTTGCGACGGCGACGGGGTCGACGGCGATGGGGCGCCGGCGAGGAAGCTGCAGTCGACGGGCTAGGGTTGCGGTACGGAACAGAAAAGAGAGTGGGGATGAAGAGGAGGTGGTCGGGGACTGGTGCGCAGGGGCTGAAGAGATGCCGAAGGTGTCGCAGACAACGACGACGACGGTCTCCGGCGACTTCTCCGGCCGAACAGGGAGACACGGGGCAGGCCGGGGTTGTCGCGGCAGCAACGTGTGCACGGGGAGAAGGAGGGGAAGTCGAGGCCGGAAAGAGGAGGCGGAGGCGAGGGTAATGGTGGTGGTGGCGTCGGTGTTGGGGCTGCGGCGGCGACGGCGACGGTGAGATCTGCGGTGGTTGGTGGCGTCGGGGTTGGGTGCAGGCGCGGAAGAGAACGGAGGAAGGAGGGGTGCGCGGTTGAGGTTGCGGAGGCAGGGTGATGGCGGTGGTGGTCTCGTCGGCGCGGTGACTGCGGCGGCGACGGCGACGGGATGGCTAGGGTTAGGGTTTCGTGGGTTTCTCGTGCGGGAGTTTTCTCGTGGTGAAGGAGAGGGGGGCGGCTGCGTATTATATATAAAGGAAGAGAGAGAGAGAGATTGGAGAGAGAGGGTGAAAGATTTTAGAGAGAGATAGAGAAAGAGAATAGAGAGAGACAGAGAGGGGCGGAGAGAGATAGAGGGGGAAAGGGGGGCCAACGAGGGATTAATCCCCTCGTGATTGGCTGGGATTTAAAAAAGAAAAGTTTAAAAGATTTTAAAAGCGTTAGAATAGTAACTGAATATATATTATAGTTTTAAATATATTTAATCAAACGGGCATCTTTGGCGCTAAATGAAACATTTTCAAATCGCGCCCGGATTGCGCCCAAATGTTCCAAATTCAAATTATAGGATTTTAAGCGATTTCCAAATTTTGAAAAGAGGTGTTTAATGATTAAAATGTATGCCCCCAAGTCGGACACTTGCACGCGCGCGTAGCCGTCCAAACTTGCCCGTTTAACCAAACGGGAAGAAATCTCGACACGCGGACGCTACCACGCGACTAGTGGCGACGAGTAGGCCAACATGGACATTTTAGATTTCACTTTCGGTATTAAAATTTGTTATGTGCCAAAATGACTTAACCGGTTAAATTTAGCAATAAACACAAAACAAACAAGATAATTGAAAAGATCAATATCTAACACTCAACCAGTAATAGAAATAGTATTATTGGGCTCGGGTGTTACACTCGGGGAGTCCTGTTCGGTGTACCCATTCTCCAATGAGCACCTGTGTATAATCTTTGATGTCAAACACCAATGGTTATGGGATCAACCATCGCCCCATACAGGATCAAGAAACGTACACACTAATCTACTTTGGAACATCGATGCCCTGTCTTGATACTCTCTCGACTAGGAACTGTTAAAGGATGTGCTTGTAGACTACATAAACCCCATTAATATGATCTGCAACATAGTCCTGGTAGTCAAGACAACATCCTAAGAACTTTATTAACATGTATCAAAGAGATAGTATACTAAAACAAGTGTACATGTTAAGATAAAGAGCAACCATATAGCATACTATCATGTAGAGCAAGAAAGTTCTCTATATATATGTCCAAGCAACCACTATAATATACAATAATGGCCTCTAGGGCATACATATTCCTAACAGTGCTTATGGATTTTTCCATTAACTTACTGTCGGCGTACTGTCGAGTCTTTAGAGTCCCACACAGAGAGTTTCCCTGGTTCAGGCGAAATGATGTAGTGGCCATATTTTGATACATGCAGGGTTATTAAATAAAGTATTGATATAATAATTTACATATATATATATATATATTTCGATATGTATATTCTAGAATTATGTACATTATATTATTTTATCTTTTTTGGGTATTCGTATTTTGATACGAATACGGGTATGTATATACGGGGAATGTATTTTTTATTAGTTATATATGCCCTAGAGGCCATTATTGTATCATACTGGATTGTATATTACTTAATGGAATCTTGGGATATACACAGATATTGTTAGATATGCATGCCCTAGAGGCCTATATTGTATAGGATGCTCGAAATGATAGTATGCTATCTGGTTTATCTTCATCTTAACGTGTGATGTGTTGTATTTCATATCTTTATATACATGTTGATGAAGCCCTTAGGATTATGCTTGACTACCAGGATTAGGATTTAGATCATACTAGTGGGGCCTAGGCAGTCTAAAAGCATATTCCTTATTAGTTCCTAGTCGAGGGTATATTGAGACAGGGCATTGATATTACGAGAGTAGACTAGTGTGTACGTTTCTTGACTGTGGAGGTGATGGTTGATCCCACAACCATTGGTGTTTGACATCAACGATTGTGCACAGGTGCTCATTGGAGAATGGGTACACCGAACAGAACTCGCCGAGAACTCCTAGATGATATATATACCTATTGTCAGATAGCAGTTTTCTGGTGAAACTTGTACAGATTAGTCTGTAGACCCGAGATCGTCATAGTGTCTTGTGTGATTCCCACCGTGCTTTGATTTCCTCCCTACCACGGCTCTACTGAGTCGTGCAAACAGGTGGATTTTGGGTACAGTGCTGAATCACATGGAGGCAGTGAGCGATAGGAGGGGTTTCATCTCTCCCGGTATAGGGAGTTGATGTCGTGCTAAGCTTGATCGACCATAACAGCAAATCTCTGGCCAGGGTTGTCGAGATTTACTGATAAGAGTTATCAGTAATTTCTCGAACCGTTATGAGCCATTAATTAGCATGACTTATAAAATTACCGGGGTCTGACATTTACCACCCATAGACTTCTGTTCATTCGAAAAAACTGTACTTTTGATACAACATTTTTGTTACTTTTCTTAAATATTTAAAGGTGTTTATTATAAATATAGAACATGTTTGGATTTATCTGCAAAATACTATTTACCATATGTTTATATATTATAATTAACATTATGAAGGAAAATATATGCATTTTATATTTATATAATATTTTGGTAATTGAAAATATGCATATCATATCAAATATTCTAATCAGGATTCTTAAAAGAAATAATATCATACAAATGGTTAGAATAATGTTTCAAAATATATGCATAATAATTTAGTAATTAAAAGATGCATAGCATATTGAATATTTTTAATCAAGTTTCTTAAAGATTTATTACCATATATAGTGATTAAGATACTCTCTCTAATTTAACAAATAGTACTAACATTATTCATGGGGATATTGTACAAGATTTAGCTCATGTCAAGAGATCAAGATGTTCAAGATATCAGGATAAAAAATCAGCCAAAATCATAAAATCAATATTGACAGAGACCCAGAATCCAGGCATGGAAATCACCATATTAGGCAATCACCATATTAGGTAACGTGGTTTTCCGATTTGAGAGCTATATAAATGACCGAGGGCTAAAGTTAGAGGGAATCGCCTTTACCACAAAGCAAATCAACGTCAAAGAACAAGTGATTCACGACAGGTCCACCATTCGACGTGATAGGGCGACGTGAAAATCGACGGAGCATTTACTTCCTACGGTGCAGAGATCGAGAGCAACTTCTTCCTCTTGTAATCTAAATTCGTAGGATTTGTACTTGTGAAGTTGATTAATAAAGGTTGATAATTTTGTTTAATTATTTATTTTCTGTATTTTTATTTTTCTGCATTATGATTTCTTTAAATATGCTTTATTTTTTATCTCCAACATGCGCGAGTAATTCTCCGCTTGTTAGGGTTCGTAGGATTAGGGTAGAATAATGGATGAAAAAATATTTTAACTTTTTTTAAGTCTTATGAAGTTTATAAACTTTACCAAAAGAATCGTTAACATCCTTATCGGGCACGCTACCAATCTACTGCTAGTCTCCACCGCGATTTGAAATCAGATTAACAATTATTTTGTTAAGGACTAGACATGAATATAGATCAATGAAGGGACAAGGGTTAATAGTGGGGAAACCCTAGTTTCTTTCGAGAACCCTAATCCTCATTCATCTCTATCAATCTATTTTTAAATCTATCAATAGATAAAAGGAGTCATCTTTATTAGTCATCCATGACTACTAAATCCTAACGAACCCTACAACCTTTATTTATATAAAATCTACATCCATAATTAATTTAGATCTTAAATAAACTATTCTCATTTCTTCTTTTATTTTATTCAACTCTTCTAAAGTAAGATTAAAAGTTCCACGCATCCCTACGGACGACCCGTACTCATCTCAGCTAGCTACAAGCGACACCGTTATTGATTGCGGTTATTCTCCAAACACTTTTTGACGATCAATCAAATGGCACCGTTGCCGGGGATACGTGCGTAATTTTTTTCTTACTATTCGTGTTGAATTTTTATAAATACAGAAAACATAATATAAAAATAAAACAAAACAACAAATTATGTATTTAACGATAAGTGTGCGATTTTTGCGAGAGGATCTAGAGTCATAGATTTGAGGAAACAGAGATTCAGAGACATCAAGACAATTCCAGAGGAGAAAGGGAGGCCACCGTAGCAAAAATCGTCAAAATATCTCTCAATTTGGCGGAGGAACTGCGGCAGAAAGGTCTATTTGGCGGTGGAACCGCGGCGGAGTTGTGGATTTGTGCCCCCCAAGTTTTGTAATTGGTTTGTTTGTGCATATTTTAATACGGACTTTATGGGGCAAGACCAAAATTCAGATTATGTGGGGATTTCATCACCCTTCCTAGGCCCCAAAAATAATAAAACAAGCATCCGCATCAACCTACATTAATTAAAACATATCTAGACCAAGACTCTAAGGACCGTCACGCTCAAATAGGACAGAGGAAGGTCGTGGGTAATCTATCGCTTATCCTCATTACTTTTGTGGTGTCTAGGCAAGTGTGTCTAAGGCAAGTGGTTACTTAATTAGGCCCGCTATTTCGGTGATTCGTATAGCGGATACGTCCCACTTATCTGGCACTTACCTGGCTACAAGAGTAATAAAGAGATGGTAGAGAATTGATCCTGCGGCTTATCCTTTGAAAGCCTAGGAGCGGTCTAGTGACTTGACCTAAGTGACCTTAGTTCTTGGTTTGATTGTGCATTTTTTTATGATTTGTCTCACGTCCGTCTATTTCAAAACAAACCATTTTTTTAAAATCGTACACACGCTGCCACGTGCGCTAAACCAGCTTAGTGCATGCTCGGCCGGGCACGAGATTCTAGTGCCCGTCTTGTCCGAGTTTCTGCTAATGACTCCGAAGTCGGTGCTTCTTCATCTTCTTTTTCCCCTCCACCCACTACATAGACCTTGATGGACGGTTCTCCATCAAATTATAATACCACCCTGCCACCACGCGTAGGTGCGCAGATTCCACCATGCATCTCTCTCCAAGAGAGATGCTACCCCGTGCGCTGACCCCTTCCAACCTGTCTATCTATTCCACCAGCCTGGGGATAATTTTGAAATTAAACCCCAATTCATCAAACTGTTGCCCAAATTTCACGGCCTTGAATCCGAAGACGCATACGTTTTTATAAACAAATTCGAAAACGTATGTGCAATAATTGGCACGTCATAAATTTCTATGGATGCTATGAGATTACGTCTTCTCCTTTTTACCTTGTGGGATCTGGCAGAAAAATGGCATTATAACACTGTCGTACATTCTATTTCTAAATGGGATGAATTTGTTGTAGCGTTCCTTAAGAAATTTTATCCCAATCATAAGACCGCCCGCGTTCGAAGCGAGATCAACCAGTTTTACCAACTTCCCAATGAACCATTTTGGAAATATTTTAAACGGTTTAAGGATATTTTTCTACAATGCCCTCATCACGGAATCAATAGACGGGATCTGTGTCGCATTATATATGAGGGTATTGATCCTGCAACAAAACAAATTCTTGAAACCATGTGTTAATGTCATTTCCTGTCTAAACATGATGGTGAAGCTTGGCAATTTCTGGAAGATCTCACCGAACAAACTTTGCAGTGGGAAACCGTTAGACCAACATCGTCTAGGGGAGGTATCCATCAGCTCGGGATTTCCATCGCAGTGAAAGCCGAAAAGGCCGCGATACAAAGGTATAACATTTCAGAAAATATAAAATATTATTTTTGGAGTTTAATATTAAAATAATATATTTCGCGAAAACTACCCGATTTGCTAATTTGGGGTTTTCGTAAAATGGTATAAATATATACCAATAATTATGAAATAATTAGAGATTAAAATGATTTATTCATTTAAAAATATATTTATTGGATTTAGCATTTTTATAATTAATTATATGCAGTTTAAATAAAAATTGATTAGTGCACTACTAGTCGCGAATAAGCCAAATCCGTGTTTCTACATTTTTCCATGGTTAGTGCACTATGACATGCTGCTTTTTTGTTGCATGTTGTTTCACTTGTATCTGTTGATATTTGGCTTTAAAAGAAAAAGAGAAAAGGAAATAGAATAGAATAATAGGAATGGGCAAGAGAGAGAGTGTGACATGGCATGAATAATTGAGAGAGAGTGAGGATAAGAGAGAGAGAGAGAGAGAGGGATGCCTTTTTCATTCCCCCCCATTGTTTTCTTCTCCTTCTTCATCTTCAAGCTCCCTCACTTCTACCCTCATGATTCATCTCAATTCCTTCACTAAAACCCTATACTCCCTTTATTAAAAATGATTCCTACCTCATCCTCAACACTTTGGACCTTTCAAAGTTGGATTTTGAAGACTTTGAGCAACTCAAGAGAATTCTTGAGTTGCCAAATAAGGTATAATTCTAGACTTTAGTTAGTTATTGTGTTTAGTTTATCCTATTTTTAGTTTAGAGTTAAATCGATGTTGATTAGTGATATTTGGAAATTCCAAGAGAGGGTTAGGGTGTTTGTGTGGAATTATGATCGGTAGTGGATGTCTATAAGACCTTATTGTTGATTTTATTGGCCAAGACCCGGATTAGAAACCAAAATACGGACTTAGGAATTTCCCCGTGTCGGTTTTGTGAAGCTATGTTGGCCTATAGGGTATCTGGAGCTATCTGGGGCATTTTAAAGAAAATCTAGCACCAGAGTACGAGACCCTCTTTCCCCAGTATAACCAGCGAGCTCGGACTATTGGGTGATGTCGCCGGATTTTTGGTGGTGTTTAGCGTTGAGTTTTTGCCTGTAGCTCACACTCCCTGTAACATATCTCCTGTACTTGCTTTTTTAGTCCCATTTGATCTGAGACAAAATCTGGGAGCTGTTGTGAGTGCTTTGGTCATGTTTTTCCCGATATTTGAATTCGTAGTTTGGGATTTGATATTCTATTTGGTCGTTGGATGTTTGTACGTCAACGACGAGGGTTGTTTGGTTGTTTTTGCATGCGTAGGCCATAGGTTCTAACCTAGAAGCGCACCGTGTGCCGTATCAGTTTTCCGGACTTGATTTTAATAGCATTGCGACTGTGTATTTATTATAGGTGCCTTCGCGTGGATTTCGAGACGACGAAGCACATCGACTACGGCTGAATAAGGAGTTCCGCAGGTGAGTAGATTTATATCTATGGGGGAAGTCGGGTGGATGGCGTATAGCACCCCCGCAAATTATAAATGGAAACCGGTACATATAAAATATGGTTAGAGAAACCATGTGAGAAACTTATGGATATGGTAAAAGAATTAGTAGGAGGCAAGATATATCACGACTTAAGGTTATAGTTTATGGTTTAGTGTGACATGATATAATAGAAATGATGTCTTGAATTGATATAAGGATGTGAAACGTGAATGTGAATCACGATATATATATATATATGTAGTGAAGGAGAATCAGTATGAGATTATAGTGGCATGTTATGAGGTTGATAAATATGATATGAGATTAAGAAGATGACTTAATATGAGATATTGATGTAATGAAAAGAGTATACGATGAGATATGATGACTTGGTTTGAAATGTCGTTATACGGATACGAGTCGATATGAGATAATTGATATCTCTGTCGGTCCCATGCTTTGAGATTGATACGGATGTGACCTGAGAGATAGGTAAATATATGTATGATGATTTGAATAATGAGTGATATATCGTACGAGACATTTGGTCCACACCCTCATTATTATATAGATTGATAGAATTCCTAATTGTTTAATGCCGTCGTAAGATGGATTATCGTACGTGATGAGTTTTACCGGATTATTGATCCATACTCTTGACTAGAGGATGTCGTACGATGTATTATACCGTACGTGATATTGTGAGGCTGGATACCGATTGATAGATTCATCGACTCTGATATTTTATAGTGTGACGACCCGAAATAGCACGTGAATGGCACTTGAATCATATGAAGTCTATAGGACCCCACCTAATTCAAGTAAGCCAAAAGCCCAAAAATCTAAACCATTTGAAAAGAAAGTGAAAGAAAACTTATTTAAAAGTTTGCATATAAATCACTTTGAAATTCGTAGTAAACATTTTAAAACATCAAGTCTTTTCCAAAAATTTCGGCAGAGTTTCCTTTGTAAATACTGGCCCCAAATGGGTACAACACGCATAATATACATAAGTAATGAATAAGGCATCCCCAAGAGGGAGCTAGCTCTTCGCCAATTAGCGGAAACAACCACGCAAGCAATATGATATACAACGCTGAAGGGCGATGATCAAAACTCAGAAAAGTAAAGCACTCAACATCATCACGGAAGCCTGAAAAGCATAATAATACAAGCGCGCGACTCTAAGGTCGAAATAATAAACAACTAGTTTTCTAAGTCTGTCCAAATAATACAAGTCTGGTTGATTGTGTTACTAGATACAACTGAAATAAATACAAATACTACGGTGGTCACGATACAAGTGAACCCACCTACCAAAGCAATCACCCGAAATGAAGTAGTGTGCCAGCAAGCTGCAACGAAACCTGTACGACAAAACCTGCAAGAAACTGTGGAACAATGATGGTGAGTTGCCAACTCGTGAGTAGAAAACATCACCGAGAAGAAATCGCATGTATGACTCTTTCCTAGGTCATACCGTAATAATATCCTCAAATGTATATAACCTAAGACATCTAATAATGGCAAAGGTAATCATCTAAACAAAAGTATAATACCAAGTGCTCATTTCAGTGCCTCAGGTAGCAACATGTCACATATATGATGTACGAAACCATTAAGATTGAAAGTGAAATGCATCTTGTACGAGAAAACTGTTTTCTTATCTCAGTGAGATTTTTGTATAAAAACCGAAGTATCATCAATGAAATCAACAGAGAATCCGTGTAAAGCATCAACACAAAATATGTATCCCAATATCTCAATGTCTCAATATCTCAATATCTCGGGCTCCGGCAATCCGGACTGGCCCATAACATCAAATCTCAATATCTCAGGCTCCGGCAATTCGGACTGGCCCAAAATCATCAAATCTCACAACTATGCCGGTATCCTCCAGATATCTGTCGCGTCACAAATAACCGGTCGGTAGTGCTCCCCTGCCTGGCTCAACACCATCATCGGCGACCATCTTTTCCTGGGTACCGCACCGGGTCCACCATGCACCTACAGACGGTTCATCCTTCTCCTCCAATTGGGTGTATGATACCGCTCAAGAGCCGAGAAAACTCATGGTGGACACCTCTCACATCATATCACGAGAAAACCGAAAATTTCTATCTTTTGAAATGAAAATGGGTTTATAAAATCCTTGCGGTTTCTCCAAATCCAGAATCTCATGGAAATCCAAAATCCCAAAATCGAGAGTCAATAAACAGTGAAATACCGGCATAAAGCCCCATAATATTGCATGACAATGAATATACATACATGCACGGTATCTAAGTAAAGAATGCAATATCTAAACTAGCACAGTAATGATATACCGGAACTATCAGCTAGCAAGCGATATCAATGAAATAATATTCTCTAAAGTGTATGTGACATGGCAATTATCGATGATGATGTGTGTGAGCCGGCAAGCAAGTGTTCGTAGACATACGCATCATCGGTAATGGTGCTGGTGTCCTAACAACATAGGTTCATAATAATTATGGAAAACACATGTACGAGCATGCAATGCGATAAGAACAACATGAATTTAATGGAAAATGAATAGTAAACACAACATTTAAGAATATACATTTATATATACGAGTCATATAGTTTTGGCATTTGGAATAGTACGAATCGTGGTCTTAAAAAATCCGTAATATCTCTCGGCTCGTCTTTTGATATATACTCACGATTCGTTAGTTTTGAAAATAAGTATGACTCGAGCCCAATCTAACATCTACCAAGTAAACTACAGGATGAAACTAAAAGACTAGTCGAAAGGGTAAGGAAATCCACCTAAGTTCGAGTCGATAAATCTAGTAGTCGGTGATCCCGCCCCAATATCGCCACGTACGAATAAATATATAATATGACATCCTCGAATCAAGAGTGTGGATCAATCATCATATTTTTATATCATACGGTAAAAATCCATCGTACGGCATCCCAAATCGGGGTACGGGTCAATTATCACATATACCTCATTATTTGTATGGTATCATCATGATAATATCCTAAATTAGGGGTATCGTTCTACAGTCTAGAACATACCGATACCATCAAACATATATCCGCGTGTGAATAAAATCACATCGCCCATCGATCCGCTATAATATCATGTCATATCTCATAATACGACCCAATTCACATCACCGATCTCACGGCATCATGCCTAATCACATCGACTCATCTCCAAGTATCACATACTATCCTCATCATCCGTGTATATGTGTGTGTGTGTGTGTATATATATATATATACACACACATACATATAAACTTATACACCCATAATCATGTCACGTGTGTGCGTGTGTGTGTGTGTCGACTTTTTACTCTAGGGTTCGCGACTAAGAAACTAACTAAAGAACTTTCATCCAAATTACACTAAATCCAATACGTGGTCTCCTAAAACCTTTCTTGCTAAGTATTCGCATCTCGCAATAACATATATATATATATATATATATATGTATGTATGTATGTATGTATGTATCTATAACATAAACACATCATATCCTACGAAATTGCGGGGGTGCTATACGCCATCCACCCAACTTCCTCCGTAGATATACATCTACTCACCTTGATCCATGCTTGCCGAAGTCGATGTCGCCATGCTCGTCCTTATCGTCCGAAGTCCACGTGAGGGTACCTATATATCACATATATCGTATCTTAAACAAAATCGCATACGGAAACCAAAACGGCACACGAATCACGCATAGGTTAATACCTATGGTCTACTCACGCAAAAGAGTCAAACAACACCCGATATCGACGTACAAACGTCAAGTGATCGAGACAAAACACAATATCAAAAATCCAAATCTTTAGAAGTCACAAAACATAAACAACAACTTAAGAAAACACCTCCAGATTTTGTTCCAGGTGAAATTAGCCAATTCTGCATATGGGGTAGGTCTAATTTGCCTAAAATGGAGCCATGGGCCAAGAACGAGGCGATTCCATCATACCAAGGCCAACATTTATGCCTAAAAATGGATAATTGGCGGCCAGGGTAAGGGGTTAAGGCCTCGGGTCTTAGGGATAGCTTCTACGGTGCCTGTATACCTCTCAGTAATCGCTAAATATTTTCTAGTGTTCCTGGGTTATAGCAGATCTCCAAATATCACCACAGTTCCAAACAAAACCCGACCTCGGAGATTCTAAGTTCATTTCTTGGCGTTCTAGTGTCTGGTTTAGTTCACAATACTAACACTACAAGGGTTGTAGTCATTAATTACACCTCAATACACAGTCACAATTTACTAATCCCCCTAAACTTGATCTTGGAATTTTCAAACCTCACTAAACCTCACTTAATCACTTCTAAACTAAAATGGAAGCTAAAAGAACTTGATTACTACACTAATGGTGAAACAATTACCTTATTTGGCAACTCAAGAATTTTCTTGAGTTTCCCCAAGTGCTTAAAATTCTATCTTGCTTGATCTCCCATACTTGTAGTGAGCTTGTGCATGGTTTTTGTGAAGGGGATGTATGGTTTTGATGTAGAAATGGGGTGTTTTGAGGAGGTAGAGGTGGTGGAGGGGGAGAGGGCAGCCATGGTGATGGGGAGAAGAAATGATGAAGATGAATGAAGTGGGGGACAATGCCATGGTCAACACAAGACCCCTCACCCTCTCTCTCTCTCTCTTGCCCATACCTCATTTGTTTATCCTTTTCTTTTCTTTTCTTTTATTTGAAAAAGAAATACAAGCAATAAAAATCAAGTAACAAAGATACAAGCATGGTTTTTCAATCAATTTAAGAAATGCAACAAGTGTTAGCAATATGACATGCTGCATGTCACATGCAAAATCATACATAATGCATAATTAAGTACTAATCGAGTTTAGTAAATAATCCCTTTACAAATAATAGTAAGATAATTCCTAAAATACCCAAATCACCTTTACACCTTCAAATCAACAATTCTTATTAGTTTTCAGAATATTTTCCACATTATCGGTATATAGTTATACCCTTTCATTGAAACAAATTCTCCATACTTTAAATATGCATAATATTTATTATTTTAATTATTTAATTTCCCAAAAATAATATTTTATTTTCTGAAATGTTACAGTCTTCACCCTTAAATAAATTCGGTCCACGAATTTAAATTAAAACTCCACCAAATGCTAAAACATTTCAGTAAAATGATCAAGTCGTCGGGGCTAAGAAATCATAATTACATAAAACATATCGTAGCGCAATGCATGCGCGTGAAAAACGAGTATATAACTCAAAATCAAAGTTCCGTCAAGCATCACGCAATCATCGGAGTCAAGGTGAAAATACCAATATCCAAGTCCAATATGAAAACTAATATGATATACATCAAAAACTATAACATGCACATAGTACGCATCGTTGTAAGCTTGTTAAAACCTCTGAAATGAAATACATGCCAACCCTTTTCAAGTCGTCGTGCGATGCGCGTATCACGGCACAAGCAGTGGATGTTTATTGTAAGAAAAATAACTATATATATATCCTTTGTTTAACATACACGTCCCACCGTTTTGAAAGTAATTTAGAAGGCTTTTTTTTATAAAATGTTTCGTGTCATCTCGGACATATAGGAAAAATATCGAGACCGTAGCTCCTTTTTGGAAATCCCTTCGATAACTATCGATGCATGCAAAACACGTAGGTACTGTTCTCAGAACAGTCAAGCTCGGCTACTAAACCGAATAGTAAATATCATAAAAACGTACTTCTTAAAGGAAATCGTACTCAATAGTATAAGTAATAATGCTACATGCGTCTGGTGCGAACAGAAATCAAAATCAATGAATGTGCCATACATGTGTACAGAAACAAAATCTAAGTGCAACGGGTGTGCACGAAAACACCTGTCAAGGGCAACGGGTGTGCCTGACAACAATATCAGGTGCATCTGATATGCACGAAGAATCCCGATTTAGTGCATCTGGTATGCACCAAAATCGCATCAAGCGTGCCTCGTAAGCGCAAGAATCCAAATCACATGCACAAGGTGCATGAAAACAAATGTCGAATATCACAATCAAAATCAACGGTATACAACATACCTCAATCCAAATCAGGTATACCGTGGTATATAATCTCTCAATCACGTGCATCAGCGTGCACAAAAATCGAATCAAGTACTAAAAGTGCATGAAAACTACACCAACGGCACAAATCAAATCACCTACATACCGTAGGCATGGAATCAAAATCAACCATCTCGAACGACATCAAATCGAAGTCGAGTGCAACTGTGGTGCACAAAAACTCAATCATGCAAATAAATCGCCCAAAATACCGAAATCCAAAATGACGGAAACGTGATATTCGAATCACCATGTAGCAAATTGTAAACACTGTCGTCGATTGGTCCTCCCTTCAAAGTCGAGAAGGTGTCGGTGCATCCAAAGCTAGCAGAGCAAGATATCTACTTGCTTCATGTTCATTGTCTGGCACCTTATGCCCTTAGGCTCTCGTCACTCACTACGGGTTGCCAGTTACATAGCTTCTCGGCTCAACGGCCCAATATGAAATGATGACGGAAAAAGTTCTGGTCTGGCACATCTTTAAAGATCTCTGGCCATCTATCATGGTCACTCGTAACATGTCTCGTCGATGATGCCAAACTCTGGCCTACTGGGTGTGCGTACTACGACCAATCCTAGGTCAAAATATTCTTGTGTAGTATTCTAGAAAGATTCTGTCGGGTCTCTCCCAAATCTCATTCCTGCCGAACTGCCCGGAAGTTATCACCCATTACAAAATCCATTTCTTGTTCTGGAACAGCTGCATACTTATCACGGCTTTTTCTGGAAGATAAATCCATATTCAACGCCTCTGCATGTGTATCACATCTCTGATGTCAACGCAGTAGAACGTCATCTCGTCAAAATCTCGTACGAACCTCTTACTCCACTTTTCTATAATGTGGACTGATTCGGGCTCGTCCTTTCATAGCTGTATGGACTATGCTACGAACGGCTATACTCATATCTGGAGTCTCCCTTCTGAACTACAAACATCGACAGCTCAATATCTTGTGGTAGGCGTCTGGCCAACTACGTCCTCGGAAACTCGTTCAAATTATAGGAGTGATGCGCTTACGCTCGTCCTTCCTCGATTGACTCACGACGTGCCTGTGTGAAGTCTTCTCTAGCTGAAATTAATCAATCTGATGACCTCACATCGGGGTATGCAAACGAACCACATGTCCTAGTCATTCATCCATGGGTGACTAGCGATCTTCTATCAAATCCCTAAGTACAACTCGTGCTGCAATAGCTTCAAACATCTGGGGCGATATCTTGTCAGTTGCAGCAACAACTAGCTCATTCGTCCGCATGCTAAACAATGCATCAATCCTCAAGAATAGACGATATATTAACGGTCATCACATTCTAGCCGGCCTCTAGCAGTGGCCTAATCTTCTGGTGCTGATCTGAAAGCTCACGTCCACGAGAAAACATAGTAAAACGACATATCGAAACGCTCATGTCGCGAAAACACAATAAAACAACATATCTACACAAACGTGTATCATTGGAATTTCACCCTGGTCAGTCCTCGTCCATGACGAGCTCGTGCTGACCGCAACTCAAGCCATAGCTCTCTCTTCCCGTGCAACCGTGGTAACATAAACCAGAAACCGATATTGATGAGGATAGATCATATGAATGAATAGAGTACTGTGCAAAGAAATATACATCCTAAGGCTTCTTAAGCAGAGTGGTGTATCATAAGTATGCCGCGAAACATACACACATTGTGTCACTCTACTTAAGGCACCTACTCCATCAACCAAGGGCAACCTACGCGACGAAAGTTCGGGTCTAATACCCCCTCGACCAAGTCTAAGTTCCGTAAGGTCAAGCCTAGGTTCCGAAAATATATATATATATATATATATATATATATATATATATATATATATATGCCCTAGACTCCGCATAGTCAAACCTAGACTCGAACCAAGGTTAAACCTAGCGCTATGATACCAACTTTGTCACGACCCGAAATAGCACGTGACTAGCACTTGAATCATGTGAAGTCTATAGGACCCCACCTAATTCAAGTAAGCCAAAATCCCAGAAATCTAAACCATTTGAAAAGAAAGTGAAGGAAAACATATTTAAAAGTTTGCATATAAGTCACTTTGAAAGTCATAGTAAACATTTTTAAAACATCAAGTCTTTTCCAAAAATTTCGGCGGAGTTTCCTTTGTAAATACTGGCCCCAAACGGTTACAACACGCATAATATACATAAGTAATGAATAAGGCATCCCTAAATGGGAGCTAGCTCTTCGCCAATTGACGGAAACAACCACGCAAGCAATATGATATACAACGCCGAAGGGCGAGGATCAAAACTCAGAAAAGTAAAGCACTCAACATCATCACGGAAGCCTGAAAAGCATAATAATACAAGCGCGCGACTCTAAGGTCGAAATAATAAACAACTGGTTTTCTAAGTCTGTCCAAATAATACAAGTCTTGTTGATGGAGTTACTAGATACAACTGAAATAAATACAAATACTACGGTGGTCATGATACAAGTGAACCCACCTACCAAAGAAATCACCCGGAAGGAAGTAGTATGCCAGCAAGCCGCAACGAAACCAGTACGGCAAAACCTGCAAGAAACTGTGGCACAACGGGGGCGTGTTGGTAACTCGTGAGTAGAAAACATCACCGAGAAGAAATCGCATGTATGACTCTCTCCTAGGTCATACCGTAATAATATCCTCAAATGTAAATAACCTGAGACGTCTAATAATGGCAAATCTAATCATCTAAACATAAGTATAATACCAAGTGTTCGTGCCAGTCCCTCAGATAGCAACATGTCACATATATGATGTACGAATCCAATAAGATTGAAAGTGAAATGCATCTTGTACGAGAAAACTGTCTCAGTGAGAATTTTGTATAAAAACCGAAGTGTCATCAATGAAATCAACAGAGAATCCGTGTCAAGCATGGACACAAAATATGTATCCCAATATCTCAATATCTCAATATCTCGGGCTCCGGCAATCCGGACTGGCCCATAACATCAAATCTCAATATTTCGGGCTCCGGCAATCCGGACTGGCCTCGGCCTCCGGCAATCCAGACTGGCCCAAAATCATCAAATCTCACGACTATGTCGGCATCCTCCGAATATCCACCGTGTCACAAATAATCGGTCGGTAGTGCTCCCCTGTCGGGCTTAACGCCATCATCTGCGACCATCTTGCCCCGGGGTACCGCACCGGGTCCACCATGCACCCGCAGACGGTTTATCCACCTCCTCGAATCGGGTGTATGATACTACTCAAGAGCCGAGAAAACTCATGGTGGACACCTCTCACATCATATCACAAGAAAACCACAAATTTCTATCTTTTGAAATGAAAATGAGTTTATAAAATCCTTGCGGTTTCTCCAAATCCAGAAATCTCATGGAAATCCAAAATACCAAAATCGAGAGTCGATAAACAGTGAAATACCGGCATAAAGCCCCATAATATTGCATGACAATGAATATACATACATGCACGGTATCTAAGTAAAGAATGCAATATCTAAACTAGCACAGTAATGATATATCGGAACTATCAGCTAGCAAGCGATATCAATGAAATAATATTCTCTAAAGTGTACGTGACATGGAAATTACCGATGATGATGTGTGTGAGCCGGCAAGCAAGTGTTCGTAGACATACGCATCATCGGTAATGGTGCTGGTGTCCTGACAACATAGGTTCATAATAAGTAAGGAAAACACAAGTACAAGGGTGCAATGCGATAAGAACAACATGAATTTAACGGCAAATGAATAGTAAACACAACATTTAAGAATATACATTTATATATACGAGTCATACAGTTTTGGCATTTGGAATAGTACGAATCGTGGTCTTTAGAAAACAGGGGCTGCGGTGTTTTTAAGAAAATGTGCGTACTTTAAAAAATCCGTAATATCCCTCGCCTCTTCTTTTGAAATATACTCACGATTCGTTAGAATTGAAAATACGTATGACTAGAGCCCAATCTAACATCTACCAAGTAAACTACAGGACGAAGCTAAGAGACTAGTCGAAAGGGTAAGGAAATCCACTTAAGTCCGAGTCGATATATTTAGTAGTCGGTGATCCCGCCTCAATAGTGCCACGTACAAATAAATATATAATACGACATCCTCGAATCAAGAGTGCGGATCAATCATCATATTTAAACATCGTACAGTAAAAATCCATCGCACGACATTCCAAATCGGGGTACGGGTCAATTATCACATATACCTCATTATTAGTATGGTATCATCATCATAATATGCTAAATTAGGGGTACCATTCTACAGTATAGAACATACCGATACCATCAAACATATATCCACGTACGAATGAAATCACATCGCCCATCGATCCTCTATAATATAATGTCGTATCTCATAACACGACCCAATTCACATCACCGATCTTACGGCATCATGTCTAATTGTACGGTTCTTAGGCACTATATGAAGGTTCTACAACGCATCAGACATGCCGTATTTAAAATTTTCAAGTGCCAAACAACCTAAGCAAGGATCTTTACTAGAGAATTAGGGTTATAAAACAACAAGTAAACTACTTTACTTCTAAGTGATAGGGATTACAACCTTTGTAGTCCATTCCTTCACTTCATTAGCTCCGAGTTGAGGTCCCTTTGCTGCGATCATCAAGCTCCCGGACTCTAGAGAGGCTCCACTAGGTGAACGAAGCATCCTCGCTTGAAGACTTCACAATCCAAGATGATATACCTTGAGGAATCACAAACCCAAGCTATCTCTTCACTAATTATGGATTAGTGAAGCTAACACACTAATCTATATGGCTAGTATAGAAGAGGATGGTGAAGTAAGAATTTTGCTCACTTTAGCTATTTTAATTTTCACTATTTTTCATCACATGAAGAAAATCAAGAGAGCAAAATCAATGAAGAAGAAGAAGCTCAAGTGAGAATGAATTGTGATGAGGTTAGAAATGCAACCATGGGTGAGTGTATGTCTCGCTAACTCTTGTAGAGACTAAACCATAGGTTAATTGGTAAGGGTTAGGTTAATAAATATCTTAGGTAAAACAAAAATGGTGGACTTTGTCACTACATCTACAAGCTTCATGCATTTGTCCAAAATCCACCTCATTTTTGAATTACCTTAAATAAATATAAACCCACAATTATCAATAGCATGGTGTATGTCTCATACACCATAGTTGCATGTATAACCTAGCATGTCATAATATATATATATATATATATATATATATATATATATATATATATATATATATATATATATATCACATATATATAATTTGTGACATAAGAAAAGAATACATTAAACATATATCACATATGTGTTAAATGTATCCAAATATGAGAAAATGAAATACTTAAGTGAGCATTATATTAGTTAATGTAATTTAATATATCTAATATATAATTCTACATTAAATTATTAAATCAACACTTGATTTAATAATCCGGTTATATTACATATAACCGACTAATATAATATGTATTATTTTATCGAATCAACACTTGATCCGATAACCCGGCTATATCACATATAACCGGCCGATATCACATATCACGAGAATAGAATACGGTATCACATATCGTATTGTAAGTTTATGTCATGCACCCCACGTGTTCGCGGGGAGGCGGAATATATGAAAAACAATTTATCAAAGCTTCGTAACACGGACTTGAGCACACAGATCGTGTCTTAAACATTACTAGCAAACTACGAGAGGTTTAACTACTCTGATTCGAAGTTATACCTCACGTTACATGTCCTTCGGGTCTTCATGTCTATCCTCCACCTGTCATCGATTCTATGGAACATGGGTACCTCAATGGTCTCCTCGAGTCAAAGACGATCCACCCGAGAGTCTATAGACCGAGCTCCTATCTCGAATCTGAGATAACTGTGGCTTCTAGTTTGCTAATCTAGAAGTCCTAGAGGGTGTAGAGTATTTAGATGGAGTACTTAGTCACTTTAAACCCTAGGATTCTCAACACATGAGAGCTTTTAGGGTTTGATGAAGAAGATAAAGGCTTGAGGAGAGAGAAAGTGTTTTGGATAAATGAATGAACCATTCTCATTTGAAGCATAATAATATCTCACCAAAATAAATATCTAGCTAATATTCATCATGCTTCATTTAATTCACAAGATGAACCATCTAATGAGTCATGGATCATTTAATGAAACTTACACCTCATCTCCTCCACCTCATTTAGTTTAAATCTAAAAAGAAATAAACACAAAGGAGTCACCTCCTTCTAGAAGCTTCCCGACAAATTACGAGACTGCCCCTCCCATCCGTATTTCCGAAAAACACGGATAATATGAGAATGAATAAACCCATCTGTATAATACTAGGATCTGGCTTAAACCAAAGCCCACTAGTATTATTTGCCCGGTCATAGTATGTGCACAAGTGTACGTAAGTGATCGCGGCCCTGCCGTAAAACCATATGGCCCCTACACCTTTTGCCCGGTGCAGGGAAACTCTCTGTGTGGGACTCTAAAGACTCGAGACTACGCTGGCAGTGGGTTTAACCATAGGCCGCAAACGGTACTAGCTGTACGTAACGGTCCCCAGGTAGATGTCGATAAGAAGGACGATGAGAAAACCCATCAGAACTCCTACTGATCCTGTATGTGACAATCTCCGTACAGTTCGGTCTGTTCATCTAGGACTATCGCATATCAGGCCTAGAGGGGCGGTAAATGTCAGACCCCTAATAGCGGTATAAGTCGTGTCTGAGTGTAGCCCATTACACCTTGAGAAACTACTGGAACACCTACCAGTAAATCTCGCTTTCCATGGCCAGGTACTTTGCATAATGGCTCTCCATACACAGCGCGATATCAACCCCCAATACCGGAAGAGATGAATCCTGTCTAACCGCACTGCCTCCAAGTGCTTCAGGACTGCACCCAACTACTACCTGTTTGCACGACTCCTTTGAGCCGTGGTAGGGTAGTTATCTAAGTACAGTAGGAACACACCCGAGGCAAAGTAGCAGTGTCAAGTCGACGGACTAAGCTGTACTCATGTCACCTGGGAACTGCAATCTGACGATAGGTATAATACAAACCTGCATTTCCCGACGAGTCCTGTCCGGTGTACTCGTAACCTAACGAGCACCTGCATACTATCTCCAATACGACGTATTGATGGCTGTGGGACAGACCATCTCCCGACCTGGGATGAGAAGCGTATACACCAGTCTACTCCGGAGTATCCATGCCTCATCTCGATAATCCTACGACCAGGGACCTGTATAGGATGTGCTTATAGACTACCCAACCCCTACTAGTGTGACTACTATCACAACGCTGGTAATCAAGCAAAGATCCTAAGGGCTCTACTAATATGTATAAGCGATATGTTAAAAGAAACACATGCACATATTAAAGTAGATTCAAACCAAGTAGCAAACTGCCATTTTTAGCAAGACTGTCAATACAACTGTGAATATCCCAAGCTTCCATTAAGTAATATACAATCCAGAATGATACAATAATGGCCTCTAGGGTATATACACTAACAATCTCCTACTTGCACTAGGGCCGTGTAATGGCATATCGCAGACTTATCATCTCGAATAGCCTCTCGAACTGCGTCTGAGGAATGGCCTTTTTGAATGGATCAGAGTGTTATTCTCCGTATCTACTTTCTTCACCTCGATCTCCCGGCGATCTACGATCTCCCTGATCAGGTGATACCGCCTTAAGATGTGTCTGGACTTCTGATGGGACCTGGGCTCCTTCGCTAAAGCTATAGCGCCGTTGTTTTCGCAATAGAGAGGTATTGGATCAACACTGGTAGGAACCACCTGAAGTTCTGTGAGGAACTTCTTCATCCAGACAGCTTCTTTTGCGGCATCGCAAGCAGCTATGTACTCCGCTTCCATCGTCGAGTCAGCAACGGTATCTTGCTTGGAGCTCTTCCAATAGACCGCCCCTCCATTGAGAGTAAAGACATAACCCGACATGAACTTGGAGTCATCCTTGTCACTCTGGAAGCTGGAGTCAGCAAAGGCCTCGATCTGGAGGTCTTTTCCTCCATACACCAAGAATATCTCCTTAGTCCTCCTCGGGTACTTGAGAATGTTCTTTACTGCTATCCAGTGCTTCTCCCCTGGGTTGGACTGTTACCGGCTTACAACGCTCAATGCGTATGCTACATCTGGTCTGGTACACAACATCTCATACATTATAGAGCCTACAGCAGAAGCGTAGGGTATAATCGACACGCGAGCCCATTCCAAATCAGTCTTAGGAGACATCTCTTTGGAGAGGGTGATTCCGTGACAAGCCTGTAGGTTACCGCGCTTAGAATCTTCCGTACTGAATCTTTTCAATATGGTGTCTATGTACCTGGACTGTGAAAGTCCCAACATCCTATTTGATCTATCACGATAGATCTGGATCCCGAGAATGTAGGTGGGATCTCCTAGGTCCTTCATGGAGAACTTCTGTGACAAAAATCATTTGACTGAAAGTAGCATAGGAATATCATTTCCTATTAGGAGAATGTCATCCACAGACAAGACAAGGAATACTACAGTTCTCCCTACAATCTTACTGTATATGCATGGTTCATCTGGATTTTTGATAAAGTCGAATTCTTTGACATTATCATCAAAACAAATGTTCCAACTCCGCGATGCCTGCTTTAGTCCATAAATGGACTTAAGCAACTTGCACACTTTACCGCTGCTCCCACTCTGAATGAATCTCTCTGGTTGATCCATATAGACGCACTCTTCCAAATTACCATCTAGAAAAGCAGTCATTACGTCCATCTGCCAGATCTCATAATCGTGGAAGGCAGCAATGGCAAGAAGGTGTAACAACTCAATTTTTGGTGTACAAAAATTTGCTTTAAAATTAATGTATACTTGGAGTATTTACTTCTGTTGTTATCACTTTAAGTATTTAGTTCTCTCCTTAATTAGAAGAAGGAGCTTGTAGCTCATTGGTAATACCTTGCATTGCTGAACCAAGCCACCATAGTTCAAATCCCATACCTCATATTATTTTTTTATTTTATTTTGTTTTAATTTTTTTTAGAAGTACAACATTCAACACGTGATAAGTCCAAATTTTCCCACTACACCTAAAAAACTAAATGTACCAGAGACTACATCAGACGACCCCCCACCTCCCAAGCCGTTGACCGGCCTGACTCGGCCGAGTCGGCCGGCGAACCGGCCGACTCGGGACAGCGCCGCCGGTCGGCCGAGTCGTCAATATAAAAAATGTGCCTTTTGAGCTTCTATACCCCCTGCATACTTTAAATGTTCAGATCGTTTCCAGAGACTTTGAATACCTCTTTTACTCCATTTTTAATGAATTTTCATATATTTTTATATTTTTTAATTTAAAACTCTTCACCTACCCTAACCCTATAAATACCAACCCTACATACTACCCCCCTCACCCCAAAACTCTGAGCCAACTATCAAGAATTCACTAGAAACCTTGTGTGCAATCGAAGTGAGCGAAAGGCGAAGCTCCGGCGAATTCTCCGGCGGAAATTCCGACGACGACTCTAGGAGCTCCCGGCGACGAAACGACGCACCGGCGACTCCTCCCAATCCTTCTCCCTCTCATGGTTGTCCTAAACCCGTAAGTCCCATTTATAACTTCTCTATTCTATTCTAGAAATATGGAATTATAAAACCCGACGGAATCGGGACAAATCCGATTTCTGATTCGGATTCTTTATAAAACCTCACTTTTCTTCAATAAAATCATGCTTAAACCAATTCATGTTGACTATTAAACATTAATCAACCATATTGATCAAGTTTCAAATCAAAAGTAATTGCTAGTTCATTTTACTGTATTTTCATTTAAATGCCACATAGTTTCAATTCTACATATAACATCACAAAACTTGTTATACCTTTAAGTAGATCATGAGGTAATGACATACCTCCTCACACAATTATATGCAACATAGCACAATACCCTTGGGAATATAGAATATGGGAAAACGACACATTTTCATATAAATACCATTTACTTAATAAAACTGTTTTCTAAAGGATTTAGTATTTTTACAAATCTTTTCAAAGCGCCGCTACAACCCATTTTGGGGAACCCGTGTAAGTCCATGTCAAGCACCCCACAAACTTGCGGGGAGGAGGAATATATGAAAAACGATTATCAAAGCTTCGTAACACGGACTTGAGCGCATGAATCGTGTCTAAACCGTTACTAGCAAACTACGAGAGGTTTAACTACTCGGATTCGAAGTTATACCCCACGTTACTTGTCCTTTGGGTCTTCATCGCTGTCCTCCACTCCCCGTAGGCTCCTTGGAACATCGGCACCTCAACGGCCTCCTCGAGTCAAAGACGATCCACCCGAGAGCTCCTACGCCAAGCTTGATCTCTAACTTGAGATAACTAGGTTCCTCAAAGTGTTAATCTAAGCTACCTAGGGGATATAGAGTGAGGTATGGATGTATTAGTCTAGCTAACCCTTGATCTCAACACATGAGAGGTTAGGGTTAGGGTTTCAAGAATGAGAGAGCTTGAGGAGAGAGAAGGTGATGATAAGAATGAATATGAATAATGAGCTCATTTGAATTTAACAACCATAACAATTTATCAAATAAATAATATAAAGGATTAATCATCATGGTTGATTCATTCACCTTGTGTGATTCATCATATGACTCATTAACTAATTAATGCATCATTTAATACCATGGATGAATCAAACAAATGAGTCATTAAGCAATAAATGCTTATTCCACCATAACCCCAAAGTCACCATGCTTTTAGATGCTTCCCGAAAAATTACGAGAACGCCCCTCCAATCCGTGAAAACACGGAAAAACTTTAGACTGTATAAATCCAATAACCTGATACTAGAATCTGGCTTAAACCAAAGCCGGCTAGTAAAAACTGTCCGAACGGCGCACGTGCGTTTAAACATGTATGCGTCCTAACCCTTGTCGTAAAACCATATGAACTCTATATCGTTTCGCCTGGAGCAGGAAAACTCTCTATGTGGGACTCTAAAGACTCGACACTACGCTAGCAGTGGGTTTAACCACAGACCGCAAGCGGCACTAGCTGTACGTAACGGTCCCCAGGTAGATGTCGATAAGAAGGCCGATAAGGAAACCCATCCGAACTCCTACTGAGCCTGATGTGACAATCTCCGTACAGTCCGGTCTGTTCGTCTAAGACTATCGCATATCTAGCCTAGGGGGCGGCAAGCGTCAGTCCCATAATAGAGGTATAAGTCATGTCGGAGCGTAGCCCATTACACCCTGAGAAACTACTGGAACCCACCAGTAAATCTCGCTTGCCCTGGCCAGGGACTTTGCGTAATGGCTCTCTGACACAGTGCGATATCAACTCCCAATACCGGGAGAGTCGAATCCTTTCTAACCGCCATTGCCTCCAAATGCTCGGGACTGCACCCAACTGCTACCTGTTTGCATGACATCTTTGAGCCGCGGTAGGGTAGCAATCTAAGAACAGTAGGAAAAGCACGAGTCGAAGTAGCAGTGTCAAGTCTGCGGACTATCCTGTACTCATATTACCTGGGAACTGTTAACTGATGACGGGTATAATACCAACCAACAGTTCCCCTACGAGTCATGTCCGGTGTACCCGTAACCTAACGGGCACCTGTATACTATCTCCAGTACGACGTACTGATGGCTGTGGGACAGACCATCTCTCTACATGGGATGAGAAGCGTACACACTAGTCTACTCTCGAGTATCGATGCCCAGTCTCGATAATTCTACGACTAGGGACAAGTATAGGATGTTGCTTATAGACTACCCAGCCCCCACTAGTGTGACTGCCATCACAACGCTGATAATCAAGCAAAGATCCTATGGGCTCTACTAATATGTATAAGTGATACGTTACAAGAAACATATGCACATATTAAAGTAGATACAAACCAAGTAGCATACTACCATTTTTAGCAAGACTGTATATACAACTGTGAATATCCCAAGCTTCCATTAAGTAATATACATACAAGTATGATACAATAATGGCCCCTAGGGCATATACACTAACAATCTCCCACTTGCACTAGGGCCATGAGCTGTCATATCGTAGACCTATCATCTCGAATAGCCTCTCGAACTGCGTCTGAGGAATGGCCTTTGTGAATGGATTAGCAATGTTATTCTCCATCTCTACTCTTTTCACCTCGATCTCCCAGTGATCTACGATCTCCTTAATCAGGTGATACCGCCTTAAGATGTGTCTGGACTTTTGATGGGACCTGGGTTCCTTCGCTAAAGCTATAGCGTCGTTGTTGTCACAATACAGAGGTATAGGATCAACACTGGTAGGAACCACCTGAAGTTCTATGAGGAACTTCTTCATCCAGACAGCTTCTTTTGCGGCATCGCAAGCAGCTATGTACTCCACTTCCATTGTTGAGTCAGCAACGGTCTCCTGCTCGGAACTCTTCCAACAGACCGCCCCTCCATTGAGGGTAAAGAAATAAACCGACATGGTCTTGGAGTCATCCTTGTCACTCTGGAAGCCGGAGTCGGCAAAGGCCTCGATCTGGAGGTCTTTTCCGCCATACACCAAGAACATCTCCTTAGTCCTCCTCAGGTACTTGAGAATGTTCTTTACTGCTATCCAGTGCTTCTCCCCTGGGTTTGCCTGATACCGGCTTACAACGCTCAATGCGTATGCTACATCTGGTCTGGTACATAACATCGCATACATTATAGAGCCTACCGCAGAAGCGTACGGTATAATCGAGATGTGATCCCTTTCCAAATCAGTCTTGGTAGACATCTCTTTGGAGAGGGTGATTCCATGACAAGCCGGTAGGTTACCGCGCTTAGAATCATCCATACTTAATCTCTTCAATATGGTGTTTATGTACCTGGACTACGAAAGTCCCAACATCCTCTTTGATCTATCACGATAGATCCGGATCCCCAGAATGTAGGTGGAATCACCCAGGTCTTTCATGGAGAATTTATGTGACAAGAATCTTTTGACTGACTGTAACATAGGAATATCATTTCCTATTAGGAGAATGTCATCCACGTACAAGACGAGGAATACTATAGCTCTCCCTACAATCTTTCTGTATATGCATGGTTCATCTGGATTTTTGATAAAGTCAAATTCATTGACAGCATCATCAAAACAGATGTTCTAACTCCGAGATGCTTGCTTTAGTCCATAAATGGACTTAAGCAACTTGCATACTTTACCGCTGCTCCCACTCTTATTGAATCCCTATGGCTGATCCATATAGACGCTCTCTTCCAAATTTCCATTTAGAAAGGCTGTCTTTACGTCCATCTGCCAGATCTCATAATCGTGGAAGGCAGCAATAGCAAGAAGGACCCTAATGGATTTTAGCATAGATATTGGAGAAAAGGTTTCGTCATAGTCCAAATCAGGTCTTTGACGGAAACCCTTTGCAACAAGTCTAGTTTTATAGGTTTCAACCTGTCCATCTACACCAATCTTCTTTCTGAAGATCCATTTGCACCCTACGGGTTCTACCCCATCTGGAGCAAAGTCCAAAGTCCATACTTTGTTAGTGTATATGGACTCTATTTCGGTCCGCATTGCATCCAGCCATTTTACCGAGTCTCCGCTCTGAATGGCCTGCTGGAAGCTAGTAGGGTCATCATCATCAATGACACAATCCTCTCTATCCCCATCTATGAGAAAACCGTAGTATCTCTCAGGTGGATGAGACGGCCTACTACTCCTGCGGAGGGGTGCGGAAATATCCTGTTCTTCTTGAACTACTGGTTCTACCATACTTTCAGTAACAGTTTGTGGTTCTGGAATTTCTTCCAGTTCTATTTCGCTCCCATTTGTTTCCTTTTCTAAAAAATGATGTTCTAGAAAATGGGCATTACGAGAAACAAAAACCTTTTGTTCCTCTGCGTAATAGAATAGATACCCCCTGGAGTTCTTTGGATATCCCACAAACTTACACTGTACTGATCGTGCCTCGAGCTTGTCCGCATGCTGCTTTTTAACAAAAGCTGGACATCCCCAAATTTTTAGATACTGAAGATAGGGTTTCTTCCCACTCCACATCTGATATGGTGTGGTAGGTACAGTCTTGGTAGGAACTATGTTCAAAAGATATGTAGATGATTCTAGTGCATATCCCCAGAATGATCGCGGTAACTCAGTCTTACTCATCATGGAACTAACCATATCCAATAGGGTTCGATTCCTCCTTTCTGATACATCGTTGTGTTGTGGTGTGTATGTAGGAGTAAGCTGAGAGAGAATACCATTCTCTTTTAAGTAACCCAGGAACTCGGCACATAAGTATTCACAACCTCGATCAGATCTCAGTGTCTTGATACTTTTGCCGGTTTGGTTTTCCACTTCATTCTTGTATTCTTGGAATTTCTCAAAGGCCTCGGATTTATGCTTCATTAAGAAGACATATCCATACCAAGAGAAATCATCAGTAAAAGTAATGAAGTAGGAATAACCTCCTCGCGCATGTATAGACATTGGACCGTACACGTCACTGTGTACGAGTCCCAAGAGCTCGCTTGCTCTTACTCCATGTCCAGTAAACGGAGTTTTTGTCATCTTTCCTATGAGACAAGATTCACAAGTAGCATAAGATTGATATTCGAACGGTTTCAAATATCCTTTTTTTTGTAACTTAGTTAACCTTCTCTCATTGATGTGACCTAGTCTACAATGCCTTAAGAAAGCCTGATTTAATTCCGGAGACTTTCTTTTAAGTGTGTTCTGGACATTGAAAACCTGAGCTTGACTCAATATGTATATGCCGTTATCTAATGTACCGGACCCAATCAAAACTTGATTTAGGTGGATGTGAACTACATCGCTTACGAATGTAAAATCATATCCCTCTCTCGAAAGTGAGGATACTGATATGATATTATAAGTCATACTAGGTACATACAGACAGTTACGTAGAATCAATATCTGCCCACTTGTCAATCCTAGGTGATATTCTCCCACGGATTCAGCGTCCACGCTCATTCCGTTTGCAACTCTGAGAGACAAATCACCTACCTTTATAACTCTACGGTTTCTCAAAGCATGTAATGAATTACAGATATGAGATCCTGCTCCGGTATCTAGTACCCAGGAAGTAGAGTTAATTGACAAACAGTTCTCAATTACAAACACACTTGAGGCTGAAGCCACAACATGCTTCGTATCCTGGCTACTGGCTTCTAAAGCCCTGCAATCTTTCTGCCAATGCCCAATCCCATAACAGTAGGAACGCTCCTCTTTTACTACATTCAGTCCTGAAACTTTTGCCCTTCTCTTTCTTTCTTCTTCCCTGGTTTCCTTCAGGGTAGAAGGCAGAGACTGTAGAATCAAGTCAGTATCTGACTTGTTTCCCAACGTGGTCTCCAGGTCCTGGAGCTCATCAATATAGCTAGTCATTGTAAGGACGTTGTCCCGTACAAATGACCCGACGGCCAACCTCGCTTGAATTAGTTCGGTCGAGGTCTCATATCTTGCGATATGAGATTGCTCTCCATATAAATCATTGTTATGGAGATAGATGGAAACTGAGTCCATCTTCTCGTGCTGCTTCTGGTATACACCATCAACTGAAGCTAATACGAGGCACTTGGCTTCCGCTTTATCCTTTTCCCTTGTCTGACGGATATCAATATCCGTGACGGCGGAAACTGGACCTGGGACGGCGGGATCTTGAGTAGTAATAGGGTGGTCTTGCTTATCATAGGCAATGGACATCTGGACAGACCTTTGCCAGTCATATAAGTTAGATTCAGTCAATTTGTTATCTAGATGTAACCTAGTCGTGGTCACAAGGTCGCTGCAATTAAGAGAGAGAGAAGAAAACACTTTTAGCATGATGCTCTTGCAAGTTTAGAGTTGTTTTTAATTTATATAAACAGGATGGCTCCCGCTGTTTCTTTAATCGCTCCTCAAACCAAAAAGGAAGAACTAGCCAGGACTATTCTCATTGTACAATACTTGCTTAACCGTTCAGCCAGGTCAGTGTCGATACTTCGAGGGAGGTTTTCCAACGCTTTCGCGAAGTTCCTTAATTGAAGAACCTCTTTTCTCTAGGGGCGTAACCCCGCTGAAACCTTTCTAGGCACCTACTTGGTTTATAGCATTGATCGTTAAAGAAACGAATCTCCTGATAAGTAGTATATACTCACAGAAGGATCGGGATCCAAAATATCATCGTATGATAATGTTGAAGGAGTCCTACCAACATTCATCAAACTCCAAAATGGTATGCATCTATCTGCAAATTTCAGTTTCTTTAGAAATTCCCGATATAAATTTTTTCCCCATGCTCTTATGACCTTGGCGTTAGGTCAAAATGTCATAAGTCATATGTCAAGTTCTACCCATCATTATCCTTGTTAATTTGAACCCATCCGTACATATCCTTGACGTTAGCCCAAAATGATAATACGACTGTCCCAAACTAACACATCTATTTATGCAACAAATGAATACCCAGCATCTACCAAACACTATGCCTTGGCGTTAGGTCAAAATACATAGCTTGAATACTACTGAATACCCAAATGAAATGACCGAGGGCTACGAATGGTTTTGGCAAAAACCGTGAACGTAGTGAACTTGATATAACCGAAGGAACCTGCTAGTTTTTTAAAAGGAGTGGTTAAAGCTCCGCAATTAGAAATTCTTCTCCCTTTTTAAAATAACCGAGTGGTTTCTTTTAAATTTGTTCCAACGATTAAACTTTGGTTTATTCTCTTTGCATTATAATAATGCGTCCCATCATTTATCCTATCGTTGCAAAAAACAACGAAAATACCATGTCCTCTTATGCCATCCGCATTCGCCACTGGGTCCCGTCATCACGCGTTAGGTTACTTAACTAACGACGGAGCGGGGGCTGGGCTAGCGCAGGTGTAAAACATAAGTGACGTCTAATAGCTATCATATATAGATATTGTACATTCGTCAGACGTAATAATAAGCATTCCAGATCACTGATGAACTTTATTGGATATGCAAGCAATCCGCGTTTGCTTTGAGCCTGCAACAAAAGACGGATTACACAGTTGTGATGAATAGCTATTATCCCACCCTAGACCCCTACGGGTACGACAAACTACCCGCCAAGTACCCGAAGTGAAGCGGTCTCCCTCAACAACGTGAGTAGGCCACTAAACACTTCGACGTACCCGGTAGTTTGTGTACCCCACCTTGGGTCTATCCTAGGAGCAAAAACAGTAAAAAGAAATAATACAACGGTGGCTACAACCGCAACCTGAATGCGCCCCGCAAAAGAATATTACATCATATTACATTTACATCGAATGAATGAATATTAAACCCATATCAAACCCCGGCTAATCATCACAACACTCCAATCAAGTCCATATGCACAAACAGTAAACATTACAGAAATGTGCAACCCCCTGCCAACCGACATACTAGCAGTTAGGGGAGGTTTACGAACACATTAAACATTACAGATAAAAACCCGATTAGCAAATAAGTTAGAACATCGATCGACAACCTCTTCCCGTGTCTACCCCAAAAGCAAGCCAGCACAGAAGAAACCTGGGTAGAAACAGAATATACAGGAAACCAAAACACCAAAAAATATGAATTACTGAGCAAATCTGAGTCAACTCGGAGTTGACTCGGCGCCGGATCCGCGGCCAAAAGCACTATCTTGCAGCGGATCCACGGCCATCTAACCGAGTTGCAATCTCGTATTTTTCCAGAATTCTTATATTCCCCTGCTGTGAATTTTAAAGCATATCAAATATTTTTTTTCGACACGTTTAAAATTAACAGAAACTGATAGGGGGTTCGGGGTGTTGTTTTCGCGTTTTCTGACGATCGAATTTCTAATTAGTTGCTAACAAGCTAGTAATGGTTTAGTTGGCTCTGATACCACTATAAGTCCATGTCACGCACCCACGAACTTGCGGGGAGGCGGAATATATGAAAAACAATTATCAAAGCTTCGTAATACGGACTTGAGCGCATGAATCGTGTCTAAACCGTTACTAGCAAACTACGAAAGGTTTAACTACTCGGATTCGATGTTATACTTCACGTTACTTGTCCTTCGGGTCATCATCGCTGTCCTCCACTCCTCGTAGGCTCCTTGGAACATCGGCACCTCAACGGCCTCCTCGAATCAAAGACGATCCACCCGAGAGCTCCTACGCCAAGCTTGATCTCTAACTTGAGAAAACTAGGTTGCTCAAAGTGCTAATCTAAGCTACCTAGGGGATATAGAGTGAGGTTATGGATATATTAGTCTAGCTAACCCTTGATCTCAACACATGAGAGGTTAGGGTTAGGGTTTCAAGAATGAGAGAGCTTGAGGAGAGAGAAGGTGATGATAAGAATGAATATGAATAATGAGCTCATTCGAATTTAACAAACATAACAATTTATCAAATAAATAATATAAATGATTAATCATCATGGTTGATTCATTCACCATGTGTGATTCATCATATGACTCATTAACTAATTAATGCATCATTTAATACTATGGATGAATCACACAAATGAGTCATTAAGCAATAAATGCTTATGCCACCTTAACCCCCAAGTCACCATGCTTCTAGAAGCTTCCCGGAAAATTACGAGAACGCCCCTCCAATTCGTGAAAACACGAAAAAACTTTAGACTGTATAAATCCAATAACCCGATACTAGAATCTGGCTTAAACCAAAGCCGGCTAGTAAAAACTGTCCGAACGTCGCACGTGCGTTTAAACACGTATGCGTCTGAACCCTTGTCGTAAAACCATACGACCTCTATATCGTTTCGCCGGGAGCAGGGAAACTCCCTGTGCGGGACTCTAAAGACTCGACACTACGCTTGTAGTGGGTTTAACCACAGACCGCAAGCGGCACTAGCTGTACGTAACTGTCCCCAGGTAGATGTCGATAAGAAGGCCGATGAGGAAACCCATCCGAACTCCTACCGAGCCTGATGTGACAATCTCCGTACAGTCCGGTCTGTTCGTCTAAGACTATCGAATATCTAGCCTAGGGGGCGGCAAGCGTCAGTCCCCTAATAACGGTATAAGTCGTGTCGGAGCGTAGCCCATTACACCCGGAGAAACTACTGGAACCTACAAGTAAATCTCGCTTGCTCTGGCCAGGGACTTTGCGTAATGGCTCTCTGACACAGCGCGATATCAACTTCTAATACCGAGAGAGGCGAATCCTTTCTAACCGCCACTGCCTCCAAGTGCTCGGGACTGCACCCAACTGCTACCTGTTTGCACGACTCCTTTGAGCCGTGGTAGGGTAGCAATCTAAGAACAGTGGGACACACTCGAGGCGAAGTAGCAGTGTCAAGTCTTCGGACTTTGCTGTACTCATGTCACCTGGGAACTGTTAACTGACGACGAGTATAATACCAACCAACAGTTCCCCAGCGAGTCCTGTCCGGTGTACCCGTAACCTAACGAGCACCTGTATACTATCTCCAGTACGACGTACTGATGGCTATGGGACAGACCATCTCCCCAACTGGGATGATAAGCGTACACACTAGTCAACTCTGGAGTATCGATGCCCAGTCTCGATAATCTTACGACTAGGGACAAGTATAGGATGTTGCTTATAGACTACCCTGCCCCCACTAGTGTGACTGCCATCACAACGCTGGTAATCAAGCAAAGATCCTATGGGCTCTACTAATATGTATAAGTGTTACGTTACAAGAAACATATGCACATATTAAAGTAGACACAAACCAAGTAGCATACTACCATTTTTAGCAAGACTGTATATACAACTGTGAATATCCCAAGCTTACATTAAGTAATATACATACAAGTATGATATAAAAATGGCCCCTAGGGCATATACAATAACAACCCATTCGGGATGATGCGGATTATCGCACATCCTCGGGCTTAGTAGTGCGAGATTCAGACCTCCGCAAGGAGCATTCGGTCTCGATAGATTTAAAATACGACATCTTAAGAAAAGGAGATTTTTAGAATATAAAATATATATTATGACTATTTTTGTATAAATATATGTATATTTATCATTAAAATACATATTTTGTTATGATATAAATATTCCACCTTTTTCTAAAAATCACAAGAATCAATTTACCTTAAAATACCATGAATTTCATACAAAACCAATATTACAAATAAATACCAATTATTATGAAAATAGAATATTTTCACTAGAAATATCACAATATAAAATCTACATTCATTACAACTCTAAAGACGATTAATAAATACTTGGGGTATAATTTGAAAACTATACGAGAGTGTTTTTACATAAAGAAAAACCCCTTAAGTTCTATAATTTACCCTAAGGATCCTAGTAAATATAGGTTTAAGAGGGACCAATCTCTTGAGCCTCAGGGAGCCGAAGAAGTGGGTTCTTGCCTATCTAAGGTAGACAACTTAACAACGGTGTTATCAATACGGTAATCGTCTTTGAAAAAGACACAAATCCTGCCGCCCATGTGCAGCGGTTACTGATAACATCAAAACAATCAAGACTTCAATTTACTTTTCTAAATGTCTGACTCAGTTTGAGTCTCATTAAAATCTAACTTGAATATGATTCAAGTAAAATCTACAATCTACAATCTACAATATTCTGATTCAACATGAATCCCTATATTCAATCTATTCAATACATTCAATCAATATTGACCGAACCGAACCATGGATATACATCCATTTACTTGATTCTCCAGTTATTCCATTTACATGATTATACAGTTACATCCGTTTACTGATATCATGGTTACGGTCAGTCATCCAAGACAAACAATACAATAAAAACACTATCGGGTTTAAGGGGTAGATTGGTACGGAAGGTGTTAAAAGTGGCACGAGACAGTAAAATTAAGACACCTAACCTATATTTCGTTGCTGTTGTACCATGGCTTAACGGTTCCTTGTACATTCCGTTTGCCCTGATCTATAGCATATAGAGACCCCTCTCGTATACACTGGCATCCTTCTGTACCAAACTACAAACAACAGCGTTAACACAACATTACAACAATATTATACAACTTTAACAGACACCTTCTTATTCTGTCTATTCTATTTCTCCCTTATCTTTGGGACTTTCCGAGCGACCTGTTCGCCGACGACATTCTCTTTCTTTCTTCTTTGAATGTCGTCAGGTGATCTAGACACTTCAGATATCGAGCCCACTGCTGAAGACTTGGACCAGTTCAGTGAAGACCCCGAACTCTAGTCATTGTACACTTCCCATTCAGTACTTTTCATTTTTGTTATGCCATTGTTTAGGCATTGCTTTATTTCAGTTGTATTTACTTTCCATGCATTGTACAGAAAGAATGTGAATAAATAAAGTTTTTGTTTTTATTATATCTTGTCTCTTGTACTTTACTTTTATATTGCATAGATACGCTTAGCGTATTAACTTCACAGTAAATACATAGCGGCCTCGTCGCGTCCTCTGCCCGTATACTGGGAAGCGGGGCGTGACAGGTTTTGTTGGTGGCCCATGCTGGTTAGAGCTGTATAGAACCATATTATGCAGTTCTGTTCTGCATGAACAACCTAAGTAATATAACACAAGAACCAGCAACTAAAACATTCTTTACAATTCATGTTCCTTGAATCTTATCATCTGTCCTAACCCAAATTTTTCTTCAAGATTATGGATTCCCCAAACAACACAAGCGCCAACTTCAAGAACACTCCACCTCCACTACCAATCGTTCCTACTTTTCCTGCTCCACCCACCAAGCAAATCGTTCTGCTTGAGGCGATCCGCAGCCTCCTTGAGGGACAGCAGCAGCTTTTGAACCGTCCCGAGACTGACGCACCTGGGATAAAGCAATTCAGAGGTTTGCATCACAAACAGTTCTCCGGAAAAGGAAGCCCACTTGAAGCTGAGGAATGGGCACAGAGCATAAAAGATGATCTGGCGGCAGCACAAGTGCCATACATAGCTTGGGTACGTGTGGCGAAACTGCAGCTCACGGACAATGCTCGCAACTGGTGGAAGGAGGAAGAAAGCCGTCTTGAACAGCCTATAGAATGGAAGACATTTCTCGATAAGTTTGACGCGAAGTACTTTCCTGTGACTGCCAGGTTCGACATGGAACATCAGTTTATTCATCTACAACAAGGTTCTATGTGGGTCAAGTCAGTAGATGAGTATGACGCTGAATTCACCATGCTCAGTCGGTAAGATATGTCACAATAGTTCAATTTTTTAAATATCACATACTACACAGCTAACACAATCCTTTACACAGATTCGCGGCACACTTGATACCGACGGACGAGATCAGAGCCTGTCGCTTTCAACAAGGCTTGGACACGGAAATTCAGGCTGCTCTAGCCACAGGGAAATTTCCGACCCATGAGGATGCTCTGGAAGCTGCCCGCAGTTATGAGGCAGTGATAAAAGCAAGGGGCAGACCTCAGTCTGTAGGAGTTAAACGCCCTGTCAACCAGATGATAGGAGGAGCCTCGCCCATGCCACCTTTTGTGCCAAGGCAGCCCGGAGTACCGAACCATCATCCCAGCCCAGGCTTTTGTACCTACTGCAAGAGACCTGGACATGTGATGCAAGATTTCCAGCGAGCCAACCGTCTTTGCTTAGTCTGTGGCTCAGCTGCTCATGATATTGGGTCTTGTCTGCTTGGACAAAATCCAATTGCTGCACCCAAGCCAGCAAACACTTATCCACAGCGCTCAGCCATCCAAGCCCCTGCTCCAAGACTTGCACTACCTGCACCACCCAAAGGACCACAAGCTGCACCACCTCCTCGTCAGTTCTATCAAGCTCAAAGGAACGTTCCAAGGAATGATCCTCAGGCCAGGAGGAATGTACCAAGGCGCCAGGCTTTCACGATGACAGTGGAAGAAGCTGAGGCCACTGGCCAAGTTATCACTGGTAACCCTTTCTTTCTCAAAATTTCTTTCAGTCTTGATATTTATCCTACATACTTTTCCTATACCTAAAACATATCCCACATACCTTAGGTAAAATCTTAGTATCCTCAATACCTGCACTAGCACTGTTTGATACTGGAGCATCTCACTGCTTTATGTCGCAACGGTTTGTTCGAACCCATGCGATTCCAGTCTCATCGCTTGTGTCCAGCTGGAATGTCAGTTCCGGAAATGGCGTTCTAAAGGAAACAATGGGATACAGCTTGTGTCCGGTAGTCGTTTGCAGCAGAGAATTTTATGCTGACTTCAAAGTGCTGGACATACCGAACTTCGATGTGGTTCTAGGTATGGATTGGCTTGGAACTTTTTATGCTACCGTCGACTGTCGTCAAAGGAGGGTAGTATTCGAGATTCCCGATCATCCGGTCTTCTATTTCAAAAGCGGAGACTGTACCCTAGATCCATGTACCTACAAAGCAAAGCTAAGGGAAGCAGTAGTTGCAGCAGCTCAAGCGAAGGAAAAATCAAGACCAAATGTGGTTCGAGAGTTCGACAATGTGTTTCCTGACGATATATCAGGTTTGCCTCCCGATCGAGCTCTTGAATTCAGCATTGATTTAGTATCAGGAGCACAACCGGTGATCAAAGCACCTTATCGACTAAGTCCGGAAGGGTTGAAGGAAGTTCGAACACAGTTTGACGAATTATTGGCGAAAGGATGGATTCGTCCCAGCACTTCAAGTTGGGGATCACCTATACTACTTGTGAAGAAGAATGAAGGTTCATACAAAATGTGCATCGATTACAGAGCCTTGAACGAAGTCACTATAAAGAACAAGTATCCACTCCCGCACATCGAAGATTTATTCGATCAGTTAAGTGGATCTTATGTTTTCTCTAAATTGGATCTTCATTCAGGTTATGATCAAGTGAAGGTCAAGGAAGCTGATATTCATAAAACAGCTTTCAGAACTCACTATGGACATTACGAATTTCTAGTGATGCCATTGGAGTGACCAACGCACCAGCAATATTCATGAACCTAATGAATCAAGTTTACCGGGAGTACATAGACAGGTTTGTTGTCATCTTCATCGACGACATCCTGGTGTATTCAAGGAGTCGGAAAGAGCATGCAGAGCACCTACGAATTGTCCTGGAAACTCTTCGACAACATCAGCTCTATGCCATGTACAGCAAGTGCGAGTTTTGGCTAAAGCAAGTTGGTTTTCTTGGACATATCGTATCAGGAGAAGGAATCTCTGTGGATCCAGTGAAGGTTTCAGCAGTCAGCGAATGGCCTACACCAAAGTCAGTGAAGGACATTCGGAGTTTCATGGATTTAGCTGGATATTACAGAAGATTTATTGAAGGCTTTTTAAAGATAGCAACACCCCTGACCAAGCTCACACGTAAAGATGAAGATTTTGTGTGGTCAGAAGCATGCGAACAAGCTTTCGTAGAACTCAAGTCAAGGTTGACTTCAGCGCCTATTCTCGTCATACCGGATCAATCTGGAGGATTCGAAGTGCATTACGATGCATCCTGTAAGGGATTAGGATGTGTTCTACATCAGCACGGGAAGGTTGTGGGTTATGTTTCAAGACAACTGATGATTCATGAGCGCAATTATCCAACGCATGATCTGGAGTTGGAAGCCGTCATCTTTGCTCTCAAGATTTGGCTCCATTATCTAATTAGTGAACGAGTGAATAATACACAGATCACAAGAGCCTGAAATATGTGTTTACTCAGAAAGAGTTGAATATGCGGCAGAGAAGATGGTTAGAACTCATGGCGGATTTTGACATCAACTTACAATATCACCCAGGGAACGTGAATGTGGTACCTGATGTTACTCGTCAACCATTATTGATGAATCTCACCGCTCAGTGGAAGCTTCAACAAGACTTGCATCAGATGAAAATTGAAGTAGTCATGCCAGGTAATGCTTCAAGTTTGATGAATTTACAAGTTCAATCAACTATTGTCAATTAGATTAAAGCGGCTCAAGCAAGTGAAGCTAAGTTGCAAAAGATCAGAGAACAAGTGGAGAATGGACTCAGAACAGACTTCATAATCCATGAAGATGGATCTTTGAGATACGGCAGCAGATTGTGTGTACCAAAAGGTCCTGTTCGGGAAGAGTTAATAAAAGAAGCTCACAACTCTCCCTGTTCAGTACACCCTGGATGTACCAAAATGTACAAAGATCTACGTCAGAATTATTGGTGGCATGGAATGAAGCGTGAAGTTGCCAGAAGCGTCGCAAAATGCTTGGTGTGTCAGCAAGTAAAGGCTGAACATCACAGGACATCTGGACTACTTCAACCGTTACCAATCCCAGAATGGAAGTGGCAACACATCACGATGGATTTTGTGACTACTCTTCCTCGCAGCACAAAGGGTAACGATGCCGTATGGGTCATTGTGGATCGACTCACAAAGTCGAATCACTTTATCCCATTTCGAGTTGGCCAATCAACTGAGACACTAGCAAAGAAGTACATGGAGGTAATAATATATTTAAAGATTTAAACTCTTCATAATGTACTATCTCTGATACCCATGAACTCATACAGGAAATTGTGAGACTTCATGGAGTACCGGTCTGCATTGTCTCCGATCGTGACACTAGGTTCCGATCGCAATTTTGGCAGAGTCTGCAAGCAATCTTGGGAACAAGTCTGAACTTCAGCACGGCTTATCATCCACAAACAGATGGTCAGTCTGAGCGAACTATTCAGATCTTGGAGGATATGCTCAGAGTGTGTATGTTAGACTTCAAAGGATCGTGGGAAGATCACCTGCATCTTGTGGAGTTCTCGTACAACAACAGCTATCAAGCAAACATAGGAATGGCACCTTTTGCAGCATTGTATGGAAGGAAGTGTCGATCGCCATTAAGTTGGGACGACATCGGAGATAGGGAACTTCTCGGACCAGAGATGACAGTAGCGACTGTTGATGTGGTTTGTACTATCAGGGAAATGATGCGCATAGCCCAAGATCGACAGAAGCACTGGGCTGATGCAAAGAGACGTCACTTGGAGTTCCAGCCAGGAGATCACGTATTCTTGAAGATATCTCCGAACCGCGGAGTGATCCGATTTGGAAGACGGGGTAAGCTAAGTCCGAGATACATTGGACCGTTCGACATACTCGAATGAGTCGGTGAAGTGGCATACCGCTTAGCGCTTCCACCCTCATTGGAAGGAGTGCATAATGTGTTCCACATATCCCAACTCAGAAGGTATGTGAGTGACCCCAGCCATGTTCTCAATCATTCTGAGCTCACTATACAGCCCGACTTATCTTGTGAGCAACAACCTGTGGAAATCCTGGACAGGAAAGTGAAGACACTTCGGAACAAGGAAGTTAACTTGGTCCGAGTGATGTGGAGGAAAGACCGTCACGACCCGAAAAGTACGGAACATGACCAGCACTTAAACTACGAAACGCCTCGAGTCGTACGTAATCTAAGTAAGCCAAAACCCAAAAATCCAAACCAAGTAAAGCAGTAGAGTGAAGGAGAAACCAATTTTAAAGCAATAAGTTTAACAACATAAGCCGAAGTATGCATTTTTAAAATCTAAAGTCTTTTCTGAAAATTTCGGCAGAGTTTCCATTGAAAATACTGACCCCAAATGGGTGCAAAACCTGATAAAGCATAAATAATGAATAAAGGCATCCCAAGCGGGAGCTAGCTCTTCGTCAATCGACGGACAAAACCACACAATGCAATATAATATACAACGCCAATGGAGAGGATCAAAGCTCAAAAGGAAACTCAAAAACATCAAGAAAACCACAATAATACAACGCGCGACTCTAAGGTCGAAATAATATACACTGGTCCTCTATGTCTATCAAATAATACAAGTCTGGTTGATGGAGTTTTACTAGATACATCTGAATAATAAATGTACAATGGTGGTCCTGATACAAAAGAACCCACCTACAAAAGCAATCATCCGGAAGGAACAGTGTGCCGGCAAAACCGCAACGAAACCTGTACGGCAAAACCTACAGGAAAATGTGGCACAACGGGGGTGAGTTGCCAACTCGTGAGTAGAAAACGTCTACGAGTAGAAATCGCATGCATGACGCAATCCTAGGTCATACGATCAGTAAAATATATCCTCAATATGATAAAGTCTAAAGCATGAAAAGGTGGCAAGGGTAAACATCTTTACCAAGTGTAATACCGAGTGCTCGTGCCAGTGCCTCAGGTAGCAACAACTCATAAACATGAGGTATGATCAATGTAATCATCATGAAATTAGGGTCAACTATATCATGAAGTCAATAAGTATGTGGATATCATCCAACTATGTAATCAATGCCTGTATGCATGTGGATCTCGTCCATGTGTCAACCAATGACATAATAACATCATGCATGTAAAAGTCATAGAAGTATATGCATGAAAGTATGAGGATACAAATCAACGTGTGTCCCTCGCGACTCATCAAAATCATGGAACCTGAGTGTCCAGCATCGACACTCGAAAACATCATGAAACCTATGCCCAGCATCGGCATGTAAATCCTCATATATCTCAGGCTCCGTATCATCTGCGGGATCGGCCCGCGGGCTCCGGCAGTACGGATCGGCCTATCCATCTCATGACTCCTGTCGGTATCCTCTGGATAACCGCCAGGTCCAAATACTATCACCGGCAGGCTCATCATTCTCCATGAAATCACTCTCGCCCCGGGGTACCATAGCGGGTCCACCATGTACCCGAGACGGTTCATACGTCTCCTCGAATCGGGTCTCGAAATCCATCTCATAACCGAGAAAACTGTTGGTGTATATGCCCTAGAGGCCATTACTGTATCATACTAGTATGTATATTACTTGATGGAAGCTTGGGATATTCACAGTTGTATATACAATCTTGCTAGAAATGGTAGTATGCTACTTGGTTTGTCTCTGCTTTAATATGTGCATGTGTTTCTTTTAGCATATCGCTTATATACATATTAGTAGAGCCCTTAGGATCTTTGCTTGATTACCAGCGTTGTGATGGTGCTCACACTCGTGGGGGCTGGGTAATCCATAAGCACATCCTTATACAGGTCCCAAGTCGATGGACTATCGAGACAGGGCATCGATACTCCGGAGTAGACTAGCGTATGCGCTTCTCATCCCAGCGTGGGAGACGGTCTGTCCCACAGCCGTCAGTACGTCATAGTTGAGATAGTATGCGGATGCTCGTTAGGTTACGAGTACACTGGATAGGACTCGTCGGGAACTGTTGGTTGGTATTATACCTATCGTCAGTTATCAGTTCCCTGGTGACATGAGTACAGCTTAGTCCACCGACTTGACACTGTCACTTCGCCTCGAGTTTGTTCCCACTGCACTTTGATTACTACCCTACCACGGCTCAAAGGAGTCGTACAAACAGGTAGTTTTTGGGTGCAGTCCCGAAGCACTTGGAGGCAGTGACGGTTAGACAGGATTCGTCTCTCTCGGTATTGGGGGTTGACATCGCGCTGTGTCCAGGAGAGCCATTACACAGGTAGTCCCTGGCCAGGACAAGCGAGATATACTGGTAGGTTTCCAGTGTTATCTCAGGGTGTTCTGGGCTACACTTCGACACGACTTGTACCGCTGTTAGGGGACTGACGTTCACCGCCCCCCTAGGCTCGCCATGTGATGTATCAGACGAACAGACCGGACTGTACGGAGACTGTCACATACAGGCTCAGTAGGAGTTCAGATGGGGTCACCTCGTCAGTCTTCTTATCTGTAACACCTTAGGATAAGGGTTAGTGTATAATTATAATTAAATAATGATTTTTAATAAAAAGTTTACCAAACTGTGTTTTAAATATTTTTCCTAATTTAATAAACATTTTTCCAAAATTTTCCTAGGCTTGCACACACATGTGCATGTAAACTAGGGTTTTTAAATCAAGGAAATACCATAATTATTAACCATGGTGGGTTAATTGTAGGATTAATTCTTTTGGATTCTTAAATGGGTTTAATTAATTAGTTAAACTAAAGGGTTACTTTAATTTGAATTTTAGGGTTAAGTGTTGACTTGTGAGAGAGAGAGAGAGGGCATCATGGCTCAAGCCATGCTTGCCATTAATGAGGTGAGAGAGAGTGAGGGGTGACTTTTGTGTGTGATGATTGAGGTAGCCTCTCATTTCTTTTTGGGTTTTTCTCACACACTCTCATATACTCTCACAACACACCAACACACTCACACACCACCCCCACTTACCTCAGCCGAGCCAGCAGCAGCAAGCAAAGCAACAGCAACAACTGAAGCTTGCAACAGCAGCAGCAAGCATAAACAGCAGCAGCAGAGGCAGTGAGCAGCAGCAGCAGCCCCAGTTCCAAGTGCAGCGACTTCTCTTCTCTTCTCCACCTTCCTGCAGCTCCCTAGGGTCGAGAGTGAGGTATACTTCCTACCTTATCCCCTAGTTAGCGTAGTTTGTGTAGTTTGCTTCGGTTATTAGAATTTAGTGTGTTTTAGTGCGATATGGGGTGATTAGTGTGAACCTTGTGCTATTGAGGCGAGATTTGGTTTCAGTAGGATGATTGTGGTCTGTTGAGGCCATTGTAACTTAGTCGAACCCCTATTACACTAAAATACCACCAGATTTCATATTTGTTGCAAAATGTCGTATTTGGGCAAAAGGGGAGTTTTCTGGAACTGCTATTGACCCGGTGAGTGCAGAATGATTTTGGGAAGACTGTAGTGTAGTGGAGAGGAGCTGATACCATAGGTGAAACCCGACCCCCTAACTCCCCACTGAGGCCGCCAAAACCGCCATTCTGGCCGCAAATTGCGGCCAGACAGGAAGTGTTTTGGGTGTTTTTGGGTTCTGTAGGTGTATTCCAGTGTGTAGGGTCTTTTGATATATATATTTTTGTTAGATCAATTCTGTAGGAAAATCTGGGACCAAATACCTATTTTGCCGTTTTCTAAACCTTCGCGACACGCGTGATACGTGAGTAGGTTTGGGTTCTGCGTATCGCGGCGCGTCGGGGTAGTTTCGTGGCGCGTGTTTACACGTTTTAGCGTATCGCGCACACGCGCGATTGGTTTGCGACACAGGTTTCTTGTTGGATTATAATGTCGCGTTTTGTGACTTAAGCTTATATGTGATATGTGTATGTGATTCTAGGTTCGCAGGCCAGTGAGACGGACGCTGCGAAGAAGGGCAAGCAAGTGGTTGGATACACTTAGCGCGAGACACGGTGAGTAGATTTCACATCTACGGGGATATCGCCCGCATGGCGTTATGCGTCAGGGCTGATAGGATCTTAGTATTACATATTGCATTTACCTATGGACTGTCACCTCATATTTCATTTCCCTGCTATGTGTTATTGATATATGCTAGAACTGATAGAACACCACACTATTACTAACGGTTTATGTTGCACGAGCACTATTTACATGCTACACACACACCGTTAGTAATTGCCATGCCACACTCACTGTAGAACTGCCATGATTATACTGTTGTATTGTTGCTGTAGTTCATCTTACATGTGATTGATATGATTTTCATGTGATTTCTGTTTTGAGGACCGTGGAATTATTTAAGGAAAGATATGCTATTTTGAAAACCCGGTACCTCGTGATATGATATTTTGGTGTGTCCACCACGCGTTTTCTCGGTGCTGAGACGTGTGCTTGAAACCCGATTCGAGGAGTGGATGTTCCGTTTGCGGGTTCGTGGTGGGCCCGGTATGGTTCCCCTCGGCGAGACGATCGATGGGATTTGCCGATTGAGCCTGGAGGCGGGCGAGTACCTACCGGTGATTGGTTGGACCTGGCAGTTGTCCGGAGGATACTGACCAGAGTCGAGTGATGGATGCGGGAGGATCCGTACTGCCGGGGCCGAGGGCCGATACCGCAGGTGGACCCCGTGGGGCCGGTCCGGATTGACGGCGCCCGATATTCGAGGATTTACGTGTCGATGCTGGACACGGGTATTTTATGATGTTTTGGGTGCCGATGTTGGGCACTCGTGATTCCTCCGAGATATACAGGATTTGAGGGCCGATGGGTGTGCCGGCGTCTGAGTATATGTGGGATTTGGGTGCAGTTTGAGGCACCGATCATTGCTTTCCATGTTGACATAGTCCATGTAGATATTATTTATCCCATACTCAGTATTGATTACTATACATCTCATCCTGTGGCATTTACCTGTTAGAGTACATGCATTACTACTGTATCCACTGTTGACATGCATTGATATCATCTGCTGGCATTAGTAGAGCCACGCTATATGTGCATGCCTGCGATCACCTTTATATGTTATCTCTATTCACGAGTTGGCAACTCACCCCCGTTGTGCCACAGTGTTTGCAGGTTGCCCTTGGGAGTAGTCACGGCTGGCTGTTTCCTCATCTTTTGGCACAGATACCCCTTTTGAGCAGAGATAGCCCTTTTGCTGTTTAGGTGGGTTTTGTACGGTATCTGTTATCTTTCAGTTGTATATTGATGTATCTAGTACTCTCCATCTACCTTATGTATTGACTTAGAGACAGTTGTGAGGACGATATGTATGATTTTATATTCTGGTGTCGAGCTCGCATGCGAGCCGACGTTACCTTATGCAGTTTTATCTTTTATGATATTGTCCTTGTTTTACTGTGTATTCTTCGCTACGGCGTCGTATATCATATTGTGATGCCTTATTCATGTCACTTGTTATTTCCGCTACATCTTACTTTTACTCGACTTTCGGGGCTAATGTTTTAAAAAGGGAAAAGTTACCAAAATTATAAAACTTGTAACTTTGGAACTTAAAAAGGTTTTCTACTAAATAAATGGAAGTTTTTCGGACATGTACGATTGTTTTACAAATGTTTTAAAATCACTCTATATTTATTGGTTTTGATTTCTGGGTTCGGCTTACTTAGCCGCGTTACGCCTGTAGACGTTGCGTGGTTAAGTGCCGGTCACGAGTCGAACTCTCGGGTCGTGACAAAGTTGGTATCAGGGCGTAGGTTTTACCTTCGGAGTGTAGGATGACCCTGGTATGATGGAGTAGGTAGCTGCGGCAGGGTAGCGTAGCGTGCGTATGTTCCGCGGCATACTCACGACACGGTACTCCGCTTACGCGACCTTAGGACTTGTTGATTTGATTCCTCCTTATATTCTTGTGATTCGATTTCCATGTTCTTATCGGATCCAAATTTTCTTTCAGCCAATATGCCGCCTAAGACTACGAGGGCACAGAGAGCGGCCGCGAGGGCCGAGATTCGTGTTGACTCGTCCGAGACGAGGACTGATCCGGGCAGTACGCCGGTCGTACCTGAGCAGGCTGTTCCTGCCGTGACAGAGCAGATCGCATCGTTAGGGGCTGGTATGCAGGAGATGCGCCAGATGATAGGATCGCTAGTAGAGACGCTTCGAGCGCAGCGACCAGAGGTAGCTCCACCAGTTCCAGAGACCGCGATGGTGCCTACCGCACAGCCAGTTGCCCCTGCAGCCACGGAGGTGATTACAGTATCGCTATCAGAGTTCATGAGGCTGAAGCCTCCAGTTTTCACAGGCACCGATACAGCCGAGGACCCACAGTCTTTTATAGACAGGATGGCCAGGATATGTCGTTCCCTCAGATGTACAGATGCGAGATGGGTTGAGTTCGCGAGCTTTCGCCTGGAAGGTCTTGCGCAGAAATGGTGTGATTTAGTGGAGAAGGGCAGAGCAACAGGTCTTCCTCCTATGACCTGGACGGAGTTCGTGACTATATTTCTAGCCCGTTTCCTTCCCCGGAGTGTTAGAGATGCCCGAGCACGCAGGTTTGAGTCTTTACGCCAGACGCCAGGGATGACAGTGGCAGAGTATGACGTACTGTTTACAGAGCTAGCAGTCTACGCCCCACATCTAGTGGCCACCGAGGAGCTGCGAGTCCGGAGATTTGTTCGAGGCTTACTTTCACCAGTGTTCCTCGCGATCAGCGCGCAGCACTACGAGACCTATGCAGCAGCTGTAGACGCAGCCCTAGTGGTCGAGGAGCACCTTGTTGAGACTTCGGTATTTCCAGAGCCGAAGAGAGTTCGTATCAGTATTTCCGCACGGAGGCAGTCATTCAGACGCCGCGACAGGTATCGTTCCGGTACGAGGGGTAGCAGAGATTCGGGACGGGGTCGGATGTTTAGTTCGTATCCCCAGGACGGTCAGCAGTCGCCGCGGGGTTGCTACAGATGTGGCAGCCTACTTCACCTCGTTCGAGATTGTCCAGAGACACACCGGAGGGAGGCGGCAGCACCGCATGTTACCTTACCACCTTCACCACCCCAGAGGGCGTTGCCCGTTGCGCCTACCGTTGCTCCGCGCCAGACTTATGCTCAGAGAGGTTATGGGCGTGGAGGAGTTGCTCAGAGAGGACGGGATGACCGAGGCAGAGGTCAGTCAGTTACAGGTGGTGGACAGGCGAGGGTCTTTGCTTTGACACATCAGGACGCGCAGGCGTCCAATGCAGTGGTTTCAGGTATCCTCCCTGTATGTTCAGTTGATGCACATGTATTGTTTGATCCCGGATCCACACACTCGTACGTATCCACACACTTCGTGCCGAGGTTGGGTAGAGAGTCCGGCTTACTTGATCAGCCGCTTGTGGTGACTACTCCTGTGGGAGAGTCGTTTGTTGCTAGGCACGTGTTCCGATCCTGTATCGTCTGTATTGGCGAGAGAGAGTTGCCTGTCGACTTGATCCTTCTGGAGATGTTGGACTTCGACGTTCTTTTGGGCATGGATTGGTTAGCCACGTGATATGCTTCTTTGGACTGCCGCGAGAAGACAGTTAGATTCTGTTTCCCCGGTGAGTCGGTTTTTGTTGTGTTGGGGGACCGTAGTGCCGCCCCTCACAGTGTGATTTCTTCTTTCCGCGCTGGACAGCTTTTGAGGAAGGGATGTCAGGGATTTCTCGCCTATGTTCGCGATGCTCGCGCTACAGAGGTTCCATTGGATCAGGTTCCGGTAGTTAGCGAGTTTCCTGATGTGTTCCCTGACGAGCTTCCTGGGTTGCCGCCCGAGCGCGACATTTCTTTCTGTATTGATTTGGTTCCTGGTTCGGGGACTATTTCTATACCGCCCTATCGGATGGCCCCGGCGGAACTTCGTGAGCTGAAGGGTCAGTTGCAAGATTTGCTGGACAAAGGACTTATTCGACCCAGTGTTTCTCCTTGGGGTGCTCCAGTCCTGTTCGTCAGGAAGAAGGACGGCAGCTTGCGTCTTTGTATCGACTACCGCCAGCTGAACAGGGTGACAGTGCGGAACAGGTATCCTTTGCCGCGCATCGACGATTTGTTCGACCAGCTTCAGGGGGCAGGGTACTTTTCGAGGATCGATTTACGATCGGGCTATCATCAGCTGCGGGTTCGACAGGAGGACATTCCCCGGACAGCTTTCCGTACGCGCTATGGCCATTACGAGTTTTTGGTGATGTCGTTCGGACTCACCAATGCGCCAGCAGCCTTCATGGATTTGATGAACCGTATTTTCCGGCCTTATTTAGATCTGTTCATCATAGTCTTCATCGACGATATCTTGGTGTATTCCCGGGGTAGTGAGGAGCACGAGCAGCACCTGCGGGTTACATTGCAGACATTGAGGGAGCACCAGCTTTATGCGAAATTCTCCAAGTGTGCTTTTTGGCTAGGCAGCGTGGACTTCTTGGGTCACGTGATTTCACGAGACGGTATATGTGTTGACCCGAGGAAGATCGAGGCCGTTCAGCGTTGGCCCAGACCCACATCGGTGACGGAGATTCGCAGCTTTTTGGGATTGGCCGGTTACTACAGGCGTTTTGTGCAGGACTTCTCACGTATTGCTACACTGTTAACCGGGTTGACCCGGAAGGGAGTTCCCTTCGATTGGACGGAGGAGTGCGAGCACAGTTTTCAGCAGTTACGGACACGGCTGACGACGGCACCGGTATTATCCTTACCTTCCGGATCGGGCGGATTTGTGGTCTTTTGTGATGCTTCTCGAGTGGGATTGGGATGCGTTCTGATGCAGCATGATAGGGTGATCGCGTATGCCTCGCGACAATTGAAGAAGCACGAGCAGAACTACCCCACTCATGATTTGGAGATGGCAGCAGTGGTCTTCGCACTTAAGATCTGGCGACATTACTTATACGGTGAGTCGTGCCAGATATTTACGGATCACAAGAGTCTGAAATACATATTCCAGCAACGGGACCTGAACCTTCGACAGCGTCGATGGATGGAGTTAGTGAAGGATTATGACTGCGAGATCTTATATCACCCGGGCAAGGCAAATGTGGTAGCGGATGCTTTGAGCAGGAGGCCCGGGAGTAGTTTATCATGTTTGAGCGCAGTGCAGGAGCAGTCATCGGCGGATTGGCAGATATTATGCGACAGTCGAGTACAGTTCGAGTTCACACCGATTGGAGGACAGATAGCGCACGTCCGTGCACGCCCACAGTTGATTGATCGTATACGTGAGGCACAGCTCAGTGATGACCGATGTTCAGAGATCATGGCACAGATGGGACAGGACCGATTTTCCGAGTTCGTGATCGATGATCAGGGGATACTACGGTTTGGAGTCAGACTGTGCGTACCTGATGCTGAGGGACTGAGGCGTGAGATTCTTGAGGAGGCACATCGATCGGTATATAGCGTCCATCCCGGTTCCACCAAGATGTATCATGATATGAGAGATGTTTACTGGTGGGACGGAATGAAGAGGGACATTGCAGATTTTGTATCGAGATGCCTGACTTGTCAGCAAGTCAAGGCTGAGCACCAGAGGCCCGCGGGAGAGCTACAGCCGTTACCCATTCCGGAGTGGAAATGGGAACAGATTTCGATGGACTTTATGGTGGGTCTACCCAGGACTAGTAGGGGGTATGACTCCATCTGGGTGATCGTGGATCGTTTGACGAAAGCGGCTCACTTCCTACCGGTGAAGACGACTTTCGGATTTACTCAGTATGCCCAGATCTATATTGACGAGATAGTGCGACTACACGGAGTCCCGACGTGCATTGTGTCCGACAGAGGCACCCAGTTTACCAGTAGACTATGGCAGAGGCTTCAGGAGGCTTTGGGCACTCGCTTGAGTTTCAGCACGGCATTTCATCCGCAGACCGACGGACAGTCAGAGCGGACCATCCAGACTCTCGAGGACATGCTCAGAGCTTGTGTACTAGATTTCGGAGGTAGCTGGGATCATCATTTGCCCTTGGTAGAGTTTTCCTACAATAACAGCTACCAGGAGACTATTCAGATGGCACCGTTTGAGGCTCTTTACGGGAGGAGATGCAGGTCACCTACTTGTTGGACAGAGCTCAGTGAGAGCAGTATCTTAGGGCCCCAGATCGTCGAGGAGACGACCGCGAAAATCCAGTTGATTCGCGATAGGATGAGAGCAGCGCAGAGTAGGCAGAGGGCTTATGCAGACCGTCGACGACGCAGACTTGAGTTTTCTGTTGGTGATCATGTTTTCTTGAGGGTCTCCCCAATGAAAGGTGTGATGAGGTTTGGGAAGAAGGGGAAGCTCAGTCCCAGGTATGTGGGCCCCTTCGAGATCCTCGAGCGTGTCGGTGCACTAGCTTACCGGTTAGCCCTTCCGCCCAGCTTTCCAGACGTGCACCCCGTTTTCCATGTTTCGATGCTCCGCAGATATCTACATGATCCTTCGCACGCGATTCAGCATCCGACGATCCAGCTTGAGCGTGATCTTTCCTATGCAGAGCAGCCAGTGATGATCTTGGATCGACAAGTGAAGAAATTGAGATCGAAGGAGATTCCATCAGTTAAAGTACTTTGGCGTGGTCAGAACCGTGAAGAGATCACTTGGGAGACCGAAAGCGAGGTGATGAAGACGTACCCCCATCTTTTTGAAGGTAACCTTAGATAGATTTTTGAAATTCGGGGACGAATTTCTTTAAGGGGGAGAGATTGTAACACCTTAGGATAAGGGTTAGTGTATAATTATAATTAAATAATGATTTTTAATAAAAAGTTTACCAAACTGTGTTTTAAATATTTTTCCTAATTTAATAAACATTTTTCCAAAATTTTCCTAGGCTTGCACACACATGTGCATGTAAACTAGGGTTTTTAAATCAAGGAAATACCATAATTATTAACCATGGTGGGTTAATTGTAGGATTAATTCTTTTGGATTCTTAAATGGGTTTAATTAATTAGTTAAACTAAAGGGTTACTTTAATTTGAATTTTAGGGTTAAGTGTTGACTTGTGAGAGAGAGAGAGAGGGCATCATGGCTCAAGCCATGCTTGCCATTAATGAGGTGAGAGAGAGTGAGGGGTGACTTTTGTGTGTGATGATTGAGGTAGCCTCTCATTTCTTTTTGGGTTTTTCTCACACACTCTCATATACTCTCACAACACACCAACACACTCACACACCACCCCCACTTACCTCAGCCGAGCCAGCAGCAGCAAGCAAAGCAACAGCAACAACTGAAGCTTGCAACAGCAGCAGCAAGCACAAACAGCAGCAGCAGAGGCAGTGAGCAGCAGCAGCAGCCCCAGTTCCAAGTGCAGCGACTTCTCTTCTCTTCTCCACCTTCCTGCAGCTCCCTAGGGTCGAGAGTGAGGTATACTTCCTACCTTATCCCCTAGTTAGCGTAGTTTGTGTAGTTTGCTTCGGTTATTAGAATTTAGTGTGTTTTAGTGCGATATGGGGTGATTAGTGTGAACCTTGTGCTATTGAGGCGAGATTTGGTTTCAGTAGGATGATTGTGGTCTGTTGAGGCCATTGTAACTTAGTCGAACCCCTATTACACTAAAATACCACCAGATTTCATATTTGTTGCAAAATGTCGTATTTGGGCAAAAGGGGAGTTTTCTGGAACTGCTATTGACCCGGTGAGTGCAGAATGATTTTGGGAAGACTGTAGTGTAGTGGAGAGGAGCTGATACCATAGGTGAAACCCGACCCCCTAACTCCCCACTGAGGCCGCCAAAACCGCCATTCTGGCCGCAAATTGCGGCCAGACAGGAAGTGTTTTGGGTGTTTTTGGGTTCTGTAGGTGTATTCCAGTGTGTAGGGTCTTTTGATATATATATTTTTGTTAGATCAATTCTGTAGGAAAATCTGGGACCAAATACCTATTTTGCCGTTTTCTAAACCTTCGCGACACGCGTGATACGTGAGTAGGTTTGGGTTCTGCGTATCGCGGCGCGTCGGGGTAGTTTCGTGGCGCGTGTTTACACGTTTTAGCGTATCGCGCACACGCGCGATTGGTTTGTGACACAGGTTTCTTGTTGGATTATAATGTCGCGTTTTGTGACTTAAGCTTATATGTGATATGTGTATGTGATTCTAGGTTCGCAGGCCAGTGAGACGGACGCTGCGAAGAAGGGCAAGCAAGTGGTTGGATACACTTAGCGCGAGACACGGTGAGTAGATTTCACATCTACGGGGATATCGCCCGCATGGCGTTATGCGTCAGGGCTGATAGGATCTTAGTATTACATATTGCATTTACCTATGGACTGTCACCTCATATTGCATTTCCCTGCTATGTGTTATTGATATATGCTAGAACTGATAGAACACCACACTATTACTAACGGTTTATGTTGCACGAGCACTATTTACATGCTACACACACACCGTTAGTAATTGCCATGCCACACTCACTGTAGAACTGCCATGATTATACCGTTGTATTGTTGCTGTAGTTCATCTTACATGTGATTGATATGATTTTCATGTGATTTCTGTTTTGAGGACCGTGGAATTATTTAAGGAAAGATATGCTATTTTGAAAACCCGGTACCTCGTGATATGATATTTTGGTGTGTCCACCACGCGTTTTCTCGGTGCTGAGACGTGTGCTTGAAACCCGATTCGAGGAGTGGATGTTCCGTTTGCGGGTTCGTGGTGGGCCCGGTATGGTTCCCCTCGGCGAGACGATCGATGGGATTTGCCGATTGAGCCTGGAGGCGGGCGAGTACCTACCGGTGATTGGTTGGACCTGGCAGTTGTCCGGAGGATACTGACCAGAGTCGAGTGATGGATGCGGGAGGATCCGTACTGCCGGGGCCGAGGGCCGATACCGCAGGTGGACCCCGTGGGGCCGGTCCGGATTGACGGCGCCCGATATTCGAGGATTTACGTGTCGATGCTGGACACGGGTATTTTATGATGTTTTGGGTGCCGATGTTGGGCACTCGTGATTCCTCCGAGATATACAGGATTTGAGGGCCGATGGGTGTGCCGGCGTCTGAGTATATGTGGGATTTGGGTGCAGTTTGAGGCACCGATCATTGCTTTCCATGTTGACATAGTCCATGTAGATATTATTTATCCCATACTCAGTATTGATTACTATACATCTCATCCTGTGGCATTTACCTGTTAGAGTACATGCATTACTACTGTATCCACTGTTGACATGCATTGATATCATCTGCTGGCATTAGTAGAGCCACGCTATATGTGCATGCCTGCGATCACCTTTATATGTTATCTCTATTCACGAGTTGGCAACTCACCCCCGTTGTGCCACAGTGTTTGCAGGTTGCCCTTGGGAGTAGTCACGGCTGGCTGTTTCCTCATCTTTTGGCACAGATACCCCTTTTGAGCAGAGATAGCCCTTTTGCTGTTTAGGTGGGTTTTGTACGGTATCTGTTATCTTTCAGTTGTATATTGATGTATCTAGTACTCTCCATCTACCTTATGTATTGACTTAGAGACAGTTGTGAGGACGATATGTATGATTTTATATTCTGGTGTCGAGCTCGCATGCGAGCCGACGTTACCTTATGCAGTTTTATCTTTTATGATATTGTCCTTGTTTTACTGTGTATTCTTCGCTACGGCGTCGTATAACATATTGTGATGCCTTATTCATGTCACTTGTTATTTCCGCTACATCTTACTTTTACTCGACTTTGGGGGCTAATGTTTTAAAAAGGGAAAAGTTACCAAAATTATAAAACTTGTAACTTTGGAACTTAAAAAGGTTTTCTACTAAATAAATGGATGTTTTTCGGACATGTACGATTGTTTTACAAATGTTTTAAAATCACTCTATATTTATTGGTTTTGATTTCTGGGTTCGGCTTACTTAGCCGCGTTACGCCTGTAGACGTTGCGTGGTTAAGTGCCGGTCACGAGTCGAACTCTCGGGTCGTGACATTATCGGCATCTACCTGGGGACCGTTGCGTACAGCTAGTGCCGCTTGCGGTCTGTGGTTAAACCCACTGCCAGCGTAGTGTCGAGTCTTTAGAGTCCCACACAGAGTGCTATTCGTCTTTAGGCAAAATGAGTAGAGGTCGCATGGTTTTGCGACAGGGTTCGTTCACATCCGCGCACTAGTGCACGTTTGCTGTCCGGACAGCTTATACTAGCGGGCTTTGGTTTAAGCCAGATCCTAGTATATGATTTGGGATTGGTTTTATCTCATTGTATTCATGTTTCTCGGATCACGAATACGGGTGCGTATGCACAGTTGATTGAGACAGAGGGAGAGGACTTTGATTAGGGTTAATGACTATTGTCTTTTTATTAACCCTAATGCTTATGTGTGTATTATGATTAATTGATATTAGTTAAATATAATTGTGCATGGTTTGGGTTGTAGACCATTTGACTATCTTGACTTGTTGACCTTGGTTGACACTTTGACCATCATCATTCCATATAAAAGATTCTCTTTGATCCTTGCAATTAGCATTAAATATGAATTGATAATGGTCATGTCTTGATTAAGCCATGACAATTATCTTTCTAATTATCAATTTACTTAATTCACACATATATGTGAGAATGGTTCTATTATTCTCTCATTCTATCATATGCTTTCTCTCTCTTGCTCTTCCTCTCCCTCAAGCTCTCCCTTCTCATGTGTTGAGAAATACTTGAGCTTGAGCTAAACCTTTCCAAAGTAATCTCTACTCTCATCTAAGGTTCTAGGATTAGCACTTCTAGCACCTTAGTTACTTCTAGCTCAGAGTTGAAGCCAAAGGTTGAAGCTCTCGGGTGGATCCTTCTTCGACTAGAGAAGACGACAAGGTGATCTCTTTCTTCCACTTCAAGAAGAAAGGAGAGAAGGACATAAAGCCCAAGGTATAACCTTTCTACCCTATAGCTAAATCTAGTTAGCTTTTAGTTAGTTTTTGTTTAGCAAAGATCCTCCTTAGTTAGTCCATGTTTCCTAGCATGATAAAAATCCGATTTTTATTCCGTTTTCCGCCTCCCCGCAAGCACCGGGGTGGGCAACGTGGACTTACAGTGGTATCAGAGCCTAACTAAACATAAACTAGCTAGTTAGTAAAGTGTATAGAAGTTCGATCGAAAAAAATCGCAAAACTAAAATTACAAAACCCTAAGTTTCTGTTGAAATTTTTTCTGCTCTAAAAATAAAAAATCATACTTCTAAAATCGGCTCAGGGTTTTTTAAAGAAGCACACCAAAAACGATCCACTGAATCGCTCAAAGCGCGGCGGTTCCGCGGCAAAAGCATGCCTATTGCCGCGGAACCGCGGCCGTTTTGACTCGGTTCTGGACCGAGTTTGGTGCAGTATTCTTCTGATAAGGTTTTGTGATTTTTAAGATGGTTTATTTGTGCCCAGATTTTCCAGAAAAGAAATTTGTATTTGGGGGCCTATAAATCCGTATTTTTTGATCGAACTTCACTACACTTTGACTAATGGGTTATATCTGTGATGTTTATATGTATTGAACGTCTGCTAATTGCTATAAGTCGATTAGTGGGGGTTATACATATCTTTGATCTGTGTTTGTTGATGGTATGTATATATGAATGCGTTGGATTGTCGCGGGTGAATAGCCGGGGTGGATGTGAGATTAGTGTTTATTTTTCTTTCATTCATGTAATATGTAAATTGATGTATTATTATTTGTTTGGCCGCGCAACCGGGTCGGGGTTGTAGCCGTCATTGTATAATTCTTTTTACTGTTTTTGCTCCTAGGATAGACCCATGGAGGGGGTGCATAAACTACCGGGTATTTCGAAGTGCCGAGTGGCCTACTCACGGTGTTGAGGGAGGTTGCTTCGCTTCGGGTACTTGGCGGGTAGTTTGCCGCACCCGTAGGGGTCTTCGGTGGGGTATTGGCTATTCACCGCGACCGTGTAATCCGCTTTTCGTTGCAGGCTCGAACGGATTGCGGATTCCTAGTATATCCAATGTATTCATCTGTGATCTGTAATGTCTATCATTGCTATATATCTATATACTATAACAATTTAGGCGTTGCTTATGTTTTACAGCCGCGCTCGCCCAGCCCCCGCTCTGTCGTTAGTTAAGTAACCTAACGGGTGATGACGGGGCCCCGTGGCGAATGCGAATGGCATAAGCGTACGTCATATTTTGGTTGTTTTCTGCAATGGTAGGATTAAATGATGGGACGCATTAAAAGAACTAATGCAAGAAAATAAACCAAGTAAAAGTCGATTGGAACACTTTGAAAACCACTCGGTTCTTTTCAAAACAAAACTTTTAAACGCGGAGCTTGAACCACTCCTTTTAAAAGCTATCTCATTCCATCGATTATATCAAGTTCACTACGTTCACGGTTTCGCCAAAACCATTCGTAGCCCTCCGTCATTCTACATGAATGGTCAAAAGTATTCAAGCTATGTATTTTGGCCAAAGTCAAGGCATAGTGATTGGTAGCTATTGGGTATTCATGTGCAGCATAGATAGATGCGTTGGTTTGGGACAGTCGTGCTGCCATTTTGGCCAAAGTCAAGGGTAGGTACGGGTGGGTCCAAATTAACCAGGAGAATGACGGGTAGAACTTGACATGTGACTTATGATATTTTGGCCAAAGTCAAGGTCATAAGAGCATGGGGCAAAAATCCACATCGGGAGTTTCATAAGTACTGAAACTTGCTAGCGCTGCATACCATTTGGAGTGTGATAATTCTGGTAGGATTCCTTCGGTTTTATCACGCGATGATATTTGGATCTCGATCCTACTGTGAGTATATGCTACTCCTCGGGAAAACTCTCACTTAACGATCAATGCTATAAACCTAGTAGGTGTCTAGAAAGGTGTTAGCGGGGCTACGCCCACACGGAAAAGAGGTTACTTAATTAAGGAACTTCACGAAAGCGTTGGAAAACCACCCTCGAAGTACCAACACTGGCCTGGCTGAACGGTTAAGCAAGTATTGTACGGTGAGATTGATCCCGACTAATTCTTTCTTTACGGTTTGAGAAGGGATTCGAGAGACAGTGGGAGCCATCCTGTTTAGACAAACTAAAAACCACTCTAAACTTGCAAGAGCATCATGCTAAAGTGTTTCTTTTCTCTCTCCTAATTGCAGCGACCATTCAACATGACCGGACTTAAGTTATTACTAGATAAAAACAAACTGACAGGGCCAAACTACAAAAATTGGCTCAGGAATGTCAAGATGGCAATCACTTATGACAAGTTGGGGTATATCCTTACCACCAAAGCTCCCCCTGTCCCAGGTCCCACCTCCAGCGCCGCGGATGTAGAAATCCGTAAGACATGGGAGATAGATTGCGCGAAGGCCAAATGCCTCGTACTTGCCTCGATGGACAACGAACATCAGAGGAGGCATGAGAATATGGACCTAAAGTCCATATTTCTTCATACAAAAGAACTGTATGGAGAGCAGTCTCGTATCGCAAGATACAAAGTGTCGAAGAAGCTATTTTCGGCAAGATTGGCCGTCGGATCATCGGTAGCGGAACACGTGCTTAAGATGATTGGCTACATAGAGGAGCTCGCGGACCTCGGGACCACGTTGGAGAATGAACTCTATACTGATTTGATTCTCCAGTCCATTCCTTCCACTTACGCCCAGTTTATCCTAAACTTCAACATGCAAGGAAAGGAGGTTGAACTTTCCGAACTTCTGAACATGTTGAGGAGTGCTGAGGGCACCGTACAGAAAGGTAGGGAAACATCCACTTTGTTTGTAGGAGGATCTTCCTCTTCTAGGTCCAGGGCGAAAGCCAAGGGTAAGAAGAAGAAAGCCCCCGCCAAACCAAGAGGCGGTGTCAGTAAAGTGGATACGAAGGGAAAAGGAAAGGCAACAAAGGTAGCAGGAAAGCTGGTGGGGAAGGAAGAATGCTTCTACTGTCACAGAAGTGGACACTGGAAACAGGATTGCAAGGCTTGGAAGGCCAGAACCCAGGATCTGAAGCGAGTTGCGGCTTCAGCTTCAGGTGTGTATGTTATTGAAAACTGTCTATCAATAAACTCTACATCCTGGGTATTGGATACCGGATCAGGATCTCATATCTGTAATTCTTTGCAGGCGTTGAGAAAGTGTAGAGTTTTGAAGGCAGGTGACATGACCCTCAGAGTTGCAAACGGAGCTAGCATGGATGCTGAGGCCGTGGGGGACTATCACCTGGGATTGTCAGATGGACACTTTTTGGTTTTGCGTAGTTGTTATTTTGTACCAAATGCAACCTGTAATATCATTTCTGTATCTTTATTATCTAAAGAAGGTTATGAATTTGCATTTGTAAGTAATGTAGTGAACATTCACCTTAATCAAGTTTTGATTGGGTCAGGTACATTAAACAACGGTATATACGTATTGAACCAACCACAGATTTTCAATGTTCAGAATACACACAAAAGAAAGTCTCCAGAAATCAATAAAACTTTCTTATGGCATTGTAGACTGGGTCACATCAATGAGAGAAGGTTGACTAAGTTACATACAGAAGGATATTTGGATCCGTTCGAATATCAATCGTATGCAACTTGTCAATCCTGTCTCAAAGGAAAGATGACAAAGACTCCGTTCACTGGACACGGAGTAAGAGCGAGCGAGCTCTTGGGACTCGTACACAGCGACGTGTGCGGTCCAATGTCTACGCATGCAGGAAGCGGTTATTCTTACTTCATTACTTTTACGGATGACTTTTCAAGGTACGTATATGTCTTCCTAATGAAACATAAATCCGAGGCTTTTGAAAAATTCCAGGAATAGAAGAATGAAGTAGAAAAACAAACAGGCAAAAGTATCAAGGCACTGAGATCTGATCGAGGTGGTGAATACTTGAGTGCCGAGTTCCTGGGTTACTTAAAAGAGAATGGAATTCTCTCTCAGCTTACTCCTCCATACACTCCGCAACATAACGGTGTATCGGAGAGACGGAACCGAACACTATTGGATATGGTACGGTCCATGATGAGTAACGCTGAGTTGCCGCGATCGTTCTGGGGATATGCGCTAGAATCAGCTGCATACCTTTTGAACCGAGTTCCAACTAAGACTGTGCCTACTACACCATATCAGATGTGGTGTGGGAAGAAACCCTATCTTAATCACATTAAGACATGGGGATGTCCAGCTTTTGTAAAAAAGCAGCATGCGGACAAGATCGAGGCACGCTCAGTACAGTGCAAGTTTGTGGGATATCCAAAGAACTCCAAGGGATATTTCTTCTATTGCGAAGAGGAACAAAAGGTTTTTGTTTCTCGCCATACCCACTTTCTAGAACACCAGTTCATAGAAAAAGAAATAAGTGGGAGCGCAATAGAACTTGAAGAAATTCCAGAACCATGAGCAATTACTGAAAGCTTAGTAGAACCAGAGGGTTCGAAAGATCAGGACATTCCCACGCCACTCCGCAGGAGTAGTAGGCAGTCTCATCCGCCCGAGAGATACTACAGTTTTCTCATTGACGGGGATAGAGAGGATTGCATCATAGATTGTGATGAGCCTACTAGCTTCCAGCAAGCCATTCAGAGCGTCGACTCGGCAAAATGGCTGGATGCAATGCGGACCGAAATGGAGTCCATGTACACCAAAAAAGTATGGACGTTGGACATTTCTCCAGATGGGGTAAAACCCGTAGGATGCAAGTGGATCTTCAAAAGGAAGATTGGTGTAGATGGACAGGTTGAGACCCATAAAGATAGACTGGTTGCAAAAGGTTTTCGTCAGCGACCTGGTTTGGACTATGACGAAACCTTTTCTCCAGTAGCTATGCTGAAATCCATTCGGATCCTTCTTGCCATTGCTGCCTTCCACGATTATGAGATTTGGCAGATGGACGTAAAGACCTCTTTTCTAAATGGACATTTAGAGGAGTGTGTCTATATGGACCAGCCAGAGGGTTTCATTCAGAGTGGGAGCAGCGGAAAGGTGTGTAAGTTGCTTAAGTCCATTTATGGACTAAAGCAGGCACCGCGGAGTTAGAACATCTGGTTTGATGAGACGGTCAAGGAATTTGGCTTTATCAAAAATCCAGATGAACCATGCATCTATTGTAGATTTGTAGCGAGAACTGTAGTATTCCTCGTTTTATACGTGGATGAAATTCTCTTAATAGGAAATGACATTCCTATGGTACAATCTGTCAAGAGGTTCTTGTCACACAGGTTCTCCATGAAAGACCTGGGTGATGCCTGATACATTCTGGGGATCCGGATCTACCGTGACAGATCCAAGAGGATTTTAGGACTCTCACAGTCCAGGTACATCGACACCATACTGAAAAGATTCAGTATGGAAGATTCCAAGCGCGGTAATTTACCGGCTTGTCACGGGATCACCCTCACCAAAGAGATGTCTCCCAAGACTGATTTGGAGAGGGATTGCATGTCTATTATACCCTACGCTACTGCGGTAGGCTCTATAATGTATGCGATGTTGTCTACCAGACCAGATGTGGCTCATGCACTGAGTGTGGTAAGCAGGTATCAGTCAAACCCTGGGGAAAAACATTGGATAGCGGTAAAGAACATTCTCAAGTACCTGAGAAGGACTAAGGAGATGTTCTTGGTATATGGCGGAAAAGACCTCCAGATTGAGGCCTTTGCTGACTCCAGCTTCCAGAGTGACAAGGATGATTCCAAGTCCATGTCGGGTTTTGTCTTTACCCTCAATAGAGGGGCGTTGTGTTCGAAGAGCTCCAAACAGGAAACCGTTGCTGACTCGACTATGGAAGCGGAATACATCGCTGCATCTGATGCCGCAAAAGAAGCTGTCTGGATGAGGAAGTTCTTGAAAGAACTTCAGGTGGTTCCGTCCATTGTTGATCCAATACCTCTGTATTGCGACAACAACGGGGCTATAGCTTTAGCGAAAGAACCCAGGTCCCATCAGAAATCCAGACACATCTTGAGGCGGTATCACCTGATCTGGGAGATCGTGGATTGCCAGGAGATCGAGGTTCGGAGGGTTGCTTCAGAAGACAACACTGCAGATCCATTCACAAAGGCCTTACCCCAGACTCAGTTTGAGCGGCTGATCGAGATGATAGGTCTTCGATACGCCAGTACATGGCCTTAGTGCAAGTGGGAGATTGTTGGTGTATATGCCCTAGAGGCCATTACTGTATCATACTAGTATGTATATTACTTGATGGAAGCTTGGGATATTCACAGTTGTATATACAATCTTGCTCGAAATGGTAGTATGCTACTTGGTTTGTCTATGCTTTAATATGTGCATGTGTTTCTTTTAGCATATCGCTTATATACATATTAGTAGAGCCCTTAGGATCTTTGCTTGATTACCAGCGTTGTGATGGCGCTCACACTCATGGGGGCTGGGTAATCCATAAGCACATCCTTATACAGGTCCCTAGTCGATGGACTATCGAGACAGGGCATCGATACTCCGGAGTAGACTAGAGTATGCGCTTCTCATCCCAGTGTGGGAGACGGTCTGTCCCACAGCTGTCAGTACGTCGTACTTGAGATAGTATGCGGGTGCTCGTTAGGTTACGAGTACACTGGACCTGACTCGTCGGGAACTGTTGGTTGGTATTATACCTATCATCAGTTATCAGTTCACTGGTGACATGAGTACATCTTAGTCCGCTGACTTGACACTATCACTTCGCCTCGAGTGTGTTCCCACTGCACTTTGATTACTACCCTACCACGGCTCAAAGGAGTCGTGCAAACAGGTTGTTTTTGGGTGCAGTCCCGAAGCACTTGGAGGCAGTGACGGTTAGACAGGATTCGTCTCTCCCGGTATTGGGGGTTGACATCGCGTTGTGTCCAGGAGAGCCATTACACAAGTAGTCCCTGGCCAGGGCAAGCAAGATATACTGATAGGTTTCCAGTGTTATCTCAGGGTGTTCTGGGCTACACTCCAACACGAATTGTACCGCTATTAGGGGACTGACATTCACCGCCCCCTAGGCCCGCCATGCGATGTATCAGACGAATAGACCGGACTGTATCGAGACTGTCACATACAGGCTCAGTAGGAGTTCAGATGGGGTCACCTTGTCAGTCTTCTTATCGACATCTACCTGGGGACCGTTACGTACAGCTAGTGCCGCTTGCGGTCTGTGGTTAAACCCACTGCCAGCGTAGTGTCGAGTCTTTAGAGTCCCACACAGAGAGCTATTCGCCTTTAGGCAAAATGAGTATAGGTCGCATGGTTTTGCGACAGGGTTCGTTCACATCCGCGCACTAGTGCACGTTTGCTGTCCGGACAGCTTATACTAGCGGGCTTTGGTTTAAGCCAGATCCTAGTATATGATTTGGGATTGGTTTTATCTCATTGTATTCATGTTTCTCGGATCACGAATACGGGTGCGTATGCACAGTTGATTGAGACAGAGGAAGAGGACTTTGATTAGGGTTAATGACTATTGTCTTTTTATTAACCCTAATGCTTATGTGTGTATTATGATTAATTTATATTAGTTAAATATAATTGTGCATGGTTAGGGTTGTTGACCATTTGACTATCTTGACTTGTTGACCTAGGTTGACACTTTGACCATTATCATTCCATATAAAGGATGCTTTTTGATCCTTGCAATTAGCATTAAATATGAAATGATAATGGTCATGTCTTGATTAAGCCATGACAATTATCTTTCTAATTATCAATTTACTTAATTCACACATATATGTGAGAATGGTTCTATTATTCTCTCATTCTATCATATGCTTTCTCTCTCTTGCTCTTCCTCTCCCTCAAGCTCTCCCTTCTCATGTGTTGAGAAACACTTGAGCTTGAGCTAAACCTTTCCAAAGTAATCTCTACTCTCATCTAAGGTTCTAGGATTAGCACTTCTAGCACCTTAGTTACTTCTAGCTTGGAGTTGAAGCCAAAGGTTGAATCTCTCGGGTGGATCCTTCTTCGACTAGAGAAGACGACAAGGTGATCTCTTTCTTCCACTCCAAGGAGCAAGGAGAGAAGGACATAAAGCACAAGTTATAACCTTTCTACCCTATAGCTAAATCTAGTTAGCTTTTAGTTTGTTTTTGTTTAGCAAAGATCCTCCTTAGTTAGTCCATGTTGCCTAGCATGATAAAAATCCGATTTTTATTCCGTTTTCCGGCTCCCAGCAAGCACCGGGGTGGGCAACGTGTACTTACAAAAACATCATGGTGGATGACTCATACATCACGAGAAAACCGCACTTTTCATTTTACAAAGAGAGAGAGAGAAGTTTATATATTCTTGCGGTTTCCCCCCAAATCCCGAAATCTCATGAAAATCCGAAATCCAAAATCAAGAGTAAGTAAACAGTAAGTATCGGCATAAATCTCCATAATATTGCATGACCAATGAATATATGAATGCATCTGATATCATGCAATTAATGCAATAGTTAAACTAGCATATAAAAGCTATAATATATCGCAACTATCAACTAGCAAGTTATGTCAATGAATAGTATTTTCTAAAGTGTACGTGGTATGGCAATTACCGATGAAGATGTGTGTGAGCCGGCAAGCAAGTGTATGTGGAGCATACGCATCATCGGTAATGGTGCTGGTGTCCTGACAGCAGGGTTTCATAATAATAATAGATAACATATGTATAAGCATGCAATGCGATGAAACATCATGAATATACAGAAAGCAACATGATAACAACAACACTGAAAAATAAACCTACCTAATATACGAGTCATACAATTGGTATCTAAAATACTCACAATCCTCCACTTTGCAAACGAGCATGACTCAAGCCCAGTCAAAAGGGTAAGGAAATCCACCTAAGTCTGAGTCGATCTATATATATATCCAGTAGTCGGTGATCTCGCCTCAATAGTATCATGCACGATACAATATATCACATGACATCATCGAGTCAAGAGTGCGGATATAACATCATAAATATATCTCGTACGGTAAATCTATCGTACGGCATCCCAAATCTGGGTACGGATCAAATATCACATTTATCTTATTATTCATCTGGTATCCACATCATCACATATCGTGAGCAGGGGTACTGATCTAAGCCAAGTACACTACTAATATCATCAACAATATCATGATCTGGCTACTGATCTGAAGCCTCATACAATCCGATGTCATCAACACATATTATCATATAAAAGTATACATCGTCCAAGCGATCCATTATAAATACCATAACATATCTCATCACATATTAAATATCTCACGGCATCATGCCCGATCATATCGACTCATTTCTAAGTACCATATAACATCCTCATCATCCAAACATATAAATACCAATATACATGACCCCAATACGCACAAGGAAGTAAATGTATGTGAGTATAAGTATGTGCGTGCATGCAAATCTTTACTCTAGGGTTTCGTGACTAAGAATCCACTAAAGTCCTTTCTTCAAATCTCGCTAACACTAAAACGATGATCTCCTAAATCTCCTCTTGCTAAGTGTTCATATCTCTCAACAACACATAAATGTATATCTATATTACATCACATCAATTCTCATAACTTTGCGGGGGTGCTATACGCCATCCACCCGACTTCCCCCGTAGATATAATCTACGCACTTGCTCTTCGCTTGCCGTTGCCGACGTCGCCACGCTATTTCTTATCGTCTCAAAGTCCTCATGGGGGTACCTACATATCACAACGTATCGTTTCGCATTAAAACCCAGTTCAAAACCAAAACGACGCGCTAAAAGCCTATAGGTTAGAACCTACGGACTACGCCTTCAAAACCACCAAACATCTCTCGATATCATCGTACAAATGTCAAATCATCGAGTTAAAACCAAATTCCTAAAATCCATAATTCAAAATACGTAAAACAAAAGCCCGAATCAAAACAGCAACCAATGAAATGGTCCCGGATTTTGCCCTAGGCCAAATTAGTCAATTTTGCATATGTGGAGGGTTTAGATTACAGATACTGGAGCCACAGACTTAGCATGGACAAAAATGGTGGGACCCAGGCCGCAAATTACGGCCTCCTGGGTTAAATCTGCTGCCAGGTTGGGGAAGTAGAGGCTAGGGTTTCAGTGGGGGGGTCCTATGTTTCTTGCATGTATCACTGTCTTTGTTAAATAATTTTTTAGGTCCCCGAGTGTTAGCAGGTGTTCATATCAGAAAATTGCATTCTAATACCGCCCATTCATTATCTATTTGTTGTATTTATCGGTACTATTAACCAGTGTCTGTTCGGTAATACAGATTACATGTATCCGTGATAAAATACTGGAAATACATTTAAAAGCATGGATATATCAATTGAGAGCCGACACTGCAAACAGAACCGCAATCCGACCGATACTTCAGGAGTCCCTTTTTGATATGGTGCGCACGTCGGTGTATCGGGAAGGAGCAACCACACCCTATTTGATATGGTGCGCTCTATGATGAGTACTACTGAGTTTCCTATTTCCTTATAAGGAGTAATGCACTTATGTAGTTGCATACCTATTGAATAGGGTTCCGATCAAATAAGTTGCCTACCACTTCATATGAGATATGGAAAGGGAAGAGCCCATATCTTAAGTTTGTTAAGATTTGGGGTTGTCCAGCCTATGTCTAAAAGCATAGTCCGGAAAAGCTCGAAGCAAAGTCAGTTCTGTAGAAGTTTGTTGGATATCCCAAGCATTCGCAAGGGAATATCTTCTACCGAACCGAGGAATAAAAGATGTTTTGTTTCTCAGCATGCCACCTTTGAGAAAGGGAATTTCTTGAGAAGAAATTAGTGGTCATAAGGTAGAACTGGAAAGAGTTCCATCTATACAAACTGCTGCTGATGATTTGGTAGAACCAAAGGATTCAATAGTAACCAACGAATCTCAGCCTCTCCGCCGATCTAGTAGGGTTCCTCACCCACCTTAGAGATACTTCGGTTTCTCTATGACAGTGGGAGTGAGGTATGCATCATGAGATGATGACCCAACTAGTTTCGAGCTGGCCATCAGGAGTGGGACTCTGTAAGAATGGCTGGATGCTTAACGATCTGAGATAGAATCCTTATACACCAACAAAGTAAGGGTAAATTCCCCATCAGGAGCAAGTATATCTTGAGAAGATTACTTGGTGTACATGGAAAAGTTGAGACTTTCAAAGCTAGACTTGTTAAAGGTTTGCATCATTGACCAGGTATGGATTATGATGAAACCTTTTCTAAGTAGCTATGCTTAAGTCCATCCAGATCCTACTTGCCACGGCTACATACCATAACTACAATATCTGGCGGTTGGGTGTCATGACTGCTTTTCTAAATGACGTTTTAGAAGAGAGAGTCTATAAGTACAGAGTCAGAGGGCTTCGTGGATAGTGGGAGCAACGAAAACGTGTGCAAGATGTTTTATGTAATAAAACAGGCATCGCAGAGTTGGTACGTCTGTTTTGATGTGTTAGTCAAAGAGGTTGACTTCATCAAAATGGTAGATGAACCTTGTATATACAAAAGGGTAGTAGGGAGTATGGTGGTGATCCTCGTAGTATACATGGATGACATACTCTTGTTAGGGAAGGAGTTTCCTATGCTACGCTCGGTCAATCTCCGCTTATCACAAGGATTCTCCCTCCATATAGGATCAATGTGATACCTCCTAAATCCTGGGTTTTGGATCTATGAGAAAGATCTAATTGGATGTTAGGATACTCACTTGTTGTAGTGAGATAGTATCAATTGATCCTGGGGTGAATCACTGGAAAGGTTCCAGTGTGATAAGGACGACTGAATGTCAGTCGCAGGCATTGTCTTTACCCTCAGTAAAGGGACGGTATGTTGGAAGAGTTCCAAGATAGATACCGTGGCATACGAGACGATAAAGGCTGGATACATCGCTAACCAAAGATACTACCAAAGAGGCAGTCTGGGTGTATATTAGTTCATGAGATGAAATTCGTTCCTACCATTGTATGACAATGGAGTTGTGGCTTATGCCTAGGAACGCCCGTTCCATCAGTGATCCAGACATATTCTAAGGCAGTGTCACCTGATCATGGAGATTATTGATCTCCCGGGGATCGAGGTCAGGAGAGTAGACTCAGAGGACAACACGGCGGATCCACTCACAAAGGCCTTTTCCCAGAGAGAGACTTTTATGGGATGGTTGAGTATGAGATACTACAACCACTGTTATCAGATGGACCTAGTGCAAGTGAGAGATTGTTAGTTATATGTATGCCCTAGAGGCCATTACTATACATGAGATGTATATTGTAGTGGATGCTTGGACATATATAGGGAGAACTTTCTTGCTCGACATGATAGTATGCTATCTGGCTACTCTTTACCTTAACGTGCACACTGATTGTCTCTCTGCTACATGTTGGTAAAGACCTTAGGATGAGTACTTGACTACCTGGACTATGATGCGGATCATACTAGTGGGGACATGGTAGTCCATAAGTACATCCTTCAAGGTCTCTAGTCATGGGAGTATCGAGACGGGGCATCGATATACCAGAGTATAATAGCGTATAGCTTCTCGACCCATATAGATGGGCAATGGATGATCTCATATCCATTGGCGTTTGACATCAGAGATGATATACGGGTGCTCAGTGGAGACTGGGTGCACTGGACGGACTCGCCGAGAACTCCCAGATGGTATTATACCTTACGTCAGATGGCAGTTCTCTGGTGACACTGGTACAGGTTAGTCTGTGGACCCGAGATCGTCATAGATTCTTGTATGATTCCCACTGTGCTTTGATTTCCACCTTAACACGTCCAAGAAGGCATGCAAAATGGTGGTTTTTGGGTACAGTCCCGAGTCACATGGAGGCAATGAGCGATAGGAGGGGTTTCGTCTCTCCCGGTATTGGGGGTTGATGTTGCGCTATGCTCGATTGGCCATAACAGGGAAGTCCCTAGCCTGGACTGGTTTAGAGATTTACTGGTAAGTGTTACCAGTAGTTTCTCGACCCGCTATGAGCCTCATATCGGCATGACTTATCGGTTATTGGGGTCTGACGTTTACCACCCCTAGACTTGATAAGCGACATATCAGACGAGGAGACCAGACTGTACGGTAGTGTCACTGTCAGGCTTTTTGCAGGAGTTGGAGCGGGCTTGCTTGCTGATCTTCTGATCGCTCAATACCCGGGTAGCCGTTACGTACAGCTAGTACCGCTGACGGCTTGTGGGTGCTTGATATGATCATCACCTACTACCGGCGTATTGACGAGTCTTTAGAGTCCTACATAGAGGTTTTACTGGCTCAGGGAAAACGAAATAGGAGCGCATATGTGATATGTGCGGGACCGAGAATAATGCGTGTATGTGATACCGTATTATATTCTCGCGATGTTTGTATCGATAGGTTATATACGATATAACCAGGTTATCGAATCAAGGGTTGATTCGATAAGTCGATACATTGGATGTTAGTCGGTTATATGAGATATAACCGGATTATTAAGTCAAGTGTTGATTTAATAATTTAGTGTATAATTGTATATGTGATATACTAAATTACATTAACTAACATTGCTTCACTTAAGCATTTGTTTTTCTCACTTGTGCACAACTTAATATATATGAGATATATATTAATTTGTGTTCATTTTGTATCATGGTTGTTGATACACACTACATGGGTGTATGAGACATACACCATTATAATTATATTGGTGGGGTTTTAATATACAAAGTAAATACAAAATTAGTGGATAATTGTTCACATGTATGAAGCTTCATGAAGCTTATGGTTGCATTGACTTAGTCCACTAGTTTTGTTTTACTTAAGATATTAATTAACCTAACCACTATAATTATCCATGGTTATGTCTCTACATGAGTTAGTATATGATACCCACTCACCCATGGTTATCTAACTCTCTCTCTTGATTAGTCTTCATTCTCATTTTGAGCTCATCTTCTTCCTCCTTCAATTTCTTTCTAGGGTTTGAAAAAGAGAGATAATGAAAGTGAGAAAAGAAATTCTAAAGTGTACTCATTTCCTATTTTATCATTTTCTACTAGACTAGCACTTTAGTTTAGGGTGTTTGCTTCACTAATTCTTTAGTTTGTGGAGTAGAAGCTTGAGTTCGTATTCGCTCGACGTAGATCATCTTCGGCCTCGAAGACTTCAAGCAATACCGTTGCAATCTTCTCATGGAACCGTCCGAGAGTCCGGGAGTTCGATGATCGCAGCGAAGGAACTACAACAAGGAGCTTTAGAAGTGAAGGACCGATCTACAAAGGTTGTATTTAGTATTCACTTAGTGATAATTGTTATTTACTAGCTTGTGTTACCCTAATTATCTAGCAAAGATCTTGTTTAGAGTTATTCGGCACGGCTAAAATTTTAATCGGGCATGGTTGATGCCTTATAGAGCCTTCTTAGAGGGCCTAGTAACTCTACAGTGGTATCAGAGCCTAGCTAGAGCATTAGGCGACATGTATACGAAGTTAAAACTCCGAACGAACTCCGAATCGACAAAGTAAACCCCTCTCTAGAAAATTTTTCAAAACTGGGATTTTTCTGAATTAAAAATACCTAAAAAATTCAGCAGGAACATTTAAGCATTACTGTGAAAAACGAGATTCTAATCCGTACAATCCGCCGTGGAACCGCGGCCATACCACGCTTGGGCCGCGGATCCGCGGCAGTATAGAAGGATTAGACACTCGTTTTTGAACAGTAATATATATTTCTGTAAGTGCTATTTTCTGGGTATTTGTAATCTGACTCAAGTGTTGAGTGTTCTGGGGTTTATTTTGTGTTCGTTGATTCTATCGGAAAATTTAATTTCGTTATATTTTCCGGATATTTAGAAAGTATTAAAAAGTTCGAACTGATATCAATAACTCACTTTTTCCCGACCCGGGAAATTTCCAGGTGTTGGATTTTTTTCTGTTGTTTAAGAACGTCTAAATCATGCAAGTTACGCAATGGAGACTCTAGAAGACAACAAACCTTAACTCGATTATGTGACCGTCTTGAACTGCCTTTTGAACCTTAGGGTTTGGGGCAGTATGGAGTTGCCACATGTGAGGCGTTGGCTTGACCCTTCTACGGCTGGACCATTGGTTCTATGGCATGTGATGGATGTTTTTAAACTCCCCTCAAGTGTTGAAAACTATTTGGAAAACTTGGGTGTTTGATCATTCGATCGGAAAGTTTAACATTGTCTATTTATCTGGAATGTGATACAATATTTGGAATCCACAAGTAGTTATGAGATAACTAATTTGAATGTTATAAACATAGAAGTTTAGTCTCAGATGATCGGTTGCCACGGAATTTTGATGCGATCAAAATTCCATCGCAATCACGTAGCGTACGCGGATACTCGCCGGGTAAACATAATAGATAGCCACGCCCCATAGCCCCGACCAAGTGACTGTAGGAGAACCCCGTAGCCAAAAGCATCCGTTCGGGTGCTCGCGGCAGCGGTGTTCCGCCTTAGTGCACTTCGTCGACGACATCCGGGGGTGCGGCCGTCTACTAAAGTTTGCGACGAGCATTCGATCACATATCGGGAATCTTGTTGAATTGCCCGACTAGATATTGAAAAGTGTTTTCGATATAGAGACTAAAATGCAGGGTTTATAATTGTTAGGCATGAGATGTCTAAGGAATTCATTTGGTTAGGCATGAAATATCTAAGGAGGTTGCGGATTCCAACTGTTGTAGTTTTACACATTCTTTTCTGCGACCGTAAGTGTAATATGTGATATCGCCGGTTTTGTTGCTATATGTCAATGACAATTGGGATGCGCATATTTACTTACGTTGATGACATGTGATGTTATGTGTTGCTGGATATGTTATATTGGATCGTCGCATTTTGAATAGCCGGGGGTTTTATGTGAGATGAGGGTTTTTATTTTCATTCATGTGAAATTCATTGTATGTAATATTCTTTTATTGGGGCACTTCCAGGATGAGGTTGATGTCACCATTTGTATATTATTTACTTTTTCCGTACTACGATAGACCCAAGGAGGAGAGCACAAGTAACCGGGTTCTGGAGTCCAGTGGGAGACCAACTCGAGGAGTCGAGTCCGGGTCTCCTAACTCTAGAATAGGAAGGGTTGCTTGCCGCTCTCGTACGGGTTTAGGGGTGTAGGTTTGGCTATTCATCGCGACCGTGGAATCCGTGTGTTATAGAGGCTCAAAATAAAACACGGACGTCCTAATATATCCAATGTTTCATATGTTTCTTCTGCTGCGATATCTGTGATGTGATCATTTGATATGTTGTGATAGATACTGTATATAGTATATATGATATATTATATAGACGTTACTTATGTTTTACACCCGCGCAAGCCCTGCCCCGCTCTGCCGTTAGTTACCTAACTTAACGGTGCACGAGGGGACATCGAGGCGAATGCGGATGGCATAAGTGTACGCCGTATTTATCTGTGATGTTTAGGTGACTTAAATGATGAGACTTCATTAATTTGATTAATGAAAGAAAAGAAACCTAAAAGATTTTGTGGAATCAAATTTTCAAAAACAGGTTGCTACAGTTCTTGTTTTGCATCGCGGTGTTCCTTGTAGAACATCATGCACCTTATTTGATTAGGAAAGGGCCGAGATCCCTTCACCGGGAGTGACCCCTTTAACAAAGACTGGCAGATGCTACAACCCTCGGTTTTGTCTTTTGATTGCTTTTCTAGTTCTTACTTTGCGCAGTGATATATATGATATATCCTGCACCTCATTCGACCAGGAAAGAGCCGAGATCCCTTCACCGGGAGTGACCTATTTAGCGAAACTAGCAAAAGCCTCAAAAACACTCCATTTTAAAACTGTTTGATTCCACAACGATATCAAGTTCATTACGCAATAGGTTTTCAGAAAAACCTGTCGTAGTTCTCCGTCATTTTAGATAAGTCCTACTTAGTATTCATACTACGTTTGTTGGCCTGTGTCAAGGCGTAGTGTGTAGTAGCTAACTAGTATTTATCTGCCTATGCATATGATGCAGATTGGATTTGGGTAGTCGTGCGACTTTGTTGGCCTGCGTCAAGGGTCGTGCTGGTGGGTTTAATTCTGTTGGAGATAGTGCCCTCAGAGTCAATTATTGGATCACAGGCATGTGATTGCAATGATTGAGGGAGGATCTATCCCGGTCGGACAGTCTTACTCAAGATGATAGTATGCTATCTGGTTTACCTTTATCATCGTGTACTGCTTTAGGTGACCTGACAGGTCGCTATTGCACGTTGATAGAGCCCCTAGGATTCTCGCTTGACTGCCAGCAGTATGAGGGCGATCATATAAGTGAGAGCTGTAGTCTATAAGCACATCCTTAAAAGGTCCCTAGTCGTGGGAGTTTCGAGACAGGGCATCGATTCTCCAGAGTAGACTAGTGTATACAGTCGAGACCCCGACGAGGGGCGGTGGCCGGTCTCACAAGCCACTGGTGTCAGTTGGATCACCTAAGATGTATACAGGTGCTCATTGGGTTATGAGTACACCGGACAGGACTCGCCGGGAACATGCTAGTTGGTCTTATACCTGACGTCAGATAGCAGTTCCCAGGTGACATGTGTACAGGTTAGTTCATCGACCTGGGGATCGTCATTTGTCTCGTGTGAGTTCCCACTGTGCTTTGATTACTACCCTACCACGGCTCAAAGGAGTCGTGCAAACAGGTTTTAGTTGGGTACAGTCCCGAGCCACATGGAGGCAGTGAGCGTATCTTCAGGGGTTCGTCTCTCCCGGTATTGGGGGTGAGTTCGCGCTGTGTCTAGGAGAGCCATTACACGAAGTCCTTGGCCAAGGCAGGAGATTTACTGGTAGGTATTCCAGTAGTATCTCAGGGTGTTCTGGGCTACACTCCGACACGACTTGTACCGCTTTTGGGGGTCTGACTTTTACCAACCCCCTAGGCCCGCCATGCGATACTCATAGACGAACGGACCGGACTGTACGGATATTGTCACTGACAGGCTCAGTAGGGTGTCAGGATGAGTTCTCTCATCGACGTCCCTTTTGGTCAATAGCTGGTGGCCCGTCACGTATTGGCTTATACCTCTGACGTGCTAGTGGTTAAATCCACAGCCATAGTATTGACGAGTCTTTAGAGTCCACCACACTTTCAGTTACTCAAGCTTTCGGGCGAAACGCTGTAGAGGTCGTATGGAGATATGGCAGGGTCCGATCAGATACGTGCGGTATTGCACGGATCAGGATCGGACGGTTAGTACTAGAAGCCGTATGGATATATGGCAGGGTTCGATCAGATACGTGCGGTATTGCACGGATCAGGATCGAACGGATATTGCTAGCCGGCTTTGGTTTAAGCCGGATCCTAGTATAGTACAGTGTAGTTTTGTCTCTTTGCATTTGTGTTCAGTGGGAATACAAATGCGGGCATATATTTGCAGTAGCGGGGTTTTCCATTAATTTATTACGGGACCAGTTTTCTGGAGTTGCCAGTTTGCATTCCGTTCCGGCCGGTTTTCCTTTGTTCTTTCCCGGCCGGACTTTTCCGATGGAGGGACTAATTTGCAATTGTGCAAATTGGTATTTGAGGAGGGGTTTTATACATTTGTGGGGCTTCATGATGGTTCATAATCATGAGATGCTTTCTTAGTCTTTTCCTTTGCTTTTTGTGATAAGAAAGGATTAGATATTGATTTGAGTTTTGTTATCATGGCTTTTGATGTGGTCACCTCTTGCCTTTTACTACACTCACCTCCCTTGTATAATTCCCACCACCATTTCCTTGAAGAAAAGAGGCCGACCACTTTAGGAGAGAGAGAGAGAGAGAGGATCATTTTTGTGAGGGTGGGAAAATTAACATTCATATCATTTTTCCATTGCCACCAAAATTCCCAAGTTCATTTCTCAACCTCATTCCTCCATCAAGGCAACATAACCCCAAAGAAACAAAGCACTACACATTCTACAGCAAATCTTGGGCATGTCGACTTGCCCGCTTCATGCCCGAGTTGCCTCGGTATTGAGGTGGGAGCCCATAAAAGATACAGGCGATGTGGTGCCCTTCCGGCGAGGAGGCGACGACCGGAGTTTCCGCAGGAGATCGGGACGACGACGAGAAGACCGGAGGACTCGGATCATTCGGTATATCTTTTCCCCTTCTTGTAGTTTGCTAGAACTAGTTTAATGGCCCGATCCGGGTGTTTAGTGCGCGGTGGTGCCGGTTTGCTAAGTTCGCAAAATTAAAGTTTATCACCGTTTCCGCATTCCGGCGTCGGATAGAAGGCCGGGGCGCCGCCGTGCACTTACAGTGGTATCAGAGCCTCTCCATTAACTTAGTCTAGCTTTGTTTAATGTGTTTACATTTCCGATCGACCAAAATTCCAAAATCCGCGTTTTGTTCACATCAGTTTTCTGTTGAAATTTTTTGAAGTCCAAAAATTTTTCAGGTTGCAGAAAAGTGATGTGCTAGAAAAAATAAGAGTTCTGTGAAAATTCGATGCACTAACTCCACTTTAGGAGCGCGGAACCGCGGCCAAACACCCCTTTGTACCGCGGTTCCGCCGCACTATTTTGGGGTCGCTGCATCAAATTTCTGCACTATCTTTTTGGGCTAAAAATAAGGGTTTTGGAATAATAACATTGGGCCCAGAATTTCTTGATGTGCTACAGTAGTACTTTGGGGCCCACTTGTTAAAATTTGATCGATCGGATATTTTAAACACATTATTTCACAGTATTTACATTATATCTGCGACCGTGAATGTCACTCGATCGGTAAATCCTGTCTAACTGCTATAGCCCGGTTAGACGGATTTGCGAACGTGACTTTCACGTTGATGTTCTGTGTTATGCTGTGATGTTGCGGATCGGTCGTGGGGGATAGCCTGGATGCAATGCTAGTACAGTTGTGGTTGTATTATGTACATTTGATATTGCGGGGCGAGCATCCGACATGTGGACTGCCGTCACTGCCTGATTATATTATTATTTTGGGGCACGACCAGGTTGCGGTCGATGTACCCGTTGTATGTATATTTTACTTTCTGTACTAGGATTACCCCGTGGAGGGCTGCACGGATAGCCGGGTTCTGGAAGGCAACAAGCCCGCATCTCATGGCATTGAGACGGAGGGGGCTTCACTCTAGGATTGGCGGGCTATTCGCCGCACTCGTAGGGGGTATAGGTTGACCCAGGAGGGGTGCCCAAGTTACCGGATTCCGTGAAGTGCTGGGTGGTCCATTCACGATGCTGAAGGGGACTGACTCGCTTCAGGTTTTGGCGGGTAACTTGCCGCGCCCGTAGGGGTCTAGGATCTCATTGCACAGGCTATCCACACGACCAGGGGAACGTCGGGTTTCATTAGTGGCTCTGTGAAACCCGGAGATCCCAGATATCTGTATTGTTCTGTGATGCTGTACATTTCTGTGATGTTGCATTTTTGTCACGCCTTGAGCGAAATATAATATATTGGTATATATACTAGTAGATGTTGTATATGTTTTGCATCCGCGCTAGTCCAGTCCCCGCTCTGTCGTTAGTTAGCTAACCTAACGGGTAATGACGGGACCCAGTGGCGAATGCGGATGGCATATACGTACATCAGTATATTTTCGTTCTTTGTGGTGTGATCAATTGATGGGACTGCATTGATTCGGATCAATGCAAGTTAAAACAAACCTAATCTAATGTTGTTGGAACACTTTTCAAAAAGCTGTTATTGCAAGGATGTTCACTTTTGTTTTGCATCGTGGTATTCAGTTGGAATATCCTGCTCCTCAGTCGACGAGGCAAGGGCCGAGATCCCTTCACCGGGAGTGACCCCTTGGACAGAAGTTTGCGTCAGGGCATTAACTTCACTATAGCCGATTACTTTTGCTTTGCACCGTGGCATTCAGTTGGAATATCCTGCACCTCATTCTACGGGGAAAGAGCCGAGATCCCTTCACCGGGAGTGACCTCTTTAGTAAAGGTTTTCGTCACTATATTTTCTAAAAAGCTATCCGTTCCTTCAACGATATCAAGTTCTTTACGTTAAAGGTTTTCGCCAGAAACCATTCGTAGCCCTCCGTCGTTTCATATGGGTAGTCAATAGTATTCAAGCTGTGTTTGTTGGCCAAAGTCAAGGCACAGTGTTTGGTAGCTGTTGGTTATTCATATACAGCATAGATAGATGCGTTGGTTTGGAACAGTCATACTGCCTTGTTGGCCAAAGTCAAGGGTAGGTGCGGGTGGATTCAAAACAACCTGGAAAATGACGGGTAGAACTTGACATATGACTTATGATTTGTTGGCCAAAGTCAAGGTCATAAGAGCATGGGGTAAAAATCACATCGGGAGTTTCAAAAGAACTGAAACTTGCCAGATATGCGCATACCTTCTGGAGTGTGATACCGTGAGAGGATTCCGTCACGTTATCGTGCGATGATAGTTGGATCCCGATTCCCACTGATGAGTTGGTTTACTCCTCGGGTGATCCCGACTAATTCTTCTTTCAGGTTTGGAGGAGAATTTGAGGTACAGTGGGAGGTTTCCAGATTAGATAAAGTGATAACCATTCTGATCTAGGTTAGAGTGCACGCTGTGTGTTTCTTTTCTCTCTCTCTTTGGCAGTGACCATTGACCCGACCCTAGACTATGACTCAGTGACCAAGTTCACCGAACCTTCTTAAACACTGGCTTTTGGATTGTCAGAGTTGCAGATCTCATTGCCACTCCTACTTTTACCCTTTTCTCCGGGACACCCCGTATTACTACGAACGTCCACTTCCAATGGACAAAACCATCGTATGGTTATATACGAACTCGAAGGAATTCAAGGATGGTTTCCGGTTTTGGAGAAAACGGATAGGACTATTCAGTTGTCTTTTCCTTTTACCTTCTCTCAGGTTGCGAGTACTCCTTGGTTTAGGAGATAGTACACCTATTACGCAAATTGGATAGTCTTCTTCCAAACCTTAGGCTGGTGCCGAACGGTGGGGAATGAAGAAAACCAATTAGCATAACGATGGTGTGCAGAAGGTATTAAGTTAAGACAAAGCAAGGGATTATTAGGAGGGCAAAGTAAATTGCGACTGATATTCACGACCAAACCAAGTATTTCTTCGCCAATCCTAAATCACCTTTGTATTTCTCCAGGACACTCCGTATCACTACGAAGATCCACAGTTTATTGGATACTCCATCGTATGGTTATATACGTACTCGAAAGGAACTTGTTCCAGTTCGGGGATGGATTCTGGTTCAGGAGAAATAGGAATAAGTTTTATTCGGGTGTCTTTTATCTTCACCTTCTCTCACGTTGCGAGTGCTCCTAGGATTAGGACAGTACACCCTTTATGCTTATTGGATAGTCTTCTTCCAAACCATAGGCTGGTGCCGAACGGTAAGGAAGGAAGAAAACCATTTGGCCTAAGGGGTGTACAGAAGGTAATGACTAAAGACATATAAAGGGATTTGGAGAGGTGGCAAAGAACTATACGGTTACAGTCGTGAATCTGGAAGAGGCATTACTAGGAATACCAGGATACCCCAACGAAACATTTTAATGTTTCAGTTTCACTGTGTAATGTTAAAAGGAAACTGATTTCCCGATTAGATACTTACTCCAGGGTATGTATTTACCAGGTATGATTCTCACATCTGTATGGTTTTACAGATGATGAGTGGGAGTAAGTTATTGGGAATTGGGCGATCATCCTCATTATATCGGGATTCGTTGTAGTCGGTGATATTTGAGGAGATCACCTGGGCTGTTTGCCGGTCGGCAAATATTTGGTTTTGAATATCCGTTGTTATGCACCAATTTCAAATTGATATATCTGTACGTCTATTTTTATAGAGTGAGATATACCTTTTTGAAATTATGTCTACGATATTTACCTATATCAGTGGATGGTTAGGTAAGGAGCATTAAACAGCGGTGTAATTCTTCTTAACCATAAGTACAGTTTTCAACCTACGACACACAGTGAATGAGTTATCAGACTCAAGGGACTTATACAGAGTATTGTATGTTGTCCAGCGTCCATGAGGACAAGGGGGTTGGTTCTCGTACTATATTCTGTTTACTTATGACTTCTCTAGTTCTTAGACATGTGTTTCATAGAAACACAGGGTCTGAATTTTGAGAAGTTATAGGTATTTGAATAAAGTAGAGAACCAGGTATTGCAAGTATCGGTATTCTTCAAAGTGATCGAAGATGTAGATACTTGTATATGGTATTCAGTTGATAGTAATGATTAAGAGAACTTGCTTCTCTTTCGGGTTACTCATAATTGGAAGCATTCCTAAGTTGAGTGATGCTGATCAGCCTCCTTCCATTTAGTTGACATGCACTGGAGATAGCTGCATGATTTGAATCTGGTTCAATTAAATCAGTGCCTCTGGTTCTATATTGGATATAGAACAGTTCATATCTTAACGATGTTAAGGTACGGGGAGTTGTTCGGCTTATGATTAAAACCAGACACTGGACAACTCAAGGCACGTTTCTGTAATGGCAGTTTGTGGGTTGACCCAGGCTATGACGAGGGTTGACTTTCTACCATCTGGGAGATCAACAGTAATATTGTTCTAGACTCGCCACAGTTTTAATAAAAATGGATTTTTTCAAAAACAGTAGTGGGAGTATGGTAGAACTGGAAGTGATTCCAGAACCGCAAACGATTACTAAAGATTTGATAAGGAACCTAATGATTCAATCTGGTTTGACATTCCATTGGCTACTCCGCCGATACGGTGGGTAACCTCAGGCACCCGAGAGGTACTCCGGTAGCCTCAAGGACGGTGGCAAGGAGGTTCTTGTTTACCCACACTTGCCATTGCTGTTGTTCCAGGCTGCGAGACCCGGTGGGAGGATGAGTATAGCGTCGTTCTAAACTAGCTTTAGAAGTGCACGTCTATATGACTCTGCCAGAGGGTTGTCGTAGTCAGTGGGAGCAGCGGAAGCATTGGTGGACAGGTAGCTTATGTCTATTTATAGACTAAAGCAGATATAGCGGAGATAGATCGTCAATTTCTGATGTGACAGTCATAGGTTTGACGTCATCAGAATAGGGGATGGATCTGTTGAGAAGGTAGTAGGGTGTGATATCCTGGTATTGGATGACATACAAAGAGTAGGAAAGGAAACTCCTATACTACGATCGGTTATACTTTGGTCGTCACACAGTGGTTTCTCCACAAAGGAAATGGATTTTGTATCAGACATACTGGTTACTAGATCTATGGTTTTAGATCTAGATTTGGGTAGTCTCCCAATCCGGGTACTTAGACAGCATTCTAAGGGTATTTAGAATGGACGACTCCATGCAAGGTAGTCTACCTGCAGAAGATGGAGTCACCCTCTCCAAAGGTGTCTTACAGACTAAAGTAGAGAGGGATATGCATGATTGGCAGATCACTTGCTTAGGCAATTGAGTCAACCATGAGATGTCAAGTACCACACCAGATGTTGTTCTTGCACTAGATGCAATAAGTTGATATTGATCCAATCCTGGAGAAACAGTCAGAAGCAACTTTAGAACATAAGTAGATGTTCTAGGGAAATGATAACGACAGCCTCATTAAGGAGACAGTTATCATTCCAGGCTTCTAAGGTGACATGGATGACAGGGTGATTGTCAGAGTTATAGTTTTCCCTCTGACAAGGGGCAGTATTTTGGACAGGTGATCCAGGCAGATACTGAGGGAGGCATGGCGCAGGATACTGATTAAGTTCAGTTGACGATACAGTCTAAGAAGTTTGGATTTGGAGTTTATTTACGAGATAGGTCCCATCAGACATCCAGACATTCTAAGACAGGTATTGCTTATTTCGGGAGATGACTTTCTCCGCGAACTTCATATATAGAGAGACATAGAAAGAAACATCTAGGCGGATCCACTCACTGAGGCTATTCTTCAAACGCAATAGTTTCGCAAACGAGTTTTGTGAGACTGACTAGCAGAGGAGTTGGGTGTTCGGTATCACACGGGCTGTGAGTATGCGACATCGCAATAATTAGCCTTGAGTGCAAGTGGGAGATTGTTGGAGATAGTGCCCTCAGAGTCAATTATTGGATCACAGGCACGTGATTGCAATGATTGAGGGAGGACCTATCCCGGTAGGACAGTCTTACTCAAGATGATAGTATGCTATCCGGTTTACCTTTATCATCGTGTACTGCTTTAGGTGACCTGACAGGTCGCTATTGCACGTTGATAGAGCCCCTAGGATTCTTGCTTGACTGCCAGCAGTATGAGGGCGATCATATAAGTGAGAGCTGTAGTCTATAAGCACATCCTTAAAAGGTCCCTAGTCGTGGGAGTTTCGAGACAGGGCATCGATTCTCCAGAGTAGACTAGTGTATACAGTCGAGACCCCGATGAGGGGCGGTGGCCGGTCTCACAAGCCACTGGTGTCAGTTGGATCACCTAAGATGTATACAGGTGCTCATTGGGTTATGAGTAGACCGGACAGGACTCGCCGGGAACATGCTAGTTGGTCTTATACCTGACGTCAGATAGCAGTTCCCAGGTGACATGTGTACAGGTTAGTTCATCGACCTGGGGATCGTCATTTGTCTCGTATGAGTTCCCACTGTGCTTTGATTACGACCCTACCACGGCTTAAAGGAGTCGTGCAAACAGGTTTTAGTTGGGTACAGTCCCGAGCCACATGGAGGCAGTGAGCGTATCTTCAGGGGTTCGTCTCTCCCGGTATTGGGGGTGAGTTCGCGCTGTGTCTAGGAGAGCCATTACACGAAGTCCTTGGCCAAGGCAAGAGATTTATTGGTAGGTATTCCAGTAGTATCTCAGGGTGTTCTGGGCTACACTCCGACACGACTTGTACCGCTTTTGGGGGTCTAACTTTTACCAACCCCCTAGGCCCGCCATGCGATGCTCATAGACGAACGGACCGGACTGTACGGATATTGTCACTGACAGGCTCAGTAGGGTGTCAGGATGAGTTCGCTCATCGACGTCCCTTTTGGTCAATAGCTGGTGGCCCGTCACGTATTGGCTTATACCTCTGACGTGCTAGTGGTTAAATCCACAGCCATAGTATTGACGAGTCTTTAGAGTCCACCACACTTTCAGTTACTCAAGCTTTCGGGCGAAACGCTGTAGAGGCCGTATGGAGATATGGCAGGGTCCGATCAGATACGTGCGATATTGCACGGATCAGGATCGGACGGTTAGTACTAGAGGCCTTATGGATATATGGCAGGGTTCGATCAGATACGTGCGGTATTGCACGGATCAGGATCGAACGGATATTACTAGCCGGGTTTGGTTTAAGCCGGATCCTAGTATAGTACAGTGTGGTTTTGTCTCTTTGCATTTGTGTTCAGTGGGAATACAAATGCGGGCATGTATTTCCAGTAGCGGGTTTTTCCTGTAATTTATTACGGGACCAGTTTTCTGGAGTTGGCAGTTTGCATTCCGTTCCGGCCGGTTTTCCTTTGTTCTTTCCCGGCCGGACTTTTCCGATGGAGGGACTAATTTGCAATTGTGCAAATTGGTATTTGAGGAGGGGTTTTATACATTTGTGGGGCTTCATGATGGTTCATAATCATGAGATGCTTTCTTAGTCTTTTCCTTTGCTTTTTGTGATGAGAAAGGATTAGATATTGATTTGAGTTTTGTTATCATGGCTTTTGATGTGGTCACCTCTTGCCTTTTACTACACTCACCTCCCTTGTATAATTCCCACCACCATTTCCTTGAAGAAAAGAGGCCGGCCACTTTAGGAGAGAGAGAGAGAGAGAGAGAGAGGATCATTTTTGTGATGGTGGGAAAATTATCATTCATATCATTTTTCCATTGCCACCAAAATTCCCAAGTTCATTTCTCAACCTCATTCCTCCATCAAGGCAACATAACCCCAAAGAGACAAAGCACTACACATTCTACAGCAAATCTTGGGCATGTCGACTTGCCAGCTTCATGCCCGAGTTGCCTCGGTATTGAGGTGGGAGCCCGTAAAAGATACAGGCGATGTGGTGCCCTTCCGGCGAGGAGGCGGCGACCGGAGTTTCCGCAGGAGATCGGGACGACGACGAGAAGACCGGAGGACTCGGATCATTCGGTATATCTCTTCCCCTTCTTGTAGTTAGCTAGAACTAGTTTAATGGCCCGATCCGGGTGTTTATTGCGCGGTGGTGCCGGTTTGCTAAGTTAGCAATATTAAAGTTTATCACCGCTTCCGCATTCCGGCGTCGGATAGACGGCCGGGGCGCCGTCGTGCACTTACAAATTCAATCAAGAAATGACGGGTTGAACTTGACTAGCGCACTATGGTTTGTTGGCCTGCGTCAAGGTCATGGGACGCTAGGGGCAAAAATTATCGGGAATTTCAAGTGTTGGAATTTGCAATGAGATTGCATACCTTCTATGAGATAGTTCGACCCCGATACCCACTGCGAGTAATTGTTACTCCTGGGAGAGTTTTACACATTACAATTAGCCGATCAAGTAGGTGTCAAGAAATGTGTCAACGGGATTACACCTCTGGAAAAACGAGGTTTACTTTAATTAAGTTCGTGCGAAAGCACGAGGGACCTCCCTCAAAGTACCGACACTGGCCTGGCTGAAATATTGGCGAACTTGTAGCGTGTAATTAATCCCGGCTAGTCTTTCCTTTTAGGGTATGAAGGAAGATTTGATTAAAACAGTGGGAGATATCCTGATTAGATATATTAGATAACCAATCTAATCTTACAAGAGCATACGCTAGTGTTTTCTTCTCTCTCTCTCCAGGTAGCGACCATATCACGCCTTAATCAAGATAATAATACGGATGTATTGACCGAACCCGCTTGTTATACTGAGCTGTGGAACGTTGGTCCCGTTCCAACTTATAATTGTTATAAGACAGAGCAGGAAATTGGGGATTACCAGAATTTCCGTGCCGCCCAAACGAAGAAAGTGCATGCTGATGCATCATCTTCGGGTGTGTTCATTATAGAGAACTGTTTCTCGGTATCCTTTACGTCCTGGGTATGAGTTACCGGATCAGGATCCCGCATATGTAATCTGTTACATGGGCTACAGATAGGTAGAGAACTGAGAACGGGTGATAAGTTTCATGAGATAGAAAACGGTGCAAGTGTTGCAGCCAAGTCTGTTGGTCACTATCACCCTGTATTACCAGAATACATTGATTCTGAATGAATGTTATTAGATACCGAACCTGATATACAACATCATATCAGTCTCTTTATTAGTAAAGAAAGGATATAATTTTGTATTGTTGGATAATGTTTTGAACATTTCCTATATCAAGAGTTGATTGGTTCAGGCACGTTATCTAAAAGCATTGAAGTTCTAAATCAAACTACAGTTCTTAGTATACAGAAAACACACAAGAGGAAGAGTTCAGAAATGAACGAATCCTTCTTGAGGTATTGTAGAGTAGGTCATATCAATGCGACCCGACTAGCTGAAATTACATAAAGATGCATATTTAAATTAGTTTAAATTTACATCTTATGAAACTTGCCGGTCATGTCACAGAGATAAGATGACCATAGCTCTGTTTATTGGAAACAGAGAAAGAGTTAGTGAACTCTTGGGATGATACATGTTGATGTATGAAGGTCCCCCGTCTATACATGCCAAGACCGGTTCTTTGTACTTCATTACATTCTCTGATGACCTCTCAAGATACAGACATATGTTCCTGTTGAAACACAAGTCCGAAGCTTTTGAGATACTCACAGAATATAAGTTAGAAAGTAGAGAACCAAAACAGGTATAAGTATTATGTTCTTTGATGTGATCAGGGAGGAGAATACTTGAGCATAAAATTCCTGGATTATTCTAAAGGAGAATGAGATTCTCTCTCAGCATTACCCCTTCGAATACACCACAGCACGTCGGTGTATCGGGGCGGAGCAACCACACCATATTTGATATGGTGCGCTCTATGATGAGTACTACTGAGTTTCCTATTTCCTTATAAGGAGTAATGCACTTGTGTAGTTGCATACCTATTGAATAGGGTTCCGATCAAATAAGTTGCCAACCACTTCATATGAGATATGGAAAGGGAAGTGCCCATATCTTAAGTTTGTTAAGATTTGGGATTGTCCAGCCTATGTCTAAAAGCATAGTCCGGAAAAGCTCGAGGCAAAGTTAGTTCTGTAGAAGTTTGTTGGATATTCCAAGCATTCGCAAGGGAATATCTTCTACCAAACCGAGGAACAAAAGATGTTTTGTTTCTCAGCATGGCACCTTTGAGAAAGGGAATTTCTTGAGAAGAAATTAGTGGTCATAAGGTAGAACTGGATAGAGTTCCAGCTATACAAACTGCAGCTGATGATTTGGTAGAACCAAAGGATTCAATAGTAACCAACGAACCTCAGCCTCTCCGCCGATCTAGTAGGGTTCCTCACCCACCTGAGAGATACTTCGGTTTCTCTATGACAGTGGGAGCGAGGTATGCATCATGAGATGATGACCCAACTAGTTTCGAGCTGGCCATCAGGAGTGGGACTCTGTAAGAATGGCTGGATGCTTAACGATCTGAGATGGAATCCTTATACACCAACAAAGTAAGGGTTAAATCCCCATCGGGAACAAGTATATCTTGAGAAGATTACTTGGTGTACACGGAAAAGTTGAGACTTTCAAAGCTAGACTTGTTAAAGGTTTGCATCATTGACCAGGTATGATTTATGATGAAACCTTTTCTATGCAGCTATGCTTAAGTCCATCCAGATCCTATTTGCCACGGCTACATACCATGACTACGATATCTGGCGGTTGGGTATCATGACTTCTTTTCTAAATGATGTTTTAGAAGAGAGAGTCTATAAGTACACAGTCAGAGGGTTTCATAAACAGTTGGAGCAGCGGAAACATGTGCAAGATATTTTATGTGATAAAGCAGTCATCGCGGAGTTGGAACGTCTGTTTTGATGTGTTAGTCAAAGAGGTTGGCTTCATCAAAATGATAGATGAACCTTGCATATACAAAAGGGTAGTAGGGAGTATGGTGGTGATCCTCGTAGGATACATGGATGACATACTCTTGGTAGGGAAGTAGTTTCCTATGCTATGCTCGGTCAATCTCCGCATATCACAAGGATTCTCCATATAGGATCAAAGTGATACCTCCTAAATCCTGGGTTTTGGATCTATGAGATAGATCTAATCGGATGTTAGGATACTCACTAGTTGTAGTGAGATGGTATCAATTGATCCTGGGGAGAATCACCGGAAAGGTACCAGGGTGATAAGGACGACTGAATGTCAGTCGCAGGTATTGTCTTTACCCTGAGTAAAGGGACGATATGTTGGAAGAGTTCCAAGATAGATACCATGGTATACTAGACGATAAAGGCTGGATACATCGCTAACCAAAGATACTACCAAAGAGGCAGTCTGGGTGTATATTAGTTCATGAGATGAACTTCATTCCTACCATTGTATGACAATGGAGTTGTGGCTTATGCCTAGGAACGCCCGTCCCATCAGTGATCCAGACATATTCTAAGGCAGTGTCACCTGATCATGGAGATGATTGATCTCCAGGGGATCGAGGTCAGGAGAGTAGACTCATAGGACAACACGGCGGATCCACTCACAAAGGCCTTTTCCCAGAGAGAGACTTTTATGGGATAGTTGAGTATGAGATACTACAACCATTGTTATCAGATGGCCCTAGTGCAAGTGAGAGATTGTTAGTTATATGTATGTTCTAGAGGCTATTACTATACATGAGATGTATATTATAGTGGATGCTTGGACATATATAGGGAGGACTTTCTTGCTCGACATGATAGTATGCTATCTGGTTACTCTTTACCTTAACGTGCACACTGATTGTGTCTCTGCTACATGTTGGTAAAGCCCTTAGGATGAGTACTTGACTACCTGGACTATGATGCAGATCATACTAGTGGGGACATAGTAGTCTATAAGTATATCCTTCAAGGTCCCTAGTCGTGGGTGTATCGAGACGGGACATCGATATACCAGAGTAGACTAGCGTATAACTTCTCGACCCATATAGATGGGCGATGGATGATCCCATATCCTTTGGTGTTTGACATCAGAGATGATATACGGGTGCTCAGTGGAGACTGGGTACACTGGACGGACTCGCCGAGAACTCCCAGTTGGTATTATACCTTACGTAAGATGGCGGTTCTTTGGTGACACTGGTACAGGTTAGTCTGTAGACCCGAGATCGTCATAGAGTCTTGTATGATTTCCACTGTGCCTTGATTTCCACCTTACCACGTCCAAGAGGGTGTGCAAAACGGTGGTTTTTGGGTACAGTCCCGAGTCACATGGAGGCAATGAGCGATAGGGGGGTTTCGTCTCTCCCTGTATTGGGGGTTGATGTTACGCTATGCTCGATTGGCCATAACAGGGAAGTCCCTGGCTAGGACTGGTTTAGAGATTTACTGGTAAGTCTTACCAGTAGTTTCTCGACCCGTTATGATCCTCATATCGGCATGACTTATCGGTTATTGGGGTCTGATGTTTACCACTCCTAGACTTGATAAGCGACATATCAGATGATGAGACCGGACTGTACGGTAGTGTCACTGTCAGGATTTTTGCAGGAGTTGGAGCGGGCTTGCTTGCTGATCTTCTGATCGCTCAATACCCGGGTAGCCGTTACGTTCAGCTAGTACCGCTGACGGCTTGTGGGTGCTTGATATGATCATCACCTACTGCCGGCGTATTGACGAGTCTTTAGAGTCCAACATTGAGGTTTTACTGGCTCAGGCAAAATGAAATAGGAGTGCATATGTGATATGTGCGGGACCGAGAATAATGCATGTATGTGATAACGTATTCTATTCTTGCGATGTTTGTATCGATCGGTTATATGCGATATAACCAGGATATCGAATCAAGGTTGATTCGATAAGTTGATACATTGGATGTTAGTCGGTTATATGAGATATAACCGGATTATTAAGTCAAGTGTTGATTTAATAATTTAGTGTATAATTGTATATGTGATATACTAATTTACATTAACTAACATTGGTTCACTTAAGCATTTGTTTTTCTCAATTGTGCACAACTTAATATATATATGTGGTATATATTAATTTGTGTTCATTTTATATCATGGTTGTTGATACACACTACATGGGTGTATGAGACATACACCATTATAATTATATTAGTGGGATTTTAATATACAAAGTAAATACAAAATTAGTGGATAATTGTTCACATGCATGAAGCTTCATGAAGCTTATGGTTGCCTTGACTTAGTCCACTAATTTTGTTTTACTTAAGATATTAATTAACCTAACCACTATAATTAGCCATGGTTATGTCTCTATATGAGTTAGTATATGATACCCACACACCCATGGTTTGCTAACTCTCTCTCTTGATTAGTCTTCATTCTCATTTTGAGGTCATCTTCTTCCTCCTTCAATTTCTTTCTAGGGTTTGAAAAAGAGAGAGAATGAAAGTGAGAAAAGAAATTCTAAAGTGTACCCATTTCCTATTTCATCATCCTCTACTAGACTAGCACTTTAGTTTAGGATGGTTGCTTCACTAATTCTTTAGTTAGTGGAGTAGAAGCTTGAGTTCGTATTCCCTCGACGTAGATCATCTTCGGCCTCGAAGACTTCAAGCAATACCGTTGCGATCTTCTCATGGAGCCATCCGAGAGTCCGGGAGTTCGATGATCCCAGCGAAGGGACTACAACAAGGAGCTTTAGAAGTGAAGGACCGATCTACAAAGGTTGTATTTCGTATTCACTTAGTGATAATTGTTATTTACTAACATGTGTTACCCTAATTATCTAGCAAAGTTCTTGTTTAGAGTTATTCGGCACGGCTAAAATCTTAATCGGGAATGGTTGATGCCTTGTAGATCCTTCTTAGAGTGCCTAGTAACCCTACAGTAAATAGCTTAGTCCCCCTTGAGTTCTTAACCTTCTCTTGATCCTTCAACCTCTCCATTGAGCTTGAAAGTTTAAGGGTTGGTTATTGATCTCAAGGGGTTATATCATTCTTGAAGTTTAATAAAGTGTTCTTTTGTGCTTCCTTCACCATGAGTTCTTTGCCCTCTCTTGATCTTGCAGCCTCTTTATTGAGCTTGCAAGTTTAAATTTGGGTTATTGAACCCATGTCTTGCAATATGTTCTTTGGTTCCTAATCTTTTACTTACTTGCATTTTATTCTTGCTCTTTTAATTCTCGCACTTAAATTCCATGCACTTTAATTACTTGCTTGTAATCTTTTCTTCTCTTTGTTCTTCTCTTTTTGGTTTGATTTGTGAATGGTGTGAATATTGTTGTTAGGAAAAGAGAAAGATTTTGTAAGTTAACATTTCGTTCCTCATTTCCTTTTCCCGTCTTTTCCATTTGAAACTCCGCCCAAACCCTACGAAAGCGCTCCGTTAGGCACCCTACCCTACCAAGGTAAAGGTGATTCCTAACCGTGACCGGTTGCATTCGGTTTGGCCGGAGGCGAAAGCAAGAGACAAGAACGGATGGACAAGGGTCAATAAGCCGGATTCTACGAATACCGTTCTTAAATACCCTAATCCACGTTGTTGCCGATTGCTATAGCTTCATTGGTTGAGTTCGGCTCAAAGTACTTGAATAAGGAATCTATTAACTTACACTATCCTATCGTTTCCTAACAAGCCTTATACTTGAATATAACACATAGGTTAGATAACGAACAAATCCGCCACGTTGTTAACTCGTTAAAACAAGAACGTAAAACTTACCATCTCCCTGTGGATCGACCCGGGTTCATCGCGGCTAGCTGCAAAGCGACACCGTCCTGATCGCGGTTAAACTTTAGAACTCTTAAATATCCGACATGCTTTTGGCGTGCGATCAAATGGCGCCATTGCCGGGGAGACGGTAACGTTTTTATTTTTGTTATTTCGGGTTAATATTGTTAATACCCATCTAACCCTATTTTTCAAAACAACATAAAAATTTCAAAACCAAAACCAAAACAAAAAAAATAACTAAACTAACTCATTTTGTTCTCTGGAAATTGAACCTGCAAGCACTTTGGATCTCAATAAAAAGATAAACAACACCAGTGTGGTATTAGTGGAACACTGAGACTACTGTTGAAATTTAGAGCCCTACCTCATCAAGTTGGTCGGCGAGATCACCAAATCCGGCGACGCCGGCCCTTTCACCACCTCTTGCCTCCAATTTCCCCTCTGAGCTCCAGTGTTCTATTTTTTTCCTATTTGTAGTGTTTGTTTTTTATAATTTTTAATGTGCAGGTATTTGGGCATTCGTATCGTTTTTCCGCACTAATATCCAGAGTGTTAGCAGATTTCCAATTACCATCATATTTTCACAGTTTTTCCGATGTCAGGGATTCTAAGTTCGTATCCCGGGGTCTATTCTATGGTTTCAGTCCAACATACAATCCCCACAGGGGTCATAAGATCTCTACTAACCTCAATTACACTTCACATTTCAAAATTTTACAAAACCCTCATCTAGAAATTTCTAGGTTCACAAAACCACTCGATATCGATACTAAACATATATGGATGCCTAAAGAATTTAAATACTATTCTAAAGGTGTAGAAATTACCTCAATTGGCAACTTAAGAAAATTCTTGAGTTTCCCAAATTCCTAAAAATTTGATTTTTCTTGGTCCAATATGCTTCCCTTGAGCTTGTAAACATTTTTTATGAAAAGGAGATGGGGTTTTGGGTTGTTTTTTATGGTGCTTTGTGAGTTTGAAGAGGAGGGAGGAGAGAGTGCTGCCATGGATGATGAGAGAGTGAGAAAGATGAAGGAAAATGAAGAGAGAAGCAATAAGCCTTGACTATAGATGACCCCTCACCCTCTCTCTCTCTCAAGCCTATACCCCTTGCCATCATGATACCTCATTGACTTTTCTTTTTCTTGTTTTCTTTATCTTTTCCTTTCTCTTCTCACATAAAACCCAAACCATGAACGAAAATTAAGAGAAAGCCAATAGGAAAATGTAACACAAGTGTTAAAATGACATGGTGCAATGTTTTGCACAAAACAAGCATAATGCGCGATTAGCGATTTTTTAATCGCGATTAGCACTAAAATAGTTTATAATAAATCATAAAATTTCAAAATTGCTTAAATCCAATAAAACACCCTCTTTTTAGTAATTTCTATAATTTTCCAAATTTTCCCCAAATTTATCGGTATTTAATTTTACCGCCTTATTAAAATATTCAATATATTTATTATTTAATTATAAAAATTCCCAAAAATAATATTTTATTTTCCTGAAATGTTACAAAGACACTCTAAGAGAGTCCACTTGGGAAATGGAAGATGAAATGCGTGCAAGATATCCACACCTCTTTGTAAACTAGTCCTCAAATAAAAGTTGTAAATTTCGATGACCAAATTTTTGTAAGGAGGGTAGACTGTAACAACTCCATTTTTGGTGTACAAAAAAATTCTTTAAAATTAATGTACACTTGGAGTATTTACTTCTGATGTTATCACTTTAAGTATTTAGTTCACTCCTTAATTACAAGAAGGAGCTTGTAGCTCATTGGTAATACCTTGCATTGCTGAACCAAGCCACCAGAGTTCAAATCCCATACCCCATATTATTTTTTAATTTTATTTGTTTTAAATTTTTGTTAGAAGTCCAACAGTCAACACATGATACCTCCAAATTTTCCCACTACACCTGAAAAACTAAATGTACCAGAGACTACATCAGGCGACCCCCCAACTCCCAAGCCCTCGACTCGGCCTGACACGGCCGAGTCGGGTGGCGAACCGACCGACTCGGGACGGCGCCGCCGGCCGGACTCGGCCGGTCGGCCTAGTCATCAACATAAAAAATGTGCCTTTTGAGCTTCTATACCCCCTTGCATACTTTAAACGTTCAAAATCGTTTCCAGAGAGCTTTGAATAGCTCTTTTACTCCATTTTTAATGAATTTTCATATATTTTTACATTTTTTAATTTAAAACTCTTCACCTACCCTAACCCTAGCCTAACTCTATAAATACCAACCCTACACACTACCCCGTCACCCCAAAACTCTGAGCCAACTCTCAAGAATTCACTAGAAACCTTGTGTGCAATCGAAGTGGGCGAAAAGAGAATTCTCCGGCGGAAATTCTGACGACAACTCTAGGAGCTCCCGGCGACGAAACGACGCACAGGAGACTCCTCCCGACCCTTCTCCCTCTCCTGGTTGTCCTAAACCCGTAAGTCCTATTTCTAACTTCTCTATTCTATTCTAGAAATACGGAATTATAAAACCCGGCGGAATCGGAACAAATCCGATTTCCGATTCAGATTCTTTATAAAACCTCACTTTTCTTTAATACAATCATGCATAAACCAATTCATGTTGACTATTAAACATTAATCAACCATATTGATCAAGTTTCAAATCAAAAGTAATTGCTATTTCATTTTACCATATTTTCATTTAAATACCACATAGTTTCAATTCTACAAATAAAATCACAAAACTTGCTATATCTTTAAGTAGATCATGAGGTAATGACCTACCTCCTCACACACTCATATGCAACATAGCACAATACCCTTGGGAACATAGAATACGGGAAAACGACACATTTTCATATAAATACCATTTACTTAATAAAACTGTTTTCTAAATGATTTAGTATTTATACAAATCTTTGCAAAGCGCCGCTACAACCCATTTTGGGGAACCCGTTCGGGATGATGCGGATTATCGCATATCCTCGGGCTTATTAGTGCGAGATTCAGACCTCCGCAAGGAGCATTCGGTCTCGAAAGATTTAAAATACGACATCTTAAGAAAATGAGATTTTTAGAATAAAAAATATATATTAAGATTATTTTTGTATAAATATATATATATATTTATCATTAAAATACCTATTTTGTTATGATATAAATATTCCACCTTTTTCTAAAAATCACAAGAATCAATTTACCTTAAAATACCATGAATTTCATACAAAACCAATATTACAAATAAATACCAATTATTATGAAAATAGGATATTTTCACTAGAAATATCACAATATAAAATATACATTCATTACAACTCTAAAGACGATTAATAAATACTTGGGGTGTATTTTGAAAACTATACAAGAGTATTTTTACATAAAACCCTCTCAAGTTCTATAATTTACCCTAAGAACCCTAGTAAATATAGGTTTAAGCGGGACCAATCTCTTGAGCCTCAGGGAGCCGGAGAAGTGGGTGCTTGCCTATCTAAGATAGACAACTTAACAACGGTGTTATCAATACGGTAATCGTCTTTAAAAAAGACACAAATCCTGCCGCCCATGTGCAGCGGTTATCGATAACATCAAAACAATCAGGACTTCAATTTACTTTTCTAATTGTCTGACTCAGTTTGATTCTCATTAAAATCACTTGAATATGATTCAATTACAATCTACAATCTACAATATTCTGATTCAACATGAATCTCTATATTCAATCTATTCAATACATTCAATCTACATTGACTAAACCGAACCATGGATATACATCCATTTACATGATTCTCCAGTTATTCCATTTACATAATTATACAATTACATCCGTTTACTGATATCATGGTTACGGTCAGTCATCCAAGACAAACAATACAATCAAAACACTACGGGGTTAAAGGGGTAGATTGGTACGGAAGGTGTTAAAAGTGGCACGAGAGAGTAAGATTAAAACACCTAACCTATATTCCGTTGATGTTGTACCGTGGCTTAACGGTTCTTTGTACATTCCGTTTGCCCTGGTCTCTAGCATATAGAGATCCCTCTCGTATACACTGGCATCCTTCTATACCAAGCTACAAACAACATCGTTAACACAACATTACAACAATATAATACAACTTTAAAAGATACATTCTTATTCTGTCTATTCTATTTCTCCCTTATCTTTGGGACTTACCGAGCGACCTGTTCGCTGAAGACATTCTCTTTCTTTCTTCTTTGAATGTCGTCAGGTGATCTGGACACTTCAGAGATCGAGCCCACTACTGAAGCCTTGGACCAGTTCAGTAAAGACCCCGAGCTCTAGTCATTGTACACTTCCCATTCAGTACTTTTCATTTTTGTTATGCCATTGTTTAGGCTTTGCTTTATTGTAGTTGTATTTACTTTCTATGCATTGTACAGAAAGAATGTGAATAAATAAAGTTGTTTTTTATTATATCTTGTCTCTTGTTCTTTACTTTTATATTTCTTAGATACGCTTAGCGTATTTACTTCACAGTAAACATGTAGCGGCCTCGTCGTGTCCTCTGCCCGTATACTGGGAAGCGGGGCGTGACAGAAGGACCCGAATAGATTTGAGCATAGCCACTGGAGAAAAGATTTCGTCATAGTCCAAACTAGGTCTTTGACGAAAGCCCTTTGCAACAAGTCTAGCATTATAGGTTTCAACCTGTACATCTGCACCAATCTTCTTTCTGAAGATCCATTTGCAGCCTACGGGTTTTACCCCATATGGAGCAATGTCCAAAGTCCATACTTTGTTGGTGTACATGGACTCTATTTCGGTCCGCATTGAATCCAGCCATTTTACCGAGTCGCCGCTCTGAATGGCTTGCTGGAAGCTAGTAGGGTCATCATTATCAATGATGTAATCCTCTCGATCCCCGTCTATGAGAAAACCGTAGTATCTCTCGGGCGGATGAGACTGCCTACTACTTCTGCAGATAGGCGCTGGGATATCCCTTTCTTCTAAACCTTCTGTTTCTACCAAACTTTCAGTAACAGCTTGTGGTTCTGAAATTTCTTCCAGTTCTATTGCGCTCCCACTCTTCTGATTTTCTAAAAATTCAGCTTCTAAGAAGTGGGTATGACGAGAAACAAAAGCCTTTTGTTCCTCTTCGTAATAGAAAAAATACCCCTTGGAGTTCTTTGGATATCCAACAAACTTACACTGTACTGAGTGTGCCTCGAGCTTGTCCGCATGCTGCTTTTTAACAAAAGCTGGACATCCCCATGTCTTAAAGTGTTTAAGACAGGGTTTCTTTCCACTCCACATCTGATATGGTGTGGTAGGCACAGTCTTGGTTGGAACCTGGTTCAAAAGATATGCAGCTGATTCTAGTGCATAACCCCAAAAAGATCGCGGTAACTCAGCCTTACTCATCATGGAACGAACCATATGCAATAGGGTTCGATTCCGCCTTTCCGATACACCATTGTGTTGTGGTGTGTATGTAGGAGTAAGCTGAGAGGGAATTCCATTCTCTTTTAAGTATCCCAGGAACTCGGCACTTAAGTATTCACCACCTCGATCAGATCTCAGTGTCTTGATACTTTTGCTTGTTTGTTTTTCCACTTCATTCTTGTATTCCCGGAATTTCTCAAAGGCCTCGGATTTATGCTTCATCAAGAAGATATGTCAATACCTAGAGAAATCATCCGTAAAAGTAATGAAGTAGAATAACCATCTCTCGCATGTGTAGACATTGGACCGCACACATCACTGTGTACAAGTCCCAAGAGCTCGCTCGCTCTCACTCCATGTCTAGTAAACGGAGTCTTTGTCATCTTTCCCATGAGAAAAGATTCACAAGTAGCATAAGATTGATATTCGAACGGATTCAAATATCCTTCTCTATGTAACTTAGTCAACCGTGTTTTATTGACGTGACCTAGTCTACAATGCCATAAGAAAGCCTGATTTATTTCCGGAGACATTCTTTTAAGTGTGTTCTGGACATCTTTTAAGTGTGTTCTGGACATTGAAAACCTGAGCTTGATTTAATACGTATATACCGTTGTCTAATGTACCGGACCCAATCAGAACTTGATTTAGGTGGATGTGTACCACATCGCTTACGAATGTAAAATCATATCCCTCTTTAGAAAGTAAGGACACTGCTATGATATTACAAGTCAAACTAGGTACATACAAACAGTTACGTGAAATCAATATCTGCCCACTTGTCAATCCTAGACGATATTCCCCCACGGATTCAGCTTCTATGCTCATTCCGTTCGCAATTCTGAGAGACATAACCTACGCTAATAACTTTACGGCTTCTCAAAGCATGTAATGAATTACAGATATGCGATCCTGATCCGGTATCTAGTACCCATGAAGTAGAGTTAATTGACAAACAGTTCTCAATTACAAACACACTCGAGGCCGAAGCCACAACATGCTTCGAATCCTGGCTACTGGATTCCAAATCCCTGCAATCCTTCTGCCAATGACCGTTCCTATAACAATAGGAACATCCCTCCTTCCCTACACCAAGTCCCGAAACTTTTTCCTTTCCCTTTCCTTCTACCTTACTGACACTGCTTATCGGCTTTGTGGAGGTCTTCTTCTTTTCACCCTTTGCTTTCGCCTTGGATGCAAAAGAAGAAGGTCCCCCATTAAGCAGAGCGGGTGTCTCCCTGGTTTCCTTCAGGGTGTAAGTAGAGGGTAGGGACTGTGGAAACAAGTCAGCATATGACCTGTTTCCCAACGTGGTCTCCAGGTCCGTGAGCTCATCAATATAGCTAGTCATCATAAGGACGTCGTCCCCTACAGATGACCCGACAGCCAACCTCACTTGAAGCAATTCGTTCAAGGTCTCATATCTTGCGACACGAGATTGCTCTCCAATAAAATCTTTGTTATGGAGAAAGATGGAAACTGTCACGCCCCGCTTCCCGGTGTACGGCGAAGTGGACGCGACGAGGTCCGCTACGTATATACTTAGAAGTACATACACTAAGCGTATCTAAGCAATATAAAAGTAAATCTAAGCAATATAAAAGTAAATCACAAGAGACAAGAGATATAGAAATAACAGCAACATTATTAATAACATTCTTTTGTACAATGTATGAAAAGTAAATACAACTGAAATGAAAAGCGATGCCAAAACAATGGCATAACAGGAAATGAAAATACTGAATAGAACAAGGTACAATATCTAGAGCTCGAGGTCTTCGTGAAACTGCTCCAAGTCTTCACCGGTGGGCTCGATCTCTGTTGGGTCCAAAGCACTTGACGACATTCAAAGAAGAAAGAAATAGATTGTCATCAGCGAATAGGTCGCTCGGTAAGTCCCAAAGATAAAGAAGAATTAAAAAAGACAGAATAAGAGGTAGTTTCTAAAATGGTTGTAAAATATTGTAGGATATTGTGTTAACGCTGTTATTTGTAGCATGGTACAGAAGGATGCCAGTGTATACGAGAGGGGTCTCTATATGCTAGAGACCAGGGCAAACAGAATATACAAGGAACCGTTAAGCCACGGTACAACAGCAACGGAATATAGGTTAGGTGTCTTAATCTGACCACCTCGTGTCACCTTTAACACCTTCTGTACCAATCTATCCCTTAAACCCCGTAGTGTTTTGATAGTATTGTTGTATTGTATTGTGTAAGTTGGATGGCTGACCAAAACCATGATATCAGTAAACAGATTGTAACTGCATAATCAGGTAAATGGAATAACGGAATAATGGATGTATATCCATGGTTTGGTTCAGTCAAGTTGTATAGATTGTTAACTGGATTCTGGGATACATATGTTCATATTGAGTTGGAATATTAAAGAATATAGATTGACTTGAATCATATTCAAGTCAGAAATAATCAGACTCAAACCCGAGTCAAACTAAAAGAAATGTAAGTCAAAGTTATATATTTGTTAGGGTCATTATTGTAATTTATAAAACTTGAGGGGGTTTTATGTAAAAATACTTTTGTATAGTTTTCAAGATACACCTCAAGTATTTATTATTCTTCTTTATAGTTATAACGAGTGTGATTTTATTTTGTCTTATTTTTAGTGAAAATTACATAAATAAAGGTATTAATTTGTAATATTGATTTATTTGAAATTCATGGTATTTTAATGTAACTTTTAATCTTGTAATTTTTTTAGAAAAGGTGGAAACTTTATCTTATAATAAAATAGGTGTTTAAATGATAAATATACATATGTTTATACAAGAATAATTTTTAATAAATATTTTATTTTCCAAAAAATCTCATTTTTCTTAAATGTCCTATTTTAAACCTTTCGAGACCGAATGCTCCTTGCGGAGGTCTGAATCTCGCACTACTAAGCCCGAGGGTGCACGATAGACCGTACTATCCCTAACGAGTTTCCCAAAGGTGGGTTGTAGTGGCACTTTGCAAAGATTTAATAATTACTAATCATTTAGAAAACGGTTTTATAAAGATAAGGTATTTATTTGTAAAAGGGTGTAAGTTTCCGTATTTTAGATTCTAGGGTTTCCTAAGCCAACTAGCCTATTTCCAAATGGTCTAAACGATAAGTCTTTAGAAGCCACAAATCTCCTCTTCACCGCCAATTGTGGCCAGGTAAGTACAAATGAGAAAAGGAGGGATCCGCTCACGAATCGTGAGACAGACCTTTTAAAGTTACCTTTTCTCACTTGCCTAGCCTAGACACCACAAAGTCAGGTTTAGATAAACGATCGATGTCCACGGCATATCGTATTTCTCCTATTAAAGATATTGGTTTAAGAATGTATTAACCTAAAACTTTTAGAAAAGGTTTTATAAAGAAAATGGTATTTTAATGTAAAATCTTGTTTTTTCGTATTCTAAATTTTCAAGGTAGCGTATTATGATTACATATGAGTGTGTGAGGAGGTAGGTCATTACCTCGTGAACTACTTTAAGGTTTAGCAAGGTTAAGAGGTTAAATGTGGTAAACTAAACATGTTGGTATTTAAGTGAAAGAATACGATATATTACAAAAGTTATCATTTCATGTGAGAAACTTTATCCAAATTAGTTGTTATGTGATTAGTAGTCAACATGAATATGTTTAAGCATTATGGAATTGGTGATAAGTGAGATTTGATAGAAAACCGAATCGGAAATCGGTTTGTTCCGATTTCCGTCGGGTTTTTAAGTTCGTATTTTAATGAAAGAAAAGAAGGATAGAAAAGGGGGACTTACGGGTTTGGACAACGCTAGAGAGTGAGAGGAAGGTAGAGGGTTTGCCGGTACGTCGAATCTTCGTTGAGAGGTCCTAGCACAATCACCGGGATTTCGCCGTCGATTTCGTCAGCGCTTCGCCTTTCGCTCGTTTTCTAACGTACCAAGTTCTCTTGAGATTCTGAGAGAGTGGACTTAGAAAAAGTGATGAGAAGGTAGAGGGTATGGGGGGTTTATATAGGGTTAGGCTAGGGTTAGGGTTTTAATTAAAAAAATATATAAAATCATTAAAAAAATCATTAAACCTAGGAGTAAAAGGGATTTATTGGGCAATTGGTAACCGATCCAAGCATTTAGAGTATGCAGGAGAGTGGACCAGGTCAAGAGCCAACTTTTCTCTGTTGGCGACTCGGCCGTTCGGCCAAGTCGGGCCGGCAGTGCCGGACCGAGTCGGCCGGTTCTCCGGCCGGCGGCGCCAAGTCGGGCCGAGTCAAGGTGTCAGGGGCCGAGGGTTCTCCTGGGGAACAATTTCGTATATTTACTTTTTGGTGTCCAGTACATATTTTGTGAGTTATGGCCCTTTGACTGTTGACTTTCCAAAAAATTTAAAACAAAATAAATATAAAAATAATGTGGGGCATGAGATTTGAACTCTGGTGGCTTGGTTCAGCAGTGCAAGGTATTACCAATGAGCTACAAGTTCCTTCTTGTAATTATTGTGGGAAAATAACTACTTAAAGTGGTAACAGCAAGATTAAATACCCCAAGTACACTTTAATTTTAAAACAATTTTATGTACACTGAAAATGGAATTATTTAAAAACAAAATAATTACTTATATATATTGTGCTCAGGTTAAAATACTCCTTTATGGATTTTTTTAAAAAAAATTGTATAGAAAAGTGTATAGGAAAATTATGGTTGTTACAGAAACTAAGTCCATCTTCTCGTGTTGCTTCTGGTATACACCATCAACTGAAGCCAACACGAGGCACTTGGCATTCGCACTGTCCTTTTCCCTTGTCTGACGGATATCCATATCCGCGACGGTGGAAACTGGACCTGGGACGGCGGGGGCTTGAGTAGTAATAGGGTGGTCCAGCTTGTCATTGGCAATGGACATCTGAACAGACCTTTGCCAGTCAAAAAATTCAGATTCAGTCAAATTGTTATCTAGATGTAACCTAGTCATGGTCACAAGGTCGCTAAGTTGAGAGAGAGAAGAAAACACTTTAGCATGATGCTCTTGCAAGTATAGATTGGTTTTTAGTTTATCTAAACAGGATGGCTCTCACTGTTTCTCGAATCCTTCCTCAAATCATAAAAGAAGAATTAGCCAGGACTAATCTCACCGTACAATACTTGCTTAACCGTTCAGCCAGGCTAGTGTTGGTATATCGAGGGAGGTTTTACGACGCTTTCGCGAATTTCCTTAATTAAATAACCTCTTTTCCCTGGAGGCATAGCCTCGCTAACACTGTTCTTGACACCTACTTGGTTTATAGTATTGATCGTTAAATGAAGAATCTCCTGATGAGTAGCATATACTTACATTAGGATCGGGATCCAAATATCATTGTGTGATAATGTTGTAGGAATCCTTCCAACATTATCAAACTCCAAATGGCATGCAGCACTAGCAAGTTTCAATTTCTTTAGAAACTCCCGATGTGGATTTTTGCCCCATGTTCTTATGACCTTGACTAAGGCCAACAAATCATAAGTCACATGTCAAGTTCTACCCGTCATTGTCTAGGTTAATTTGAGCCCACCCGTATATACCCTTGACTAAGGCATACAAAGTAATACGACTGTCTCAAACTAATGCATCTATCTATGCTACATGTGAACACCCAGCAGGTACCAATCACTATGCCTTGACTAAGGGCCAACAAACATAGCTTGAATACTACTGACTATTCGTATGAAACGACGGAGGGCTACGACTTGTTTTGGCGAAACCGTGAACGTAGTGAACTTGATATAACCGAAGCAACTTGATAGTTTTTTAAAAAGAGTGGTTAAAGCTCCGCAATTAAAAATTATGCCCTTTTTAAAATAACCTAGTGGTTTCTTTTAAATTTGTTCCAACGATTCAACTTTGGATTGTTTTCTTTGCATTAATATAATGCGTCCCATCATTTATCCTATCATTGCAGAAAACAACGAAAATACAACATCTGCTTATGCCATCCACATTCGCCACTGGGTCCCGTCATTCACCCGTTAGGTTACTTAACTAACGACAGAGCGGGGGCTGGGCTAGCGCGGATGCAAAACATAAGCAACGCCTACTAGATATCATATATAGATATTGTACATTCGTCAGACGCAATAATAGGCATTCCAGATCACAGATGAACATATTGGATATACTAGGAATCTGCATTTCGTTTGAGCTTGCAACAAAAGACGGATTACACGGTCATGATGAATAGCCAAACCCCACCCTAGACCCCTACGGGTGCGGCAAACTACCCTCCTAGTACCAGAAGTGAAACAGTCTCCCTCAACGACCTGAGTAGGCCATTTAACACTTCAAAGTACCCGGTAGTTTGTGCACCCTGTCTTGGGTCTATCCTAGGAGCATAAAATAGTAAATGAAATAATACAACGGTAGCTACAACCTCAATCCGGATGTGCCCCGCAAAAGAATATTACAACATATTACAATTTACATCGAATGAAAGATAAAAACCCTCATCTAACATCCCCGGCTATTCATCCACGACGATCCAATAGAGTTCAAATACACAAACCAATATCCATCACAAAAATGTGCAACCCCCAACTAACCGACATACTAACAATTAGCGGAGGTTTACGTACACATCAAAAAACCCGATTAGCAAATAACATAGAATTTCGATCGACAACCATTTTCTGTTTCAACCCCAAATGCAAGCCAGCAGTGAAAAGACCTGGGTAGAAACAAAATATACAGGAAAACAGAACACCTAAAAATAAGACAAACTGTGTAAATACGAGTCAACTCGGAGTCGACTCGGCCGCGGATCCGTGGCGGATTGCACCAATCCGCCGCGCTTCCGCGATCTTCTCACCGAGTTGCGATCTCATATTTCTCCAGTATTCTTATAATTCCCTGCTGTGAATTTTCATGCCTCTGAAATAATTTTTTCGACAGGTTTAAAATCGACAGAAACTTGAGGGTTCTGGGGTTAAGTTTTCGGGTTTTTCCGACGATCGAAGTTCTAATAAGTTTCTAACAAGCTAGTAAAGGTTTAGTAGGCTCCGATACCACTGTAAGTCCATGTCACGCACCCCATGTGTTCGCGGGGAGGCGGAATATATGAAAAACAATTTATCAAAGCTTCGTAACACGGACTTGAGCACACGGATCGTGTCTAAACCATTACTACCAAACTACGAGAGGTTTAACTACTCTGATTCGAAGTTATACCTCACGTTACATGTCCTTCGGGTCTTCATGGCTATCCTCCACCTGTCATCGACTCTATGGAACATGGGTACCTCAACGGCCACCTCGAGTCAAAGACGATCCACCCGAGAGTCTATAGACCGAGCTCTTATCTCGAACCTGAGATAATTGCGGCTTCTAGTTTGCTAATCTAGAAGTCGTAGAGGGTGTAGAGTATTTAAATGGAGTACTTAGTCACTTTAAGCCCTAGTATTCTCAACACATGAGAGCTTTTAGGGTTTGATGAAGAAGATGAAGACTTGAGGAGAGAGAAAGTGTTTTGGATAAATGAATGAACCATTCTCATTTGTGAATATCATGAAGCATAATAATATCTCAACAAAATAAATATCTAGCTAATATTCATCATGCTTCATTCAATTCACAAGATGAATCATCTAATGAGTCATGCATCATTTAATGAAACTTACACCTCATCTCCTCCACCTCATTAAGTTTAAATCTAAAAAGAAATAAACACATATGAGTCACCTCCTTCTAGAAGCTTCCCGACAAATTACGAGGCTGCCCCTCCCATCCGTATTTCCGAAAACATGGATAATCTGAGACTGAATAAATCCATCTGTATAATACTAGGATCCGGCTTAAACCAAATCCCACTAGTATTATCTGCCCGGTCATAGTATGTGTACAAGTGTACAGAAGTGACCGTGGCCCTGCCGTAAGACCATATGGCCTCTACCCCTTTTTCCCGGTGCAGGGAAACTCTCTGTGTGGGACTCTAAAGACTTGACACTACGCTGGCAGTGGGTTTAACCACAGGCCGCAAGCGGTACTAGCTGTACGTAACGGTCCCCAGGTAGATGTCGATAAGTAGGACGATGAGGAAACCCATCCGAACTCCTACTGAGCCTGTATGTGACAATCTCCGTACAGTGCGGTCTATTCGTCTAGGACTATCGCATATGGGCCTTAGGGGCGGTAAACGTCAGACCCCTAATAGCGGTATAAATCGTGTCGGAGTGTAGCCCATTACACCTTGAGAAACTACTGGAACACCTACCAGTAAATCTCGCTTACCCTGGCCAGGGACTTTCCGTAATGGCTCTCCATACACAACGCGATATCAACCCCTAATATCGGGAGAGACGAATCCTGTCTAACCGCCACTTCCTCCAAGTGCTTCGGGATTGCACCCAACTACTACCTGTTTGCATGATTCCTTTGAGCCGTGGTAGGATAGTAATCTAAGTACAGTAGGAACACACCCGAGGCGAAGTAGCAGTGTCAAGTCGACGGACTAAGCTGTACTCATGTCACCTGGGAACTGCAATCTGACGACAGGTATAATACCAACCTGCAGTTCATGACGAGTCATGTCCGGTGTACTCGTAACCCAACGAGCACCTGCATACTATCTCCAGTACGACGTACTGATGGCTGTGGGACATACCGTCTCCCGACCTGGGATGAGAAGCGTATACACCAGTCTACTCCGGAGTATCGATGCCCCATTTTGATAATCCTACTGTTAGTTTTATATATGCCCTAGAGGTCATTGTTGTACATATGATGTATATTATAGTGGATGCTTGGATATATATAGTGAGGAATTTCTTGCTCGATATGATAGTATGCTATCTGGTTTCACTTTGTCTTAACATGTTGACTTGTATTGGTTTACTGTCTTGCTCTCACATGTTGATAAAGCCCTTAGGATATGTACTTGACTACTGGGACTATGATGAGATCATACCAGTGAGGCCAGGGTAGTTAACGAGTACATCCTATAACTGTTCCTAGTCGAGGGTGTATCGAGACACGACATCGATACACCAGAGTAGACTAGCATATACGCATATTGACCCATATGATGGGCGATGGATGATCCCATATGCATCGGTGTTTGACATCAAAGATGGTGTAAGGGTGCTCAGTGGAGACTGGGTACACTGAACGGACTCGCCGAGAACTCCTAGATGGTATTATACCTATCGTCAGATAGCAGTTCTCCGGTGACACTAGTACAGGTTAGTCTGTAGACCCGAGATCGTCATAGAGTCTTGTGTGATTCCCACTGTGCTTTGATTTCTACATTACCACGTCCAAGAGGGCATGGAAAATGGTGGCTTTTGGGTACAGTCCCGAATCACATGGAGGCAATGAGCGATAGGAGGGGTTTCGTCTTTCCCGATATTGGGGGTTGATGTTGTGCTGTGTTCGATTGGCTATAACTGGAAGTCCCTGGCTAGGGATGATATGGAGTGCTACTGGTAAGAGTTATCAGTGGTTTCTCGACCCGTTATGAGCCTCACATCGACACGACTTATCGGTTACTAGGGTTTGATGTTTACCTACTCTAGACTTGATATGCGACATATAAGACGAAGAGACCGGACGGTACGGTAGTGTTACTGATTGGATTCACAGAAGAATGTAAAGGCTTGCTTGTTGATCTTTTGATCACTCAATACCTGAGCGGCTGTTATGTTTAGCTCACCGCTTGCAGCTTGTGGGTGTTTGATATGATCATCACTTACTGCTGGCGTATTGACGATTCTTTAGAGTCCTACACAAAGGTTTCCTGGCTTAGGCAAAACGAAGTAGGAGCACATATGTGATATGTGCGGGACCGAGAATAATACGATATGAGATACCGTATTCTATTCTCGCGATATGTGATATCGGCCGGGTATATGTGATATAGCCGGGTCATCGGATCAAGTGTTGATTCGATGAACTGGTACATGTTATATTAGTCGGTTATATGTAATATAGCCGGATTATCGGATCAAGTGTTGATTCGATAATTTAATGAATAATTATATATGTGATATATTGCGTTACGTTAACTAATATAATCTCACTTTATTGACTCATTTTCTCACTGGATAATACATTGATGTATATGCGATATATGTTAATTGTATTATTTTCTTTTGTTACAAAATATATTATATATGTGATATATAATATTGTAACATGTTAGGGTTACAAATGCAACATGGTTTTTGGGTTTAAACCTAGTTAGGGTTTGGATTAGGGTTATGCTTTGGATGAAACTTTCATGAAGCTTTGACTTTTGTCATCTAGCTTTGATATTTTGTGTAGATATTCTTTAACCCAACCCAAACCCTTAACCTATGGTTTATTCTCTACAAGGGTTAAGCCTTTCATTCTTAACCCATGGTTGCAATTGTAACCACAACAATAATTCATTATTCATCACAAAAGGTTTAGCTTCTTCTTCTTCTTCTTGCTCTTGAAAAAGCTTCACTAGGTTTTGTGTAAGTGGTGAATAAAAGTGAGAAATTGAAAATAAAAGAGAGACAAATTCCTACTTCATCATCCTCATCTATTCTAACCACTTAGATTAGGGTGTTCACTTCTCTAATTACTTCATGTCACGACTCGAAAGAGCACGTGACTGGCCCTTGAACCATATGAAGTCTATAGGACTCCATCTGACCCAAGTAAGCCAAAAGCCCAGAAATCTAAAACCATTTTAAGGAGTAAATAAAGGAAACTGGTTTTTAATAAGTAAAGAAACATGTTTTGAAATCAAGCTTTTAAATAACTAAGCCGAAAATGCATTTTTAAAATGTGTAGTCTTTTCTGAAAATTTCGGCAGAGTTTCCTTTGTAAAAACTGGCCCCGAACGGGGTACAACAAGAATAATATATATGAAATAATAAAAGGCATCCCCAAGCGGGAGCTAGCTCTTCGTCAATCGACAGTCACAACCACGCAAGTAATAAAAATATACAACGCCAAAGGGCGAGGATCAAAACCCAAAAAGAAACTCAAAACAGCCAGAAAACCGTAATACTACAAGCGCGACTCTAAGGTCAAAATAATACAACACTGTTTTCTAATTCTGTAACAATATACAAGATTTGGTTGATGGAATTTCTAGATACAATGAATAATACAGGCACAATGGCGGTTCTGATACACAAGAACCCACCTACCAACGCAAGTCATCCAAACGGAAGCAGTGTGCCAGAAATGCCGCTATGGAATCTGTACGGCAAAAACCTGCAAGGACTGTGGCACAACGGGGGTGAGTTGCCAACTCGTGAATAGAAAATATCTACAACCAGAGATCGAATGTATGACCCATCCTAGGTCAATACAATCAGATAAACATAAACCTCAATATGAACAAGTCTGAGGCATGCTAAACTGGCAATATAATCTCTATACATAAGTGTAGTGCCAATGCCTCAGGTAATAGCATATCATAAATGTGAGGTAAAAATCAGTGTAATCAAATCTGCATGTACGTGGATCCTGTCCACTCGTCACCCAATGACAAAAACCATCATGCACGTAAATATCATCAGCATATGTATAAAAATATGAGGATATAAATCACCTGTGTCCCTCGCAACACGTCAAAATCATGGAACCGGAGTGTCCAGCATCGACACTCGAAAACATCATGAAAGCTGTGCCCAGCATCGGCACGAAATCCTCATATAATGTGCTCCGTCAGTCCGGACCAGCCCACGGGCACCATCTGCGGAATCGGCCCTCGGCCCCAGCAGTAGCCCATATCCATATATCGACTCTGGTCGGTATCCTCCGGATAACCTCCAGGTCCAACCAATCACCGGTAGGTACTCGCCCACCTCCAAGCTCAATCGGCAAAATCCATCGATCATCTTGCCGAGGGGAACCATACCGGGTCCACCATGTACCCGCAATCGGCTCGTCCACTCCTCGAATCGGGTTTCACATGTCGCTCTCAGCACCGAGAAAACACATAGTGGACGCACTGAAATATCATATCAAGGGTAACCGGGTTTTTAAAGCAATGACATGTTCTCTTTTGAAATATCCACGGTTCCCAAAATCCAGAAATATCATGGAAACAACAACTCTCAATGCGTATAATAAGAAAGCATGATGTATGTGACATGTAAAAGAAATGTAAGCACATCAGTCTGTCATGCAAGAATCATATCCTGAATGCAACAGTACTACAGTGTAGTGACATGGCAATTATCGATGATGAAGTGTGTGAGCCGGCAAACAGTGTACTTGGAACATACGCATCATCGATAATGGTGCTGGTGTCCTTGCAGCATGACTGTAATATATCAATAAACACAAGCAATGCAATGCAAATAGCCTGAATATGCGGAAATCAATAATCAGCGCAACAGTAAAGAACCTGACTCAATAAATATGTCATGCAACCTTGCCTTTTGAAATAAGACGAATCAGGGTTTTTGGTAAAATAAGGGCTACGGTGTTTTAAGAAAAGATGTGTCGTTTGAAAATATCCGTAGAAACCCTTTTGCCTATCTTTAAAATATCCCCGATTCGTTAGTTTGAAATAGGTATGACTCGGGTCTAGTCTAACGCCTACTATACGAACTACGGACCCAACAATCAAGTCAATCGGGAGGGGTATGAAAACCACCTAAATCTAAGTCAATATCACATTATCTCATCACATAACAGGATCACTGCCATCATATCACATCTCCAATACGAACTATGTCATGTAGCCAAATCTCACGGCCTCAATCGAATCTCATCGACTCATCTCAATCCCACGTATCATCCTCAAATCTCGTATATGAATACATAGTCCCATACCCATGTGTAGATATACACACCATCATATGCGCACAGATAAATGAAAGAAGGTATGCAAGTATGTGTGTATGTGTGTATGTGTGAGTGCACCCACTACTCTAGGGTTTCGCACTACTAAACCAATACATCCTTATCATCAATAATTCCATTATTACCATCAATAGTCCTAACAACACATAATAAATATATGTGTATACGTATTCGTATACATCACCACGGACTGCGGGGGTATACGCCATCCACCCGACTTCTCCCCATAGATATAAATCTACTCACCTTGCGTCTTTATCCGTCGACGTCACCATGCTTTTGCTTGTCGTCCCGAAGTCTTCATGGGTACCTACACATTAACGTATCGCAAATGCGTATCAAAACCAATTCAAGACTAAAACGGCATACGAAACCCAAAACGATACGCTATGATCTATAGGTGAGAACCTATAGACAACGCTTCCAAAACCATCAACAGCCCTCGATATCATCGTATAAACGCCTAGTAGTCGAGTACGCAAACTCACAATTCACAATACGGAAATACGGAAACACGAATCCAAAACAGCAACATAGGAAATAGGCTCCAGATTTCACCCTAGGTCAAATTAGACAAATCTATACATGCCAGGGGTCAAGTTTACTGGAGATAAGGCCCTGCACAAAAAACGATGCAAAACCCTCCTGCTCTGGCCGCAAATTGCGGCCAGAATGATTAAATTTGCGGCCTGGGGAAAGAGATAGGGGCTAGGGTTTTGGGTGTTGGTTCCAGGGTGCCTGCGCACCTCTTTGTCAAGTCAATTTTATTTTCAGGTGTTTCGGGTTAAAGCAGATCAATAAAAACAGTGACAGATTTCCAGTTTTCCCCGATATCGACTCTATAAATCCGTATTCTGGTTCTAGTTCCAGGTTTTGGTCGAATATAAGATCACACAAGGGGTTCTAGGGTAACCACAAGCCTCAATTTCACTTTGATTTCAGATCAAACCCTAAACCCTAACTTGATGTTTCACAAATCCATCAAACGACACCATATCGATATCAAACTAGCATAGATGCACAAGGAAATGAAATACTACTCTAAGGTTACAGAATTTACCTCCTTTGGCAACTTAAAAACTTTCTTGAGTTGCTCAAAGTCTTCTAGATCCACTCTTCCTTAGTCCAATGCGTTCCTCTCGAGCTTGTAAGCATGTTTTGTGAAGAGCGAATGGGGTTTTGAGATGATTTTTTGTAGTGTTTTGGGGGATTGAAGATGATGGAGGGAAAGGGAAGAGCAGGAGCAGCAGCAGCTCTAGAGTGGAGGGGGAGAGAAATGTGATGAAGAAATGAGAGGGAATGGCTAGGTCAACACCCTCACCTACCCTCACTCTCACCATACCTATTTCTTTATTCAAAATCATTTTCTTTTCTTTTCCAAAACCTTCTCATTCAAATAGTAGACACAAAGTAAAAGCCATGGTAAGAATAATGTAACACAAGTCCAAAATGATATGTGCATGTTTTACACAAAAATGCCAAAAATCCGATTAGCGATTTTTAATCGCGATTAGCACTAAATTAGTGTAAAACTAAACATACAAACTTTAAAATGGCATAATTCCATAAAATACCCTATTTTAGAATTTTCCTTAATTTTCCCCCATTTATTTGTATTTAATTATACCGGAATATTAAAATATTCATTAAAATAATATTAAATTATAAAAATTCCCAAAAATAATATTTTATTTTTTTGGAAATGTTACAATCTACCCCCCTTAAAGAAATTCGGTCCCCGAATTTAAATTTAAACCCCAAATACTAAAACATTTCGATACAAATTCCAAGTCGTCGGGCCTCCGAATCATCAATACATATAACATCATAGCGCAATGCATGCGCATGAGCAATGAGCAGATAGCTCAAAAGCAAAACTCCATCAAGCATCCCGCAATCATCGGAGTCATGGTAAGACACAAATGTCAAATCCAAAAGAAAACCAATATGATATAGATCAGAACTATACATGTAGACATTCAGTCTATACATGTGAATAGCTGATGTTAATGTATGCCAAATCTTTTTAAATCGCCGTGCGATGCACGCAACACTGCACAGTGGCGGACGTTTTTTTTTTCATAAGAAAAATAACTATATACGTATATATCCTTTGTTTACTATGTACGTTCCGCCGTTTTGAAAACAATTTAGAAGGGTCTCCTTGTTTTTAAAACGTTTCATGTCATATCGGACACGTAGGTATATATGCCGAGACTATAGCTCGCTCTTTGGAAATCTCTTCAATAACTACCAATGCATGCAAAATATATCCAGGTACTGTCCTCTGACTAGTCCTGCTCAGTATGAAAACAAATATCCAATATCACAAAAATGTACTGCTCCAAAAGGAATAAATCCCAAAAATGCACATAACACCACCATGTGCGTCTGGTGCGCACGGAAGTCAAAATTCATATATGTGCTATACAGGTGCACAAAACAACATTTAGGTGCAACGGGTGTGCACGAAGTATCTGTCATAGGCAACGGGTGTGCCTGACAGAAAAACCAGGTGCATCTGACATACATGAAGAATCTCGATTTAGTGCATCTGGTGTGCACCCAAAATCGTATCCCAAAACATGCGTCCAACATGCGCGAAAATCCAAATCGGTGCATCCATCGTGCACGAAAGAAAATCTAAACCCTGCGCACTCAACATGCACAGAACCACGAAATCCAATAGCAACGCCGAACATGCGTAAGTCCAATCAAAAGCACGGAGTGCAAGAATCAATCATCAATATCAGGGTCAAAATCGACATATCGAATGACATCAAATCGAAGTCAGGTGCAACCGTAGTGCACAACATATAAATCCGGTGCAACAAAGGCATGAAATATAAATCTGATGCGATAAACGCAAGAAACATAAAACTGGTGCGACAAACGCACGAAGTATAGAACTGGTGCATCCCATGCACAAATACCAAGCAATAACTCAAAAGCGTAAGCAGCAACACCAAGTGTACCCAGGTATAAAGGAAATCATAAACGTGTGCAACTGCGTGCACAAAACGACTCAAAACACTAAAAAGCACATGAAAACTATGCTGGAAGCGTAAATCAAATCACCGTCATAAGGCAGGCATGAAATCACAGTCAATACCTCAAGAATAATAAATATACGCAAGGTATAAATACCCAGTAAGTGCAACCATGGTGCACAAAATCAAATATCATGGAACTCGGTCATCAAGACTAAATCATGCGAATAGATCGTCCAAAATACCGAAATCTAAAGTGAAGGATACGTGATAGTCAAATCACAAAATCACAAATCATAAATCACAAATACCGTCGTCGGTATATCCTCCTTCGAAGTCGAGAAGGTGTCGGTACATCCAATGCTAGTGGCGTAAGATATCTACTTGCCTCTTGCTCGCGGCTGGCGTCCTCTGTCTCTGGTTCCTTATCTTCCCCAAGGATTACCAATCTCGCAATCCATCGGCTCTTCGGCCCGGTCAGGTGTGCTAACGGGAACAATTCCATTCTGGCACTTCTCTGGTCATCTCTCGGTCAATCCTCACGACCGCTCGTAAAGCAGCACATCTCTAGCGCCGACCTCTGGTCTTCTGAATGCACATCACACATCTGCTCCTGGTGCAAATCTTATTGCAGCAGTGTACTGGAAGGAATCCTGCTCAAGGTCTCTTCTGATCTCGCCTAAGCCAAACTGTACGGAGGCTGGTATTCTGGCGAAATCTTTTCTCGCTCTCTGGACATCTGCGTCCTCAGTACAACATCTACTCGAAAGCTGGTCGCATCCCAGCGCCTCTGTATGCATATCCGACCTTTAATCTTAACGGGGGTGTAGTAACAGCTCGTCTGCATCTCTCACGAACTTCTTTTCCCGCTTGTCTGTATCATCGACCATTTCGTCGTCGCGTCTCTATCTGCGCACTGCAATGCCCTTGGCCACGGTCCATCCGAAGTCCCTCACACAGACTCGAAATCACGAACTCGGTATCTTCCTCACTCAGTAGAAGATATCTAGCCGAACAGGTCCTCAGCGTGCATATCGCATCTCTGATGTCAGCGGAGTGGAACGTCATCTCTTCGAAATCTCATGCGAACTCTTTACTCTACTCTGCTTCAATATCGACTGATCCGGACTCATCTCATCATGGCTATACAGACTGCGCTCCAACGGCTATGCTCGTATCTGGAGTCTCCCAAGCAGTGTCCCATCACATGATAGCCGAATGATGTCGAATCGTCCGATCGACTTGTCAGAACCTCATAATCCCCCAAGAGCTCAACATCTCGGGTACAGTTTAATAGTATCGAGTACATACCATAGCATCGGTGGTCCGTTCGTAGAAGGGCAAACCCAAGCCTCACTAATGGCGCCGCGGAACTGCCATAAACCCCAAGGTTCAAAGGCTTTCACACGGTCATTATGTCGAGTTAGAGTTTCATTCTTCTAGAGGGTCCATAGAATCGCTTGCATGTCTTTCCGAATACTTTAAACTTGGAAAATGGGTTCCTGAGATTCGATCGTCCTCATCGACTCTCAACGAATCTACGTGAAGTCGTCTCTAGCTGGAATCAATCTACCTGATGACCTCGTCTCGAGGTAAGAGAACGAACCACATGTCCTAGTCATTCATCCTCGGTGACTAGGGACTCACATCATATCTCTAAGTATATGCTCATGCTGCAATAGCTCCAATCATCCGGGCGATATCTCATCATTCGCAGCAACAACTGGCTCACTCGTCCGTACGCTGAACAGCGCCTCAATCATCATGAATAAGCGACATATCAATGGTCATCACATCCTGGCTGGCCTTTATCAGTGGCTCAATCCTCCGGTACCGATCGGTACGCCCGAGAAATCTCGCAAAAGCGATCAGTCCAACGCTCATGGAACGAAAGGACAATAAGACGACGCCTCAACATGCAATCGTATGTCCCTGGAAACACGTCCTGGTCAGTCCTCGTCCACGACGAGCTCATGCTGGCGCAACTCGAGCTGTAGCGCAATCTGCACGTGCAATCGTGGCAGCAAAACCATAACCAGTATCGATAAGGATAGATCATAGGAAGGAATATAATACGGTGCAAGGAAATGTACATCCTAAGGTTTCTTAAGCGGAGTGGCGTGTCGTAAGTATGCCGCGGAACATACGTAAGGTACGTCCCTCTACTCAAGCTACCTACTCCATCAGCAAAGGGTCATCCTATGCGACGAAAGTTCGGGTATAATACCCCCTCGACTAAGTCTAAGTTCCGTATATAGATAACGCCCTAGGCTCCACATAGTCAAACTTAGACTCGAACCAAGGTCAACCTAGCGCTCTGATACCAACTTTGTCACGACCCGAAAGAGCACATGACTGGCCCTTGAACCATATGAAGTCTATAGGACTCCATCTGACCCAAGTAAGCCAAAAGCCCAGAAATCTAAAACCATTTTAAGGAGTAAATAAAGGAAACTGGTTTTTAATAAGTAAAGAAACATGTTTTGAAATCATACTTTTAAATAACTAAGCCGAATATGCATTTTTAAAATGTGTAGTCTTTTCTGAAAATTTCGGCAGAGTTTCCTTTGTAAAAACTGGCCCCGAACGGGGTACAACAAGAATAATATATATTAAATGATAAAAGGCATCCCCAAGCGGGAGCTAACTCTTCGTCAATCGACGGTCACAACCACGCAAGCAATAAAAATATACAACGCCAAAGGGCGAGGATCAAAACACAAAAAGAAACTCAAAACAGCCAGAAAACCGTAATACTACAAGCGCGACTCTAAGGTCAAAATAAAACAACACTGTTTTCTAAGTCTGAAACAATATACAAGTTTTGGTTGATGGAATTTCTAGATACAATGAATAATACAGGCACAATGGCGGTTCTGATACAAAAGAACCTACCTACAAACGCAAGTCACCCATATGGAAGCAGTGTGCCAGAAATGCCGCTATGGAATCTGTACGGCAAAAACCTGCAAGGACTGTGGCACAACGGGGGTGAGTTGCCAACTCGTAAATAGAAAATATCTACAAACGGAGATCGAATGTATGACCCATCCTAGGTCAATACAATCAGATAAACATAAACCTCAATATGAACAAGTCTGAGGCATGCTAAACTGGCAATGTAATCTCTATACATAAGTGTAGTGCCAAGTGCTCGTGCCAATGCCTCAGGTAATAGCATATCATAAATGTGAGATAAAAATCAGTGTAATCAAATCTGCATGTACGTGGATCATGTCCACTCGTCCCCCAATGACAAAAACCATCATGCACGTAAATATCATCAGCATATGCATGGAAATATGAGGATATAAACCACCTGTGTCCCTCACGACACGTCAAAATCATGGAACCGGATTGTCCAGCATCGACACTCGAAAACATCATGAAAACTGTGCCCAACATCGGCACGAAAACCTCATATAATGGGCTCCGTCAGTCCGGACCAGCCCACGGGCTCCATCTGCGGAATCGGCCCTCGGCCCCAGCAGTACGCCCATATCCATATATCGACTCTGGTCGGTATCCTCCGGATAACCGCCAGGTCCAACCAATCACCGGTAGGTACTCGCCCACCTCCATGCTCAATCGGCAAAATCCATCGATCATCTTGCCGAGGGGAACCATACCGGGTCCACCATGTACCCGCAATCGGCTCGTCCACTCCTCGAATCGGGTTTGACATGTCGCTCTCAGCACCGAGAAAACACATGGTGGACGCACTGAAATATCAAATCAAGGGTAACCGGGTTTTTAAAGCAATGACATGTTCTCTTTTGAAATATCCACGGTTCCCAAAATCCAGAAATATCATGGAAACAACAACTCTCAATGCGTATAATAAGAAAGCATGATGTATGTGACATGTAAAAGAAATGTAAGCACATCAGTCTGTCATGCAAGAATCATATCCTGAATGCAACAGTACTACAGTGTAGTGACATGGCAATTATCGATGATGAAGTGTGTGAGCCGGTAAACAGTGTACTTGGAACATACGCATCATCGATAATAGTGCTGGTGTCCTTGCAGCATGACTGTAATATATCAATAAACACAAGCAATGCAATGCAAATAGCATGAATATGCGGAAATCAATAATCAGCGCAACAGTAAAGAACCTGCCTCAATAAATATATCATGCAACCTTGCCTTTTGAAATAATACGAATCAGGGTTTTTGGTAAAATAAGGGCTACGGTGTTTTAAGAAAAGATTTGTCGTTTGAAAATATCCGTAGAAACCCTTTTGCCTATCATTAAAATATCCCCGATTCGTTAGTTTGAAATAGGTATGACTCGGGTCTAGTCTAACGCCTACTATGCGAACTACGGACCCAACAATCAAGTCAATCGGGAGGGGTATGAAAACCACCTAAAGCTAAGTCAATATCACTTTATCTCATCACATAACAGGATCACTAGCATCATATCACATCTCCAATACGAACTCTGTCATGTCGCCAAATCTCACGGCCTCAATCGAATCTCATCGACTCATCTCAATCCCACGTATCATCATCAGATCTCGTATATGAACACATAGTCCCATACCCATGTGTAGATATACACACCATCATATGCGCACAGATAAATGAAAGAATGTATGCAAGTATGTGTGTATGTGTGTATGTGTGAGTGCACCCACTACTCTAGGGTTTCGCACTACTAAACCAATACATCCTTATCATCAATAATTCCATTATTACCATCAATAGTCCTAACAAAACATAATAAATATATGTGTATACGTATTCGTATACATCACCACGGACTGCGGGGGTGCTATACGCCATCCACCCGACTTCTCCCCGTAGATATAAATCTACTCACCTTGCGTCTTTATCCGTCGACGTCACCATGCTTTTGCTTGTCGTCCCGAAGTCTTCATGGGTACCTACACATTAACGTATCACAAATGCGTATCAAAACCAATTCAAGACTAAAACGGTATACGAAACCCAAAACGATACGCTATGATCTATAGGTCAGAACCTATAGACAACGCTTCCAAAACCATCAACACTCTCGATATCGTCGTATAAATGCCAAGTAGTCGAGTACGCAAACTCACAATTCACAATACGGAAATACGGAAACACGAATCCAAAACAGTATCATAGGAAATAGGCTCCAGATTTCACCCTAGGTCAAATTAGACAAATCTATGCATGCCAGGGGTCAAGTTTATTGGAGATAAGGCTCTGCACAAAAAATGAGGCAAAACCCTCCTGCTCTGGCCGCAAATTGCGGCCAGAATGATTAAATCTGCGGCTTGGGGAAAGTGATAGGGGCTATGGTTTTGGGTGTTGGTTCCAGGGTGCCTGCACACCTCTCTGTCAAGTCAATTTTATTTTCAGGTGTCTCGGGTTAAAGCAGATCAATAAAAACTGTGACAGATTTCCAGTTTTCCCCGATATCGACTCTATAAATCCGTATTCTGGTTCTAGTTCCAGGTTTTGGTCCAATCTAACATCACACAAGGGGTTCTAGGGTCACCAAAAGCCTCAATTTCACTTTGATTTCAGATCAAACCCTAAACCCTAACTTGATGTTTCACAAATCCACCAAACGACACCATATCGATATGAAACTAGCATAGATGCACAAGTAAATGAAATACTACTCTAAGGTTACAGAATTTACCTCCTTTGGCAACTCAAGAACTTTCTTGAGTTGCTCAAAGTCCTCTAGATCCACTCTTCCTTAGTCCAATGCGTTCCTCTCGAGCTTGTAAGCATGTTTTGTGAAGAGGGAATGGGGTTTTGAGATGATTTTTTGTAGTGTTTTGGGGGATTGAAGATGATGGAGGGAAAAGGAAGAGCAGGAGCAGCAGCAGCTTTAGAGTGGAGGGGGAGAGAAATGTGATGAAGAAATGAGAGGGAATGGCTAGGTCAACACCCTCACCTACCCTCACTCTCACCATACCTATTTCTTTATTCAAAATCCTTTTCTTTTCTTTTCCAAAACCTTCTCATTCAAATAGTAGACACAAAGTAAAACCCATGGTAAGAATAATGTAACACAAGTCCAAAATGATATGTGCATGTTTTGCACAAAAATGTCAAAAATCCGATTAGCGATTTTTAATCGCGATTAGCATTAAATTAGTGTCAAACTAAACATAAAAACTTTAAAATGGCATAATTCCATAAAATACCCTATTTTAGAATTTTCCTTAATTTTCCCCTATTTATTTGTATTTAATTATACCGGAATATTAAAATATTCATTAAAATAATATTAAATTATAAAAATTCCCAAAAATTATATTTTATTTTTTTGGAAATGTTACACTTCATTAGTGAAGTCTAAGCTTGGATTAGAGATTCTTCAAGGTAGATCATCTTAGATCAAGAAGATGTCAAGCAGGATGCATCATTCACCTCTTGGAGCATCACGAGAGTCGGAGTTCTTGATGATCGCAGCGAAGGGACCTCAACACGGAGCTTATGAACCGAAGGAACGGACTACAAAGTTTGTAATCCTAATCTCTTTACTTCTTTGTATGTGATACAAACTAGTTACCCTAGAATTTCTAGTAAAGATTCATGGTTTGCTTGCTTTGCACCTCTCTAAATTTTAAAGTGGCATGAGTGATGCTACCAAACCCTAGACTAGGTGCAACGGAAGCCCAACAGTGGCACCAGAGCAAAACTAGAATTCTATATACGGTGTTAAAACAATTACGAAAACGAAATCGACTCCGAAATATGATATTATGAAAACCCCATTTTTCTCTCTGTAAATTTTCAAAAAAGTCCTTTAAAATTTTTTCAAACAGGTGCAGAATGATCTATGGGCCAAAATATGAACATGGGTGAAATACGGGGGGGGGGGGGGGAAGGGGGGGTTGCTCGGATATGGACCGAGCACCAAGGCCTAAATTCCGGCCTGGCCGGCCCCAGTGCTTCCTCTACCCTCCGTATTCCATCTGTGCTCTTTTGGGTTCATTTAGGGTTTCCTAGTATTGTTTATTTAGCCCAATTTTCATGTGATGATTTATTTGACCTGGGGCTAATTCGTAGTGCTTCGTAGTCGTATAACTTAACATTGTATTGGTAACCTTGACTATTTTTAGCAGTTCGATCGAACTCCGCACACCACATTTTGTACCCCGCTGAAATTTCCAAGTGTTGTAATTTTCCGAAGTTGATTATATTCGTTAAATCGCGCAAGCACCCCTATGGACCCTCTAGAAGACTATACTAACCTTAACTCGATTCTATGCCCACGGAACCGCGAACGAACCTTAGGGTTTGCCGTAGTTCTGTGGTGTCATAGGTGAGGCATTGGTTAACTCCTTCTACGGCTGGTCCATGGACATTGTGGCACGATTTTTGAGTGTTTTGACTTTGCTCAGGTGTTGAGCTCACGGGGGTAATTTGTGTGTGTATGTTGATTCGATCAAAACGTTAAACATCGTCTTGATATTGTGATTGTGATACAATATGTGGAATTCATATAGTTAGGTATGAAATCCGTAATATGTGATATTTCGGGTTTACGATGTCTAAGGTGATTGTGGATTCCAAATGTTGTAGTTTTTCACTTTCTTTTCTGTGACCGTAAGTGTAGTATGTGGGGTATTGCCGGCTTCGTTGCTATACGTCAACGATAATCGGGATACGCATACTTGCTTACGTTGATGATATGAGATATTATGTGTTGTTGTGATATGTTATATTGGATCGTCGTGTTCTAAATATCGGGGGGGTTTTATGTAAGATGACGGTTTTTATTTTCATTCATGTAAAATTCAAATGTATGTAATATTCTTTTATTGGGACACTTCCGGGTTGAGGATGATGTCACCATTGTATATTTTTTTCTTTTCCGCATTAGGATAGACCCAAAGAGGAGAGCACAAGTAGCCGGGTTCTAAGGTCTAGTGGGGGGCCATCTCGAGGTGTCGAGACCGGGTCTCCTAACCCTAGAATTGGCAGTGTTACTTGCCGCTCTCGCAGGGGTCTAGGAATGTGGGTTAGGCTTTTCATCGTGACCGTGGAATCCTTGTTTTATACAGGCTCGAAATAAAAAACGGACCTCCTATAATATCCAATATTTCATATGTTTCTTCTGCTGCTGATATACTGTGATGTGATCATATTATATGCGTGAGACGAATGCTTTATTATTGTATATATAATATATAATAAACATTGCTTATGTTTTACACCCGCGCTAGTCCCGTTGATTGGTTTAAAAAGTGTTTGTAGAATAACCGCAATCAATAACGGTGTCGCTTGTAGCTAGCCTAGATGAGTACGGGTCGTCCGCAGGGAAACGTGGAATCTTTTTATCTTACTTTAGACGTGTTGAATAAAATAAACGAAGAGAAGAGGATAGTTTATTTATGATCTAAATTAATTACGGGTGTAAATTATATAAGAAAAAGGCTTGTAGGGTTCGTTAAGATTTAGTAGTCATGGATGATTAATAAAGATGGCTCCTTTTATCCTTTAATAGATTTAAAACTAGATCGACGGTGATGCATGTAGAATAGGGTTTTTTGAGGGAATAGGGTTCCCACTCTACCCTTATCTTTGCATGATCTGATTTAGGGAGGCTGCTAAAAATTTATGTTCCATAGCTTCGAGTTTCTTTTGCATTGCTGCAATTTCAGCTCTAACTCCCATGGAAACATCAGATTGGTGCTTACCACCCCTAGATGAATATTGACTAATACTCTCCCACTGTAAAGATTTTTCAGCGAAATCTTCCAAAAATCTCCAGGCTTCACCATCATCTTTATTCATGAAGGTGCCTTGACACATGGATTCAAGGGTCTGTTTTGTTGTAGGATTAATGCCCTCATATATGATTCTGCACAGATCCCATTTAGGAATTTCGTGACGAGGACATTGAACTAACAGATCCTTGAAGCGTTCAAAACACTTCGAGAATGGTTCATTGGGAAGCTGGGTAAATTGATTTATTTCGCTACGGACTCGAGCTGTCTTATGATTAAGGTAGAATTTCTTCAGGAAAGTTGTTACGAATTCTCCCCAGTTCGAAATAGAATGTGCGGCTGTGTTATAAAACCACTTCTTGGCTATATCGCACAAAGTGAATGGGAGAAGACGTAATCTCATAGCATCCACAGAAAGCTGTGAAGTACCCATCATAGCGCATACATTTTCAAATTTGGTAATAAATACGTATGTGTCTTCAGACTCGAGACCGTGATATTTTGGTAAAAGATTGATGTAATGGTGTTTGATTTCAAAATTATCCCCGCTGGCTGGTGGAATAGATATACAAGTAGGAAGTGGACCACGTATAGGATAGCATCTCTCTTGGAGAGAGATGCGTGGTGTATTCTGCTCACCTACGGGAGGTGGCAGTGTGGTGTTATAATTTGACGGAGTACAATCCATCTCGGTCGATGTGGTGGGTGGAGGGGAAAAATAAAATGAAGAAGTACCGACTTTGGAGTTGATAGCCGAAACGCGGACAAGACGGGCAGTAGAATCCCGTGTCCAGCTAAGCATGCACTAAGCGGGTGTAGCGCAAGTGGCAGCATGTGTGATTTTAAAATTGGTTTGTTTTGAAAAAGTGGGACTTAAGACAAATCACACAAAAATGCACAAACAACCCTAGAACTAAGGTTACCTAGGTCAAGTCTCTAGACCGCTCCTAGACTTCCAAAGGACAAGCCGCATGATCAATCCTCTACCACCTCTTTACTATTCTTGTGGCCAGGTAAGTGGGAGGTATCCGCTATACGAATCACCGAAAATAGCGGGCCTAATTAAGTAACCACTTGCCTTAGACACACTTTTTTAGACACCACAAAAGTAATGCGGATAAGCGATAAATTACCCATGACCTTTCTTTTTCCTTATTGAGCGTGACAGTTCTTAGAGTCTTGCCTAGATATTTTTTAATTAATGTAGGGTTGATGCGGATGCTCGTTTTGTGATTTGTAGGGGCCTAGGAAGGATGATGAAATCCCCACCTAATCTGAATTGTGGTCTTGCCCCTTAAAGTCCGTATTAAAATATGCAACAACAAACCAATAACAAAACTTTGCAAAAAGTTTTTTGAACGGCGATATTTTGCAAAGAATCCTGCAGAAAAAATATTTTATTGGATTTCAGAGGAGAGAGAAAGATGTAAAGAAGATACCAGAGAAATTGGAAACCCTAAATCCCTTAATGAGCCGCGGTTCCCCCGCCAATAGGCACTTTATGCCGTGGTTCCGCCGCCGACTAGGAAGATCTGATGAAAATTTTTGCTGCGTGGCCTCCCTTCCTCCTCTGGCTCTTGATGAATGTCTCTGAATCTTTATCTCCTCACTCAAATGACTCCAGATTTCCTCGCAAAATTCACACAATAATCATTAAATATAAAATTTGCAGTTTTGTTTATTTATGATATGGATCGAATAAGAATTCAACACGAATAGTAAGAAAAAAAATTACGCACGTATCTCCGGCAACGGCGCCATTTGATTGCTTGAAAAAGTGTTTGTAGAATAACCGCAATCAATAACGGTGTCGCTTGTAGCTAGCCGAGATGAGTACGGGGTAGTCCGTAGGGAAACGTGGAATCTTTTTATCTTACTTTAGACGTGTTGAATAAAATAAATGAAGTGAAAAGAATAGTTTATTTAAGATTTAAATTAATTACGGATGTAAATTATATAAGAAAAAGGCTTGTAGGGTTCGTTAAGATTTAGTAGTCATGGATGATTTATAAAGATGACTCTTTTTATCCTTTAATAGATTTAAAACTAGATCGACGATGATACATGTAGAATAGGGTTTTTTGAGGGAATAGGGTTCCCACTCTTAACCCTTATCTTTGCATGGATCTCCGTCCATGTCTAGCCTTTACCAAAACAATTGTTAACACTAATCTCAAATCGTTGTCGTGACTACCAATGAATTGATAGCGCGCCCGATTAGGGTGTTAAAAATTCTTTTGATAAAGTTTATAAACTTTATAGGACTTAAAAAGAGTTAAAAGATTTTTATCCATCCATTGATCTACATAACCATACGAACCCTAACAAGCGGAGAATTACTCGCGCATGTTGGGAAAAGAAGATGAAAATAAAGAGAGGGAAAACATAATGTAAAATGCAAAAGTATTAAATAAAACAACTACCTTTATTAATCAACTTGAACAATCTACACTTTATTCCTTAGAAAATGATTACAAAAACTTGGTTTGCTTCTCGAACTCTTCCGAAGGAGGTAGATGAACAGTTGATGATCAGCCTGGATGCGTGAGCCGTCTTGGACTTCGTGATCTCTTCGGCTTGATCTAAATCTTGCACAATATCTCTATGAATAATGTTAGTACTATTTATTAAATCAGAGAGAGTATCTTAATCACTATATATGGTAATAAATCTTTAAGAAACTTGATTAAGAATATTTAATATGCTATGCATCTTTTAATTACTAAAATATTATGCATATATTTTGAAACATTATTCTGACCATTTATATGATATTATTTCTTTTAAGAATCTTAATTAGAATATTTGATATGATATGCATATTTTCAATTACCAAAATATTATATAAATATAAAATGCATATATTTTCCTTCATAATATTAATTATAATATATAAACATATGGTAAATAGTATTTTGCATATAAACCCAAATATGTTTTATTTTTATAATAAACACCTTTTATTATTTAAGAAATGTAAGAAAAATAATCATACCAAAGTGCAATATTTTCAACTGAACACCCATCCCGGTATGCAGTTAGCTAAGTAACCTAACGGTGCATAACGGAACATTGTGGCGAATGCGGATGGCATAAGCGTACGTTGTATTTTTGTTTCTTCTGTGATGCTTAGGAAGAATAAATGATGGGATTTATTAATGAGATTAATAAAAGAAAAGAAACATAAAAGATGTTGTAGAATCAAATTTTCAAAAAGGTTAGCTTCAGTTTTTTCTTTACATAGCGGTATATGTGATATATCCTGCACCTTATTCGATAATAAAAGAGCCGAGATCCCTTCACCGGGAGTGACCTCTTTAGCAAAACTGGCAGATGCTACAAAACTCACGGTTTAGTTTTTGATTGCTTCTATAGTTCTTGCTTTGCACCGCGGTATTTGAGAAATATCTTGCACCTTATTCGATAAGGAAAGAGCCGTGATCCCTTCACCGGGAGTGACCTATTTAGCGAAACTAGAAAAGCCTCAAAACACTCCTTTCCAAATTCACCTATTTCTACAACGATATCAAGTTCATTAAGCTCATGGTTTTCTGAAAAACTTGCGTGGCCCTCCGTCATTTAAGATAAGTCCTACTTAGTATTCACGCTGCGTTTGTTGACCTCCGTCAAGGCGTAGTGTGCGGTTGCTAATTAGTGTTTATCTGCAAAAACATGAGATGTGATTGTTTTAGGGTAGTCGTACGACCTTGTTGACCTCCATCAAGGGTCGTGCGGGTGGGATTAATTCAATCAGGAAATGACGGGTTGAACTTGACTAGTACCCTATGGTTTGTTGACCTCCGTCAAGGTCATAGGATGCTAGGGGCATAATATTATCGGGAATTTCAAGAGTTGAAATTTGCAATGAGATTGCATACCTCTTATGAGATAGTTGCATCCCGATACCCACTATGAGTAAGAGTTACTCCTGGGAGAATTTTACACAGGACAATTAGCCGATAAAGTAGGTGTCTAGAAAGGTATTAACGGGGTTATGCCTCTGGGAAAATGAGGTTTACTTTAATTAGGTCCGTGCGAAAGCACGGGGAACCTCCCTCAATGTACCAACACTAGCCTGGCCGAAAGATGGCAAACTTGTAAGGTGTAATTAATCCCGGCTAATCTTACCTTTCAGGGTTTTAAGGAAGATTTGATAAAAAGCAGTAGGAGCCATCCTGATTAGATAAGATAATAACCAATATAATCTTGCAAGAGCATACGCTAAAGTGTTTTCTTCTCTCTCTCTCTCCAGGTAGCGACCATGTCAGGCCCTAATCAAGATAATAATATGGATGTATTGACTGAACCCGCTTTTTATACTGAGCAGGGGAACGTTGGTCCCTCTCTAACTTATAATTATTATAATTCCAAGCAGGGAATAGGAGAATATCTGGATTCTCATGCCGCCCAGACGAAGAACAAGCATGCCGATGCATCTTCTTCGGGTGCGTTAGTTATCGAGAACTGTTCTCAGTTCACTCTACGTCCTGGGTATTAGATTCCGGATCGAGATCCCATATATGTAATATGTTACATGGGCTATGAAAAAGTAGGGAATTTGGAGAGGGTGATCATTCCGTAAGAGTAGGGAATGGTGCAAATGGCGCAGTCAAAGCAGTTGGCGAATATCACCTTGTGTTACCAAATGGTATTACATTGGTTCTGAACGAATGCTATTACATTCCGACCCTGATAAGCAATCTTATATCAGTTTCTTTATTGAGCAAAGAAGGATATAATTTTGTAGTACAGAATAATGTTATGAACATATTCCTGAATCAAAAGTTGATTGGATCAGGATCGTTAAATAATGGCATATACGTTCTTAACCAAACTACAGTACTTAATGTGCAAAACACACACAAGAGGAAGAGTTCAGAAATGAATGAATCCTACCTGTGGCATTATAGACTAGGTCATATCAATGCGACACGACTAGTCAAGTTGCATAAGGATGGATATTTGAATCCGTTCGAATTTTCATCTTATGACACTTGCCAGTCATGTCTCAAAGGCTAGATGACCAAAACTCCGTTTAGTGGACACGGAGAAAGAGCTACGGAACTCTTGGGACTGATACACAGTAATGTATGTGGTCCCATGTCTACACATGCCAGGGATGGTTCCTCATACTTCATTATATTCACTGACGATCTCTCAAGATACGGACATGTGTTACTATTGAAACACAAGTCTGAAGCTTTTAAGAAATTCAGAGAATATAAGAAAGAAGTAGAGAACCAAAAGGGTAAAAGTATTAAAATCCTTCGATCTGATTGAGGAGGAGAATAATTGAGCAATGAGTTCCGGTATTATCTAAAAGAGAATGGGATTCTCTCTCAGCTTACTCCTCCTAATACACCACAGCACAATGGTGTATCGGAGCGGTGGAATCACACCCTATTAGATATGGTACGCTCTATGATGAGCACTGCTGAGTTGCCTATTTCCTTCTGGGGTTATACGCTTGAGACAGCCATATGCCTATTGAATAGAGTTCCTACCAAATAAGTGCCTACTACTCCATATGAGATAAGGGAGGGGAAGAGATCATGTCTTAATTATGTTAAGATATGGGGTTGCCTGGCCTATGTTAAAAAGCAAAATCGGGACAAGCTCGATACAAGGTCTGTTTTGTGTAAGTTTGTAGGATATCCCAAGCATTCGCGAGGACATATCTTCTACCACCCTGAGGAACAAAAGGTGTTTGTTGCTCAGCATGCCAACTTTTTAGAAAATGAATTTCCCGCTAAGGAAATTAGTGGCAAGGAGGTAGAACTGGAAGATGTTCCAGCAACACAAACTATGACAGAAGATTTGGTGGAACCGGAGGATTCAGCAGTTCCTGACAAACCTCGGCCTCTCCGCCGATCTAGTAGGGTTTCTCATCCACCTGAGAGATACTACGGTTTTCTCATCGACGGTGGGAGCGAGGATTGCATCATCGAAGATGATGACCCAACTAGCTTCGAGCAGGCCATCACGAGTGGGGACTCTATGAAGTGGCTGGATGCAATGCGATCTGAGATGGAACCCATGTACAACAACAAAGTATGGACTTTGGAAGTTGCTCCTGAAGGGGTAAAACCCATTGGGAGAAAATGGATCTTTAAGAAGAAACTTGGTGTAGATGGAAAAGTTGAGACTTACAAAGCTAGACTTGTTGGAAAGGGTTTTCGTCAACGACCAGGTGTGGATTATGATGAAACCTTTTCTCCAGTGGCTATGCTTAAGTCCATCCGGATCTTACTTTCCATTGCTGCATACCATGACTACGAAATCTGACAAATGAATGTTAAGACCGCCTTTCTAAATGGTGATTTAGAGGAGTGCGTGTACATGACTCAGCCAGAAGGCTTCGTAGATAGTAGGAGCAGCAGAAAGGTGTGCAAGCTGCTTAAATCCATCTATGGGTTAAAGCAGGCATCGCGGAGTTGGAACATCTGTTTTGATGTTGTAGTCAAAGAGTTTGACTTCATCAAAAACGTATATAAACCTTGTATATACAAGAAGGTTACAAAGTGTAAGATTGTCTTTCTCGTATTGTATGAGGATGACATACTCTTGATAGGAAATGATGTTTCTATGCTGCACTCGGTCAAGCTCTTCTTATCACATTGATTCTCAATGAAAGATCTAGGTGATGCCTCCAGCATTTTGGGAATCAAGATCTATAGAGATAGATCTAAACGGATACTGGGATTGTCCCAATCCAGGTACATTGACACCATACTAAAAAGGTTTAGTATGGAAGAATCCAAGCGTGGGAACCAACCCACGATCTCTGGACTCACTCTCTCCAAAGAGATGTCTCCCAAGATTGATTTGGAGAGAGCTCGCATGCAAGGGATACCTTATGCTTCGGCAGTAGGCTCTATCATGTAAGCGATGCTATGTACCAGACCTGATGTAGCATACTCACTAAGTGTAGTGAGTAGATATCAAGCAGATCCTGGAGAGAATCACTGGACAGCTGTGAATAACATTCTCAAGTACTTGAGAAGGACTAAGGAGATGTTCTTTGTGTATGGTAACGGAGAACTCCAAGTGGATTCCTTTACCGATTCAAGCTTCCAAAGTGATAAGGACGACTTTAAGTCGCACTCGGGATTTGTCATTACCCTAAATAGAGGGGCGGCTTGTTGGAAGATTTCCAAGCAAGAAACCATGGCAGACTCGACGATAGAGGCTGAATACATCGCTGCCAACGATGCTACCAAAGAGGCTGTCTGGATGAAGAAATTCATCACTGAACTTGGTGTGGTTCCTTCTATTGAGCATCCAATACCTTTGTATTTTGATAACAATAGAGCTGTGGATTTGGCCAAGGAACCCAGGTCCGATCAGAAGTCCAGACATATTCTGATGCGGTATCACCTGATCACGAAGATAGTTGATCGCCGCAAGATCGAGGTCAGGAGAGTTGACACGAAGGACAACACTGTAGATCCACTCACGAAGGCCGTTCCCCAGATAATTTGAGAAACTCTTCGGGATGTTGGGTATGAGATACTGCAACAGCTGGCCTTAGTGCAAGTGGGAGATTGTTAGTTGTATATATGCCCTAGAGGCCATTGTTGTACATATGAAGTATATTATAGTGGATGCTTGGATATATAAAGTGAGGACTTTCTTGCTCGATATGATAGCATGCTATCTGGTTTCACTTTGTCTTAACATGTTGACTTGTATTGGTTTGCTGTCTTGCTCACACATGTTGATAAAGCCCTTAGGATATGTACTTGACTACTGGGACTATGATGAGATCATACTAGTGTGGCCAGGGTAGTCAACGAGTACATCCTATAACTGTTCCTAGTCGAGGGTGTATCGAGACAGGGCATCGATATACCAGAGTAGACTAGCGTATACGCATCTTGACCCATATGATGGGTGATGGATGATCCCATATCCATCAGTGTTTGACATCAAAGATGGTGTCCGGGTGCTCAGTGGAGACTGGGTACACTGAACGGACTCACCGAGAACTCCTAGATGGTATTACACCTATCATCAGATAGCAGTTCTCCGGTGACACTGGTACATGTTAATCTGTAGACCCGAGATCATCATATTGTCTTATGTGATTCCCATTGTGATTTGATTTCTACCTTACCACGCCCAAGAGGGCGTGAAAAATGGTGGCTTTTGGGTACAGTCCCGAATCACATGGAGGCAATGAGCGATAGGAGGGGTTTCGTCTCTCCCGTTATTGGGGGTTGATGTTGTGCTGTGTTCGATTGGCTATAACTGGAATTCCGTGGCCAGGGATGATATGGAGTGCTACTGGTAAGAGTTATCTGTAGTTTCTCGACCCGTTATGAGCCTCACATTTACACGAATTATCGGTTACTGCGGTCTGACGTTTACCACCCCTAGACTTGATACGCGACAGATGAGATGAAGAGACCAGACTATACGATAGTGTTACTGATTGGATTCACAGGAGAATGTACAGGCATGCTTGTTGATCTTCTGATCGCTCAATACCAGGGTGGTTGTTACGTTTAGCTGACCGCTTGCAACTTATGGGTGTTTGATATGATCATCACCTACTGCCGGCGTATTGACGATTCTTTAAAGTCCTATACAGAGGTTTCCTGGCTCAGGAAGAACGGAGTAGGATCACATATGTGATATGTGCGGGACCGAGAATAATACGATATGAGATACCGTATTTTATTCTCGCGATATATGATATCGGCCGGGTATATGTGATATAGCCGGGTCATTGGATCAAGTGTTGATTCGATGAACTGGTACATGTTATATTAGTCGATTATATGTAATATAACCGGATTATCGGATCAAATGTTGATTTGATAATTTAATGTATAATTATATATGTGATATATTACATTACGTTAACTAATATAAGTTCGCTTTATTGATTCATTTTCTCACTGGATAATACATTGATGTCTATGTGATATATGTTAGGTCCATGTTACCCACCCCGGTTCTTTCGGGGAGGCGGAATAGGTAAAACGAAAATTTTCCCCTAGCTAGGTAACATGGACCTTTTTCATGAAGGATCTTTGCTAAACAAAACGAACAAACATCTACAAGTTATAACTACAATGTAGAATGGTTATACCTACACTTGAACTCCTTCACTTCTTGTTGTTCTCTTGAACTCCTTCTGTAACACTTTGAATTTCCGTTAGAATGTTTTTCACGATAATTAGTTATTTAGTCGTGTTAGCAAATTGGAAAATTTTCCTTTGTAGTGTAGTGTACACTTGCACACTTAGTTTTTGGGACTTAGGGTTTTGGTAGGATGTTAACCATTCTTGTGTTGCATGGTTGCTAACTTTTTCCCCACCCTTTAATCAAAACAAAAACCCTTTTTTATAATTTCAAATACTATTAAACAATAGGGCATGGTGGTTAGGTGAAAGTTGACCTTGAGACCATTTTCTTCCCTTCTCTCTCTCTCTCCTCTCCCCCACTTCAGAATTTCTGCAGCTCCAGCAGAAATACCCTCTCATTTTCTTCACCTCTTCTTCTTCTCTTCATTCCCTTTGATTTCCAAACAAAATCTACACAAATCAACACATTTATCATCACAAAACCATGGAAAAAGGGGCTTTTTGGGGTATTTGAAGGCTAATCTGCACACCTGAGAGAGGAGCTAGAATTTTGGTGTTTGATAAGGTCATTTGAAGGTATAAATTCATGTCTTAACCTCTTTTTCCAAAACTTGCATGTTTAGTTTCAAAATATCACCTTTTTGTGCAATTTTAGTGCTATTGAAGGGATTTAGTGGTAATATGTTAAAGTTTATGTTTTTGTGGCTTGATTAGCTTGTTAATGAGTTATTAGTGTGGGTTTAGACTTAGGTTTGTTTCAGATTTCAGAAAAATACCCTAAAGTTTGATTTTAGTGCAAAAGTGTGGATTTTAACTAGAAATAAGGCTCTGTAGGATCTGCTACTACCCGAGATATTTCAGAGTGAAACTAGAGGTTACTGTAGCATACTCAGGGGATATTGAATGCACACACCAAACCTGAGAGCCCAATTCCCAAGTGAGGCCGCCAGAATATTCATTCTGGCCGCAATTTGCAGCCAGATGGGGGTGTTTTGGGTTGGGGTTTGGGGTGTTGGTGTCTGCTGCTATGAGGGTTATTTTGGTATATATAGTTTTACAGTATCATTTCTGTATCAAAATCTGGAGGTGATTACCTATTTTCCCGTAATTTTAATCCTTCGCGACACGCGTGATACGTGTGTATGGGTTTTGGGTTTCTGCGTATCGCGACGCGTCGGAGTGACTTCAGGCGCGTAATCACACGTTTTAGCGTATCGCGTACACGCGCGCTTGGTTCACGACATGAGTTACTAGTTCGGCCTTAATGTCGTGTTTGTGTGACTTCAAGCTTATTTATGATGTATTGTGAAATTCTAGGTTCGCAGACGAGTACAGCGGACGCCGCGCAGAAGGGGAAACAAGTTGTTGGCTATACCTAGCGAGAGATTACGGTGAGTAGATTTAACATCTACGGGGATATCGCCCGCATGGCGTTCTACGTCAGTGCTGATAGGACCTTATAGCTACATTTACATACATTGACTGTTCATGGCTACTATTTAGTGCATACTGCATTCTCTGCTATATGTATATAAACTAGAATTGATGGAACACCGCACCCTTACTGACAGTTCATGTTGCACGAGCATTACCCTGACATGATATTCATACTTGATGTATACATCACATCGGATCATTATGCTATTGCTCATCTTTTATGTGACTTGACATGATATTCATACTTGATGCACATATCACATCACATTTACTTGCATTTTGTTTGGGATTACATATGATTTCAGGATTTGGGAACCGTGGCCTTTTCAAATATGTAATCATTTAAAAACCCGGTTCCCTTGATATGATATCTTGGGGCGCCACCCTGTGTTTTCTCGGTGCTAGAGTGGCTTATGTTGAGAGAGGGATGACCCGGACTGACGGATTCCCGATATATTGAGAGTGGGCTGACCCGGACTGACCGATGCCCGATATATTGAGAGAGGGCTGACCCGGACTGACCGATGCCCGATATATTGAGAGAGGGCTGACCCGGACTGACGGATGCCCGATATATTGAATGAGGGCTGATCCGGACTGACGGATGCCCGATAGAGGAGGATTTGCGTGTCGATGCTAGACACGAGTATTTATGTTATTTGGGTGCCGATGTTGGGCACCCGTGATTCTCAGGGATGTACAGGATTTGAGGGCCGATGGAGTACCGACGTCTGGGTTGTTGGGATTCGCGGGGCATACATATATATTTAGTCCACCTCGACATTTCGTGTAGATGTTATATTCCCATGCTCACCATTCATCACTGCATCTCATCCTGTAGTTATATCACCTGATAGAGGACTTGCATAATTATCATACATACTGCTTACCTCGCATTGATATCATCTGCTGGCATATGTTAGAGTAGCGCAGTATGTGCATGCTCGCGATTACCTTTATATGTTATTTCTATTCACGAGTTGGTAACTCATCCCCGTTGTGCCACAGTGGTTGCCGGAAGCCTTCGGAGTAGTCGCGGCAGGCTGTGTTTTGCATCTTTTGACACAGATACCCCTATAGTTGGTGTACCGGCTCTCTTGCTGATAGGTGGGTTTTGTGCGGTATCTGTTTATCTTTCAGTTATGTATATTGTTGTATCTAGTATTCTCCATCTACCATGTATGTATTGACTTAGAGACAGTGTGAGGACGATGATGTATATTATTGGTATTCTGGTGTCGAGCTCATTGTGAGTCGACTTTTCTTATGCAGTTCTATTTTGTCTGTGATGTTCTCACTTGTTGCTCTTGATCTTCGCTACGGCGTCGTATATTGTTTACTTGGATCTTTTAACATGTACTGAATGTGTTCTTTTGAAACTTAAAGCACTCTATACTGTTACTGGTTTGATTTCTGGGTTTTCGGTTCACTTAGTCGCGTTACGCCTGTAGACGTTGCGTGGTTGGGTGCCGGTCACGGGCCAAACTCTGGGTCGTGACAAAGTTGGTATCAGAGCGTAGGTTTTACCTTTCAGAGTGTAGGATGACCCTGGTATGATGGAGTAGGTAGCTGCAGCAGGGTAGCATAGCGTGTGTATGTTCCGTGGCATACTCACGACACGGTACTCCGCCTACGCGACCTTAGGACTTGTTGATTTAAATTCCTTCTTTAGTATATACATTCTTACGATTCGATGTCCGTATCCTTATCGAATCCTATTGTTCCTTTCAGCCATTATGCCGCCAAAGACTACGAGGGCGCAGAGAGCGGCCGCGAGGGCCGAGATTCGAGTTGACTCGTCGGAGACGAGGACTGATCCGGGTAGTACACCGGTTGTGCCCGAGCAGGCTGTTCCTGCCGTGAAAGATCAGATTGCTATGTTAGGGGCTGGTGTGCAGGAGATACGCCAGACGATGGGATCCAGTATGCAGGAGATGCGCCAGATGATGGGATCTCTAGTTGAGACACTTCGAGCGCAGCGACCAGAGGTAGTTCCACCCGTTGCAGAGACCGCGGTGGTACCCACAGTGCAGGCAGTTGCACCTGCGACTACAGAAGTTATTACGGTATCGCTGTTGGAGTTTATGAGGTTGAAGCCTCCAGTTTTCACAGGCACCGATGTGGCCGAGGACCCACAGTCTTTCATTGATAGGATGGCGTGGATATGTCATTCACTTAGATGCGCAGATGCGAGGTGGGTTGAGTTCGCGAGCTTTCGCCTGGAAGGTCTTGCGCAAAAATGGTGCGAATCAGTCGAGAAGGGTAGAGCAGCAGGTCTTCCTCCTATGAACTGGACCGAGTTTGTGGCGCTATTCGTTGCCCGTTTTCTTCCCAAGAGTGTTAGGGATGCCCGAGCACGCAGATTTGAGTCCTTACGCCAGACGCCAGAGATGTCAGTGGCAGAGTATGACGTGCTGTTCACCGAGCTATCAGTTTATGCTCCGTACTTAGTGGCTACCGAGGAGTTGCGAGTCAAGAGATTCGTCCGAGGCTTGCTTACCCCGCTATTCCTTGCTATCAGCGCGCAGCATTACGAGACATACGCAGCAGCAGTAGATGCAGCATTATTAGTTGAGGAGCGCCTTGCAGAGACTTCGGCAGTTCCAGAGCCGAAGAGAGTTCGTGCGGATACATCAGCGCAGAGACAGCCTTTTCGGCACCGTGATAGACGTATTGCAGGCAACAGAGATTCAGGGCGGGGCCGATTAGTCAGTTCCTATTCCCAGGATGGTCAGCGGTCATCGTCGGGATGTTTTCGCTGTTGGAGTTCTTATCATCGTGTACGAGATTGTCCTGAGTTACCCTGGAGGGAGGCGACAGCACCGCACGTCATATTACTACCTTCACCACCCCAGACGGCATTGCCGATATTACCTACTGTTACTCCGCGTCAGACGCATGCACAGAGAGGTCGTGGTCGCGGAGGATTTGTTCATAGGGGGCGAGGTGACCGAGGCAGAGGACAGCCAGTGGCCGGTAGGGGACAGTTAGTTGCAGGTGAAGGACAGGCGCGAGTTTTTGCTTTGACGCATCAGGACGCGCAGGCGTCCAATGCGGTGGTCTCAGGAATCCTTCCTGTATGTTCGGTTGATGCATACGTGTCATTCAATCCCGGATCCACGCACTCGTACGTATCCACACACTTTGTGCCGAGTTTGGGTAGAGAGTCCGGTTTGCTTGACCAGCCGCTTGTTGTGACTACTCCTGTGGGAGAGTCGTTTGTTGCTAGGCACGTGTTCCGATCCTGTACCGTCCGTATTGGCGAGAGAGAGTTACCGGTCGATTTGATCCTTCTTGAGATGTTGGACTTCGACGTTCTTTTGGGCATGGATTGGTTAGCCACGTGCTATGCTTCTGTTGACTGCCGCGAGAAGACAGTTCGATTTTGTTTTCCCGGCGAGTCGGTTGTTGTTGTGTTGGGGGACCGTGGTGTTACCCCTCACAGTGTGATTTCTTCTTTTCGCGCTGGACAGCTTTTGAAGAAGGGATGTCAGGGATTTCTCTCCTATGTATGTGATACTAGAGCTACAGAGGTTCCGTTGGATCAGGTTCCGGTTGTTAGCGAGTTCCCTGATATGTTCCCTGACGAGCATCCTGGGCTACCGCCCGAGCGTGATATTTCTTTCTGTATTGATTTGGTTCCTGGCGCGGGGCCTATTTCTGTACCGCCTTATCGGATGGCCCCGGCGGAACTTAGAGAATTGAAGGGTCAGTTGCAAGATTTGCTGGATAGGGGACTTGTTCGACCCAGTGTTTCTCCTTGGGGTGCTCCTGTCCTGTTCGTCAAGAAGAAGGACGGTAGTTTACGTCTGTGTATTGACTACCGCCAGCTGAACAGGGTGACAGTGCGGAATAGGTATCCTTTGCCACGCATCGACGATTTGTTCGACCAGCTTCAGGGGGCAGGATACTTTTTGAGGATCGATTTGCGGTCAGGCTACCATCAGCTGCGGGTTCGACAGGAGGACATTCCTAGGACAGTCTTCCGCACGCGCTACGACCATTATGAGTTTTTAGTGATGTCGTTCGGACTCACCAACGTGCCAGCAGCATTTATGGACTTGATGAACCGTATTTTCCGGCCGTATCTTGATCTGTTCATCATAGTGTTTATTGACGATATCTTTGTGTATTCTCGGAGTAGAGAAGAGCACGAGCAGCACCTGCGGATTACACTGCAGACCTTGAGGGAGTATCAGCTTTTCGCCAAATTCTCCAAGTGTGCTTTCTGGCTAGACAGCGTAGACTTCTTGAGGCACGTGATTACACGAGATGGTATATGTGTAGACCCAAGGAACATCGAGGCAGTTCGGAGTTGGCCTAGACCCACGTCAGTGACGGAGGTTCGCAGCTTTCTAGGGCTGGCAGGCTATTACAGGCGATTTGTGCAGGACTTCTCTCGCATTGCTACACCTTTGATCGGGTTGACCCGGAAGGGAGTTCGCTTCGATTGTACGGAGGACTGTGAGCACAGTTTCCAGCAGCTACGGGCTCTACTGACTACGACACCAGTGCTATCATTGCCTTCAGGATCAGGCGGATTTGTGGTCTCCTGTGATGCTTCACGAGTGGGGCTGGGGTGCGTTTTGATGCAGCATGATAGGGTGATCGCGTATGCTTCGCGGCAATTAATGAAACATGAACAGAATTACCCCACTCATGATCTGGAGATGGCTGCGGTGGTCTTTGCACTCAAGATCTGGCGACATTATTTGTATGGAGAGTCGTGCCAGATATTCACTGACCACAAGAGCTTAAAGTATATATTTCAGCAGCGAGATCTGAACCTTAGACAGCGCCGATGGATAGAGTTAGTGAAGGACTACGATTGTGAGATCTTGTATCACCCGGGCAGGGCGAATGTTGTAGTGGATGCTTTGAGAAGGAGGCCCGAGGGTAGTCTATCTTGTTTGATCGCAGTGCAGAGGCAGTCGGCGGCAGATTGGCAGATCTTATGCGACAGCCGGGTACAGTTCGAGTTTACGCCGATCGGAGGACAGATTGCGCATGTTCTTGCACGCCCATAGTTGCTTGACCGTATACATGAGGTACAGCACAGTGATGACCGCTGTTCAGAGATCAGGACACAGATGGGACAAGGCAGATTTTCCGAGTTCGTGGTCGATGATCGGGAGATACTACGATTTGGAGCTAGACTGTGCGTACCGGATGCTGAGGGATTGCGGCGCGAGATTCTTGAGGAGGCAAATCGGTCGGTATATAGTGTTCATCCCGGTTCCACCAAGATGTACCATGACTTGAGAGGTGTTTACTGGTGGGATGGAATGAAGAGAGACATCGCAGATTTCGTGTCGAGATGCCTGACTTGTCAACAAGTCAAGGCTGAGCACCAGAGGCCCGCGGGAGAGCTACAGCCGTTACCCATTCCGTAGTGGAAATGGGAACAGATCTCTATGGATTTCATTGTGGGTCTACCCAGGACTAGTCGAGGGTATGACTCCATCTGGGTGATCGTGGATCGTTTGACGAAAGCGGCTCACTTCCTGCCGGTGAAGACGACTTTCGGATTTGCTCAGTATGCCCAGATTTACATTGATGAGAATGTACAACTGCACTGAGTTCCGACATGTATCGTGTCCGATAGTGGCACCCAGTTTACCAGCCGACTATGGCAGAGGCTTCAGGAGGCTTTGGGCACTCGCTTGAGTTTCAGCACAGCATTCCATCCGCAGACCGACGGACAGTTAGAGCGGACTATTCAGACTCTCGAGGACATGCTCAGAGCATGCGTATTAGACTTCGGAGGTAGCTGGGATCATCATTTGCCCTTAGTAGAGTTCTCCTACAACAACAGCTACCAGGAGACCATTCAGACGGCACCGTTTGAGGCTCTTTATAGGAGGAGATGCAGATCGCCCACCTGTTGGACGGAGCTCAGTGAGAGCAGTATCTTTGGGCCGCAGATTGTGGAGGAGACGACCGTGAAGATCCAGTTGATTCGCGATAGGATGAGAGCAGCCCAGAGTAGGAAGAGATCTTATGCGGATCGTCGTCGGCGCAGACTTGAGTTTTCTGTTGGTGATCATGTTTTCTTGAGGGTCTCCCCAATGAAAGGCGTGATGAGATTTGGGAAGAGGGGAAAGCTTAGTCCCAGATTTGTGAGCCCCTTCGAGATCCTCGAGCGTGTTGGTGCGGTTGCGTATCGATTAGCCCTTCCACCCAGTTTTCCAGACGTGCACCCCGTATTTCACGTTTCGATGCTCCGCAGATTTCTTCATGATCCGTCGCATGCGATTCAGCACCCGACGATCCATCTTGAGCGTGACCTTTCCTATGCAGAGCAGCTGGTGATGATCTTGGATCGACAAGTAAAGAAATTGAGATTGAAAGAGATACCGTCCGTCAAGGTACTTTGGCGTGGCCAGAGCGGCGAGGAGGTCACTTGGGAGACCGAGAGCGAGATGAGGAAGAGGTATCCTCATCTTTTTGAAGGTGCTTATGATTAAATTTTTAAATTCGGGACCAAATTTCTTTAAGGGGGGTAGATTGTAACACTTTGAATTTCCGTTAGAATGTTTTTCACGATAATTAGTTATTTAGTCGTGTTAGCAAATTGGAAAATTTTCCTTTGTAGTGTAGTGTACACTTGCACACTTAGTTTTTGGGACTTAGGGTTTTAGTAGAATGTTAACCATTCTTGTTTTGCATGGTTGCTAACTTTTTCCCCACCCTTTAATCAAAACAAAAACCCTTTTTTATAATTTCAAATCCTATTAAACAATGAGGCATGGTGGTTAGGTGAAAGTTGACATTGAGACCATTTTCTTCCTTTCTCTCTCTCTCCTCTCCCCCACTTCAGAATTTCTGCAGCTCCAGCAGAAATACCCTCTCATTTTCTTCACCTCTTCTTCTTCTCTTCATTTCCTTTGATTTCCAAAAAAAACCTACACAAATCAACACATTTATCATCACAAAACCATGGAAAAATGGGCTTTTTGGGGTGTTTGAAGGCTAATCTGCACACCTGAGAGAGGAGCTGGACTTTTGGTGTTTGATAAGGTCATTTGAAGGTATAAATTCATGTCTTAACCTCTTTTTCCATAACTTGCATGTTTAGTTTCAAAATATCACCATTTGTGCAATTTTAGTGCTATTGAAGGGATTTAGTGGTAATATGTTAAAGTTTATGTTGTTGTGGCTTGATTAGCTTGTTAATGAGTTATTAGTGTGTGTTTAGACTTAGGTTTGTTTCAGATTTCATAAAAATACCCTAAAGTTTGATTTTAGTGCAAAAGTGTCGATTTTAACTAGAAATAAGGCTCTGTAGGATCTGCTACTACCCGAGATATTTCAGAGTGAAACTAGAGGTTACTGTAGCATACTCAGGGGATATTGAATGCACACACCAAACCTGAGAGCCCAATTCCCAAGTGAGGCCGCCGGAATATTCATTCTGGCCGCAATTTGCGGCCAGATGGGGGTGTTTTGGGTTGGGGTTTGGGGTGTTGGTGTCTGCTGCTATGAGGGTTATTTTGGTATATATAGTTTTACAGTATCATTTCTGTATCAAAATATGGAGGTGATTACCTATTTTCCCGTATTTTTAATCCTTCGCGACACGCGTGATACGTGTGTATGGGTTTTGGGTTTCTGCGTATCGCGACGCGTCGGAGTGACTTCAGGCGCGTAATCACACGTTTTAGCGTATCGCGCACACGCGCGCTTGGTTCACGACACGAGTTACTAGTTCGGCCTTAATGTCGTGTTTGTGTGACTTTAAGCTTATGTATGATGTATTGTGAAATTCTAGGTTCGCAGGAAAGTACGGCGGACGCCGCGCAGAAGGGGAAACAAGTTGTTGGCTATACCTAGCAAGAGATTACGGTGAGTAGATTTAACATCTACGGGGATATCGCCCGCATGGCGTTCTACGTCAGGGCTGATAGGACCTTATAGCAACATTTAAATACATTGACTGTTCATGGCTACTATTTAGTGCATACTGCATTCTCTGCTATATGTATATAAACTAGAATTGATGGAACACCGCACCCTTACTGACAGTTCATGTTGCACGAGCACTACCCTGACATGATATTCATACTTGATGCATACATCACATCGGATCATTATGCTATTGCTCATCTTTTATGTGACTTGACATGATATTCATACTTGATGCACATATCACATCACATTTACTTGCATATTGTTTGGGATTACATGTGATTTCCGAATTTGGGAACCGTGGCCTTTTCAAATATGTAATCATTTAAAAACCCGGTTCCCTTGATATGATATCTTGGGGCGCCACCCTGTGTTTTCTCGGTGCTAGAGTGGCTTATGTTGAGAGAGGGATGACCTAGACTGACGGATTCCCGATATATTGAGAGAGGGCTGACCCGGACTGACGGATGCCCGATATATTGAGAGAGGGCTGACCCGGACTGACGGATGCCCGATATATTGAGAGAGGGATGACCCGGACTGACGGATTCCCGATATATTGAGAGAGGGCTGACCCGGACTGACGGATGCCCGATAGAGGAGGATTTGCGTGTCGATGCTCGACACGAGTATTTATGTTATTTGGGTGCCGATGTTGGGCACTCGTGATTCTCAGGGATGTACAGGATTTGAGGGCCGATGGAGTACCGACGTATGGGTTGTTGGGATTCGTGGGGCATACATATATATTTAGTCCACCTCGACATTTCGTGTAGATGTTATATTCCCATGCTCAGCATTCATCACTGCATCTCATTCTGTAGTTATATCACCTGATAGAGGACTTGCATGATTATCATACATACTGCTTACCTCGCATTGATTTCATCTGCTGGCATATGTTAGAGTAGCGCAGTATGTGCATGCTCGCGATTACCTTTATATGTTATTTCTATTCACGAGTTGGCAACCCACCCCCGTTGTGCCACAGTGGTTGCAGGTAGCCTTCGGAGTAGTCGCGGCAGGCCGCGTTTTGCATCTTTTGACACAGATACCCCTATAGTTGGTGTACCGGATCTCTTGCTGATAGGTGGGTTTTGTGCGGTATCTGTTTATCTTTCAGTTATGTATATTGTTGTATCTAGTATTCTCCATCTACCATGTATGTAATGACTTAGAGACAGTGTGAGGACGATGATGTATATTATTGTTATTCTGGTGTCGAGCTCATTGTGAGCCGACTTTTCTTATGCAGTTCTATTTTGTCTGTGATGTTCTAACTTGTTGCTCTTGATCTTCGCTACGGCGTCGTATATTGTTTACTTGGATCTTTTAACATGTAATAAATGTGTTCTTTTAAACCTTAAAGCACTCTATACTGTTACTGGTTTGATTTCTGGGTTGTCAGTTCACTTAGTCGCGTTACGCCTGTAGACGTTTTGTGGTTGGGTGCCGGTCACGGGCCAAACTCTGGGTCGTGACACATTCTCTTCTTATTGTTCTCCTCCTTGCTTGCTCCTTGTAGTAGTTTGAACGGCTCCTCCTTCTCGTCTCCTCTTTGCCGAAGATAGATCCACCCGAGGGCATCGAACTTGAGCTCCTACCTCAACCTAGAGGTAACTAAGGTATTTGGTTTGCTAAACCTAGTACCCTAGAATGAGTAGAGATGTGTTATGGTGGCTTTGTCTCAAAAACTTATGATTTCCAACACATGGAACACTTAAGCTTTGAGAGAGGAAGAAGAAGAGCTTTTGCAAAGAGAGAGAAAAGATATGATAGAATGAGAGCTCTCTTTTGCAACCATGCTCATATGAGAATAATAGATTAACAATAATAATCAAAAAGGAAAATGTGATGGTGAGTATGGAATGACCATTATCATTTCATAATAAATGCAATTTGCAAAGATCAAGAAGCATCTTTGATATTAAATGATTATGGTCAAAATGTCAACAATGGTCAAAATGTCCACCATGGTCAAATTGTCAACCTAACCATCACACAACAATCCTTGATTATCATTATTAATCATATTTATCATTCTCATTAGGGTTTGGAAAAAGTCAACGATCAACAAGTCAACCAAAGTCAAACGGTCAACAACCCTAATGAGAATCCTCTGCCTCTATCAACTGTGCATACATACCCGCATCCGCGTTCCGAGGAACACGAATACAATGAGACAAAACCAATCCCAAAACCAATACCAGTATCTGGCTTAAACCAAAGCCCACTAGTAATAACTGCCCGGTCACCAAACGTGCACAAGTGCGCGAGTGTGAACGAACCCTGTCGCAAAAACATGTGACCTCTACTCAGTTTTGCCCAAAGGCGAGTAACCCTCTGTGTGGGACTCTAAAGACTCGACACTACGCTAGCAGTGGGGTTAACCTTACACCGTAAGCGGAACTAGCTGTACGAACGGTCCCCAGGTAGATGCCGATAAGAAGACTGATGAGGTGAACCCATCGGAACTCTTACTGAGCCTGTATGTGACAATCTCCGTATAGTCTGGTCTGTTCGTCTAAGAACATCGCATGGCGGGCCTAGGGGGCGGTAAACGTCAGTCCCCACCTAGCGGTACAAGTCGTGCCGGAGTGTAGCCCAGAACACCTGAGATAACACTGGAAACCTACCAGTCTATCTCGCTTGCCCTGGACAGGGACTTTGTGTAATGGCTCTCCTAGACACAACGCGATATCAACCCCCAATACCGGGAGAGACGAATCCTGTTTAACCGTCACCGCCTCTAAGTGCTTCGGGACTGCACCCAACTACTACCTGTTTGCGCGACTCAGTAGAGCCGTAGTAGGGTAGTAATCTAAGAACAGTGGGAACACACTCGAGGCGGAGTGACAGTGTCAAGTCAACGGACTAAGCTGTACTCATGTCACCTGGGAACTGTTAACTGACGATAGGTATAATACCAACCAACAGTTCCCGACGAGTCCTGTCCAGTGTACTCGTATCCTAATGAGCACCTGCATACTATCTCCAGTACGACGTACTGATGGTTGTGGGACAGACCATCTCCCCTGCTAGGAAGAGAAGCGTATGCACTAGTCTACTCTGGAGTATCGATGCCCTGTCTCGATAATCCTATGACTAGGGACCAAAATAAGGATGTGCTTATAGACTACCCAGCCCCCACTAGTGTGATCGCCATCACAACGCCGGTAGTCAAGCAAAGATCCTAAGGGCTCTACCAATATGTTTTTAGCGATATGTTAAAAAGAAACATATACACATATTAAGATAGAAACAAACCAAGTAGCATACTACTATATCAAGCAAGACTGTCGTAAAACCATATATATATATATATATATCCCAAGCCTCCAAAATGTATTATACAAACCAGTACTATACAATAATGGCCTCTAGGGCATACATATCTAACAATCTCGCACTTGCACTAAAGGCCAGTAATTGGTGTACCGCATACCCAACGTCTGCACTAAGGCCAGCTGCCGGTGTACCGCATACCCAATAGCTCAAAAAGTCGCTCGAACTGTGTTTGAGGGAGGGCCTTTGTGAATGGATCCGCTGTGTTGTCTTTTGTGTCCACTCTCCTTACCTTGATCTCCCGGCGATCAATGATCTCCCTGATCAGGTGATACCGCCTTAAGATGTGTCTGGATTTCTGATGGGACCTTGGTTCCTTCGCTAAAGCTATAGCCCCATTGTTATCACAATACAAACATATTGGGTCAACAATAGACGGAATCACCTGAAGTTCACTAATGAACTTCTTTATCCAGACCGCCTCTTTTGCGGCATCGCTTGCAGCAATGTATTCAGCCTCCATCGTCGAGTCTGCGACGGTATCCTGTTTGGAACTCCTCCAACATACCGCCCCTCCGTTGAGGGTAAACACAAAACCCGAGACAGACTTGCTGTCATCTTTATCACTCTGGAAGCTTGAATCGGTAAAGGACTCGACCCTGAGGTCTCCATTACCGTAAACCAGGAACATCTCCTTAGTCCTTCTCAGGTACTTGAGAATGTTCTTCACGGCCGTCCAGTGGTCCTCACCTGGGTCTGACTGATACCGGCTCACCACGCTCAGTACGTAAGCTACATCTGGTCTTGTACATAGCATCGCATACATTATAGATCCTACCGCCGAAGCGTAGGGTATAGTGTTCATGCGAACCCTCTCGTCGTCAGTCTTAGGAGACATCTTCTTGGAGAGGGTAATTCCGTGCAATACGGGTATGTTACCGCGCTTGGAATCCTCCATACTAAATCTCTTTAGTACGGTCTCTATGTACCTGGAATGCGAAAGTCCCAGTAGTCTCTTGGATCTATCTCTATAGACCTTGATCCCCAGAATGTGCGACGTATCACCCAGATCCTTCATGGAAAACCGTTGTGACAAGAATAGCTTGACCGATTGTAGCATAGGAATGTCATTTCCTATCAAAAGAATGTCGTCCACGTATAATACTAGGAACACGATAGTTCGTCCTACAATCTTCTTATAGACACAAGGTTCATCTTCGTTCTTGATGAAATCAAATTCCTTGATTGCCTCATCAAAACAGATGTTTCAGCTCCACGATGCCTGTTTCAATCCATAAATGGATTTAAGTAACTTGCACACCTTCCCGCTGCTCCAACTGTCTACGAAACCTTTTGGCTGATCCATGTAAACGCACTCTTCTAAACAGCCGTTTAGAAAAGCCGTTTTAACGTCCATTTGCCAGATTTCGTAGTCATGGAAGGCAGCAATGGCAAGTAGGATCCGAATGGATTTGAGCAAAGCCACTGGAGAAAAAGTTTCATCATAGTCCAAACCAGGTATTTGACGAAAACCTTTTGCAACGAGTCTAGCCTTATAGGTTTCCACCTGCCCATCCACACCATGTTTCCTTTTGTAGATCCATTTGCATCTAACGGGTTTTACCTCAGGCGGAGTAATATCTAAGGTCCACACTTTATTGGTGTACATAGACTCCATTTCGGATTGCATTGCATCCAGCCACTTATCAGAGTCCCTACTGATAATGGCCTGCCTGAAACTGGTAGGGTCATCTTCTTCCAAGATGCAATCCTCTCGATCGCCGTCTATGAGAAAACCGTAGTATCTCTCGGGCGGATGAGAAATCCTACCAGATCTGCGGAGTGGCTGAGGTTCGTCTGGGGTTATTGAATCCAGTGGTTCCTCCAAATTTTCAGTTACATTTTGTGGTCGCTGAATTTCTTCCAGTTCTACTGAACTCCCACTAGTTTCTTTTGCAAGAAACTCCCTTTCTAAAAAGGTAGCGTGGCGAGATACAAACACTTTCTGTTCCTCAGTGTGGTAGAACAGATATCCTAGTAAGTCTTTAGGATATCCCACAAATTTACATAGAACTGACCGTGCCTCTAACTTGTCCGGTTTCTGTGTTTTCACATAGGCCGGACAACCCCTTATCTTAATAAATTTAAGACATTGTTTCTTACTGCTCCATATTTCATACGGAGTTCTAGGCGAAGATTTGGACGGAACTTGATTCAAAAGGTATGCCGCTGTCTGAAGCGCATGTCCCCAAAATGAAAGAGGCAACTTGACATTACTCATCATGGAGCGAACCATATCCAGTAGGGTACGATTCCTCCGCTCCGATACACCGTTGTGCTGCGGTGTATAAGGAGGAGTAAGCTGAGAGAGAATACCATTCTCTTTTAAGTAATCTAGGAATTCCGTGCTTAAGTACTCTCCTCCTCTATCAGACCGGAGGATCTTGATACTCTTACCAATCTGGTTCTCTACTTCGTTTCTGAATTCCTTGAATTTGTCAAAAGCTTCAGATTTGTGTTTCATCAGATATACATATCCAAACCTAGAGAGATCGTCAGTGAATGTGATGAAGTACGAGAACCCACCCCTTGCATGTATAGACATCGGACCATATACATCACTGTGTATGAGTCCCAAGAGCTCTGCTGCCCTTTCTCCATGTCCGATGAACGGAGATTTGGTCATCTTTCCTTTGAGATAAGATTGACAAGTTTCATATGATGAAAACTCGAACGTATCTAAGAGTCCATCTTTATGCAACTTACTTAGTCTTTTCTCTCCGATATGACCAAGTCTAAATGCCACAAGTAGGATTCGTTCGTATCTGAACTCTTCCTCTTGCTTGTGTTTTGTACATTGAGAACTGTATTCTGATTTAGAACATAGATACCATTACACAGTGTACCTTCTGCAACCAGTACCTTGTGAAAGTAGATGTTCATGATATTTCTATCAAGAACAAAGTTATATCTATCTTTATCGAGTAAAGAAACTGATATGATGTTGCAAACCATGGAAGGTACATAGTAGCAATCGTTCAAAATCATAGTATTTCCATTTGGCAACACTAGGTGATATTCACCGACGGCTGCAGCATTAACTTGTGCTCCGTTCGCTACTCTGAGCGACATATCACCAAGTACAACTTTCCTACTTTTTCTCAGTCCCTGCAATAAATTACAGATATGAGATCCTGATCCGGTATCAAGTACCCAGGAGGTGGGCTGACCGTAAAGCAGTTATCAATTACAAGAACACCTGAAGTAGATGCAAAACCATGCTTCTTCTTCAACGTGGTATCCTTGGAATCCATACAATCCTCTTTCCCTTGCTCATACTTATGACTGTTGTCGTAAGTTAGATCCGAACCAACGTTCCCCAGCCCCGAATAAGAATTCAGATCGGTCAAGCGATACATTTTATTATCTAGATTAGGGCGTGAAATGGGTGCTACCTGGAGAGAGAGAAAAGAAACACTCAGCGTGCGGTCTTGCAAGATTAGATTGGTTTATTGATTTATCTAATCATGATGGTTCCCACTGTTTCCTCAAATTCTTCTTCAAACCCTAAAAGAAGAACTAGTCAGGATTAATCGCACGTCACAATACTTGTTTAACCTTTCAGCCAGGCTGGTGTTGGTACTTCGAGGGAGGTTTTCCAACGCTTCGTGAAGTTTCTTAAATAAATAACCTCTTTTCCCTAGAGGTGTAGCCCCGCTAACACCGTTCTAGACACCTACTTGGTTTATAGCATTGATTGTTAAGTGAAATATTCCCCCGAGAGTAATCCAACTCATCAGTGGGATCGGGATCCAACTATCATTGTGCAATGACCTAGATGGAATCCACTCTAGTCACCACACTGCAGAAGGTATGCTAAATCTGCAAGTTTCAATTTCTTTAGAAACTCCCGATGTGGATTTTTGCCCCTAGGACCCAAGTGACCTTGACGAATAATCAACAAATCAAAAGGTCCTAGTCAAGGTCAACTCGTCGTTATCCAGGATTGAATCAGACCCGCCCGCATGATCCTTGACGAATAATCAACAAAATCATGTGACCGTCCTAACCAATCGCATCTATCAGTGCAACAGATAATTATTACAAAGCTACCGTTCACTGTACCTTGACGAATAATCAACAAACGCAGCACGAATACTAAGTATTAATTTTCTGAAACGACGGAGGGCCACGGCTGGGTTTTTGGCGAAAAACCCGTTAACGTAATGAGCTTGATATCGTTGAAGGAACCTGATAACCTTTTTTGAAAATATAGTGGCGAAGATTTTTGCTAAAGAGGTCACTCCCTGTGAAGGGATCTCGGCTCTTTCCTCGTCGAATGAGGTGCAAGATATTCCAAACTGAATACCTCGATGCAAAGCAAGAATAATCGACTATAGTGAAGTTATTACCTTGACGCAAACTTTTTGTCCAAGGGGTCACTCCCGATGAAGGGATCTCGGCCCTTGCCTCGTCGACTGACGTGCTGGGCATTCATAACCGAATACCTCTATGCAAAACAAAAGAGAACGTCCTTGCAATAACAACTTTTTGAAAATTGTTCCAACGTCGTATTTTTGGTTTATTTTTCTTTGCATTAATTTAATTCGTCCCATCAGTTAATCCTACCATTGCAGAAAACAACGAAAATATGACGTACGCTTATGCCATCCGCATTCTCCACGGGGTCCCGTCATCACCCGTTAGGTTACTTAACTAACGACAGAGTGGGGGTTGGACTAGCGCGGATGCAAAACATAAGCAACGCCTAAATAGATATCAAATATAGATATATATATATATTCATATTCGTCAGATGCAATGATAGCCATTCCAGATCACAGATGAACACATCGGATATACTAGGAATCTGCATTCCGTACGAGCCTGTAACGAAGAGCGAATTACACAGTCGCGATGAATAGCCAAAACCCCACCCTAGACCCCTACGGGTGCGGCAAACTACCCGCCAAGTATCCGAAGCGAAGCAACCTCCCTCAACAACGTGAGTAGGCCACTCGGCACTTCGAGATACCCTGTAGTTTGTGCACCCCACCTTGGGTCTATCCTAGGAGCAAAAACAGTAAAAAGAAATTATACAATGATGGCTACAACCCCATCCCGGTTGTGCGGCCAAATAAATAATATTACATCAATTTACATGTTACATGAATTGAAAGATAAAGAAAAACTCTCATCTCACAACCCCCGGCTATTCATCCGCGATAATCCAACGAATTCATATACACAAACCATCAACATTACAGATCACAGATATGTATAACCCCCACTAATTGACGTATAGCGATTAGCAGACGTTCAATACATATATCACATTATAGATATAACCCATTAGCCAAAGTCTACAGAGCTTCGATCAAAATACGGATTTGTAACCACCCCAAACACAAATTTGTTCTATGGAAAATCTGGGCAGAAACAACATATAGTAAAAATCCCAAAACATCCAAATAAGAACACTGCACAAAACCCGGTCCACGGCCGAGTCAACTCGGCCGCGGTTCCGCGGCAGGAAGCATGTTCGTGCCGTGGATCCGCGGCGCTTTGACCGAATCACTGGATCATTTTTGTTCTGTGTTTTTACAAAACCCCCAGCCGATTTTTCATGTATGTTAAATCATTTTTAGAGCAGTATAAAAAATCGGCAGAAACATGGTTTTACCGTACGTGTTTTGCGATTTTTGTCCGATCGAAATTCAAGATACTTTGTTAACATGCTAGTTTGTGTTTAGCTAGGCTCTGATACCACTGTTAGGTCCACGTTATCCACCCCGGTTCTTTAGGGGAGGCGGAATAGGTAAAACGAAAATTTTTCCCTAGCTAGGTAACATGGACCGTTTCATGAAGGATCGTTGCAAAACAAAACTAACAAAAATATACAAGTTATAACTACTATGTAGAATGGTTATACTTAGTCTTGAACTCCTTCTCTTCTTGTTTTTCTCTTGAACTCCTTATCCTCTTGTTGTTCTCCTCCTTGCTTGCTCCTTGTAGTAGTTTGAACGGCTCTGTCATGCCCCGCAGGGTACGGAACGTGACTGGCACTTAAGTTACGAAACGTCTTAAGACATCCGTAAAATAAGTAAGCCAAAGCCAAGAAACCAAAACCATATAAGCAAAAGAGTGAAGAAAAACCAATCAATTGAAAGCGAGTTTATCGAATAAGTCATATAAAACCTTTTTAAAAACAATATCAATTTTTCCGAAAATTTCGGCAGAGTCTCCTTTGTAAATACTGGCCCCCAAAATAGGTACAGCAAGAATATATATAAATCCAACAAATATGGCATCCCCAAGCGGGAGCTAGCTCTTCGCCACAAGGCGGTCATAAATCCCACGCAATATAAAACAACAACATGGGAAATAATCATAAAGAAGCATGAGAAAAACAACATGTCGACTCAAGTGAGCTCGACCCCAAAATACAGCATAAAAAGTCCACAGATCTCACAGTCTCATCTCTAGGTCAATATACAACAATACTGGTAGATACCGTAGATGGAGTACACTAGATACAAAGAATATACAAGGTGGTACAAAAATAATAATATAACCCACCTAAGAGCAAAACCTCGAGTCCAGACAAAGTAGGCAAAAGAAGCAAGTGCGCCCGCCGCTACTGTACTGACGGAGCGGACCTGCAAAAGGCTGTGGCACAACGGGGGTGAGTTGCCAACTCATGAGTAATAAATAACATCTACTCAGGCTATCGAAAGCATGCACACAAGCATCCTAGCATCTAAAATACAGGTAAGGCAGGACATAATAGCAGGTATGCATGCAATATGAATATACTAGCAGGTATGAATGCAATGCGAATCAACTCATGATCTGAATGTGTAAGTATAAGAATCATGTTTTTCCTTTAGGAATCTCTTTTGAAATACCAGCACAATACCAATAGAATCAACAAGAACCTGTGTCCAGCAACGACACCTCAAAACTATCACAAATCTCATATATCGATGTCATAGTATCTCTGGCCTCAGCCATCCGGCTGACCCATCTCAATATCAATATCTCATCATCTCGCGGCCACGGTCGGTATCCTCTGGATATCCTCCGTCCCAAACAGTCACCGGTAGGTAATCCGTCCCCTGCCAGGCTCATCGTCAGCAACACGAGCTTCTTGCCCCGGGGTACCTTACCGGGCCCACCATGTACCCGAGACGGTTCATCCAACTCCTCGAAACGGGTCTCGAAAATCACAGAAAACTCATGGTGGACGACACTTACATCACTAGAAAACCGCAATTTACATATTTTAAAAAATATAATAAGTTTAGAAATTTTGCGGTTTTCCCCTAAAATCTAGAATATCATAAAATCTCAAGAAATCCTCATAAGTGCATATGTCAATGATAATGAATGCATATGGTATCAATAATCAAGTTGCGATGTGTGATTAATAGACTAGGCATGAACAAATAATATGATGAGGTACATGCACAAGAATAGTAATCCTACGATTTTATTTTAAGGAATTAAAGGCAATAGCACAAATTTAAGTATCAATTATAGAAAAAGGTTTCAAATTATAGGTTATCTAGTGTGGTGGCATGGCAATTACCAGGGTGTGTGTGTAAGCATGAATAGTGCTCGTGCTGCGTATAAAAACCCTGACAATGGTGCAGGTGTCCTATAGGGTGGGTTCGCATATGTATGTCAATATAAGGTATGGATGTAGCAAATAATCATACAAGTATTACACCCCTAATTACTAACATTACTAAGAATCCTTTTAAGCTACTAAAACTATCGGGCGACTTGCGCCATCCAACGATAGTCCCCCGTAGATGTTACATCTACTCACCGGAATCCTTAGCTAGTCATGTCCAATCACCGCTTTCCCCTTTCGTGCTGCGTCTGACGTCTCCGCGACCGAACCTGGAATTTACATCAATACCAAACATAAGGTTACATACCATGAAACAATGCAAATCCCAAACGAAAATACCAACGATCACAAGCTAGGTACAACGTGCACAAGGTGCGCGGAACACACGCGAAAATCGCAAAAACTAACTAAAATCGTCGATTTGGTCGCCTGGCAAAGCTAAAACCTGACCACTCAAAAATCCGCACTCACACATCCTAAATATCATAGGATATGCCAAAAATATCAACAAGATATCAAAATAATTCATCACAATATTTTTATAACAAAACTAGTAAGCTAGAAATTTGCAATTTGGTGTAAACATCGACAATTAGCGATAAAGTTAACACAATCCAACACAAACATCCAAACTAACCCCCTAGATAGCCATTACACTAATTTTAAACCATTTACAAAGCATCAAACCATAATTCCAACACAACAATCATGCTTCAATCTAAATCCATACACAAACCCCTTTCTTGATTTTTGTAATTAGCAATTACTATGAAAATTTCACACAAGATTAACTTATATTAGCATAATATGAAGCCACTTAAGCAAAGTAACCCTATAGATTGGTTTAGTAAACAACTAGATAGCAAAATAGCTTTAATTAACTAAATAATGATTTCTAAAATCCTAGTTTAATTTCAACCATGAACTAGAAAAAACTAGATTAGGATTTTGCTAAGCTTTTAACACTAAAACCATTTAACTAAAGGAATTTAACCAAAAGAAATTAACTTGGTGGAAATTATACCTCAAGATCTATGGATCTAGCATGATCATTTGCCTCAAAAATTGCCTCCTTTCCACATGTTTTCAACTAAACTAGGCTTGAGAAGGGGTAGCACAAGGATTTGTTTTGGTTTTGTAAAGAAATTTGTGGATTTTGATGGTTTTTGAGATGAATTTGTGAACAAAGGGGGAAAATGAGGGGGGAGAGCTGCAGGTTTCGGCCAGAGGAGGGAGGAGGGGAATGGTGGGGTGTGTGGGAAATGTCACCAAGTCAAACCCCCCTCAAAGTCAAATACACCATACCTCCAAAATAATATATTTTAAAACATACACCTTAACTCAATTCATCACCTAACAAAAGAGTTTAAAAAGAGAGAGAGAGAGAGAGGAAATTCTGCAGTTGGGCCAGCCAAGGGGGATGTGAGGATGTGCGTGTGAGAGTGCACAAATTTTTTTTTGCAAAAAGACCCCCTACAAGTCCAAAATTGCAAGTTTAAGCTTAAATTCAATAAATTTCGTTTTCCATAATAAAAATTAGTTAAAACTTAAAATAAAATACTAAAAATTTATGTTACAACTAGATTTTAATTAACATGATTTTAAAGCTTAATTTTAGCCCATTTAAATTTGTATTTATCGCTAATTTAATGTATTTTCTTACCGGCTTAAAATAATATTAAAAAATTGAAAAATTAGGGAAAAATTTTAAATGACCAGAATTTCATAAGTAACTCATTTGCTACTAAAAACTAGCAATTATCTATCCAAATTAGGTATAATTAGTCCTAAACTGCAAAATAACAAAAAAGACGATTTACGGAAAAAAAATACCACATTTTCACCGATTTTCGGGAAAACACCAAAACGACATTTAAAGGCGCTACATTCTTTCCCCCTTAAAGAAATTCGGTCCCCGAATTTAAAAATATAACTACGCGTACCTTCAAAGAGATGGGGATATTTCTTCCTCATCTCGCCCTCGGTCTCCCCGGTAACCTCCTCGCTGCTCGGGCTACGCCAAAGGACCTTGACGGTTGGTATAATCTTCGATCTCAATTTCTTCACCGGCCGATCCAGGATGGCCACCGGCTGCTCTGCAAAAGAAAGGTCGCGCTCTAGCTGGACTGTCGGGTGCTGAATCGCATGCGAAGGGTCGTGAAGGTACTTGCGGAGCATCGAAACATGGAAGACGGGGTGAACATCGAGAAAGATGGGTGGAAGAGCCAAACGATATGCAACCGCGCCGACACGTTCGAGAATCTCGAAGGGACCCACAAATCTGGGACTAAGCTTTCATTTCCGCCCAAATCGCATCATGCCCTTCATCGGAGAGACCCTCAGAAAAACATGATCGCCAACTGCGAACTTTAGTCTGCGACGGCGCCTGTCTGCATACGATTTCTGCCTGCTCTGAGCCGCTCTCATCCGGTCTCGGATGAACTGTATCTTCGCTGTCGTCTCCTCAACAAGCTGCGGCCCCAAAACGCTGCTCTCGCTGAGCTCTATCCAACAAACGGACGATCTGCATCTCCTCCCATACAATGCCTCTAAATGTGCCATCTGAATAATATCCTGGAAGCTGTTGTTGTAGGAGAACTCCACTAGAGGTAAATGACGATCCCAGCTACCGCCGAAGTCTAAAACGCACGCTCTGAGCATGTCCTCGAGAGTCTGAATGGTCCGCTCTGACTGTCCGTCGGTCTGCGGATGAAACGCTGTGCTGAAGCTCCAACGAGTGCCCAAAGCCTCCTGAAGTCTCTGCCAAAGTCGGCTGGTAAACTGGGTGCCTCGATCTGACACGATACAAGTCGGTACGCTATGCAACCGCACGATCTCGTCGATGTAAAGCTGGGCATACTGAGCGAAGCTGAAAGTCGTCTTCACTGGCAGGAAGTGAGCCGCTTTCGTCAATCGATCTACGATCACCCAGATGGAGTCATACCCTCGATTGGTCCTGGGTAGACCCACAACGAAATCCATCGAAATCTGCTCCCATTTCCACTCCGGAATAGGTAACGGCTGTAGCTCTCCTGCGGGCCTCTGGTGCTCGGCCTTGACTTGCTGACAAGTCAGGCATCTCGATACAAACTCCGCAATGTCCCTCTTCATCCCGTCCCACCAGTAGGTCTATCTCATATCATGGTACATCTTGGTGGAACCGGGGTGGACACTATACACTGATCGGTGTGCCTCCTCAAGAATGTCGCGCCGCAATCCATCAGCATATGGTACGCACAGTCTAGATCCATAGCGTAAAATCCCCTGATCGTCAATCACGAACTCGAAAAATCTGCCCTGTCCCATCTGTGCCATGATCTCTGAGCAACGGTCGTCACTGCGCTGTGCCTCATATATACGGTCAAGCAACTGTGGGCGTGCACGGACATGCGCGAGCTGTCCCCCTGTCTGAGTGAACTCGAACTCAACTCGGCTGCCGCATAACATCTGCCAATCTGCTGACGACTACCTCTGCACTGCGCGCAAATAGGATAGACTACCCTCGGGCCTTTTACTCAACGCATCCGCCACTACATTCGCCTTGCCTGGGTGATATAAGATCTCGCAGTCGTAGTCTTTCACCAACTCCATCCAACGACGCTGTCTGAGGTTCAGGTCTCGCTGGTGAAATATGTATTTTAAGCTCTTGTGGTCTGTAAATATTTGGCACGACTCGCCATATAGGTAATGTCGCCAAATCTTCAGTGCAAAGACCACTGCAGCCATCTCCAAATCGTGAGTGGGTTAGTTCTATTCATGCTTCTTCAACTGCCGAGAAGCATAAGCGATCACCCGGCCATGCTGCATCAATACGCATCCTAACCCCACTCGCGAAGAATCACAGTAGACCACATATCCACTTGATCCCGAAGGCAAAGATAATACCGGCGCCGTAGTCAAACAAGTCCGTAGCTGCTGAAAACTGCGCTCGCACTCCTCTGTCCAAACGAAAGGAACTCCCTTCCGGGTCAAACCGGTCAAAGGTGTAGCTATACGGGAGAAGTCCTGAAAAAAACGCCTGTAGTAGCCCGCCAGGCCTAGAAAACTACGGATCTCAGTAACCGATGTAGGTTGGGGCCACTGCTGAACAGCCTCAATCTTCTTCGGGTCCACACATATGCCGTCTCTCGTAACCACGTGACCCAAGAATCCGACGCTGTCCAGCCAGAATGCACACTTGGAGAACTTTGCGAACAGCTGGTGCTCCCTCAGAGTCTGTAACGTAATCTGCATGTGTTGCTCGTGCTCCTCTCTGCTCCGGGAGTACACCAAGATATCGTCGATAAACACGATGATGAACAAGTCAAGATACGGCCTGAATGTACTGTTCATCAAATCCATGAATGCTGCTGGGGCGTTGGTGAGTCCGAACGACATCACCAAAAACTCGTAGTGGCCGTAGCGCGTGCGGAAAGCTGTACTCGGTATATTCTCCTATCGAACTCGCAGCTGATGGTATCCTGATCGCAAGTCGATCCTCGAAAAATACCCTGCACCCTGAAGCTGGTCGAACAAATCATCAATGCGTGGCAACGGATATCTGTTCCGAATGGTAACTTTGTTCAGCTGGCGGTAGTTGATACATAAGCGCAAACTTCCATCCTTCTTCTTGACAAACAGGACCGGAGCACCCCACGGAGAAATACTAGGTCGAATAAGCCCCTTCTCTAACAAATCCTGCAACTGATCCTTCAGCTCTCGAAGCTCTGCCGGGGCCATCCGATAAGGCGGTATAGAAATAGGCCCCGAGCCGGGAATCAAATCGATGCAGAACTCAACGTCGCGCTCAGGTGGTAGCCCAGGTAGCTCATCAGGGAAAACATCAGGGAACTCACAAACAACCGGGACCCAGTCCAACGGAACCTCTGCAGCTCGAGTATCACAAATATACGCTAAGAATCACTGACATCCCTTCCGCAAGAGCTGACTGGCGCGAAGAGACGAAATCAAGCTAGGAAGGGTGACGCTGCGGTCTCCCTGAATAACAAGGACTGGCTCTCCCGGAAAGCTAAATATGACTGCCTTCTCACGGCAGTCCACCGAAGCATAACAAGTGGCTAGCCAATCCATGCCCAGAAGCACATCAAAGTCCAACATATCGAGGAGAATCAAATCAACCGATGAATCCCTCTCCCCGATACGAACGGAACACAATCGAAATACAAAACGAGCGACAAACGACTCGCCCACCGGGGTAACAACAACAAGCGGAAGATCTAACGACGACGACTCACGGCCCAACATCGGTGCAAAGTGTGTAGAGACGTACGAATGTGTGGAACCTGGGTCGAATAATACCCGTGCATCGAAAGAACAAACTGGCAAGGTACCTGTCACAACGGCATTGGATGCCTGCGCATTCTGCGGTGTCAAAGAAAATACTCGGGCCTGTCCTCCACCGATAGCGGGCTGACCTCGACCTCGGCCTCTGCCTCCTCGTCCACTCTGAACAGTACCGCCGCGTCCACGGCCTCTGGGTGCACCTAACTGGCATGGAGCATCGCCTGTGGTAGGAAGTAGGGCTGTCTGAGGAGGGGGTGGTGATGGTGGTAGGGTCACATGCAGAACTGTCGCTGCTCCCTGTCGTCTCGCCGGACAGTCTCTGACAAGATGGTGCGGACTCCCGCACCCAAAACACCCTGGCGACGGCTGCTGTCCCTGGGGATAAGAACCATATAATTGTCCCCGTCCAAATCCTCTGCCAGGCCTATCTCTCGGAAAGAATCTGGCGCGCTGCCTCTGAGACGGTACATCGGTGCGAATCCTCTTCGGCCCAGAAACGGCCGAAGTCTGTAATATGCGTGCCTCCATCCGTAATGCCGTATCCATAGCAGCTGAATAAGTGTCGTAGTGCTGGGCGCCAATGGCAAGATATAGCTGGGCATCAAGTCCCTGTACGAACCTCTTCACCATCTTCTCTTCGGTATCCACCAAATACGGAGCATATCGGGATAACTGTGTAAACTGGATGTCATACTCAGACACCGTCATCCCAGGTGTCTTGACTAAGGCCTCGAAGCTACGAGCTCTGGCGTCACGAACGCTCTCTGGGAGGAAACGAGCTAGAAAGACCGCTGTAAACTCGGCCCAAGTCATAGGCGGTAGACCTACAGCTCGACCTCTCAAGACTGACTCCCACCATGTCTGCGCGAGACCCTTTAGTCGGAAACTCGCAAGCTCTACCCATCGATCATCCGAACATCTCAGCGAACGGCAGATCCTGGCTAAACTGTCAAGGAACGTCTGTGGGTCCTCCGCTGCCTCGGTGCCGGTGAATACTGGAGGTCTCAGCCTCATGAAATCCTGTAGCGAAACCGGAATGGCCACGGTGGTAGTAGTAGGAGCAGGTATCATGGTCGTCTGTGATGTAGTAGGTACGTCATCCGGCCTCGGTGTACGACTGGCTGCAACTAGGGATCCTACCATCTGACGTAGCTCCTGCATGCCCCCCATATCTGTCGCAACTCCTCCATACCAGTCTCGAGCCTATCCATTCGGCCTGGGGAAGGTGGATCGGTCTGTCCCTGCGGCGTAGGCATACCACCCTGCTCAGTCCTAGTCTCGGACGAGCCAGCTCGAATCTCGTCTCGGGCGGCAGCCCTCTGTGCCCTCGCAGCCTTCGGCGGCATAGTGGTTGTTACAGGAAAATGAATAATAAGAACAGTGCAATAGGATCATAGGATACACGGAATTGAAGACGGAATTTCAGGAAAGTATATCCTAAAGTCACTTAGGCGGAGTACCGTATCGCAAGTATGCCGCGGACATACACACGCTACGTTACCCTACTTATGTCACTTACTCCATCTACCAAGGGTCATCCTACACTCAAAAAGGTAAAACCTATCGCTCTGATACCAACTTTGTCACGACCCGCAGGGTACGGAACGTGACTGGCACTTAAGTTACGAAACGTCTCAAGACATCCGTAAAATAAGTAAGCCAAAGCCCAGAAACCAAAACCAAATAAGCAAAAGAGTGAAGAAAAACCAATCAATTGAAAGCGAGTTTATCGAATAAGTCATATAAAACCTTTTTAAAAACAATATCAATTTTTCCGAAAATTTCGGCAGAGTCTCCTTTGTAAATACTAGCCCCCAAAATGGGTACAACAAGAATATATATAAATCCAACAAATATGGCATCCCCAAGCGGGAGCTAGCTCTTCGCCACAAGGCAGTCACAAATCCCACGCAATATAAAACAACAACATGCGAAATAATAATAAAGAAGCATGAGAAAAACAACATGTCGACTCAAGTGAGCTCGACCCCAAAATACAGCATAAAAAGTCCACAAATCTCACAGTCTCATCTCTAGGTCAATATACAACAATACTGGTAGATACTGTAGATGGAGTACACTAGATACAAAGAATATACAAGGTGGTACAAAAATAATAATATAACCCACCTAAGAGCAAAACCTCGAGTCCAGGCAAAGTAGGCAAAAGAAGCAAGTGCGCCCGCCGCTACTGTACTGACGGAGCGGACCTGCAAAAGGCTGTGGCACAACGGGGGTGAGTTTCCAACTCGTGAGTAATAACTAACATCTACTCAGGCTATCGAAAGCATGCACACAAGCATCCTAGCATCTAAAATACAGGTAAGGCAGGACATAATAGCAGGTATGTATGCAATATGAATATACTAGCAGGTATGAATGCAATGCGAATCAACACATGATCTGAATGTGTAAGTATAAGAATCATGTTTTTCCTTTAGGAATCTCTTTTGAAATACCAGCACAATACCAATAGAATCAACAAGAACCTGTGTCCAACAACGACACCTCAAAACTATCACAAATCTCATATATCCATGTCATAGTATCTCTGGCCTCAGCCATCCGGCTGACCTATCTCAATATCAATATCTCATCATCTCGCGGCCACGGTCGGTATCCTCTAGATATCCGCCGTCCCAAACAGTCACAGGTAGGTAATCCGTCCCCTGCCAGGCTCATCGTCAGCAACACGAGCTTCTTGCCCCTGGGTACCTTACCGGGCCCACCATGTACCCGAGACGGTTCATCCAACTCCTCGAAACGGGTCTCGAAAACCACAGCAAACTCATGGTGGATGACACTTACATCACTAGAAAACCGCAATTTACATATTTTAAAAAATATAATAAGTTTAGAAATTTTGCGGCTTTCCCCCGAAATCCAGAATATCATAAAATCTCAAGAAATCCTCATAAGTGCATATGTCAATGATAATGAATGCATATGATATCAATAATCAAGTTGCGATGTGTGATTAATAGACTAGGCATGAACAAATAATATGATGATGTACATGCACATGAATAGCAATCCTACGATTTCATTTTAAGGAATTAAAGGCAATAGCATAAATTTAAGTATCAATTATAGAAAAAGGTTTCAAATTATAGGTTATCTAGTGTGGTGGCATGGCAATTACCAGGGTGTGTGTGTGTAAGCATGAATAGTGCTCGTGTTGCGTATAAAAACCCTGGCAATGGTGCAGGTGTCCTATAGGGTGGGTTCGCATACGTATGTCAATATAAGGCATGGATGTAGCAAATAATCATACAAGTATTACACCTCTAATTACTAAAACTATCGGACGAATTGCGCCATCCAACGATAGTCCCCCGTAGATGTTACATCTACTCACCGAAATCCCTAGCTAGTCACGTACAATCACCGCTTTCCTCTTTCGTGCTACGTCTGACGTCTCCACGACCGAACCTGGAATTTACATCAATACCAAACATAAGGTTACATACCATGAAACGACGCAAATCCCAAAAGAAAATACCAACGTTCACAAGCTAGGTACAACGTGCACAAGGTGCGCAAAACACACGCGAAAATCGCAAAAACTAACTATAATCGTCGATTTGGTCGCCCGGCAAACCTAAAACCTGACCACTCAAAGATCCGCACTCACACATCCTAAATATCATAGGATATGCCAAAAATATCAACAAGATATCAAAATAATTCATCACAATATTTTCATAACAAAACTAGTAAGCTAGAAATTTGCAATTTGGTGTAAACATCGACAATTAGCGATAAAGTTAACACAATCAAACACAAACATCCAAACTAACCCACTAGATAGGCACTGCACTAATTTTAAACCATTTACAAAGCATCAAACCATAATTCCAACACAACAATCATGCTTCAATCTAAATCCATACACAAACCCCATTCTTGATTTTTGTAATTAGCAATTACTATGAAAATTTCACACAAGATTAACTTATATTAGCATAATATGAAGCCACTTAAGCAAAGTAACCCCATAGATTGGTTTAGTAAACAACTAGATAGCAAAATAGCTTTAATTAACTAAATAATGGTTTCTAAAACCCTAGTTTAATTTCAACCATGAACTAGAAAAAACTAGATTAGGATTTTGCTAAGCTTTTAACACTAAAACCATTTAACTAAAGGAATTTAACCAAAAGAAATTAACTTGGTGGAAATTATACCTCAAGATCTATGGATCTAGCATGATCATTTGCCTCTAAAATTGCCTCCTTTCCACATGTTTTCAACTAAACTAGGCTTGAGAAGGGGTAGCACAAGGATTTGTTTTGGTTTTGTAAAGAAATTTGTGGATTTTGATGGTTTTTGAGATGAATTTGTGAACAAAAAGAGAGGGGAAAAATGAGGGGGGAGAGCTACAGGTTACGGCCAGAGGAGGGAGGAGGGGAATGGTGGGGTGTGTGGGAAATGTCACCAAGTCAAACCCCCCTCAAAGTCAAATAAACCATACCTCCAAAATAATATATTTTAAAACCTACACCTTAACTCAATTCATCACCAGACAAAAGAGTTTAAAAAAAAGAGAGAGAGAGGAAATTCTACAGTTGGGCCAGCCAAGGGGGATGTGAGGATGTGTGTGTGAGAGTGCACAAAATTTTTTTTGCAAAAAGACCCCCTACAAGTCCAAAATTGCAAGTTTAAGCTTAAATTCAATAAATTTCGTTTTCCATAATAAAAATTAGTTAAAACTTAAAATAAAATACTAAACATTTATGTTACAACTAGATTTTAATTAACATGATTTTAAAGCTTAATTTTAGCCCATTTAAATTTGTATTTATCGCTAATTTAATGTATTTTCTTATCGGCTTAAAATAATATTAAAAAATTGAAAAATTAGGGAAAAATTTTAAACGACCAGAATTTAATAAGTAACTCATTTGCTACTAAAAACTAGCAATTACCTATCCAAATTAGGTATAATTAGTCCTAAACTGCAAAATAACAAAAAAGACGATTTACGGGAAAAAAATACCACATTTTCACCGATTTTCGGGAAAACACCAAAACGACATTTCAAGGCGCTACAGGCTCCTCCTTCTCGTCTCCTCTTTGCCGAAGATAGATCCACCCGAGGGCCTCGAACTTGAGCTCCTACCTCAACCTAGAGGTAACTAAGGTATTTGGTTTGCTAAACCTAGTACCCTAGAATGAGTAGAGATGTGTTATGGTGGCTTTGTCTCAAAAACTTATGATTTCCAACACATGGAACACTTAAGCTTTGAGAGAGGAAGAAGAAGAGCTTTTGCAAAGAGAGATAAAAGATATGATAGAATGAGAGCTTTCTTTTGCAACCATGCTCATATGAGAATAATAGATTAACAATAATAATCAAAAAGGAAAATGTGATGGTGAGTATGGAATGACCATTATCATTTCATAATAAATGCAATTTGCAAAGATCAAGAAGCATCTTTGATATGAAATGATTATGGTCAAAATGTCAACAATGGTCAAAATGTCCACCATGGTCAAATTGTCAACCTAACCATCACACAACAATCCTTGATTATCATTATTAATCATATTTATCATTCTCATTAGGGTTTGGAAAAAGTCAACGGTCAACAACCCTAATGAGAATCCTCTGCCTCTATCAACTGTGCATACACACCTGCATCCGCGTTCCGAGGAACACGAATACAATGAGACAAAACCAATCCCAAAACCAATACCAGTATCTGGCTTAAACCAAAGCCCACTAGTAATAACTGCCCGGTCACCAAACGTGCACAAGTGTGCGAGTGTGAACGAACCCTGTCGCAAAAACATGCGACCTCTACTCAGTTTTGCCCAAAGGCGAGTAACCCTCTATGTGGGACTCTAAAGACTCGACACTACGCCGGCAGTGGGGTTAACTACAGACCGCAAGCGGCACTAGCTGTACGTAACGGTCCCCAGGTAGATGCCGATAAGAAGACTGATGAGGTGAACCCATCCGAACTCTTACTGAGCCTGTATGTGACAATCTCCGTACAGTACGGTCTGTTCGTCTAAGAACATCGCACGGCGGGCCTAGGGGGTCGGTAAACGTCAGTCCCCTACTAGCGGTACAAGTCGTGCCGGAGTGTAGCCCAGAACACCTGAGATAACACTTGAAACCTACCAGTCTATCTCGCTTTCCCTGGCCAGGGACTTTGTGTAATGGCTCTCCTAGACACAGCGCGATATCAACCACCAATACCGGGAGAGACGAATCCTGTCTAACCGTCACTGCCTCTAAGCGCTTCGGGACTGCACCCAACTACTACCTGTTTGCACGACTCAGTAGAGCCGTGGTAGGGTAGTAATCTAAGAACTGTGGGAACACACTCGAGACGGAGTGACAGTGTCAAGTCAACGGACTAAGTTGTACTCATGTCACCTGGGAACTGTTAACTGACGATAGGTATAATACCAACCAACAGTTCCCGACGAGTCCTGTCCAGTGTACTCGTAACCTAACGAGCACCTGCATACTATCTACAGTATGACGTACTGATGGTTGTGGTACAGACCATCTCCCCTGCTCGGAAGAGAAGCGTATGCACTAGTCTACTTTGGAGTATCGATGCCCTGTCTCGATAATTCTACGACTAGGGACCAAAATAAGGATGTGCTTATAGACTTCCCAGCCCCACTAGTGTGATCGCCATCACAACGCCGGTACTCAAGCAAAGATCCTAAGGGCTCTACCAATACGTTTTTAGCGATATGTTAAAAGAAACATATACACATATTAAGATAGAAACAAACCAAGTAGCATACTACTATATCGAGCAAGACTGTCGTAAAACCATATATATATATCCCAAGCCTCCAAAATGTATTATACAAACCAGTACTATACAATAATGGCCTCTAGGGCATACATATCTAACAATATATGTTAATTGTATTATTTTCTTTTGTTACAAAATATATTGTATATGTGATATATAATATTGTAACATGTTAGGGTTACAAATGCAACATGGTTTTTGGGTTTACACCTAGTTAGGGTTTGGATTAGGGTTATGCTTTGGATGAAGCTTTCATGAATCTTTGACTTTTGTCATCTAGCTTTGATATATTGTGTAGATATTCTTTAACCCAACACAAACCCTTAACCTATGGTTTATTCTCTACAAGGGTTAAGCCTTTCATTCTTAACTCATGGTTGCAACTGTAACCACAACAATAATTCATTATTCATCACAAAAGGTTTAGCTGCTTCTTCTTTTTCTTGCTTTTGAAAAAGCTTCACTAGGTTTTGTGTAAGTGGTGAATAAAAGTGAAAACAAAAGAGAGCAAAATTCCTAGTTCATCATCCTCATCTATTCTAGCCACTTAGATTTGGGTGTTCACTTCTCTAATTACTTCATTAGTGAAGTGTAAGATTGGATTAGAGATTCTTCATGGCAGATCATCTTAGATCAAGAAGGCTTCAAGAAAGATGCATCATTCATCTCTTGGAGCCTCACGAGAGTCGGAGTTCTTGATGATCGCAGCGAAGGGACCTCAACAAGGAGCTTATGAAGCGAAAGAACGGACTACAAAGGTTATAATCCTAATCTCTTTACTTCTTTGTATGTGATACAAACTTGTTACCCTAGAATTTCTAGTAAAGATTCATGGTTTGCTTGCTTTGCACATCTCTAAATTTTAATGTGGCATGAGTGGTGCTACCAAACCCTAGACTAGGTGCAAGGGAAGCCCAACACCTATGACCAGGGACCTGTATAGGATATGGTTGTAAACTACCCAGCCCCCACTAGTGTGACTGCCATCACAACGTTGGTAATCAAGCAAAGATCCTAAGGGCTCTACTAATATGTATAAGCGATATGTTAAAAGAAACACATGCACATATTAAAGTAGATTCAACCCAAGTAGTATACTACCATTTTTAGCAAGACAGTCAATACAGCTGTGAATATCCCAAGCTTCCATTAAGTAATATACAATCCAGTATGATACAATGCCTTTATGGCATATACACTAACACCTATTAATTTCGGTCTCGCAGATATCATATATGTGCTCTTACTCCGTTTCACCTGAGCCCGGAAACCCCTGTGTAGAACTCTAAAGACTCGTGAATACGCCGGCAGTAGGTTATGATCATATCAAACGCCCACAAGCCGCAAGCGGTCAGCTAAACGTAACGGCCACCCAGGTATTGAGCGATCAGAAGATTAACAAGCAAGCCTGTACATACTCCTGTGAATCCAATCTGTAACACTCCCGTACAGTCCGGTCTCTTCGTCTGATATGTCGCATATCCAGTCTAGGGGTGGTAAACGTCAGACCCCAGTAACCGATAAGTCATGTCGATGTGAGGCTCATAACGGGTCGAGAAACTACTGATAACACTTACCGGTAGATCTCCATATCAGCCCTGGCCAGGGACTTCCAGTTATAGCCAATCGAACACAGCGCAACATCAACCCCTAATACCAGGAGAGACGAAACCCCTCCTATCGCTCATTGCCTCCATGTGATTCAGGATTGTACCCAAAAGCCACCGTTTTTCACGTTCTCATGAACATTGTAAGGTGGAAATCAAAGCACAGTATGAATCACACAAGACACTATGACGACCTCGGGTCTACAGACTAACCTGTACCAGTGTCACCAGAGAACTGCTATATGACGATAGGTATAATATCATCTAGGAGTTCTCGGCGACTCCGTTCAGTGTACCCAGTCTCCACTAAGCACCCGTATACCATCTTTCATGTCAAACACCAATGGATGTGGGATCATCCATCGCCCATCATATCGGTCAAGATGTGAATACGCTAGTCTACTCTGGAGTATCGTTGCTCTGTCTCACACCCTCGACTAGGAACAGTTATAAGATGTACTCTAGGACTACCATGGCCCCACTAGTATGATCTGCATCATAGTCCTAGTAGTCAAGTACATATCCTAAGGGCTTTATCAACATGTGAGTGCAAGACAGTAAACCAATACAAGTCAACATGTTTAGACAAAGTGAAACCAGATAGCATACTATCATATCGAGCAAGAAATTCCTCTCTATATATATCCAAGCATCCACTATAATGTACATCATATGTACAACAATGGCCTCTAGGGAATATACATAACTAACAATCTCCTACTTGCACTAAGGTCAGCTGCTGTAGTATCTCATACCCAACATCCCGAAGAGTCTCTCAAATTGTATCTGGGGTATGGCCTTCATGAGTGGATCTGCAGTGTTGTCCTTCGTGTAAACTCTCCGGACCTCGGACTCTCGGCGATCAACTATCACCCGGATCAGGTGATACCGCCACAGAATATGCCTGGATCTCTGATGGGACCTGGATTCCTTAGCCAAAGCCACAGCTCCATTGTTATCATAATACAAAGGTATTGGATGCTCAATGGACGGAACCACACCAAGTTCAGTGATGAACTTCTTTATCCATACAGCCTTTTTGGCATCGTTGGCAGCGATGTATTCAGCCTCCATCGTCGAGTCTGCCACGGTTTCCTGTTTGGAACTCTTCCAACACACCGCCCCTCCATTGAGGGTAAAGACAAATTTTGAGTGCGACTTACAGTCATCCTTATCACTTTGGAAGCTCGAATCGGTAAAGGACTCCACCTGGAGTTCTCCGTTACCATAAACCAAGAACATCTCTTTAGTCCTTCTCAAGTACTTGAGAATGTTCTTCACAGCTGTCCAGTGACTCTCTCCTGGATCTGCTTGATACCTACTCACTACACTTAGTGAGTATGCTACATCGGGTCTGGTACATATCATCGCGTACATGATAGAGCCTACTGCCGAAGCATAGGGCATCCCTTGCATGCGAGCTCTCTCCAAATCAGTCTTAGGAGACATCTCTTTGGAGAGAGTGAGTCCAGCGATCATGGGTAAATTCCCACGCTTGGATTCTTCTATACTAAACCTCTTTAGTATGATGTCAATATACCTGGATTGGGTCAATCCCAGTATCCGCTTTGATTTATCTCTATATATGTTAATTCCAAAAATACATGAGGCATCACTTAGATCTTTCATTGAGAATCTATGTGATAAGAAGAGCTTGACCGAGTGCAGCATAGAACATCATTTCCTATCAAGAGTATGTCATCCACGTACAATACGAGGAAGACAACTTTACTCTCTGCCACCTTCTTATAGATACAAGGTTCATCTACGTTCTTGATGAAGTCAAACTCTTTGACTACAACATCAAAACAGATGTTCCAACTCCGTGATGCCTGCTTTAACCTATAGATGGATTTAAGCAGCTTGCACACCATTCTGCTGCTCCCACTGTCTACGAAGCCCTCTGGCTTAGTCATGTACACGCACTCCTCTAAATCACCTTTTAAAAAGGCGGTCTTAACATTCATTTGCCAGATTTCGTAGTGATGGTATGCAGCAATGGAAAGTAGGATCCAGATGGACTTAAGCATAGCCACTGGAGAAAAGGTTTCGTCATAATCCACACCTGGTCCTTGACGAAAACCCTTTGCAACAAGTCTAGCTTTGAAAGTCTCAACTTTTCCATCTACACCAAGTTTCTTCTTAAAGATCCATTTGCTCCAATGGGTTTTACCCCTTCAGGAGCAACTTCTAAAGTCCATACTTTTTTGGTGTACATGGATTCCATCTCAGATCTCATTGCATCCAGCCATTTCAGAGAGTCTCCACTCGTGATGGCCTGCTCGAAGCTAGTTTGGTCATCATCTTCCATGATGCAGTTCTCGCTTCCACCATCGATGAGAAAATCGTAGTATCTCTCAGGTGGATGAGGAACCCTACTAGTTCGGCGGAGAGGCTGGGGTTCGTCGGGACCACTGAATCCTCTGGTTCCACCAAATCTTCTGTCGTAGTTTGTATAGCTGGAACTTCTTCCAGTTCTACATCCTCGCCATTAATTTCTTTTGCAAGAAATTCCTATTCTAAAAAGGTTGCATGTTGAGAAAAAAACACCTTTTGTTCCTCAGTATGATAGAAGATATACCCTTGTGAGTTTTTAGGATATCCTACAAACTTGCACAGGACAGACCTTGCCTCGAGTTTGTCCGGATTGTGCCTTTTGACTTAGGCCGGACAACCCCATATCTTAACATAATTAAGAGATGGTCTCTTCCCCTTCCATATCTTATATAGAGTGGTAGGCACTGATTTGGTCGGAACCATATTCAATAGGTGTATGGTTGTCTCAAGCGCATACCCCTAAAAGGAAATAGGCAACTCAGCGGTGCTCATCATTGAGCGCACCATATCTAATAGGGTGCGATTCCCCCGTTCCGATACACCGTTGTGTTGTGGTGTATATGGAGGAGTAAGCTGAGAGAGAATCCCATTCTTTATTAGATAGTCCAGGAACTCATTGCTCAAGTATTCTCCTCCTCAATCAGATCGAAGGATCTTAATACTTTTACCCGTTTGATTCTCTACTTCGTGCTTATATTCTTTGAATTTCTCAAAAGCTTCAGACTTGTGTTTCAACAGGAACACATGTCCGTATCTTGAGAGATTATCAGTGAATGTAATGAAGTACGAGGAACCATTCCTGGCATGTGTAGACATGGGACGACATACATCACCATGTATCAATCCCAAGAGTTCCTTAACTCTTTCTCCGTGTCCACTAAACGGAGTTTTGGTCATTTTGCCTTTGAGACATGACTAGCAAGTATCATAAGATTAAAATTCGAAAGGATTCAAATATCCTTCTTTGTGTAACTTAGCTAGTCGTGTCGCATTTATATGACCTAGTCTACAATACCACAAGAGGATTCGTTCATTTCTTAACTCTTTCTCTTGTGTGTATTTTGTACGTTAAGAACCGTGGTTTGTTCTAGAACGTATATGCCATTATTTAACGAGCCTGATCCAATCAACTTTATATTCATAACATTATCCTGTACTACAAAATTATATACTTCTTTACTCAATAAAGAAACTGATATAATATTGCATATCAGGGTCGGAATGTAATAGCATTCGCTCAGAATCAATGTATTACCATTTGGTAATACAAGGTGATATTCGCCAACTGCTTTGGCTGCAACATTTGCACCATTCCCTACTCTTACGGAATGATCACCCTATCCCAGTTCTCTACCTTTCCGTAGCCCATGTAACATATTACATATGTGGGGTCCTGATCCGGTATCTAATACCCAGGACGTAGAGTGAACCGAGAAACAGTTCTCGTTAACTAACACACCCGAAGAAGATGCATCAACATGCTTGTTCTTCATTTGGGCGGCATGAGAATCCAGATATTCTCCTATTCCCTGCTCGGACTTATAACAATTATAAGTTGGAGCGGGACCAACGTTCCCTTGCTCAGTATAACAAGCGGGTCCGGTCAATACATCCATATTATTATCTTTATTAAGGCCTGACATGGTCGCTACCTGGAGAGAGAAAGAGAAGAAAACACTTTAGCATATGCTCTTGCAAGATTAGATTGGTTATTATTTTATCTAATCATTATGTCTCCCACTGTTTTCATCAAATCTTCCCTCAAACCCTAAAAGGTAAGACTAGCCGGGATTAATTACACCTTACAAGTTCGCCAATCGTTCGGCCAGGCCAGTGTTGGTACTTTGTGTAGGGTTCCTAGGCACACCCATGAGGTTCTACAACAGATCAAACTTGCCAAAATCAGATTTTTTTTATGTGCCAAGTAAGCCTAAGCAAGATCGTAACTAGAGGATAGGCGAAAACAATATAAGTTAACAACTTAACAAAGAGTGAACGGAAAATACAACCTTTGTATTTTCCGTCCTCCACCTCCATAGCTCCGTGACGATGTGCCTTTGTTGCGATCATCAGATCCCGGACTCTAGCGTTGGTTTCATCGGAGAAATGGTCTGGCTAGGTCGTTGACTTCGATGCCGAAGATGATCTACGTCGAGGCAACTCAAACTCAAGCTCCACCTTCACCAAGTCATGAAACTTGTGAAGAAAACACCCTATCCTACATGGAAAGTGGTAGAGGATGAAGAAATAGGAAGTGGGTTCACTTTAGAATTGGATTTCTCACTCTTTTACTCATGGCACCATTGTTGGTAGCAAGGTTCTTTCTTCTTCAAGAAGAAGAAAAAGAATATCATGGATATAATAAAATCAATTGATGAATAATAATAAATCAAGTGATCTTATCATAATGCATCTTGGGTTAGTTTAACAAGTATAGAGACTAAACTAGGGTTTAGGTGAATGGTTAGGTTAAGGAAAGAAACAAAGTGGTCAAAGCTTCATGAAGCTTCAAGGTAAAAACAAAAGAAGCCTACCATTTTGTTTCTTGCCCTAAAATAAATAAATAAAATAAATAATCAAGAAAAGATAACAAAACCCTAACCATTAACCTAAACATGGTTTAAAGTAAACATACACCCAAGTTTGCATGTATCATCAAATATGATACAAACTAGTGCACAAAAATATATCATATATACAATGTGCACAATCAAGTGAGAAAATCCATCTTAAGTGAAAAAATACTTGTTAATGTAAAGTAATATATCTAATATATAATTATACATTAAATCATTAAATCAACACTTGATTTAATGATCCGGTCATACTGCATATAACCGACCAATATCAAGTGTATCAATGTATCGAATCAACACTTGATTTAATGATCCGGTCATACTGCATATAACCGACCAATATCAAGTGTATCAATGTATCGAATCAACACTTGATTCGATAAACCGGCTATATCTTATATAACCGTCCATTGATACAAATCGCGAGAATACAATGCAGTATCACATACTGGTATTATTCTCGGTCCCACACATATCTCATATGCGCTCCTATTTCGTTTCGCTTGAGCCAGGAAACCTCTGTGTAGGACTCTAAAGACTCGTCAATACGCCGGCAGCAGGTGATAATGATATCAAACACCCACAAGCCGCAAGCGGTCTGCTAAACGTAACGGCCACCCGGGTATTGAGCGATCAGAAGATCAACGAGCAATCCCGCTCACACTCCTGTGAATCCAACCAGTAACACTTACCGCACAGTCCGGTGTGTTCGTCTGATATGTCGTATATCTCGCCTAGGGGTGGTAAACGTCAGACCCGAGTAGCTCGATAAGTCATGCCTATGTAAGGTCCATAACATAGCGTGAAACTACTGATAACACTTACCAGTAGATCAGTGCAACCCTGGCCAGGGATTTCCAGTTATGTCCAGTCGAGCATAGCACAACATCAACCCCCAATACCGGGAGAGACGAATCCCCTCCTATCCCTCATTGCCTCTATGTGAATCGGGACTGTACCTAAAAACCACCTGTTTGCACGACTCAGTAGAGCAGTGGTAGGGTGGAAATCAAAGCACAGTGGGAGACACACAAGACTCTATGACGATCTCGGGTCAACAGACTCGGCTGTACCAGTGTCACCAGAGAACGGCCATCTGACGTGAGGTATAATACCATCTGGGAGTTCTCGGCGAGTCCGTTCAGTGTACTCAGTCACCACTGAGCACCCGCATACCATTTCTGATGTCAAACACCAATGGATATGGGATCATCCATCGCCCATCACATGGGTCGAGAAGATATACGCTAGTCTACTCTGGAATATCGATGCCCCGTCTCGATATTCCCACGACTAGGAACAATAAAGGATGTACTCATTGACTACCCAGGCCCCACTAGTATGATCTATATCATAGTCCTGGAAGTCGAGTACACATCCTAAGGGCTTTATCAACATGTAACAGAGAGACAATAAGTATACATGTTAAGATAAAGAGCAACCAGATAGCGTACTATCATGTCGAGCAAGAAAGTCCTACCTATATATGTCCCAGCATCCACTACAATATACATCCAATGTACAGTAATGGCCTCTAGGGCATACATATAACTAACACTTTGAGGGAGGTTCCCCGTGCTTTCGTACGGACCTAATTAGAATAAACCTCATTTTCCCAAAGGCATAACCCCGTTAACACCTTTCTAGACACCTACTTGATCGGCTAATTGTCATGTGTAAAACTCTCCCAGGAGTATCTCTTACTCGCAGTGGGTATCGTGATCCAACTATCTCTTAGAAGGTATGCAATCTCATTGCAAATTTCAACACTTGAAATTTCCGATAATACTTTTGCCCTTAATGTGCTACGACCTTGACGAAAGCCAACAAACCATAGTCCGCTGGTCAAGTTTATCCCATACATTTCTTGATTGAATTAAACCCACCCGCACGACCCTTGACGAAATCCAACAAAGCCGTACGATTACTTTAATCCTGTAAGTGCACGGCGGCGCCCCGGCCGTCAATCCGAGGCCAAAATGCTGAAACGATAATTTACTTTAACTTTTGAACCGGCACCACCGCGCACTAAAATCCCGGATCGGGCCATTAATCTAATTCTAGCTAACTAAAGAACGGGTAGAGAGATATACCGAGCGATCCGTGTCCTTCGGTCTTCTCGTCGTCGTCCCGATCTCCCCGCGGAATCTCCGGTCTTCACCTCCTCGCCGGAAGAGCACCACGTCGCCGGCTTCTTTTACGGGCTCCCACCTCTGGACCGAGGCAACTCGGGCACGAAGTTGGCGAGTCGACGTGCCTAAGGATACTGTAGGTTAACTGTAGAACATATGTCTCATTTGGGGTTGTATGAAGTTGCCATATGGTGGAGGAAATAAGATGTGAACTTTGGAGGTGAACCAAGAGAATTTTGCAAGCAAATGAGATGAAATGGCACACTCAAAAATTGGGACAGCCCCTCCCCTTTAGTGGCCGGCCATTAGAGTGAGGAATGAGAGAATGGTGTGATCCCTTTTTATAAAAAATGAGTGAGCCAAAAGAATAATACTCAAGAGAGATAAAAAATTATCATAATGAACCATGATCACAAAACAAGTCTTACTCTAAACCAACCATCATAACCCTCCATCAACATCAAGCAAGAATCCTAGGGGCTCTATCACATAAAAAAAACCCGGCTATTCGATCGCGACAATCCTGCACATCATATCTCAGCAACACATAATATCATATATCATCAACGTAAGTAAGTATGCGTACCCCAATTGTCGTTGATGTATAGAAACGAAACCGGCGATATCGAACATACTGCACTTACGGTCACAGAAAAGAAAGTGTAAAACTACAATATTTGGAATCCACATACTCTTTAGACATCATAAATGTGAAATATCATATACTTTGTATTTCATGCCTAAACTATATGAATTCCACATATGGTATCATATTCCAGATAAATAGACAGTATTAAATTTTTCGAACGAACGATCAAATACCCAAGATTCCCTAAAGCTCAACACTTGAGCGGAGTTCAAAAACCCGGAGTGTGACACAGTAGTAGCGGTCCAGCCGTAGAAGGGTCAAGCCAACGCCTCACATGTGGCACGCCGTACTGCCCCAAACCCTAGGGACCTTTTAAGGATGTGCTTATAGACTACCAGCCCTTGACTTTGGCCAACAAGGCTATACGACTGTCCCAAACCAACGCATCTATCTATGCTGCATATGAATACCCTGTTAGTGTATATGCCCTAGAGGCCATTACTTCCAATGTCCTGTCTTGTGGGAATGAAAACATTCACCTTTCCCCGAGTCTCCAGCTTTGGACTTTTCCTTTCCCTTCACCTTTTTAACTCCACCCTTAGGATTGGTGGGCTTCTTCTTTTTCTTTCCTTTGGCCTTAGCTTTTGGGCGAGAAGAAGAAGATTGCCCAATAGTCATAACGGGAGTTTTCATTGATTTCATAGTTCTCTCTGCACTGCTTAACATATTAAGGAGTTCAGGTAGCTCCTTCTCCATGCCGTGGATGTTGAAGTTAACTATGAACTGAGCAAAGGTGGGGGGGAGGGACTGCAGAATAATATTTGTATATTGTTCATTGTCCATTGTCCATCCCAGGTCCTCAAGCTCTTCTATAAGAGCTATCATCTTCAGAACATGGTCTCCTACTAGTGTGCCAGGGGCCATTCGCATCTGAAACAATTTCTTTGATGCTTCGTATCGTAATACGCGGGATTGCTCTCTATACAACTCCTTTGTATGGAGGAATATGGTTTGAATGTCCATATTCTCGTGCTGCTTTTGATCTATATTGTCCATCGATGCAAGCGCGAGGCATTTGCCCGTGGCACAATCAGCGTCCAATGTCTTGCGGACTTCAATGTCCGCAACTGAGGATTTTGGACCTGGGGTGGGCGGGGCTGAAGCCGTGAGGACATATGATACTTTATTATAAGTCAAGACTATTTTCAGATTCCTCAGCCAGTCTTTATAATTGGTCCCATTCAGTTTGTTTTTATCTAGTAGAAGCTTGAGTCCAGTCATTGGTATCTGCCATTAAGAGAGAGAAAAGAATACACTCAGCGAAAGCTCTTGCATAGATCAGATTAGTTATTATCTTGTCTAATCGATGTCCCCCACTGCTTTAATCAAGTTTTTCTTTCAAACCTTAAAAATAAAACTAGCCAGGATTAATTACAGTCTACAACTTCGCTAACCGTTCAGCCAGGCCAGTGTCCGTACTTGAGGGAGGTTCCCCGTGCTTTCGCACGGACCTAATTAAAGTAAACCTCGTTTTCCCAGAGGCGTAGCCCCGTTAACACCTTTCTAGACACCTAATGAGTTAGCTAATTGTAAACTGCAAAACTCTTCTAGGAGCAACTTGTAAGTGCACGGCGGCGCCCCGGCCTCCATCCCGGGGCCAAATGTGGAAGCGATGGCTAACTTTAAATTTTCTTGAACCGGCACCACCGCGCACTAAAACCCGGATCGTACCATTAACTAGTCCTAGCTAACTACAAGATGGGGAAGAGAGATATACCGAGTGATCTGAGTCCTCCGGTCTTCTCGTCGTCGTCCCGATCTCCCGCGGAATCTCCAGTCTCCACCAAGTCGCCGGAAGGGCACCACGTCGCCGGCTTCTTTTACGGGCTCCCGCCTCTATACCGAGGCAACTCGGGCACGAAGTTAGCGAGCCGACGTGCCCAAGGTTTGCTGTAGAATGTGTAGTGCTCATGTCTCATTTTGGGGTTGTAGGAATTGCCATTTGGTGGAGGAATGATATAAACTTTTGGAGATGGAACTTGTGGGGATTTTTATGAAGCCAAAAGACTAAAATTCCCACACCACAAAAATGGGCAGCCCTCTTCCTCTTGGCCGGCCATACCAGGTAAGGGAGAGGAGAGAATGAGAGTGTGTATCAAAAATGAGAGAGGCCACACAATAATGCATGAGGGAATTAAAAGAAATCATGAAAGAACATGATCACAAACACATCCACACTCAACCACAACCATCATCAAACATGATGACTCCAAAAGTCAAGCAATGATGAAGTGAACAAGTCAAGGTCAACAAGAGCTATCATGAAGCAACAAAATGCAAAGAACCCCCTCCACAAATGCTTATTTGCACAAATGCAAATAAGCCCTCCTCCACCAAACTTCGGCCAATGAAAGATACAAAGAAATATGGCCGAAACGGAAAGCAAACTGGCAACTCCAGAAAACTGGTCCCGTAATAAATTACAGGAAAACCCCGACACTGTGTATACACACATGAATTTGTATTCCGACCGAAATACAAATGCAATGAGACAAAATCTACACGGTACTATACTAGGATCCGGCTTAAACCAAAGCCGGCTAGTAATATCCGTCCGATCCTGATCCGTGTAATACCGCACGTATCTGATCGAACTCTGCCATATATCCATACGGCTTCTAGTACTAACCGTCCGATCCTGATCCGTGCAATACCGCACATATCTGATCGAACTCTGCCATATATCCATACGGCCTCTAGTACTAACCGTCCGATCCTGATCCGTGCAATACCGCACGTATCTGATCGATCACTGCCATATCTCCATACGGCCTCTACAGCGTTTTGCCCGAAAGCTTGAGTAACTAAATGTGTGGTGGACTCTAAAGACTCGTCAATACTATGGCTGTGGATTTAACCACTAGCACATCAGAGGTATTAGCCATACGTGACGGGCCACCAGCTATTGACCAAAAGGGACGTCGATGAGCGAACTCATCCTGACACCCTACTGAGCCTGTCAGTGACAATATCCGTACAGTCCGGTCCGTGAGTCTATGAGCATCGCATGGTGGGCCTAGGGGGTTGGTAAAAGTTAGACCCCCAAAAGCGGTACAAGTCGTGTCGGAGTGTAGCCCAGAACACCCTGAGATACTACTGGAATACCTACACGTAAATCTCCTGCCTCGGCCGAAGGCTTCGTGTAATGGCTCTCCTAGACACAGCGCGACCTCACCCCCAATACCGGGAGAGACAAACCCCTGAAGATCCGCTCACTACCTCCATGTGGCTCGGGACTGTACCCAACTAAAACCTGTTTGCACGTCTCCTTTGAGCGTGGTAGGGTAGTAATCAAAGTACAGTGGGAACTCACACGAGACAAATGACGATCCCCAGGTCGATGAACTAACCTGTACACATGTCACCAGGGAACTGCTATCTGACGTCAGGTATAAGACCAACTAGCATGTTCTCGGCGAGTCATGTCCGGTGTACTCATAACCCACTGAGCACCTGTATACATCTTAGGTGATCCAACTGACACCAGTGGCTTGTGAGACCGGCCACCGCCCCTCGTCGGGGTCTCGAATGTACACACTAGTCTACTCTAGAGTATCGATGCCCTGTCTCGAAACTCCCACGACTAGGGACCTTTTAAGGATGTGCTTATAGACCCCCAGCTCCCACTTATATGATCCCCCTCATACTGCTGGTGGTCAAGCAAGAATCCTAGGGGCTCTATCAACGTGTAATAGCGACATGTCAGGTCACCTAAAGCAGTACACGATGATAAAGATAAACTAGATAGCATACTATCATCTCAAGTAAGACTGTCCTACTGGGACAGGTCCTCCCTCAATCATTGCAATCACGTGCCTGTGATCCAATAATTGATTCTGAGGGCACTATCTCCAACAATCTCCCACTTGCACTCAAGGCTAATTATTGCGATGTCGCATACTCACAGCCCGTGTGATACCGAACACCCAACTCCTCTACTAGTCAGTCTCACAAATCTCTTTTGCGAAACTATTGCGTTCGAGGAATAGCCTCAGTGAGTGGATCCGCTTTGATGTTTCTTTCTATGTCTCTCTATATCTCAAGTTCGCGGAGAAAGCCATCTCCCGAAGTGAGCAATACCAGTCTTAGAATGTGTCTGGATGTCTGATGGGACCTAGCTCATAACTGAACTCCAAATCCAAACTTCTTAGACTGTATCGTCAACTGAACTTAATCAGTATCCTGCGCCATGCCTCCCTCAGTATTGCCTTGGACCACCTGTCCAAAATACTGGCCCTCGTCAGAAGGAAAAACTATAACTCTGACAACCTCCCTGTCGTCCAGGTCACCTTGGAAGCCTGGAATGATAACTGTCTCCTGAATGAGGTTGTCGTTATCATATCCCTAGAACATCCACTTATGTTCTAAAACTGCTTCCGACTGTTTCTCCAGGATTGGATCAATATCAACTTATTGCATCTAGTGCAAGAACAACATCTGGTGTGGTACTTGACATCTCATAATTGACTCAATTGCCTGAGCAAGTGATCTGCCAATCATGCACATCCCTCTCTCCTTTAGTCTGTAAGACACCTTTAGAGAGGGTGACTCCATCACCTGCAGGTACACTACCGTGCCAGGAGTCGTCCATTCTAAATACTCTTAGAATGCTGTCTAAGTACCCTTAATTGGGAAACTACCCAAATCTAGATCTAAAACCATAGATCTAGTAACCAGTATGTTTGATATAATGTCCAAGTCCTCTGTGGAGAAACCACTGTGTGACGACCAAAGTGTAACCGATCGTAGTATAGGAATATCACTTCCTACTCTGTGTATGTCATCAAATACCAGGACATCACACCCTACTACCTTCTCAACAGATCCATCCCCTATTCTGATGAAGTCAAACCTATGACTGTCACGTCAGAAATAGATGATCTTTCTCTGCTATATCTGCTTTAGTCTATAAATAGACATAAGCTACCTGTCCACCAATGCTTCCGCTGCTCCCACTGACTACGACAACCCTCTGGCAGAGTCATATACACGTATACTTCTAAAGCAAGTTTAGAACGACGTTATACTCATCTTCCTGCCGGGTCTCACAGTTTGGAACAACAGCAATTGGCAAGTGTGGGTAAACAAGAACCTCCATGTCACCGTCCTTGAGGCTACCGGAGTACCTCTCGGGTGCCTGAGGTTACCCATCTTATCCGCGGAGTGGCCAATGGAATGTCAAGCCAGATTGAATCTTTAGGTTCCTATCAAATCTTCAGTAATTTTGTGGTTTGGAATCACTTCCAGTTCTACCATACTTCCACTACTGTTTTCTGAAAAATCCATTTTTATTAAAACTGTGGCGAGTCAAGAACAATATCACTATTGATCTTCCAGATGGTAGAAAATCAACCCTCGTCATAGCCCGGGTCAACCCACAAACAACCATTACAGAAACGTGCCTTGAGTTGTACAGTGTCTGGTTTTAATCATAAGCCGGACAACTCCCCGTACCTTAACATCGTTAAGATATGAACTGTTCTATATCCAATATAGAACCAGAGGCACTGATTTAATTGAACCAGATTCAAATCATGCAGCTGTCTCCAGTGCATGTCAACTAAATGGAAGAAGGCCGATCAGCGTTACTCAACTTAGGAATGCTTCCGATTATGCGTAACCTGAAAGAGAAGCAAGTTCTCTTAATCACTACTATCAACTGAATACCATACTCAAGTATCTACATCTCCGATCACTTTGAAGAATCCCGATACTTACAATATCTGGTTCTCTACTTTATTCAAATACCTATAACTTCTCAAAATTCGGACCCTGTGTTTCCGCGAAACACCTGTCTAAAAACTAGAGAAGTCATAAGTAAACCGAATATAGTACGAGGACCAACCCCTCTGTCCTGATGGACCCTGGACAACATAAAATACTCTGTATAAGTCCCTTGAGTCTGATAACTCATTCATTGTGTGCCGTAGGTTGAAAACTGTACTGTGGTTATGAAGAATTACACCGCTGTTTAATGCTCCTTACCTAACCATCCACTGATATAGGTAAATGTCACTGACATAATTTCAAAAAGGTATGTCTCACTCTATAAAAATAGACGTACATATATATCAATTTGAAATTGGTGCATAACAACGGATATTCAAAATCAAATATTTGCCGACCGGCAAACAGCCCAGGTGATTTTCTCAAATATCACCGATTACAACGAATCCCGATATAATGAGGATGATCACCTAATTCCCAATAACTTACTCCCACTCATCATCTGTAAGACCTTACAGATGAGAGAATCATACCTAGTAAATACATACCGTGGAGTAAGTATCTAATCGGGAAATCAGTTTTCTTTTAACTGTACACAGTGAAACTGAAACATTGAAATGTTTCGATGGGGTATCCTGGTATTCCTAGTAATGCCTCTTCCATTATCCAGATTCACAACTATAACTGTGTAATTCTTTGCCACCTCTCCAAATCCCTTTTTATGTCTTTAGTCATTACATTCTGCACACCCCTTTAGGCCAGATGGTTTTCTTCCTTCCCTACCGTTCGGCACCAGCCTATGGTTTGGAAGAAGACTATCCAATAAGCATAATGGGTGTACTGTCCTAATCCTAGGAGCACTCGCAATGCGAGAGAAGGTAAAGATAAAAGACAACCGAATAAACCTTATTCCTATTTCTCCTGAACCAAAATCCATCCCCGAACTGGAACAAGTTCCTTTCGAGTTCGTATATAACCATACGATGGAGTATCCAATAAACTGTGGATCTTCGTAGTGATATGGAGTGTTCTGGAGAAATACAAAGGTGATTTAGGATTGGCGAAGAAATACTTGGTTTGGTCATGAATAGCAGTCGCAATTTACTTTGCCCTCTTACTAATCCCTTGCTTTGTCTTAACTTAATACCTTCTGCACACCATCGTTATGCTAATTGGATTTATTCATTCCCCACCGTTCGACACCAGCCTAAGGTTTGGAAGAAGACTATCCAATTTGCGTAATAGGTGTACTACTCCTAAACCAAGGAGTACTCGCAACCTGAGAGAAGGTAAAAGGAAAAGAAAACTGAATAGTCCTTTCCGTTTTCTCCAGAACCTGAAACCATCCTCGAATAAATTCCTTCGAGTTCGTATATAACCATACGATGGTTTTGTCCAATGGAAGTGGACGTTCGTAGTAATACGGGGTGTCCTGGAGAAAAGGGTAAAAGTAGGAGTGGCAATGAGGTTTGCAACTCTGACAATCCAAAAGCCAGTGTTTAAGAAGGTTCGGTCAACTTGGTCACTGAGTCATAGTCTTAGGGTCGGGTCAATGGTCGCTGCCAGATAGAGAGAAAAGAAACACTCAGCGTGCACTCTAACCTAGATCAGAATGGTTACCAATTTATCTAATCTGGAAACCTCCTACTGTACCGTCAAATTCTCCTCCAAACCTGAAAGAAGAATTAGTCGGGATCACCCGAGGAGTAAACCAACTCATCAGTGGGAATCGGGATCCAACTATCATCGCATGATAACGTGACGGAATCCGCTCACGTCATCACACTCCAGAAGGTATGCGCATATCTGGCAAGTTTCAGTTTCTTTAGAAACTCCCGATGTGATTTTTGCCCCATGCTCTTATGACCTTGACTTTGGCCAACAAATCATAAGTCACATGTCAAGTTCTTCCCGTCATTCTCCAGGTTAATTTGAGCCCACCCGCACAAGCCCTTGACTTTGGCCAACAAGGCTATACGACTGCCCCAAACCAACGCATCTATCTATGCTGCATATGAATACCCAACAGCTACCAAACACTTTGCCTTGACTTTGGCCAACAAACACAGCTTGAATACTATTGACTACCCATATGAAATGACGGAGGGCTACGAATGGTTTCTGGCGAAAACCTTTAACGTAACGAACTTGATATCGTTGAAGGAACGGATAGCTTTTAAAAATATAGTGACGAAAACCTTTGCTAAAGAGGTCACTCCCGATGAAGGGATCTCGGCTCTTTCCCTGTAGAATGAAGTGCAGGATATTCCAACTGAATACCACGGTGCAAAGCAAAAGTAATCGGCTATAGTGAAGTCATTGCCCTGACGCAAACTTTTTGTCCAAGGAGTCACTCCCGGTGATGGGATCTCGGCCCTTGCCTCGTCGACTGAGGAGCAGGATATTCCAACTGAATACCACGATGCAAAACAAAAGAGAACGTCCTTGCAATAACAGCTTTTTGAAAAGTGTTCCAAAAATATCAGATTAGGTTTTTTTTTAACTTGCATTGATCCGAATCAACGCAGTCCTATCAATTGATCACACCACAAAGAACGAAAATATACTGATGTACGTATATGCCATCCGCATTCGCCACTCGGTCCTGTCATTACCCGTTAGGTTAGCTAACTAACGACAGAGCGGGGACTGGACTAGCGCGGATGCAAAACATATACAACATCTACTAATATATATACCAATATATTATATTTCGCTCAAGGCGTGATAAAAAATGCAACATCACAGAAATGTACAGCATCACAGAACAATACAGATATCTGGGATCGCCGGGTTTCACAGAGCCACTACTGAAACCCGACGTTCCCCTGGTCGTGTGGATAGCCTGTGCAATGAAAACCTAGACCCCTACGGGCGCGGCAAGTTACCCGCCAAAACCTGAAGCGAGGCAGCCCCCTTCAGCAACGTGAATGGACCACCCGGCACTTCACGGAATCCGGTAACTTGGGCACCCCTCCTGGGTCAACCTGTACCCCCTACGAGTGCGGCGAATAGCCCGCCAATTCTAGAGTGAAGCCCCCTCCGTCTCAATGCCATGAGATGCGGGCTTGTTTCCATCTAGAACCCGGCTATCCGTGCACCCCACCTTAGGGTAATCCTAGTATAGAAAGTAAAATATACATACAACGGGTACATCGACCGCAACCTGGTCGTGCCCCAAAATAATAATACAAACAGGCAGTGACGGAAGTCCACATGTCGGACGCTCGCCCCGCAATATCAAATGTACATAATACAACAAAATTGTACTACCACTGCAACCAGGCTATCCCCACGACCAATCCGCAACATCACAGCATAACACAGAACATCAACGTGAAAGTCACGTTCGCAAATCCGTCTAACCAGGCTATAGCAGTCAGACAGGATTTACTGATAAAGTGACATTCACGGCCGCAGATATAATGTAAATACTGTGAACTAATGTACTTAAAATATCCGATCGATTAAATTTTACCAAGTGGGCCCCCAAGTACTACTGTAGCACATCAAGAAATTCTGGGCCCAAAAATAACATTCCAGAATACCTATTTTCCACTCTGGAGCATTCTGTAAAATTTTGGGGGGCTGAACAGTTAAAGTAGCGGTGGAACCGCGGCCCAAGCATGGGTTTGGCCGCGGTTCCGCGGTGGTTTGGACTGTTCACGAGCCTAAATTTTTACAGAACTCTTATAATTTCCTGCACATCATTCTGAGACAACCTGAAAAATATTTGGACTCCAAAAAATTTCGACAGAAACTGATGTGAAGAAAACACGGGTTTTTGGAATTTTGTTCGATCAGAAATGTAAAACACATTAGACAATGCTAGACTATGTTAATGGCGAGGCTCTGATACCACTGTAAGTGCACGGCGGCGCCCCGGCCTCCATCCCGAGGCCAAATGCGGAAGCGATGGCAAACTTTAAATTTTCTTGAACCGGCACCACCGCGCACTAAAACCCGGATCGTACCATTAACTAGTCCAAGCTAACTACAAGATAGGGAAGAGAGATATACCGAGTGATCCGAGTCCTCCGGTATTCTCGTCGTCGTCCCGATCTCCCGCGGAATCTCCAGTCTCCACCAAGTCGCCGGAAGGGCACCACGTCGCCGGCTTCTTTTACGGGCTCCCGCCTCTATACCGAGGCAACTCGGGCACGAAGTTGGCGAGCCGACGTGCCCAAGGTTTGGTGTAGAATGTGTAGTGCTCATGTCTCATTTTGGGGTTGTAGGAATTGCCATTTGGTGGAGGAATGATATAAACTTTTGGAGATGGAACTTGTGGGGATTTTAGTGAAGCCAAAAGACTAAAATTCCCACACCACAAAAATGGGCAGCCCTCTTCCTCTTGGCCGGCCATACCAGGTAAGGGAGAGGAGAGAATGAGAGTGTGTATCAAAAATGAGAGAGGCCACACAATAATGCATGAGGGAATCAAAAGAAATCATGAAAGAACATGATCACAAACACATCCACACTCAACCACAACCATCATCAAACATGATGACTCCAAAAGTCAATCAATGATGAAGTGAACAAGTCAAGGTCAACAAGAGCTATCATGAAGCAACAAAATGCAAAGAACCCCCTCCACAAATGCTTATTTGCACAAATGCAAATAAGCCCTCCTCCACCAAACTTCGGCCAATGAAAGATACAAAGAAATATGGCCGAAACGGAAAGCAAACTGGCAACTCCAGAAAACTGGTCCCGTAATAAATTACAGGAAAACCCCGACTCTGTGTATACACACCCGCATTTGTATTCCGACCGAAATACAAATGCAATGAGACAAAATCTACACTGTACTATACAAGGATCCGGCTTAAACCAAAGCCGGCTAGTAATATCCGTCCGATCCTGATCCGTGCAATACCGCACGTATCTGATCGAACTCTGCCATATATCCATACGGCCTTTAGTACTAACCGTCCGATCCTGATCCATGCAATACGGCACGTATCTAATCGAACTCTGCCATATATCCATACAGCCTCTAGTACTAACCGTCCGATCCTGATCCGTGCAATACCGCACGTATCTGATCGATCACTGCCATATCTCCATACGGTCTCTACAGCGTTTCGCCCGAAAGCTTGAGTAACTAAATGTGTGGTGGACACTAAAGACTCGTCAATACTATGGCTGTGGATTTAACCACTAGCACGTCAGAGGTATTAGCCATACGTGACGGGCCACCAGCTATTGACCAAAAGGGACGTCGATGAGCGAACTCATCCTGACACCCTACTGAGCCTGTCAGTGACAATATCCGTACAGTTCGGTCCGTTCGTCTATGAGCATCGCATGGCGGGCCTAGAGGGTTGGTAAAAGTCAGACCCCCAAAGAGGTACAAGTCGTGTCGGAGTGTAGCCTAGAACACCCTGAGATACTACTGGAATACCTACCAGAAAATCTCCTGCCTCGGCCGAGGGCTTCGTGTAATGGCTCTCCTAGACACAGCGCGACCTCACCCCCAATACCGGGAGAGACAAACCCTTGAAGATCCGCTCACTGCCTCCATGTGGCTCGGGTCTGTACCCAACTAAAACCTGTTTGCACGACTCCTTTGAGCGTGGTAGGTTAGTAATCAAAGTACAGTGGGAACTCACACGAGACAAATGACGATCCCCAGGTCGATGAACTAACCTGTACACATGTCACCAGGTAACTGCTATCTGACGTCAGGTATAAGACCAACTAGCATGTTCCCGGCGAGTCCTGTCCGGTGTACTCATAACCCAATGAGCACCTGTATACATCTTAGGTGATCCAACTGACACCAGTGGATTGTGAGACCGGCCACCGCCCCTCGTCGGGGTCTCGAATGTACACACTAGTCTACTCTGGAGTATCGATGCCCTGTCTCGAAACTCCCAAGACTAGGGACCTTTTAAGGATGTGCTTATAGAACCCAGCTCCCACTTATATGATCGCCCTCATACTGCTGGTGGTCAAGCAAGAATCCTAGGGGCTCTATCAACGTGTAATAGCAACATGTCAGGTCACTTAAAGTAGTACACGATGATAAAGATAAACCAGATAGCATACTATCATCTCGAGTAAGACCGTCCTACTGGGACAGGTCCTCCCTCAATCATTGCAATCACGTGCCTGTGATCCAATAATTGACTCTGAGGGCACTATCTCCAACACAACTATTGCCCACAGTGGGATCGGGATCCAACCATCACATGGAAGGTATGCAATCTCATTGCAAATTTCAACACTTGAAATTCCCGATGTAATTTTTTACCCCTAGTACTTATGACCTTAACTATGGTCAACAAATCATAAGTACCAGTCAAGTTCTACCTGTCATTTCTTGATCAATTAGACCCACCCATATGACCCTTAACTATGGTCAACAAAGTCGCATGAATGTCCTAATTAATCTGCATCATATGTAGTGTAGGAAGAAATCACTTAGCTACCGTACACTAGCCTTAACTAAAGTCAACAAACGTAGAACGAATACTAAGTACTCTACTTCCTAAAATGACGGAGGGTTGCGGATGATTTTTAAGAAAATCTTTAACGCTTTGAACTTGATATCGTCGTAGAATCAAATGGTTTTGAAAAGGAGTGGCTTGTGCTCCGCAGTTTTTGAAATAAATCTTTTTCATAAAGAGCCGAGTGGTTTTCAAATCCGATTCTACAACATCTTTTAAGGTTTATTTTCTTTACATTAATCATATTAATGTAATCCCATCATTTGAGTCCTTAAGCCAATCACAGAAAAGAAACGAAAATAACACGTACGCTTATGCCATCCGCATTCGCCGCAATGTTCCGTTATGCACCGTTAGGTTACTTAACTAACGGCATACCGGGACGGGACTAGCGCGGGTGTAAAACATAAGCAACGTCTACTATATATCATATATATAATATGTCATTCGTCTCAGATATCTCAGAACACAGGCAGCATAAACATATATATAATGTGGGATATACTAGGACGTTCGTATTTAGTATTTAGCGAATAATAGAAAATACGGATTCCACATTCGTGATGAATAGCCAAGCCCACACCCCTAGACCCCTACGAGAGCGGCAAGCGACCCTACCAATCCTGGAGTTTAGGAGACCCGGTCTCAACTCCTCGAGATGGCCTCCCACTGAACCCCAGAACCCGGTCACTTGTGCTCCTTTCCTTGGGTCTATCCTAATGCGGAAAAGTAAATAATATACAACACTGGCTATTCGATCGCGACAATCCTGCACATCATATCTCAGCAACACATAATATCATATATCATCAACGTAAGTAAGTATGCGTACCCCAATTGTCGTTGATGTATAGCAACGAAACCGGCGATATCGAACATACTACACTTACGGTCACAGAAAAGAAAGTGTAAAACTACAATATTTGGAATCCACATACTCTTTAGACATCATAAATGTGAAATATCACATACTTTGTATTTCATGCCTAAACTATATGAATTCCACATATGGTATCACATTCCAAATAAATAGACAGTATTAAATTTTTCGAACGAACGATCAAATACCCAAGATTCCCTAAAGCTCAACACTTGAGCGGAGTTCAAAAACCCGGAGTGTGACACAGTGTAGCGGTCCAGCCGTAGAAGGGTCAAGCCAACGCCTCACATGTGGCACGCCGTACTGCCCCAAACCCTAAGGTTCAAAGAGCAGTTCAAGACGGTCACATAATCGAGTTAAGGTTTGTTGTCTTCTAGAGGGTCCACCACAAAAAAAACTTGCACGTATCTCCAAAATATTTAAACCCCGTGAATAGTGAGCAAATGATACTCGTTCGAACACTTCAATACTTTCTAATTTACCCGGAAAAGCAACGAAATGAAAATTCCGATCGAATCGTCGAGTCCAAAACCATCTCCAGAATATACAGTACTAAAACCAGATTAAAAATACCCAAAAACATTTACAAGCAGACAAGAATCACACTGTGCAAAAATGAAGCCTAACTGGCTCTGTACGACCGCGGAGCCGCGGCCCAAGCAAGCTTAGGCCGCGGTTCCGCGGTGGAATTTAGGTATTAGGGTCTTGTTTTTCACAGTGTGTCTTATACTTCTCCGCTCTAATTTTTACATATTTTTAATTCTGAAAATAAGAAGATTTTAAAAAATGTCCAGAGAAGGTCCCGAAACGTCGTATTTTGATTCGATCGGAGTTTTTGCTTCGTAAAAATTTCGCCTAATGTTCTAGGTCGGCTCTGATACCAATGTTAGGTTTACCTAGCACCCTATGTAGTGTTTGGAAGCATCACATGTCACAAAGTTAAAATTTTATGGTGCTATGTAAGCATACAAAGGATCTATCCTAGAATATTAGGGTTTCTATACATAACAAGTAGAAAAGACTAGGGTTTTGAGAGTACAACCTTTGTAGCTCCCTTTTGCTAGACTCCTTGGCCACTTGAGGGTTGGAGGAAGGTTCTCCTAAAGTCTTCTAGTGTCCACGACGATCCACCCGAAGCTCCTAGTCCAATCTTGCAACTTCACTTTTCAAGAGAAGAAATGATGATAACACTCTAAACAAGTGGGCTAAACTTGTGTACAAAGATGTTGTGGTGGCTTTTCTCACTTCAAAAACATAACTTGATGAGTATATTGCTCACTACAAAAGTCTAGAGAGCAAATGGTGAAGGAGGAAGAAGATGATGGCTTTCTTTTAACAAGAGTGAAAAAAAAAACCTTGTGAAGAAAAAAGAAAATATTTGTATATATATTTTCTTATCCTCATCTCAAACCATGGTTAGATTATAAAGATATTATTTAATTTTAGTTTAAAACACAAAGAGAAGGTTAACTCATGGTTAGGAGTAGGTGAGCATGGTTAGGTTTAAGAAGGAGATAGAAACTAACCATGAATTATCCTTTCATTTTCCATTTTGTTTTTAACACAAATATAAACAATAATCAATATAAATAACCAAGGTGTGAGTCTTATATTGCCACCATTTTCCATGTATAATCAACCATGATAGATGATGTGTGTATGTATGTATGTATACACATCCATATGTGCATGAAACTAGAAAGAAAGAAAAACATACATGCATGCATACATCCATCATATACAAGAAAAGATTTCAAGTGAGAAAACTAATGGTTAAATGATAAATCAACACTTGAATTATCAATCCGGCCATATCACATATGACCCCACCAAAAGCAAGCCGCCCGATCAATATACGGTATCCTATACGTGCATTTTAATCGGGTCCAAGCGCATATCGCATACGCGCACCACAACGTTTCGACTGGACTAGATAACTCCTTTGTGGGAATCTAAGACTCGTCAATATGCCGGCAGCGGGTGATGATCATATCTAGCACCCCCAAGCCGCAAGCGGTCAGCTAAACGTAACGGCCACCCGGGTATTGAGCGATCAGAAGAAAACAAGCGAACCTGCTACAACTCCCGTCGAGCCAACCGGCAACACTACCGTACAGTTCGGTCTCTTCGTCATATATGCTGCATATCGAGCCTAGGGATGGTCACGTCGACCCCAATAACTCAATAATTCGTGCCGGTGAATGGTCTATAACAAATCGAGAAACTAATGATAACACTTATCAGCAAATATCAGCAGCCCTGGCCAGGGACTTGCTGATATAACCAGTCGGGCACAGCACAACATCAACTCCACATACCGGGAGAGACGAAACCCCTCCTATCGCTCATTGCCTTCGTGTGTCTCGCGACTGTACCCAACGGCCACCTGTTTGCACAACTCAGTAGAGCCGTGGTAGGGTGGCAATCAAAGTACAGTGGGAGAACACACAAGACTCTATGACGATCTCGGGTCTACAGACTAACCTGTACCGGTGTCACCTGAGAACTGCTATCCGACGATAGATATAATTCCATATAGGAGTTCTCGGTGAGTCCGTCCAGTGTACCCAGTCAGCACTGTGCACCCGTATACGATCTTGATGTCAAATATCGATGAATGTGGGAACATCCATCGCCATCACATGGGTCTAGTATCATATACGCCGGTCTACTCTGGTATATCGATGCCCCGTCTCGATACACCTCCCACTAGGGACATTTCAGGATATGCTTATAAACTACATATGTCCCACTAGTATGATCTCTATCATAATCACTGTAGTCAAGACGATATCCTCAGGGATTTATTAGCATGTATGAATGAATAAAAGCATGATCAAATCAACATGTCAGATAAAGTAGAACCAGATAGCATACTATCATGTCGAGCAAAAATGTACACTGAATATATATATATATATATATATATATATATATATATATATAGACACATGTACAGATACATCCACTATCATATAATGGCCTCTAGGGCATACATATATCCAACAATCTCCCACTTGCACTAAGGCCAGTTATTGGCGTATCTCATACCCAACATCTCAAAAAGTCACTCATGCTGCGGCTGAGGGAGGGCCTTGGTGAGTGCATCCGCGGCATTATTCTTTGTGTCTTCTCTCTTAATCTTGATCTCGCGGTGATCTACAATCTTCCGGATCAAATGATAGCGCCTCAGGATGTGTCTGGACCGCTGATGGGACCTGGGCTCCTTGGCTAACGCCATAGCCCTATTATTATCACAATACAAGGGTATTGGATCAATAATGGTTGGAACTACTCCTAGCTCCGAGACGAACTTCTTCATCCAGACGGCTTCCTTGGCGGCATCATTTGCAGCAATGTACTCAGCCTCCATCGTAGAGTCTGCAACGGTATCCTGTTTGGAACTCTTCCAACTTACCGCCCCTCCATTGAGGGTAAATACAAACCTTGAGATAGATTTGCTGTCATCCTTATCGCTCTGGAAGCTCGAATCGGTAAAGGCCTCCATTTGGAGATCTGTATTACCATACACCAAGAACAATTCTTTAGTCCTTCGTAAGTACTTAAGAATGTTCTTCACAGCTGTCCAGTGGTTCTCCCCTGGGTTGGATTGATACCTGCTTACAACACTAAGTGCATAAGCTACATCTCGGCGTGTACATAGCATCACATACATTATAGATCCTACTGCCGAAGCATAGGGTATAATGCCCATGCGAGCTCTCTCTTCCTCGGTCTTTGGACAAGAATCCTTAGAGAGAGTGACTCCATGGCAAGCGGGTAAGGCACCCCGCTTGGAGTCTTCCATACTAAACCTTTTTAGGATGGTATTGATGTACCTGGTTTGGGACAATCCCAATAACTTTTTGGATCTATCCCTATAGATCCTTATGCCCAGGATGTATGTGGCATCACCCAGGTCCTTCTTGGAGAACCTTAGTGATAAGAATGATTTGACCGACTGTAGCATAGGAATATCATTTCCTATCAGAAGAATGTCATCCACGTACAATACGAGGAATGTGACAGCTCTTCCTACAGCCTTCTTATAAACACAAGGTTCATCTGGATTTTTGATGAAATCAAACTCTTTGATAACATCATCGAAACAGATGATCCAACTCCGAGATGCCTGATTTAACCCATATATGGATTTAAGCAGTCTACATGCTTTCCCGCTGCTCCCACTGTCAATGAAGCCCTCTGGCTGATCCATATAAACGCATTCTTCTAAATCTCCATTTAGAAATGTTGTTTTAACGTCCATCTGCCAGATTTCATAGTCGTAGTGAGCAGCAATAGCAAGTAGGATCCGAATGGATTTAAGCATGGCTACGGGCGAAAAAGTTTCGTCATAGTCCAAACCTGGTCTTTGACGAAAACCTTTCGCCACAAGTCTTGCCTTATAGGTCTCTACCTGCCCATATACACCAATCTTTCTTTTAAAGATCCATTTGCATCCCACAGGTTTTACCCCAGGGGGTACAATGTCCAAAGTCCATACTTTGTTGGTGTACATAGACTCCATTTCGGATCTCATGGCATCCAACCACTTCACAGAGTCACCACTCGTGATAGCTTGCTGAAAACTGGTAGGATCATCATCATCCATGATGCAATCTTCTCCGTCACCATCAATGAGGAAACCATAGTACCTCTCCGGTGGGCGAGAAGTCCTACCAGACCTTCGGAGTGGCCGAAGTACCTCAGTTTCTATTGCAACAGCCGGTTCAACCAAATCGTCATTTATAGTTTGTGTCTCTAGAACCTCTTCTAGATCCACCACTTTGCCATCATCTTTATCTGTGAAAAACTCTTTTTCCAAGAATGTGGCATACTGAGAAACAAACACCTTTTGTTCCTCTTTGTGGTAGAATAGATATCCATAATAATTCTTTGGATACCCCACAAAATTACACATGACTGACCGTGTCTCGAGTTTCATTTATTTCTGAAAGTTTTCTTTTCTTAGTGTGTTGTATACTGAAAACTGTGTGTTGATTTAGGACGTATATCCCGTTATTAAGTGCACCATACCCAACCAACATTTGATTCAAGTGAATGTTCATATCATTGTTCTGCAATATAAAGTTATATCCTTCATTATCTAACAAAGAAACTGATATTATATTACATAGCATACTTGGTACAAAATAACATGGGTTCAAAACCAAAATACATCCAGATGGCAACCCCAAGTGATACTCTCCCACTGCGACTGTATGTACATTGGAACCATTTCCAACGCGGAGAGTATGGTCACCTGTCTTCAAAACTTTGCTATTCTCAGTCCCTGCATAGAATTGCAAATGTGAGAACCTGAACCGGTATCTAATACCCAGGAAGCAGAGTTTATTGAAAAACAGTTTTCTATCACAAACACACCTGAAGCGGAAGCATCCCCATGCTTCTTCTTGAGGTTCAAGTACTCTGTACAGTTGCGCTTCCAATGTCCTGTCTTGTGGCAATGAAAACATTCACCTTTCCCCGAGTCTCCAGCTTTGGACTTTTCTTTTCCCTTCACCTTTTTAACTCCACCCTTAGGATTGGTGGGCTTCTTCTTTTTCTTTCCTTTGGCCTTAGCTTTTGGGCGAGAAGAAGAAGATTGCCCAATAGTCATAACAGGAGTTTTCATTGATTTCATAGTGCTCACTGCACTCCTTAACATATTAAGGAGTTCAGGTAGCTCCTTCTCCATGCCATGCATGTTGAAGTTAACTATGAACTGACCAAAGGTGGAGGGGAGGGACTGCAGAATAATATCTGTATATTGTTCATTGTCCATTGTCCATCCTAGGACCTTAAGCTCTTCTATAAGAGCTATCATCTTCAGAACATGGTCTCCTACTGGTGTGCCAGGGGCCATTCGCATCTGAAACAATTTCTTTGATGCTTCGTATCGTAATACGCGGGATTGCTCTCCATACAACTCCATTGTATGGAGGAATATGGTTTGAATGTCCATATTCTCGTGCTGCTTTTGATGTGTATTGTCCATCGATGCAAGCGCGAGGCATTTGCCCGTGGCACAGTCAGCGTCCCATGTCTTGTGGACTTCAATATCCGCAACTGAGGATTTTGGACCTGGGGTGGGCGGGGCTGAAGCCGAGAGGACATCTGATACTCTATCATAAGTCAAGGCTATTTTCAGATTCCTCAGCCAGTCTTTATAATTGGTCCTATTAAGTTTTTTTTATCTAGTAGAAGCTTGAGTCCAGTCATTGGTATCTGCCATTAAGAGAGAGAAAAGAATACACTCAGCGAAAGCTCTTGCATAGATCAGATTGGTTATTATCTTGTCTAATCGATGTCTCCCACTGCTTTAATCAAGTTTTTCTTTCAAACCTTAAAAAGAAAACTAGCCAGGATTAATTACAGTCCACAACTTCGCTAACCGTTCAGCCAGGCCAGTGTCGGTACTTGAGGGAGATTCCCCGTGCTTTCACACGGACCTAATTAAAGTAAACCTCGTTTTCCCAGAGGCGTAGCCCCGTTAACACCTTTCTAGACACCTAATGAGTTAGCTAATTGTAAACTGCAAAACTCTCCTAGGAGCAACGATTGCCCACAGTAGGATCGGGATCCAACCATCACATGGAAGTATGCAATCTCATTGCAAATTTCAACACTTGAAATTCCCGATGTAATTTTTTACCCCTAGTACTTATGACCTTAACTATGGTCAACAAATCATAAGTACCAGTCAAGTTCTACCCGTCATTTCTTGATCAATTAGATCCACCCATATGACCCTTAACTATGGTCAACAATGTCACATGAATGTCCTAATTAATCTGCATCATATGCAGTGTAGGAAGACATCTCTTAGCTACCGTACACTACGCCTTAACTATAGTCAACAAACGTAGCACGAATACTAAGTACTCTACTTCCTAAAATGATAGAGGGTTGCGAATGATTTTTAAGAAAATCTTTAACGCTTTGAACTTGATATCGTCGTAGAATCAAATGGTTTTGAAAAGGAGTGGCTTGTGCTCCGCAGTTTTTGAAATACAGCTTTTTCATAAAGAGCCGAGTGGTTTTCAAATCAGATTCTACAACATCTTTTTAGGTTTATTTTCTTTACATTAATCATATTAATGTAATCCCATCATTTAAGTCCTTAAGCCAATCATAGAAAAGAAATGAAAATAACACGTACGCTTATGCCATCCGCATTAGCCGCAATGTTCCGTTATGCACCGCTAGGTTACTTAACTAACGGCATACCGGGACGGGACTAGCGCGGGTGTAAAACATAAGCAACGTCTACTATATATCATATATATAATATGTCATTCGTCTCAGATATCTCAGAACACAGGCAGCAGAAACATATATATAATGTAGGATATATTAGGACGTCCGTATTTAGTATTTAGCCAATAATAGAAAATACGGATTCCACAGTCGCGATGAATAGCCAAGCCCACACCCGTAGACCCCTACGAGAGCGGCAAGCGACCCTACCAATCCTGGAGTTTAGGAGACCCGGTCTCGACTCTTCGAGATGGCCTCCCACTGAACCCCAGAACCCGGTCACTTGTGCTCTCCTCCTTGGGTCTATCCTAATGCTGAAAAGTAAATAATATACAACACTGGTGACATCAACCTCAACCCGGAAGTGCCCAAAATAAAAGAATATTACATTACATTTGAATTTACATGAATGAAAATATAAAACTCTCATCTCACATAAAAAAAAAACCCGGCTATTCGATCGCGACAATCCTGCACATCATATCTCAGCAACACATAATATCATATATCATCAACGTAAGTAAGTATGCGTGCCCCAATTGTCGTTGATGTATAGCAACGAAACCGGCTATATCGAACATACTACACTTATGGTCACAGAAAATAAAGTGTAAAACTACAATATTTGGAATCCACATACTCTTTAGACATCATAAATGCGAAATATCACATACTTCGTATTTCATGCCTAAACTATATGAATTCCACATATTGTATCACATTCCAGATAAATAGACAGTATTAAAGTTTTCGAACGAACGATCAAATACCCAAGATTCCCTAAAGCTCAACACTTGAGCGGAGTTCAAAAACCCGGAGTGTGACACAGTAGTAGCGATCCAGCCGTAGAAGGGTCAAGCCAACGCCTCACATGTCTCACGCCGTACTGCCCCAAACCCTAAGGTTCAAAGGGCATTCCAAGACGGTCACATAATCGAGTTAAGGTTTGTTGTCTTCTAGAGGGTCCACCACAAAAAAAAAACTTGCACTTATCTCCAAAATATTTAAACCCCGTGAATAGTGAGCAAATGATACTCGTTCGAACACTTCAATACTTTCTAATTTACCCGGAAAAGCAACGAAATGAAAATTCCGATCGAATCGTCGAGTCCAAAACCATCTCCAGAATATACAGTACTAAAACCAGATTAAAAATACCCCAAAACATTTACAAGCAGACAAGAATCACACTGTGCAAAAATGAAGCCTAACTGGCTCTGTACGGCCGCGGAGCCGCGGCCCAAGCAAGCTTAGGCCGCGGTTCCGCGGTGGAATTTGGGTATTAGGGTCTCATTTTTCACAGTGTGTCTTATACTTCTCTTCTGTAATTTTTACATATTTTTAATTCAGAAAATAAGCAGATTTTAAAAAATGTCCTGAGAAGGTCCCGAAACGTCGTATTTTGGTTCGATCGGAGTTTTTTCTTCGTAAAAATATCGCCTAATGTTCTAGGTCGGCTCTGATACCAATGTTAGGTTTACCTAGTACCCTATGTAGAGTTTGGAAGCATCACATGTCACAAAGTTCAAATTTTTATGGTGCTATGTAAGCATACAAAGGATCAATCCTAGAATATTAGGGTTTCTATACATAACAAGTAGCAAAGACTAGGGTTTTGAGAGTACAACCTTTGTAGCTCCCTTTTGCTAGACTCCTTGGCCACTTGAGAGTTGGAGGAAGGTTCTCTTGAAGTCTTCTAGTGTCCACGATGATCCACACGAAGCTCCTAGTCCAAGCTTGCAACTTCACTTTTCAAGAGAATAAATGAAGATAACACTCTAAACAAGTGGGCTAAACTTGTGTACAATGATGTTGTGGTGGCTTTTCTCACTTCAAAAACCTAACTTGATGAGTATATTGCTCACTACAAAAGTCTAGAGAGCAAATGGTGAAGGAGGAAGAAGATGATGGCTTTCTTTTAACAAGAGTGAAAAAGAAAAACCCTTGTGAAGAAAAAAGAAAATATATGTATATATATTTTCTTAGCCTCATCTCAAACCATGGTTAGATTATAAAGATATTATTTAATTTTAGTTTAAAACACAAAGAGAAGGTTAACTCATGGTTAAGAGTAGGTGAGCATGGTTAGGTTTAAGAAGGATGTAGAAACTAGCCATGAATTATCCTTTCATTTTCCATTTTGTTTTTAACACAAATATAAACAATAATCCATATAAATAACCAAGGTGTGAGTCTTATATTGCCACCATTTTCCATGTATAATCAACCATGATAGATGATGTGTGTATGTATGTATGTATACACATCCATATGTGCATGAAACTAGAAAGAAAGAAAAACATACATGCATGCATACATCCATCATATACAAGAAAAGATTTCAAGTGAGAAAACTAATGGTTAAATGATAAATCAACATTTGATTTATCAATCCGGCCATATCACATATGACCCCACCAAAAGCAAGCCGCCCGATCAATATACGGTATCCTATACGCGCATTTTAATCGGGTCCAAGCGCATATCGCATACGCGCACCACAATGTTTCGCCTGGACTAGGTAACTCCTTTGTGGGACTCTAAGACTCGTCAATACGCCAGCAGCGGGTGATGATCATATCAAGCAACCCCAAGCCGCAAACGGTCTGCTAAACGTAACGGCCACCCGGGTATTGAGCGATCAGAAGAAAACAAGCGAACCTGCTACAACTCCCGTCGAGCCAACCGGCAACACTACCGTACAGTCCGGTCTCTTCGTCAGATATGCTGCATATCGAGCCTAGGGATGGTCACATCGACCCCAATAACTCAATAAGTCGTGCCGGTGAATGGTCTATGACAGATCGAGAAACTACTGATAACACTTATCAGCAAATCTCAGCAGCCCTGGCCAGGGACTTGCTGATATAACCAGTCGGGCACAGCACAACATCAACTCCCAATACCGGGAGAGACGAAACCCCTCCTATCGCTCATTGCCTTCGTGTGTCTCGGGACTATACCCAACGGCCACCTGTTTGCACAACTCAGTAGAGCCGTGGTAGGGTGGCAATCAAAGTACAGTGGGAGAACACACAAGACTCTATGACGATCTCGGGTCTACAGACTAACCTGTACAAGTGTCACCTGAGAACTGCTCTCCGGCGATAGATATAATTCCATATAGGAGTTCTCGGTGAGTCTGTCCAGTGTACCCAGTCAACACTGAGCACCCGTATACGATCTTGATGTCAAACATCGATGAATGTGGGAACATCCATCGCCCATCACATGGGTCTAGTATCATATACGCTAGTCTACTCTGGTATATCGATGCCCCATCTCGATACACCTCCGACTAGGGACATTTCAGGATATGCTTATAAACTACAGATTTCCTACTAGTATGATCTCTATCATAATCACTGTAGTCAAGCCGATATCCTCAGGGCTTTATCAGCATGTATGAATGAATAAAAGCATGATCAAATCAACATGTCAGATAAAGTAGAACCAGATAGCATACTATCATGTCGAGCAAGAATGTACACTGAATATATATATACATGTACAGATACATCCACTATCATATAATGGCCTCTAGGGCATACATATATCCAACAGTATAGACAATCTTGCTCAAAATGTTAGAATGCTACTTGGTTTGTCTCTACTTCAATATGTGCATGTGTTTCTTTTAGCATATCGCTTATATACATATTAGTAGAGCCCTTAGGATCTTTGCTTGATTACCAGCATTGTGATGGCGCTCACACTCGTGGGGCTGGGTAATCCATAAGCACATCCTAATACAGGTCCCTAGTCGTAGGACTATCGAGACAGGGCATCGATACTCCAGAGTAGACTAGCGTATGCGCTTCTCATCCCAGCGGGGGAGACGGTCTGTCCCACAGCCGTCAGTACGTCGTACTTGAGATAGTATGCGGGTGCTCGTTTGGTTTCGAGTACACTGGACAGGACTCGTCGGGAACTGTTGGTTGGTATTATACCTATCGTCAGTTATCAGTTCCCTGGTGACATGAGTACAGCTTAGTCCGCCGACATGACACTGTTACTTCGCCTCGAGTGTGTTCCCACTGTACTTAGATTACTACCCTACCACGGCTCAAAGGAGTCGTGCAAACAGGTAGTAGTTGGATGCAGTCCCGAAGCACTTGGAGGCAGTGACGGTTAGACAGGATTCGTCTCTCCCGGTATTGGGGGTTGACATCGTGCTGTGTCTAGGAGAGCCATTACACAAGTAGTCCCTGGCTAGGGCAAGCGAGATATATTGGTAGGTTTCCAGTGTTATCTCAGGGTGTTCTGGGCTACACTCCGACACGACTTGTACCGCTATTAGGGGACTGACGTTCACCGCCCCCTAGGCCCGCCATGCGATGTATCAGACGAACAGACCGGACTGTACGGAGATTGTCACATACAGGCTCAGTAGGAGTTCAGATGGGTTTACCTCATCGGCCTTCTTATCGACATCTACCTGGGGACCGTTACGTACAGCTAGTGCCGCTGTCGGTCTGTGGTTAAACCCACTGCCAGCGTAGTGTCGAGTCTTTAAAGTCCCACACGGAGAGCTTCCCTGCATTGAGCGAAACGTGTAGAGGACGTATGGTTTTACGGCAGGGCTACGATCACTTACGTGCACTTGTGTGCATATGCTGTTCGGGCAGGCAATACTAGTGGGCTTTGGTTTAAGCCAGATCCTAGTATTGCACAGATGGATTTGATTTGTCTTCTGTGCATTCGCATTCTACGGAATGCGGATGCGGGTGTGTATGAACAGTTTTGAGGAGCGATAAAGGAGGAGGTGCCCCATTAGGGTTTTGGAAGTTGGTTCGGCCAAAACCGTAATGTGGCACACTCATTAGGGTTTTGACAATTCGTTTGGTCAAAACCATTTTGAGCCGGAGACATTATTTACTAATCCTTTTAGTGATAGATTAGTGATGGCTAATTGCATTGACCATTTGACCACTTAGACCTCTCTTGACTTTGTTGACCCGTTGACCGTGTTGACCATTGACCTTCAAGAGAGATCTACACTCTTCTTTCATTTTCTTTTTAATTTTTGATTATGATAATGGTCAATTCAATGTAGCATCAACTTTATCATGATAGGATTAGTAATGATGGTTTTGGGTGTATTATTGCAACCATGGTTCATTTTTTTGAGTTAATCTTTTCATCATTCTCTTTTCATTCTCTCTCTTGAAGTGAGAAGAAAAGAAAAGCTCTCATGGTTGCTAAGTTCTCCTCCTTCTTCCTCCTCTTGATCTCATCTTTTGATCTCATGTGTTGAGAGAAAAAGATCCCACAAAGACAAACACATCCATACATCTCCTCTACACATCCTAGGGCTTCTTGACTAGCAATCTCTTTGCCCTAGTTGCCTCGGCTCGAGGTGGAGCTCGGTGTACATCTCTCGGGTGGATCGTCTTTGACTCAAGAAGGCCGCGGAGGTGCCCAAGGTCCGGATCGACGCTTGGAGCTTGGATGGACAAGCGGGACAGCGGAATGAAGACCCGAAGGACCGATTTCATGAGGTATACTTTCTACAGCATAGTAGTTAAAACCACTAGTAGTTTACTAGTTCTAGTTTAGCAAAGATCCGTGCTTTAATTCCATGTTGCCTTGCGCCAAAAAAATTTGTTTTTCGCCGTTTCCGCCTCTCCGTAAGAACCGGGGTGAGCAACGTGGACTTACATACCCAACAGCTACCAAACACTGTGCCTTGACTTTGGCCAACAAACAAAGATTGAATACTATTGACTTTATATATGAAACGACGGAGGGCTACGAATGGTTTCTGGCGAAAACCTTTAACGTAATGAACTTGATATCGTTGAAGGAACCGGATAGATTTTTAGAAAAATATAGTGACGAAAACCTTTGCTAAAGAGGTCACTCCCGGTGAAGGGATCTCGGCTCTTTCCCCGTAGAATGAAGTGCAGGATATTCCAACTGAATACCACGATGCAAAGCAAAAGTAATCGGCTATAGTGAAGGTATTGCCCTGATGCAAACTTATGTCCAAGGGGTCACTCCCGGTGAAGGGATCTCGGCCCTTGCCTCGTCGACTGAGGTGCTGGATATTCATAACCGAATACCACTGTGCAAAACAAAAGAGAACGCCCTTGCAATAACAGCTTTTTGAAAAGTGTTCCAACAACATCAAATAGGTTTGTTTAGTTTGCATTGATCCGAATCAATGCAGTCCCATCAATTGATCACACCACAAAGAACGAAAATAACGATGTACGTATATGCCATCCGCATTCGCCACTGTGTCCCGTCGTTACACGTTAGGTTAGTTAACTAACGACAGAGCGGGGACTGGACTAGCGCGGATGCAAAACATATACAACATCTACTAGTATATATAATATATAATTTTCGCTCAAGGCGTGATAAAATGCAACATCACAGAAATGTACAGCATCACAGAATAATAAAGATATCTGGGATCCCCGGGTTTCACAGAGCCGCTACTGAAACCTGACGTTCCCCTGGTCATGTGGATAGCCTGTGCAATGAAATCCTAGACCCCTACGGGCACGGCAAGTTACCCACAAAAACCTGAAGCGAGGCAGCCCCCTTCATCAACGTGAATGGACCACCCAGCACTTCACGGAATCCGGTAACTTGGGCACCCCTCCTGGGTCAACCTATACCCCCTACGAGTGCGGCGAATAGCCTGCCAATTCTAGAGTGAGGCCCCCTCCGTCTCAACGCCATGAGATGCGGGCCCGTTGCCCTCTAGAACCGGGCTATCCGTGCACCCCTCCGCGGGGTAATCCTAGTACAGAAAGTAAAATATACATACAACGGGTACATCGACCTCACCTCGGTCGTGCCCCAAAAGAATAATATACAAACAGGTAGTGACGGCAGTCCACATGTCGGACGCTCGCCCCGCAACAACAAATGTATATAATACAACCAAATCTGTACAAACATTGCATCCAGGCTATCCACCACGACAATCCGCAACATCACAGCACAACACAGAACATCAACGTGAATGTCACGTTCGCAAATCCGTCTAACCGGGCTATAGCAGTTAGACAGGATTTACCGATCAAGTGACATTCACGGTCGCAGATATAATGTAAATACTGTGAACTAACATATTTAAGATTTCCGATCGATCAAATTTTACCAAGTGGGCCCCAAGCAATACTGTAAAACTCAAAGAAATTCTGGGCCCAAAAATAATATTCCAAAAACCCTATTTTCAACTCAGAAGCTCTCTGTAGAATCTTGATGCGCTGAACAGTAAATACTGCGGCGGAACCGCGGCCCAAGCATGGGTTTGGCCGCGGTTCCGCGGTAGGATAGTGTGTTCACGTGATCAAATTTCTACAGAAGTCTTAGAATTCCCTGCACATCATTCTGCAACACTTTAAAAAAAATTCTGAGCCAAAACAAAATCGACAGAGAACAGATGTACATGAAAATGCGGTTTTGGGATTTTTGTTCCATCGGAAATGTAAACACGTTAGACCAAGCTAGACTAGGTTAATGGCGTGGCTCTGATACCAGTGTAAGTGCACGGCGGCGCCCCGGCCGTCAATCCGAGGCCAAAATGCGGAAACGATAATTTACTTTAACTTTTGAACGGGCACCACCGCGCACTAAAATCCCGGATCGGGCCATTAATCTAATTCTAGCTAACTAAAGAACGGGTAGAGAGATATACCGAGCGATCCGTGTCCTTCGGTCTTCTCGTCGTCGTCCCGATCTTCCCGCGGAATCTCCGGTCTTCACCTCCTCGACGGAAGGGCACCACGTCGCCGGCTTCTTTTACGGGCTCCCACCTCTGGACCGAGGCAACTCGGGCACGAAGTTGGCGAGTCGACGTGCCCAATGATACTGTAGGTTAACTGTAGAACAAATGTCTCATTTAGGGTTGTATGAAGTTGCCATATGGTGGAGGAAATAAGATATGAAATTTGGAGGTGAACCAAGAGAATTTTGCAAGCAAATGAGATGAAATGGCACACTCGAAAATTGGGACAGCCCCTCCCCTTTAGTGGCCGGCCATTAGAGTGAGGAATGAGAGAATGGTGTGATCCCTTTTTAGAAAAAATGAGTGAGCCAAAAGAATAATACGCAAGAGAGATAAAAAATTATCATAATGAACCATGATCACAAAACAAGTCTCACTCCAAACAAACCATCATAACCCTCCATCAACATCGATCATCATTACACTCAAAAGTCAAGCAATGATGAGGAAAAGAAGTCAAATCAAAGTGCACGATCATGAAACCATCATGATGCAACAATTTGCAAAAACAACCCTCCGAATTGCTAATTTGAACAAATACAAATAAGCCCTCCTCCACCGATCTTCAGCCAATGAAAGATACAAAGAAAAATGGCTGAAACGGAAAGCAAACTGGCAACTTCAGAAAACTGATCCCGTAATAAATTACAGGAAAACCCCGCTACTGTATATACATACCCGCATTTGTATTCCGACCGAAATACAAATGCAATGAGACAAAATCTACATTGTACTATACTAGAATCCGGCTTAAACTAAAGCTGGCTAGTATTATCCGTCTGATCATGATCCATGCAATACCGCACGTACATGATTGAACCCTGTCATATCTCCATATGGCCTCTACAGCGTTTCGCCCGAAACTTGAGTAACTGGTTTGTGGGGGACTCTAAAGACTCGTCAATACTATGGCTGTGGATTTAACCACTAGCACGTCAGAGGTATTAGCCATACGTAACGGGCTACCAGCTATTGACCAAAAGGGACGTCGATGAGCGAACTCATCCTGACACCCTACTGAGCCTGTCAGCGACAATATCCGTACAGTCTGGTCCGTTCGTCTATGAGCATCGCATGGCCGACCTAGGGGGTTGGTAAAAGTTAGACCCCCAAAAGCGGTACAAGTCGTGTCGGAGTGTAGCCCAGAACACCCTGAGATACTGCTGGAATACCTACCAGTAAATCTCCTGCCTCGGCCGAGGGCTTTGTGTAATGGCTCTCCTAGACACAGCGCGACCTCACCCCCAATACCGGGAGAGATGAACCCTTGAAGATCCGCTCACTGCCTCCATGTGGCTCGGGACTGTACCCAACTAAAACCTGTTTGCACGTCTTCTTTGAGCATGGTAGGGTAGTAATCAAAGTACAGTGGGAACTCACACGAGACAAATGACGATCCTCAGGTCGATGAACTAACCTGTACACATGTCACCAGGGAACTGCTATCTGACGTCAGGTATAAGACCAACTAGCATGTTCCCGGCGAGTCCTGTCCGGTGTACTCATAACCCAATGAGCACCTGTATACATCTTAGGTGAACCAACTGACACCAGTGGCTTGTGAGACCGGCCACCGCCCCTCGTCGGGGTCTCGACTATATACACTAGTCTACTCTGGAGTATCGATTCCCTGTCTCGAAACTCCCACGACTAGGGACCTTTTAAGGATGTGCTTATAGACTACCAGCTCCCACGTATATGATCGCCCTCATACTGCTGGAAGTCAAGCAAGAATCCTAGGGGCTCTATCAACGTGTAATAGCGACCTGTAAGGTCACCTAAAGTAGTACACGATGATAAAGATAAACCAGATAGCATACTATCATCTTGAGTAAGACTGTCCTACCGGAATAGGTCCTCCCTCAATCATTGCAATCACGTGCCTGTGATCCAATAATTGACTCTGAGGGCACTATCCCCAACAAATCCAATCGCATCATATGCTGCAGATAAGCACTAGTTAGCTACCGCACACTACGCCTTGACGAAATCCAACAAACACAGCACGAATACTAAGTATTACTTATCTGAAATGTCGGAGGGCTACGATAGGTTTTTCTGAAAACCTTTTGTGTAATGAACTTGATATCGTTGTAGAAACAAGTGATTTTTGAAAAGGGGTGTTTTTGAAGCTTTTACTAGTTTCGCTAAAGTGGTCACTCCCGGTGATGGATCTCGGCTCTTTCCTTATCGAATAAGGTGCTAGATATTCTACAAGGAATACCGCTATGCAAAGCAAAAACTATAGAAGCAATCAAAAACAAAACTGAGTGAGTTGTAGCATCTGCTAGTTTCGCTAAATAGGCCACTCCCGGTGAAGGGATCTCAGCTCTTTCCTTATCGAATAAGGTGCTAGATATTCTACAAGGAATACCGCTATGCAAAGCAAAACTAGAGCTACTCTTTTTATAAATTTGATTCTACAACATATTTTAGGTTTCTTTATCTTTCATTGATCTCATTAATGAATCACATCATTTATGCTTCCTAAGCATCACGGAAGAAACGAAAATACAACGTACGCTTATTCCATCCGCATTCGCCACAGTGTTCCGTTATACACCATTAGGTTACTTAACTAACGGCATACCGGGACGGGACTAGCGCGGGTGTAAAACATAAGCAACGTTTATTATATATCATATATATACAATAATAAAGCATTCTTCTCACGCATATAAAATGATCACATCACAGTATATCAGCAGAAGAAGAAACATATGAAATATTAGATATACTAGGAGGTCCGTGTTTTATTTGGAGCCTGTATAAAACATGGATTCCACGGTCGCGATGAATAGCCAAACCAACATCCCTAGACCCCTACGAGAGCGGAAAGCAACCCTACCAATTCTAGAGTTAGGAGATCCGGACTCGGCTCCTCAAGTTGGTCTCCCACTGGACCCTAGAAACCGGTTACTTGTGCTTCCCTCTTTGGGTCTATCCTAATGCGGAAAATTATATACTATACAATGGTGACATCATCCTCAACTCGGAAGCGCCCCAATAAAACAATATTACATACATTGAATTTTGCATGAATGAAAATAAAAACACTCATCTCACATAAAACCCCCGGCTATTCAAATCACGACGATCCAATATAACATATCACAGCAACACATAACATCACATGTCATCAAAGTAAGTAAATACGAGTTTCCCAATTGTCGTTGATGTATAGCAACAAAACCGGCGATACACCACATTTTACACTTACGGTCGCAGAAAAGAAAATGAAAAACTACAACAATTGAAATCGTAACTGCCCTTAGACAACACAAACCCGGGATATCACATATCCAAGATTTCATGCCTAACAATGTAAAGCTCGCATTTAGGTCTCACCCATGAAAACACTTTTTCAAAATAAGTCAGATAATTCAATAAGATTTCCATTACACCCGAGACCGAAATGTTAGATTTACACGCAGCAAACAAATTTGTAGATTCCAATTATTGTATCCCATTACAGAAAGATAGACGATGTTAAACAATTCGATCGAATCAACGAATTCCCAATATTCCCAGAGAGCTCAACACTTAAGCATAATTAAAAATTCTAAGAAGCATGCCCCAGTACCTACGGAACTACAGCTGAAGGGCCTGACCCAAACCTCTTAAGTAGCGCCGCGGATCCGCCGCCAAAACCATGTTTTAACCGCGGATCCGCTGTCACTAAGACGAGTTAGGCTTTCGTTCTTCAGGTGTGTCCACAGAATTGCCTGCATGATTTTCTGAATATTTTTAACATGAAAAATTTCAACTTTTGAAAAGATTTCCGGAAAGTGGGAAAAAACGGTTATTCGGAGTTCGTTCGGACTTTTAACTTCGCTTGCGCAACGCCTAATACTCTAGCTAAGCTCTGATACCACTATAAGGTTCTTAGGTATTATATGAAGGTTCTACAACGCAACAAACATGCAGTATTTAAAATTTTCAAGTGCCAAACAACCTAAGCAAGGATCTTTACTAGAGAATTAGGGTTATAAAACAACAAGTAAACTACATTACTTCTAAGTGATAGGGATTACAACCTTTGTAGTCCGTTCCTTCGCTTCATTAGCTCCGAGTAGAGGTCCCTTCATTGTGATCATCAATCTCTCGGACTCTGGAGAGGCTCTACTAGGTGAACGAAGCATCCTGGCTTGAAGACTTCACAATCCAAGATGATGTACCTTGAGGAATCACAAACCTAAGCCATCTCTTCACTAATTATGGATTAGTGAAGCTAACACACTAATCTATATGGCTGGTATTGAAGAGGATGATGAAGTAGGAATTTTGCTCACTTTAATTATTTTAATTCTCACTTTTTTCATCACATGAAGAAAATCAAGAGAGCAAAATCAATGAAGAAGAAGAAGAAGAAGCTCAAGTGAGAATGAATTGTGATGAGGTTAGAAATGCAACCATGGGTGAGTGTATGCCTCACTAACTCTTGTAGAGACTAAACCATAGGTTAATTGATAAGGGTTATGTTAATAAATATCTTAGGTAAAATAAAAATGGTGGACTTTGTCAATGCATCAACAAGCTTCCACAAGCTTCATGCATCTGTCCAAAATCCACCTCATTTTTGAATTACCTTAAATAAATATAAACCCATAATTATCAATAGCATGGTGTATGTCTCATATACCTTAGTTGCATGTATAACCTAGCATGTCATAATAATATATATATCACATATATATAATTTGTGACATAAGAAAAGAATACATTAAACATATATCACATATGTGTTAAATGTATCCAAATGCGAGAAAATGAAATACTTAAGGGAGCATTATATTAGTTAATGTAATTTAATATATCTAATATATAATTCTACATTAAATTATTAAATCAACACTTGATTTAATAATTTGGTTATATTACATATAACCGACTAGTATAATATGTATTATTTTATCGAATCAACACTTGATCCGATAATCCGGCTATATCACATATAACCAGCCGATATCACATATCGCGAGAATAGAATACAGTATCACATATCGTATTAATCTCGGTCCCGCACATATCACATATGTGCTCCTACTCCGTTTCGCCTGAGCCCAGAAACCCGTGTGTAGGACTCTAAAGACTCGTCAATACGCCGGCAGTAGGTGATGATCATATCAAACACCCACAAGCCGTAAGCGGTCAGCTAAACATAACGTCCACCCGGGTATTGAGCGATCAGAAGATCAACAAGAAAGCCTGTACATACTCCTGTGAATCCAATCAGTAACAATCCCGTACAGTCCGGATTTCATCGACTCTGACATGTTATAGATACGTATACCTTATAGCATTTCGCTTACGATGTACCTTATGCTACGTTCATATTATTCTCATTGCATTACATATACATGTGCTAGTACACCTACACAATTATCGATGATGCGTATTTTACACTTACACAGATTGCCGACTCACACACTTTCATCATCGATAATTGCTATGTCACATACACAGTAGAATTTCCACATCATTATGATATGTTGCATGATATACCGATATGCTCACATCACTGTTCTATGTTGCATGATATATTGATATGCTCACATTTATGTTCTATATTTGCATACATCATGCTTTATGATTATACGCATTGAGATGCTGTTTTCATGAGATTCTGGATTTGAGAACCGTGGTTATATTTCAAAGGAAATTATGTATTGTTTTAAAATCCCGGTTTCTCTTGATATGATATTTCGAGACATCCACCATGTGTTTTCTCGGTTATGAGTTATGGGAAACCCGATTCGAGGAGCTGGATGGGGCTGTTTGCGGGTACATGGTGGACCCGGTATAGTACCCCGGGGCAAGAAAGGTATGTTGTGCAGTAGACGATGAGCCTGGCAGAGGGACTACAACCTACCGGTGATAGTATTTGGGCTCGGCGGTTATTCGGAGGACACCGACCGGAGTCGTGAGATGATATGGGCCGATCCGGAGTGACGGAGCCCGAGATATGAGGATTTACGTGTCGATGCTGGACACAGGTTTCATGATGTTTCGAGTGTCGATGTTGGACACTCAGTGTCACGACCCGAAATATTAGCTCGTGACCAGCACTTGAATCACGCAGCGTCTAAAGGCGTAACAGAATGAAATTAAGCCGAAACCCAGAAATCTAATCCTTATTAAGAAAATAAAGGAGGTGAAGTTTTTGAAATAAAGGTATAATGAAATCAAGTGTGCTTAATGCATAGAAAAGAAACATGAAAATGCAAGTGGATTTTGCAAGTTTAAAAACAACATATAACAGAAATGTAAGCATATCAATATATCATGCAACCTGGAACAGTGATATGACATATTAAGGGAAAATCGCTCTTTTAAATGATTCCAGTTTTTAAAATATATCCCGCGGTTCCCAATCTCTCAATAAAATCAGTGATCTATATAGGTACAATATGTATATGCGCAAGTATAGATGTACCATTGTATGTGTGCACCAATATTGATATACAATATGTATGTGTGCAAGTATGAATATATCAATGTATATGTGGACCAATGTGGATATACAATGTGTATGTGCGCAAATATGGATATATCAATGTATATGTGCACCAATGTGGATATACAATGTGTATGTGCGCAAGTATGGATATATCAATGTATATGTGCACCAATGTGGATATACAATGTGTATGTGCGTAAGTATGGATATATCAATGTATATATGCACCAAAGTGGATATACAATGTGTATGTGCGCAAGCATGGATATATCAATGTATATTTATACCAATGTGGATATACAATATGTATGTGCGCAAGTATGGATATATCAATGTATATGTGTACCAATGTGGATATACAATGTGTATGTGCGCAAGTATGGATATATATGCAAGCATGTCATGCGAAGAGTCATATCATGATGCAGCAATACTACTCTGTAGTGACATGGCAATTATCGATGATTAAGTGTGTGAGCCTACAGTCTGTGTGCGTGTAATATACGCATCATCGATAATGGTGCAGGTGTACTATCATAGGTATATGTAGTACAGTATGAACAACATGAATGCATCATAAGGCAAACCGTCAGCTAGCAGCTATAAGGTATGCATATCTAACATGGTCGAGTCGGTGAATCTATCAGTCGGCATCCAGCCTAACGACATTGCGTACGGTATAATCCATCGTACGACAACCTCTAGTCAAGGGTAATGATCAATCATCTAGTCAAACTCATCACGCACGGAAAATCATCGTACGGCGGCATTAAGCTAATAGGGATCCTAACATCCTATACGACAAATGAGGGTACGGCCTAATATCACGTACGACCTATCATCCATGATTTACAACATTCTATAAATATATATATCCCTATATACTTATGTCCCAGGCCACATCTTCAATAATCTCATATCAGGGGACCGGCAGGGTATAAATCATCTCGATCGACTCGCATCCGTATAGCATCCTATCATCATCTCATCACATCATCAAATCCGTCTTATATTCTTTCGTCGCATTTATGTCTCATATCATGTCGAGTTTACATAAACATTCCATCTCTACTATAAGTATAAGTATTAATCTAACATACACACCGGAACCATACAATCAGATTTTTAAAGAAGTGAATCGTAGTTTTGAAAATAAGGGTTACGATGTTTTTAAGAGAAAGATATCATTTGAAAATCCGTAACATCCCTTAAGGTATATGTTTAAAAGATACATACGATTCTTCGGTTTAGAAAAATGTATGGTTCGGATGACGCCTCTACATTGACTATCTAGTCCTACAGTACCCTAAACGGTAATATCGCTAAATGTCATCCTATGATAGTAGTAGCATATCACTTCTAACTATCCTCTAATTTCTAATATGGTTTCATAGCTATCTCATTCTAACCCTAGTTTCCTAATCTAGGTTTCCTAACTATATTCTATAAATCAGTTTTTCATCAAAACTTTGCGGGGGTGCTATACGCTATCCACCCGACTTCCCCGGTAGATATAGATCTACTCACCGTAGTCTTCGCTCGCCGAAGTCGATGACGCCTCGCTCCGTCGCTTCGGAATCCATGCGAAGGTACCTACAATACAACACATATCGTAACGATATTAAAATCAAGCTCAAAAATCCAAAACGGCACGCGCATTGCTCATAGGTTCGAACCTGTAGCATATGCGTACAAAATCAACCAAACAACCCTTGTTATCGATGTACAAACATTCAACAACCAATTACAAATCCAAATATAAAAACATAGCATTTCAAAATATAGAAAACCATATCCAAAATCACATAAAAAGGCTCCCAAAATTTGACTCAGGTCAAATAAATCCAAGCAAACAAGTATAGAGTTATGTGTATAGTATAATTGAGCAACTGAACCAACCTAGGCCCCTGCCCTCACCAAGTGGCCGGCCACTTCCACCTAAAATCCGATGTCGCCAGCCCATGGGTCTCTGTTTGGGTTCATCAGGTCAGAGTGGTCTCCTAGTGACTTAGTTTGGTCCCTGGTATTGTTTGGTTGTCTCAGATATTCTCCAGGTCATCCCAGATTTCCCTGCACACTCTAACTTCCTCACAAACCGACATGGATAGTTCTGTTTTTGGGGTTCTAGGTTTTGTATTTGTGTTGGGTCTGGGTTTCTAGCACCAAGGGGGTTTTTTAAGTCTACGGTAGTGCCCCGGCCGTCTTTCAGACGCCAAATGCGGAACAAAAACTTTTATAACTGGCGCTATCGCATACTATAACCCGGATCTGCCATTAACGCTAAACTAACAAACTACAAAGAGGGCAGAAAGGTTATACCGAACGATCCGAGTCCTTCATTCTTTAACCATAATCCTACGCTCCTATTGCGGCTGCTCCGATCTCGTCGATCTCCGATCTCCTCGTCCAGGTGGCACCACGTCAGCGGATCTTTAAATGGTCTCCCGCCTCTGACCCGAGGCAACTCGGTCATCAAGTTTTCTAAAAGAGATGACCAAGATTGATATAGAGAATGAGTAGAACACTTTGTCTCATTTCGTCCAAAGCCATGGACGAACGGTTAATGAAGTTGCCATTTGGAATGATATGAAATGAGAAATGAGCTATCAAATTTCCATACACCAAATCACATAAACTTTTTAATCAACAACCATTTATATCTCTCTCCAAGAATGGGTCAGCCACATATATAGAAGGAGGGAGGTGAGTGTAGGAGCAAGTGGTGACCATTAGATAAGCTTCTCACAAAAGATCAAGAAGAAATATCTTAGCAAGAACAAGAAACATTAATGCAAAAGAATGAATCACATAATACACATCATCAACTCATTAAAGCAAACAATGAGTCACTAACCTAGTCACCTCTTCTAGAACCTTCCACACTCATGACTCACCTCATGAATCACCCAATGATGAAAAGATAAATCCGTATTTAACCGAATGTTAAATACGGGTGATAGAAAACTGGAAACTGGCAACTTCCAAAAGTGATCCCGAAACGAATTTCAGGATAACCCCGTAACAGTATAAACATACCCGCATTTGTATTACGACCGAATACAAATGCAACTGAGACAAAGACATTATATCTACACATTATAATACTCAGATCCGGCTTAAACCAAAGCCTACCAGTATTATCTGCCTGAAATATGACACGTGCGTAAACGCACATGCATTTTCCGAACCCTGCCATAAAACCATACAGCCTCTACAACGTTTCGCCCGAACTTGGGAAACTATCTTTAGGGGACTCTAATGACTCGTCAGTACCCTGGCAGTGGGTTTAACCACAAGCCGTCAGCGGCACTAGCTGTGCGTAACGGCTGCCCATGTACTGACCTTAAGGGAATCCGATGAGCGAACTCATCCCGAAACCCTACTGAGCCTAACAGTAACAATGTATATACAGTCCGGTCCGTTCGTCTATGAGTATCGCATATCGGGCCTAGGGGGCTGGTAACGTCAGACCCCCAATAGCGGTATAAGTCGTGTCGGAGACAAGCCCTGAACACCCTGAGAAACTACCGGAGTACCTACTAGTAATTCTCACCTGCCTTGGACAAGGACTTGGTGTAATGGCTTTCCTAGACACAGCGCGATCTCCACCCCCAATACCGGGAGAGACGAATCCCCTGCCGATCCGCTCACGTGCCTCTATGTGGCTCGGGACTGTACCCAAAAACTACCTGTTTGCATGACTACTTTGAGCCGGATAGGGTAGAAATCAAAGCACGGTGGGAACTCACACGAGACAAATGACGACCTCAGGTCGATGAACTAACCTGTACACATGTCACCAGGGAACTGCTATCTGACGATATGTATAATACCAACTAGCAGGTTCCCGGCGAGTCCTGTCCGGTGTACTCATAACCCAATGAGCACCTGTATACATCTTAGGTGATCCAACTGACACCAGCGGCTTGTGAGACCGGCCACCGCCCCTCGTCGGGGTCTCGACTGTATACACTAGTGTACTCCGGAGTATCGATGCCCTGTCTCGAAACTCCCACGACTAGGGACCTATTAAGGATGTGCTTATGGACTACCCAACTCTTACGTATATGATCGCCCTCATACTGTTGGTAGTCAAGAAAGATCCTAAGGGCTCTATCAACGTGTAACATGTAATCAGTCACCTGAACATGTACACGACTGATAAAGGCAAACCAGATAGCATACTATCATCTCGAGTAAGACTGTCCGACCGGTATAGGTCCTCCTCAATCATTGCAATCACGTACCTGCGATCCAATAATTGACTTTGAGGGCTCTATATCCAACAATCTCCCACTTGCACTTAAGGTTAATTATTGCGATGTCGCATACTCACAGCCCGTGTGATACCGAACATCCAACTCCTCTACTAATCAGTTTCATAAAGCCCGTTTGTAAAACTCTTGTGTTCAAGAAATAGCCTCAATGAGTGGATCCGCCCTGATGTTTCTCTCTATGTCTCTCTTAATCTCAAGTTCGCGGAGAAAGCCATCTCCCGAATTAAGTAATACCTGTCTTAGAATATGTCTGGATATCTGAAGGGACCTATTTCATAAATGAACTCCAAATCCAAACTTCTTAGACTGTATCGTCAACTGAACCTAATCAGTATCCTGCTGTCTCGACCCAAATTTTGGCCCGTGACCGGCCCTTAACCACAAAACGTCTACAGGCGTAACGCGGCTAAGTAAGCCGAAACCCAGAAGTCAAACCAATAAAAGTATAGAGTGTTTTAAGCTTTAAATAGAAGCATTAACTAAAAATGTTAAGAATTCTTAAGTGAACAATCACCAAGATAACAATATACGACGCCGTAGCGAAGAGAATGAGCAATAAGTGGAAATCATCACAGATAGAATAACTGCATAAGTAAAGTCGGCTCACAACGAGCTCGACACCAGAATACAAAATAATATACATCGTCCTCACAACTGGTCTCTAAGTCAATACATAAGTGGTAGATGGAGAGTACTAGATACAATAATATACATAACTGAATGATAAACAGATACCGCACAAAACCCTACCTATCAGCAAAAGGGGCTAGTATGCCAACTACAGTGGTATCTGTGTCGAAAGATGCAAGAACGCAACCTGCCGCTACTACTCCGAAGGGCAACCTGCAAACTCTGTGGCACAACGGGGGTGAGTTGCCAACTCGTGAATAGAAGATAACATATAAAGGTAATCGCGAGTATGCACGTGCTGCGATACTCTAACCTATGCCAACAAATAACATCTATATGATGAACTGGATGCTCAAATCATGCAATAAGTGTGATCTAATAACATCTCCATGTGATGAGCAAGAAATGTGATAAGCAGGTATAGCAATGCAATCTAACAACCCTATGTAGAATGAACAAGGTATGCAATGATCGTGCAAGCATGTGTAATATATCAGGTACAATAGATACAGGATGAGATATCAATTACTACATACTGAGCATAGGAAATATAACATCTACACGTAATGTCATCATGGAAAGTATAATCGGTACCCATCAATGCACCCAAATCCCAATACTACTCAGGCGTCGTCATCCTCCTAGGTCCTCAAATCCTGTAAATCTCATATAATCGTGAGTGCCTAACATCGGCACCCAAAATATCAAGAAATACTCGTGCCAAGCATCGACACGCAAATCCTCCATTATAGGGCATTCGTCAGTCCGGATCAGCCCAGGGGCTCTGTCTGCGGTATCGGCCTTCGGCCCCGGCAGTACGAGTCGTCCCGTTTCCATCAATCGACTCTGATCAGTATCCTCCGGATAACCGCCAGGTCAAACCAATCACCGGTAGGTAGTAGTCCCTCTGACAGGCTCACCGTCTACTACATAGTGAAACCGTTCTCGCCTCGGGGTACCATACCAGGTCCGCCATGTACCCGTAATCGGCCTCATCCAACTCCTCGATTCGGGTTCACATATATCACTCTAGTACCGAGAAAACACATGGTGGACGCACCGAAATATCATATCAAGGGAAACTGGGTTTTTAAATAATTAACTATTCTCTTTTGAAATATCCACGGTTCCCCAAATCCAGAATTTCATGGAAACAATATATCTCAATGCGTAAATCTAAGCAAGTATGAAGATATCAATATATGTGTGCACTGATATGAGTATACAGTGTGCATGTGCACAGGTATGAAGATATCAATATATGTGTTCACTGGTATGAGTATACAGTGTGCATGTGCGCAGGTATGAAGATATCAATATATGTGTGCACTGGTATGAGTATACAGTGTGCATGTGCGCAGGTATGAAGATATCAATATATGTGTGCACTGGTATGAATATACAGTGTGCATGTGCGTAGGTATGAATATAACATATGCTGTTATGAGGCAAATCATGACAACTTCAATAAAGCGGAATCAGTATGATATATGATTTATAGCAATTCTACAATGTGAGTGTCATGGCAATCACTAACGGTGTGAGTGTAGCATATCAATCGTGCTCTTGCAACTTGAACCGTTAGTGACGGTGCAGTGTCCTCTGCTATCATTTCTACATGCAACAATAAGGTATGCTACTACAGTCCATATGAACGTCTACAATCTAATATCCTAACACGCCCTGACGCTTAACGCCATACGGGCAATTTCCCCGTAGATGTTAAATCTACTCACATGGTCGTGCGCTATTCGTAGCCGACCACCCGCTTCCCTTTCTTAGCTTCGTCCGACATACCCGCCTGCGAACCTGGAGTTTACACAAGAATCCATATATAAGCAAATATCTCGCAAAACGCGATATCTAAGCCAAACGATACGCTCGCGTCGCGAACTAAACGCGCGTGTGTACGATACGCTAAAACGTGAGTACGCGTCTAAAACTAACCCAACACGTCGCGACGCGCTGGATCACAGAACCCACTCACGTATCGCGCGTATCGCGCGAACCAAACGTACTAGAAATACGATATAACGTCCCAGATTCTACCCAGGATAACAACTTACAAAATTATACATACCACTGGCCTAGAAATAACAGCAGACTGCTACCCATGCAAACTACACCCACAAAATCCTACATCTGGCCGCAAATTGCGGCCAGAAAGATTAAATCGGCGGCCTGGGTAGGGGGTTAGGGGTTCGTGCTCAGGTGGTGTGGTCAGGATATATCTAGTGTGCTTCAGTTTCCTCAATTTTAACCAGAACTACTCGGGCCTATAGCAGATCACTGAAAGGTGAAATTTCACTTAAAAACACTAAATTTTGCACAATTAGAAACCCTATGGTATTTTGGTGTAATCTAGGGTTATGCTAGGTTTAAGTGGTCCTAATAACGCTTAATTAGGCTAGGTTAACCCATACTAACAACACTTAACCAAAGTTCACACTAATTCACCATTATGAGCACAAAATCTCACTTTTACACAAACCGAAGCTAAACTACACATGCGTTAAGCAAACAAGAAGTTGGGCTCAGATTCTATACCTTACAAGACCTTAGGTGCAAGGAGAAAGGAGAAGAAGAAGAAGAAGTGAGCTGCTGTTGCTACTGCTGCCTGCTAAATATGCTGCTGATGCTGTAGCAGCTGCTGATGCTGATGATGTGGCTCTGGCTGCTGCTGATACTGATGCTGTGGTTGTGGCTGCTGCTGATGCTGATGCTTCTAATGTTGTTGGGTATGCTGCTGCTGCTCACAGCTGAGTGTGTGTGTGAGAGAGAGAGTATGAGTGGGTGAGAGAATGAGAGGAGTGAGAAGTAATTGAGAGGCAAAGAAATTATGGCATCAAGTGTCAACCCTCTCTCTCTCTCTCTCTTCATTAAAGGAAGTCATGGGCAAAGCCATGATGCCCCATCATGCACTCTCTCTCTCTCTCTCTCTCTCTCTCTCTCTCTCCCACCAAGTCAACACCCAAAAGAAAATTCTAATAAATTTCTATTTTCCAAAAAAACCACTTAACTTAAAACCTCATAACTTAATTAAAAATGGTCTAACCCACCATGGTTGCTAACCATGGCCTAACCTCATCTTTAACCCTAGTTTACATGCACAAGTGTTTATATGCTTAGAAAAATTCTAACAAAATACTCATTAATTAGGATAAAATATTTGAAACTTAATTTGGTAAACTTTTTACTAAAAACTATCTATTAAAATACAATTAATCCCTAAACACAACCTAAGGTGTGACAATCTTCCCCCCTTAAAGAAAATTCGTCCCCGAATTTTAAAATACAGAGCTACGCATACCTTCAGAGAGATGAGGGAATTTCTTCCGCATCTCGCCTTCGGCCTCCCAAGTGATTTCTTCAACATTTGTAATGCACTAACATACCTTCACTGATGGCAAGACCTTCGATCGTAGTTTCCTTCACCTGCTGGTCCAAAATTACGACTGGCTGTTTGGTGAACGAAGGATCACGCACGAACCAGATGGTCTGGCGCTGAATCCAATGAGAAAGGTCATGAAGGTAATTGTAAAGTATCGACATAGGGAATACGAGGTGAATACTCAATAATCTGGGTGGAAGTGCCAAACTAAAGGCAACGAACCAACTCGCCTTAAGGATCCTAAAAAGTCTTACTATCCTGGAAAGCTTCCCAAAACTCAACATGTCATTTATCGGAAATTTCCGAAGTTTCTAGACTAGCTAAGGTCCAGTGATCCTACAAATGGAGTCAGAAAAACAGGCTGGTGATTGACACGACTTAACCTCTAAACCTAAAGGTTACCAATTAGAGTGTCTCCTGATAACTTCTATCAAAGGAGAACCCTATCGCTGGCAAACGACGATCCCTAACTGCCGACAACAATATCTACGTACACACAATTTAACAAGAACAACTGAGCAAACTGAGTATCACCGGATGACAAGCATCCGAATGGAGTCACATCTTGACTAAACCTGGGTGGACACAAGAACAAATTTCGGGGGGGTCTGCTTCGTTCCCTCTTCGGAACGGTTAAAGGTTGCAACTCTCCAGCCGGCCTCAGTTGCTCAACCCTAGCACACCACAAGACAGACACCTTGAAACGAATCCCAAGACTTCTCTTTCTGTCCCTGACCATCCGTAACTATCTCATAAGTCACGTCAACAGTTGGTGGGGCTTGAATGAGTACAGAGAGTTGACCGATATGCCTGCCCTAGGATTCCACGTCTCTACCACATAATATCAGGTATACCAGCGGCTCCCTAGCCTAGAACACCTTTGTCACAAGTCCAGGATTCCAAATCATTACCCAGCCGAATAGGCTCAAGTATCTCTGACGAACGAGCGTCGGCGGCAGTGTCTCGCGAAAGCGATTAAAGAAGAGTGGTCGGGCGCGGACATGAGCAAGCTGTCTCCTCAGTAGAGACGAACTTAAGCTGTACTCAACGATCGCACAAGAACTGTGAATCTGTGGAGGACTATCACAACAACCAAAATCCGCTGCAGGAAAATGTACATTTAACCCTGGTGGTCCGTGAAAATCTAACACGACTCTCAAACAAATAGTGTCTCTAAATCTCCAACGCAAAACCACCTCGGCCATCTCCAGATCATGAGTGGGATATCCTTCTCGTACTTCATCCAAATGTAAGGAAGCAAAAGCGATAACTCCATTGTGGCACCTTAGTACACACTCGAGTACTACTCACGAAACATCACAGTTAAACCACAAAGTCGCCCGAACCAAAAAGCAAAGAAGGAGCCGATGCAGTTGTTAACCGAGTCTTCAACTGCGGAAACTCCGTACCCAAGCCTCAGTCCAAAGAAAAGAAACCTCCATTCCAGTCAATTAGTCAACGGTGCAGCATTACACTAGCAATCCTGCAAGAAACGGTGGTAAGAACCTGCTAAGCTAAAAAATCTGTGAACCTCCGTCCTGCTCATAAGTCTGGGCCCAAGCTGTACGGCCATGATCTTCCTCGAAACCATACCAATTCGTCTCCGTAACTACAAGACCTAGGAGTCAACACAACGATCTTGAAGGGACACTCCGAGAATCTAGCCAAGTTTGTCATAATAACACAACAATAACTGGTCAAGGAATGGCCCGAAGAAAACCAGTTCATCACACCTACGAATGTTGCTAGGGCATTGGTGAGTCCAGTGACACACCCAAAACACACAAAGCCCGTAGCACGCACAAGGCAGTCTTCGGAATGTCATCACTTCGAACCCACAACAATGATGACCTGATCCCAAACAAACTTAGGCAAAGTCTCGTACTCTGACGCTAATCGAAGAAATCGCCAATGCGAGGTACAGGATACCTATCCGCACCGTAAGCCGGTTCAATTGAAGATCTACCAAAACACAACCTCAATCTGTCGTCTTCTCCTTGACGGAAAGAAATAGGAGCTTCCTAACGCGAAACACTCAGACGCACAAAACTCCCCCAACAAACAACTCTACAGCAGGTCCTTAAGCTCCATCAGCTTCGCCGGCTCATCTGGAACAACGTCGGAAAACTCTCGCACCAAAGAAAAACGGCCCAACAAACCAACTATGGCTACGGTATCACGAATAAACGCCAAGAATCCACGACATCTCCTCAAAAGCCGACTAGCGAAAAAAGCTAAATTCGAGCTGTGAGAGGCGGCACGACTATCCACCTGCACAACAAGAACTGACTTGCCGGGGAAAACAAAACCTAATTGTTTCCTCACGGTAGTCCACAACGCCTAGCACGTAGCTAACCAGTCCGTGCCCAGGAGAATGCCAAGTCCAACATCTCTAGAAGGATCAAAATGACAGATAAATCTTTATCTCCTATCCGATTGGCACACGACCGGATTACGTGTCGCGCAACAAAAGATCCGCTGACAGAAGTTAACACAACAAGCGGCTGATCTACCTAGCACGACTCTCGTCCTAAACTCGGCACGAAGTGTGGAAACATACGAGTGCAATAAAAGGATATACTGGAAGAGTACCTAAAAGCTCCGTGTTGGACGCCCTCGCGTCCCGATGAGTCGAAGTAAAAACTTGGGCCTGCCCTTCATCTGCGACTGATCGAACTCCTCCTCTACTAGCCTGACCCCTCTGCGCGAACCCTCCGCGTCCACGATGTCTCAGAATACGACCCTGATGTGGTGTGAAGGAACACTGCCTGATGAGGTGTTGAGGGCTTCCGCATCGTAAACACCTACGCGCTGACTGCTGTCATGTCTGAGGATGAGAGCGAAACGACTGTCCTCGTCCTAAGCCTCTGCTCTAAGCTGGTACACCAGTACGATTCTTCCACTGTTCTGGAACGCTCACAGTCTCTGGAAGACGTGTCTCGTAAACTGGGGCTGCCTCCACCGGTGCTATGTAGGGAACGGAATACTGCATGATGATCGCAAGGAACAACTGGGTAACAGGGGTGACAACCATCTGTCGTTGCGCTCGAACAACCTCCACCAATGAGCTCATCGTCTGGCACAAGCCATGCATCTCTGCCACTAGTCTGGCGATCTGATCTATCGTAGGAGAAACAATCTGTCCTGGTAAATCAGGGGTACTACTCGGATCAGTCCTCGTCTCAGATGAATCAACTCGAACCTCGGCTTTCACGACCGCTTTCTGCACCCTCGTAGTCCTTGGCGGCATAATGGCTGAAAAAAAGGTAGGATTCAATGAGGATACGAAAATCGAATCTCAAGAATGTATACAATCATAAGGGAATTTCAATCAATAAGTCCTAAGGTCGCTTAGGCGGAGTACCGTGTCGTGAGTATGCCGCGGAAGATACGCACGCTACGCCACTCTGCTGCAGCTACCTACTCCATCATACCAGGGTCATCCAACACCCCGAAGGTAAAACCTACGCTCTGATACCAACTTTGTCACGACCCAAAGTTTGGCCCGTTACCGGCCCTTAACCACGTAACGTCTACAGGCGTAACGCAGCTAAGTAAGCTGAAACCCAGATGTCAAACCAATAAAAGTATAGAGTGTTTTAAGCTTTAAATAGAAGCATTAACTAAAAATGTTAAGAATTCTTAAGTGAACAATCACCAAGATAACAATATACGACGCCGTAGCGAAGAGAATGAGCAACAAGTGGAAATCATTACAGATAGAATAACTGCATAAGTAAAGTCGGCTCACAACAAGCTCGACACCAGAATACAAAATAATATATATCGTCCTCACAACCGGTCTCTAAGTCAATACATAAGTGGTAGATGGAGAGTACTAGATACAATAATGTACATAACTGAAAGATAAACAGATACCGCACAAAACCCTACCTATCAGCAAAAGGGGCTAGTATGCTAACTGCAGTGGTATCTGTGTCAAAAGATACAAGAACGCAGCCTACCGCGACTACTCCGAAGGGCAACCTGCAAACACTGTGGCACAATGGGGGTGAGTTGCCAACTCGTGAATAGAAGATAACATATAAAGGTAATCGCGAGTATGCACGTGTTGCGATACTCTAACCTATGCCAACAGATAACATCTATATGATGAACTGGATGCTCAAATCATGCAATAAGTGCGATCTAATAACATCTCCATGTGATGAGCAAGATATGTGATAATCAGGTATAGCAATGCAATCTAACAACCCTATGTAGAATGAACAAGGTATGCAATGATCGTGCAAGCATGTGTATTATATCAGGTACAATAGATACAGGATGAGATATCAATTACAGCATACTGAGCATGGGAAATATAACATCTACACGGAATGTCATCGTGGAAAGTATAATCGGTACCCATCAATGCACCCAAATCACTATACTACTCAGGCGTCGTCATTCTCCTCGGTCCTCAAATCCTGTAAATCTCATATAATCGTGAGTGCCCAACATCGGAACCCAAAATTTCAAGAAATACTCGTGCCAAGCATCGACACGCAAATCCTCCAGTATAGGGCATCCGTCAGTCCGGATCAGCCTACGGGCTCTGTCTGCGGTATCGGCCCTCGGCCCTGGCAGTACGAGTCGTCCCGTATCCATCAATCGACTCTGGTCAGTATCCTCCGGATAACCGCCAGGTCCAACCAATCACCGGTAGGTAGTAGTCCCTCTGACAGGCTCACCGGCTACTACACAGCGAAACCGTTCTCACCCCGGGGTACCATACCGGGTCCACCATGTACCCGTAATCGGCCTCATCCAACTCCTCGATTCGGGTTCACATATATCACTCTAGTACCGAGAAAGCACATGGTGGACGCACTGAAATATCATATCAAGGGAAACCGGGTTTTCAAATAATTAACTATTCTCTTTTGAAATATCCACGGTTCCCCAAATCCAGAATTTCATGGAAACAACATATCTCAATACGTAAATCTAAGCAAGTATGAAGATATCAATATATGTGTGCACGGGTATAAGTATACAGTGTGTATGTGCGCAGGTATGAAGATATCAATATATGTGTGCACCGATATGAGTATATAGTGTGCATGTGCGCAGGTATGAAGATATCAATATATGTGTACACCGGTATGAGTATACAGTGTGCATGTGCGCAGGTATGAAGATATCAATATATGTGTGCACCGGTATGAGTATACAGTGTGCATGTGCGCAGGTATGAAGATATCAATATATGTGTGCACTGTTATGAGTATACAGTGTACATGTGCGCAGGTATGAAGATATCAATATATGTGTGCACTGGTATAAGTATACAGTGTGCATGTGCGCAGGTATGAAGATATCAATATATGTGTGCACTGGTATGAGTATACAGTGTGCATGTGCGCAGGTATGAATATAACATATGCTGTTATGCGGCAAATCATGACAAATTCAATAAAGAGGAATCAGTATGATATATGATTTATAGCAATCCTACAATGTGAGTGTCATGGCAATCACTAACGGTGTGAGTGTAGCATATAAATCGTGCTCGTGCAACTTGAACCGTTAGTGACAGTGCAGTGTCCTATGCTATCATTTCTACATGCAACAATAAGTTATGCTACTACAGTCTATATGAACATCTACAATCTAATATCCTAACACGCCTTGACGCTTAACACCATACGGGCGATTTCCCCGTAGATGTTAAATCTACGCACATGGTCGTGCACTACTCCTAGCCGACCACCCGCTTCCCTTTCTTAGCTTCGTCCGACGTACTCGCCTGCGAACCTGGAGTTTATACAAGAATCCATATAAAGCAAATATCTCGCAAAACGCGATATCTAAGCCAAACGATACGCTCGCGTCTTGAACTAAACGCACGTGTGTACGATACGCTAAAACATAAGTACGCGTCTAAAACTAACCCGACACGTCGCGACGTGCTGGATCACAGAACCCACTCGCGTATCGCACGTATCGCGCGAACCAAACGTACTAGAAATACGATATAACGTCCCAGATTCTACCCAGGCTAACAACTTACAAAATTATACATACCACTGGCCTAGAAATAACAGAAGACTCCTACCCATGAAAACTACACCCACAAACTCCCATATCTTGCCGCAAATTGCGGCCAGAAAGATTAAACCGGCGGCCTGGGTAGGGGGTTAGGGGTTCGTGCTCAGGTGGTGTGGTCAGGGTATATCTAGTGTGCTCCAGTTTCCTCAATTTTAACCTGAACTACTCGGGCCTATAGCAGATCACTAAAGGATGAAATTTCACTTAAAAACACTAAATTTTGCACAATTAGAAACCCTATGGTATTTTTGTGTAATCTAGGGTTATGCTAGGTTTAAGTGGTCCTAATAATGCTTAATTAGGCTAGGTTAACCCATACTAACAGCACTTAACCAAAGTTCACATTAATTCACCATTATGAGCACAAAATCTCACTTTTACACAAACCGAAGCTAAACTACACATGCGTTAAGCAAATAAGAAGTTGGGCTCAGATTCTATACCTTACAAGACCCTAGGTGCAAGAAGAAAGGAGGAGAAGAAGAAGAAGTGAGCTGCTGTTGCTACTGCTGCTTGCTACTGCTGCTGCTGATGCTGTAGCTGCTGCTGATGCTGGTGCTGTGGCTGCTGCTGATGCTTCTGATGTTGCTGGGGCTGCTGCTGCTGCTCAAAGCTTAGTGTGTGTGTGTATGTGAGAGTATGATTGAGTGCGAGAATGAGAGGAGTGAGAAGTAATTGAGAGGCAAAGAAATTATGGCATCAAGTGTCTACCCCCCCCCCCTCTCTCTTCTTTAAATGAAGGCATGGGCAAAGCCATGAGGCCCCATCATGCACTCTCTCTCTCTCTCTCCCCCCCCAAGTCAACACCCAAAACAAAATTCTAATAAATTTCTAATTTCCAAAAAAAACACTTAACTTAAAACCTCATAACTTAATTAAAAATTGTCTAACCCACCATGGTTGCTAACCATGGCCTAACCTCATCTTTAACCCTAGTCTACATGCACAAGTGTGTATATGCCTAGAAAAATTCTAACAAAATACTCATTAATTAGGATAAAATATTTGAAACTTAATTTGGTAAACTTTTTACTAAAAACTATCTATTAAAATACAATAACCCCTAAACACAACCTAAGGTGTGACACCTGCACCATGCCTCCCACAGTATCCTCTTGGACCACCCGTCCATAATACTGTCCCTCTTCGTCAGAGGGAAAACTATAACTCTGACAATCACTCTGTCATTCATGTCACCTTTGAAGCCTGGAATGATAACCGTCTCCCGAAGGAGGCTACCGTCATCAAATCCGTAGAACATTCACTTATGTTCTAAAACTGCTTCCTTATGTTTCTCCAGGATTGGATTAATACAAACTTATTGCATCTAGTGCAAAAACAACATTTGGTGTGGTACTTGACTTCTCATGATTGACTCAATTTCTTAAGCAAGTGATCTGCCAATCATGCACATCCCTCTCCCCTTTAGTCTATAAGACACCTTTAGAGAGGGTGACTCCATCACCTGCAGGTAAACCACCATGCCAGGAGTCATCTATTCTAAAAACCGTTAGAATACTGTCAAAGTACCCACATTGGGAAACTACCCAAATCTAGATCTAAAACCATAGATCCAGAAACCAGAATGTCTGATATTATATCCATATCCTGTCTGGAGAAACAACTGTGTGACGACCACAGTACAACCGATCGTAGTATAGGAATTTTACTTCTTACTCTGTGTATGTCATCCAAATACCAGGACATCACACCCTACTACCTTCTTAACAGATCCATCACCTATTCTGATGAAGTCAAACCTATGACTGTCACATCAAAATTAGATGATCTATCTCCGCTATAACTGCTCAAGTCTATAAATAGACATAAGAGACTTGCACACTATGCTTCCGCTGCTCCCACTGACCACAACAACCCTCTGGAAGAATAATATACACGTGCACTTCTAAAGCTAGTTTAGAACGACGCTATACTTAACCTCCTGCCGGGTCTCATAGCCTGGAACAACAGTAGTGTCAAGTCTGGGTAAACAAGAACCTCCCTGTCACTGTCCTTGAGGCTACCGGAGTACCTCTCGGGTGTCTGAGGTTACCCACCATTTCTGCGGAGTGGCTAATGGAATGTCAAACCTGATTGAATCTTTAGGTCCTATTAAATTTTCCGTAATCGTTTGCGGTTCTGGAATCACTTCCGGTTCTACCATACTCTCACTACTTTTTTCTGAAAAACTCCATTTTACTAAAACTGTGGCGAGTCAAGAACAATATCACTATTGATCTTCCAGATGGTAGAATATCAAACCTCGACATAGCCCAGGCCAACCCGCAAACTGCCATTACAGAAACGTGCCTTGAGTTATCCCGAGTCTGGTTTTAAGCATAAACCGGACAACTCTCCGTACCTTAACATCGTTAAGATATAAACCATTCTATATCCAATATAGAAACTTTGGCACTTATTGTTGGATATATATGCCCTAGAGGCCTTCATTGTATAGGATGCTAGGGATATGTATGTACATGACAGTCTTGCTTAATATGATAGTATGCTATTTGGTTTGTCTTTATCTTAACATATGATATATTTTGCATAGTATTCATATATATATATATACATGTTGATAAAGCCCATAGGGTTTTTGCCTGACTACCGGCGTTGTGATGGCAGTCATACTTGTGGGAGATGGATAGTCAATAGGCACATCCTTAGATGTCCCTGGTCGCAAAAGTATCGAGACTGGGCATCGATACTCCGGAGTAGACTAGTGTATACATATCTAGACCCTGAGGAGGGGCGATGGATTGGTCCCACAGCCATTGGTGGAGTGCACCTAAGATTGTATACAGATGCTCACTAGGTGTGAGTACACCGGATAGGACTCGCCGAGAAATGACTGGATGGAATTTATACCTAACGTCAGATAGCAGTTCTCAGGTGACATGTGTGCAGATAATCCGTTGACTTAAGGTCGTCATTTGCCTCGTGTGAGTTCCCACTGTGCTTTGATTACTACCCTACCACGGTTCAAAGGAGTTGTGCAAACAGGTTTTAGTTGGGCACAGTCCCGAGCAACGTGGACGCAGTGAGTGACTGTTAGGGATTCATCTCTCCCGGTATAGGGAGTTGATATCGCACGGTGATCGGTTGGTCACTATCATAAGTCCCTGGCCAGGGCTGATTGAGAATTACTGATAGACTGATCAGTAGATTCTCGGATGGTAATTGAGCCATGCCGATACGACTTGTATGGTTATTAGGGGTCTGAAGTTTACCACCTCCCTAGATCATACAAGCGATACTCTTAGATGAACAGACCGGACTGCACGGATATTGTCACGGACAGGCTCAGTAGGAGTTTGGATGGGTTTCCTCATCGGCCTTCTTATCGACATCTACCTGGGGACCGTTACGTACAACTAGTGTCGCTTGCGGTCTGTGGTTAAACCCACTGCCAGCGTAGTAGTCGTGTCTTTAGAGTCCCACACAGAGTTTTCCCTACTCCAGGCAAAACGATATAGAGGTCGTATGGTTTTAAGAAAAGGGTTCGGACGAATACGTGTTTAAACACACGTACGACATTCGGACAGTTTTTTCTAGACGACTTTGGTTTAAGCCAGATTCTAGTATTAGGTTATTGGATTTATACAGTCTAAAGTTTTTCCGTGTTTTCACGGATGGGAGGGGCGTTCTCGTAATTTCCGGGAAGCTTCTAGAAGCATGGTGACTTGAGGGGTTAAGGTGGCATTGTCATTAAATGATATTGTGACTCATAATGTGTGATTCATTATGTCATTAATGCATTATTAAATGCTTAATGACTCACATAGTGAATCACTCATAATACATTTATGTATCATGATGAATAATCTCTTTTTATTCATTTATTATTTATTCATTATGCTTCATATATCAAGTGAGAAACAATTTCATTTTCATTATTCTAGTTCACCTTCTCTCTCCTCAAGCTCACTCTTTCTTCAAGCTCTAATCCTACCACTCATGAGTTGAGAACAAGGATTAGAAAAGACTAAACATCCCATAACCTAACTCTATATGATCTAAGTTCCTTTAATTAGCAACTAGAGAAACTTAGTTACCTTAAGTTTTAAGGTGAAGCTTGGATTAGGGTTCTCGGGTAGATCGTCTATCACTTAGAGGAGGCTGAGGAGGACGAAGAGATCGTAAAGAAGAAGGACATGATTCATTAGGTATAATCTCTTTACATAGTATCTAAGAACTTCTATGGTAGTTATTAATTATCGTTTAGCAAAGATCTTCGGTTAGTCGATGTATGCTTCAAGAACAAGATCGTTTTTCATATTTCCGCCTCCCCGCAACTCGTGGGGTGTTGCACATCGACTTACAGTGGTATCAGAGCCTCACTAAACAATAATTAACTCACTTGCAAAGTCGTATGAATTTCGAACGCAAAACGTACCGGAAAAGATATCGTATTCACATAGTTTCTGTCGATTTTAAATTGAGGTTCAAAATTTTTTCAGGGACCTCCAGAATAACGTACAGGGAAACCTAAGAACACTGGAGAAATTTGGGTGCTTGAATCGGCCAACACACCGCGGAACCGCGGCCGATCCCACCGATCCGCCGCGGATCCGCGGCCGAGTTGAGCCCGATTCACCCCAAATCTCCCCAGTAACTCTTCTGTGAATATTTTGTCTTTTCTGGAATGTTTATTTTTTGCTCAGGTTCAGGTTTACAGAGAAGTTTTGGAGCAGAATCTAATGGGTTTGATCGATCGAAATTATACGATATTTGCTTGTTTGATTATGTCTGTGAACTGTATTATGTATTCGTAAACCTCCCCTAACTGCTAGTATGTCGGTTGGCAGGGGGTTGCACATATCTTTAATGTTTTAACTGTTTGTGATTATGAACTCTATTGGATTGTTGTGATGATTAGCCAGGGTTTTGTGATGGGTTATTGTATTAATTCATTCGATGTAATTGTAATACGTTGTAATATTATTTTGCGGGGCACATCCAGGTTGCGGTTGTAGCCACCGTTGTATTATTTCTTTTTACTATTTTTGCTCCTAGGATAGACCCAAGGTGGGGTGCACAAACTACCGGGTACTTCGAAGTGTTTAGTGGCCTACTCACGATGTTGAGGGAGACCGCTTCACTTCGGGTACTTAGCGGGTAGTTTGTCGTACCCGTAGGGGTCTGGGATGGGGTAATGGCTATTCATCACAACTGTGTAATCCGTCTTTTCTTACAGGCTCAAAAGAAACGCGGATTACTTGCATATCCAATAAAGTTTTATCTGTGATCTGGAATGCCTATTATTGCGTCTGACGAATGTATAATATCTATATATGATAGCTATTTAGACGTCACTTATGTTTTACACCCACACTAGCCCAGCCCCCGCTCTGCCGTTAGTTAAGTAACCTAACGGGTGATGACGGGACCCCATGGCGAATGCGGATGGCATAAGAGGACGTTGTATTTTCGTTGTTATCAGTAAGGATAGGTTAAAGATGGGACGCATTATTTTTAATGCAATGAAAAATAAAACCAAATCTGAATCGTTGGAACAATTTCAAAACCACTCGGTTTTCTTCAAAAACCAAATTTTAAATGCGGAGCTTAAACCACTCCTTTTAAAAAGGCTATCATGGTTCTTTCGATCATATCTTGTTCACTAAGTTAACGGTTTTTTGTCAAAAACCAGCCGTAACCCTCCGTCGTTTCAAATAGACAGCACATCGTATTCATGCTGTGCTTGTTGGTCTACGTCAAGGTATAGTGGATGGTAGCAGTGTGTTTGCTTATTTGTTTCATAGATAGATGCATTAGTATAGGACAGACGTACAGCCTTGTTGGCCTACGTCAAGGGCATGTACGATGTACCTAAATTAATCAGGACAACGACGAGTAGAACTTGACTTGCGTCTTATGATTTGTTGGCCTACGTCAAGGTCATAAGAGCTTGGGGTAAAAACTCACATCGGGAGTTTCAAACATAAAGGAAACTTGCAGATTTAGCATACCTTCTGGAGTGTGGTAACTAGAGTGGCTTCCATCTAGTACATCATGCAATGATAGTTGGATCCCGATCCCACTGATGAGTAGGATTACTCTCGGGAAACTTTCTCACTTAACAATCAATGCTATAGACCAAGTAGGTGTCCAGAAAGGTGTTAGAGGGGTTACGCCTCCAGGGAAAAGAGGTTATTTAATTAAGGAACTTCGCGAAAGCGTTGGAAAACCTCCCTCGAAGTACCAACACCGACATGGCTGAAAGGTTAAGCAAGTATTGTGACGTGTGATTAAATCCTGACTAGTTCTTCTTTTAGGTTTTGAAGAAGGATTTGAGGGAACAGTGGGAGCCATCCTGTTTAGATAAACTAATAACCAATCTAAACTTGCAAGAAGCATATGCTGAGTATTTTCTTTTCTCTCTCTCTAGCAGCTACCATGACAGGACTAAAACTATTACTTGAAAAAAATATACTGACCGGGCAGAACTATAAAGATTGGCTAAGGAACGTCAACATTGCACTGACTTATGACAAAGTAACATATGTTACCACTGCTGTTCCTCCCCTTATCCCAGGGCCAGATTCCTTAGTTGTGGACAAGGAAGTTCGCAAAACCTGGGATTTAGACTGTGAGCGAGCTAAGTGTATCGTGCTGGCGTCCATGAACAATGAACTCCAGAAACAGCACGAGAGTATGGATATTATATCCATCTTTCTCCATGTCAAGGAATTATATAGAGAGCACTCCCGCATCGCGAGGTACGAGACCTCAAGGAAACTCTTACAGATGAGGTTAGCTCCAGGATCGCCTGTAGGAGAGCACGTCCTCAAAATGATCAGCCTCATTGAGGAACTCGCTAACCTGGGATGCGTGCTAGATAATGATTTGTATATCGACTTGATTTTGCAGTCCCTTCCCCACACCTTCTCTCAGTTCGTGCTTAGCTTCAACATGCACGAAATGGAAGCTGATCTTCTAAAGCTCCTCAACATGTTGAGGGTAGCAGAGACCTCCTTGAAAAAGGAGAAGACCCCCGTTCTGTATGTTTGCAAATCATCCTCTTCTAAATCTAAAGCGAAAGCTAAAGGGAAAAAGAAGATGAAAGCCACCAAACCGAAGGGTGGGGTCAAGAAGGTGAAGGGAACGAACAAAGCAGGAAGGGTGAAAGCGGATATAAACGAATGCTTTTATTGTCACAAGCAAGGGCACTGGAAGAAGGACTGTATAGCCTTCAAAGCCAAGGACAAGAAGCAAGCTGTTGCTTCTGCTTCAGGTGTGTTCGTAATCGAAAATTGTCTTTCAGTAAACTCTACATCATGGGTACTTGATATCGGTTCTGGTTCTCACATCTGTAATTCATTGCAGGATCTGAGAAATAGTAGACTATTGGGGACAGGTGATATGACTCTCCGGATGGGCAATGGAATGCATGTAGATGCTATTGCAATAGGGGAATATCACCTGGGGTTGACTATTGGGCACATTTTGGTGTTGTACAGCTGTTTTTGTATTCCCAGTATGTTGTGTAATATTATATCAGTATCTTTGTTATCTAATGAAGGATATAATTTTGCGTTTGAATGAAATGTCATGAACATTCTCCTAAATCAAGAACTGATTGGGTATGGCACACTGGAAAACGGCATATACATACTTAATCAACCTCGAATTTTCAATATTCAAAACACACTTAAAAGAAAGGCTCCAGATTCAAATCAAGCCTTCCTATGGCATTGTAGACTTGGTCATATAAACGAAACAAGGTTGACTAAGTTACATAAAGATGAATATCTAGATCCGTTTGAATATTCATCATATGCAACTTGTCAATCATGTATCAAAGGAAAAATGAACAAATCTCCGTTCCCCGGACACGGAGCAAGAGCCACAGAACTCTTGGGACTTATACACAGTGATGTATGTGGTCCAATGTCTACACATGCGAGAAGCAGTCACTCCTACTTCATCACTTTTACTGATGACTTCTCTAGGTATGGACATGTGTTCTTAATGAAACATAAATCTGAGGCCTTTAAGAAGTTTAAAGAGTATAAAAATGAAGTAGAGAAACAAACTGGTTTAAGCATCAAGACACTTCGATCTGATCGAGGTGGAGAATACTTAAGTACCAGTTTCCTTGAATGCTTAAAAGAGAATGGAATTCTCTCTCAGCTTACTCCGCCTTATACATCTCAGCATAATGGTGTATCAGAAAGGAAGAATCGCACGCTATTAGATTTGGTGCTTTCAATGATGAGTAGTGCTGAGTTGCCACTTTCCTTCTGGGGATTTGCTCTAGAATCAGCAGCATACTTATTGAATAGAGTTCCAACTAAGTCTGTGCCTACCACTCCATATGAAATGTGGAGCGGGAAGAGACCATATCTCAATTATATCAAGATATGGGGGTGTCCGGCATATGTTAAAAAGCATAGTCCGGACAAGCTCGAGACACGATCGGTTTTATTCAAGTTTGTAGGATACCCCAAACATTCAAGAGGGTACATGGTCTACCACACTGAAGAACAAAAGGTTTTTGTCGCTCGCCACATTGTCTTCTTAGAAAGCGAATTTCTTGCAAAAGAAATTAGTGGGAGCGCGGTAGAGCTGGAAGAAATTCCAGAACCTCAAACTACTACCGAGGACTTAGTAGAACCTCAGATTTCAATAGAACATAACGAACCAACGCCACTCCGCAGATATAGTAGGCTTTCTCATCCTCCTGAGAGATACTATGGTTTTCTTCTAGATGGGGATCGATAGGATTGCATCATCGATGATGATGAGCCTACTAGTTTTCAGCAGGCTATCACAAGTATTGACTCAGTGAAGTGGCTGGATGCTATGATATAAGAAATGGAATCTATGTACACCAATAATGTATGGACTTTAGAAGTTGCTCCTCCTGGGATGAAACCAGTTGGATGCAAATGGATCTTCAAAAAGAAGATTGGTGCACTTGGACAAGTGGAAACCTACAAAGCTAAACTCGTTGCAAAAGGTTTTCGTCAATGACCAGGATTGGACTATGATGAAACCTTTTCACCTGTAGCTATGCTTAAATCCATTCGGATCCTGCTTGCCATTGCTGCCTTCCATGACTATGAAATCTGGCAGATGGATGTAAAAACAACTTTTCTAAATGGACATTTAGAAGAGAGTGTTTACATGGATCAACCAGAATGTTTCTTAGACAGTGGGAGCAGCGGAAGAGTGTGCAGGTTGCTTAAATCCATCTATGGATTAAAGCAAGTATCGCGAAGTTGGAACATCTGCTTTGATGAGACGGTCAAAGAATTTGACTTTATCAAAAATGTAGATGAACCATGTATTTATAGGAAGATTGTAGAAGGAGCAGTAGTATTCCTCGTTTTGTACGTCGACGACATACTACTGATAGGGAATGATGTCCCTATGCTACAATCAGTAAAGCTCTTCTTGTCACAGAAATTCTCCATGAAAGAATTGGGTGATGCAACCTACATTTTGGGCCTTATGATCTATCGTGATAGATCTAATAGAATGTTGCAACCTACATTTAGTATGGAAGATTCCAAGCGCGGTAATATGCCCTCTTGTCACGGGATCACCCTCTCAAAAGAGATGTCTCCAAAGACTGATGAAGAGAGGGCTCGCATGGGCATTATACACTACGCTTCGACAGTAGGATCTATAATGTATGCGATGTTATGTACAAGACCAGATGTAGCTTACGCACTTGGTGTGGTAAGCAGGTATCATTCTGACCCAGGTGAGAAGCATTGGATAGCGGTAAAGAACATTCTCAAGTACTTGAGAAGGACTAAGGAGATGTTCTTGATTTACGGTAATGGGGACCTCCAGGTTGAGGCTTTTACCGACTCCGGATTCCAAAGTGACAAAGATGATTCTAAATCCATTTCGGGTTTTGTGTTTACCCTCAATGGAGGGGCGGTATATTGGAAGAGTTCCAAACAGGATATCGTCGCAGACTCAACTATGTAGGCTGAGTATATAGCTGCTAGTGAAGCCGCAAAAGAAGCTGTCTGGATGAGGAAGTTCATCGCTGAACTTCAAGTGGTTCCGTCCATTTCCAATCCAATACCTTTGTATTGTGATAACAATGGGGCTGTAGCATTAGCAAAGGAACCGAGGTCCCATCAGAAATCCAGGCATATCTTAAGGCGGTTTCACCTGATCAGGGAGATCGTGGATCGTCGGGAGATCGAGGTACGGAGAGTGGACACAAAAGACAACACGGCAGATCCATTCACCAAGGAAATCCCTCAAGTTTAGTTCAAGAGGCTGTATGAGATGTTGGGCATGCGGTACGCCAGCAACAGGATCTAGTGCAGATAGTGGGTACTCATTGGGCCAATTATAGGCCTTAGTGCAAGTGGGAGATTGTTGGATATATATGCCTTAGAGGCTTTCATTGTATAGGATGCTAGGGATATGTATATACATGACAGTCTGGCTTAATATGATAGTATGCTATTTGGTTTGTCTTTATCTTAACATATGATATATTTTTCGTAGTATTCATATATATATACATGTTGATAAAGCCCGTAGGGTGTTTGCCTGACTACCGGCGTTGTGATGGCAGTCATACTTGTGGGAGCTGGATAGTCAATAGGCACATCCTTAGATGTCCCTGGTCGCAAAAGTATCGAGACTGGGCATCGATACTCCGGAGTAGACTAGTGTATACATATCTAGACCCTGAGGAGGGGCGATGGATTGGTCCCACAGCCATTGGTGGAGTGCACCTAAGATTGTATACAGATGATCACTGGGTGTGAGTACACCAGACAGGACTCGCCGAGAAATGACTGGATGGTATTTATACCTAACGTCAGATAGCAGTTCTCAGGTGACATGTGTGCAGATAGTCTGTTGACTTAAGGTCGTCATTTGTCTCGTGTGAGTTCCCACTGTGCTTTGATTACTACCCTACCACGGTTCAAAGGAGTCGTGCAAACAGGTTTTAGTTGGGCACAGTCCCGAGCCACGTGGAGGCAGTGAGTGATTGTTAGGGATTCGTCTCTCCCGGTATAGGGAGTTGATATCGCACGGTGATCGGTTGGTCATTACCTAAGTCCCTGGCCAGGGCTGATTGAAAATTACTGATAGACTGATCAGTAGATTCTCGGATGGTAATTGAGCCATGCCGACACGACTTGTACGGTTATTAGGGGTCTAACGTTTACCACCTCCCTAGACCATAAATGCGATACTCTTAGACGAACAGACCAGACTGCACGGATATTGTCACGGACAGGCTCAGTAAGAGTTCGGATGGGTTTCCTCATCGGCCTTCTTATCGACATCTACCTGGGGACCGTTATGTACAGCTAGTGCCGCTTGCGGTCTGTGGTTAAACCCACTGCCAGCGTAGTAGTCGAGTGTTTAGAGTCCCACACAGAGTTTTCCCAACTCCAGGCAAAACGATATAGAGGTCGTACGGTTTTACGACAAGGTTTCGGACGAATACGTATTTAAACGAACGTACGACATTCGGACAGTTTTTTCTAGACGGCTTTGGTTTAAGCAAGATTCTAGTATCAGGTTATTGGATTTATACAGTCTAAAGTTTTTCCGTGTTTTCACGGATGGGAGGGGCGTTCTCGTGATTTCCGGGAAGCTTCTAGAAGCATGGTGACTTGAGGGGTTAAGGTGGTGATTGTTGTGAAAAAGTGTTTGTAGTAATTAACCGCAATCAGAACGGTGTCGCATGTAGCTAGACTGAGGTGAGTACGGGTCGTCCTCAGGGAAACGTGGAACCTTTTACTCTTACTTTAGATGTGTTGAGAGAGAGGAGGAAATAAGAATTTTGAAGAATGGTTTCTAGATCTACATTAAGCAAGAATGCAAAAAAATAGATCTAGATTATTTTAGAGATTTAGATAATATAATAATAGGGCTTGTAGGGTTCGTTAGGAATTAGTAGTCATGGACGATTAATTAAAAGTTACCCTTTTTATCCATTAATAGATTTAAAACTAGAACGATAGTGATGCGTGTAGATTAGGGTTTCTGGAGGGAAAAGGAATCTCACTCTTAACCCTTATCTTGACACGGAACTCCGTTCAAATCTAGCCTTTACCAAAACAATCATTAATCTAATCTCTAATCGCGGTCGGAACTAGCAGAGAATTGCTAGCACGCCCGATTAGGATGTTAATGATTCTTTTGATAAAGTTCATAAACTTTATAGGACTTAAAAAGGGTTTAATTATTTTCATCGTCCATTAGCCTACCCTAATCCTACGAACCCTAACAAGCGGAGAATTACTCGCGCATGTTGGGAGAAGAAGATGAAAAGAAAGAGAGGGAAAACATAATGTAAAAAAAAACAATTAAATAAAATAACTACCTTTATTAATCAACTAATTCAAACTACACTTTTAATCCATAGAAAATGATTACAACTAGTTGCTTCTCGATCTTTCCTAAGGAGGTAATTGAACAGTCGATGATCAGCCTCGATGCGTGAGCGTCGGGAGCTTCGTGATCTCTTCGGCTTGATAGCTTTTCCAAGAGGCCTTCGGTGCCTTTTTATAGTGCAAAGCCAGAATATTATTGTTGAACACTTGCTAAAATTTAGCAATGATTTAACTCCCAAAATCTTTCCTTCTAACCCCCTTAAATTGAGGCGGATCCGCGGCCCAAGGGTGGGTTTGGCCGCGGATCCGCGCTCAAGGGTGGGGATCATTTGATGAGTTTTCTTGTGCTTTCATCTGGTGACATTTGGCAATCCTAGGCATCTTCAGAATCTGAAAATCTTTTCTCGGTTGCTTCCAGACTTGGTCTCCAAGTTTTGCTTCTTAATTTGGCAAGATTTCTTCAACAAATTGATTTGTTTGATAAATTCTGCATAACAACTTGGAAAATTCTGCATAATAATCTCAAATAATATTTAGTAGACTTAGTCCTACTAGGATTTGGTCAATAGATTTATTTGCATACATTTTCCTACCAAATTGATAATTAAAATATATTAACACATGGAAAATAATGTTTTTACACATAAACCCTCATATGTATAATATATTATAATAAAGTCCTTTTTTAATATGAAAATGGTAGGAAAAATGTAATACAAATGTGCAGTTTTATCAACTGAACAAATACCCCCAAACTTATCTTTGATCATCCCGAGAAAACTAGTTTATTCAATAGGAGAAAAAGAAAGGAGAAAACTAAGCACACTTTCGTAGGCAGACACGATTGCACTGAGCATGTGCAACAAGCCGTTAAACCTCTAGGTGTCCCTAGTAGGAGGAGTGTTGTCTCCTGAGGGTTTTCAGCGGATTACACCCACAAAATCCTATAACAAAAGAGAGATGGTGAAATTTACATATAAAGATAAGAACCATAAAAGAAATAATTTGAAAAGAAGAGTTTCCAACTATACCAGCTTTTCAGTTGTCATGAGCCCTATCTTAATAGTCATGAAAAAATGTTAGAAATCACATCATCCCTCAATAAAACATCGTATTTATTCTTCATTCCTACCTTTCATCCAAACATTGATCATATACCCCTACGTGTGTGAAATGGTCATCCCTACACTCAGAGAATTCAATTCAAGCTATCATACTCTTGTCCATCTACCTTAGTACTTTTTAATTTGATGAATACTAAGATTCGCTCACACATTTTCATGCGACCGTTAATACTTCTTGAGGTACTAACCAATCGATTACTCCTGTGCTTACTGATTAGGTGATAATATTTTCCTCGTCTTGCACCACCTAAGGCTTAGCAGTGACTCCCAGACCAGTTGGCCTTAGGGCACTAGGTGAAGAGGCACCCTCGCTATATTTTTTTATTTCTGCCTTGGCGATACAAAACCAGTGTTCATTTTTTTCTTTTCACCATTTTTATATTTTCTTCATTTTTTTCACTTCCTTCATACTTTGGCTTTTAGACAAGAGCATTTCAAGGTATCCTCTACTATCCCGAGTTTCAAGACGTGTGTAAGTGCATATAGTAGGGTATCAACATTCAAATGTTTGGCTTCCAGAATAGAAACTATTTTTCAGACTTATTTTTATCCTCAGATTAGTGACTTCCTTCATTTTACTAACCTTTGGGACAACAGCTCATAACTACTTATTACCAGTTCGTGTAAGAAAACTTCTAATTTTCATGGTTTTCTTAAATTATTCCTATCTTTTGGATGTAATTTTTCACTTTCTAATCTTTTGTTAAAAAAATAAAAATTTAATGCCCGGTGTCAAAGATAATTCAGTGAATACAAACCTCCCCCCCCCCAAACCTGTTTTCAGCAGTATCCTCACTGATGTAGCCTTTTGAGAACATGGACCTGTATACTAAGGGAGAGATACAAGGGGTAAAATAATAGTTAAATGAAAAATTCCCCCAAACTTATTCTTTGACACGCACAGATATTCAATCAAATCCATTTTTACTCACCTCCATTCTTAAAATGAGAAAAAAATATGGAGGTGAGGCGGAGGAAATTTAGTTTTGATAAAGCGGCTCCTGTAAAAACAGGAGCTCCTCCGCGGGGTCAGCAGAAAAAATACGGTTTTAATCTATGCCCATTTACTTTAAAAATCGAACCGTTTTTCAAATTTTCGACTTCAACCGCCCCGTGCGGGTGTACATACCGCACCACAAAAGGTCCTTTCCAACGAGATTTAAGCTTACCGGGATGAAGATGGAGACGGGAATCGTAAAGAATGACTTGTTGCCCCGATGTGAAGGTTTTTCTAAAATGATTTTTATCGTGGAACACTTTAGTCCTATTCTTTACTATCACCGCATTATCGTAAGCTTCATCGCGGAGTTCGCTTAGCTCATTCAATTGCAGCTTCCGATAGCTGCCTGCATGATCAAGATCAAAATTAAGCTCTTTAATAGCCCACATTGCTTTATGTTCAATCTCAACAGGGGGTGACATGCCTTCCCAAACACAAGGCGGTATGGAGACATACCAAGATCAGTCTTATAAGCGGTGCGGAATGCCCAAAGAGCATCCATCAATTTGGTTGACCAATCTTTACGGTTCTTAGAAACCGTCTTCTCCAATATCTGTTTGATCTGCCAATTTGAGATCTCAGCCTGCCTGCTTTTTTGGGGATGATAGGGTGTAGAAAGCTTGTGAGTAATTGAATATTTCCGCATCAAGGCCTCGAAAGACCTATTGCAGAAATGTGTCCCGTTGTCGCTAATGATAGCGCGAGAGTGTCCGAATCGCGAGAAGATGTTTTCTTTAAGGAACTTAAGGACAACTTTGTTGTCATTAGTGCGACACGGTATAGCTTCCACCCACTTCGAGACATAATCAACCGCTAACAAGATATATAGATTCCCAAAGGAGTTGGGAAAAGGGCCCATAAAATCAATACCCCAAACATCAAATATTTCCACAGCCAATATAGGTTGGAGCGGCATCTCGTTCCTTCGTGAAATCCGACCCAAATGCTGACATCGCGGACAAGTTTTGCAATGTTCAAATGCATCTTTAAATAATGTTGGCCAATAAAAGCCACATTGCAAAACTTTCTCCGCCGTTTTTCGAGGTCCAAAGTGACCGCCGCATGCCTGATCATGACAAAATGATAACACGCTCTTGAATTCATTGTTAGGGATACACCTGCGAATGATTTGATCGGAACAATACTTGAATAGATATGGTTCATCCCAGTAAAAATATTTTACTTGGGATAAAAATCGAAGTTTGTCTTGTTTCGACCAATCGCTAGGTATAAGTCCCGTCACAAGATAGTTCACGATATCCACGAACCAAGGTTCGTAAGATACATTCAAGAGCTGTTCGTCGGGAAATGAGTCATTTATCGGCACGGTCACAGTTGGCGAAGAAGTGATGCGTGAAAGATGGTCGGCTACTACGTTTTCACATCCACTCTTGTCTTTGATAACAAGATCAAATTCTTGTAACAATAGGATCCAACGTATTAGCCTGGCCTTTGCATCCTTTTTCGTTAAAAGATGTCGTAGGGCGGAGTGATCTGTGTAAACCACAATAGGCGAGCCAATCAAGTAGGGCCTGAACTTCTCTAATGCAAATACAACTGCCAAGAGTTTTTTCTTGGTAGTTGTGTAATTTATTTGTGCATCATTCAAGGTCCTACTTGCATAGTAAATTACATGTGGCATCTTATCAATATGTTGTCCCAAGACAGCACCAAAAGCAAAATCTGATGCGTCACACATAAGCTCGAACGGGTGCTTCCAATCCGGAGATGATAGAACGGGGGCTGTAGTGAGTGATTCTTTAAGTGATTCAAAAGCAGCCTCACAATCCGAATCGAAGTGAAAAGTAGTGTCCTTGGCCAATAGAAGGGTTAAGGGTCTAGCAATTTTGCTAAAGTCCTTAATAAATCTCCTATAAAATCCTGCATGACCAAGGAAGGATCGTATATCTTTGACGCAATTGGGACGAGGGAGGTTTTGAATGACATCTATTTTAGCTCTGTCAACCTCAATGCCTTTATGTGAAATTATATGTCCAAGTACAATACCTTCTTGGACCATAAAATGGCATTTTTCCCAATTCAAGGTCAAGTTCTTATCCTTACAGCGGGTAAGAACAGCGTCAAGATTACGAAGGCAGTCCTCAAAGGAGTCCCCAAAAATGGAGAAATCGTCCATAAAAATTTCTAGAAAATTTTCCACCATATCTGAAAATATCCCCATCATGCACCGCTGAAATGTAGCGGGAGCGTTACATAACCCAAAGGGCATGCGTCTATAAGCAAAAGTTCCGAAAGGACAAGTAAAAGTGGTTTTATCTTGATCCTTTTCGGCGATGGGGACCTGATTGTAGCCAGAGTATCCGTCCAAGAAACAGTAGTAATCGTGTCCCGCTAATCGTTCCAACATCTGGTCAATGAAAGGTGGAGGAAAGTGATCTTTCCTCGTCGCGGCATTGAGTTTCCTGTAATCAATACATACGCGCCACCCAGTTTGGGTGCGTGTTTGGATTAACTCATTTGCCTCATTAGTGATGACCGTGATGCCAGACTTTTTAGGGACCACATGAATTGGACTTACCCATTGGCTATCAGATATGGGGTAAATTATTCCACTATCAAGGCACTTGACGATTTCTTTCTTTACCGCCTCCTTCATAACGGGATTTAACCGTCTTTGTGGGTCTCGGGTTGGTTTGGCTTCATCCATCAGACATATGTGATGTTCAACAATTAAGGGACTAATCCCTTTGATGTCGGCCATTGTCCAACCAAATGCTTGCCGATTCGATCTCAACACTGCCAAAAGTGCATTCTCTTGCTCTATGGCTAGAGAAGCGGATATAATTACTGGCAAAGTCTCATTCTCTCCTAAATATGCATATTTAAGATGAGAAGGTAGCAGTTTGAGATCAAGAATTGGTGGAGAGACAATAGAAGGAGGGGTAACGGAATGATATTCGGACTCCTTAAGAGGTTCAAAACTTGCATAAGATATTGACTCGGAAAGTGCTGCTGACTTTTGCAACGAGTCAACGGGTTCAATCTCAAGGTTGGACTCATTGAACATATCCTCACTGTGAAGTGGTGCAAGATCAAACGATGTCTCATTAGTGTTGTCGAGAACATCAAAGCAAAGTTCCTCATCCATGCAGCTTTCGGGAGCTATCTCGTGGATGGAACAAATATCCAGCAAATGAGCAGAAGGTTCTGATGGCTGACTTCCTAGCTTGTAAATATTAAGCTCGATTGTCATTTTCCCGAAGGATAAGTTCATAGAACCGTTACGACAATTAATCACAGCGTTAGAAGTTGCTAGGAAGGGTCGACCAAGTATCACCGTGATTTGATTGCGTGGGTTTGCCACAGGTTGTGTATCTAAAACAATAAAGTCCACGGGAAATTTGAATTCCTCGACTTTAATTAACACATCCTCTAGTTCGCCCCGAGGTTTGGTGATAGATCGGTCTGCCATTTGGAGAGTACAATGGGCGGGTTTTAACTCTCCAATTCCTAACTGCTCGTATACTGAATAAGGAAGCAAGTTGACGCTAGCGCCTAGATCGAGTAAAGCACGATTATATTTTTACCCCCAATAGAAATAGATATTGTAGGACAGCCGGGGTCCTTACGTTTCTTTGGTATTTGTTGGGTAAAAGCTGTGCTAACATTACTCGTCATGAAAACCTTTTTAGGCACTTGAGTTTTTCTCTTCCTAGTGCACAAGTCTTTAAGGATTCTTGCATAAGATGGTACTTGTTGAATAGCATCTAGGAGAGGAATATTCACGCTAACTTGCTTAAACATTTCCACAATCTTCTCCATTTGCGGGTTAGGTCGGTTGGTCCTTAATCGGTTTGGAAATGGAGCTCGATCAATAAGTTTTGGGTCCAACGTTTGTGGAGAAGACTGTGGCGACGGATTCGATCCCAAAATTGGAGTGGACATCTACTTAGATAGATTTGGCGAAATGTTCGAGCCTTGGGAAAAACGGAGAATAGGCTCGGATGAAGGTGGGAGACTAGACGAATTAGGGGAAGAAGAAGAAGAAGGGGTATCAAATGTGTCACTATCATCAAATTGCTCACCCACTTGGTTATTTAGCACTCTCCCCGATCTCAACGTAGTAATGGCATTCACATTATGACTTTGTGAATGGCCAGGATTCGGTAGGGGTTGAGATGGAAGTTTCCCTTTCTCTCTCGCACTCATTGCGGCGTTTAACTGTGCGATTTGGTTTTCTATTGATTTAATACTCTCACCATGGGAGGAGGAGTTTTTCGTTAGGGTATCAATAGAAGACCTTATCTCAGCCGAATTTTGCATGGATTGTTTCATGAACATATCCAAAGTTTGTGCAAGCGAGTTGTCAGTACCGGCCACTTGTGGTGTAGAAATGTTGGCCGGATTTTGGAAATTTTGTGAATGAAAGGGGGGCTGATTCTGTGGTTGTGGTTGCTGTGGAGGAGGTCTTTGATAATTACTTTGTTGGTTTTGATTCCAAGCAAACTTAGGATGATTCCTCCATCCTTGATTATATATGGAAGAATAAGGATCATTTCTACGTCGCTGCTGAAAAGCAGAATTAGCTTGAAACGATGCATTCATAGGACATTCTTCCATTAAGTGTGAAGGATCCGAACAGCAACCACAGACAGTCTTAGGAAGCGTGACCTGATTTAGGGAGAATGTTGAGAACTTGTTTTCAATAGTATCGAGTTTCTTCTGTATCGCTGCCATTTCGGCTTTCACTGCGATAGAAATATCGAGCTGGTGAATACCTCCCTTAGTTGAAGGTGGTCTTAAGCTTTTCCACTGCAACGTGTGTTCAGCAAGGTCTTCCAGATATTTCCATGCTTCACCATCATCTTTAGACATGAAATTGCATTGACACATTGTTTCAAGCATCTGCTTTGTCGCTGGATTAATGCCCTCATATATAATCCGACATAAATCCCATCTTTGTATTCCGTGATGGGGGCATTGGACAAGCAGATCTTTGAAACGTTCAAAGCACTTCCAAAATGGTTCATTGGGAAGCTGGGTGAACTGGTTGATCTCGCTCCTAATATGTGCAGTCTTATGATTTGGGTAAAACTTCTTAAGAAATGCTACGACGAATTCATCCCAATTAGCGATAGAGTGTGCGGCAGTATTATAAAGCCATTTTTCTGCCAAGTCGCACAGTGTGAATGGGAGAAGACGTAAGCGCATAGCATCTAAGGTCAATTGTGAAGTATCCATCATTGCGCATACGTTTTCGAATTTGGTGATGAAAATGTACGCGTCTTCCGACTCAAGCCCGTGAAATTTGGGCAGTAGATTGATGTAGTGGGGTTTAATTTCGAAATTATCCCCGTTAGGTGGTGGAAGAGATAGACAAGTAGGAAGAGGACCACGGATAGGATAGCATCTCTCTTGGAGAGAAATGCGCTGTGGATTCTGCGCACCTTCGGGAGGTGGCAGCGTGGTATTATACTCTGATGGAGTGCCGTCTATCTCGGTTGTGGTGTGTGGTGGTGGAAAAGAAGATGAAGAAGTACCGACTTCGGTGTCGATAGCAGGAACGCGGACAAGACGGGCACTAGGATCCCGTGTCCAGCCGAGCATGCACTAAGCGGGTTTAGTGCAAGTGGCAGCGTGTGTGTGATTTAAAATTGGCTTGTTTTGAAAAAGTGGGACTCAAGACAAATCTCCCTAATATGCACAAGCAACCCTAGAACTAATGTTACCTAGGTCAGTCTCTAGACCGCTCCTAGACTTCCAAAGGACAAGCCGCAGGATAAATCCTCTACCGCCTTCGTACTACCCTTGTAGCCAGATAAGTGCCAGGTAAGTGGGAAGGAACCACGTCGTGGGCCTAATTAAAAACCACTAGCCTTTGTCACACTTGCCTAGGCACTACAAAAGTAATGCGGATAAACGATAGATTACCCACGACCTTCCTCTGTCCTTATTGAGCGCGACAGTCCTTAGAGTCTGGTCTAGATATTTTTTAAATTAATGAAGGGTTGATCTATATGCTCGGTTTGTGATTTGTGGGGCTTAGGAAGGGTGATGAAATCCCCACCTAATCTTGATTTGGTCCTTGCCCCTTAAAGATCCGTGCAAAACAAAACCAATCACAAAACTTTTGCAAAAAGATTTTTTTTAGCGGCGCAATTTTCGCAAAGAATCCTGCAGAAGATAGATTTTATTGGATTTGAGAGGGGAGAGAAGGAGTTGAGAATCTTACCAGAGAGTTCTGTAGCCCTAATCCCTCCAAGCAGCCGCGTTTCCGCCGCAGGAAGCACCTTAGTGCCGCGGTTCCGCCGCGAGGTGGATGGATCGCTTGCTGAAAAGTTTTCTGTGTCCCTCTGTGCTCCTCTGGATCTCGATGAATGGCTCTGTCTTCTGTTTTCCTCAATTCCGTAACTCCAGATCTCCTTGCAAAAATTCACGCATAAGTCGTTAAATATGCAATTTGCAGTTTTGTGTTAATAATGATATAAATCGTCTAAGAATTCAACACAAATAGTAAAAATAAAAAATTACGCGCGTATCCCCGACAACGGCGCCATTTGATTATTGTGAAAAAGTGTTTGTAGTAATTAACCGCAATCAGAACGGTGTCGCATGTAACTAGACCGAGGTGAGTACGGGTCGTCCTCAGGGAAACGTGGAACCTTTTACTCTTACTTTAGATGTGTTGAGTGAGAGGAGGAAATAATAATTTTGAAGAATGGTTTCTAGATCTACGTTAAGCAAGAATGCAAAAATATAGATCTAGATTATTTTAGAGATTTAGATAATATAATAATAGGGCTTGTAGGGTTCGTTAGGATTTAGTAGTCATGGACGATTAATTAAAAGTTACCCTTTTTATCCATTAATAGATTTAAAACTAGAACGACGGTGATGCGTGTAGATTAGGGTTTCTGGAGAGAAAAGGAATCCCACTCTTAACCCTTATCTTGACACGGAACTCCGTTCAAATCTAGCCTTTACCAAAACAATCATTAATCTAATCTCTAACCGCGGTCGGAACTAGCAAAGAATTGCTAGCGCGCCCGATTAGGATGTTAATGATTCTTTTGATAAAGTTCATAAACTTTATAGGACTTAAAAAGGGTTTAATTATTTTCATCGTCCATTAGCCTACCCTAATCCTACGAGTCCTAACAAGCGGAGAATTACTCGCGCATGTTGGGAGAAGAAGATGAAAAGAAAGAGAGGGAAAACATAATGTAAAAAAAAAAATTAAATAAAATAACTACCTTTATTAATCAACTTCTTCAAACTAAACTTTTAATCCATAGAAAATGATTACAACTAGTTGCTTCTCGATCTTTCCTAAGGAGGTAATTGAACAGTCGATGATCAGCCTGGATGCGTGAGCGTCGGGAGCTTCGTGATCTCTTCGGCTTGATAGCTTTTCCAAGAGGCCCTCGGTGCCTTTTTATAGTGCAAAGCCAGAATATTATTGTTGAAAACTTGCTAAAATTTAGCAATGATTTATCTCCCAAAATCTTTCCTTCTAACCCCCTTAAATTGCGGCGGATCCGCGGCCCAAGGGTGGGTTTGGCCGCGGATCCGCGCTCAAGGGTGGGGATCATTTGATGATTTTTCTTGTGCTTTCATCTGGTGACATTTGGCAATCCTAGGCATCTTCAGAATCTGAAAATCTTTTCTCGGTTGCTTCCAGACTTGGTCTCCAAGTTTTGCTTCTTAATTTGGCAAGATTTCTTCAACAAATTGATTTGTTTGATAAATTCTGCATAACAACTTGGAAAATTCTGCACAATAATCTCAAATAATATTTAGAAGACTTAGTCCTACTAGGATTTGGTCAATAGATTTATTTGCATACATTTTCCTACCAAATTGATAATTAAAATATATTAACACATGGAAAGTAATGTTTTTACCTATAAACCCTCATATATATAATATATTATAATAAAGTCCTTTTTTAATATGAAAATGGTAGGAAAAATGTAATACAAATGTGCAGTTTTATCAACTGAGCAGGTGGCATTGTCATTAAATGATATTGTGACTCATAATGTGTGAATCATTATGTCATTAATGCATTATTAAATGATTAATGACTCACATAGTGAATCACTCATAATACATTTATGTAGCATGATGAATAATCTCTTTTTATTCATTTATTGATTTATTCATTATGCTTCATATATCAAGTGAGAAACAATTTCATTTTCATTATTCTAGTTCACCTTCTCTCTCCTCAAGTTCACTCTTTCTTCAAGCTCTAATCCTACCACTCATGAGTTGAGAACAAGGATTAGAAACGACTAAACATCCCATAACCTAACTCTATATGATCTAAGTTCCTTTGATTAGCAACTAGAGAAACTTAGTTACCTCAAGTTTTGAGGTGAAGCTTGGATTAGGGTTCTCGGGTGGATCATCTATCACTTAGAGGAGGCCGAGGAGGACGAAGAGATCGTAAAGAAGAAGGACACGATTCATTAGGTATAATCTCTTTACATAGTAGCTAAGAACTTCTATGGTAGTTGTTAATTATCGTTTAGCAAAGATCTTCGGTTAGTCGATGTATGCTTCAAGAACAAGATCGTTTTTCATATTTCTGCCTCCCCGCAACTCGTGGGGTGTTGCACATCGACTTACACTTATTTAATTGGAACCAGATTCTAATCATGCAGCTGTCTCCAGTGTATATTAACTTAATGGAGAGAGGCTAATCAGCATTACTCAACTTAGGAATCCATCCAATTATGAGTAACCCGAAAGAGAAACAAGTTTCACAAAACCATTATTATCATCTGAATACCAATCACAAGTATCTACATCTTCGATCTCTTTGAAGAATCCCTATACCTGCGACATCTGGTTCTCTACTTTATTCCTATACCCAAAACTTGTCAAAACTTAGACCTTGTATTTCTATGAAACACTTGTCTAAAAACTAGAGAAGTCACAAGTAAACAGAACATAGTACGAGGACCAACCCCTTCGTCCCAATGGACACTGGACAGCATACAATACTCTATATGAGTCCCCTGAGTCGAATAACTCAAAACCTGTGCATCGTAGGTTTAAAACTGTACTTATGGTTAAGAACTACTCCGTTGTTCAATGCTCCTTACCCAATCGCCAACTGATATAGGTAAATGTCATCGACATAATATCAAAAGGTTATATCTCACTTTATAAAAATAAACGTACAGATATATCATTTTGAAATTGGTGCACAACAACGGATACTCAAAACCAAATACATGCCGTCCGGCAAAAACCTAGGCGATTTCCTCAAATATCACCAATTACAACGAATTGCGATATAATGAGGATGATCACCTAATTCCCAATAACTTCCTCCCACTCATCATCTGTAAAACCATACAGATGTGAGAATGAAACCTGGTAAATACATACCCTGGATTAAGTATCTAATTGGGAAAACAGTTTTCCATTAACAATGCACTGAAACATGAAAATGTTTCGTAGGGGTATCATGGTATTCATAGTAATGCCTCTTCCATAATCCAATTCATGACTTTAACCGTATATTTATTTGCCATCTCTCCAAATCCCTTTATTTGTTTTTAGTCGTTACCTTCTGTAAACCACCGTTAGGCTAAATGGTTTTCTTCATTCCCTACCGTTCGGCACCAGCCTATGGTTTGGAAGAAGACTATCCAGTAAGCATAATAGGTGTACCCTCCTCAACCTAGGAGTACTCACATCGTGAGAGAAGGTGATGATAAAAGACTACTGAATAATACCTTATTCTTTTAAAAGTGAAATAGGAGTGGCGATGAAGTACGCGGTTTGTTCGTGAATGATAACAGTCGCAATTTACTTTGCCCTCTTTCTAATCCCTTTATTTTGTATTTACATATTAGCTTCTGTACATCCTACTTAGGCTAATTGGTTTTCTTCATTCCCTACCTTTCGGCACCTGCCTATGGTTTGGAAGAAGACTATCCTATAAGCGTAATAGGTGTACTCTCCTAAACCAAGGAGCCCTCGCAACCTAAGAGAAGGTGATAATAAAAGACAACTAAATAAACCAATTCTATTTCTCCTGAACCTGGATCCATCCTCGAAGAAGTCTTTTTGAGTTCGTATATAACCATACGATGGATCTATCCAATGGAAGTGGATGTCCGTAGTAATACGGGGTGTTCTGAGAAATGCAAAGGGTAAAAGAAGGAGTGGCAACGACTTATGCAACTTAGACAATCCAAAATCCAATGTTTTAAGAAGGTTTGGTCAACTTAGTCACTGAGTCATAGTCAAGGGTCGGTCAAAGGTCGCTGCCAAAGAGAGAGAGAAAAGAAACACTCTGTGTGCACTCTAACCTAGATCATAATGGTTATCACTTTATCTAATCCGGAAACCTCCCACTGTACTGTCAAATTCTCCTCCAAACCTAAAGGAAGAATCAATCGGGATCACCCGAAGAGTAAACCAACTCATCAGTGGGAATCGGGATCCAACTCTCAACGCATAATAACGTGACGGAATCCACTCACGTTATCACACTCCAGAAGGTATGCGCATGCCTGGCAAGTTTCAGTTTCTTTAGAAACTCCCGATATGATTTTTCCCCATGCTCTTATGATCGTGACTAAGGGCCAACCCATCAGAAGTCACATGCCAAGTTCTACCCGTCATTATCTTGTTAATTTGAACCCACCCGTACTCTCCCTTGACTAAGGGCCAACAAGGCTGTACGAATGTCCCAAACCAACGCATCTATCTATGCAACATGTGAACACTCCAGCAGCTACCAATCACTATGTCCTGGCTAAGGGCCAGACCAACATAGCTTGAATACTACTGACCATTCATATGAAATGAAGGGGTCTACGGCTGGTTTTTGGCAAAAAACCTTTAACGTAATGAACTTGATCTCGTTGAAGGAACTTGACAGCTTTTTATAAAAAATATAGTGGCGAAAACCCTTTGCTAAAGAGGTCACTCCCGGTGAAGGGATCTCGGCTCTTTCCTCGTGGAATGAAGTGCAAGATATTCCAACTGAATACTGCGATGCAAAGCAACTTGTAATCGACTATAGTTTAGTTATTACCCTGACGCAAAATTCTGCCCAAGGGGTCACTCCCGGTGAAGGGATCTCGGCCCTTGCCTCGTCGAATGAGGTGCAGGATATTCCAACCGAATACCACTATGCAAAACAAAAGGAAACATCTTTGTAATAAAACTTTTTAAAACTATTCCAACAACATCCAAACAGGTTTGTTTTCCTTTTCATTGATCAGAATCAATGCAGTCCCATCAATTAATCACACCAGAAAAGAACGAAAATAAAATGTACGTATATGCCATCCGCATTCGTCACTGGGTCCCGTCATCACCCGTCAGGTTACTTAACTAACGACAGAGCGGGGACTGGACTAGCACGGGTGTAAAACATATACAACATCTACTAGTATATATACCAATATACAATAATCGCTCCAAGCGTGATAAAATGCAACATTACAGAAAAGTAATAAGCATCACAGAACAATACAAATAATCTGGGATCCCCGGGTTTCACAGAGCCGCTACTGAAACCCAACGTTCCCCTGGTCGTGTGGATAGCCTATGCAATGAAACCTAGACCCCTACGGGTGCGGCAAGTTACCCGCCAAAACCTGAAGCGAGGCAGCCCCCTACAGCAAAGTGAATGGACCACCCTGCACTTCACGGAAGTAACTTGAGCATCCCTCCTTGGGTCAACCTGTACCCCCTACGAGTGCGGCGAACGGTCTGCCAATACCAGAGTGAGGCCCATCTTCCTCTCAAAGCCATGAGATGCAGACCCGTTGCCCTCCAGAAATCGGCTATCCGTGCACTCCGTCGCGGGGTAAACCTAGTACAGAAATGAAAAATATGTACACCGGGTACATCGACCTCAGTCCGGTCGTGCCCCAAAAGAATATTATACAAACAGGCAGAGACGGCAGTCCACATGTTGGACGCTCGCCCCGCAATATCAAATGTACAAATAAATCCAAACCGCACTACCATTGCACACTGCTATCCACCACGACAAATCCACAACATCACAGCACAACACAGAACATCAACGCGAATGTCACATTCGCAAACCCGTCTAAAAGAACTATAGCAATCAGACGCGGTTTACCGCTCGAATAACATTCACGGTTGGAGATATAATGTAAGTACTATAAACTGACACGTTTAAATTTCGATCGAATAAATTTCCCGAAGTGGGCCCCACGTACATCTGCTACACAGTAACAAAATCTGGGCCCAAATGAAATATACCAAAAACCACAATTCACCAAGTCAAGCACACTGAAGCAATTTGGACCACTATTCCTATATACTGGCCACGGATGCGCGGTCAAACCCTAGGTTTGACCGCGGATCCGCGGCGGTACAGTAAGATCACGTGATCGGATTTTTACAGTGTGCTTAAAAAAACCTGCTCAATTTTCTGGGATCATCAAAATAATTTTAAAACCAGATTTAAAATCGATGAAAACATTGAACAGAAAAATTGTAGTTTTTGAAATTCGGTCTGATCGATGTTTTAAACGTGTTAGCACAAGTTAGTAAACCTTAATGGCGAGGCTCTGATACCATGTAAGTCTACGGTAGTGCCCCAGCCGTCTTTCAGACGATAAATGCGGAACAAAAACTTTTATAACTGGCGCTATCGCATATTATAACCCAGATCTGCCATTAACGCTAAACTAACAAACTACAAAGAGGGTAGAAAGGTTATACCGAACGATCCGAGTCCTTCGTTCTTTAACCATAATCCCACGCTCCTGTTGCGGCTGCTCCGATCTCCTCGTCCAGGTGGCACCACGTCAACGAATCTTTAAACGGGCTCCCGCCTCTGACCCGAGGCAACTCGGTCATCAAGTTTGCTAAAAGAGATGACCAAGATTAATGTAGAGAATGAGTAGAACACTTTGTCTCACTTCGTCCAAAGCCATGGACGAGCGGTTAATGAAGTTGCCAATTGGAATAATATGAAATGAGAAATGAGCTATGAAATTTCCATACACCAAATCACATAAACTTTTTAATCAACAACCATCTATATCTCTCTCCAAGAATGGGCCGGCCACATATATAGAAGGAGGGAGGTGAGTGTAGGAGCAAGTGGTGACCATTAGATAAGCTTCTCACAAAAGATCAAGAAGAAATATCTTAGCAAGAACAAGAAACATTAATGCAAAAGAATGAGTCACATAATACACCTCATCAACTCATTAAAGCAAACAATGAGTCACTAACCTAGTCACCTCTTCTAGAACCTTCCACACTCATGAATCACCTCATGACTCACCCAATGATGAAAAGATAAATCCGTATTTAACCGAATGTTAAATACGGGTGATAGAAAACTGGAAACTGGCAACTTCCAAAAGTGATCCCGAAACGAATTTCAGGATAACCCTGTAACAGTAAAAACATACCTGTATTTATATTACGACCGAATAAAAATGCAACTGAGACAAAGATATAATATCTAGACATTATAATACTCGGATCCGGCTTAAACTAAAGCCCACCAGTATTATCTGCCCGAAATATGACACGTGCTTAAACACACGTGTATTTTCCGAACCCTGCCATAAAACCATACGGCCTCTACAACGTTTTGCCCGAACTTGGGAAACTATCTGTGGGGGACTCTAATGACTCGTCAGTACCCTGGCAGTGGGTTTAACCATAAGGCGTCAGCGGCACTAGCTGTGCGTAACGGCTGCCCATGTACTGACCTCAAGGGAAGCTGATGAGTGAACTCATCCCGAAACCCTACTGAGCCTAACAGTGACAATGTATATACAGTCCGGTCCGTTCGTCTATGAGTATCGCATATCGGGCCTAGGGGGCTAGTAACGTCAGCCCCCCAATATCGTTATACGTCGTGTCGGAGACAAGCCCTGAACACCCTGAGAAACTACCGGAGTACCAACCAGTAATTCTCACCTGCCTTGGCCAAGGACTTGGTGGAATGGCTTTCCTAGACACAACGCGATCTCTACCCCCAATACCGGGAGAGACGAATCCCCTGCCGATCTGCTCACGTGCCTCCATGTGGCTCGGGACTGTACCCAAAAACTACCTGTTTGCACGACTCCTTTGAGCCGTGGTAGGGTAGAAATCAAAGCACAGTAGGAACTCACACGAGACAAATGACGACCTCAGGTCGATGAACTAACCTGTACACATGTCACCAGAGAACTACTATCTGACGATATGTATAATACCAACTAGCAGGTTCCCGGTGAGTCCTGTCCGGTGTACTCATAACCCAATGATCACCTGTATACATCTTTAAGTGATCCAACTGACACCAGTGGCTTGTGAGACCGGCCACCGCCCCTCGTCGGGGTCTCGACTGTATACACTAGTATACTCTGGAGTATCAATGTCCTGTTTCGAAACTCCCACGACTAGGGACAACTATTAAGGATGTGCTTATGGACTACCCAACTCTCACGTATATGATCGCCCTCATACTGTTGGTAGTCAAGCATGATCATAAGGGCTCTATCAACATGTAACATGTAATCAGTCACCTGAACATATACACGACTGATAAAGGCAAACCAGATAGCATACTATCATCTCGAGTAAGACAGTCCTACCAGTATAGGTCCTCCTCAATCATTGCAATCACGTACCTGTGATCCAATAATTGACTTTGAGGGCGCTATATCCAACAGGTTTAAGGTCACCACTAAGGCTTATAAACACAACCACAACTCTAAAATCCCTTCAAACCCTAACTAGGAATTCCTAAGGTCACTAAACTGATACGGAACAAATCCTAAGTTCGTTCATCGCGTTCACCTCTATAGTTCATGTCAGGAATCGTGTTACCAAGGTCATGTAAACACTCACCAATGTTCCCAGATTCCACCTACAGTCATTACAGAAAAATCCAGTAGGACCAAACACCTCTAAACATCATAAGGTAACCACCCTAAAAAATCCAAACCCTAGCTCTCCTACTCACCCGGGGTCCCCGGAATTTCCTCACTAGACGCCGGCCCAAACCTATGGGTATGGGATAGGGCTTCAGGTGAACACTCCAGGTCTTGAGCACAACACTAACACACTGTTTGTTTTCCCAGTGAATGCTCGGGGTCACAGCAGGTCATGGATAGCACAAAACGACACTAAAATACGACATCGTACAAAACTAAACTAAAAGGAAGAAGTTATACCTCATCTAGTCCACTTTAGGCATCACTAACTTCCCAATGTCGTCAAAATCCCACTTTGCTCGGTTCAACGCGTAGAGGAAGAGATGGGGACTAATTTTTGTGAAGGGAGTGTAGGGTTTTGGGGATTGTTTGGAGATAGATCTAGGGATTTAAGTGGAGGGTTGTGGCTTGAGGAAGATGAAGAGGGAGAAGAAAAAAACGATGGGGGAAATGAAATGGCAGCAGCCCCCTCCCTCTCTCTCACATAATCACATACTCTCTCTCTCTCCAAAAGCCTGCCTAACCTAATCATTATGTCCCCCTTTTTGACTTTTCTTTTTCCTATTTCTTTTTCTCACCAAAAACAAATACACCCATATAAAACCACAAATGAAATAACATGTAACCAAATGAAACATGTCATGGTGCACTAACCATGAAAACTGTAGAAACACGGATTTGGCTTAATCGCGATTAGCAGTGTACTAATCGGGTTTTTATCAAAACCGCGTATAATAAATTTTAAAATTGCCAGATCCGTTAAATATATTTTTCAATGAATAAATCATTTTAATTTCCTTTTATATCACAATTATTGGTATATATTTATACCTTTTTTCGAAAACCCCAATTTCGCAAATCGGGCAGTTTTCGGGAAATATAATATTTTAATATTAAATTCCAAAAATAATATTTTATATTTTCTGAAATGTTACAATTTTCCCCCTTAAAGAAATTCGGTCCCCGAAATTAAATTTAAACCCCCAAAATCTAAAACATTTCAATAATCAGCTCAAATCAACGGGGCTCCGAAATCATGGAAAACGCAGAAATAACACAGCGCGTCAAGTGCGCATGAAAACGAGTGCAAAACTCAAAATCGAACTCCGTCAAGCGTCACGCAAATCATCGGATTTGCACGCATATCCTCGGAGTTACAATAGAGATACAGATCTCGAAATCTATTACTGAAATCCAATATACACTAGTCAAATACTATAATACGTGTGTAGTACGCATCTTTGAAAACTCCAAAATCTAAATAAAATACATGCAAAATCTTTTCTAAATCGCCGCGGGAATGCGTAACTCACGGCATAGCTGACGGACGCTCATTTTAAAATAGTAATATATGTCCATATATGTTTTCTTAAATACACGTTCCGTCGTTTTCAAAATATCCCTAAAGGTTTTCTTTTATAAACGTTCGTGTCGCTCACGGACACGTAGGAAATGGCAAGACTGTATCTCCTCTTGAAACCCCTTTTTGGTAAACTTTTAATGCATGTAAAGTTCTCAGGTACTGTCCTCGGATCAGTCATGTTTGGCTACTACACAATATAGTGACCAACATGAAAACAATGTGCTCAAAAGAAAAATCAGCTTCAAAAGGCGTATCCAATAATCATATGCGTCCGGTGCGCATGTAAATCAAATCCAAATACATGTGCCACTATAAGCACAAAGCAAAACTAAGTGCAACGGGTGTGCACAAAAGCATCTGTCCACTGCAACGGTGTGCATGACAACAATATCGAATGCATCTGATATGCACAAGAATCCCGATTTAGAGCATCTGGTGTGCACCAAAATCGCATCTCACATCATGCGCCCACACTCGTGAAAATCCAACTCAGGTGCATCCAACATGCATGAATAAAATCTAAATCATGTGCGTCAGCGTGCACAAAAGCAAATCAAATACCAAAAGTTCATGAAAACTATGCTGAAAGCATAGATCAAATCATCTGCATGCCCCATGCATGAAATCACAATAAATATCTCAATGACATCAAAACGAAGTCAGGTGCAACTGTGGTGCACAAAATACGTATCAATGCACTACAAGCACATATAAGCTATACCGAGTGCAGAAATCAAATCATCCGTATGAAATCCATGAAATCATAAACACATGCTACGAAGGTACAAAATCGACATCAATGCAATAGATATACACAAATCGCAAATCAACACAACGGTGTATAAAATATATATCAAGTGCGATAACTATGGGCAAAATGTAAATACCCAGTAGGTGCAACCATGGTGCACGAAAACAATATCATGTAACTCAATCATCAAAACTCAAATCCAAGAGATATAAGTGTGATACTCAGAACACAAACGCAAATCGCAATAAAGGACATTGAGGTACACCTCCTACAATGTCGAAAAATGAATCGGTGCACCTACAACCGGAAGAACAAGAACATCCGCTTGCCTCCTGCTCACAGTCTGGCATCCTCGGTCACTGGGTCCTTATCTTCTCCGTGGATTTACCAATCTCGCAATCCATCGGCTCATCGGCCCAGTCAGGTGTGCTAACGGGGACGATTCCGTTCTAGCACTTCTCCGGTCATCTCTCGGTCAATCATCACTACCACTCGTAAGGCAGCACGTCACTGGCGTCGGCCTCTGGCTCTCTGAATACACGTAACACATCTGATCCTGGGTGCAAATCTCATTGCAGCAATGTCCTGGAAGGAATCCTTCTCATGGTCTCTTCCGTTCTCGCCTATGCCGAACTGTACGGAGGCTGGTACTCTTGCATAATCTTTTCTCGTTTTCTGGACATCTGCGTGTTCCTCACACATTTCCTCGGAAATTGGCCGTATCCTAACGCCTCTGTAAGCATATCAGGTCTCTGATCTCGACGGGGAGTAATAACAGCTCGTCAGCGTCTCGCACGAACCTCTTGTTCCACTCGTCTTTATCATCTTCCACTATGACGTCACGCCATGCTATCTGCGCACTGCAACTTTTCTCGGCCACGTTCAATCCGATGTCTCTCGCATGGACTCAAAATCACGCACTCTCTATCTTCATCACTCTGTGGAAGATATCTGGCCGAACCCATCCTCGGGAACTCGTCCCAACCATCGGAGGAATACTCTATACTCGTCCGTTCTTGATCAACTCACAACGCATCTGGGTGAGGTCTCTATCCGAAGCTGGTCAGCTTGCTGATCTCTTATCACATGATATCTGGACGACGTCAAACTTTTCGATCGAGTCATCGAGGTCCCAAAATTTCGCGAAGGCTCAACACCTTAGCGCAGTCTAAAAATATTTGGTACATACCACAGCACCTCTGGACCAGCCGTAGAAGGGCAAACCTAAGCCTCACTGATGGCACCGCTAAACTGCAACAAACCCTAAGGTTCAAAGTAGTTCTATGGTCATCCTGTCGAGTTAGGGTTTCATTCTTCTAGAGGGTCCACAGAATTACCTGCATGTTCCTTCGAACACTTTAAACTTGGGAAAAATGGTTTCCTGACACTCATTCGAACCTTTTTCAACTTCGCCTATACAACATGTGAATGCCCTTCGCCTGCACGCTAAACAATGCCTCAATCCTCCAGGGAAGGTGATCAGTCGAAAATATTGCATTTTTAACACATCAATTTCCCTACCATTTAACTCATCTAGAGGTGTTCGGTATTAATATAGCACATATTAGCAAAACATCTGTAAAATACCAAATAACTTGTGTTATATATTAAAACCGACATTTTGAGGGAAATTTAGTGTTTATCATTGCATCGCATAATCTTTGTATAGCGCAACACTTGTCTCGAGAATCTGTGCAGGAAATTCCGGGAACAGAGCCGAAACAGTTAAAAGTGCAGTTAAAAATACGCCAAGTCCAAGACTTGTAATTTGGCAGTGATCAAGAAATATTTAAAAGATTGCACATATCATAAAACATCACCAAAGACAACAGCAAGCAGATCAGGAATTTTGGAACACAGATGACATTAAAGGGCCGCGGATCCGTGGCACAATACCCCTTCCCACGGCGGATCCGCGGCCCTATCAGCATGACATCAGCAGAGATTTGGCTCAGGCTTCTTAGTTCAGCTTCATTACTCATTAAATTCACTCCAATTTCCAGAGAACTCCAGAAGTTTCTGTCAGAACAGAAAGGCTCCTTGTTCAAGCTAAACATCTTCAAGCTTCCAAAGCAAGCTACCTAACAACCTAAGCCTAGATGCTTCTCCCTAACCTCCAAGCTTATGAAGGAAGCTACTGTTAGTGTATATGGCCTAGGGGACATTAATGTATCATACTAGCTTGTATATTACTTAATGGAAGCTTGGGATATTCACAGTTATATTAACAGTCTTTCTAAACATGGTAGTATGCTACTTGGTTTATATCTATCTTAATATGTGTATACGTATTGATAGATCCCTTAGGATCTTGCTTGACTACCAACGTTGTGATGGCAGTCACACTAGTGGGGGTTGGGTAGTCTACAAGCACATCCTTTTTCAGCTCCCTAGTCGTAGGATTATCGAGACAGGGCATCGATACTCCGGAGTAGACTAGTGTGTACGCTTCTCATCCCAGTTGGGGAGATGGTCTATCCCACAACCATCAGTACGTCGTACTGGAGATAGTATACAGATGCTCGTTGGGTTATGGGTACACCGGACAGGACTCGCAGGGAACTGTTGGTTGGTATTATACCCGTCGTCGGTTAACAGTTCCCAGGTGACATGAGTACAGCATAGTCCGCAGACTTGATACTGCTACTTCGCCTCGAGTGTGTTCCCACTGTTCTTAGATTGCTACCCTACCACGACTCAAAGGAGTCGTGCAAACAGGTAGGAGTTGGGTGCAGTCCCGAAGTACTTGGAGGCAGTGGCGGTTAGACTGGATTCGTCTCTCCCTGTATTGGGAGTTGATATTGCGCTGTGTGTGGAGAGCCATTATGCAAAGTCCCTGGCTAGGGCAAGGGAGATTTACTGGTAGGTTTTTCCAGTAGTTTCTTAAGGTGTAATGGGCTTCGCTCCGACACGACTTATACCGCTTTTAGGGGACTGACGCTTGCCACCCCCTAGGCCCGATATGCGATAGTCCTAGACGAACAGACTGGACTTTACGGAGATTGTCACATCAGGCTCAGTAGGAGTTCGGATGGGTTTCATCACCGGCCTTCTTATCGACATCTACTTAGGGACCGTTACGTGCAGCTAGTGCCGCTTGCGATCTGTGGTTAAACCTACGGCCAGCGTAGTAGTCGAGTCTTTAGAGTCACACACAGAGAGTTTCCCTGCTTCGGGCGAAACGATATAGAGGTCGTATGGTTTTACAACAGGGTTCGGACGCATACGTGTTTTTATGAACGTACGATGTTCGGACAGTTTTTACTAGCCGACTTTGGTTTAAACCAGATTCTAGTATCGGATTATTGGATTTATACAGTCTAAAGTATTTCCGTGTTTTCACGGATTGGAGGTGCGTTCTCGTAAATTGGCGAGAAGCTTCTAGAAGGTTGATGACAAGGAGGCTAAGGTGGCATTTGCATTTATTGATTTAGTGACTCATTTGTGTGATTCATCCATGGAGTTAATGATGCATTTAATGAATAATGACCCATGAGATCAATCACACAAAGTGAATAAATGAAGCATGGTTGATAAATCATTTGATTTATTTATTTAATAAATCATTATGCTTCATATATTCAAGATGAGATATTATTACATTTCATTCTCACTCTCACTTTCTCTCTCCTCAAGCTCTCTCTCTTCAAACCCTAACCCTAACCTCTCATGTGTTGAGATCAAGGGTTAGCAAGACTTATTAATCCCTAATCACACTTTATATTCCCTAGGTTGCTTTGATTAGCACTTTGAGTAACCTAGTTTCCTCAAGTTAGAGGCAAAGCTTGGAGTAGTAGCTTTCGGGTGGATCTTCTATTACAAAGAGGAGGCCGACAAGAAGGTGGTTAACGAGAAGAAGAAGGACTTGGTTCATTAGGTATAATCTTCTTTCATAGTAGCTAATTCCTCCTATGATAATGTTAGTTAGAGTTTAGCAAAGATCCGTACGGTTAGTCTATGTTAGTTTAAAGAAAAAGATTGTTTTTCATATTTCCGCCTCACCGCAACTCGTGGGGTGTACAACGTCGACTTACAGTGGTATCAGAGACTCGCTCAACCATAACTAACTTGTTAGCAAAGTCGATAGAAATTCGATCGCAAAACGAACCGGAAAAAACATCAACTTGACCAAGTTTCTGTCGATTTTAAAACGGGGTCTAAAAATTTTTAAGGGACCTCTAAAATTACATGCAGGAAAATATAAGAATACTGGAGAAATTTGGGTTCCTGAATCGGCCAAACAGCCGCGGAACCGCGGCCGATCCAAGCGATTCGCCGCGGATCCGCGGCAGAGTTGAAGCCGATTCACCCCAAAATTCCCCAGTAACTCTTCTGTGTTAATTTTGTTCTTTCTGGAATGTTTTGTTTCTGCTCAAGTCTCGGGTACACAGGGAAGTTTTTGGAATAGAATCAATTGTGTTTTCTCGATCGAAATTCTACGATGTTTGGCTAATTAGATTATATCTGTGATTTGTATAATGTGTTCGTAAACCTCCCCTAACTTCTAGTATGTCGGTTGGTAGGGGGTTGCACATTTCTGTAGTGATTTTACTGTTTGTGATTATGAACTTGATTGGATCATTATGATGATTAAACGGGGTTTGAGATGGGTTTTTATATTCATTCATTCGATGTAAATTGTAATATGATGCAATATTCTTTTGCGGGGCACATCCAGGCTGCGTTTGTAGCCACCGTTGTATTATTTCATTTACTGATTTTTGCTCCTAGGATAGACCCAAGGTAGGGTGCACAAATTACCGGGTACTTTGAAGTGTTTAGTGGCCTACTTACGTTGTTGAGGGAGACCGCTTCACTTTAGGTACTTGGCGGGTAGTTTGTTGTACCCGTAGGGGTCTAGGGTGGGGTAATGGCTATTCATCACAACTGTGTAATCTGTCTTTCGTTGCAGGCTCAAAGGAAATGCTGATTGCTTGTATATTCAATAATGTTCATCTGTGATCTGGAATGCCTATTATTGCGTCTGACGAATGTACAATATCTATATATGATAGCTATTTAGACGTCACTTATGTTTTACACCCGTGCTAGCCCAGCCCCCGCTCTGTCGTTAGTTAAGTAACCTAACGGGTGATGACGGGACCCAGTGGCGAATGCTGATGGCATAAGAGGACGTTGTATTTTCGTTGTTTTCTGCAATGATAGGTTAATTGATGGGACACATTATAATAATTAAAAGAAAATAAACCAAAATTGAATCGTTGGAAGAGTTTAAAAGAAACCACTCGGTTATTTTAAAACAGAGGATATTTTTTAATTGCGGAGCTTTAACCACTCCTCTTAAAAAGCTATCAGGTTCCTTCGATCATATCAAGTTCACTACGTTCACGGTTTCGCCAAAACCATTTGTAGCCCTCCGTCATTTCATTTGGGTATTCAGTAGTATTCAAGCTATATATTTTGACTTAACGCCATGGCATAGTGTTTGGTAGCAGCTGGGTATTTATTTGTTGCATAGATAGATGAGTTAGTTTGGGACAGTCGTATTACCATTTGGCCCACGTCAGGCGTATGTACGGATGTGTTCAAATTAACAAGATAATGATGGATAGAACTTGACATGTGACTTATGAAATTTTGACCTAACGCCAAGGTCATAAGAGCATGGGGCAAAAAATTTATATCGGGAATTTCTAAAGAAACTGAAATTTGCAAAGAAATGCATACCATTTGGAGTGTGATGAATGTTGGTAGGATTTTTCAGCATTATCACACGATGATATTTTGATCCCGATCCTACTATGAGTATACACTACTCATTAGGAGATTCGTCACTTAACGATCAATGCTATAAACCAAGTAGGTGTCGAGAAAGGTGTCAGCGGGGCTACGCCCATAGAGAAAAGAGTCTATTTAATTAAGGAAATTCGCGAAAACGTTGGAAAACCTCCCTCGAAGTACCGACACTGACCTGGCTGAACGGTTAAGCAAGTATTGGACGGTGAGAATAGTCCTGGCTAGTTCTTCCTTTTCGGTTTGAGGAGGGATTCGAGAAACAGTGGGAGCCATCCAGTTTAGATAAACTAAAAACCACTGTAAACTTGCAAGAGCATCATGCTAAAGTGTTCTCTCTCCTAATTGCAGCGACTCAAAACATGACATGACTTAAGTTACTACTAGAAAAAAATATATTGACAGGGCCAAAATATAAATGATTGGCTGCGGAATGTCAAGATGGCTTTGACCTATGACAAATTAGGGTATGTCCTTTCTGCTAAGGCACCTGCTGTCCCTGGTCCTAAATCCAGTAATGCGGATAAAGAAATCCGTAAGACCTGGGATTTAGATTGCGCGAGGGCCAAGTGCATCGTGCTTGCCTCGATGAATAATGAACATCTGAGGAAGCACGAGGATATGGATCTTGATGCCATATTTCTCTATACAAAGGAACCTTATGGAGAGCAATCTCGTATAGCAAGATACGAGACCTCAAAGAACTTGTTTCAGGCGAGGTTGGCCGTCGGATCATCTGTAAGAGAACATGTCCTAAAGATGATTGGCTATATAGAAGAGCTCGCAGACCTCGGGACGACTTTGGAGAACGAGCTCTATACAGACTTAAATCTCCAGTCCCTTCCTTCCACCTACGCCCAGTTTATTCTGAATTTCAACATTCAAAGAAAAGAAGTTGAACTTCCAAAACTCCTTAACATGTTGAGGAGTGCAGAAGGCACCTTGCAGAAAGTGAGGGAAACACCCGCTATGTTTGTTCGCGGTGCTTCTTCTTCCGGGTCCAAGGCTAGGGCTAAAGGAAGGAAGAATAAGGCAGCCACCAAACCTAGAGGACGTGTTAATAAGGTGGGAGTGAAGGGAAAGAAAAAGATTGCGGTGCCAGTAGTGGCAAAGGATGAGTGCTTCCACTGTCATAGGAAAGGGCACTGGAAGAAAGATTGCAAGGCTTGGAATGCCAAGAACCAGGAACCGAAGCAAGCTGTGGCTTCGACTTCAGGTGTGTTTGTAATTGAGAATTGTCTGTCAATCAACTCTACTTCCTGGGTATTGCATACCGGATTAGGATCTCATATATGCAATTCATTGCAGGCACTGAGAAACCGTAGAGTGCTGAAGGTTGGTGATATGACCCTGAAGGTTGCTAACGGAGCTAGCGTGGGAGATGAGTCCGTAGGGGATTATCACCTTGGATTGACGAGTGGACATATTTTGGTTTTGCATAACTGTTTTTGTGTACCTAGTTTAACGTGTAATATCATATCAGTTTCCTTGTTATCAAAAGAAGGTTATGATTTCACGTTTGTAAGCGATGTTGTTAACATCCATCTAAATCATGGTTTGATTAGGTCCGGTACGCTGGATAACGGTATATATGTCTTAAACCAATTACAGATTTTCAATGTCCAGAACACACTAAAAAGAAAGTCTCCAGATTTAAATAAAGCTTTCTTATGGCATTGTAGACTAGGTCACATCAATGAGACAAGGTTAACTAAGTTACATAGAGAAGGATATTTGGATTCATTTGAATATCAATCTTATGCCACTTGTCAATCATGTCTCAAAGGAAAGATGACAAAGACTCCATTCACTGGACATGGAGTAAGAGCGAGCGAGCTCTTAGGACTCATACACAGCGATGTATGTGGTCAAATGTCTACACATGCAAGAGGTGGTTTTTCCTATTTCATTAATTTTACGGATGATTACTCTAGGTACGGATTTATTTTCTTGATGAAACATAAATCCGAGGCTTCTGAGAAATCCCAAGAGTATAAGAATGAAGTAGAATACCAAACCGGCAAAAGTATCAAGACACTGAGATCCGATCGAGGTGGTGAATACTTAAGTGCCGAGTTCCTAGGTTACCTAAAAGAGAAAGGAATTCTCTCTCAGCTTACTCCTTCATACAATCCACGGCATAACGGTGTATCGGAGAGACAGAATCGAACCCTATTGGATATGGTACATTCCATGATGAGTAATGCTGAGTTACCGCGATCTTTCTGGGGTTATGCGCTAGAATCAGCTGCATATCTTTTGAACAGGGCTCCTACCAAGACTGTGCCTACCACGCCATATCAGATGTGGAGTGGGAAGAAACCCTATCTTCAGTATCTAAAGATATGGTAATGTCCAGCTTTTGTTAAAAAGCAGCATGCGGACAAACTCTAGGAACAATCAGTATAGTGTAAGTTTGTAGGATATCCAAAGAACTCGAGGGGGTATTTCTTCTATTACGCAGAGGAACAAAAGGTTTTTGTTTCTCGTAATGCCCATTTTCTAGAACATCAGTTTTTAGAAAAGGAAACAAGTGGGAGCGCAATAGAACTGGAAGAAATTCCAGAACCACAAACAACTACTGAAAGTTTAGTAGAACAAGTAGTTCAAGAAGAACAGGACATTCCCGCACCCCTCCGCAGGAGTAGTAGGCTGTCTCATCCGCCTGAGAGATACTACAGTTTCCTCATAGATGGGGATGGAGAGGATTGCGTCATTGATGATGATGAACCTACTAGCTTCCAGCAGGCCATCCAGAGCGGCGACTCGGTACGATGGCTAGATGCAATGCGGACCGAAATGGAGTCCATGTACACCAACAAAGTATGGAGTTTGGACTTTAGTCCAGATGGGGTAAAACCCATAGGATGCAAATGGATCTTCAAGAAAAAGATTGGTGTAGATGGACAGGTGGAAACCTATAAGGCTAGACTTGTTGCAAAGGGTTTTCGTCAAAGACCTGGTTTGGACTATGACGAAACTTTTTCTCCAGTGGCTATGCTCAAATCCATTCGAATCCTTCTTGCCATTGCTTCCTTCCATGATTATGAAATCTGGCAGATAGACGTAAAGACGGCTTTTCTGAATGGTAATTTAGAAGAGTGCATCTATGTGGATCAGCCATAAGGTTTCAATCAGAGTGGGAGAAGCGGGAAAGTGTGCAAGTTGCTTAAGTCCATTTATAGACTGAAGTAGGCATCGCGGAGTTGGAACATCTGTTTTGATGAAACGGTCAAAGAATATGACTTTATCAAAAATCCAGATGAACCATGTATATATAGTAAAATTGTAGCACGAACTGTCATATTCCTCTTCTTGTACGTGGATGACATTCTATTAATAGGAAATGACATTCCTATGCTACAATCTGTCAAAGGATTCTTGTCACACAGGTTCTCCATGAAAGACCTGGGTGATGCCTCTTACATTCTGGGATTCCGGATCTATCGTGATAGATCCAAGAGGATGTTAAGACTTTCGCAGTCCAGGTATATCAACACTATACTAAAAAGATTCAGTATGGAAGATTCTAAGCGCGGTAATCTACCGGCTTGTCACGGAATCGCCCTATCCAAAGAGATGTCTCCCAAGACTGATTTGGAAAGGGATCGCATGTCTATTATACCCTACGCTTCTGCGGTGGGCTCGATAATGTATGCGATGTTGTGCACCGGACCAGATGTAGCTTACGCACTGAGCGTGGTAAGCCGGTATCAGTCAGACCCAGGGGAGAAGCACTGGATAACAGTAAAGAACATTCTCAAGTACCTAAGAAGGACTAAGGAGATGTTCTTGGTTTACGGCGGAAAAGACCTCAAGATCGAGGCCTTTGCTGATTCTAGCTTCCAGAGTGATAAGGATGACTCCAAGTCCATGTCAGGTTATGTCTTTACCCTCAATGGAGGGGCGGTGTGCTGGAAGAGTTCCAAGAAGGACACCGTTGCTGACTCGACGATGGAAGCGTAGTATATTGCTGCTTGCGATGCCGCAAAAGAAGCGGTCTGTATGAAGAAGTTCCTAACAGAACTTCAGGTGGTTCCTACCATTATTGATCCAATACCGCTGTAAGTCGATGTAGTACACCCCAGTACTTATGGGGAGGCGGAATTTACAAAAAACTTATCAAGTTTAAACAACGAACATCGACTAACCGCTTGAATCGAAGCTAAACTCTAAATAACCGTATACAATGAGTTTCTTTTCATAAGAGATTAGGGATTATACCTAATGAACCGGTCCTTCTCCTTTACGTCCTCCTTTGTTCTCCTCGGCCTTCTCTAGGTAGTAGACGATCCACCCAAGAGCAAAACTCCAAGCTAAACCTCTAACTTGAGGTAACTAATCAACTTTGATTGCTAATCAAAGATGAGAGAATGATATAGAGTGAGGGTTATGGATTGTTTAGTCTAACTAATCCTTTGATCTCAACACATGAGGATTAAGGATTAGGGTTAGAAGATGAGAGCTTGAGGAGAGAGAATGTGTGATATGATAATGAGAGAAGAGAGAGAGTGTATCATATTATTATGAAGCATTCTTATTATCTAAAAATCAATAAAGGAAATGAATAAGCATGCTTCACAAAATATCTTGTGATGATTCATTAACATGAGTCATTAAGCAATAAATGTGCATTAATGAAGTGAATGAATCACCACTATGTCTCACTCTCTTTCCAAAACAAACCTCCTTAGTCACATCTTCTAGAAGCTTCTCGAGTAATTACGAGAACGCCCCTCCGATCCGTAAAAAATACGGAAAAACTTTATACTGTAAAAATCCAATAACCGGATACCAGTAACTGGCTTAAACCAAAGCCGACTGGTAAAATCTGTCCGAAAGTCGTACGTGCGTAAACACACGTATGCGTCCGAACCCTTTGTCGCAAAACCATGCAACCTCTATATCGTTTCGCCTGGAGTAGGAAACTCTCTGTGTGGGACTCTAGAGACTCGACTACTACGCTGGCAGTGGGTTTAACCACAGACCGCAAGCGGCACTAGCTGTACGTAACGGTCCCCAGGTAGTTGTCGATAAGAAGGCCGATGAGTAAACCCATCCGAACTCCTACTGAGTCTGATGTGACAATCTCCATACAGTCCGGTCCGTTCGTCCAAGACTATCGCATATCGGGCCTAGGGGGGCGGCAAGCGTCAGTCCCCTAATAGCGGTATAAGTCGTGTCGGAGTGAAGCCCATTACACCCTGAGAAACTACTGGAATCTACCAGCAAATCTCGCTTGCCCTGGCCAGGGACTTTGCGTAATGGCTCTCTGACACAGCACGATATCTACTCCCAATACCGGGAGGGACGAATCCTTTCTAACCGCCACTGCCTCCAAGTGCTCGGGACTGCACCCAACTGCTACCTGTTTGCACGACTCCTTTGAGCCGTGGTAGGGTAGCAATCTAAGAACAGTGGGACACACTCGAGGCGAAGTAGCAGTGTCAAGTCTGCGGACTACGCTGTACTCATGTCACCTGGGAACTGTTCACTGACGACTGGTATCAAACCAACCAACAGTTCCCTGTGAGTCCTGTCCGGTGTACCCGTAACCTAACGAGCACCTGTATACTATCTCAAGTACGACGTACTGACGGCTGTGGGACAGAACATCTCCCCAACTGGGATGAGAAGCGTACACACTAGTCTACTCCGGAGTATCGATGCTCTGTTTCGATAATCCAACGACCAGGGACCTGAATAAGGATGTGCTTGTAGACTACCCAGCCCCCACTAGTGTGACTGCCATCACAACGCTGGTAGACAAGCAAGATCCTAAGAGCTCTATCAATACGTACACTCACATATTAAGATAGAAAAACCAATTAGCATACTACCATGTTTAGCAAGACTGTTATATACATGTGAATATCCCAAGCTTCCATTAAGTAATATACAAGCTAGTATGATACAGTAATGGCCTTCTAGGGCATAAACACTAACAATCTCCCACTTGCACTAGGGCCATGTACTGGCATATCGCAGACCAATGATCTCGAGCAGCCTCTCGAACTGAATCTGAGGAAGGGCCTTCGTGAATGGATCAGCAATGTTCTCTTCTGAAGCAACTCTCCGAACCTCGATCTCCTGACGATCAATGATCTCCCTGATCAGGTGATACCGCCTCAAGATGTGTCTGGACTTCTGATGGGACCTTGGTTCCTTCGCTAAAGCTATAGCTCCGTTGTTGTCGCAATACAGAGGTATTGGGTCAACTATGGTAGGAACCACCTGAAGTTCTGTTAGGAACTTCTTCATCCAGACTGCTTCTTTTGCGGCATCGCAAGCAGCTATATACTCCGCTTCCATCGTCGAGTCAGCAACGGTGTCCTGCTTGGAGCTCTTCCAGCACACCGCCCCTCCATTGAGGGTAAAGACATAACCCGACATGGACTTGGAATCGTCCTTATCACTCTGGAAGCCGGAATCAGCAAAGGCCTCCAACCTGAGGTTTTTTCCGCCGTAAACCAAGAACATCTCCTTAGTCCTCCTCAGGTACTTGAGAATGTTCTTTACTGCTATCCAGTGTTTCTCCCCTGGGTCTGACTGATACCGGCTTACCACGCTTAGTGCGTAAGCTACATCTGGTCTGGTACACAACATCGCATACATTATAGAGCCTACCGCAGAAGCGTAGGGTATAATAGACATGCGTTCCCTTTCCAAATCAGTCTTGGGAGACATCTCTTTGGAGAGGGTGATTCCGTGACAAGCCGGTAGATTACCGCGCTTAGAATCTTCCATACTGAATCTTTTCAGTACAGTGTCGATATACCTGGACTGCGAAAGTCCCAACATCCTCTTGGATCTATCACGATAGATCCGGATCCCCAGAATGTAAGAGGCATCACCCAGGTCTTTCATGGAGAACCTGTGTGACAAGAATCTTTTGACAGATTGTAGCATAGGAATGTCATTTCCTATCAATAGAATGTCATCCACGTACAAGACGAGGAATACGACACTTCTGGCCACAACTTTACTATATATGCACGGTTCATCTGGATTTTTGATAAAGTCATATTCTTTGACTGTCTCATCAAAACAGATGTTCCAACTCCGCGATGCCTGCTTTAGTCCGTAAATGGACTTAAGCAGCTTGCATACTTTCCCGCTGCTCCCACTCTGATTGAAACCCTCTGGCTGATCCATATAGACGCTCTCTTCTAAATTTCCATTCAGAAAAGCCGTCTTTACGTCCATCTGCCAGATTTCATAATCATGGAAGGCAGCAATAGCAAGAAGGACCCGAATGGATTTGAGCATAGCCACTGGAGAAAAAGTTTCGTCATAGTCCAAACCAGGTCTTTGACGAAAACCCTTTGCAACAAGTCTAGCCTTATAGGTTTCCACCTGTCCATCTACACCAATCTTTTTCTTGAAGATCCATTTGCATCCTATGGGTTTTACCCCATCTGGAGCAAAGTCCAAAGTCCATACTTTGTTGGTGTACATGGACTCCATTTCGGTCCGCATTGCATCTAGCCATCGTACCGAGTCGCCGCTCTGGATGGCCTGCTGGAAGTCAGTAGGTTCATCATCTTCTATGATGCAATCCTCTCTATCCCCGTCAATGAGAAAACCGTAGTATCTCTCAGGCGGATGAGACGGCCTACTACTTCTGCGGAGGGGTGCGGGAATGTTCAGTTCTTCTTGAACCTCTGGTTCTACCAAACTTTCAGTAGCAGTTTGTGGTTCTGGAATTTCTTCCAGTTCTATTTCGCTCCCACTTATTTCCTTTTCTAAAAACTGATTTTCCAGAAAATGGGCATTACGAGAAACAAAAACCTTTTGTTCCTCTGCGTAATAGAAATAATATCCCTTGGAGTTCTTTGGATATCCCACAAACAAACATTTTACTGATCGTGCCTCGAGCTTGTCCACATGCTGCTTTTTAACAAAAGCTGGACATCCCCAAATCTTCATATGCTGAAGATGGGGTTTCTTCCCAGTCCACATCTGATATGGAGTGGTAGGCACAGTCTTGGTTGGAGCCTTGTTCAGAAGATATGCCGCTGATTCTAGCGCATATCCCCAGAAAGATCGCGGTAACTCAGCATTACTCATCATGGATCGTACCATATCCAATAGGGTTCGATTCCGTCTCTCCGATACACCGTTATGCTGTGGAGTGTACGGAGGAGTAAGCTGAGAGAGAATTCCTTTCTCTTTTAGGTAACCTAGGAACTCGGCACTCAAGTATTCACCACCTCGATCAGATCTAAGTGTCTTTATACTTTTGCCGGTTTGGTTTTCTACTTCATTCTTATACTCTTGGAATTTCTCAAAAGCCTCGGATTTATGTTTCATCAGATAAATGAATCCGTATCTTGAGTAATCATCCGTGAAAGTAATGAAATAGGAATAACCACCTCTCGCATGTGTAGACATTGGACCGCATACATCACTGTGTATGAGTCCTAAGAGCTCGCTCGCTCTTACTCCTTGTCCAGTGAATGGAGTCTTTGTCATCTTTCCTTTGAGACAAGATTGACAAGTGTCATAAGTTTGATATTCGAACGTGTCCAAATATCCTTCTCTATGCAACTTAGTCAACCTTCTCTCATTGATGTGACCCAGTCTACAATGCCATAAGAAAGCTTTATTTAAATCTGGAGACTTTCTTTTTAGTGTGTTCTGGACATTGAAAATTTGGAGTTGGTTTAACACATATATGCCGTTATTTAGAGTACCGGACCCAATCAAACCATGATTAAGGTGGATGTTGACAACATCTCTTACAAACGTGAAATCATAACCTTTATTTGATAACAAGGAAACTGATATGATATTACACGTTAAGCTGGGTACAAAATAACAGTTATGTAAAACCAAAATGTGTCCACTCGTCAATCCTAGGTGATAATCCCCGACGGACGCAGCTCCCACGCTAGCTCCGTTAGCAACCCTGAGGATCATATCACCTTCCTTCAGCACTCTACGGTTTCTCAGTGCCTGCAATGAATTGCAAATATGAGATCCTGACCCGGTATCCAATACCCAGGAAGTAGAGTTGATCGACAGACAATTCTCAATTACAAACACACCTGAAGTCGAAGCCACAGCTTGCTTCGGTTCCTGGTTCTTGGCGTTCCACGCCTTGCAATCCTTCTTCCAGTGCCCTTTCCTGTGACAATGGAAGCACTCATCCTGACCAACTATCGGTACTGCTTTCTTTTTCTTTCCCTTCCCTCCCACCTTACTAACACCTCCTCTAGGTCTGGGTGCGGCCTTCTTCTTCCTTCCTTTGGCCCTAGCCTTGGACCCGGAAGAAGATGCACCGCCAACAAACATAGCGGGTGTTTCCCTTGCCTTCTGCAAGGTGCCCTCTGCACTCCTTAACATGTTCAGGAGTTCCGCAAGTTCAACTTCTTTTCCTTGAAGATTGAAGTTGAGGATAAACTGGGCGTAGGTGGGAGGAAGGGACTGGAGAACAAGGTCTGTATAGAGCTCATTATCCAAAGTCGTCCCAAGGTCTGCGAGCTCTTCTATATAGCCAATCATCTGTAGGACATGTTCACCTACCGATGACCCGACAGCCAACCTCGCTCGAAACAATTTCTTTGAGGTCTCGTATCTTGCTATACGAGATTGCTCTCCATAAAGTTCCTTTGTATGGAGAAATATGCCATCTAAGGACATATCCTCGTGCCTCCTCTGATGTTCATTGTTCATCGAGGCAAGCACGATGCACTTGGCTCTCGCGCAATCTAAATCCCAGGTTTTACGGATTTCCTTATCCGCATTGCTGGATTTGGGACCAAGGACAGCAGGTGCTGTAGCGGTGAGGACGTACCCCAGTTTGTCATAGGTCAAAGCCATCTTGACATTCCGCAGCCAATCTTTATAGTTTGGCCCCGTCAGTATATTTTTCTCTAAAATTAACTTAAGTCCAGTCATTTTCAGGGTCGCTGCAATTTAGGAGAGAGAGAAGAAAACTCTTTTAGCATGATGCTCTTGCAAGTTTAGAGTGGTTTTTAGTTTATCTAAACTGGATGGCTCCCACTGTTTCTCGAATCCTTCCTCAAACCATAAAAGAAGAATTAGCCAAGACTATTCTCACCGTACAATACTTGCTTAACCGTTCAGCCAGGCCGGTGTCGATACTTCGAGGGAGGTTTTCCAACGCTTTCGCGAAGTTCCTTAATTAAGTAACCTCTTTTCTCTGGGGGCGTAACCCCGCTGACACTTTTCTGGACACCTACTAGGTTTATAGCATTGATCGTTAAGCGACGAATATCCTGATAAGTAGCATATACTCACAGTAGGATCGGGATCCAAATATCATCGTATGATATTGTTGAAGGAATCCTACCAACATTCATCAAACTCCAAATGGTATGCATCTCTTTGCAAATTTCAGTTTCTTTAGAAATTCCCGATATATGTTTTTGCCCCATGCTCTTATGACCTTGGCTTTGGTCAAAATGTCATAAGTCACATGTCAAGTTCTACCCGTCATTATCTTGTCAATTTGAACCCATCCGTATATACCCCTGACTTTGGTCAAATGGTAATACGACTGTCCCAAACCAACTCATCTATCTTATGCAACAAATGAAAACCCAGTAGCTACCAAACACTATGCCTTGACTTTGGCCAAAATGCATAGCTTGAATACTACTGAATACCCAAATGAAATGACGGAGGGCTACGACTGGTTTTGGCGAAACCGTGAACGTAGTGAACTTGATATAACCGAAGGAACCTGATAGCTTTTAAAAGGAGTGGTTAAAGCTCCGCATTTAAAAAATATCTGTTTTAAAAAAATAACCGAGTGGTTTCTTTTAAATTGTTCCAACGATTAAAACTTTGGTTTGTTTTACTTTGCATTACAGATAATGCGTCCCATCATTAACCTATCATTGCAGAAAACAACGAAAATACAACGTCCTCTTATGCCATCCGCATTCGCCACGGGGTCCCGTCATCACTCGTTAGGTTACTTAACTAACGACAGAGCGGGGGCTGGGCTAGCGCGGGTGTAAAACATAAGTGACGTCTAAATAGCTATCATAATATAGATATTTTACATTCGTCTGACGCAATGATATTCATTCCAGAACACAGATAAACAATATTGGATTTGCAAGCAATCTGTATTTCTTTTGAGCCTGCAAGAAAAGACAGATTACACAGTTGTGATGAATAGCCGTTTACCCCACCCTCGACCCCTACGGGTACGGCAAACTACCCACCCGGCAGTCTGTGTACCCCACCTTGGGTCAGTCCTAGGAGCAAAAACAGTAAAATGAAATAATACAACGGTGGCTACGACCGCAACCTGGAAGTGCCCCGCAAAAATAATATTACAACAAATTACATTTACAACAAATGAATTAATCAAAAACCCATTGCAAACCCCGGCTATACACCACAACAGTCCAATACAGTTTATATGCACAAACAGATATAACCATTTCAGAAATGTGCAACCCCCTGCCAACCGACATACTAGCAGTTGGGGGAGGTTTACGAACACATTAAACAATCACAGATATAATCCAATACGCAAATACTGTACAATTCGATCGAATAAACAACTTCAATATTGCTCCAAAATCTGCTCTGTTAAACAGTAACCTGAGCAATAATTAAACATTCCAGAAAACCCCAAATTACACAGAGAAGCAACAGAAGAAAAATCGGCCGCTGACTCGCCAACTCGGCGGCGGAAGCGCGGCAACTCAGTGGCTGAGGCCGCGGTTCCGCGGCGAGTTGGTCGATTCAGTCGACTGTTTTTCTTGGGTGTTCTTATGGTGTCATGTCAAGCACTCTGAGCTCACCTGAAAAATTTTCTGACATCGTTTTAAATTCGACAGAAACTTACATTTTTTAGGGTTTTCCGGCTTCGTTTTTCCGTTCGAAATTCGTACAAATTTGCAACTAGGTTATTTATTGTTTAGCGAGGCTCTGATACCACTGTAAGTCGATGTAGTACACCCCAGTACTTATGGGGAGGCGGAATTTACAAAAAACTTATCAAGTTTAAACAACGAACATCGACTAACCGCTTGAATCGAAGCTAAACTCTAAATAACCGTATACAATGAGTTTCTTTTCATAAGAGATTAGGGATTATACCTAATGAACCGGTCCTTCTCCTTTACGTCCTCCTTTGTTCTCCTCGGCCTTCTCTAGGTAGTAGACGATCCACCCGAGAGCAAAACTCCAAGCTAAACCTCTAACTTGAGGTAACTAATCAACTTTGATTGCTAATCAAAGATGAGAGAATGATATAGAGTGAGAGTTATGGATTGTTTAGTCTAACTAATCCTTTGATCTCAACACATGAGGATTAAGGATTAGGGTTAGAAGATGAGAGCTTGAGGAGAGAGAATGTGTGATATGATAATGAGAGAAGAGAGAGAGTGTATCATATTATTATGAAGCATTCTTATTATCTAAAAATCAATAAAGGAAATGAATAAGCATGCTTCACAAAATATCTTGTGATGATTCATTAACATGAGTCATTAAGCAATAAATGTGCATTAATGAAGTGAATGAATCACCACTATGACTCACTCTCTTTCCAAAACAAACCTCCTTAGTCACATCTTCTAGAAGCTTCTCGAGTAATTACGAGAACGCCCCTCCGATCCGTAAAAAATACGGAAAAACTTTAGACTGTAAAAATCCAATAACCGGATACCAGTAACTGGCTTAAACCAAAGCCGACTGGTAAAATCTGTCCGAAAGTCGTACGTGCGTAAACGCACGTATGCGTCCGAACCCTTTGTCGCAAAACCATGCAACCTCTATATCGTTTCGCCTGGAGTAGGAAACTCTCTGTGTGGGACTCTAGAGACTCGACTACTACGCTGGCAGTGGGTTTAACCACAGACCGCAAGCGGCACTAGCTGTACGTAACGGTCCCCAGGTAGTTGTCGATAAGAAGGCCGATGAGTAAACCCATCCGAACTCCTACTGAGTCTGATGTGACAATCTCCATACAGTCCGGTCCGTTCGTCCAAGACTATCGCATATCGGGCCTAGGGGGGCGGCAAGCGTCAGTCCCCTAATAGCGGTATAAGTCGTGTCGGAGTGAAGCCCATTACACCCTGAGAAACTACTGGAATCTACCAGCAAATCTCGCTTGCCCTGGCCAGGGACTTTGCGTAATGGCTCTCTGACACAGCACGATATCTACTCCCAATACCGGGAGGGACGAATCCTTTCTAACCGCCACTGCCTCCAAGTGCTCGGGACTGCACCCAACTGCTACCTGTTTGCACGACTCCTTTGAGCCGTGGTAGGGTAGCAATCTAAGAACAGTGGGACACACTCGAGGCGAAGTAGCAGTGTCAAGTCTGCGGACTACGCTGTACTCATGTCACCTGGGAACTGTTCACTGACGACTGGTATCAAACCAACCAACAGTTCCCTGTGAGTCCTGTCCGGTGTACCCGTAACCTAACGAGCACCTGTATACTATCTCAAGTACGACGTACTGACGGCTGTGGGACAGACCATCTCCCCAACTGGGATGAGAAGCGTACACACTAGTCTACTCCGGAGTATCGATGCTCTGTTTCGATAATCCAACGACCAGGGACCTGAATAAGGATGTGCTTGTAGACTACCCAGCCCCCACTAGTGTGACTGCCATCACAACGCTGGTAGACAAGCAAGATCCTAAGAGCTCTATCAATACGTACACTCACATATTAAGATAGAAAAACCAAGTAGCATACTACCATGTTTAGCAAGACTGTTATATACATGTGAATATCCCAAGCTTCCATTAAGTAATATACAAGCTAGTATGATACAGTAATGGCCTTCTAGGGCATAAACACTAACAACCGCTGTATTGCGACAACAACGGAGCTATAGCTTTAGCAAAGGAACCCAGGTCCCATCAGAAGTCCAGACACATCTTAAGGCGGTATCACCTGATCAGGGAGATCATAGATCGCCGGGAGATCGAGGTCCGGAGAGTTGCTGCAGAGGAGAACACAGCCGATCCATTCACAAAGGCCTTACCTCAGATTCAGTTCTAGAGGCAACTCGAGATGATCGGTCTTCGATATGCCAGTACATGGCCCTAGTGAAAGTGGGAGATTGTTAGTGTATATGCCCTAGGGACCATTAATGTATCATACTAGCTTGTATATTACTTAATGGAAGCTTGGGATATTCACGGTTATATTAACAGTCTTGCTAAACATGGTAGTATGCTACTTGGTTTATATCTATCTTAATATGTGTGTACGTATTGATAGAGCCCTTAGGATCTCGCTTGACTACCAGCGTTGTGATGGCAATCACACTAGTGGGGGCTGGGTAGTCTACAAGCACATCCTTTTTCAGGTCCCTAGTCATAGGATTATCGAGACAGAGCATCGATACTCCGGAGTAGACTAGTGTGTACGCTTCTCATCCTAGTTGCAGAGATGGTCTGTCCCACAGCCATCAGTGCGTCGTACTGCAGATAGTATACAGGTGCTTGTTAGGTTACGGGTACACCGGACAGGACTCGCAGGGAACTGTTGGTTGGTATTATACCCGTCGTCAGTTAACAGTTCCCAGGTGACATGAGTACAGCATAGTCCACAGACTTGACACTGCTGCTTCGCCTCGAGTGTGTTCCCAGTGTTCTTAGATTGCTACCCTACCATGACTTAAAGGAGTCGTGCAAACAGGTAGCAGTTGGGTGCAGTCCCGAAGCACTTGGAGGCAGTGGCGGTTAGACAGGATTCGTCTCTCCCGGTATTGGGAGTTGATATCGCGTTGTGTCTGGAGAGCCATTACGCAAAGTCCCTGGCCAGGGAAAGCGAGATTTACTGGTAGGTTTTCCAGTAGTTTCTCAATGTGTAATGGGCTTCGCTCCGACACGACTTATACCGCTTTTAGGGGACTGACGCTTGCCGCCCCCCTAGGCCCGATATGCGATAGTCCTAGACGAACAGACCGGACTGTATGGAGATTGTCACATCAGGCTCAGTAGGAGTTCGGATGTGTTTCCTCATTGGCCTTCTTATCGAAATGTACCTGGGGACCGTTACGTACATCTAGTGCCTTGCGGTCTGTGGTTAAACCCACTGCCAGCGTAGTAGTCGAGTCTTTAGAGTCCCACACAGAGAGTTTCCCTGCTTCGGGCGAAACGATATAGAGGTCGTATGGTTTTACGACAGGGTTCGGACGCATACGTGTTTTTATGCACGTACGATGTTCGGACAGTTTTTACTAGCCGGCTTTGGTTTAAGCCAGATTCTAGTATTGGATTATTGGATTTATACAGTCTAAAGTATTTCCGTGTTTTCACGGATAGGAGGGGCGTTCTCGTAAATTGGCGAGAAGCTTCTAGAAGGTTGATGACAAGGAGGCTAAGGTGTCATTTGCATTTATTGATTTAGTGACTCATTTGTGTGATTCATCCATGAAGTTAACGATGCATTTAATGACTATTGACTCATGAGATGAATCACACAAAGTGAATAAATGAAGCATGGTTGATAAATCATTTGTTTTATTCATTTAATAAATCATTATGCTTCATATATTCAAGATGAGATATTATTTCATTTCATTCTCACTCTCACCTTCTCTCTCCTCAAGCTCTCTCTTTCTTCAAACCCTAACCCTAACCTCTCATGTGTTGAGTGTTAGTGTATATGCCCCTATTATTGTATCATACTTGTATGTATATTACTTAATGGAAGCTTGGGATATTCACAGTTGTATATACAGTCTTGCTAAAAATGGTAGTATGCTACTTGGTTTGTGTCTACTTTAATATGAGCATGTGTTTCTTGTAACATATCACTTAAACATATTAGTAGAGCCCATAGGATCTTTGCTTGATTACCAGCGTTGTGATGGCAGTCACACTAGTGGGGGCTGGGTAGTCTATAAGCAGCATCCTATACTTGTCCCTAGTCGTAGGATTATCGAGACTGAGCATCGATACTCCAGAGTAGACTAGTGTGTACGCTTCTCATCCCAGTTGGGGAGATGGTCAGTCCCACAGCCATCAGTACGTCGTACTTGAGATAGTATACAGGTGCTCGTTAGGTTACGGGTACACCGGACAGGACTCGCAGGGGAACTGTTGGTTGGTATTATACCAATCGTCAGTTAACAGTTCCCAGGTGACATGAGTACAGCATAGTCCGCAGACTTAACACTGCTACTTCGCCTCGAGTGTGTCCCACTGTTCTTAGATTGCTACCCTACCATGGCTCAAAGGAGTCATGCAAACAGGTAGCAGTTGGGCGCAGTCCCGAGCACTTGGAGGGAGTGGCGGTTAGAAAGGACTCGTCTCTCGCAGTATTGGGAGTTGATATCGCGCTGTGTCAGAGAGCCATTACGCAAAGTCCCTGGCCAGGGCAAGCGAGATTTACTGGTAGGTTCTAGTAGTTTCTCAGGGTGTAATGGGCTACGCTCCGACACGACTTATACTGCTATTAGGGGACTCACGCTTGTCGCCCCCTAGGCTAGATATGCGATAGTCTTAGACGAACAGACCGGACTGTACGGAGATTGTCACATCAGGCTCAGTAGGAGTTCGGATGGGTTTCCTCATCGGCCTTCTTATCGACGTCTACCTGGGGACCGTTACGTACAGCTAGTGCCGCTTGTGGTCTGTGGTTAAACTCATTGCCAGCGTAGTGTCGAGTCTTTAGAGTCCCACACAGAGAGTTTCCCTGCTCCAGGCGAAACGATATAGAGGTCGTATGGTTTTACGACAAGGGTTCGGATGCATACGTGTGTTTACGCACGTACGACGTTCGGACAGTTTTTACTAGTCGTCTTTCGTTTAAGCTAGATTCTAGTATCAGGTTATTGGATTTATACAGTATAAAGTTTTTCAGTGTTCTCATGGATAGGAGGGGCGTTCTCGTAATTTGTCGGGAAGCTTCTAGATGGATGATGACATGGAGGGTAAGGTGGCATTAACATTTAATGAATTTATGACTCACTTAGATGAATCATTCAAGTGAGTTAATGAAGCATTTATTGCTTAATGACTCACTTGATGATTCATTGCATATATTTAATGAAGCATAATGATAATGCATTTTGATTATTCTTTTTGATTTTCTTATGCTTCATAATATATTAGAAGTGAGAAGCTTTTTTCATTCATAAGTTATGCTCACCTTCTCTCTCCTCTAGCTCTCTCTTGAAACCCTAATCCTCCCCTCTCATGTGTTGAGATCAAGGATTAGATAGACTAATACATCCATAACCTCACTCTATATCCCCTAGGTAGCTTAGATTAGCACTTTGAGCAACTTAGTTATGTCAAGTTAGAGATCAAGCTTGGCGTAGGAGCTTTCGGGTGGATTGTCTTTGACTCAAGGAGGCCATTGAGGTGCCGATATTCCAAGGAGCCTACGAGGAGTGGAGGATATCGATGAAGACTCGAAGGACAAGTAACGTGAGGTATAGCCTTGAATCCGAGTAGTTAAACCTCTCGTAGTTTGCTAGTAAAGGTTTAGATACGATTCATGCGCTCAAGTCCATGTTACGAAGCTTTGATAATCGTTTTTCATATATTCCGCCTCTCCGCAAGTTCGTGGGGTGCGTGACATGGACTTACATTGAGATCAAGGGTTAGCAAGACTTATTAATTCCTAATAACACTCTATATTCCCTAGGTTGCTTTGAGTAACCTAGTTTCCTCAAGTTAGAGGCAAAGCTTGGAGTAGTAGCTTTCGGGTGGATCTTCTATTACAAAGAGGAGGCCGACGAGGAGGTGGTTAACGAGAAGAAGAAGGACTTGATTCATTAGGTATAATCTTCTTTCATAGTAGCTAATTCCTCCTATGATAATGTTAGTTAGAGTTTAGCAAAGATCCGTACGGTTAGTCGATGTTAGTTAAAAGAAAAATATTGTTTTTCATATTTCCGCCTCCCCGCAACTCGTGGGGTGTACAATGTCGACTTACAGCTACCTTTAACTAACTAATTCTAGAAACTTCTTCCTAACTACCAAGCTTACAAGGGAAGCTAAACTAAACCTAGCTTCTAAAGGAAGCTAATCCTAATCAAGGCTATAAAAGGGACCCTAAGGCTTCACTTCTAAGGATCTTGATTCCTAATCTCCAATTCCCAACATAAGTTGAGTGACACAACTTGTAACCCTAACCCTAATCCAATCACCAAAGCCAGAATCAAGAACACCGAGTACCAATTCAAGCAAGAATGTTAGTTATGTATATGCCCTAGAGGCCATTGTTGTACATTTGATGTATATTATAATGGATGCTTGGTTATATATAGAGAAGATTTTCTTGCGCGTCATGATAGTATGCTATTTGGTTTCACTTTATCTTAACATGTTGACTTGTATTGGTTTACTGTTTTACTCTCACATGTTGATAAAGCCCTTAGGACTTGTACTCGACTAATGGGACTATGATGAGATCATACTAGTGGGGCCGCGGTAGTCGATGAGTACATCCTATAACTGTTCCTAGTCGAAGGTATATCGAGACAGGGCATCGATACACCAGAGTAGACTAGCGTATACGCATCTTGACCCATATGATGGGCGATGGATGATCCCATATCCATCGGTGTTTGACATCAGAGATGGTGTACGGGTGCTCAGTGGAGACTGGGTACACTGGACGGACTCGCCAAGAACTCCCAGATGGTGATATACCACACGTCAGATGGCAGTTCTCCGGTGACACAGGTACAGGGTAGTCTGAAGACCCGAGATCGTCATAGACTCTTGTGTGATTCCCACTGTGCTTTGATTTCCACCTTACCACGTCCAAGAGGGCGTGCAAAACGGTGGCTTTTGGGTACAGTCCCGAATCACATGGAGGCAATGAGCGATAGGAGGGAATTCGTCTCTCCCGGTATATGGAGTTGATGTTGTGCTGTGTTCGATTGGCTATAACTGGAAGTCCCTGGCCAGGGCTGATATAGAGATTTACTGGTAAGTGTTACTAGTAGTTTCTCGACCCGTTATGAGCCACACATCGACACGACTTATCGGTTACTGGGGTCTGACGTATACCACCCTTACACTTGATATGCGACATATCAGACGAACAGACCGGACTGTACGGGAGTGTTACTGGTTGGATTCACAGGAGAACGCACAGGCTAGCTTGTTGATCTTCTGATCGCTCAATACCTGGGTGGCTGTTACGTTTAGCTGACCGCTTGCAGCTTGTGGGTGTTTGATATGATCATCACCTGCTACCGGCGTATTGACGATTCTTTAGAGTCCTACACAGAGGTTTCTTGGCTCAGGCGAAACAGAGTAGTGGCACATATGTGATATGCGCAGGAACGAGAATAATGCGATATGGGATACCGTATTATATTCTCGCGATATTTAGATATGAACTGGGACATCGGATCAAGTGTTGATTCGATAAATCGGTACATGATATATTAGTCGGTTATATTCGATATAGCCGGATCGTCGGATCAAGTGTTGATTCGATGATTTAATATATAATAATATATATGATATATTATTATATTAACTAATATTGGCTTACTTTATTATTTCATTTTCTCGCGGGATGATACATTGATATATATGCGATATATGTTAATTGTATTATTTTCTTTTGTTGCAAATATATAATATATATGTGATATATATTATTGTGACATGATATGATTAATTGTTAAACATGTTTAAGGATGATTAATTGAGGTTAGGGTTTGATTAGGGTTAGTAGCTTCAAGTTCCTTCTAGAAGCTATTTCTTTTGTCAAGGTTAGGATATTTTGTGATGACACATTATTAACTCAACCAAACCCTAACCCTAGTTGTTTCTCTACTTGTTCTCATCCAATCATCCTTGACCATGGTTAATAATTCAATCATATGTTTATATTTCTATTCATCACAAAAGAAATAAGATAATCATTATTCTTTTTCCATTATCATCTTCTTCTTCTCTCTTGAAAGAAAAGCTTGCTTGATTTTCTTAAGTGATGATAAAATATGAGAAAATGATATAAAAAGAAAGTAAAATCACTACTCTCTCATCCTCATCTCATCTAGCCCTTGGAATTAGGGTGTTCTTCTCTTTTGAGTGAGAAAGCTTGAGTCGAAGCGACTTCAAGGTAGATCTTCGGAGATTTGGAATACGACAAGCTAGAATGGATCGTTCGAGTCGTGGAGCCTCTCATGAGTCCGGGAGATCGTGGATCGCGGCAAAGGGACTTCTACTCGGAGCTTGTGAAGTGAAGGAGCGGACTACAAAGGTTGTAATCCCTCACACATAGATAAAAGTTATCTTATTGCATATTAAACCCTAATAATCTAGCAAAGATCCCGGCTTTGGGTTGTTCGGCATGTCTAAAATTTAATCCGGGCATGTTTGATGCCTTAAGAACCTTCACAAGAGTGCCTAGGAACCCTACAGTGGTATCAGAGCCTAGCTAGAGCATTAGGCGATGTGTTTACGATGTTAAAACTCCGATCGAACCCGAAACGAACAAAATGGACCCCTCTCTGGAAATTTTTTAAATATTGGGATTTTTCTGAATTAAAAATATGTAAAATAATCAGCAGGGAATTCTAAGAATTACCATGAAACACGTGCCCACAATTCAACCAACGGAGCGCGGATCAGCGGCATTTACATGGTTCTCGCGGCGCTTCCGCGGCTGCACTGTAGGATTGGGACACGTGGCTTCATGGTTTTACCCGTAGGTACTTGCTGACCATTCTGGATATTTTTATTCTGTTCCAGGTGTTTGAAATTCTGGGGTTTGTTTTGTAATAGTAGACTCGATCGGAAATTTTAAATTCGTATTTCTTTCTGGATATTTAGAAACTGTTAAACTATTTGAACGGATATCATTAACTTACTGTTTCCCGGTACGGCAAACTTTCAAGTGTTGAAATTTATTCGGGTTTAAATCTTTCGGAAAATTGTACAAGTTAACTGGTGGACCCTCTAGAAGACAACAAACCTTAACTCGATTATGTGACCGTCTTGAACTGCCTTTTGAACCTTCGGGTTTGGGGGAGTACGGCGTGCCACATGTGAGGCGTTGGCTTGACCCTTCTACGGCTGGATCACCGGTACTGTAACATATTCTGGGATTATTTGAACTCCGCTCAAGAGTTTAGCACTTTGGGAAATTTTGGGTGTTTGATTATCTGTTCGGAAAGTTTAATACTGTATATTTATCTGGAATGTGATACAATATGTGGAATTCATAGAGTTAGGCATGAAATGCGGAATATGTGATATTTCGGATTTACGATGTCTAAAGTGATTGTGGATTCCAAATATTGTAGTTTTACACTTTCTTTTCTGTGACCGTAAGTGTAATATGTGATATCGCCGGTTTCGTTGCTATATGTCAACGACAATTGGGATGCGCATATTTACTTACGTTGATGATATGAGATATTATGTGTTGCTGTGATATGTTATATTGGATCGTCGCGTTCAGAATAGCCGGGGGTTTTATGTGAGATGAGGGTTTTTATTTTCATTCATGTAAAATTCATTTGTAATGTAATATTCTTTTATTTGGGGCACTTCCAGGTTACGGTTGCTGTCACCAGTGTATATTATTTACTTTTCCGCATAAGGTAGACCCAAGGTGGGGAGCACAAGTAACCGGGTTCTAGGGTCCAGTGGGAGGCCATCTCGAGGAGTCGAGACCGGGTCTCCTAACCCTAGAATTGACAGTGTTACTTGCCGCTCTCGTAGGGGTCTTGGGATGTGGGTTTGGCTATTCGTCGCGACCGTGGAATCCGTGTTTTATACAGGCTCGTATTGAAAACACGGACGTCCTAGTATATCCAATATTTCATATATGTTCTTCTGCTGCAATGTTCTATGATGAGATCATATTACTGCCTGAGACGAATGCTTATACTATATATATATGCTGATATATAAATATTACTGCTTTCGTTTCTTCTGTGATGCTTAGGAAGCATAAGCTGATGGGATTTTTATTAATGAGATTAATAAAAGAAAAGAAACCTAAAGATTTTTTAGAATCAAAAACTTTATAAAAAGGGGTAGCTACAGTTTTTCTTTGCACAGTGATATATAAGATATATCCTGCACCTTATTCGATGAGGAAAGGACCGAGATCCCTTCACCGGGAGTGACTCCTTTAGCGAAACTGGCAGATGCTGCAAAACGCGGTTTGTCTTTTGATTGCTTTAAGTGTTTTGCTTTGCACAGCGGTATATATGATATATCCTGCACCTTATTCGATGAGGAAAGGGCCGACGATCCCTTCACCGGGAGTGACCCCTTTAGCGAAATTAAGAAAAGCCTCAAAACACTCCTTTTCAAAACTTCACACGATTCTACGACGATATCAAGTTCATTACGCTCAGGGTTTTCTGAAAAACCTGCGTAGCCCTCCGTCATTTCAGATAGAGACTAGTTAGTATTCGTGCTGCGTTTGTTGACCTTAGCCAAGGCGTGGTGTACGGTAGCTAATTAGTATTTATCTGTTAAAACATGAGATGTGATTGAGTTAGGGTAGTCGTGCGACTTTGTTGACCTTAGCCAAGGGTCGTACAGGTGGGTTTAATTCAATCAAGAAATGACGGGTTAAACTTGACTAGCGCTTATGATTTGTTGACCTTAGCCAAGGTCATAAGTTGCTAGGGGTAAAAGCATTATCGGGAATTTCAAGTGTTGAAATTTGCAATGAGATTGCATACCTCCTATGAGATAGTTGGATCCCGATACCCACTGCGAGTAAGAGTTACTCCTGGGAGAGTTTTACACAGGACAATTAGTCATTCAAGTAGGTGTCTAGAAAAGTGTTAACGAGGTTACGCCTCTGGGAAAACGAGGTTTACTAATTAGGTCCGTGCGAAAGCACGGGGAACCTCCCTCAAAGTACCGACACTGATCTGGCTGAAAGATTGACGAAATTGTAGGGTGTAATTAATCCCGGCTAATCTTACCTTTTTGGGTTTTAAGGTAGATTTGATTAAAACAGTGGGAGACATCCTGATTAGATAAGATAATAACCAATCTAATCTTGCAAGAGCATACGCTAAAGTGTTTTCTTCTCTCTCTCTCCAGGTAGCGACCATTTCAGGCCATAATCAAGATAATAATATGGATGTATTGACTAAACCTGATTATTGTACTGAGCAAGGGAACGTTGGACCCGTTCTTTCTTATAAGAGTTATAAGACTGAACAGGAAACAGGAGAATATCTAGATTCTCACGCCGCCCAAAAGAACATGCATGTTGATGCATCTTCTTCGGGTGTGTTAGTTATTGAGAACTGTTTCTCAGTTCACCCTACGTCATAGGTATTAGATACCGGATCAGGATCCCACATATGTAAACAGTTACATGGGCTACGTAAAGGTAGAGAACTGGGAAAAGGTGATCATTCCGTTCAAGTAGGGAACGGTGCGAGTATTGTAGCCAAAGCAGTTGGCGAATATCACCTTGTATTACCAAGTCGTAATACACTGATTCTAAATGAGTGTTATTATATACCGAACATGATATGCAACATTATATCAGTTTCTTTATTGAGTAAAGAGGGATATAATTTTGTAGTACAGGAAAATGTTATGAACATATTCCTAGATCAAAAGTTGATTGCATCAGGCTCGTTATATAATGGCATATTCATTCTAAATCAGAATACAGTCCTAAATGTACAAAACACACACAAGAGGAAAAGTTCAGATATGAACGAATGCTTCTTATGGCATTGTAGACTTGGTCATATCAATGCGACACGACTGGCTAAGTTACATAAGGATGGTTATTTGAATCCGTTCGAATTATCATCTTATGATACTTGCCATTCATGTCTCAAAGGAAAAATGACCAAAGCTCCGTTTAGTGGACACGGAGAAAGAGTTACCGAACTCTTAGGACTGGTACATAGTGATGTATGCGGTCCCATGTCTACGCATGCCAGGAACGGTTCTTCCTACTTCATTACATTCACTGACGATCTCTCTAGATTCGGACATGTATTCCTGATGAAACACAAGTCTGAAGCTCTTGAGAAATTCAGAGAATATAAACACGAAGTAGAGAACCAAACGGGCAAAAGTATTAAGATTCTTCGATCTGATCGAGGAGGTGAATACTTAAGCGGTGAGTTCCTAGATTATCTAAAAGAGAATGGGATTCTCTCTCAGCGTACTCCTCCTTATACACCACAGCACAACGGTGTATCTGAGCGGAGGAATCGCACCCTATTAGATATGGTGCGCTCGATGATGAGTACAGCTGAGTTACCTATTTCCTTTTGGGGGTATGCGCTGGAGACAGCCATATATCTATTGAATAGAGTTCCAACTAAATCAGTGCCTACCACTCCATATGAGATATGGAATGGGAAGAGACCGTCTCTTAAAAGAGTTAAGATATGGGGTTGTCCGGCCTATGTCAAAAGACAAAATCCGGACAAACTCGAGGCAAGATCAGTATTGTGTAAGTTTGTAGGATATCCCAGAAATTCACAAGGGTATATCTTCTACCACCCCGAGGAACAAAAGGTGTTTGTTTCTCGACATGCTACTTTCTTAGAAAAAGGTTTTCTTATGAAACAGAATAGTAGTATTGAGGTAGAACTGGAAGAGGTTCCAGTAACACAAACTATAACAGAAGACTTGGTTGAACCAGAGGATTCAGTAGTACCCGACGAACCCCAGCCTCTCCGCCGATCTAGTAGAGTTTCTCGTCCACCTGAGAGATACTACGGTTTTCTCATTGATGGTGGAAGCGAAGATTGCATCATGGATGATGATGAACCGACTAGTTTCGAGCAGGCCATCATGAGTGGTGACTCTGTGAAATGGCTGGATGCAATGCGATCTGAGATGGAATCCATGTACACCAACAAAGTATGGACTTTGGAAAATGCTCCTGAAGGGGTAAAACCCATTGGGAGCAAGTGGATCTTTAAAAAGAAATTTGGTGTAGATGGAAAAGTTGAGACTTTCAAAGCTAGACTTGTAGCAAAGGGTTTTCGTCAACGTCCAGGTGTGGATTATGACGAAACCTTTTCTCCAGTGGCTATGCTTAAGTCCATCCGGATCTTACTTGCCATTGCTGCATATCATGACTACGAAATCTGGCAAATGGATGTTAAGACCGCCTTTCTAAACGGTGATTTAGAAGAGTGCGTGTACATGACTCAGCCAGAGGGCTTCGTAGATAGTGGGAGCAGCGGAAAGGTGTGCAAGCTGCTTAAATCCATTTAAGGGTTAAAGCAAGCATCGCGGAGTTGGAACATCTGTTTTGATGTTGTAGTCAAAGAGTTTGACTTCATCAAAAATATAGATGAACCTTGTATCTATAAGAAGGTGGCAGAGGGTAAGGTTGTCTTCCTCGTATTGTACGTGAATGACATACTCTTGATAGGAAATGATATTCCTATGCTGCAATCAGTCAAGCTCTTCTTATCACAGAGATTCTCAATGAAAGATCTAGGTGCTGCCTCCTGCATATTGGGAATCATGATCTATAGAGATAGATCTAAAAGGATACTGGGATTGTCCCAATCCAGGTACATTGACACCATACTAAAGAGGTTTAGTATGGAAGAATCCAAGCGTGGGAACCAACCCACGATCTCTGGACTCACTCTCTCCAAAGAGATGTCTCCCAAGACTGATTTGGAGAGAGCTCGCATGCAAGGGATACCCTATGCTTCGGCAGTAGGCTCTATCATGTATGCGATGATATGTACCAGACCCGATGTAGCATACTCACTAAGTGTAGTGAGTCGGTATCAAGCAGATCCAGGAGAGAGTCATTGGACAACAGTGAAGAACATTCTCAAGTACTTACGAAGGACTAAGGAGATGTTCTTGGTGTATGGTAACGGAGAACTCCAGGTGGAGTCCTTTACCGATTCCAGCTTCCAAAGTGATAAGGACGACTCTAAGTCGCATTCGGGTTTTGTCTTTACCCTCAATGGAGGGGCGGTATGTTGGAAGAGTTCCAAACAGGATACCGTTGCAGACTCAACGATGGAGGCTGAATACATCGCTGCCAACGATGCTGCCAAAGAGGCTGTCTGGATCAAGAAGTTCATTAGTGAACTTGGTGTGGTTCCATCCATCGAGCATCCAATACCTCTGTATTGCGATAACAATGGAGCTGTGGCTTTGGCCAAGGAACCCAGGTCCCATCAGAATTCCAGACATATTCTGAGGCGGTATCACCTGATCAGGGAGATAGTTGATCGCCGGGAGATCGAGGTCAGGAGAGTAGATACGAAGGACAACACTGCGGATCCATTCACGAAGGCTATTCCCCAGATACAGTTTGAGAGATTATTCGGGATGCTAGGTATGAGATACTACAGCAGCTGGCCTTAGTGCAAGTGGGAGATTGTTAGTTATGTATATGCCCTAGAGGCCATTGTTGTACATTTGATGTATATTATAATGGATGCTTGGTTATATATAGAGAAGACTTTCTTGCTCGTCATGATAGTATGCTATTTGGTTTCACTTTATCTTTACATGTTGACTTGTATTGGTTTACTATTTTACTCTCTCATGTTGATAAAGCCCTTAGGACTTGTACTCGACTACTGGGACTATGATGAGATCATACTAGTGGGGCCGCGGTAGTCGATGAGTACATCCTATAACTGTTCCTAGTCGAGGGTATATCGAGACAGGGCATCGATACACCAGAGTAGACTAGCGTATACGCATCTTGACCCATATGATGGGCGATGGATGATCCCATATCCATCGGTGTTTGACATCAGAGATGGTGTACGGGTGCTCAGTGGAGACTGGGTACACTAGACGGACTCGCCGAGAACTCCCAGATGGTGATATACCACACGTCAGATGGCAGTTCTCCGGTGACACAGGTACAGGGTAGTCTGAAGACCCGAGATCGTCATAGAGTCTTGTGTGATTCCCACTGTGCTTTGATTTCCACCTTACCACGTCCAAGAGGGCGTGCAAAACGGTGGCTTTTGGGTACAGTCCCGAATCACATGGAGGCAATGAGCGATAGGAGGGAATTCGTCTCTCCCGGTATAGGGAGTTGATGCTGTGCTGTGTTCGATTGGCTATAACTGGAAGTCCCTGGCCAGGGCTGATATAGAGATTTACTGGTAAGTGTTACTAGTAGTTTCTCGACCCGTTGTGAGCCACACATCGACACGACTTATCGGTTACTGGGGTCTGACGTATACCACCCCTAGACTTGATATGCGACATATCAGACGAACAGACCGGACTATACGGGAGTGTTACTGGTTGGATTCACAGGAGAACGCACAGGCTAGCTTGTTGATCTTCTGATCACTCAATACCTGGGTGGCTGTTACGTTTAGCTGACCGCTTGCAGCTTGTGGGTGTTTGATATGATCATCACCTGCTACCGGCGTATTGACGATTCTTTAGAGTCCTACACAGAGGTTTCTTGGCTCAGGAAAAACAGAGTAGTGGCACATATGTGATATGCGCAGGAACGAGAATAATGCGATATGGGATACCGTATTATATTCTCGCGATATTTAGATATGAACCGGAACATCGGATCAAGTGTTGATTCGATAAATCGGTACATGATATATTAGTCGGTTATATTCGATATAGCCGGATCGTCGGATCAAGTGTTGATTCGATGATTTAATATATAATAATATATATGATATATTATTATATTAACTAATATTGGCTTACTTTATTATTTCATTTTCTTGCGGGATGATACATTGATATATATGCGATATATGTTAATTGTATTATTTTCTTTTGTTGCAAATATATAATATATATGTGATATATATTATTGTGACATGATATGATTGATTGTTAAACATGTTTAAGGATGATTAATTGAGGTTAGGGTTTGATTAGGGTTAGTAGCTTCAAGTTCCTTCTAGAAGCTATTTCTTTTGTCAAGGTTAGGATATTTTGTGATGACACATTATTAACTCAACCAAACCCTAACCCTAGTTGTTTCTCTACTTGTTCTCATCCAATCATCCTTGACCATGGTTAATAATTCAATCATATGTTTATATTTCTATTCATCACAAAAGAAATAAGATAATCATTATTCTTTTTCCATTATCATCTTCTTCTTCTCTCTTGAAAGAAAAGCTTGCTTGATTTTCTTAAGTGATGATAAAATATGAGAAAATGATATAAAAAGAAAGCAAAATCACTACTTTCTCATCCTCATCTCATCTAGCCCTTGGGATTTGGGTGTTCTTCTCTTTTGAGTGAGAAAGCTTGAGTCGAAGCGACTTCAAGGTAGATCATCGGAGATTTGGAATACGACAAGCTAGAATGGATCGTTCGAGTCGTGGAGCCTCTCATGAGTCCGGGAGATCGTGGATCGCGGCAAAGGGACTTCTACTCGGAGCTTGTGAAGTGAAGGAGCGGACTACAAGGTTGTAATCCCTCACACTTAGATAAAAGTTATCTTATTGCATATTAAACCCTAATAATCTAGCAAAGATCCCGGCTTTGGGTTGTTCGGCACGTCTAAAATTTAATCCGGGCATGTTTGATGCCTTAAGAACCTTCACAAGAGTGCCTAGGAACCCTACAAAGAAGACATCAACCTTTTAGGAGCGAAGCTGATCTTCAACCGAGCAAGAGATCAAAGACGATCCGTGACTTACGAAGACGAGCGAAGCCATATCGACGATCGAGTTCTTTCCTCATTGTAGATCTTGAGAGAATTGTAAAAAAATTGTTAATAAATAAAAGGTGAAATTCTTTATCTTGGTTTCTTTACATTCTTGCACCATGATTAGATCTCAATTCTTGATTGTGTTTCTTGTTATGATGTTTGAGTAAAACTCCGCTCGTGAAGGAGTCGAGAGAATCAATAGATGATGATGTTACAAATCTTGAAACGATTCTTAATTCCTATAAGTTTTGTAAACTTTAGTAAATTGAAGAATCGGCAACCTAGTTTCGAGCGATGCGTTCTTGATTATGTTTGCTCTTAATTATTGATCCACGATCGATTCTTGAATTTACTAGAGGCTATAATTTGAATGAGATTCATCGAAAGGATAAAGGATGAGATAAAGAAACCCTAGTTTCTTCGAAAGATCCTTAAACCTCGATTAATCGTCATCGATCTAGTATCAAATCATTAATGGATAAGAAAATGTAATCAATAGATTTCATCACGTCTATAGATTCGATCGATTCCTACAAGCCTCACTTCGATTCTTGATTACTATTTGGACTGGACATCATCAATTCTTGATTCTTGATTTTTAATGTTTTCTTTATTTTAGATTTAGATAATTCTTGAACTTCAATTTTATAAATCTTGAATTGAATTGTCTTTTATTTTCTTTAATTTTCAATTCATCTAATTCAAATTCGAACGGATCTCATTTTCCCTGTGGACGATCCGCACTCGCTAATGCGCTACAATCGACACCGTTATTGATTGCGGTCAAAAATTTCTTTGATTGTGAAACATCATTTCTTAAACACGACACATCGAGAAATCGAATATCAATAAGAAGGTGATACACCGACGGTCATCTCTGAATCGGTCTGCTCTAGATCTGAGTAAGACTCTCCACACTGGAAATATTCAACTCAACTGGGCCTGCGTCGGCGCGTCAATCTGACGAATCACCTTCGTCTCTCAAATCGGGGTAGACTAGCTATCATCTGTCGCATTTCTGCCTGGAAGCTCCGGCGATCTTAGCTCATAAGCTCTGGAAGCGACATTCCAGTAATCTCAACAACAGCTGCGTCATTTCTCTGCACGGTAGGCGACATCAAAATCTCTGAGGTATGCTGTACGTCAACAGCCCTCTCGCAACTGGCAGCTCTATCAAAGGCCTGATCATCTGGTGCAAACCAAACACCCGCCTCAACAGGATGTCACAACACAAAACTACATCGAGACGTTCCCATGTCACCAGAAAACACAACCAGGAAACACAATGGTCGGCCCTCGTACCAGACGAGCTCGCCCTGACCGCAACACTAGCAGCAGCTCAATCTGCGCTCAAACATGGTGACAGGAACCTCAATTGAGTATCGAAGAAAGCAGATCAACGGCATGAGAGGAAACGACAGATCCAGAATGGATACATGATCATAAGAAGGAACGGTATCAATGAGAGTATGATCATGGAAACGAATAGAATCAAGGATCTCAAACGGATGTATAATCATGGGTATGAAGAGAATCATAAGTATCAAAAAATATGTACATCCTAAGGTTTCTTAAGTGGAGTATCGTATCGTAAATATGTCACGAAACATACGTACGGTACGTCACTCTACTCAAGCTACCTACTCCATCAATCAGGGTCAGCCTATGAAACGAAAGTTCGGGTCTAATACCCCCCCCCCCGTTCAAGTCTAAGTTCCGTAAGGTCAAGCCTAGGTTACGAAATACATACCCGCCCTAGACTCCGCATAGTCAAACATAGACTCGAAACAAGGTTAAACCTAACGCTCTGATACCATCTTTGTCATGACCCGAAATATTAGCTCGTGACCAGCACTTGAATCACGCAACGTCTAAAAGCGTAACGAAATTCAAGTAAGCTGAAACCCAGAAATCTAAACCTTATTAAGAAAATAAAGGAGGTGAAGTTTTTGAAATAAAGGTATAATGAAATCAAGTGTGCTTAATGCATAGAAAAGGAACATGAAAATGCAAGTGGATTATGCAAGTTTAAAAACATGTTTCGTCTTTTTGAAAATTTGGGCAGCACCTCCTTTGTGTATTTTGATCCAAAACCCTAGATAGATAATAAGAATAAAGGCATCAATAAGCGGGAGCTAGCTCTTTGCCAAACGGTGGATCACAACCACGCAAAATAGTATATATAATTATACGACGCCCAACGGTGAAGTTCACCACAAAGATAAAGGAAAGCAAGAAATAAATACCACAAGTAGCGAAAAACCCCTCGTTCTAAGTCTCATTACTTATACAATTCACTAAATTTGATTGATTAATGGAGTTAACTAGATACAATATGAAATATAATACAAGAGTGGGTACGATACAAATGTCCCACCTACCACTGCAAAACACCCAAAAGAAGCTATGTACCAGTGATGCCGCTACTGATCCAAGCGGTCAACCTGCAAGAACTGTGGCACAACGGTGGTGAGTTTCCAACTCGTGAATAGAAATATATCGAAAAGTAGAAATCAAATAAATAACGACTCCTAGGTCAACTATATCATAAAGGTAATACTATGATATCTAGGGTGACCGGGTTTGCATATGTTCCAACAAGGTAGTCAATACCTATATACAATGTGGATAACATCCAACAATAATAGTCAATGCATGTATGCATGTGGATCTCGTCCACCCATAAAATCAATGTATGTATGAATGTGGATCTCATCCACCCATATAATCAAAATCTGTATGCACGTAAATAGCATAAAAGAGTGTGCATGAAAGTATGAGGATATATCTATCAACGGTGTCCCTCACGACACATCAAAATCATGGAACCTGAGTGCCTAGCATCGACACTCGAAAACATCATGAAAACCATATCTAGCATCGACACGTAAATCCTCATATATATCAGGCGCCGTATCCTCAGATCGGCCCTCAGGCGCCGGACACCCTGGTCGGCCCTTATATCCATCTCGCTACTCCGGTCGGTATCCTCCGGATAACCGCCGAGTCTAAAAACTATCATCGGTAGGTAGTGCTCCCTTGCCGGGCTCACCGTCTAACATATACGAGTATTCTTGCCCCGGGGTACCTCACCGGGTCCACCATGTACCCGCAGACGGTGCCTACCGCTCCTCGAATCGGGTTTCACATGCCACTCTCAGAACCGAGAAAATACATGGTGGAAGCACTGAAATATCATATCAAGAGAAACCGGGTTTTTAAAACAGTACATGCTTTCTTTTGAAATAGCCTCGGTTCTGAAATCCAGAAATCTCATGAAAACAGCGCATCTCAATGCGTAAAAGCGTAAATCATGATGTTTGCGACATATAACAGAAATGTAAGCACATCAATATATCTTGCAATCTGGAACAGTAATATGACATATTAAGGGAAAACCGCTCTTTTAAATGATTAAATCATTTTAATTTCCTTTTATATCACAATTATTGGTATATATTTATACATTTTTTCGAAAACCCCAATTTCGCAAATCGGGCAGTTTAAGGGAAATATAATATTTTAATATTAAATTCCAAAAAAAATATTTTATATTTTCTGAAATGTTACACTCAGGTTCCATGATTTTGATGTGTCGTTGATGGACACACGTTTGTTGATATCCTCATATTTACATGCATTTGCTTTCATGATATTTACATGCATGATGTTGTTGTGTCATTGATGGACACATAGATGTTATCCACATGCTGATAGGCATTGATTATATTGTTGGCACATATGTAGATATGGTCACCCTAGATATCATAGTATTACCTTTATGGTATAGTTGACCTAGGAATCGTTGTTTTATTCGATTTCTACCTGATGATGTTTTCTACTTACGAGTTGGCAACACCCCCCCGTTGTGTCACGGTTCTTGCAGGTTGACATCATGGATCAGTAGCGGCATCGCTGGCGCACAGCTTGTATACGGGTGATTTGATTTGGTAGGTGGGACATATTGGATTGTGCCCACTCTTGTATTTTTTTATTCCTGTTGTATCTAGTTAACTCCATCAATCAGAAACTAGTAATTGTATAAGTAGTAATACTTAGAAAGACTTGTGGTTGCGAGACTTAGAGCGATGGGTTATATGCTCGCTTGGTGGGTTGATGTCTTTCTTATTTCATTATCCTTTGTGTTGATCTTCGCCGTTAGGCGTCGTATATCTATATTTATGACTTGCGTGGTTGTGATTCCTCCGATTAGAGAAGAGCTAGCTCCCGCTTGGGGATGCCTTTTATATTAACATGTATATGTGGTCTTGGATCAAAATATACAAGGGAGGTGCTGCCGAAAGTTTTTTAAAAAAACGAAACATGTTTTTCAACTAGTATAATCCACTTGCATTTTTCATGTTCCATTATCTATGCAATTAAGAAAACTTTTGATTTCATCATACCTTTATTTCAAAACTTCACCTATTTTATTTTCCTAAAAAGGTTTAGATTGCTGGGCTTCGGCTTACTTAATTTACGTTGCTCCTTTAGACGTTGCATGATTTAAGTGTCAGTCACGAACTAAATTTCGGGTCAAGACAAAGTTGGCATCATAGCGCTAGGTTTAACCTTGGTTCGAGTCTATGTTTGAATATGCGGAGTCTAGGGCGTAATCTATTTCGAATTTAGGCTTGACCTTACGGAACTTAGACTTGAACAGCGGGTATTAGACCCGAACTTTCGTTTCATAGGTTGACCTTGATTGATGGAAAAGGTAGCTTGAGTAGAGTGACGTACCGTACGTATGTTCCGCGGCATATTTATGATACAATACTCCACTTAAGAAACCTTAGGATGTACATATCTTGAAATCAGTGATTCTCTTCGTTCTCGTGATTATACAATCCATTTGAGATCCTTGATCCTATTCGTTCCAATGATCATACTCTTATTGATTTTGTTCCTCCTTATGATCATGTATCCATTCTGGATCTGTTGATTCCTTTCATCCCTTTGATCTATCTTCATTGATACATGCTTGAGGTTCCTGTCACCATGGTTTGAGTGCAGATTGGGCTGCTGCTAGTGATGCGGTCAGGGAGAGCTCGTCAAGGACAAGGACTGACTATCGTGTTTTCTGGTGACATGGGAACATATCGATTTTGTGTTTGTGTTATGACCTCTTGTTTGAGGCGAGTGTTCGGTTTGCACCGTATGATTGGGCCACTGATAGAGGCTGCCAGTTGTGAGAAGACTGTTGATGTACAACCTACCTCAGAGTTGTGATGTTTTCTACCTTGCAGACAGATGACCTAGCTGTTGCTAAGATTGATGGAATGCCGCTTTCATAGCTTACGAGCTAAGATCACTGGAGCATTCAGGAAGATATGCGACAGAGGATAGCTAGTCTATCTTGAGTTGAGTTGAGCGACCGAGATGATTCGTATGATTGATGCTCCGACGCAGGCTCAGTTAAGTTGAAGATTTCCAGTGTGGAGAATCTTATTCAGATCTAGAGTAGATCGACCTAGAGAGGACGTTGTTCGTTGGATGATTCGATAGGAGATCAGTAAATGGACCAGCTACGGATAGAAGACCTCACCCAGATGCGTTGTGAGTTGATCGAGAACGAAAGAATATGAAGTATTCCTCCGATGGTTGGGACAAGGTCCCGAGGGCGTGTTCGGCTAGATATCTTCTACAGAGTGATTAAGATACCGAGTTCATGAGTTCGAGTCCGTATGAGAGACTCCGGATTGACTGTAGCCGAGACAATTGCAGTACGCAGATAGCATGACGTGACGTCAAAGTGGACCATAATAAAGACGAGTGGAACAAGAGGTTCGTGCGAGATGTTAACGAGATTTTGTTACTCCCTGTTGAGATTAGAGATTTGATATGTATACAGAAGCGTTGGGATACGACCAGTTCCCGAGGAAATGCTGTGATGAGAACGCAGATGTCCAGAAGACTAGAAAAGATTATGTAAGAGTACCAGCCTCCGTATAGTTCGGCATAGGCGAGATTGGAAGAGACCTTGAACAGGTTCTTTTTAGGACACTGTTGCGATAAGATTTGCACCCAGGATTAGTTGTGTCACGTGTATTCCGAGGGCCGGAGGCCGACGCCAGTGACATGCCGCTTTATGAGTGGTCATGCTAATTGGCCGAGAGATGACCAGAGGAGTGTCAGAGCGAAATCATTTTCGTTAGTACACCTGACCGGGCCAACGAGCCGATTAATTGCGAGATTGGTAATCCACAGAGAAATTTAGAACCTAGAGACAGAAGATGCCAGACCGTGAGCAAAAGGCAAGTAGATGATCTTGCTCTGTCAGTTTTGGGCGCACCGACATTTTTTCGACATTGTAGGAGGTGTACCTCAATGTCATTTGTTGTGATTTGCGTTTGTGATCCGAGTATCACGCTTATATCGCTTGGATTGAGTTTCGATGATTGGGTTTCGTGATTTATATGTTCGTGCACCATGGCTGCACCTATTGGTTATTTTCTTTTGTACACAGTTATTGCGCTTGATTTATGTTTATACACCGCTACATCGGTTTGCGATTTATGCATACCTATTACACTTGATGTCGGTTTTGTGCCTTGGCTGCACGTGTTTATGATTTCGTGGATTTCATACGGTGGATTTGATTTTGTGCATGTGGTACGCACTCGATTTGATCTTTGCACTCGGTATAGCTCACATGTGCTTGCAATGCATTGATACGGATTTTGTGCATATAGTTGCACACATTTTTGATTTTATACACCTTTGTACACTCGGTGTTGTTTTTATATGCATTTGAGTTATTGATGTGTTTCCATGCACTTGTTGCACCCGATTTGTATTTTGTGCATTTGTTGCACTAGATTTATACGCCGTGCATTTGTTGCACCGGATTTGTATTTCGTGCACTGAATACACCGGATTTGCATTTCGTGCACTGGATGCACCAGATTCACACTCCGTACATTGGTTGCACCCGATTTATGTCTTTGTGCATTTGTTCACCAGATTTATGTTTTTGTGCTTGTTTGCACTTGATGTTCGTTTTCATGCATGCTACTGCACCAGATGTTTTATACAGACCTGACGTGCTTGAGTTGGATTTTTGCGCATATTAGGCACTTGGTGTTAGATTTTATGCGCACCGGATGCACTTGACCTAGATTTTTATTCGTGCATATTGGATGCACTTGATTTAGATTTCATTCGTGCATGACGGATGCACTTGATTTGGATCTTCGGCTTGTTGGACGCATGAGATAAGATGTGATTTTGTGCACACCGGATGCACTCGATTGGGATTTTCATTCGTGCATGTTAGTTGCACTGGGTTGAGATTTTCATGCACTCTAGATGCACTTGATATTGTTGTCGTGCACATCCGTTGCACTGGACAGATGCTTTCGTGCACACCCGTTGTTCTTAGTTTGGTTTTGTGCACATTCATAGAACTTGTATTTGTTTTGATTTCCGTGCGCACCAGACGTACGTGATTGTTGGATACGCCTTTGAGGCTGACTTTGCTCTTGAGCACTTTGTTTTCATGATAGGTATTATATTATATAGTGGCCGAACATGACTGATCTGAGGACAGTACCTGAGTACTTTGCATGCATTAAAATTTTAACAAGAGATTTTCAAAAGGAGCTATAGTCTCGCTATTTCCTACGTGTCCGCGAGCGACATGAACATTTACAAAGGAAAACCTTTTAAGATGTTTTAAAAATGGCAGAACGTATATTTGAGCAAAACATATATAAACGTATATTTATTACTTTACAAATGAGCGTCCGTCACTTATGCCATGAGTTACGCATCACGCGGCGATTCAGAAAAGATTCTGCATGTATTTTATTCAGTTTTAGGAGATTTTTCTAAGGATGCGTACTATACACGTATTATAGTATTTGACTAGTGCATATTGGATTTCAAGATCTGTATCTCTATTGTAACTTCGATGATTTGCGTGCAAATCCGATGATTTTCGTGATGCTTGATGGAGTTCGATTTTGAGTTTCGTACTAATTTTCAGGCGCATACGATACGCTGCGGTATTTCTATATCTTCCGTGATTTCGGAGCACCGTTGATTTGAGCTGATTATTGAAATGTTTTAGCATTTGGGGGTTTAAATTTAAATTCGGGGACCGAATTTATTTTAGAGGGGAAGATTGTAACATTTCAGAAAATATAAAATATTATTTTTGGAATTTAATATTAAAATAATATATTTCGCGAAAACTACCCGATTTGCGAATTTGAGGTTTTCGTAAAATGGTATAAATATATACCAATAATTGTGAAATAATTGGAGATTAAAATAATTTATTCATTTAAAAATATATTTATTGTATTTGGCATTTTTATAATTAATTATATGTATTTTAAATAAAAATTGATTAGTGCACTTCTAATCGCGATTAAACCAAATCCGTGTTTCTACATTTTTCCATGGTTAGTGCACCATGACATGTTGCATTTTTTTGCATGTTGTTTCACTTGTATTTGTTGATATTTGACTTTATAATAAAAAGAGTAAAGGAAATAGAATAGAATAATAGGAATGGGCAAGACAGAGTGTGTGACATGGCATGAATAATTAAGAGAGAGTGAGTATAAGAGGAGAGAGAGAAAGAGAGAGAGAGAGGGCTGCCTCTTTCATTTTCCCCCCATTGTTTTCTTCTCCTTCTTCATCTTCAAGCTCCCTCACTTCTATGTTAGTGTATATGCCCTAGGGGCCATTATTGTATCATACTTGTATGTATCTTACTTAATGGAAGCTTAGGATATTCACAGTTGTATATACAGTCTTGCTAAAAATGGTAGTATGCTACTTGGTTTGTGTCTACTTTAATATATGAGCATATGTTTCTTATAACGTATCACTTATATATATTAGTAGAGCCCATAGGATCTTTGCTTGATTACCAGCGTTGTGATGGCAGTCACACTAGTAGGGGCTGGGTACTCTATAAGCAACATCCTATACTTGTCCCTAGTCATAGGATTATCGAGACTGGGCATCGATACTCCAGAGTAGACTAGTGTGTAAGCTTCTCATCCCAGTTGGAGAGATGGTCTGTCCCACAGCCATCAGTACGTCGTACTGGAGATAGTATACAGGTGCTCGTTAGGTTACAGGTACACCGGACAGGACTCGCAGGGGGACTGTTGATTGGTATTATACCAATCGTCAGTTAACAGTTCCCAGGTGACAAGACTACAGCATAGTCCGCAGACTTGACACTGCTACTTCACCTCGAGTGTGTCCTACTGTTCTTAGATTGCTACCCTACCACGGCTCTAAGGAGGCGTGCAAACAGGTAGCAGTTGGGTGCAGTCCCGAGCACTTGGAGGCAGTGGCGGTTAGAAAGAATTCGTCTCTCCCGGTATTGGGAGTTGATATCGCGCTGTGTCAGAGAGCCATTACGCAAAGTCCCTGGCCAGGGCAAGCGAGATTTACTGGTAGGTTCCAGTAGTTTCTCAGGGTGTAATAGGCTACGCTCCGACACGACTTATACCGCTATTAGGGGACTGACGCTTGCCGCCCCCTAGGCTCAATATGCGATAGTTTTAGACAAACAGACCGGACCGTACGGAGATTGTCACATCAGGCTCAGTAGGACTTCGGATGGGTTTCCTCATCGACCTTCTTATCGACATCTACCTGGGGACCGTTACGTACAGCTTGTGCCGCTTGCGTTCTGTGGTTAAACCCACTGCCAGCGTAGTGTCGAGTCTTTAGAGTCCTACACAGAGAGTTTCCATGCTCCAGGAGAAACGACATAGAGGTCGTATGGTTTTACGACAAGGGTTTGGACACATACGTGTTTAAACGCACGTACGACGTTCGGACAGTTTTTACTAGCCGGCTTTGGTTTAAGCCAGATTCTAGTATCAGGTTATTGGATTTATACAGTCTAAAGTTTGTCCGTGTTTTCACGGATTGGAGGGGCGTTCTCGTAATTTTCCGGGAAGCTTCTAGAAGCATGGTGACTTGGTGGTTAAGGTGGCATAAGCATTTATTGCTTAATGACTCATTTGTGTGATTCATCCATGGAGTTAATGCTTCATTTATTGAGCTAATCACTCATGGGATGAATCACACAAGGTGAATGCATCAACCATGATGACTAATCATATATATTATTTATTTGATAAATTGTTATGGTTGATATATATTCTAATGAGTTCATTTTAATATCATTGTCATGATCACCTTCTCTCTCCTCAAGCTCTCTCATTCTTGAAACCCTAACCCTACCCTCTCATGTGTTGAGATCAAGGGTTAGCTAGACTAATACATCCATAACCTCACTCTATATCCCCTAGGTAGCTTAGATTAGCACTTTGAGCAACCTAATTATCTCAAGTTAGAGATCAAGCTTGGCGTAGGAGCTCTCGGGTGGATCGTTTTTGACTCGAGGAAGCCGTTGAGGTGCCGATGTTCCAAGGAGCCTACGAGGAGTGGAGGAGAGCGATGAAGACCCGAAGGACAAGTAACGTGAGGTATAACTTCGAATCCGAGTAGTTAAACCTCTCGTAGTTTGCTAGTAACGGTTTAGATACGATTCATGCGCTCAAGTCCGTGTTATGAAGCTTTGATAATCGTTTTTCATATTTTCCGCCTCCCCGCAAGTACGTGGGGTGCGTGACATGGACTTACAGTGGTATCAAAGCCAACTAAACCATTACTAGCTTGTTAGCAACTAATTAGAAGTTCGATCGACGCATAACACGAAAACGAAACCCCGGAACCCTAACAGTTTCTGTTAATTTTAAACATATCTAAAAAATTATATGATATGCCTTAAAATTCACAGCAGGGAAATATAAGAATACTGGGAAAATACGAGCCCCTAACTCGGCAAGACGGCCACGGATCCGCGGCAAGAAGGTGCTTTTGGCCGCGAATCCGCCGCCGAGTCAACTCCGAGTTGACTCGGATTTGCTCAGTAATTCATATTTTTTGGTGTTTTGGTTTCCTGTATGTTTTGTTTCTACCCAGGTTGCTTCAGTGCAGGTTTGCAGTTGGGGTAGACACGGATAAAGGTTGTCGATCGATGTTCTAAGTTATTTGATAATTGGGTTCTTATCTGTAATGTTTAATGTGTTCGTAAACCTTCCCTAACTGATAGTATGTCGGTTGGCAGGGGGTTGCACATTTCTGTAATGTTTTACTGTTTGTGTATATGGACTTGATTGGAGTGTTGTGATGATTAGCCGGGGTTTGAGATGGGTTTAATATTCATTCATTCGTTGTAATTGTAATATGATGTAATATTCTTTTGCGGGGCGCATCCAGGTTGCGGTTGTAGCCACCGTTGTATTATTTCTTTTTATTGTTTTTGCTCCTAGGATAGACCCAAGGCGGGGTACACAAACTACCGGGTATGTTGAAGTGTTTAGTGGCCTACTCATGTTGTTGGGGGAGACCGCTTCACTTCGGGTACTTGGCGGGTAGTTTGCCGTACCCGTAGGGGTCTAGGGTTGGGGTAATGGCTATTCATCACAACTGTGTAATCCGTCTTTTATTGCAGGCTCAAAGCAAATGCGGATTGCTAGTATATCCAATAAAAGTTCATCAGTGATCTGGAATGCTTTTTATTGCGTCTGACGAATGTACAATATCTATATATGATAGCTATTAGACGTCACTTATGTTTTACACCCGCGCTAGCCCAGCCCCCGCTCTGTCGTTAGTTAAGTAACCTAACGGGTGATGACGGGACCTCGTGGCGAATGCAGATGGCATAAAAGGGCGTGGTATTTTCGTTGTTTTCTGCAATGATAGGATAAATGATGGGACGCATTATTATAATGCAAAGAAACTAAACCAAAGTTAAATCGTTGGAACAAATCTAAAAGAAACCACTCGGTTATTTTAAAAGAGAAGATATTTTTTTAATTGCGGAGCTTTAACCACTCCTTTTAAAAAGCTATCAGGTTCCTTCGATTATATCATGTTCACTACGTTCACGATTTTGCCAAAACCGGTCGTAGCCCTCCGTCATTTCTTATGGATTGTCAGTAGTATTCAAGCTATGTTTGTTGGCTTTCGTCAAGGCATAGTGCTTGATAGCTGCTGGCGTATTCCTTTGTTGCATAGATAGATGGGTTGGTTTGGGACAGTCGTATTACCTTGTTGGCTTTCGTCATGGGTATGTACGGGTGGGTTCAAATTAACAAAGATAATGATGGACATAACTCGACATGTGACTTATGATTTGTTGGCTTTCGTCAAGGTCATAAGAGCATGGGGCAAAAATCCATATCGGGAGTTTCTAAAGAAACTGAAACTTGCTAGTAGAGCATACCATTTTGGAGTTTGATGAATGTTGGTAGGATTCCTTCAACATTATCATACGATGATATTTTGGATCCCGATCCTACTGTGAGTATATACTACTTATCAGGAGATTCGTCACTTAGAGATAAATGCTATAAAACAAGTAGGTGTCGAGAAAGGTGTCAGCGGGGCTACGCCCCCAGAGAAAAGAGCTTATTTAATTAAGGAACTTCGCGAAAGCGTTGGAAAACCTCCCTCGAAGTATCGACACTGACCTGGCTGAACGATTAAGCAAGTATTGTACGGTGAGAATAGTCCTGGCTAATTCTTCTTTTATGGTTTGAGGAAGGATTCGAGAAACAGTGGGAGCCATCCTGTTTAGATAAATAAAAAATCACTCTAAACTTGCAAGAGCATCATGCTAAAAGTATCTTCTTCTCTCTCTCTTAATTGCAGCAACCTTGTGACTACGACTAGGTTACATCTAGATAAAAATTGACTAAACCTGACTTATATGACTGGCAAAGGTCTATCTAGATGTCCATTGCCTATGACAAGCTGGACCACCCTATTACTACTCAAGATCCCGCCGTCCCAGGTCCAGTTTCCACCGTCACGGATATTGATATCCGTCAGAAAAGGGAAAAGGATAAAGCGAACGCAAAGTGCCTCGTGTTAACTTTAGTTGATGGTGTAAACCAGAAGCAGCACAAGAAGATGGACTCAGTTTCCATCTTTCTCCATAACAAAGATTTATATGGAGAGCAATCTCATATCGAAAGATATGAGACCTCGACCGAATTAATTCAAACGAGGTTGGCCGTCGGGTCATTTGTAGGGGACAACGTCCTTACAATGACTAGATATATTGATGAGCTACAGGACCTAGAGACCACGTTAGGAAACAAGTCAGATACTGACTTGATTCTACAGTCTCTACCTTCTATCCTGAAGGAAACCAGGGAAGAAGAAAGAAAGAGAAGGGAAAAAGTTTCGAGACTGAATATAGTAAAAGAAGAACGTTCCTGTTGTTATGGGATTGGGAATAGGTAGAAAGATTGCAGGGCTTTTGAAGCTAGTAGCCAGGATACGAAGCATGTTGTAGCTTCAGCCTCAAGTGTATTTGTAATTGAGAACTGTTTGTCAATTAACTCTACTTCCTGGGTACTAGATACCAGAGCCGGATCTCATATCTATAATTCATTACATGCTTTGAGAAACCGTAGAGTTATGAAGGTAGGTGATTTGTCTCTCAGAGTTACAAACGGAATGAGCGTGGACGTTGAATCCGTGGGAGAATATCGCCTAGGTTTGACAAGTGGGCAGATATTGATTCTACGTCTGTATGTACCTAGTATGACTTGCAATATCATATCAGTGTCCTCACTTTCGAGAGAGGGATATGATTTTACATTCGTAAGCGATGTAGTTAACATCCACCTAAATTAAGTTATGATTGGGTCCGGTACATTAGATAACGGTATATACGTATTGAGTCAAGCTCAGCTTTTCAATATCCAGAACACACTTAAAAGAAAGTCTCCAGAATTAAATCAGGCTTTCTTATGGCATTGTAGACTAGGTCACATCAATGAGAGAAGGTTGACTAAATAACAAAAAGAAGGATATTTGAATCCGTTCGAATATCAATCTTATGCTACTTGTGAATCTTGTCTCATAGGAAAGATGACAAAGACTCCGTTTACTAGACACGGAGTAAGAGCAAGCGAGCTCTTGGGACTCGTACATAGTGACGTGTGCGGTCCAATGTCTACACATGCGAAAGGTGGTTATTCCTACTTCATTACTTTTACGGATGATTTCTCTAGGTATGGATATGTCTTCTTAATGAAGCATAAATCCGAGGCCTTTGAGAAATTCCAAGAATACAAGAATGAAGTGGAAAAACAAATAGGCAAGAGTATAAAGACACTGAGATCTGATCGGGGTGGTGAATACTTAAGTGCCGAGTTCCTGGGTTACTTAAAAGAGAATGGAATTCTCTCTCAGCTTACTCCTCCATACACACCACAACACAACGGTGTATCGGAAAGGAGGAATCGAACCCTATTGGATATGGTTCGTTCCATGATGAGTAACGCTGAGTTACCGCGATCATTCTGGGGTTATGCGCTAGAATCAGCGGCATATCTTCTAAACAGGGCTCCTACCAAGACTGTGCCTACCACGCCATATCAGATATGAAGTGGAAAGAAACCCCATCTTCAGCATCTGAAGATATGGGGATGTCCAGCTTTTGTTAAAAAGCAGCATGTGGACAAGCTCGAGGCACGATCAGTACAGTGTAAGTTTGTGGGATATCCGAAGAATTCCAAAGGATATTATTTCTATTACGGAGAGGAACAAAAGGTTTTTGTTTCTCGTAATGCCCATTTTCTAGAACATCAGTTTTTAGAAAAGGAAACAAGTGGGAGTGAAATAGAACTGGAAGAAATTCCAGAACCACAAACTACAACTGAAAGTATGGTAGAACCAGAGGTTTCAGAAGAAAGGGACATACCAGCGCCTATCCGCAGAAGTAGTAGGCCGTCTCATCCGCCCGAGAGATACTATGGTTTTCTCATAGACGGGGAAAGAGAGGATTGCATCATTGATGAAGATGACCCTACTAGCTTCCAGCAAGCCATTCAGAGCAGTGACTCAGTAAAATGGCTGGATGCAATGCGGACCGAAATGGAGTCCATGTACACTAACAAAGTATGGACTTTGGACATTGCTCCAGATGGGGTAAAACCCGTAGGATGCAAATGGATCTTCAAAAAGAAGATTGGTGTAGATAGACAGGTTGAAACCTATAAGGCTAGATTTGTTGCAAAGGGTTTCCGTCAAAGAACTGGTTTGGACTATGACGAAACCTTTTCTCCAGTGGCTATGCTTAAATCCATTCGGGTCCTTCTTGCTATTGCTGCCTTCCACGATTATGAAATATGGCAGATGGACGTAAAGACGGCCTTTCTAAATGGTAATTTGGAAGAGAGCGTCTATATGGATCAGCCAGAGGGATTCATTCAGAGTGGGAGCAGCGGTAAAGTATGCAAGCTGCTTAAGTCCATTTATGGACTAAAGCAAGCATCTCGGAGTTGGAACATCTGTTTTGATGATGCTGTCAAAGAATTTGACTTTATCAAAAATCCAGATGAACCATGAATATACAGTAAGATTGTAGGGAGAGCTGTAGTATTCCTCGTCTTGTACGTGGATGACATTCTCCTAATAGGAAATGATATTCCTATGTTACAGTCAGTCAAAAGATTCTTATCACAGAAATTCTCCATGAAAGACCTGGGTGATGCCACCTACATTCTGGGGATCCGGATCTATCGTGATAGATCAAAAAGGATGTTGCGACTTTCGCAGTCCAGGTACATAGACACCATAGTGAAGAGATTCAGTATGGATGATTCTAAGCACGGTAACCTACCGGCTTGTCATGGAATCACCCTCTCCAAAGAGATGTCTCCCAAGACTGATTTGGAAAGGGATCGCATGTCAATTATACCCTACGCTTCTGCGGTAGCTCTATAATGTATGCGATGTTATGTAGATGTAGCTTACGCATTGAGCATAGTAAGCCGGTATCAAGCAAACCCAGGGGAGAAGCAATGGATAGCCGTAAAGAACATTCTCAAGTACCTGAAGAGGAGTAAGGAGATGTTCTTGGTGTATGGCGGAAAAGCCCTCCATATGGAGGCCTTTGCCGACTCGGGCTTCCAGAGTGACAAGGATGACTCAAAATCCATGTCGGGTTATGTCTTTACCCTCAATGGAGGGGCGGTCTGTTGGAAGAGTTCCAAGCAGGAGACCGTTGCTGACTCAAAAATGGAAGCGGAGTACATAGCTGCTTGTGATGCCTCAAAAGAAGCTGTCTGGATGAAGAAGTTCCTCACAGAACTTCAGGTGGTTCCTACCAGTGTTGGTCCAATTCCTCTGTATTGTGACAACAATGGCGCTATAGCTTTAGCGAAGGAACCCAGGCCCCATCAGAAATCTAGACACATCTTAAGGCGGTATCACCTGATCAGGGAGATCGTAGATCGCCAGGAGATCGAGATAAAGAGAGTAGAGACGGAGAATAACATTGCTGATCCATTCACAAAGGCCATTCCTCAGACGCAGTTCGAGAGGCTATTCGAGATGATATGTCTGCGATATGCCAGCTCATGGCCTTAGTGCAAGTGGGAGATTGTTAGTGTATATGCCCTAGGGGCCATTATTGTATCATACTTGTATGTATATTACTTAATGGAAGCTTGGGATATTCACAGTTGTATATACAGTCTTGCTAAAAATGGTAGTATGCTACTTGGTTTGTGTCTACTTTAATATATGAGCATATGTTTCTTATAACGTATCACATATACATATTAGTAGAGCCCATAGGATCTTTGCTTGATTACCAGCGTTGTGATGGCAGTCACACCAGTGGGGGCTGGGTAGTCTATAAGCAACATCATATACTTGTCCCTAGTCGTAGGATTATCGAGACTGGGCATCGATACTCCAGAATAAACTAGTGTGTACGCTTCTCATCCCAGTTGGGGAGATGATATGTCCCAGAGCCATCAGTACGTCGTACTGGAGATAGTATACAGGTGCTCATTAGGTTACGGGTACACCGGACAAGACTCGCAGGGGGACTGTTGGTTGGTAATATACCAATCGTCAGTTATCAGTTCCCAGGTGATATGAGTACAGCATAGTTCGCAGACTTGACACTGCTACTTCGCCTCGAGTGTGTCCCATTGTTCTTAGATTGCTACCCTACCACAGCTCAAAGGAGTCGTGCAAACAGGTAGCAGTTGGGTGCAGTCCCGAGCACTTGGAGGCAGTGGCGGTTAGAAAGGATTCGTCTCTCCCGGTATTGGGAGTTGATATCGCGCTGTGTTAGAGAGACATTACGCAAAGTTCCTGGCCAGGGCAAGCGAGATTTACTGGTAGGTCTCAGTAGTTTCTCAGGGTGTAATAGGCTACGCTCCGACACGACTTATACCGCTATTAGGGGACTGACGCTTGCCGCCCCCTAGGCTCGATATGCGATAGTCTTAGACGAACAGACCGGACTGTACGGAGATTGTCACATCAGGCTCAGTAGGAGTTCGGATGGGTTTCCTCATCGGCCTTCTTATCAACATCTACCTGGGGACCGTTACGTACAGCTAGTGCCGCTTGCGGTCTGTGGTTAAACCCACTGCCAGCGTAGTGTCGAGTCTTTAGTGTCCCACACATAGAGTTTCCCTGCTCCAGGCGAAACGATATAGAGGTCGTATGGTTTTACGACAAGGGTTTGGACGCATACGTGTTTAAACGCACGTACGACGTTCGGACAGTTTTTACTAGCCGGCTTTGGTTTAAGCCAGATTCTAGTATCAGGTTATTGGATTTATACAGTCTAAAGTTTTTCCGTGTTTTCACGGATTGGAGGGGCGTTCTCGTAATTTTCTGGGAAGCTTCTAGAAGCATGGTGACTTGGGGGTTAAGGTGCCATAAGCATTTATTCCTTAATGACTCATTTGTGTGATTCATCCATCGAGTTAATGCTTCATTTATTGAGCTAATGACTCATGAGATGAATCACACAAGGTGAATGCATCAACCATGATGATTAATCATATATATTATTTATTTGATAAATTGTTATGGTTGATATATATTCTAATGAGTTCATTTTTTAATATCATTCTCATGATCACCTTCTCTCTCCTCAAGCTTTCTCATTCTTGAAACCCTAACCCTAACCTCTCATGTGTTGAGATCAAGGGTTAGCTAGACTAATACATCCATAACCTCACTCTATATCCCCTAAATAGCTTAGATTAGCACTTTGAGCAACCTAGTTATCTCAAGTTAGAGATCAAGCTTGGCGTAGGAGCTTTCGAGTGGATCGTCTTTGACTCGAGGAGGCCGTTGAGGTGCCGATGTTCCAAGGAGCCTACGAGGAGTGGAGGACAGCAATGAAGACCCGAAGGACAAGTAACATGAGGTATAACTTCGAATCCGAGTAGTTAAACCTCTCGTAGTTTGCTAGTAACGGTTTAGATACGATTCATGCGCTCAAGTCCGTGTTACAAAACTTTGATAATCGTTTTTCATATATTTCTCCTCCCCGCAAGTTCATGGGGTGCGTGACATGGACTTACATTCTATCCTCATGATTCATCTCAATTCCTTCACTAAAACCCTATACTCCCTTCATTAAAAATGATCCACACCTCATCCTCAACACTTTGGACCATTCAAAGTTGGATTTTGAAGACTTTAAGCAACTCAAGAAAATTCTTGAGTTGCCAAATGAGTATAATTCTAGTCATTAGTTAGTTATTGTGTTTAGTTTATCCTATTGTTAGTTTAGAGTTAAATCGATGTTGATTAATGATGTTTGGAAATTCCAAGAGAGGGTTTCGGTGTTTGTGTGGAATTATGACCTGTAGTGGGTGTCTACAAGACCTTAGTGTTGATTTTACTGGCCAAGACCCGGATTAGAAACCAAAATACGGACTTAGGAATTTACCCGTGTCGGTTTTGTGAAGCTATGTTGGCCTACAGGGTATCTGGAGCTATCCGGGGCATTTTAAAGAAAATCTAGCAAGTTCGGTGACCCATATAAACCCCTAGAAACCCACCACCAAAGTACGAGCCCCTCTTTCCCCAATATGGCCGACGAGCTCGGACTATTAAGTGATGTCGCCGTATTTTTAGTGGTGTCTGGCGTTGAGTTTTTTCCTGTAGCTCACACTCCCTGTAACCTATCTCCTGTACTTGCTTGTTTAGTCCCATTTGACCTGAGATAAAATCTGGGAGCTGTTGTGAATGCTTTGGCCATGTTTATCCCGATATTTGAATTCGTGATTTGGGATTTGATATTGTATTTGGTCGTTGGATGTTTCTACGTCAACGATGAGGGTTGTTTGGTTGTTTTTGCATGGATAGGTAATAGGTTCTAACCTATGAATGCACCGTGTGCCGTATTGGTTTTCCGGACTTGATTGTAATAGCATTGGGACTGCGTATTTATTGTAGGTACCTTCGTGTGGATTTCGAGATGACGAAGCACATCGACTACGGCTGAATAAGGAGTTCCGCAGGTGAGTAGATTTATATCTACGGGGGAAGTCGGGTGGATGGCGTATAGCACCCCGTAAATTATAAATGGAAACCGATATATATAGAATATGGTTAGAGAAACCATGTGAGAAACTTATGGATATGGTTAAAGAATTAGTAGGAGACAAGATATACCACGACTTAAGGTTATAGTTTATGGTTTAGTGTGACATGATATGATAGAAATGATGTCTCGAATTGATATAAGGATGTGAAACGTGAATGTGAATCACGATATATATATGTGGTGAAGGAGAATCAGTATGAGATTATAGTGGTATGTTATGAGATTGATAAATATGATATGAGATAAAGAAGATGACTTGATATGAGATATTGATGTGATGAAAAGAGTATACGATGAGATATGATGATTTGGTTTGATATGTCGTTATACGGATGCGAGTCGATATGAGATAATTGATACCTTTGTCGGTCCCATGCTTTGAGATTGATACGGATGTGACCTGAGAGATAGGTATATATATGTATGATGATGTGAATAATGAGTGATATTGTTGGGATGTCTAGCACGGCAGCAAGGTTTCGGGTGGCATCATCCATGCCAATTTTAAAAATTATGCCGTTCTAGATAACCCTAACCTAGAATCGATACTAGAGAATCATGCGGAAACTTAAAGTAAACATCTTTACTACTATGTGATAGGGGTAGTCCGTTCCTTTGCTTCATAAGCTCCAAGTTGTGGTCCCTTCGCTGCGATCATCAAGCTCCCGGACTCTAGAGAGGCTCCATGAGGTGAATGATCCATGCTAGTTTGAAGTCTTCACCATCAAAGATGATCTACCTTGAGGAGACACAAACCCAAGCTATTGCTTCACTAATTAGGTACTAGTGAAGCTAACACACTAATCTATATGGCTAGTATAGAAGAGGATGATGAAGTAGGAATTTTTCTCTCTTTAGTTTTCTTTTTCTCACTTTATTTCATCACAAATGAAAAAGCTAGCAAGCTTTGTGAGGAAGAAGAAGATGAAGAAGTGATGAATAAATAATGAGCTTAGGTTAGAAATGCAACCATGGTGAGTTAGTAAATATCATGGCTAACTCTTGTAGAGAATAAACCATAGGCTAGGGTTCAAATTATGTTAAAAAATATCTTGAATAAAAACAAATCAAGTGGACAAAGTCAATGTTCTACAAGCTTCATGTAAGCTCCATGAGGTGAGAAAATCCAAATGATTTATAATTAATTAATAATAAATATTAACCAACATTAAACCTAGCTTGGTTTAAGTCTCACACATCCTTGTTGCATGTATAACCCTAGCATGTCACAATATCATATATCACATATATAATATTTTTTAACAAAAGAAAATAATACAATTAACATATATCACATATACATCAATATATCATCAAGTGAGAAAATGTAATTCTTAAGCGAGCTAATATTAGTTAATGCAATTCAATATATCAAATATATAATTCTACATTAATTATTAAATCAACATTTGATTTAATAATCCGACTATATTACATATAATCGACTAATATAATATGTATCATTTTATCGAATCAATACTTGATCCGATAACCCGGCTATATAATATATAACCGGTCGATATCACATATCACGAAAATAGAATACGGTATCACATATCGTATTAATCTCGGTCCCGCACATATCACATATGTGCTCCTACTCCGTTTCTCCTGAGCCAGGAAACCTCTTGTAGGACTCTAAAGACTCGTCAATACGCCGGCAGTAGGTGATGATCATATCAAACACCCACAAGCTGCAAGCGGTCAGCTAAACGTAACAGCCACCTGGGTATTGAGCGATCAGAAGATCAACAAGCAAGCCTATACAAACTCCTGTGAATCCAATCAGTAACACTACCGTACAGTCCGGTCTCTTCATCCGATATGTCACATATCTAGTCTAAGGGTGGTAAACGTCAGACCCAAGTAACCGATAAGTCGTGTCGATGTGAGGCTCATAACGGGTCAAGAAAACTACTGATAACACTTTCCAGTAGATCTCTTTATCAGCCCTGGCCAGGGACTTCCAGTTATAGCCAATCGAACACAGCGCAACATCAACCCCTAATACCGGGAGAGACGAAACCCCTCCTATCGCTCATTGCCTCCATGTGATTCAGGACTGTACCCAAAAGCCACCGTTTTGCACGTCCTCATGAATGTGGTAAGGTGGAAATCAAAGCACAGTGGGAATCACACAAGACTCCATGATGATCTCGGGTCTACAAACTAACCTGTAACAGTGTCACCAGAGAACTGCTATCTGATGATAGGTATAGTACCATTTAGGAGTTCTCGGCGAGTCCGTTCAGTGTACCCAGTCTCCACTGAGCACCCGTATACCATCTTTGATATCAAACACCAATGGATGTAGGATCATCCATCGCCCATCATATGGGTCAAGAGGCGTATACGCTAGTATACTCTGGAGTATCGATGCCCTGTCTCAATAAACCCTCGACTAGGAACAATTATAGGATGTACTTTTGGACTACCCTGGCCCTACTAGTATGATCTGCATCATAGTCCTAGTAGTCAAGTACATATCCTAAGGGCTTTATCAACATGTGAGAGCAAGACAGTAAACCAATACAAGTCAACATGTTTAGACAAAGTGAAACCAGATAGCATACTATCATATTGAGCAAGAAAGTCCTCTCTATATATATCCAAGCATCCACTATAATATACATCATATGTACAACAATGGCCTCTAGGGTATATACATAACTAACAGATGTGCCGTACGAAACATTTGGTCCGTACCCTCATTGCCATATAGGTAGATGGAATCCCTAATTGTTTAATGTCGCCGTACGATGGATTACCGTACGTGATGAGTTTTACCGGATGATTGATCCATACCCTTGACTAGAGGATGTCGTACGATGCATTATACCGTACGTGATGTTGTGAGGCTGGATGTCAGTTCAGTCGAAAATAATGCATTTTTAACATGACAATTTCCTTACATTTCTTGATCATCTTAAGATATTTGATATAAATATAACACATATTACGAGTTCATATGGAAAATATCAATTACCGTGTGTTATACATTATAATCAACACTTTGAAGGAAATTGTGTGTTTAATATTTCACGCATAATTTTGTATATCTCTAACATTCTTCAATGAGATCTTGTGCAAAAATTATCTCAGGACAGATATTGGAATAGCAAATTCACCGATAAAATACAGGAAATCAAAGAGTTAAAATCTGGTAGAGATTTAGAAAGTATTAGAAGATTCCAGATATCACCTAAATACCCATGGACCCACACCAAACAACTACAGAAGAATGAAGTTCAGATCTCATAAATCGGCCGCGGATCCGTGGCCGGGTCAGGCCGATCCGCCGCAGATCCGCGGCCGAGTTAGGGCATTGGAAGCCAAGATCTCTCCAGAAGCTTCCTTACAACTCCATAGCTTGCTAAGGATGCTTAATAACTACCTAGATTATTCTAGAAGCCTCTGGATAACTACCTAGCTTATGAGGGAAGATTGTTGAGGGGCTATATAAAGGACCGAAAGCTACATTGAAAAGGGTTCCGAATTGTTCGACACTTTTAATCCACAACTTATGATCCAATTCCAAATCAAGATCCAAGATCAAGAATCGTGCGAACTTCATCAAGCGACTTCATTCAAGATCCTTTATGCAAAGCCGATCGTCATCAACGAGCATGTGATCCTCGATAGATCCAAGACTCACGGTGATCGAGCGAAGCGAAGATCGACGGAGAAATTACCTCTTCGAGGGAGTGATCGAGAGCAAATTTTCTTGTAATCTCGGATTGAAGGAGCTGTAATTTGAAGTTGAATAATAAAGATGATTATTACTCTTAGTCTTGCTTTCTTTAAATTTTCGCATCATGAAATCTCTATTTGTTGATCCTTCTATTTTCATAATGTGTGAATAAATCTTCGCTTACTAAGGATTCGAAGAATTTGGTAGATCAAATGGTGAAAGAATTTTATATTCATCTTAAGTCTTATAGAGATTATAAAATTTAGAAAAAAGAATCATTAATGTCCAAATTGTGAGCGAGATCAATTTATTGTGAATTTCATCACAATTTGGGGATTAGATTGATGATCTTTCTTGTTAAAGGCAAGATAAGAATGGCAATCAATGAAAGGACAAGGGGCAATGAAGAAGAAACCCTATTTTCTTCAATGGATCCCTAATTCTCATTGTTAGCCATCGATCTAGTGTAATTGTACCAATAGATAAGATGAATCATCTTGAATAATCATCATTGGCTACTAATTCCATTCGAATTCTACGAGCATTTTTCAATTTTCTTGATAACTAAATCTTGAACATTTTCTTGAATTCTCTTTCTTGAAAACGATTTCTTAAACTTCTTGAAAATATGAATTCCACTCAATATTGAACTATTTCTTGAATTTTTTTTCTATTTCTTTCGACTCAACTAAAGTAAGAATTTACGAACTCGTATCTCAGTGGACGGCCCGTGCTCACTAACGATCGCTAAAAGCGGCACCGTTTTTTATTGCGGTTATAAAAATAAGATTAAGACATTTCATCACTTCTTTACAACATCTTTTCTTTAAAATCAAAGAGGTGAGAAAATTGATCAAATCAAATGGCGTCGTTGCCGGGGATACGTATGTAATTTGTACTTTCTTGCTATTTGAGTTGAAATATTATTATTCCATCAAATTTAAATCAAAATCGCATTGTGTGCTTAACGATTAATGTGTGAATTTTGCAAGGGAATCTGGAATCATTGGAGCAGAGAGATAAATATTCTGGAGCATTCAACAGGACCAAAGGATCAAGGGGAGAACCAGTACAAATTTTAGGTCAAAGATCATTGAAATTGACCGCGGAACCGCGGCAATAAGCTTACATTGGCCACGGAACCGCGGTGGTATAGGGGTATTGAGACTCCAAAGTTCTCTGGTATATTCTCTTCTTTCTCCTATCTTCTCTGCTAAGTCCAATAACAACTTTTCTGCAAGATTCTTTGCTCGCCGCTCAAAACAAAATTCTGTTGCGTGTTTTGATATTGGTTGTTTATGCATATTGTAATACCGAAATTAAGGGGCAAAGACCAATTTCAGATTAGTTGGGGACTTCATTACCCTTCCTAAGCCCCAAAAATCACAAAACTAGCATCAGCATCACCCTTCATTAACTAAAAAATATCTAGACAAGACTCTAAGGACCGTCGCGCTCAATTTGGACAGAGGAAGGTCGTAGGTAATCTACTGCTTATCTTCATTTCTTTTGTGGTGTCTAAGGCAGGCGTGTCTAAGGCAAATGGTTACTTAATTAGGCCCGCTACTTACGTAGTGGATACCTCCCACTTACCTGGCACTTACCTAGCCATAGGAGGGATAAAGAGGTAGTAGAGGATTTATCCTGCGATTTGTCTTCTGGAAGTCTAGGAGCGGTCTAGTGACTTGACCTAGGTGACCGTAGATCTAGGGTTGATTGTGCATTTTTGTGTGATTTTTCTAAATCCATCCTTTTCAAAATAAACCAAACTTTTCATTTAATTATCACATACGCTGCCACTTGTGCTAACCCGCTTAGTGCATGCTCGGCTGGACAAGGGATTCTACCGCCCGTCTTGTCCGCGTTCCTTTTATTGACTCTGAAGTCAATATTTCATCATCTTCTTTTTCCTCACTACACACCACATCCACCGAGATGGGTGGATCTCCATCATATTTCAATAACACCACTTTGCCACCACCCGCAGGTGTGCAGAATCTACCGCGTATATCTCTCCAAGAGAGATGCTACCCTATACGTGGTCCTCTTTCTACTTGTCTTTCCATTCCACCAGCCAATAGGGACAATTTCGAAATCAAACCACATTATATCAATCTTTTACCTAAATTTCACGGTCTTGAGTCTGAAGACGCATACGTTTTCATTACCAAATTCGAAAACGTATATGCTATGATGGGCACTTCACAACTTTCTGTGGATGCTATGCGTTTACGTCTTGTCCCGTTCACTTTGTGCGATTTAGCCGAAAAGTGGCTTTATAACACACCCGCACATTCTATTTCCAACTGGGAGGAATTCGTTATAGCATTTCTTAAGAAATTTTATCCCAATCATAAGACCACCCATGTTAGAAGTGAAATCAACAAGTTTTCCCAGCTTCCCAATGAACCATTTTGGAAATGCTTTGAACGGTTCAAGGATCTGCTTGTCCAATGTCCTCATCACGGAATCCATAGATGGGATTTGTGCCGGATTATATATGAGGGCATTAATCCAATGACAAAACAGAAGCTTGAAACCATGTTTCAAGGCAATTTCATGTCTAAAGACGATGGTGAAGCGTGGAAATTCTTGAAAAATTTCGCTGAAAACACTTTACAATGGGAAAGCGTTAGTCATTCATCTAAGGGAGGTGTCCATCAACTTGATGTTTCCATAGCAGTAAAAGCCAAAATGGCAGCATTGCAAAAGAAATTAGAAGCTATGGAAAACAAATTTTTATTAGCCTCCCTAAACCGGGTGACGCTCCCTAAAACCGTGTGTGGATGTTGTTCAGATCCATCACATCTGACGGAAGAATGTCCTTTGAATTCTCCGTTTCAAGGTCAAGAACAGACTAATTCTGCTTTTCAGCAACGACCTAGAAACGATCCTTATTCTTCCACAAATAATCAGGGTTGGAGGAATCACCCTAATTTTGTTTGGAACCAACACCAAAACCAAAATACGGTTCCAAATCAAAATAACTTTCAAAGGGTTCCTCCACAGCAACAGCAACCTCCACAAAATCAACACCCCTTTCAACCACAAAATTTTCAAAATCCAGCCAACAATACTGCACCGTATAATAATTCTTTGGAATTGGCAGGTACCGAAAACTCCGCTTCACTCGAACGGACATTGGATTTGTTTATGAAACATACCATGCAAATTTCAACTGATATAAGATTTTCTATCGATACCATAAAGGAAGACTCCACCTCCCACGGTGAGAGTATAAAATCGATAGAAGCACAAATTGCACAGTTAAATTGTAACAACCCTAAATTTCCAATACAATTTTTTACAAAAAAAATTCAAAAAATCCATAAAGCGGTATTTTAGCACGAGCACAAGTTATAAGTAATTATTTTGCTTTTTAATTACAAGTTAAAAGAATGAAACAACTCCATTTTTAGTGTACAAAAATTTGCTTTAAAATTAATGTATACTTGGGGTATATATATTTACTGTTATTACTTTAAGTAATTAATTAGTTTCATAATTACAAGAAGGAGCCTGTAGCTCATTGGTAATACCTTGCACTGCTAAACCAAGCCACCAGAGTTCAAATCCCATACCCCACATTATTTTTAATATTGATTTTTTTTAAAACCTTTAGAATACCAAGAGTTTACATGTGCATATCTCACAAAAACCCCACTACACACAAAGATGTAACATTTCCAGGAGTTTGATGAACCGTCGGGGGGGATCCCGGCTGCCTAACTCGGCCGGGAATCGGCCTTGACTTGGTCTGACTCCGTCCTCAAACCGAGTCACGGCCGAGTCACGGCCGAGTCGGGTGATTCCGACGACGGCCCCAACATAAAAGTTGTGTCTTTTCATATTCCCTATGCACCAGCAAAATTTCAGACTCAGACCACTTCCAGAGCTCTTTTAAAACCCCAATTACTCCACTTTTAATACATTTTTTTAATACATTTTATCACATTTTTCATTTTATCCTTTCATCTACCCTAACCCTAGCCTACCCTATAAATACACCCCCTACCATCTACCCTCTCACCCTAAAATCCTGAGCCCACTCTCTCAAAAATTTTCCAAGAGTCGTGTACTTTGAAAACAAGCTCGAGGCGAAGCTCCGACGAATTCCCGGCGGAACTTCCGGCGACCGTTTTAAGGAACTATCGGCGACGACGCAATACATCGGCGATCCCACTAGTTCCCTCTCACTCCCTTGTTTAATCTAAAACCCGTAAGTCCCTTTCTATCTCTCTTTTCCATTCTCAAAGTACGGTTTTACAAAACCCGATGGAATCGGAACAAATCCGATTTCCGATTCGGTTTTCTATGAAATTCCACTTCTAACTAATACAATCATACTTAAATATCCTTATGTTGACTATTAAACACAAATCAAACAATTTGAACAAGTTTCATCAGATGAAATGATAGCTATTTCAAATTATCGTATTTTTCACTTAAATACCATATTGTTTCAATCCTTCACTTAACCCTATCAAACTTGCTATACATTTAAAGTAGATCACGAGGTAACGACCTACCTCCTCACACACTCATATGCAACACCCCGGAGAACCTGGAATACGAGAAAACAAACAATTTCATTTAAATACCATATACTTAATAAAACCATTTCTAAAAGATTTAGTTTTGATACACTTTTTAAAGAAGTACCACTTATTATGAAAATATGATAAGTTGTGGACATCGGTCGTTTATCTAAACCTGACTTTGTGGTGTTTCGCTTAGGCAAGTGAGAAAGGTAACCTTAAAAGGCCCGATTCATGGTGATTCGTGAGCGGATCCCTCTTCTCCTCACTTGTACTTACCTGGCCACAATTAGCGGTGAAGAGGCGATTTGAGACATCTCACCACTTGTCGTCTGGACCAGTTAGGGATAGACTAGTTGACTTAGGAGAATCTAGAACATACAATACGGAAAATATACACCATTACAAATAAATACCATTAACTTCATAAAACCGTTTTCTAAAGGATTTAGTATTTACAATATTTGCAGAGCGCCGCTACAACACACTTTGGGGAACCCGTTCGGGATGGTGCGATTTATCGCACATCCTCGGGCTTAGTAGTGCGAGATTCAGACCTCCGCAAGGAGCATTCGGTCTCGAAAGATTTAAAATACGACATCTTAAGAAAATGAGATTTTCTAGAATATAAAATATTTATTAAAATTATTTTTGTATAAATATATGTATATTTATCATTAAAATATCTATTTTGTTATGATATAAATATTCCACTTTTTCTAAAAAATCACAAGAATCAATTTTACACTAAAATACCATAAATTCCACATAAATCAATATTACAAATAAAATACCTTTATTTCTGAAACTAGGATATTTTCACTAGAAATATCACAATATAGAATCCACTTTCATTACAACTCTAAACACGAATAATGAATATTTGAGGTGTATTTTGAAAAGTATATAAAAGTATTTTTACATAAAACCCCCTCAAGTTTTATAAATTTCCCTAAGGATCCTAACAAATTATAGTAAGAATTAATCAATGCTTCGATTTACATTTCTAATTTTCTGACTTGGGTTTGAGTCTGTTTATATTTGACTTGAATATGATTCAAGTACAATCTACAATCTTCAATTTTACAATTCAATATTAATCCATGAATCCAATTATCAATCTATACAACTTGACTGAACCGAACCATGGATATACATTCGATTTACATGGTTCTCCAGTTATTCCATTTATATGATTCTACGGTTACATCCGTTTACTGATATCATGGTTTTGGTCAGTCTTTCAATTATACATTCAATACAATTTACAATACAAATAAAACACTACGGGATTTAAGGGATAGATTGGTACGGAAGGTGTTAAAGGTGGCACGAGACGGTAAGATTAAGACACCTAACATGAATCCAATTGCCGTTGTTCCGGGTTATATAACGGAGCCTTGTACTTCCATTTGCCCTGGTCTCTAGCATACTGAGACCCCTCTTGTATACACTGGCATTCTTCTGTACCAAGCTACAAACAACAGCATTAATACAACATTACAACAATATAATACATATTAAAAGCTACTCTCTCTCTTTCTTCTTTTCTACTTCTCCCTTATCTTTGGGACTTACCGAGCGATTTGTTCGCTGACGACATTCTATTTCTTTCTTCTTTGAATGTCGTCAGGTGGTTTGGACCCGACAGAGATCGAGCCATCTGCAGAAGACTTGGATCAGCTTGCTGAAGAACCAGAGCTCTAGTTTCATTGTACATTTTCCATTCAGTACTTTTCATTTCCTGTCATGCCATTGTTTAGGCATCATTTTTATTTCAGTTGTATTTCCTTTTCATGCATTGTACAAAAGAATGTTAATAAATAAAAGTTGTTGTTTTTATTATACCTTGCCTCTTGTGTATTTTCTTTTATATTGCTTAGTTACACTTAGCGTATTTTCTTCTGAGTAAATACGTAGCGGGCCAGTCGCGTCCCCTTCGTCGTAGAATGGGAAGCGGGGCGTGACAGGTTTCGTTGGTGGCCCATGCAGGTCAGAGCTGTATGAAACCCTATCATGCAGTTTTGTTCTGCGTGAACAACCTAAGCAATATAACACAAGAACCAGCAACTAAAACATTCTTTACAATTCATGTTCCTTGAATCTTACAATTTCATATTCCTTGAATCTTATCATTTCATGTACTAGAATCTGTCCTAACCAAAATTTTTCTTCAAGGCTATGGATTCCCCGAACAACACCAGCACCAACGTCAACAACACACCTCCACCTCCACTACCAATTGTTCCTGCTGTTCCTGCGCCACCCACCGAACAAACAGTGCTACTTGAGGCGATCCGCAGCCTTCTTGAGGGACAGCAACAACTCCTGAACCGTCCCGAGACAGACGCACCTGGGGTAAAGCAATTCAGGGCTTTACATCCCAAGCAGTTCTCCGGAAAGGGAAGCCCACTTGAAGCTGAGGAATGGGCACAAAGTATAGAGGATGATCTGGCGGCAGCACAAGTGCCAGACATAGCTTGGGTCCGTGTGGCGAAACTGCAGCTTACGGACATTGCTCGCAACTGGTGGAAGGCGGAAGAAAGCCGTCTTGTACAGCCTATTGAATGGAAGACTTTTCGTGAGAAGTTCGACGCGAAGTACTTCCCTGTGACTGCCAGGTTTGCCATGGAGCAGCAGTTCATTCAACTACAACAAGGTTCGATGTGGGACAAGTCAGTAGATAAGTACGACGCTGAATTCACCATGCTAAGCCGATTCACGGCACACTTGATACCGACGGACGAGATCAGAGCCCGTCGCTTTCAACAAGGTTTGGATACGGAAATTCAGGCTGCACTAGCCACAGGGAATTTCTGACTCATGAGGATGCTTCGGAAGCTGCCCGCAGTTATGAGGCAGTAATAAAGGCGAGGGACGGACCTAAATCTGCCGGTTTGAAACGTCCTGTCAATCAAATGGCAGGAGGAGCCCCTTTCAGGCCATCGTTTGAACCCAGGAGAACTGAAGAAATTTGCTACTACTGCCATAGAAAGGGACACTTGTGGAAGGACTGTAGATGCGTAAAAGGCATGTGTCTAATTTATGGCGCATCCAATCACAGAATTGAGACCTGTCTATATAGAAACAACTCAGCTCACACACCTACCAACTACCCGCAGCGGCCAGCTATCCAGGATCCTGCAACTCGTCCTGCACAACCTGCTCCACCACCTGTACAGCCTACTCGCCAATTCCAACAAGTAATGAGGGACATGCCTAGAGGGCAGAGAAACAGGCCCCAAAGGCAGAATATGCCTCCAGCTAGAAGGAATATACCACGGCGACAGACATTCACATTAGAAAAGCCATAGAAGCCGGGACTGTAGGTCAAGGTAACACCGGTAAGCCTTTTTCACCCTTTTATCACTTTGTTATTTTTATACACTATCTATACTCCAGTCACCAGACTTTCCTTGAAACTGTTACACTTTCCTTTTACAAATTTCGAGGACGAAATTTTTAAAAGGAGGGTAGAATGTAACAACCCCAAATTTCCAATACAATTTTTTACAAAAAAATTTCAAAAAATCCATAAAGGGGTATTTTAGCCCGAACACAAGTTATAAGTAATTATTTTGCTTTTTAATTACAAGTTAAAAGAATGTAACAACACCATTTTTAGTGTACAAAAATTTTCTTTAAAATCAATGTATACTTGGGGTATTTATATTTACTGTTATTACTTTAAGTAATTATTTAGTTTCATAATTACAAGAAGGAGCGTGTAGCTCATTGGTAATACCTTGCACTGCTGAACCAAGCCACCAGAGTTCAAATCCCATACCCCACATTATTTTTAAATTGATTTTTTTTAAAACCTTTAGAATACCAAGAGTTTACACGTGCATATCTCACAACATGAAAGTTGCGTCTTTTCATATTCCCTATGCACCTGCAAAATATAAGCCTCAGACCACTTCCATAGCTCTTTTAAAACCCCAATTACTCCACTTTTTAATACATTTTTTATACATTTTATCACATTTTTCATTTTAACTTTTCATCTACCCTAATCCTAGCCTACCCTATAAATACACCCCCTATCATCTACCCTCTCACCCTAAAATCCTGAGCCCACTCTCTCAAAAAATTTCCAAGAGTCATGTACTTTGAAAACAAGCTCGAGGCGAAGCTCCGACGAATTCCCGGTGAAACTTCCGGCGACCGTTTTAAGGAACTACCGGCGACGACGCAATACCTCGGCGATCTCTCTAGTTCCCTCTCACTCCCTTGTTTAATCTAAAACCCATAAGTCGCTTTCTATCTCTCTTTTCCATTCTCAAAATACGGTTTTACAAAACACGACGGAATCGGAACAAATCCGATTTCCGATTCGGTACTCCATGAAATTCCACTTCTCACTAATACAATCAAACTTAAATATTCTTATGTTGACTATTAAACACTAATCAAACAATTTGAACAAGTTTCATCACATTAAATGATAGCTATTTCAAATTATCGTATTTTTCTCTTAAATACCATATTGTTTCAATCCTTCACTTAACCCTATCAAACTTGCTATACATTTAAAGTAGATCACGAGGTAACGACCTACCTCCTCACACACTCATATGCAACACCCCCGAGAACCTAGAATACGAGAAAACAAACAATTTCATTTAAATACCATATACTTAATAAAACCATTTCTAAAAGATTTAGTTTTGATACACTTTTTAAAGAAGTACCACTTATTATGAAAATACGATAAGTTGTGGATATCGGTCGTTTATCTAAACCAGACTTTGTGGTGTCTAGGCTAGGCAAGTGAGAAAGGTAACCTTAAAAGGCCCGACTCAGGTGATTCGTGAGCGGATCCCTCCTTTCCTCACTTGTACTTACCTGGCCACAATTGGCGGTGAAGAGGCGATTTGAGGCATCTCACAACTTGTCGTCTGGACCAGTTAGGGATAGACTAGTTGACTTAGGAGAATCTAGAACATACAATACGGAAAATATAAACCTTTACAAATAAATACCATTTATTTCATAAAACCGTTTTCTAAAGGATTTAGTATTTACAATCTTTGCAAAGCGCCGCTATAACCCACTTTGGAGAACCCGTTCGGGCTTAGTAGTGCGAGATTCATACCTCCGCAAGGAGCATTCGGTCTCGAAAGATTTAAAATACGACATCTTAAGAAAATGAGATTTTCTAGAATATAAAATATTTATTAAAATTATTTTTGTATAAATATATGTATATTTATTATTAAAATATCTATTTTGTTATGACATAAATATTCCACTTTTTCTATAAAAAAATCACACGAATCAATTTTACACTAAAATACCATAAATTCCACATAAATCAATATTACAAATAAAATACCTTTATTTCTGAAACTAGGATATTTTCACTAGAAATATCACAATATAGAATCCACTTTCATTACTATAAGTCGATGTGCAACACCCGACGAGTTGCGGGGAGGCGGAAATATGAAAAACGATCTTGTTCTTTAAGCATCAACGACTAACCGAAGATCTTGCTAAACGATAATTAACAACAACCATAGAAGTTCTTAGCTACTATATAAAGAGATTATACCTAGTGAATCGTGTCCTTCGTCTTTTCGATCTCTACGTCCTCCTCGGCCTCCTCTAAGTGATTGATGATCCACCCGAAAACCCTAATCCAAGCTTCACCTCCAAACTTGAGGTAACTAAGTTTCTCTAGTTTCTAATCAAAGGAACTTAGATCATATAGAGTTAGGTTATGGAGTGTTTAGTCTATTCTAATCCATGATCTCAACTCATGAGTGGTAGGATTAGAGTTTGAAGAGAGAGTGAGCTTGAGGAGAGAGAAGGTAAAGAAGATAATGATAATGATATTGTTACTCACTTGAATATATGAAGCATAATGAATAAACAAATAAATGAATAAATATGATTATTCATCATGCTACATTAATTCATTATGAGTGATTCACTATGTGAGTCATTAAGCATTTAATAATGCATTAATGACATAATGAATCACACAAAATGAGTCATAATATCATTTAGTGATAATGCCACGTAAACCCTCAAGTCACCATGCTTCTAGAAGCTTCCCGTATAATTACGAGAACACCCCTCGTATTCTTGAAAACACGGAAAAACTTTAGACTGTATAAATCCAATAACCTAATACTAGAATCTGGCTTAAACCAAAGCCGTCTAGTAAAAATTGTCCGAATGTCGTACGTGCGTTTAAACACGTAATCGTCCGAACCCTTGTCGTAAAACCGTACGACCTCTATATCGTTTCGCCTGGAGTTGGGAAATCTCTGTGTGGTACTCTAAAGACTCGACTACTACGCTGGTAGTGGGTTTAACCACAGACCACAAGCGGCACTAGCTGTACGTAACGGTCCCCAGGTAGATGTCGATAAGAAGGCCGATGAGGAAACCCATCCGAACTCCTACTGAGCATGTCCGTGACAATATCCACGCTGTCCGGTCTGTTCGTCTAAGAGTATCGCATGTATGGTCTAAGGGGGTGGTGAACGTCAGACCCCTAATAACCGTACAAATCGTGCCGGCATGGCTCAAGACCATCCGAGAATCTACTGATCAGTCCATCAGTAATTCTCAATCAGCCCTGGCCAGGGACTTATGGTAATGACCAACTGATCACTGTGCGATATCAACTCCCTATACCGGGAGAGACGAATCCCTATCAGTCGCTCACTGCCTCCACGTGACTCGGGACTATGCCCAACTAAAACCTGTTTGCACGACTCCTTTGAGCCGTGGTTGGGTAGTAATCAAAGCACAGTGGGAACTCACACGGGAAAAATGATGACCTAAAGTCAACGGACTATCTGCACACATGTCAACTGAGAACTGCTATCTGACGTTGGGTATAAATACCATCCAGTCAGTTCTCGGCGAGTCCTATCCGGTGTACTCACACCCAGTGAGCATCTGTATACAATCTTAGGTGTACATCACCAATGGCTGCGGGGCCAATCCATCACCCCTCGTCAGGGTCTAGATATGTATACACTAGTCTACTCTGGAGTATCGATGCCCAGTCTCGATACTCCTACGACCAGGGACATCTAAGGATGTGCCTATTGACTATCCAGCTCCCACAAGTATGACTGCCATCACAGCGCCGGTAGTCAGGCAAACACCCTATGGGCTTTATCAACATGTTTACAAATATAAAGTAAAATATATCACACGTTAAGATAAAGTCAAACCAAATAGCGTACTATCATATTAAGAAAGATTTTCATGTACATACATATCCCTAGCATCCTATACAATGAAGGCCTCTAGGGCATATATATCCAACAATCTCCCACTTGCACTAAGGCCTATAATTGGTGCAATGAGTACCCATTGTCTGCACTAGATCCAGTTGCTGGCGTACCGCATGCCTAACATCTCAAACAGCCTCTCGAACTGGACTTGAGGGATGGCCTTGGTGAATGGATCTGCCGTGTTGTCTTTTGTGTCCACTCTCCGTACCTCAATCTCCTGACGATCCACGATCTCCCTGATCAGGTGAAACCGCCTTAAGATATGCCTGGATTTTTGATGGGACCTTGGTTCCTTCGCTAATGCTACAGCCCTATTGTTATCACAATACAAAGGTATTGGATTGGCAATGGACGGAACTACTTGAAGTTCGGAGATGAACTTCTTCATCCAGACAGCCTCCTTTGCGGCTTCACTAGCAGCTATATACTCAGCCTCCATAGTTGAGTCTGCGACGGTATCCTGTTTGGAACTTCTCCAACATACCGCCCCTCCATTGAGGGTAAACACAAAACCCGAAATGGATTTAGAATCATCTTTGTCACTTTGGAATCCGGAGTCGATAAAAGCCTCAACCTGGAGGTCCCCATTACCGAAAATCAAGAACAACTCCTTAGTCCTTCTCAGGTACTTGAGAATGTTCTTTACCGCTATCCAATGCTCCTCACCTGGGTCAGACTGATACCTGCTTACTACACTAAGTGCGTAAGCTACATCTGGTCTGGTACATAACATCGCATACATTATAGATCCTACTGCCGAAGCGTAGGGTATAATGCCCATGCGAGCCCTCTCTTCATCAGTCTTTGGAGACATCTCTTTGGAGAGGGTGATCCCGTGACAAGCGGGTATATTACCGCGCTTGGAATCTTCCATACTAAATCTTTTTAGTATAGTGTCAATATACCTGGACTGTGAAAGTCCCAACATTCTATTAGATTTATCACGATAGATCTTAATGCCCAAAATGTAGGTTGCATCACCCAAGTCTTTCATGGAGAATTTCTATGATAAGAAGAGCTTTACTGATTATAGCATAGGGATATCATCACCTATCAGTAGTATGTCGTCGACGTACAAAACAAGGAAGACTACTGCTCCTTCTACAATCTTCCTATAAATACATGATTCATCTACATTTTTGATAAAGTCAAAATCTTTGACTGTTTCATCAAAGCAGATGTTCCAACTTCGCGATACTTGCTTTAATCCATAGATGGATTTAAGCAACTTGCACACTCTTCCGCTGCTCCCACTGTCTAAGAAACCTTCTGGTTGATCCATGTAAACACTCTCTTCTAAATGTCCATTTAGAAAAGTTGTTTTTACGTCCATCTGCCAGATTTCATAGTCATGAAAGGCAGCAATGGCAAGCAGGATCCGAGTGGATTTAAGCATAGCTACAGGTGAAAAGGTTTCATCATAGTCCAATCCTGGTCTTTGACGAAAACCTTTTGCAACGAGTCTAGCTTTGTAAGTTTCCACTTGTCCAAGTGCACCAATCTTCTTTTTGAAGATCCATTTGCATCCAACTCGTTTCACCCCAGGAGGAGAAACTTCTAAAGTCCATACTTTATTGGTGTACATGGATTCCATTTCGGATCTCATAGCATCCAGCCACTTCACCGAGTCAATACTCGTGATAGCCTGCTGAAAACTAGTAGGCTCATCATCATCGATGATGCAATCATCTCGATCCCCATCTAGAAGAAAACCATAGTATCTTTCAGGAGGATGAGAAATCCTACTAGATCTGCGTAGTGGCGTTGGTTCGTCGGGTTCTATTGAAACCTGAGATTCCACTATGTTCTCGGCAGCAGTTTGAGCTTCTGGAATTTCTTCCAGCTTTACCGCGCTCCCACTAATTTCTTTTGCAAGAAATTCGCTTTCTAAGAAGGCAATGTGGCGAGCAAAAAACACCTTTTGTTCTCTAGTGTGGTAGACCATGTACCCCCTTGAATGTTTGGGGTATCCTACAAACTTGCACAAAACCGATCGTGCCTCTGGCTTGTCCGGACTATGCTTTTTAACATATGCCGGACACCCCCATATCTTGATATACTTGAGATATGGTCTCTTTCCGCTCCACATTTCATATGGAGTGGTAGGCACAAACTTAGTTGGAACTCTATTCAATAAGTTTGCTGCTGATTCTAGAGCAAATCCCTAGAAGGAAAGTGGCAACTCAGCACTACTCATTATTGAACGCACCATATCTAATAGCATGTGATTCCTCCTTTCTGATACACCATTATGCTGAGGTGTATAAGGCGGAGTAAGCTGAGAGAGAATTCCATTCTCTTTTAAGCATTCAAGGAAACTGGTACTTAAGTATTTTCCACCTCGATCAGATCGAAGTGTCTTGATGCTTTTACTAGTTTGTTTCTCTACTTCATTTTTATAGTCTTTAAACTTCTGAAAGGCCTCGGATTTATGTTTCATTAAGAACACATGTCCATACCTAGAGAAGTCATCAGTAAAAGTGATGAAGTAGGAGTGACCGCTTCTCGCATGCGTAGACATTGGACCACATACATCACTGTGTACAAGTCCCAAGAGTTCTGTGGCTCTTTCTCCGTGTCCGGTGAACGGAGATTTGGTCATTTTTCCTTTGATACATGATTGACAAGTTGCATATGATGAATATTCAAATGGATCTAGATATCCATCTTTATGTAACTTAGTCAACCTTGTTTCGTTTATATGACCAAGTCTACAATGCCATAGGAAGGCTTGATTTGAATCTGGAGCCTTTCTTTTAAGTGTGTTTTGAATATTGAAAATTCGAGGTTGATTAAGTATGTATATGTCGTTTTCCAGTGTGCCATACCCAATCAGTTCTTGATTTAGGAGAATGTTCCTGACATTTCTTTCAAGCGCAAAATTATATCCTTCAATAGATAACAAAGATACTGATATAATATTACACAATATACTGGGAATACAAAAACAGCTGTACAACACCAAAATGTGCCCACTAGTCAACCCTAGGGGATATTCCCCTATTGTAATAGCATCTACATGCATTCCATTGCCCATCCGGAGAGTCGTATCATATGTTCCCAGTACTCTACTATTTCTCAGATCCTGCAATGAATTACAGATGTGAGAACCAGAACCGGTATCAAGTACCCATGATGTAGAGTTTACTGAAAGACAATTTTCGATTACGAACACACCTGAAGCAGAAGCAACGGCTTGCTTCTTGTCCTTAGCTTTGAAGGCTATACAATCCTTCTTCCAGTGCCCTTGCTTGTGACAATAAAAGCATTCATTTATATCCGCCTTCACCCTTCCTACTTTGTTCGTTCCCTGCACCTTCTTGACCCCACCATTCGGTTTGGTGGCTTTCATCTTCTTCTTCCCTTTAGCTTTCTCTTTAGATTTAGAAGAGGATGATTGGCCAACATACAGAACGGGGGTCTTCTCTTGTTTCAAGGAGTTCTCTGCTACCCTCAACATGTTGAGGAGCTTTGGAAGATCAGCTTCCATTTCGTGCATGTTGAAGCTCAGCACGAACTGAGAGAAGGTGTGGGGAAGGGATTGCAAAATCAAGTCGATATACAAATCATTCTCTAGCACGCATCCCAGGTTTGCGAGTTCCTCTATGAGGCTGATCATTTTCAGGACGTGCTCTCCTATAGGCGATCCTGGAGCTAACCTCATCTGGAAGAGTTTCCTTGAGGTCTCGTACCTAGCGATGCGGGAGTGCTCTCCATATAATTCCTTGACATGGAGAAAGATGGATATAATATCCGTACTCTCTTGCTGTTTCTGGAGTTTATTGTTCATGGACGCCAGCACGATACACTTAGCTCGCTCACAGTCTAGATCCCAGGTTTTGCGAACTTCCTTGTCCACAACTGAGGAATCTGGTCCTGGGATAAGGGGAGGAACAACGGTGGTAACATATGCTACTTTGTCATAAGTCAGTGCAATGTTGACGTTCCTTAGCCAATCTTTATAGTTCTGCCCGGTCAGTATATTTTTTTCAAGTAATAGTTTTAGTCCTGTCATGGTAGCTGCTAGAGAGAGAGAAAAGAAAACACTCAGCATATGCTTCTTGCAAGTTTAGATTGGTTATTAGTTTATCTAAACAGGATGGCTCCAACTGTTCCCTCAAATCCTTCTTCAAAACCTAAAAGAAGAACTAGTCAGGATTTAATCACACGTCACAATACTTGCTAAACCTTTCAGCCAGGCCGGTGTAGGTACTTCGAGGGAGGTTTTCCAACGCTTTCGCGAAGTTTCTTAATTAAATAACCTATTTTCCCTGGAGGCATAGCCCCTCTAACACCTTTCTGGACACCTACTTGGTTTATAGCATTGATTGTTAAGTGAGAAAGTTTTCCGAGAGTAATCCTACTCATCAGTGGGATCGAGATCCAACTATCATTGCATGATGCACTAGATGGAAGCAACTCTAGCCACCACACTCCAGAAGGTATGCTAAATCTGCAAGTTTCCTTTATGTTTGAAACTCCCGATGTGAGTTTTACCCCAAGCTCTTATGACTTTGACGTAGGCCAACAAATCATAAGACGCAAGTCAAGTTCTACCCGTCGTTGTCCTGATTAATTTAGGTACATCGTACATGCCCTTGACGTAGGCCAACAAGGTTGTACGTTTGTCTATACTAATGCATCTATCTATGCAACAAATAAGCAAACACACTGCTACCATACACTATGCCTTGACGTAGGCCAACAAGCATAGCATGAATACGATGTGCTGTCTATTTGAAACGACGGAGGGTTACGGCTGGTTTTTGGCAAAAAACCGTTAACGTAGTGAACTTGATATTATCGAAGGAACCATGATAGCCTTTATTAAAAGGAGTGGTTTATGCTCCGTATTTAAAATTTGCTTTTTGAAGAAAACCGAGTGGTTTTGAAATTGTTCCAACGATTCAGTTTAGGTTTTATTTTTCTTTGCATTAAAAAATAATGCGTCCCATCATTAACCTATCATTACAGATAACAACGAAAATACAACGTCCTCTTATGCCATCAGCATTCGCCACGGGGTCCCGTCATCACCCGTTAGGTTACTTAACTAACGGCAGAGCGGGGGCTGGGCTAGTGCGGGTGTAAAACATAAGTGACGTCTAAATAGCTATCATATATAGATATTGTACATTCATCGGACGCAATAATAGGCATTCCAGATCACAGATGAAATTTATTGGATATACAAGCAATCCGCGTTTCTTTTGAGCCTGCAACGAAAGACGGATTACACAGTTGTGATGAATAGCCATTACCCCACCCCAGACCCCTACGGGTACGGAAAACTACCCGGAAAGTACCCGAAGTGAAGCGGTCTCCCTCAACGACGTGAGTAGGCCACTAAACACTTCGAAATAACCGGTAGTTTGTGCACCCCACCTTGGGTCTATCCTAGGAGCAAAAACAGTAAAAAGAAATAATACAACGGTGGCTCCAACCGCAACCAGGATGTGCCCCGCAAAAATAATATTACAACTTATTACAATTACATCGAATGAATTAATACAATAACCCATCACAAAACCCCGGCTAATCATCACAACAAACCAATACAGTTCATAATCACAAACAGTTAAAACATTACAGATATGTGCAACCCCCTGCCAACCGACATACTAGCAGTTAGGGGAGGTTTACGAACACATAATACAGTTCACAGATATAATCAAACTAGCAAACATCGTATAATTTCGATCGATCAAACACATTAGATTCTACTCCAAAACTTCTCTGTAAATATGAAACTTGAGCAGAAAATAAATCATTCCAGAAAAGACAAAACATCACAGAAGATTCACAGGGAAAAACTTGGCTGAATCGGCTCCAACTCGGCCGCGGATCAGCGGAGGATCGGTGGGATCGGCCGCGGTTCCGCAGCTCAGTTGCCGATTCAGGAGCCCATTTTTTTCCAGTGTTCTTATAATTTCATATAGGTTATTCTGGAGGTACCTGAAAAAATTTTAGGCATCATTTTAAAATCGACAGAAACTATGTGATATCCGTGTATTTTCCAGTTCGTTTTGCGTTCGAAATTCATACGACTTTGCAAGTGAGTTAATTATTGTTTAGTGAGGCTCTGATACCACTGTAAGTCGATGTGCAACACCCCACGAGTTGCGGGGAGGCGGAAATATGAAAAACGATCTTGTTCTTTAAGCATACATCGACTAACCGATGATCTTGCTAAACGATAATTAACAACAACCATAGAAGTTCTTAGTATTATGTAAAGAGATTATACCTAGTGAATCGTGTCCTTCGCCTTTTCGATCTCTACGTCCTCCTCGGACTCCTCTAAGTGATAGATGATCCACCCGAGAACCCTAATCCAAGCTTCACCTCCAAACTTAAGATAACTAAGTTTCTCTAGTTGCTAATCAAAGGAACTTAGATCATATAGAGTTAGGTTATGGAGTGTTTAGTCTATTCTAATCTATGATCTCAACTCATGAGTGGTAGGATTAGAGTTTGAAGTGAGAGTGAGCTTTAGGAAAGAGAAGGTGAAGAAGATAATGATAATGATATTGTTTCTCACTTGAATATATGAAGCATAAGGAATAAACAAATAAATGAATAAATGTGATTATTCATCATGCTACATTAATTCATTATGAGTGATTCACTATGTGAGTCATTAAGCATTTAATAATGCATTAATGACATAATGAATCACACAAAATGAGTCACAATATCATTTAATGATAATGCCACCTAAACCCTCAAGTCACCATGCTTCTAGAAGCTTCCCGTATAATTACGAGAACGCCCCTCCTATCCGTGAAAACACGGAAAAACTTTAGACTGTATAAATCCAATAACCTGATACTAGAATCTGGCTTAAACCAACGCCGTCTAGTAAAAACTGTCCGAATGTCGTACGTGCGTTTAAACACGTATTCGTCCGAACTCTTATCGTAAAACCGTACGACCTCTATATCGTTTCGCCTGGAGTTGGGAAATCTCTGTGTGGGGCTCTAAAGACTCGACTACTACGCTGGCAGTGGGTTTAACCACAGAACGCAAGCGGCACTAGCTGTACGTAACGGTCCCTTGGTAGATGTCGATAAGAAGGCCGATGAGGAAACCCATCCGAACTCCTACTGAGCCTGTCCATGACAATATCCGCGCAGTCCGTCTGTTCATCTAAAAGTATCACATGTATGGTCTAGTGGGGTTGTGAACGTCAGACCCCTAATAATCGTACAAGTCGTGCCGGCATGGCTCAAGACTATCCGAGAATCTACTGATCAGTCCATCAGTAATTCTAAATCAGCCCTGGCCAGGGACTTATGGTAATGACCAACCGATCACTGTGCGATATCAACTCCCTATACCGGGAGAGACGAATCCCTAACAGCCGCTCACTGCCTCCACGTGGCTCAGGACTGTGCCCAACTAAAACCTGTTTGCACGACTCCTTTGAACCGTGGTAGGGTAGTAATCAAAGCACAGTGGGAACTCACACGAGACAAATGATGACCTTAAGTCAACGGACTATCTGCACACATGTCACCTGAGAACTGCTATCTGACGTTTGGTATAAATACCGTCCAGTCAGTTATCGGCGAGTCCTGTCCGGTGTACTCACACCCAGTGAGCATCTATATACAATCTTAGGTGTACATCACCAATGGCTGCGGGACCAATCCATCGCCCCTCATCAGGGTCTAGATATGTATACACTAGTTTACTTTGGAGTATCGATGCCCAGTCTCGATACTCCTGCGACCAGGGACATCTAAGGATGTGCCTATTGACTATCCAGCTCCCACAAGTATGACTGCCATCACAACGTCGGTAGTCAGGCAAACACCCTATGGGCTTTATCAACAAGTTTATAAATACAAAGTAAAATATATCACACGTTAAGATAAAGTCAAACCAAACAGCGTACTATCATATTAAGCAAGATTGTCATGTACATATATATCCCTAGCATCCTATACAATGAAGGCCTCTAGGGCATATATATCCAACAATTACAACTCTGAACACGAATAATGAATACTTGAGGTGTATTTTGAAAAGTATATAAAAGTATTTTTACATAAAACCCCCTCAAGTTTTATAAATTTCCCTAAGGACCCTAACAAATTTTAGGTAAGAATTAATCAAGACTTCGATTTGCATTTCTAATTGTCTGACTCGGGTTTGAGTCTGGTTATATTTGACTTGAATATCATTCAAGTACAATCTACAATCTTCAATATTACAATTCAATATGAATCCTTGAATCCAATTATCAATCTATAGAACTTGAATGGACCGAACCATGGATATACATTCCATTTACATGGTTCTCCAGTTATTCCATATACATGATTCTATGGTTACATCCGTTTACTGATATCATGGTTTCGGTCAGTCTTCCAATTATACATTCAATATAGTTTACAGTACAAAACAATACAAATAAAACACTACGAGGTTTAAGGGGTAGATTGGTACGGAAGGTGTTAAAGGTGGCACGATACGGTAAGATTAAGACACCTAACATGAATCCAATTGCCGTTGTACCGGGTTGTATAACGGAGCCTTCTACTTCATTTGCCCTGGTCTCTAGCATACTGAGACCCCTCCCTTATACACTGGCATTCTTCTGTACCAAGCTACAAACAACAGCGTTAATACAACATTACAACAATATAATACAACATTAAAAGCTACTCTCTCTCTTTATTCTTTTCTACTTCTCCCTTATCTTTGGGACTTACCGAGCGATCTGTTCACTGATGACATTATATTTCTTTCTTCTTTGAATGTCGTCAGGTGGTTTGGACCCGACAGAGATCGAGCCATCTGCAGAAGACTTGGATCAGCTTGCTGAAGAACCAGAGCTCTAGTTTTATTGTACATTTTCCATTCAGTACTTTTCATTTCCTGTCATGCCATTGTTCATGCATCATTTTTATTTCAGTTGTATTTCCTTTTCATGCATTGTACAAAAGAATGTTAATAAATAAAAGTTGTTGTTTTTATTATACCTTGCCTCTTGTGTATTTTCTTTTATATTGCTTAGTTACACTTAGCGTATTTTCTTCTGAGTAAATACGTAGCGGGCCAGTGGCGTCCCCTTCGCCGTAGAATGGGAAGCGGGGCGTGACAGGTTTTGTTGGTGGCCCATGCAGGTCAGAGCTGTATGAAACCATATCATGCAGTTCTGTTCTGCGTGAACATCCTAAGAAATATAACACAAGAACCAGCAACTAAAACATTCTTTACAATTCATGTTTCTTGAATCGTACAATTTCATATTCCTTGAATCTTATCATTTCATGTACTTGAATCTGTCCTAACCCAAATTTTTCTTCAAGGTTATGGATTCCCCGAACAACACCAGCACCAACGTCAACAACACATCTCCACCTCCACTACCAATTGTTCCTGCTGTTCCTGCGCCACCCACCGAGCAAACAGTGCTATTTGAGGCGATCCGCAGCCTTCTTGAGGGACAGCAACAACTCCTGAACCGTCCCGAGACTGACGCACCTGGGGTAAAGCAATTCAGGGCTTTACATCCCAAGCAGTTCTCCGGAAAGGGAAGCCCACTTGAAGCCGAGGAATGGGCACAAAGTATAGAGGATGATCTGGCGGCAGCACAAGTGCCAGACATAGTTTGGGTCCGTGTGGCGAAACTGCAGCTCACGGACAATGCTCGCAACAGGTGGAAGGCGGAAGAAAGCCGTCTTGTACAGCCTATTGAATGGAAGACTTTTCGCGAGATGTTCGACGCGAAGTACTTCCCTGTGACTGCAAGGTTTGCCATGGAGCAGCAGTTCATTCATCTACAACAAGCTTCGATGTAGGACAAGTCAGTAGACGAGTACGACGCTGAATTCACCATGCTAAGCCGATTCGAGGCACACTTGATACCGACGGGCGAGATCAGAGCCCGTCGCTTTCAATAAGGTTTGGACACGGAAATTCAGGCTGTACTAGCCACACGGAAATTTCTGACTCATGAGGAAGCTTTGGAAGCTGCCCCCGGTTATGAGGCAGTAATAAAGGCGAAGGGAAGACCTCAATCTGCCGGTTTGAAACGTCATGTCAATCAAATGGCAGGAGGAGCCCCTTCCAGGCCATCGTTTGAACCCAGGAGAACTGAAGAAATTTGCCACTACTGCCATAAAAAAGGACACTTGTGGAAGGACTGTAGACGAGCAAAAGGCATGTGTCTAATTTGTGGCGCATCCAATCACAGAATTGAGACCTGTCCATATAGATATAACTCAGCTAACACACCTACCAACTACCCGCAGCGGCCAGCTATCCCGGCTCCTGCAACTCGTCCTGCACTACCTGCTCCACCACCTGCACAGCCTACTCGCCAATTCCAACAAGCAATGAGGGACATGCCTAGAGGGCAGAGAAACAGGCCCCAAAGGCAGAATGTACCTCCAGCTAGAAGGAATATACCACGGCGACAGACATTCACATTAGAAGCCGTAGAAGCCGAGACTGTAGGTCAAGGTAACACCGGTAAACCTTTTTCACCCTTGTATCACTTTGTTATTTTTTACACTATCTATACTCCAGTCACCAGACTTTCCTTGAAACTGTTACACTTTCCTTTTACAAATTTCGAGGACGAAATTTTTATATGGAGGGTAGAATGTAACAACCCCAAATTTCCAATATAATTTTTTACAAAAAATCCATAAAGGGGTATTTTAGCCCGAGCACAAGTTATAAGTAATTATTTTGCTTTTTAATTACAAGTTAAAAGAATGTAACAACTCCATTTTTAGTGTACAAAAATTTGCTTTAAAATTAATGTATACTTGGGGTATTTACATTTACTGTTATTACTTTAAGTAATTAATTAGTTTCATAATTACAAGAAGGAGCTTGTAGCTCATTGGTAATACCTTGCACTGCTGAACCAAGCCACCAGAGTTCAAATCCCATACCCCACATTATTTTTAATATTGATTTTTTAAAAAACCTTTAGAATACCAAGAGTTTACACGTGCATATCTCACAAAAACCCCACTACACCCAAAGATGTAACATTTCCAGGAGTTAGATGAACTGTTGGGTGGGATCTCGGCCGCCTGACTCGACCGAGAATCGGTCAAATCGGCCTTGACTCGGTCTGACTCAGTCCTCAGACCGAGTCACTGCCGAGTCGGCCGATTCCGGCGACGGCCCCAACATGAAAGTTGTGTCTTTTCATATTCCCTATGCACCTGCAAAATATCAGTCTCAGACCACTTCCAGAGCTCTTTTCAAACCCCAATTACTCCACTTTTAATACATTTTTTAGACATTTTATCATATTTTTCATTTTAACTTTTCTTCTACCCTAACCCTAGCCTACCCTATAAATACACCCACTACCATCTACCCTCTCACCCCAAAATCTTGAGCCCGCTCTCTCAAAAATTTTCCAAGAGTCGTGTACTTTGAAAACAAGCTCGAGGCCAAGCTCCGACGAATTCCCGGAGGAACTTCCGGCGACCGTTTTAAGGAACTACCGGCGACGACACAATACATCGGCGATCCCTCTAGTTCCCTCTCACTCCCTTGTTTAATCTAAAACCCGTAAGTCCCTTTCTATCTCTCTTTTCCATTCTCAAAATACGGTTTTACAAAACCCGACGGAATCGGAACAAATCCGATTTCCGATTCGGTTTTCTATGAAATTCCACTTCTCACTAATACAATCATACTTAAATATCCTTATGTTAACTATTAAACACAAATCAAACAATTTGAACAAGTTTCATCACATGAAAGGATAGCTATTTCAAATTATCGTATTTTTCACTTAAATGCCATATTGTTTCAATTCTTCACTTAACCCTATCAAACTTGCTATACATTTAAAGTAGATCACGAGGTAACGACCTACCTCCTCACACACTTATATGCAACACCCCCGAGAACCTAGAATACGAGAAAACAAACAATTTCATTTAAATACCATATACTTAATAAAACCATTTCTAAAAGATTTAGTTTTGATACACTTTTTAAAGAAGTACCACTTATTATGAAAATACGATAAGTTGTGGACATCGGTCGTTTATCTAAACCTGACTTTGTGGTGTCTAGGCTAGGCAAGTGAGAAAGGTAACCTTAAAAGGCCCGACTCATGGTAATTCGTGAGCGGATCCCTCCTTTCCTCACTTGCACTTACCTGGCCACAATTGGCGGTGAAGAGGCAATTTGAGGCATCTCACAACTTGTCGTCTGGACCAGTTAGGGATAGACTAGTTGACTTAGGAGAATCTAGAACATACAATACGGAAAATATACACCTTTACAAATAAATACATTTACTTCATAAAACCGTTTTCTAAAGGATTTAGTATTTACAATCTTTGCAAAGCGCCGCTACAACCCACTTTGGAGAACCCGTTCGGGATGGTGCGGTTTATCGCACATCCTCGGGCTTAGTATTGCGAGATTCAGACCTCTGCAAGGAGCATTCGGTCTCGAAAGATTTAAAATACGACATCTTAAGAAAATAAGATTTTCTAGAATATAAAATATTTAATAAAATTATTTTTGTATAAATATATGTATATTTATCATTAAAATATCTATTTTGTTATGATATAAATATTCCACTTTTTCTAAAAAAATCACAAGAATCAATTTTACACTAAAATACCATAAATTCCACATAAATCAATATTACAAATAAAATACCTTTATTTCTGAAATGAAAATATTTTCACTAGAAATATCACAATATAGAATCCACTTTCATTACAACTCTAAACATGAATAATAAATACTTGAGGTGTATTTTGAAAAGCATATAAAAGTATTTTTACATAAAACCCCCTCAAGTTTTCTAAATTTCCCTAAGGACCCTAACAAATTATAGGTAAGAATTAATCAAGACTTCGATTTACATTTCTAATTGTCTGACTCGGGTTTGAGTCTGGTTATATTTGATTTGAATATGATTCAAGTACAATCTACAATCTTCAATATTACAATTCAACATGATCCAAGAATCCAATTATCAATCTATACAACTTGACTGAACCGAACCATGGATATACATTCCATTTACATGGTTCTCCAGTTGTTCCATTTACATAATTCTACGGTTGCATCCGTTTACTGATATCATGGTTTCGGTCAGTCTTTTAATTATATATTCAATACAATTTACAGTACAAAACAATACAAATAAAACACTACGGGGTTTAAGGGGTAGATTGGTACGGAAGGTGTTAAAGGTGGAACGAGACGGTAAAATTAAGACACCTAACATGAATCCAATAGTCATTGTTCCGGGTTGTATAACGGAGCCTTGTACTTCCATTTTCCCTGGTCTCTAGCATACTGAGACCCCTATCGTATACACTGGCATTCTTCTGTACCAAGCTACAAACAACAGCGTTAAAACAAAATTACAACAATATAATACAACATTAAAAGCTACTCTCTCTCTTTCTTCTTTTCTACTTCTCCCTTATCTTTGTGACTTACCGAGCGATCTGTTCGCTGACGACATTCTATTTCTTTCTTCTTTGAATGTCGTCAGGTGGTTTGGACCCGACAGAGATTGAGCCATCTGCAGAAGATTTGGATCAGCTTGCTGAAGAACCAGAGCTCTAGTTTCATTGTACATTTTCCATTCAGTACTTTTCATTTCCTGTCATGCCATTGTTTAGGCATCATTTTTATTTCAGTTGTATTTCTTTTTCATGCACTGTACAAAAGAATGTTAATAAATAAAAGTTATTGTTTTTATTATTGTTAGTTGTATGTATGCCCTAGAGGCCAGTATTGTACAGATGATGTATATTATATTGGATGCTTGGACATATATAGAGATGACTTTCTTGCTCGATATGATAGTATGCTATCTGGTTACTCTTTATATTAACATGTATACTAGTCTCTTTATACTGTCTTATAATTACATGTTGGTAAAGCCCTTAGGATGTGTACTTGACTACCTGGACTATGATGCGGATCATACTAGTGGAGACATGGTAGTCCATAAGTACATCCTTCAAGGTCCCTAGTCGTGGGTATATCGAAACGGGGCATCGATATACCAGTGTAGACTAGCGTATACGCTTCTCGACCCATGAGATGGGCGATGGATGATCCCATATCCATTGGTGTTTGACGTCAGAGATGGTATACGGGTGCTCAGTGGAGACTGAGTACACTGGACGGACTCGCTGAGAACTCCCAGATGGTATTATACCTCGCGTCAGATGGCAGTTCTCAGGTGACGCTTGTGCAGGTTAGTCTGTAGACCCGAGATCGTCATGGAGTCTTGTGTGATTCCCACTGTGCTTTGATTTCCACCTTACCACGTCCATGAGGGCGTGCAAAACGGTGGTTTTTGGGTATAGTCCCGAGTCACATGGAGGCAATGAGCGATAGGAGGGGTTTCCTCTCTCCCGGTATTGGGGGTTGATGTTGCACTGTGCTCGATTGGCCGTAACAGGGAAGTCCCTGTCCAGGGCTGATTAGAGATTTACCGGTAAGTGTTACCAGTAGTTTCTCGACCCGTTATGAGCCTCATATCGGCACGACTTATCGGTTATTGGGGTCTGACGTTTACCACCCCTAGACTTGATATGCGACATATCAGACGAGGAGACCGGACTGCACAGGTAGTGTTGCCGGTTGGCTCGACGGGAATTGTAGCAGGTTCGCTTATTCTCTTCTGATCGTTCAATACCCGGGTGGACGTTACGTTTAGCTGACCGCTTGCGGATTGGGGGTGTTGATATGATCATCACCCACTGCCGGCGTATTGACGAGTCTTAGAGTCCCACAAAGGAGTTACCTAGTCCAGGCGAAACGTTGTGGTGCGCATATGCGATATGCGCATAGACCCGATTAAAATGCGCGTATGGGATACCGTATATTGATCGGGCGGCTTGCTTTTGGTGGGGTCATATGTGATATGGCCGGATTGATAAATCAAGTGTTGATTTATCATTTAACCATTAGTTTTCTCACTTAAAATCTTTTCTTGTACATGATGGATGTATGCATGCATGTATGTTTTCTTTCTTTTAGATTCATGCACATATGGATGTACATACACACACACATACATACATACATCCTTCATGGTTGTACATACATGAAAATGGTGGCAATATAAGACTCACACCATGGTTTGATTTCTATATAAATTATTGTTGCATTTGATTTAAAAACAGAAGAAAAGAAACGGATAATTCATGGATGCTTTCTACACTCTTCTTGACCTAACCATACTCACCAACCATTTAACCATGGATTACTTTTCCTTTTGGTTTTTAACTCAAGTTCAATAATTGTTCTATCATGGTTTGAGATGAGAGAGAAAAAATATATAAAGATATATTTTCTATTTTTCAAAGAGAGGTTTTTTCTTATCTCATATTCTAAAAGGCCACCATCTTCTTCCTCCTTCATGCTTTGCTCTCTAGATTTATCTAGTGAGCAAATTATTCATCAAGATAGGATTTTGAAGTGAGAAAAGCCACCACAACATCATTCTACACAAGTCTTGCCCACTTGTTTAGAGTGTTAGCTTCGATTTTCATTATTGATCTTGCGAAGTTGCTAGCTTGGACAAAGCGGACTCGGGGTGGATCATCGGTGACCTAGAGGAGTCCAAGCAGAGCTTTTCTAAACCCCAAGTAGCCAAGGAGTCTAGCGTAGGGAGCTACAAAGGTTGTACTCTCAAAACCCTAGCTTTTCTTTCATGAGATGATATGCACTTTTTGAAACCCTAATTTTTCTAGGAACGATTCTTTATTTGTTAACTTAGCACCCTAAAAATTCCATCTTTGGTACATGTGATGCTTCCAAACCCTTCATGAGGTGCTAGGCTAATCCAACAGTGGTATCAGAGCCGACCTAAAACATTAGGCGACACTTTAGCGAAGTCAAAACTCCGATCGAACCAAAATACGATCTTTTCGGACACTCTCTGGACATTTTTTAAAACCTGGATATTTTCAGAATTAAAAATCCTTAAAAAATTTAGTAGGGAAATCTAAGCACACATGTGAAAAATGATACCATGAACAGTACTTTTCACCGCGGAACCGCGGCAATAGCCTGCTTGGGCCGCGGTTCCGCGGCCGTACGGATGAATCAACATGTCGTTTTTGCACAGTAATTGTTTTTCTCTGCTTGTATATTTTGGGGGAATTTTTAATCTGAATATTGTACTGTATATTCTGGAGATGGTTTTGGACTCGTCGATTCGATCGGAATTTTCATTTCGTGACTTTTCCGGATAAATTAGAAAGTATTGAAGTGTTTGAACGAGTATCATTTGCTCACTTTTCACGGGGTTTAAATATTTTTGAGATACGTGCAAGTTTTGTGGTGGACCCTCTAGAAGACAACAAACCTTAACTCGATTATGTGACCGTCTTGAACTGCCCTCAGAACCTAAGGGTTTAGGGCAGTACGGCGTGCCACATGTGAGGCGTTGGCTTGACCCTTCTACGGCTGGACCGCTACTACTGTGTCACACTCCGGGTTTTTGAACTCCGCTCAAGTGTTGAGCTTTAGAGAATCTTGGGTATTTGATCGTTCGTTCGAAAACTTTAATACTGTCTATTTATCTGGAATGTGATGCAATGTGTGGAATTCATATTACTAGACATGAAATACGAAGTATGTGATATTTCGCATTTACGATGTCTAAAGAGAATGTGGATTCCAGATATTGCAGTTTTACACTTTCTTTTGTGTGACCGTAAGTGTAGTATGTCGATATCGCCGGTTTCGTTGCTATACATCAACGATAATTGGGGTACGCATACATACTTACGTTGATGATATATGATATTATGTGTTGCTGAGATATGATGTGCAGGATTTTCGCGATCGAATAGCCGGGGGGTTTTTATGTGAGATGAGAGTTTTATATTTTCATTAATGTAATTTCTAATGTAATGTAATATTCTTTTATTTGGGGCACTTCCGGGTTGAGGTTGATTCCACCAGTGTTGTATATTATTTACTTTTCCGCATTAGGATGGACCCAAGGAGGGGAGCACAGGTGACCGGGTTCTGGGGTTCAGTGGGAGGCCATCTCGAGGAGTCGAGACCGGGTCTCCTAAACTCCAGAATTGGTAGCGTCGCTTGCCGCTCTCGTAGGGGTCCAGGGTGTGGGCTTGGCTATTCATCGCGACTGTGGAATCCGTATTTTCTATTGTTGGCTAAATACTAAATACGGACGTCCTAGTATATCCCACATTATATCTATGTTTCTGCTGCGATATCTGTGATGTGATCATTTGATATGTTCTGATGGATACAGTTTATAGTTTATATGATATATTATATAGACGTTACTTATGTTTTACACCCGCACTAGCCCTGCCCTGCTCTGTCGTTAGTTACCTAACCTAACTGTGCACGAAGGGACATCGAGGCGAATGCGGATGACATAAGTGTACGTCGTATTTATCTGTGATGTTTAGGTAAGTTAAATATGGGACTTCATTAATGCGATTGATGAAAGAAAAGAAACCTAAAAGAAGTTGTAGAATCAAATTTTAATAAAAAGGGTAGCTACAGTTTTGCTTTGCATAGCGGTATATATGATATACCCTGCACCTTATTCGATGAGGAAAGAGCCGAGATCCCTTCACCGGGAGTGACCTCTTTAGCAAAACTGGCAGATGCTACAAAACTCGATTTGGTTTTGGATTGCTTTTGGAGTTTTGCTTCGCACAGTGATGTATATGATATATCCTGCAATTATTCCATAAGGAAAGAGCCGAAATCCCTTCACCGGGAGTGACCTCTTTAGCAAAACTAATGAAAGCCTCAAAATCACTCCATTTCAAAATTCACTTGATTCTTCAAACGATATCAAGTTCATTACGCAATAGGTTTTCAGAAAAACCTGTCGTAGCCCTCCGTCATTTCAGATAAGTCCTACTTAGTATTCGCGCTACGTTTGTTGGCCTGCGTCAAGGCGTAGTGAGCGGTAGCTAACTAGTATTTATCTGTTTGTGCATATGATGCATATTGGATTAGGGTAGTCGTGTGACTTTGTTGGCCTGCGTCAAGTCTCGTACGGGTGGGTTTAATTCAATCAAGAAATGTCGGGTTGAACTTGACTAGCGCACTATGGTTTGTTGGCCTGCGTCAAGATCATGGGACGCTAGGGGCAAAATTTTATCGGTAATTTCAAGTGTTGAAATTTGCAATGAGATTGCATACCTTCTATGAGATAGTTGGATCCCGATACCCACTGCGAGTAATTGTTACTCCCGGGAGAGTTTTTCACAGGACAATTAGCCGATCAAGTAGGTGTCTAGAAAGGTGTCAACGGAGTTACGCCTCTGGGAAAACGAGGTTTACTTTAATTAGGTCTGTGCGAAAGCACGGGGAACCTCCCTCAAAGTACCGACACTGGCTTGGCTGAAAGATCGGCGAAGTTGTAGGGTGTAATTAATCCCAACCAGTCTTTCCTTTTAGGGTTTGAAGGAAGATTTGATAAAAACAGCGGGAGCCATCCTGATTAGATAAGATAATAACCAATCTGATCTTGCAAGAGCATACGCTAAAGTGTTTTCTTCTCTCTCTCTCCAGGTAGCGACCATGTCATGCCTTAATCAAGATAATAATATGGATGTATTGACCAAACCCGCATGTTATACTGTGCAGGGGAACGTTGGACCCGTTCTATCTTATAAGTGTTATAAGACTGAACAGGAAACAGGAGAATGTCTGGATTCTCACGCCGCCCAAACGGAGGACATGCATGTTGATGCACCTTCTTCGGGTGTGTTTGTCATTGAGAACTGTTTTTCAGTTCACCCTACGTCCTGGGTATTAGATACCGGATCAGGATCCCACGTATGTAAACAATTACATGGGCTACGGAAAGGTAGAGAACTGGGAAAGGGTGATCATTCCTTTCATGTAGGGAATGGTGCAAGTGTTGCAGCCAAAGCAGTTGGCGAATATCACCTTGTATTACCAAGTCGTAATACACTGGTTCTGAATGAGTGTTATTATATACCGAACATGATGTGCAACATTATATTAGTTTCTTTACTGAGTAAAGAAGGACATAGTTTTGTAGTACAGGATAATGTTATGAATATCTTCCTAGATCAAAAGTTGATTGCATCAGGCTCGTTACATAATGGCATATTCATTCTCAATCAAAATACAGTCCTTAATTTACAAAACATACACAAGAGGAAGAGTTCAGAACTGAACGAATCCTTCTTGTTTCATTGTTGACTAGGTCACATAAATGCGACACGACTAGCTAAGTTTCATAAGGATGGATATTTGAATCCGTTTGAATTTTCATCTTATGACACTTGCCAGTCATGTCTCAAAGGTAAAATGACCAAAACTCCATTTACAGGACACGGAGAAAGAGTTACGGAACTCTTAGGGCTGATACATAGTGATGTATGCGGTCCCATGTCTACACATACCAGGAACGGTTCTTCCTACTTCATTACATTCACTGACGATCTCTCTAGATACGGACATGTGTTCCTGATAAAACACAAGTCTGAAGCTTTTGAGAAATTCAGAGAATATAAGCACGAAGTAGAGAACCAAACGGGCAAAAGTATTAAGATCCTTCGATCTGATCGAGGAGGAGAATACTTGAGCAATGATTTTCTGGATTATTTAAAAGAGAATGGGATTCTCTCTCAGCTCACTCCTCTTTATACACCACAACACAACGGTGTATTGGAACGGAGGAATCGCACGCTATTAGATATGGTGCGCTCCATGATAAGCACTGCTGAGTTGCCTATTTCCTTCCGGGGGTATGCGCTTGAGACAACCATGCACCTATTGAATATGGTTCCTACCAAATCCGTGCCAACCACTCCATATGAGATATGGAAAGGTAAGAGACCATGTCTTAATTATGTTAAGATATGGGGTTGTCCGGCATATGTAAAAACACAGAATCCGGACAAACTCGCGGCAAGGTCCATTCTGTGTAAGTTTATTGGATATCCCAAACATTCGCACGGGTATATCTTCTACCACACCGAGGAACAAAAGGTGTTTGTTTCTCGACATGCCACCTTTTTAGAAAAGGAATTTCTTGAAAAAGAGATTAGTGGGAAGGAGGTAGAACTGGAAGAGGTTCCAGCAATACAGACTACGACAGAAGATTTGGTTGAACCGGAGGATTCGGTAGTTCCCAATGAACCTCAGCCTCTCCGCCGATCAAGTTGGGTTTCTCACCCAGAGAGATACTACGGTTTTCTCATGGATGGTGGGAGTGAGGACTGCATCATGGAGGATGATGACCCAACTAGCTTCGAGCAGGCCATCACGAGTGGGGACTTAGTGAAATGGTTGGATGCTATGCGGTCCGAGATGGAATCCATATACACCAACAAAGTATGGACTTTGGAAGTTGCTCCTGAAGGGGTAAAACCCATTGGGAGCAAGTGGATCTTCAAGAAAAAACTTGGTGTAGATGGGACAGTGGAGACTTTCAAAGCTAGACTTGTTGCAAAGGGTTTTCGTCAAAGACCAGGTATGGACTATGACGAGACCTTTTCTCCAGTGGCTATGCTTAAATCCATCTGGATCATACTTTCCATCGCTGCATATCATGATTACGAAATCTGGCAAATGGATGTTAAGACCGCCTTTCTAAACGGTGATTTAGAAGAGTGCGCGTACATGACTCAGCCAGAGGGCTTCGTAGATAGTGGGAGCAGCGGGAAGATGTGCAAGCTGCATAAATCCATTTATGGATTAAAACAAGCATCCCGGAGTTGGAACATCTGCTTTGATGTCGTTATCAAAGAGTTTGATTTCGTCAAAAACGTAGATGAACCTTGTATCTACAAGAAGGTGGCAGAGAGTAAGGTTGTCTTCCTCGTATTGTACGTGGATGACATACTCTTGATAGGAAATGACATTCCTATGCTGCAATCGGTCAAGCTCTTCTTTTCACAACGATTCTTAATGAAAGATCTTGGTGATGCCTCCTGCATATTGGGAATTAGGATCTATAGAGATAGATCCAAACGGATATTGGGATTGTCCCAATCCAGGTACATTGACACCATACTAAAGAGGTTTGGTATGGAAGAATCCAAGCATGGGAACTTACCCACGATCTCTGGAGTCACTCTCTCCAAAGAGATGTCTCCCAAGACTTATTTGGAGAGAGCTCGCATGCAAGGGATACCCTATGCTTCGGCTGTAGGCTCTATCATGTACGCGATGCTATGTACCAGACCCGATGTAGCATACTCACTAAGTGTAGTGAGCAGGTATCAAGCTGATCCTGGAGAGAGTCACTGGACAGCTGTGAAGAACATTCTCAAGTACTTACGAAGGACTAAAAAGATGCTCTTGGTGTATGGTAACGGAGAACTCCAAGTGGAGTCCTTTACCGATTCAAGCTTCCAGAATGATAAGGACGACTCTAAGTCGCAGTCGGGATTTGTCTTTACCCTTTACGGAGGGGCGGTTAGCTGGAAGAGTTCCAAGCAGGAAACCGTGGCAGACTCGACGATGGAGGCTGAATAAATCGCTGCCAACGATGCTGCCCAAAAGGCTGTCTGGATCAAGAAGTTCATTACTGAACTTGGAGTGGTTCCATCCATTGAGCATCCAATACCTTTGTATTGCGATAACAATGGAGCGGTGGCTTTGGCCAAGGAACCCAGGTCCCATCAGCGATCCAGGCATATTCTGAGGCGGAATCACCTGATCCGGGAGATAGTTGATCGCCGGGAGATCGAGGTCAGGAGGGTTGACATGAAGAACAGCACAGCGGATCCACTCACGAAGGCCATTCCCCAGATACAGTTTGAGAGACTATTCGGGATGCTCGGTATGCGATACTACAACAGCTGGCCCTAATGCAAGTGGGAGCTTGTTAGTGTATGCCCTAGAGGCCAGTATTGTACAGATGATGTATATTATATTCGATGCTTGGACATATATAGAGATGACTTTCTTGCTCGATATGATAGTATGCTATCTGGTTACTCTTTATCTTAACATGTATACTAGTCTCTTTATCCTGTCTTATAGTTACATGTTGGTAAAGCCTTTAGGATGTGTACTTGACTACCTGGACTATGATGCGGATCATACTAGTGGGGACATGGTAGTCCATAAGTACATCCTTCAAGGTCCCTAGTCGTGGGTATATCGAGACGGGGCATCGATATACCAGTGTAGACTAGCGTATACGCTTCTCGACCCATAAGATGGGTGATGGATGATCCCATATCCATTGGTGTTTGACATCAGAGATGGTATACGGGTGCTCAGTGGAGACTGGGTACACTGGACGAACTCGCCGAGAACTCCCAGATGGTATTATACCTCACGTCAGATGGCAGTTCTCAGGTGACACTTGTGCAGGTTAGTCTGTAGACCCGAGATCGTCATGGAGTCTTGTGTGATTCCCACTGTGCTTTGATTTCCACCTTACCACGTCCATGAGGGCGTGCAAAACGGTGGTTTTTGGGTACAGTCCCGAGTCACATGGAGGCAATGAGCGATAGGAGGGGTTTCGTCTCTCCCGGTATTGGGGGTTGATGTTGCACTGTGCTCGATTGGTCGTAACAGGGAAGTCCCTGGCCAGGGCTGATTAGAGATTTACCGGTAAGTGTTACCAGTAGTTTCTCGACCCGTTATGAGCCTCATATCAGCACGACTTATCGGTTATTGGGGTCTGACGTTTACCACCCCTAGACTTGATATGCGACATATCAGACGAGGAGACCGGACTGCACAGGTAGTGTTGCCGGTTGGCTCGACGGGAATTGTAGCAGGTTCGCTTGTTCTCTTCTGATCGTTCAATACCCGGGTGGCCGTTACGTTTAGCTGACCGCTTGCGGCTTGGGGGTGCTTGATATGATCATCACCCACTGCCGGCGTATTGACGAGTCTTAGAGTCCCATAAAGTAGTTACCTAGTCCAGGCGAAACGTTGTGGTGCGCGTATGCGATATGCGCATAGACCCGATTAAAATGCGTGTATGGGATACCGTATATTGATCGGGCGGCTTGCTTTTGGTGGGGTCATATGTGATATGGCCGGATTGATAAATCAAGTGTTGATTTATCATTTAACCATTAGTTTTCTCACTTAAAATCTTTTCTTGCACATGATGGATGTATGCATGCATGTATGTTTTCTTTCTTTTAGATTCATGCACATATGGATGTATATACACACACATATACATACATACGTCCTTCATGGTTGTACATACATGAAAATGGTGGCAATATAAGACTCACACCATGGTTTGATTTCTATATAAATTATTATTGCATTTGATTTAAAAACAAAAGAAAATAAAAGGATAATTCATGGATGCTTTCTACACTCTTCTTGACCTAACCATACTCACCCACCATTTAACCATGGATTACTTTTCCTTTTGGTTTTTAACTCAAGTTCAATAATTGTTCAACCATGGTTTGAGATAAGAGATAAAAAATATATAAAGATATATTTTCTATTTTTCTAAGAGAGGTTTTTTCTTATCTCATATTCTAAAAGGCCACCATCTTCTTCCTCCTTCATGCTTTGCTCTCTAGATTTATCTAGTGAGCAAATTATTCATCAAGATAGGATTTTGAAGTCAGAAAAACCACCACAACATCATTCTACACAAGTCTTGCCTACTTGTTTAGAGTATTAGCTTCGATTTTCATTCTTGATCTTGCGAAGTTGCTAGCTTGGACAAAGCGGACTCCGGGTGGATCATCGGTGACCTAGAGGAGTTCAAGCAGAGCTTTTCCAAACCCCAAGTAGCCAAGGAGTCTAGCGTAGGGAGCTACAAAGGTTGTACTCTCAAAACCCTAGCTTTTCTTTCATGAGATGATATGCACTTTTTGAAACGCTAATTTTTCTAGGAACGATTCTTTGTTTGTTAACTTAGCACCATAAAAATTCCATCTATGGTACATGTGATGCTTCCAAACCCTTCATGAGGTGCTAGGCTAACCCAACAATTATACCTTGCCACTTGTGTATTTTCTTTTATATTGCTTAGTTACGCTTAGCGTATTTGCTTTTGAGTAAATACGTAGCGGGCCAGTCGCGTCCCCTTTGCCGTAGAATGGGAAGCGGGGCGTGACATAAATGCCGCAATGAGTGCTAGAGAGAAAGGAAAACTTCCATCTCAACCCCTACCGAATCCTGGCCACTCACAATACCATAATGTGAATGTCATTACCACGTTGAGATCCGGAAGAGTGCTGAATAACCATGTCGGTGAACAGATTGATAATGAGGAATTGATCAATAACACCCCGGCTTCCACTTCCACTTCTACTTCCATTTCTGACCCTACTTCATCTTCATCCGAGCCTATTCTCCATTTTCCCTTCGGCTCGAACTTGAACCCTCCCCCCACATTTTTGAGTCAACCAACAACGATCCCCACTCCAATTCTGGGATCTGTTCGACCCACTCGATCTTCTCCAATGTTGGACCCAGTTCTTATTGCTAAAGCACCTTATCCAAATCGGTTAAGGGGAACAAACCAAGTCCACAAATGGAGAAGATTATGGAAATGTTTAAACAGGTTAACATAAATATCCCTCTCCTAGATGCTATCCAACAAGTTCCGGCTTATTCAAAAATACTAAAGGACATGTGCACTAAGAAGAGGAAGACTCAAGTGCCGAAGAAAGTGTTCATGATGAGTAATGTTAGCACAGCTTTTACCCATCAATTACCAAAGAAACGTAAGGACCCTGGCTTTCCTACAATCTCTATTTCCATTGGGTTTAAAAATATTAATCGTGCTCTACTTGACCTTGGCGCAAGTGTTAACCTGCTTCCATACTCTGTCTACGAGCAGTTAGGTATTGGAGAGTTGAAACCTGCCCACTGCACTCTCCAGATGGCAGATCGGTCTATCACCAAACCTAGGGGTAAACTTGAGGATGTGTTGATAAAAGTCGGGGAATTTATATTCCCTGTGGACTTTATTGTTTTAGATACATAACCGGTAGCGAACCCACGGAACCAAATTCCGGTGATTTTAGGTCGACCCTTCTTAGCCACTTCCAATGCAGTCCTTAATTGCCGAAACGGCTCCATGAACCTATCCTTCTGGAAGATGTCAATTGAGCTTAACATTTACAAGTTAGGAAGTCAACCATCTGAACCTTCTGCTCATATTCTTGATGTCTATTCTGTCCACGAGATAGCTCCCAAAAGCTGCATGGCTAATGAATTTTTCTTTGATGATCTCGACGACATTAGCACATCATTGTTTGATCTTGCACATCATCTAAGTGAGGACACTTTTGACAAGTCCAACCCTGAGTTTGAACCTTTTGACTCATCACAAAAATCAGTAGCACTTTCCGAGTCAGTATCCTTTGCAGGCTATGAACTTCTTCGAGAATCCGAATGTCATTCCTTTACCCCCACCTTCTATTGTCTCTCCGCCGACATTAGATCTCAAACTATTACCTTTTCATCTTAAATATGCATATTTAGGTGAGAATGAGTCTTTGCCCATGATCATATCCGCTTCTCTAGCCTTAGAGAAAGAGAACGCTCTTTTGATGGTTTTGAGATCTAATCGGCAAGCATTTAGTTGGACAATGGCAGACATCAAAGGGATTAGTCCCTTGATTGTAGAACATCATATACATTTGATGGATGAATCCAAGCCAATCCGAGAACCACAAAGACAGTTGAATCCCGTCATGAAGGAAGCGGTAAAGAAAGAAATTGTCAAGTGCCTTGATAATAGTATAATTTACCCAATCTTTGATAGCCAATGGGTAAGTCCTATTCATGTGGTCCCTATGAAGTCTGGCATCACGGTCAAAACTAATGAGGCTAATGAGTTGATCCAGACACGCACCCAAACTGGGTGGCGTGTATGTATTGATTATAGAAAACTCAATGCCGCAACGAGGAAAGATCACTTTCCTCTACCTTTCATTGACCAGATGTTGGAACGATTAGCCGGAAATGAATATTATTGTTTCATGGATGGATACTATGGCTATAACCAGGTCCCTATTGCCGAAAAGGATCAAGATAAAACAACATTTACTTGTCCTTTCGGTACCTTTGCTTATAGACGCATGCCCTTTGGGTTATGCAATGCTCCCGCTACATTTCAGCGGTGTATGATGGGAATATTCTCAGACATGGTCAAGAATTTTCTGGAGATTTTCATGGACGATTTATCTATATTCGAGGACTCATTTGAGGATTGCCTACGTCATCTTGACGCTGTTCTTACCAGTTGTAAGGACAAAAACTTAACTTTGAATTGGGAAAAATGCCATTTCATGGTCCAAGAAGGTATCGTGCTTGGACATGTCATTTCACGAAAAGGCATTGAGGTAGACAGAGCTAAAATAGTTGTCATTCATAACCTTCCTCATCCCAAATGCGTCAAAGATATACGATCTTTCCTTGGTCATGCAGGATTTTATAGGAGATTCATTAAGGATTTTAGCAAAATTGCTAGACCTTTAACTCTTCTCTTGGCCAAGGACACAACATTTCACTTTGATTCGGACTGTGAGGTTGCTTTTGAATCACTTAAAAGATCTCTTGCTACAGCCTCCATTCTATCATCTCCTGATTGGAACCACTCGTTCGAGTTTATGTGTGATGCATCAAATTTTGCTATAGGTGCAGTTTTAGGACAACATATTAATAAGATGCCACACGTGATCTATTATACAAGTAAGACCTTGAATGATGCCCAAATTAATTATGCAACCACCGAGAAAGAGCTCTTGGCAGTTGTATTTGCATTAGAAAAATTCAGGCCTTATTTGATTGGCTCACTGATTGTGGTTTACACCGATCACTCCGCCCTAAAACATCTTTTATCTAAGAAGGATGTTAAGGGCAGGTTAATACGCTGGATCCTATTATTACAAGAATTTGATCTTGTCATTCGAGATAAGAAAGGATGTGAAAATGTAGTAGCCGACCATCTCTCATGCATCTCTTCTTCACCTATTGTGACCTTGCCAATAAACAACTCTTTCCCTGACGAACAGCTCTTGGCCATATCCTGCGAACCATGGTTCGTGGATATTGTGAATTATCTAGCAACGGGACTTATTCCTAACGAATGGTCTAAACAGGACAATCATCGATTTCTATCCCGAATAAAGCATTTTTACTGGGATGAACCTTATTTATTTAAGTATTGTCCTGACCAAATCATTCGCAGATATGTCCCCAATGATGAATTCAAGAGTGTTTTGTCGTTCGGTCATGATCAGGCATATGGTAGTCACTTTGGTCCATGAAAGACGGCGGAGAAAGTTTTGCAATGTGGTTTCTACTGGCCTATATTATTCAAAGATGCATTTGATAATTGCAAAACTTGTCCACAGTGTCAACACACGGGTCGGATTTCTCGTAGAAATGAGATGCCACTTCAACCGATCTTGGTTATAGAAATTTTCAACATTTGGGGTATTGATTTTATGGGTCTTTTTCCCAACTCTTTTGGGAATTTATATATCTTGTTAGCGGTTGATTACGTCTCAAAATGGGTGGAAGCAAAACCATGTCGCACTAATGACAACAAGTTTGTTATTAAGTTCCTAAAGGAAAATATCTTTTCGCGATTTAGACACCCTCGCGCTATCATTAACGACAATGGGATGCATTTCTGTAATCGGTCTTTCGATACTTTGATGCGGAAATATTCAATCAACCACAAACTTTTGACGCCCTATCATCCCCAAATGAGCGGGAAAGCTGAGATTTTCAATAGACAAATCAAACAAATTTTGGAGAAAACGGTTTCTAAAAACTGGAAAGATTGGTCAACCAAATTGACGGATGCTCTTTGGGCATTTCGTACAGCCTATAAGACTGATCTTGGTATGTCTTCTTACCGCCTAGTGTTTGGAAAAGGCTTGCCACCTTCCTATCGAGATCGAACATAAAGAAATGTGGGCCATTAAAGAACTGAATTTCGATTTAAATCAAGCCTGCAACTTTCGAAAGCTGTAATTAAATAAGCTAAGCGAACTCCGCGATGAAGATTACGATAATGCGGTGATAGTTAAGAACCGGACTAAGGTTTTTCACGATAAAAACGTTTTGAGAAAAACTTTCATCCCAAGACAACAAGTCCTTCTTTACGATTCCCGTCTCCATCTTCATGCGGGTAAGCTATAATCTCGTTAGAAAGAACTATTTGTGGTGCGGTATGTATACCCGCACGGGGCAGTTGAAGTTGAAAATAGTAAAAACGGTTCATTTTTCAAAGTGAATGGGCATAGATTAAAACCGTATTTTTCCACTGACCCCACGGAGGAGCTCCTGTTTTTACAGGAGCCGCTTTATCATGACTAAATTTTCTTCGCCTCACCTCCATGTCTTGGTAATATTGTCTCATCTTAAGAATGGAGGTGAGTATAAATAAAATAAATAAAAATAAAAATAAATAATATATATATATATAATAATAATAATAATAATAATAATAATAATAAACAAATAAATAAGTTTGGGGGAAGATTTTCACTTTCATTTATTCTTGTACCCAGTTAATAACTTTTCCTCACAAGTCTACAGGTTTTTGAGATTTAAAAGATGACAACAGTGAGGACACTGCTGTAAACGGGTTTGGGGGAGGTTTGTTCTTATTTACGTATTACTTTGCATACCACTTTGCATAAGCACAAAATTTTCAAAAATTTTCTTTTATAATAAAAGTTTAGAAAGTGAAAAATTACATTTCAAAGATTAGAAGAGTTTAAGAAAACCAAGAAAGTTAGATGTTTTCTTAAACGAAACTACTAATAAGTAGTTATGAGCCGTTGTCCCAAGGGTTAGTAAGATGAAGGAAGTCACTAATATAAGAATAAAAATAATTCTGAAAAATAGTTCCTATTCTTGAACCCAAACATTTGAACATTGATACCCTACTATACGCACTTACACACGTCTTGAAACTCGGGATAATAGAGAATACCTTGAAATGCTCTTGTCTAAAAGCCAAAGTATGAAAAATAATAATAAATGAAGCATAAAAGTATAAAATGGTGAAGAAAAATGAACACTGGTTTTTTAATCACCGAGACAGCATAAAAAAAATATAGCGAGGGTGCTTCATCACCTAGTGCCTTAGACCAACTGGTTTGAGAGGCACTGTTAAGCCTTAGGTGTTCCAAGACGAGGAAATTGCTAATTACGCCTAATATGTGAGCATGTTTAGTACTCGGTCGGTTAGTACCTCAAGAAGTATTAACAGTCGCATGAAGAATGTGTGAGCAAATCCATCTAAAAATATTCACCGACTAAAAGTACTGAGGTAGATGGACAAGAGTATGATAGTTTGAATTGAATTCTCCGAGGGTAGGGATGTCTTTTACACACACGTAGGGGTATATGATCAATGCTTGGAAGAAAGGTAGGGATGAAGAATAAAGGCGATGTTTTATTGTGGGATGATGTGATTTCTAACATCTTTTCATGACTATTAAGATAGGGCTCATGACAACTGAAAAGCTAGTGTAGTTGGAAACTCTGAGTTTCAAAAAAAATTTCTTTTACAAATCTTATCTTTATATGTAACTTTCACAGTCTTTCTTTTATTATAGGATTTTGTTGGTGCAATCCGCTGAAAACCCTCAGGAGACAACACTCCTCCTACTAGGGACACCTAGAGATTTAAAGGCTTGTTGCATGTTCTCAGTGCAATCGTGTTGCCTACGAAAGTGTGCTAATTAGTTTTTCTCTTTCTATTTTCTCCTTCTCCTGATTAAAAGAAGTTTGCTCGGGACAATCAAAGTCAAGTTTGGGGAATTTGTTCAGTCGATAATAATGCATTTTTAACATGACAATTTCCTTACATTTCTTGATCATCTAAAGATATTTGATATAAATAAAACACATATTACGAGTTCATCTGGAAAGTATCAATTACCGTGTGTTATACATTATAATCAACATTTTGAAGGAAATTGTATTTTTAATATTTCATGCATAATATTGTATATCTCTAACATCTTCATTGAGATCTTGTGAAAAAATTATCTCAGGACAGATATTGGAATCGCAAATTCGCCGACAAAATACAGGAAATCAAAGAGTTAAAATCTGGCAGAGATTTAGAAAGTATTAGAAGATTCCAGATATCACCTAAATACCCATGGACCCACACCAAACAACTACAGAAGAATGAAGTTCAGATCTCATAAATCGGCCGCGGATCCGCGGACGAGTCAGGCCGATCCACCGTGGATCCGCGGCCGGGTCAGGGCATCGGAAGCCGAGATCTCTCCAGAAGCTTCCCTACAACTCCCTAGCTTGCGAAGGACGCTTCATAACTACCTAGCTTATTCTAGAAGTCTCTGCATAACTACCTAGCTTATGAGGGAAGATTGGTGAGGGGCTATATAAAGGACTTAAAGCTACATTGAAAAGGGTTCCGAATTGTTCGACACTTTTAATCCACAACTTGTGATCCAATCTAAATCAAGATCCAAGATCAAGAATTGTGAGAAATTCATCAAGTGACTTCATTCAATATCCTTTACGCGAAACCGATCGTCATCAACGAGCATGTGATCCTCGATAGATCCAAAACTCACGGTGATCGAGCGAAGCGAAGATCGACGGAGAAATTATCTCTTCGAGGGTGTGATTGATAGATTCTAAAAACCTTGTTTGCTTGTGATAAAAGAAGAGTTTGTCAAAGTTTTTAAGTCGTGAAAGTTTAACCGCACTCAAAGAATTTATAACCGCAATCAATAACGGTGTCGATTGTAGCGCATTAATGAGAACGGATTGTCCACTGAGATTCGTGTATTTATTCAATCTTTCTTTAGATGAGTCAAAAGAAAATAGTAAAGAAAATTCAAGAAAGTAATTCAAAATTTGATTGAGTTGTCATTTCAAGAAAATCAAGAAAGATGTTCAAGAATTAGAAATCAAGAAAATGTCCAATATCAATTTTAGTTATCAAGAAAATGAAGAATAGCTTGTAGAATTCGATAGGAAATCGTAGCAATGATGAATACTAAAAATTACTTATCTTATCTCTTGATGAATTATAGGTAGAACAATGGCGATGAATGAATATTAGGGATCTTTTGAAGAAACTAGGGTTTCTCCTTCACTATCTCTTGTCTTTTCATTGATCATCATTCAAATCTAGCCTTTAGCAAAGAGAATTATCAATCGTTTAATCCCAATTTGCAACGAAATTATCAAGAACGGTGATCTCTCTCCAAATTAGGTCATTGATGATTCTTTTTCCTGAACTTCACAATTCTCATAAGACTTAAGACTAGTTTAGGATTTCATCACCATTTGATCTACCGATCTTCCTCGAATCTTTAACAAGCGGAGATTTCACTCACGCATCATGAAAATAAAAAAATCAAGAATGAGAAATTTCATAATGTAAGAATTTAAAGAAAGCGAGAATTAACAATTGATCACTTTTATTAAATCTTCTCAATTTTACACTTCTCAATCCGATATTACAAGACTAAACTCTCGATCACTCCTTTGAAAAGAGAATTTGTCGTTGATTTTTGTGTGGCTCGATCACCGTGAGACGTGGATTGATTGTGGATCTCTTGCTCTTGATGACGATCGACATTGCGATAAAAGATCTTCGAAGTCGTCGCTTGATATTGTTCTCTACGATTCTTGATTTGGATTGGATTTGAATTTGGTGTTTTGATAACAAGTTGTGTCACTCAACTTGTGTAATGAATTGTCTCAATGTTCAACAACCAAAAAACTTTACAATGTAGCACTAGGTCCCTTTATATAGCCTTCATCAAGCTTCCACTAGAAGCTAGGTCAATCTTCTCAAAGAAGCTAAGTAGTTATCAAGCTTGCATAAGAAGCTTGGCTGTTGTAGGGAAGCTTCTGGAGTAAGCTAGAAAGTTCGAATCGTCTTCAACAAGCTAGGAAGTTATAAGGGAGCCTCTGGAAAAGTATCGACCGACGACGACATAACTCGGCCGCGGTTCCGCGGCCGTTTGGTGGGTTTGAAGCTTCATTTTTCCTGTACTATTTGATGTTGGTCTTTGGGACTTTATTTGATATCTGGAATATTTTTATCTCTTCTGAATCTCTGCCAGATTTTAACTCTTTGACTTGATTTACTTTTTCGGCAAAATTGCAATTCCGATATCTGTCCCGAGGTAGTTTTTTGCACAAAATCTCAATGAAGAATGGTGGAGATATAGAATATTATGCGTGACATGATAAACATACAATTTCCTTAAAAAGACGTTGATTATATACATAACACGTGGTATTTGATATTTAGTGGACGAACTTGTAATATGTGTTATATATATATATCAACTATCCTTAAATGATTAGAAAAGTGAGAAATTGATATGTTCAAGATTGCAATATTTTTGAATGAACAGTGATCGAGAGCGAATTTTCATGTAATCTCAGATTGAAGGAGTTGTAATTTGAAGTTGAATAATAAAGATGATTATTACTGTTAGTCTTGCTTTCTTTAAATTTTCGCATTATGAAATCTCTATTTGTTGATCCTTCTATTTTCATAATGTGTGAATAAATCTCCGCTTGCTAAGGATTCGAAGGAATTTGGTAGATCAAATAGTGAAAGAAATTCTATATTCATCGTAAGTCTTATGGAGATTATAAACTTTAGCAAAAAGAATCATTAATTCCAAATTGTGAGCGAGATCAATTTATTGTGAATTTCATCACAATTTGGGGATTAGATTGATGATCTTTCTTGTTAAAGGCTAGATAAGAATGGCAATTAATGAAAGGATAAGGGAAAATGAAGGAGAAACCCTAGTTTCTTCAATGGATCCATAATTCTCATTGTTAGCCATCGATCTAGTGTAATTCTACCAATAGATAAGATGAATCATCTTGAATAATCATCATTGGCTAATTCCAATCGACTCCTACAAGCATTCTTCAATTTTCTTGATAACTAAATCTTGAACATTTTCTTGAATTCTCTTTTTTGAAAACGATTTCTTAAATATCTTGAAAATATAAATTCCACTCAATATTGAACTATTTCTTGAATTTTCTTTACTATTTCTTCCGACTCAACTAAAGCAAGAATTTACGAATTCCTTGTATCTCAGTGGACGACCCGTGCTCACTAACGATCGCTACAAGCGACACCGTTTTTTTATTGCAGTTATTAAAATACGATTAAGACATTTCATCGCTTCTTTACTACATCTTTTCTTTAAAATCAAAGAGGTGAGAAAATCGATCAAATCAATGCCGATTGATAGATTCATCGACTCGGATATGTTATAGATACGTATACCTTATAGCATTTCGCTTACGATGTACTTTATGCTACGTTCATGTTATTCTCATTGCATTACATATACCTGTGCTAGTACACCTACACAATTATCGATGATGCGTATGTTACACTTATACAGATTTCCGGCTCACACACTTTCATCATCGATAATTGTAATTTCACTTACAAAGTAGAATTGCCACATCATTATGATATGTTGCATGATATACTGATATGCTCACATCACTGTTCTATGTTTCATGATATATTTATATGCTCACATTTCTGTTCTATGTTTGCATATATCATGCTTTATGATTATACGTATTGAGATGCTGTTTTCATGAGATTCTGGATTTGAGAACCGTGGTTATATTTCAAAGCAAATTATGTATTGTTTTAAAAACCCGGTTTCTCTTGATATGATATTTCGAGATGTCCACCATGTGTTTTCTCGGTTATGAGTTATGTGATATCCGATTCGAGGAGCTGGATAAGGCCGTTTGCGGGTATATGGTGGACACAGTATGGTACCCCGGGGCAAGAAAGGTATGTTGTGCAGTAGACGATGAGCCAGGCAGAGGGACTACAACCTACCGGTGATAGTATTTGGGCTCGGTGGTTATCCGGAGGATACCGACCGGAGTCATGAGATGATATGGGCCGATCCGAACTGACGGAGCCCGAGATATGAGGATTTACGTGTCGATACTGGACACGGGTTTCATGATGTTTCGAGTATCGATGTTGGACACTCAGGTTCCATGATTTTGATGTGTCGTTGATGGACACACGTTGGTTGATATCCTCATATTTACATGCATATGCTTTCATGATATTTACATGAATGATGTTGTTGTGTCATTAATGGACACGTAGATGTTATCCACATGCTGATAGGCATTGATTATATTGTTGGCACATATGCAGATACGGTCACCCTAGATATCATAGTATTACCTTTATAATACACTTGACCTAGGAATCGTTGTTTTATTCAATTTCTACCTGATGATGTTTTCTACTCACGAGTTGGCAACTCACCCCCGTTGTGCCACGGTGTCATGACCCGAAGTTCAGCCCATGACCGGCACTTAACCGCGTAACTTCTACATGCGTAACGCGATTAAGTAAGCCAAAACCCAGAAATCAAAACCATTAAAAGAAGCGAGTGTTAAAACATTTGATGAAAACATTTGTTAAACATTTAGAAAACCTTGAGTAATTTAGTTAAATTATTTTAAAGTTTAAGTTGTTTTCTCAAAAATTTCGGCAGCATCTCCTTTGTAAAAACTAGCCCCGAAATCGGGTACAAGACATGATATAAGAAAAAAGACATATAATATGAATAAAGCATCCCCAACGGGAGCAATCATGCCCAACGGCGGAAACAACCACCACAATAATAATATACGACGTCGTAGCGAAGAATAAGCAAAATTAGTGAAGACAACATGAAAGATAAAACTGCATAAATAAAGTCGGCTCACAACGAGCTCGACACCAGAGTACAAAATAATATATATCGTCCTCACAACTGGTCTCTAAGTCAATACATGAATAGTAGATGGAGAGTACTTGATACAATAGTGTGTACAACTGGAAAGTAAATGGATACCGTAAAAACCCACCTATCAGCAGAAGGGGCTCACGCACCAACTGCAGTGGTATCCGTAACAAAAGATGCAAGAAAGTAGCCCTGCTGCAACTACTCTGAGGGGCAACCTGCAACACTGTGGCACAACGGGGGTGAGTTGCCAACTCGTGAATAGTAGATAACATATAAAGGTAATCGCGAGTATGCACGTACTGCGATACTCTAACATATGCCAATAGATAACATCTATATGCGATGAGCAAGGTATGCAATAATCATGCATAACTAGTGTAAGCTGAGAATATCTATATATGGTGAACAGGGTATGCAATAATCATGCATAACAAGTGTAAACTGATAACATCTATATATGATGAGCAGGGTATGCAATAATCATGCATAACAAGTGTAAGCTGATAACATCTATATATGATGAGCAGAGTATGCAATAATCATGCCAAAGTACTCTATCAGGTACTACGACTACAGAATGAGATGCATAACAACGAATGCTGAGCAGGAGATAAAATATCATCTACACGGAATATCAACGTGGAAAATTACCCGGTGTCCATCAATACACCCAAACCCCAGTAAAACTCAGGTGCCGTCACTCTAGTCGGCCCTCAAATCCTGTAAACCTCAAAGAATCGTGAGTGACCAACATCGGCACTCGAAAATATCATGAAATAATCGTGTCCAGCATCGACACGCAAATCCCAATGTATCGGGCTCCGTCAGTCCGGATCAGCCCACGGGCTCCGTCTGCGGAATGGGCCCTCAGCCCCGACGGTACGGGTCGGCCCGTATGTAACGTTTTGAAAATCGTTTCGGTGAAATTTCGGAAAAATCAGTAAAATAAGGGGGTTTTCTGTAAAAAGTCAAAATACAAATATCTTTATTGTAAAATTAAATATACATGTTCTAGCTATATAATTGCTAGTATTTGGTGTTTATTGAGCCACTGGTAAAATTTCTAATTTTCTGAAAAAAAATTCTGAAATTAATTATTTTAATATTATTTTAAGCCGCCACTAATACATTTAATTAGGGAAAATTACAAATTGGAATGGGTTGAAACAAATTTTGTGCATCATGACATATTTAACTAGCATGGAAAATATTATTTTTGAAAGGAAAAGAAATTCCATGATGGTTCTTAAAATTTAAAGAAAAAGGTTAAATGGAAAATGGGTGATAATAAAGAAATTGAAACTTGGGCTTGTTGTTTAAGTTTTGGGCTTTCTTTTCATGGAAATACTCCACAATTACACACACACACCCACTATCCTAGTGTGGCCGAGCCTTGGCAGCCCCAAAAAAAAGAATTGATCCCCTCATTCAACATTTAAACAAAAGAGAAGGAAAAGAATTAAAATGAAATGGTGTATGTGTGAACATGTGGGGTATGGGTCTTCTCTCTTCCTTTGACTTCACACCTCACCCCTCCCCTCACCAAAACAGCAACCTTTCCCCATGTGCTCGGCCACATGCAGCAGCAGCCCTCCCCCCCCAAAATCCACACTATTTTGCTTCAAAAATCCACAAAAAAGCTTCAAAATCCATACAATTTCAAAGCTAATTCCAAATCCAACCCTTACCCATTATTTCTTGCCCAAGCAAGCATGGATCTAGGAGCTTGGAGGCCATTTTGGGAGGCTAGATTTCAAGCTTGGTCTCTTGATTTTGTGAGGTATAAATCCCAAGCCAAATTTAAAATTGTTGGATAGTTTCTTTGATCAAAGTCAATTAAGTTTAAATGTTATTCTAATTGGGATTTAGTTTGTAATGGAAAGAGTTTGAGATCAAGTTAGGTTGTGATCATGTGTTCATGGTTGTGTGATGTTTTTTTTAGCATCTTAAGCAATGCAACTTAAATTTGTTACTTTTTGCCAATTGTAACATGTAAAATGTCCAAATGAAAATATTTTGGAAACTAGGTTTTAGGATAGATGTAATTTGATGAAATAAAAATTTGGTTATGGTTAGTGTGGTTTAGTTAAGATATTTTATGAGCATTTTGACCACAAGATTTGTTAAAATATCGTGTTTTGAAGTAAAACGGGTATTTGTCGCTTACTAGGTTTTTGGGTTAAATCGATTTTATTTTAGTTTGGGGTTTTTGTGAATTTTAGCCTATTTTATATTATAATTAGTGTTTGTGAATGTGCAAATGAGTGTGCTTGGGGTTTTTCTTGATAGTTTGGCGTTTGTACGCCGACGTCGAGGGTTTTTGGGTTGATTTGTGAAATCAACCATAGGTTTTGACCTATGTGGGATTCGTGAGTCGTTTTGGTCATGAGTCGGATTTTAATGCGATACGGTGCGTTATGATATGTAGGTACCCTATGTGGACTTCGAGACGACAAGCAAGCGCGTGCGACGTCGGCACCGGCGAGCGAGGACCAGGTGAGTAGATTTATATCTACGGGGAGAAGTCGGGTGGATGGCGTATAGCACCCCCGCAGTCCGTGGTGATGTATACGGATGCGTATACACACCAGCAATTATTATATGTTATTTGGGTTTAATAACGATGTTAGGATGGATACTGGTGTGTTGGATTATTTAGTGTTGCAAACCCTAGGGTAGTGTTGCACTACACATACACACATACGTACTTGCATACATTCCTATTTTATATGTGCTCATGGGATTCTTTATAGTTATGTGTTCACATGGGTATGGGACGATGTGTTCACATACGGTTTGAGAATGATACTTGGGATGGAGCTGAGTCGATGAGAATCGTTTTGTGGTTGTGATATCGGTGATATGGCAGGATTCGTACTTGAGGTACGTCCTGGTGTTATAGCGGATCTTGGGGTGGTGATACGGGTGAATAGTGTTAAATAAAATGGTCGACTTGTGATCGTGATATGAGGCATGATATGCTAGGATTTCGATATTAGGCCGTATCGGGCGATGTATACCCCCTTGATGATGTTATGTGCTGACAATATCGGTTTGTACGAGATTGTCGATCAGTAGTCAGATCATGAGTATATTGAGGATATTAGTATTGTACTAGACATAGGTCAGTACCCTAGACTATGATCTTGGATAAAGAGGATACCAGAGGAATAGTGTGAGGAATATGATATTGACCCATACCCAGATTTGGGGATGCCGTACGACGGATTTACGTACGAGCTATATCTTGATGATTGATCCGCACTCTTGACTTGGGATGTCTAATTATAGATATGGTATCGGATATGATATTATTGAGGCGAGATCACCGACTAATATATATACAGGTATGTATATGTATCGACTCAGATGTTAGGCGGTTTCCATACCTGTAGTCTAGCTTGTAGCTTAGCCCTTTAGTTTAGTTAGTTGTTAGATTAGATTCGGTTCCTACCTATTTCAAAGCTTACGAATCGTGCGTATTTTAAAAGACAGGTCAAGGGATTCTACGGATATTTCAAAAACGTATCTTTTCTTAAAAACACCGTAACCCCTATTTTCAAAACCCCACGATTCGTGTTATTTCAAAAGGCACAATTGTAGGACTTATATTAGGTTAATGCAGATTAGTTATCGTTGCGTCTAGTATTCAGCACCCGCTCATTATTGTTGTTCGGTCCGCATCACATGCTTATATTATGCTTCATATTCTACTGTTGATATCTTATGGTTAGGACACCAGCACCATTACCGATGATGCGTATGTACCACGTACACTTACTTGCCGGCTCACACACATCTTCATCGGTAATTGCCATGTTACTACACCTTAGAAAATATTATTGCTTGACATAGCCTGTTAGCTAATAGTTTAGACATGATATTAGTGTACTTGCCTTATGTTAGTTTAGACATTGTAGTTATTACCTGCTATTTCATGCATACTGTTATTCATTGTTATGCCGCATTCATGGATTCTCATGCATATATTCACATTTTACGTGCTATTGAGGTTTTGGATTCGGATTTCCATGAGATTTTCTGGATTTGGGGAAAACCGCAAAAACATATACAAACTTCTTCTTTCACTTTTTTTAAATGAAAAGCGCGGTTTTTCCCATGATGTATGAGTCATCCACCATGAGTTTGCTGATGGATTTCGAGACCCGATTCGAGGAGTTGGATGAACCGTTTCGGGTACATGGTGGACCCGGTAAGGTACCCCGGGGCAAGAAGCGCGTGATGATGACGATGTGAGCCTGGTAGGGGAGCACTACCTACCGGTGATTTTACCCGACGCGTCGGATATCCGGAGGATACCTTCGTGGTCTTGAGATGGATGGTAGGGGCCGGTCTGGACTGACGGCGCCCTAGATATTGTGATTGAGACATTGAGATTTCGAGATATTGAGGTACAGAGTCTGTGATACAGAGATATCGAGATATTGGGATTACGTTTTGTGCCGATGCTAGGCACTGTTTTATGCTGATTTCATTATGATACCTCATTTTAAAATATACAAAGGCAATCTCACTAAATTATGAAAACAGTTCTTCACGTACATGTATTCTGTTTTCATGCATTCATACCTCATTCATATGATATTTTGCTACCTGAGGCACTGACACGGGCACACGAGATTACACTCGGGTTAGATATTTATCCTAGCCTTGTTATAGGTTGCATGTTATATATATAATTGAGGTTATATTATGATCATTGACCTAGGTTGCGTTATTTATGCGATTTCTTTCCGTAGATGTTTTTCTATTCACGAGTTGGCAACTCACCCCCGTTGTGCCCCAGTTTCTTGCAGGTTTGCCGTACAGGTTTCATTACGGCTTGCTGCATAGTTTACTTCGGGTGATTTGCTACTAGGTGGGTTACTTGTATCGTACCTCCATTTATATAACTTGTATATTATTACTCTGTTGTATCTAGAAGTTCCATCAACCAAAAATGTATTTTTTTGAGATAGAGACCAGAGATGCTATTCTTTCGACCTTAGAGTCGCGCGTTTTATTTCTATGGTTTTCTTGTGGTTTTGAGTTTTTGATCATCGCCGTTGGCGTTGTATATTATATTGCTTGTGTGGTTGTGACCGTCGATTGACGAAGAGCAAGCTCCCGCTTGGGGATGCCTTTTTATTGATTTCGTATACTATTCATGTTGTATCCCGTTTGGGGGCCAGTATTTACAAAGGAGACTCTGCCGAAATTTTCAGGAAATATTTGATGTTTTTTTAAACGCATAATTCGGCTATGCTATTAAAACTACTTGATTTAAATTGGTTTTCCTTCACTCTACTACTTTTCTTGGTTTGGATTTCTGTGTTTTTCGGTTTACTTAGATTACGTACGCCTCGAGATGTTTCGTAGTTTAAGTGCCGGTCATGTTCCGTACTTTTGGGACGTGACAAAGTTGGTATCAGAGCGTTAGGTTTTTACCTTCGGAGCATAGGATGACCCTTGGTTGATGGAATAGGTGACTAAAGTAGAGTGACGTACCGTAGGTATGTTCCGCGGCATATTTACGATACGCTACTCCACTTAAGAAGCCTTAGGATGTACATTTCTTTGCTCAATATTATATTCTTTCTGATCTAGCCTCATCAGTATCAGTTATGGTTTTGCTGCCACGATTACGGGCAGGGAGAGCTACGGCTAGAGTTGCGGTCAGCATGAGCTCGTCAAGAACGATGACTGACCAGGGCATGGTTTCGGCGACACACGGTTGCAGAGATATGTCTTTTCATTGTGTTTTCACGCCACGAGCGTTGGGCGGATTGCTGTATGAGATTACTCGGACTTGCCGATTTGCACCAGAGGATTGAGCCAGTGATAGAGGCCAGCCAGATTTCGATGACCGTTGGTGCATTGCTTATTCATGATGATTGAGGCGCTGTTCAGCGTGCAGACGAGTGAGCCAGTTATTGCTGCGAACGACGAGATATCGCCCCAGATGTTGGAGCTATTGCAGTACGAGTTATACTAAGAGATTATAGAAGGTCGCTAGTCACCGAGGATGAATGACTAGGACGTGTGGTTCGTTCGCTACCCTGATGCGAGGTCATCAGATAGATTGATTCCAGCTAGAGACGACTTCATGCGGAGACGTTGAGAGTCGACAGAGACGATCGAGTGTCAGAAACCTATTATTCCAAGTTTGAAGTATTCGGAAAGAAATGCAGGAAATTCTGTGGTCCCTCTACAAGAATGAAACCCTAACTCGACATAATGACCGTGTGAAAGCCTTTGAACCTTCGGATTTGCGGCAGTTCCACGGCGCTATTAGTGAGGCTTGGGTTTTCCCTTCTACGGCTGGACCACCGATGCTGTGGTATATATATTCGATACTATTAAACTGTACCAAGATATTGAGCTCTTGGGGGGTTATGAGGTTTCGACGAATCGATCGAATGGTTCGACTTCAATCGGATGCTAGGTGGTGAGATGCATTCTTGGGAGACTCTAGATACGAGGATAGCCGTTGGAGCTCAGTCCATATAGCCACGAAGAGACGAGTCCGAAACAGTCGACGTTAGAGAAAAGTGGAGTAAGAGGTTCGTACGAGATCTTGATGAGGCGACGTTCCACTCAGCCGACGTCAGAGGTGTGGTACGCATGCCGAAGCATTGTACTTGAATTTACCTTCCAGAAGGAGTCGCGATGAGTATGCAGTCGTTCCAGAGCAAGATGCAGATATAGGAAAGGACGATGACTTACGGACAGTTGGCAGAGACGAGACATGGAAGAGACCGTGAGCAGGATTCCTTCCAGGACACTGCTGCAAGGATACTTCCACCCAGGATCAGATGTGTCACGTACATTCAGAGAGCCAGAGGCCGACGCCAGTGATATACCGTCTTACGAGTGGTCACGATGACTGACCGAGAGATGAACAGAGAAGTGCCAGAACGGAATCATCCCCGTTAGCACACCTGACAGGGCCGATGAGCCGATGGACCGAGAGATTGGTAATTCACAGTGAAAACCTTGACCCAGGAGTGGTTATTGTTACGCACACCAGCAGGCCAGAGTTCATGATCATCGACGAGACGTCACACTAGTGACCGCGACAGTTGGCCCGAGATTCTTAGAGGATGCACTTGAGCGGTACTATTCCGCCATTATTGATTTCGATGTTTTGGGTGATTTATTCGCATGATTTGATTTTGATGATTGAGGATTTACGATCTTTGCACAGTGTTGCACTTGATATCGTTTTCGTGCTTTGGTTTCACATGTTTGTGATTTTACGGTTTTAGACATTTGAGTTGGTTTTATGCGTATGCACGCACACGATTTGGTTCCTGCACTCTGTATAGTTTATATATGCTTGCAGTGCAGTGATACGCCTTTTGTGCACTTAGATGCACTGGACTTCGATTTCGATTGTGATACTCGATAATTGTTTTGTGCACCTTGTGCACCTGATTTGATTTTGCGCATGTTCGGCGCTTGATATTGGATTTCATGATTTCGTGCACGATGGATGCACCTGATTTGGATTTTCGTGCATGTTGGGCGCATGTTTTGAAGTGTGATTTTGGTGCACACCAGATGCACTAAATCGAGATTTTTCGTGCATGTCAGATGCACCTGATTTTGCTGTCAGGCACACATGTTGCCTACGACAGATGTTTCGTGCACATCCGATGCACTTAGATGTTGTTTCTGTGCATATGTATGGCACATATTTGGATTTTGATTTCCGTGCGCACAAGACGCACGTAGTATTCATACGCATATTTCGGGATTGATTTTTCTTATAGAGCAGTACGTTTTTATGATATTGCTTTGTGTTTTCGTACTGAGCAGGACTAGTCAGAGGACAGTACCTAAATATATTTTACATGTATAGTTTCGAGTTATATCATACTGGTTTTGCTTTGGATTTGGTATTGATGTGTTCCCCATGACTCCGATGATTGCGGGATGCTGGACGGAGTTCTGATTTGAGTTATATGCTCATCTTTCATGAGCATGCGTTGCGCTACGATTTGTTTTATGTATTTATGATTTCGGAGCCCCGGCGATTTGATGGTTTTGGCTGAAATATTTTAGTATTTGGGGGAAGTTTTAATTTAAATTCGGGGACCGAATTTCTTTAAGGGGGGAAGATTGTAACGTTTTGAAAATCGTTTCGGTGAAATTTCGGAAAAATCAGTAAAATAAGGAGGTTTTCTGTAAAAAGTCAAAATACAAATATCTTTATTATAAAATTAAATATACATGTTCTAGCTATATAATTGCTAGTATTTGGTGTTTATTGAGCCACTGGTAAAATTTCTAATTTTCTGGAAAAAAAATTCCGAAATTAATTATTTTAATATTATTTTAAACCGCCACTAATACATTTAATTAGGGAAAATTAAAAATTGGAATGGGTTGAAACAAATTTTGTGCATCATGACATATTTAACTAGCAAGGAAAATATTATTTTTGAAAGGAAAAGAAATTCCATGATGGTTCTTAAAATTTAAAGAAAAAGGTTAAATGGTAAAAGGGTGATAATAAAGAATTTGAAACTTGGGCTTGTTGTTTAAGTTTTGGGCTTTCTTTTCTTGGAAATTCTCCACAATTACACACACACACCCACTATCCTAGTGTGGCCGAGCCTTGGCGGCCCCAAAAAAAAAAGAATTGATCCCCTCATTCCACATTTAAACAAAAGAGAAGGAAAAGAATTAAAATGAAATGGTGTATGTGTGAACATGTGGGGTATGGGTCTTCTCTCTTCCTTTGACTTCACACCTCACCCCTCCCCTCACCAAAACAGCAACCTTTTCCTATGTGCTCGGCCACATGCAGCAGCAGCCCTCCCCCCCAAAATCCACACTATTTTGCTTCAAAAATCCACAAAAAAGCTTCAAAATCCATACAATTTCAAAGCTAATTCCAAATCCAACCCTTACCCATTATTTCTTGCCCAAGCAAGCATGGATCTAGGAGCTTGGAGGCCATTTTGGGAGGCTAGATTTCAAGCTTGGTCTCTTGATTTTGTGAGGTATAAATCCCAAGCCAAATTTAAAATTGTTGGATAGTTTCTTTGATCAAAGTCAATTAAGTTTAAATGTGATTCTAATTGGGATTTAGTTTGTAATGGAAAGAGTTTCAGATCAAGTTAGGTTGTGATCATATGTTCATGGTTGTGTGATGTTTTTTTTAGCATCTTAAGCTATGCAACTTAAATTTGTTACTTATTGCCAATTGTAACATGTAAAATGTCCAAATGAAAATATTTTGGAAACTAGGTTTTAGGATAGATGTAATTAGATGAAATAAAAATTTGGTTATGGTTAGTGTGGCTTAGTTAAGATATTTTATGAGCATTTTGACCACTAGATTTGTTAAAATATCGTGTTTTGAAGTAAAACGGGTATTTGTCGCTTACTAGGTTTTTGGGTTAAATCGATTTTATTTTAGTTTGGGGTTTTTGTGAATTTTAGCCTATTTTATATTATAATGAGTGTTTGTGAATGTGCAAATGAGTGTGCTTGGGGTTTTTCTTGATAGTTTGGCGTTTGTACGCCGATGTCGAGGGTTTTTGGGTTGATTTGTGAAAGCAACCATAGGTTTTGACCTATGTGGGATTCGTGAGTCGTTTTGGTCATGAGTCGGATTTTAATGCGATACGGTGCGTTATGATATGTAGGTACCCCATGTGGACTTCGAGACGACAAGCAAGCGCATGGCGACGTCGGCACCGGCGAGCGAGGACCAGGTGAGTAGATTTATATCTACGGGGAGAAGTCGGGTGGATGGCGTATAGCACCCCCGCAGTCCGTGGTGGTGTATACGGATGCGTATACACACCAGCAATTATTATATGTTATTTGGGTTTAATAACGATGTTAGGATGGATACTGGTGTGTTGGATTATTTAGTGTTGCAAACCCTAGGGTAGTGTTGCACTACATATACACACATACGTACTTGCATACATTCCTATTTTATATGTGCTCATGGGATTCTTTATAGTTATGTGTTCACATGGGTATGGGACTATGTGTTCACATTCGGTTTGAGAATGATACTTGGGATGGAGCTGAGTCGATGAGAATCGTTTTGTGGTTGTGATATCGGTGATATGGCTGGATTCGTACTTGAGGTACGTCCTGGTGTTATAGCGGATCTTGGGGCGGTGATACGGGTGAATAGTGTTAAATAAAATGGTCGACTTGTGATCGTGATATGGGGCATGATATGTTAGGATTTCGATATTAGGCCGTATCGGGTGATGTATACCCCCTTGATGATGTTATATGCTGACAATATCGGTTTGTACGAGATTGTCGATCAGTAGTCAGATCATGAGTATATTGAGGATATTAGTATTCTACTAGACATAGGTCAGTACACTAGACTATGATCTTGGATAAAAAGGATACCAGAGGAATAGTGTGAGGAATATGATATTGACCCGTACCCAGATTTGGGGATGCCGTACGACGGATTTACGTACGAGCTATATCTTGATGATTGATCCGCACTTTTGACTTGGGATGTCTAATTATAGATATGGTATCGGATATGATATTATTGAGGCGAGATCACCGACTAATATATATACAGGTATGTATATGTATCGACTCAGATGTTAGGCGGTTTCCTTACCTGTATTCTAGCTTGTAGCTTAGCACTTTAGTTTAGTTAGTTGTTAGATTATATTCGGTTCCAACCTATTTCAAAGCTTACGAATCGTGCGTATTTTAAAAGACAGGTCAAGGGATTCTACGGATATTTCAAAAACGTATCTTTTCTTAAAAACACCGTAACCCCTATTTTCAAAACCCCACGATTCGTGTTATTTCAAAAGGCACAATTGTAGGACTTATATTAGGTTAATGCAGATTAGTTATCGTTGCGTCTAGTATTCAGCTCCCGCTCTTTATTGTTGTTCGCTCCGCATCACATGCTTATATTATGCTTCATATTCTACTGTTGATATCTTATGGTTAGGACACCAGCACCATTACCGATGATGCGTATGTACCACGTACACTTACTTGCCGGCTCACACACATCTTCATCGGTAATTGCCATGTCACGTACACCTTAGAAAATATTATTGCTTGACATAACCTGTTAGCTAATAGTTTAGACATGATGTTAGTGTACTTGCCTTATGTTAGTTTAGACATTGTAGTTATTACCTGGTATTTCATGCATACTGTTATTCATTGTTATGCCGCATTCATGGATTCTCATGCATATATTCACATTTTACGTGCTATTGAGGTTTTGGATTCGGATTTCCATGAGATCTTCTGGATTTGGGGAAAACCGCAAAAACATATACAAACTTCTTCTTTCTCTTTTTTTAAATGAAAAGCGCGGTTTTTCCCATGATGTATGAGTCGTCCACCATGAGTTTGCTGATGGATTTCGAGACCCGATTCGAGGAGTTGGATGAACCGTTTCGGGTACATGGTGGACCCGGTAAGGTACCCCGGGGCAAGAAGCGCGTGATGATGACGATGTGAGCCTGGCAGGGGAGCACTACCTACCGGTGATTTTACCCGACGCGTCGGATATCCGGAGGATACCGTCGTGGTCTTGAGATGGATGGTAGGGGCCGGTCTGGACTGACGGCGCCCTAGATATTGTGATTGAGACATTGAGATTTCGAGATATTGAGGTACAGAGACTGTGATACAGAGATATCGAGATATTGGGATTACGTTTTGTGCCGATGCTAGGCACTTTTTTATGCTGATTTCATTATGATACCTCATTTTAAAATATACAAAGGCAATCTCACTAAATTATGAAAACAGTTCTTCACGTACATGTATTCTGTTTTCATGCATTCATACCTCATTCATATGATATTTTGCTACCTGAGGCACTGACACGGGCACACGAGATTACACTCGGGTTAGATATTTATCCTAGCCTTGTTATAGGTTGCATGTTATATATATAATTGAGGTTATATTATGATCATTGACCTAGGTTGCGTTATTTATGCGATTTCTTTCCGTAGATGTTTTTCTATTCACGAGTTGGCAACTCACCCGCGTTGTGCCCCAGTTTCTTGCAGGTTTGCCGTACAGGTTTCATTACGGCTTGCGGCATAGTTTCCTTCGGGTGATTTGCTAGTAGGTGGGTTACTTGTATCGTACCTCCATTTATATAACTTGTATATTATTACTCTGTTGTTTCAAGAAGTTCCATCAACCAAAAATGTATTTTTTTGAGATAGAGACCAGAGATGCTATTCTTTCGACCTTAGAGTCTCGCGTTTTATTTCTGTGGTTTTCTTGTGGTTTTGAGTTTTTTATCATCGCCGTTGGCGTTGTATATTATATTGCTTGTGTGGTTGTGACCGTCGATTAACGAAGAGCTAGCTCCCGCTTGGGGATGCCTTTTTATTGATTTCATATACTATTCATGTTGTATCCCGTTTGGAGGCCAGTATTTACAAAGGAGACTCTGCCGAAATTTTCAGGAAATATTTGATGTTTTTTTAAACGCATAATTCGGCTATGCTATTAAAACTACTTGATTTAAATTGGTTTCCCTTCACTCTACTACTTTTCTTGGTTTGGATTTCTGGGTTTTTCGGTTTACTTAGATTACGTACGCCTCGAGATGTTTCGTAGTTTAAGTGCCGGTCATGTTCCGTACTTTTGGGACGTGACAAAGTTGGTATCAGAGCGTTAGGTTTTTACCTTCGGAGCATAGGATGACCCTTGGTTGATGGAATAGGTGACTAAAGTAGAGTGACGTACCGTAGGTATGTTCCGCGGCATATTTACGATACGCTACTCCACTTAAGAAGCCTTAGGATGTACATTTCTTTGCTCAGTATTATATTCTTTCTGATCTAGCCTCATCAGTATCAGTTATGGTTTTGCTGCCATGATTACGGGCAGGGAGAGCTACGGCTAGAGTTGCGGTCAGCATGAGCTCGTCAAGAACGATGACTGACCAGGGCATGGTTTCGGCGACACACGGTTGCAGAGATATGTCTTTTCATTGTGTTTTCACGCCACGAGCGTTGGGTGGATTGCTGTATGAGATTACTCGGACGTGCCGATTTGCACCAGCGGATTGAGCCACTGATAGAGGCCAGCCAGATTTCGATGACCGTTGGTGCATTGCTTATTCATGATGATTGAGGCATTGTTCAGCGTGCAGACGAGTGAGCTAGTTATTGCTGCGAACGACGAGATATCGCCCCAGATGTTGGAGCTATTGCAGTACGAGTTATAATAAGAGATTATAGAAGGTCGCTAGTCACCGAGGATGAATGACGAGGACGTGTGGTTCGTTCGCTACCCTGATGCGAGGTCATCAGATAGATTGATTCCAGCTAGAGACGACTTCACGCGGAGACGTTGAGAGTCGACAGAGACGATCGAGTGTCAGAAACCTATTATTCCAAGTTTGAAGTATTCGGAAAGACATGCAGGAAATTCTGTGGTCCCTCTACAAGAATGAAACCCTAACTCGACATAATGACCGTGTGAAAGCCTTTGAACCTTCGGATTTGCGGCAGTTCCACGGCGCTATTAGTGAGGCTTAGGTTTTCCCTTCTACGGCTGGACCATCGATTCTGTGGTATATATATTCGATACTATTAAACTGTACCAAGATGTTGAGCTCTTGGGGGATTATGAGGTTTCGACGAATCGATCGAATGGTTCGACTTCAATCGGATGCTAGGTGGTGAGATGCATTCTTGGGAGACTCTAGATACGAGGATAGCCATTGGAGCTCAGTCCATATAGCCACGAAGAGACGAGTCCGAAACAGTCGACGTTAGAGAAAAGTGGAGTAATAGGTTCGTACGAGATCTTGATGAGACGACGTTCCACTCAGCCGACGTCAGAGGTGTGGTACGCATGCCGAAGCATTGTACTTGAATTTACCTTCCAGAAGGAGTCGTGATGAGTATGCAGTCGTTCCAGAGCAAGATGCAGATATAGGAAAGGACAATGACTTCCGGACAGTTGGCAGAGACGAGACATGGAAGAGACCGTGAGCAGGATTCCTTCCAGGACACTGCTGCAAGGATACTTGCACCCAGGATCAGATGTGTCACGTACATTCAGAGAGCCAGAGGCCGACGCCAGTGATATACTGTCTTACGAGTGGTCGCGATGATTGACCGAGAGATAACCAGAGAAGTGCCAGAACGGAATCATCCCCGTTAGCACACCTGACAGGGCCGATGAGCCGATGGACCGAGAGATTGGTAATTCACAGTGAAGACCTTGACCCAGGATTGGTCATTGTTACGCACACCAGCAGGCCAGAGTTCATGATCATCGACGAGACGTCACACTAGTGACCGCGACAGTTGGCCTGAGATTCTTAGAGGATGCACTTGAGCGGTACTATTCCGCCATTATTGATTTCGATGTTTTAGGTGATTTATTCGCATGATTTGATTTTGATGATTGAGGATTTACGATCTTTGCACAGTGTTGCACTTGATATCTTTTTCGTGCTTTGGTTTCACATGTTTGTGATTTTACGGTTTTAGACATTTGAGTTGGTTTTATGCGTATGCACGCACACGATTTGGTTCCTGCACTCTGTATAGTTTATATATGCTTGCAGTGCAGTGATACGCCTTTTGTGCACTTAGATGCACTGGACTTCGATTTCGATTGTGATACTCGATAATTGTTTTGTGCACCTTGTGCACCTGATTTGATTTTGCGCATGTTCGGCACTTGATATTGGATTTCATGATTTCGTGCACGATGGATGCACCTGATTTGGATTTTCGTGCATGTTGGGCGCATGTTTTGAAGTGTGATTTTGGTGCACACCAGATGCACTAAATCGAGATTTTTCGTGCATGTCAGATGTACCTGATTTTGCTGTCAGGCACACATGTTGCCTACGACTGATGTTTCGTGCACATCCGATGCACTTAGATGTTGTTTCTGTGCATATGTATGGCACATATTTGGATTTTGATTTCCGTGCGCACAAGACGCACGTAGTATTCATACGCGTATTTCGGGATTGATTTTTCTTATAGAGCAGTACGTTTTTATGATATTGCTATGTGTTTTCGTACTGAGCAGGACTAGTCAGAGGACAGTACCTGAATATATTTTACATGTATAGTTTCGAGTTATATCATACTGGTTTTGCTTTGGATTTGGTATTGATGTCTTCCCCATGAATCCGATGATTGCGGGATGCTTGACGGAGTTCTGATTTGAGTTATATGCTCATCTTTCATGCGCATGCGTTGCGCTACGATTTGTTTTATGTATTTATGATTTCGGAGCCCCGGCGATTTGATGGTTTTGGCTGAAATATTTTAGTATTTGGGGGAAGTTTTAATTTAAATTCGAGGACCGAATTTCTGTAAGGTGGGAAGATTGTAACGTTTTGAAAATCGTTTCGGTGAAATTTCGGAAAAATCAGTAAAATAAGGCGGTTTTCTGTAAAAAGTCAAAATACAAATATCTTTATTATAAAATTAAATATACATGTTCTAGCTATATAATTGCTAGTATTTGGTGTTTATTGAGCCACTGGTAAAATTTCTAATTTTCTGAAAAAAAATTCTGAAATTAATTATTTTAATATTATTTTAAGCCGCCACTAATACATTTAATTAGGGAAAATTACAAATTGGAATGGGTTGAAACAAATTTTGTGCATCATGACATATTTAACTAGCATGGAAAATATTATTTTTGAAAGGAAAAGAAATTCCATGATGGTTCTAAAAATTTAAAGAAAAAGGTTAAATGGAAAAAGGGTGATAATAAAGAATTTGAAACTTGGGCTTGTTGTTTAAGTTTTGGGCTTTCTTTTCATGGAAATTCTCCACAATTACACACACACACACTATCCTAGTGTGGCCGAGCCTTGGCAGCCCCAAAAAAAAAGAATTGATCCCCTCATTCCACATTTAAACAAAAGAGAAGGAAAAGAATTAAAATGAAATAGTGTATGTGTGAACATGTGGGGTATGGGTCTTCTCTCTTCCTTTGACTTCACACCTCACCCCTCCCCTCACCAAAATAGCAACCTTTCCCCATGTGCTCGGCCACATGCAGCAGCAGCCCTCCCCCCCAAGATCCACACTATTTTGCTTCAAAAATCCACAAAAAAGCTTCAAAATCCATACAATTTCAAAGCTAATTCCAAATCCAACCCTTACCCATTATTTCTTGCCCAAGCAAGCATGGATCTAGGAGCTTGGAGGCTATTTTGGGAGGCTAGATTTCAAGCTTGGTCTCTTGATTTTGTGAGGTATAAATCCCAAGCCAAATTTAAAATTGTTGGATAGTTTCTTTGATCAAAGTCAATTAAGTTTAAATGTGATTCTAATTGGGATTTAGTTTGTAATGGAAAGAGTTTGAGATCAAGTTAGGTTGTGATCATGTGTTCATGGTTGTGTGATGTTTTTTTTAGCATCTTAAGCTATGCAACTTAAATTTGTTACTTATTGCCAATTGTAACATGTAAAATGTCCAAATGAAAATATTTTGGAAACTAGGTTTTAGGATAGATGTAATTAGATGAAATAAAAATTTGGTTATGGTTAGTGTGGCTTAGTTAAGATATTTTATGAGCATTTTGACCACTAGATTTGTTAAAATATCGTGTTTTGAAGTAAAACGGGTATTTGTCGCTTACTAGGTTTTTGGGTTAAATCGATTTTATTTTAGTTTGGGGTTTTTGTGAATTTTAGCCTATTTTATATTATAATTAGTGTTTGTGAATGTGCAAATGAGTGTGCTTGGGGTTTTTCTCGATAGTTTGGCGTTTGTACGCCGACGTCGAGGGTTTTTGGGTTGATTTGTGAAAGCAACCATAGGTTTTGACCTATGTGGGATTCGTGAGTCGTTTTGGTCATGAGTCGGATTTTAATGCGATACGGTGCGTTATGATATGTAGGTACCCCATGTGGACTTCGAGACGACAAGCAAGCGCGTGCGACGTCGGCACCGGCGAGCGAGGACCAGGTGAGTAGATTTATATCTACGGGGAGAAGTCGGGTGGATGGCGTATAGCACCCCCGCAGTCCGTGGTGGTGTATACGGATGCGTATACACACCAGCAATTATTATATCTTATTTGGGTTTAATAACGATGTTAGGATGGATACTGGTGTGTTGGATTATTTAGTGTTGCAAACCCTAGGGTAGTGTTGCACTACACATACACACATACGTACTTGCATACATTCCTATTTTATATGTGCTCATGGGATTCTTTATAGTTATGTGTTCACATGGGTATGGGACTATGTGTTCACATACGGTTTGAGAATGATACTTGGGATGGAGCAGAGTCGATGAGAATCGTTTTGTGGTTGTGATATCGGTGATATGGCAGGATTCGTACTTGAGGTACGTCCTGGTGTTATAGCGGATCTTGGGGCGGTGATACGGGTGAATAGTGTTAAATAAAATGGTCGACTTGTGATCGTGATATGAGGCATGATATGCTAGGATTTCGATATTAGGCCGTATCGGGCGATGTATACCCCCTTGATGATGTTATGTGCTGACAATATCGGTTTGTACGAGATTGTCGATCAGTAGTCAGATCATGAGTATATTGAGGATATTAGTATTGTACTAGACATAGGTCAGTACCCTAGACTATGATCTTGGATAAAGAGGATACCAGAGGAATTGTGTGAGGAATATGATATTGACCCGTACCCAGATTTGGGGATGCCGTACGACGGATTTACGTACGAGCTATATCTTGATGATTGATCCGCACTCTTGACTTGGGATGTCTAATTATAGATATGGTATCGGATATGATATTATTGAGACGAGATCACCGACTAATATATATACAGGTATGTATATGTATCGACTCAGATGTTAGGCGGTTTCCTTACCTGTAGTCTAGCTTGTAGCTTAGCCCTTTAGTTTAGTTAGTTGTTAGATTAGATTCGGTTCCTACCTATTTCAAAGCTTACGAATCGTGCGTATTTTAAAAGACAGGTCAAGGGATTCTACGGATATTTCAAAAACGTATCTTTTCTTAAAAACACCGTAACCCCTATTTTCAAAACCCCACGATTCGTGTTATTTCAAAAGGCACCATTGTTGGACTTATATTAGGTTAATGCAGATTAGTTATCGTTGCGTCTAGTATTCAGCTCCCGCTCATTATTGTTGTTCGCTCCGCATCACATGCTTATATTATGCTTCATATTCTACTGCTGATATCTTATGGTTAGGACACCAGCACCATTACCGATGATGCGTATGTACCACGCACACTTACTTGCCAGCTCACACACATCTTCATCGGTAATTGCCATGTCACGTACACCTTAGAAAATATTATTGCTTGACATAGCCTGTTAGCTAATAGTTTAGACATGATATTAGTGTACTTGCCTTATCTTAGTTTAGACATTGTAGTTATTACCTGCTATTTCATGCATACTGTTATTCATTGTTATGCCGCATTCATGGATTCTCATGCATATATTCACTTTTTACGTGCTATTGAGGTTTTGGATTCGGATTTCCATGAGATTTTCTAGATTTGGGGAAAACCGCAAAAACATATACAAACTTCTTCTTTCTCTTTTTTTAAATGAAAAGCGCGGTTTTTCCCATGATGTATGAGTCGTCCACCATGAGTTTGCTGATGGATTTCGAGACCCGATTCGAGGAGTTGGATGAACCGTTTCGGGTACATGGTGGACCCGGTAAGTTATCCCGGGGCAAGAAGCGCGTGATGATGACGATGTGAGCCTGGCAGGGGAGCACTACCTACCGGTGATTTTACCCGACGCGTCGAATATCCGGAGGATACCGTCGTGGTCTTGAGATGGATGGTAGGGGCCGGTCTGGACTGACGGCGCCCTAGATATTGTGATTGAGACATTGAGATTTTGAGATATTGAGATACAGAGACTGTGATTCAGAGATATCGAGATATTGGGTTTACGTTTTGTGCCGATGCTAGGCACTGTTTTATGCTGATTTCATTATGATACCTCATTTTAAAATATACAAAGGCAATCTCACTAAATTATGAAAACAGTTCTTCACGTACATGTATTCTGTTTTCATGCATTCATACCTCATTCATATGATATTTTGCTACCTGAGGCACTGACACGGGCACACGAGATTACACTCGGGTTAGATATTTATCCTAGCCTTGTTATAGGTTGCATGCTATATATATAATTGAGGTTATATTATGATCATTGACCTAGGTTGTGTTATTTATGCGATTTCTTTCCGTAGATGTTTTTCTATTCACGAGTTGGCAACTCACCCCCGTTGTGCCCCAGTTTCTTGCAGGTTTGCCGTACAGGTTTCATTAGGGCTTGCGGCATAGTTTCCTTCAGGTGATTTGCTAGTAGGTGGGTTACTTGTATCGTACCTCCATTTATATAACTTGTATATTATTACTCTGTTGTATCTAGAAGTTCCATCAACCAAAAATGTATTTTTTTGAGATAGAGACCAGAGATGCTATTCTTTCGACCTTACAGTCGCTCGTTTTATTTCTGTGGTTTTGAGTTTTTGATCATCGCCGTTGGCGTTGTATATTATATTACTTGTGTGGTTGTGACCGTCGATTGACGAAGAGCTAGCTCCCGCTTGGGGATGCCTTTTTATTGATTTCGTATACTATTCATGTTGTATCCCGTTTGGTGGCCAGTATTTACAAAGGAGACTCTGCCGAAATTTTCAGGAAATATTTGATGTTTTTTTTAAACGCATAATTCGGCTATGCTATTAAAACTACTTGATTTAAATTGGTTTTCTTTCACTCTACTACTTTTCTTTGTTTGGATTTCTGGGTTTTTCGGTTTACTTAGATTACGTACGCCTCGAGTTGTTTCGTAGTTTAAGTGCCGGTCATGTTCCGTACTTTTGGGACGTGACACCGTATCCATCCCTCAACTCTGGTCAGTTTCCTTCGGATAACCGCCAGGTTTAACCAATCACCGGTAGATAGTAGTCCCTCCGCCGGGCTCACCCTCTAACTATACGAGTCTTCTTACCCCGGGGTACCATATCGGGTCCACCATGTACCCGCAGACGGTGCCTACCACTCCTCGAATCGGGTATACTCACACAAGCTCTCATGAACCGAGAAAACTCATGGTGGACGCACTGAAATATCATGTCAAGAGAAACCGGATTTTCAAAACAGTGCATATTTTCTTAAAATAATACCACGGTCTCAAATCCAGAAATCATACGAATCCAAAACTCAATGCGTAAATCCATGAAATGTGGCGTATGCCGCTAAGGGTAAAAAGGAAAACCGCTCTTTTAAAATTGATCCGGTTTTGAAAATATCTCATGTTGTCCCTAATTCTAGAAATCAAAGCCAATATCATCCATGTATTTGACATATGTATGTATATAGGTATGGATGTGCATATGGATATATACACAAATATGAGTGTGCCCATGTATATGTGCAATAATATGGATATACAGTGCGTAGGTGCGCATGTTAGTTATATGTATGCCCTAGAGGCCATTACTATACATAGGATGTATATTGTAGTGGATGCTTGGACATATATAGGGATGACTTTCTTGCTCGATATGATAGTATGCTATCTGGTTACTCTTTACCTTAACGTGTACACTGATTGTCTCTCTGTTACATGTTGGTAAAGTCTTTAGGATGTGTACTTGACTACCTAGACTATGTTGCGGATCATACTAGTGGGGACATGGTAGTCCATAAGTACATCCTTCAAAGTCCCTAGTCGTGGGTGTATCGATACAGGGCATCGATATACCAGAGTAGACTAGCGTGTAGCTTCTCGACCCATACAGATGGGCGATGGATGATCCCATATCCATCAGTGTTTGACATCAGAGATGATATACGGGTGCTCAGTGGAGACTGGGTACACTGGACGGACTCGCCAAGAACTCCCAGATGGTATTATACCTTACGTAAGATGGCAGTTCTCTGGTGACACTGGTACAGGTTAGTCTGTAGACCCGAGATCGTCATAGAGTCTTGTGTGATTCCCACTGTGCTTTGATTTCCATCATACCACGTCTAAGAGGGCATGCAAAAAGGTGGCTTTTGGGTACAGTCCCGAATCACATGGAGGCAATGAGCGATAGGAGGGGTTTCGTCTCTCCCTGTATAGGGAGTTGATGTTGCGCTGTGCTCGATTGGCTATAACAGGAAGTCCTTGGCCAAGGCTGCTTTAGGGATTTACTGGTAAGTGTTACCAGTAGTTTCTCGACCCGTTATGAGCCTCATATCGACACGACTTATCGAGTTATTGGGATCTGACGTTTACCACCCCTAGACAAGATATGCGACATATCAGACGAATAGACCGGACTGTACGGTAGTGTTACTCGTTGGATTCACAGGAGTGTGAGCGGGCTTGCTCGTTGATCTTCTGATCGCTCAATACCCGGGTGGCAGTTACGTTTAGCAGACCGCTTGCGGCTTGTGGGTGTTTGATATGATCATCACCTACTGCCGGCGTATTGACGAGTCTTTAGAGTCCTACACAGGAGTTTCCTGGCTCAAGCGAAACGAAATTGGAGCGCATATGATATATGTGCAGGACCGAGAATAATACCAGTATGTGATATTGTATTCTATTCTCGCGATTTGTATCATCGGTCGGTTATATGTGATATAGCTGGGTTACCGAATCAAGTGTTGATTCGATACATTGATACACATGATATTAGTCGGTTATATGCGATATGACCGGATCGTTAAATCAAGTGTTGATTTAATAATTTAATGTATAATTATATATTTGATATATTACTTTACATTAACTAGTATTGGTTCACTTAAGATTGATTTTCACACTTGTATGCGCACATTGTTTATATGTGATATATGCAAGTGTACATGTTTGTATCATGCTTGATGATACAAACAAGTTGTGTGTATGAGACTTGAACCATATCAAGGTTAGATTAGGGTTTACTATTTTCCTTAGCACATAACAAAAGAGTGTGACTTTGGTCAAAGTTATCAAGCTTCATGAAGCTTGATGAACATTGACAAAGTCAACACTTTTGTCATTTGCTTAAGATGTTAGCTAACCCAACCCTTAACCTTATGCTATGGTTAATTCTCTACATGAGTTAAGCATGAGGGCTTAACTCAACCATGGTTCCATGATTAAAAGGATAAGTATTCATATTATTCTTTTGATTGAGATAATTCTTTTCTTCTTCTTCATCTTCATCAAGCTCACAAAAGCTTGAGAGCTCCAATGGTGCCATGAGAAAAAGAGTGAGAAATCCAATTCTAAAGTGAACCCACTTCCTATTTCTTCATCCTCTACCACTTGCCATGTAGTATAGGGTGTTCTCTTCACAAAGTTTTTGACCAAGTGAAGGAAAAGCTTGAGTTTGAGTCTCCCCGACGTAGATCATCTTCGGCCTCGAAGTCAATGACCTAGCCCGATCATTTCTCCGACGAAACCATCGCAAGAGTCCAGGATTCGATGATCGCAGCGGAGGGACGTCAACACGGAGCTAATGAAATGGTGGAGCGGATCTATAAAGGTTGTAATCCCTTTCAGTTAGCAATAAAGTGGTTTGCTTGCTTGCTTTTCGCCTTAACTTCTAGTTAACGATCTAGTTTAGGGTTTCTCGGCACCAGAATTTTTTTTTTTGGCATGGTTGATGCCTTGTGGAACCTCTTGAGAGTGCCTAGTAACCCTACAGTGGTATCAGAGCCTAGCTAGAGCTTTAGGCGAAGTGTAGACGATGTTAGAAATCCGATCGAACCCCGAAACCCTAACTTTTAACCCTCTCTATACATTTTCTGAAAATGTGGATTTTCCAAATTAAAAATATCCAAAAATTACAGCAGGGTATTCTAAGAGTTACTGTGAAGCACGTGATCCCAATTCAACTAAAGCGCCGCGGAACCGCGGCCCCACCCTAGCATGTGCGGCGGTTCCGCAGCCAAAAAGTTGATTCTTGGCACGTGCTTTGCACAGTAATGTCCTATATTTATTCCTGTATTTTCTGGGAATTTTTAAAGTTTTCTCAAGAGTTGAGTTTTCTGGGTTGTATTGGGAGTTCGACGATTCGATCGGAATCTGTAACTTTGTCTGTGTTTTTCCGGATAATTTACAATATGTTAAAAAGTTCGACCGGATATAAATACCCAATTTTTCCCCTGCCGGGAAATTTCCAAGTGTTGGATTTTTCCGTAGTTTGAGAACGTTCTAAGTAGTGCAAGTAACGCGATGGACCCTCTAGAAGATAACAAACCTTAACTCGGTTATGTGACCGTCTTGAACTGCCCTTTAAACCTTAGGGTTTGGGGCAGTACGGCGTGCCACATGTGAGGCGTTGGCTTGACCCTTCTACGGCTGGACCGTTGGTACTGTGGCATGAAGTGGATGTTTTTAAATTTATTTCAAGTGTTGAGCTGTTTCGGGAAAACTTGGGTGTTTGAATGTTTGATCGGAAAGTTTAACATTTTCTATTTATCTGGAATGTGATACAATATTTGGAATCCACAGGTAGTTATGAGATAACTGATTTGGATGTTATAAACATAGCAGTTTAGTCTCACTTGATCTGTTGCAACGGGATTTTGATGTGATGAAAAGTCCATCGCAATCACGTAGCGTACGCGGATACTCGCCGGGTAAACTTAATAGATAGCCACTCCCCATAGCCCCGACCAAGTGACTGTAGGAGAACCCCGTCGCCAAAAAGCATCCGTTCGGGTGCTCGCGGCAGCGGTGTTCCGCCTTAGTGCACTTCGTCGACGGTATCGGGGGTGCGGCCGTCCATTGATGTTTGCGACGAGCATTCGATCAAAATGCCGGGAATCTTGTTGAATTGCACGACTAGATATTGAAAAGTGTTTTCGATATAGAGACTAAAATGCGGGGTTTATAACTATTGGGCATGCGATGTCTAAAGAGTTTGCGGATTCCAACTGTTGTTGTTTTACACTTTCTTTTCTGCGACCGTAAGTGTAATATGTGATATCGTCATTTTCATTGCTATATGTCAACGACAATTGGGATGCGCATATTTACTTACGTTGATGATATGTGATGTTATGTGTTGTTGGATATGTTATATTGGATCGTCACGTTTTGAATAGCCGGGTTTTTTTTTATGTGAGATGAGTGTTTTTCATTTTCATTCATGTAAAAATAACTTGTATGTAATATTCTTTTATTGGGGCACTTCCAGGTAGCGGAAGTTGTCACCTTTGTATATTATTTACTTTTCCGCACTAGGATAGACCCAAGGAGGAGGGCACAAGTAACCGGGTTCTGGAGTCCAGTGGGAGACCAACTCGAGGAGTCGAGTCCGGGTCTCCTAACTCTAGAATTGGTAGGGTTGCTTGCCGCTCTCGTAGGGGTCTAGGGGTGTGGGTTTGGTTATTCATCGCGACCGTGGAATCCGTGTTTTATACTGGCTCGTATTGAAAACACGGACGTCCTAATATATCCAATGTTTCATATGATTCTTCTGCTGCGATATCTGTGATGTGATCATTTGATGTTCTGTGATAAATACTGTATATAGTATATATGATATATTATATAGACGTTACTTATGTTTTACACCTGCGCTAGCCCTGCCCCGCTCTGCCGTTAGTTACCTAACCTAACGGTGCACGAGGGGACATCGAGGCGAATGCGGATGGCATAAGTGTACATCGTATTTATCTGTGATGTTTAGGTGACTTAAATGATGGGACTTCATTAATGTGATTAATGAAAGAAAAGAAACCTAAAGATGTTGTGGAATCGAATTTTCAAAAACAGGTAGCTACAGTTCTTGCTTTGCATCGCGGTGTTCCTTGTAGAACATCCTGCACCTTATTCGATAAGGAAAGGACCGAGTTCGTTTCATCGGGAGTGACTCCTTTAGCAATAACTGGCAGACGCTACAACCCTCGGTTTGTCTTTTGATTGCTCCTATAGTTCTTGCTTTGCACAGCGGTATATATGATATATCCTTCACCTTATTCGATGAGGAAAGGGCCGACGATCCCTTCACCGGGAGTGACCCCTTTAGCAAAACTAGAAAAGCCTCAAAAGCACTCCATTTTAAATCATTTGATTCTACAACGATATCAAGTTCATTATGCAATAGGTTTTCAGAAAAACCTATCGTAGCCTTCCGTCATTTCAGATAAGTACTAGTTAGTATTCGTGCTACGTTTGTTGACTATGTTAAGGCGTAGTGTGCGGTAGCTAATTAGTGCTTATCTGTATAAGCATATAATGCGATTGGATTAGGGTAGTCGTGCGACTTTGTTGACTATGTTAAGGGTCGTGCGGGTGGGTTTAATTCAATCGGTAAATGACGGGTTGAACTTGACTAGCACTTATGATTTGTTGACTATGTTAAGGTCATATAGCTGCTAGGGGCAAAATTATCGGGAATTTCAAGTGTTGAAATTTGCAATGAGATTGCATACCTTCTATGAGATAGTTGGATCCCGATACCTACTGCGAGTAATTGTTACTCCTGGGAGAGTTTTACACATTACAATTAGCCGATCAAGTAGGTGTCTAGAAAGGTGTCAACGGGGTTACGCCTCTGGGAAAACGAGGTTTACATTAATTAGGTTCGTGCGAAAGCACGGGGGACCTCCCTCAAAGTACCGACACTGGCCTGGCTGAAAGATTGGTGAACTTGTAGCGTGTAATTAATCCCGGCTAGTCTTTCCTTTTAGGGTTTGAAGGAATATTTGATAAAAACAGTGGGAGCCATCCTGATTAGATAAAATAATAACCAATCTGATCTTGCAAGAGCGCACGCAGAGTGTTTTCTTCTCTCTCTCTCCTGGTAGCGACCATGTCACGCCTTAATCAAGATAATAAAACGGATATATTGATCGAACCCGCTTGTTATACTGAGCTGGAGAACGTTGGTCCCGCTCCAACTTATAATTGTTATAAGACAGAGCAGGAAATTGGGGATTACCAGAATTCCCGTACCGCCCAAACGAAGAGAATGCATGTTGATGCATCATCTTCGGGTGTGTTCATTACAGAGAACTGTTTCTCAGTATCCTTTACGTCCTGGGTATGTGATACCAGATCAGGATCCCGCAAATGTAATTTGTTACATGGGCTACAGAAAGGTAGAGAACTGAGAACGGGTGATAAGTTTCATGAGGCAGAAAACGGTGCAAGTGTTGCAGCCAAGTCTGTTGGTCACTGTCACCCTGTATTACCAGAATACATTGATTCTGAACAAATGTTATTAGATAACCGTACCTGATATACAAAATCATATCAGTCTCTTTATTAGTAAAGAAGGATACAATTTTGTATTGTTGGATGATGTTTTGAACATTTCCTAAATCAAGAGTTGATCAGTTCAGGCACGTTATCTAAAAACATTAACGTTCTAAATTAAACTACAGTTCTTAGTATACAGAACACACACAAGAGGAATAGTTCAGAAATGAACGAATCCTTCCTGTGGTATTGTAGACTAGGTCATATCAATGCGACCCGACTAGCTAAGTTACATTAAGATGCATATTTAAATCAGTTTGAATTTACATCTTGTGAAACTTGCCAGTCATGTCACAAAGATAAGATGACCATAGCTCAGTTTATTGGAAACAGAGAAAGAGTTAGTGAACTCTTGGGATGATACATGTTGATGTATATAGGTCCCCTGTCTACACATGCCAAGACCGGTTCTTCGTACTTCATTACATTCTCTGATAATCTCTCAAGATTCAGACATATGTTCCTATTGAAACACAAGTCCGAAATTTTTGAGATATTCACAGAATATAAGTTAGAAGTAGAGAACCAAAATACGGGTAAAAGTATTATGTCCTATGATGAGATCAAAGAGGAGAATACTTGGGCACGAAATTCCTGGATTATTCTAAGAATGAGATTCTCTCTCAGCATTACTCCTCCGTATACATCTCAGCACCTCGGTGTATCGGGGCGGAGCAATAGCACGCTATGTGATATGGTGTGCTCTATGATGAGTATTACTGAGTTTCCTATTTCCTTTTAGGGAGTTATGCACTTATGAAGTTGCATACCTATTGAATTGGGTTCCAATCAAATCAGTTGCCTACCACTTCATATGTGATATGGAAAGGGAAGAGCCCATATCTTAAGTTTGTTAAGATTTTGGGTTGTCCGGCCTATGTCTAAAGCATAATCCGGACAAGCTCGAGGCAAAGTCAGTTCTGCAGAATTTTGTTGGATATCCCAAGCATTTGCAAGGGAATATCTTCTACCAAACCGAGGAACAAAAATGTTTTGTTTCTCAACATTCCACCTTTGTGAAAGGGAATTTCTTGTGATGAAATTAGTGGACATGAGATAGAACTGGAAAGAGTTCCAGCCATACAAACTGCAGCTGATGATTTGGCAGAACCAAAGGATTCAATAGCAACCAATGAACCTCAGCCTCTCCGCCGATCTAGTAGGGTTCCTCACCCACCTGAGAGATACTTCGGTTTCTCTATGACAGTGGGAGCGAGGATTGCATCATGAGATGATGACCCAACTAGTTTCGGGCTGGCCATCAGGAGTAGGACTCTGTAAGAATGGCTGGATGCTTATCGATCTGAGATAGAATCCTTATACACCAACAAAGTATGGACTTTGGTTGCTTTATCTGAAGGGTTAAATCCCCATCAGGAGCAAGTATATCTTGAGAAGATTACTTGGTGTACATGGAAAAGTTGAGACTTTCAAAGCTTGACTTGTTAAACGTTTGCATCATTGACCAGGTATGGATTATGATGAAACCTTTTCTATGTAGCTATGCTTAAGTCCATCCAGATCCTACTTGCCACGGCTACATAACATGACTACGATATCTGGCGGTTGGGTGTCATGACTGCTTTTCTAAATAAAGATTTAGAAGAGAGAGTCTATAAGTACACAGTCAGAGGGCTTAGTAGACAGTGGGAGCAGCAGAAACGTGTGCAAGATGTTTTATGTGATAAAGCAGGCATCGCGGAGTTGGAACATCTGTTTTTATGATTTAGTCAAAGAGTTTGACATCATCAAAATGGTAGATGAACCTTGTATATACAAAAAGGTAGTAGGGAGTATGGTGGTGATCCTCGTAGAGTACGTGGTGTAGGTTCCTAGGCTGTCACGACCCAAAAGTACGGAACATGACCGGCACTTAAACTACGAACGTCTCGAGGCGTACGTAATCTAAGTAAACCGAAAACCCAGAAATCCAAACCAAGAAAATATTAGAGTGCAGGAAAAACAACTTAAAGCAAGTAATTTCAATAGCATAAGCCGAATTATGCGGTTTTTAAAACATCAAAATTTTACTGAAATTTTCGGCAGAGTCTCCTTTGTAAATACTGGCCCCCAAACGGGATACAACATGAATAGTATACGAAATCAAGAAAAGGGCATCCCCAAGCGGGAGCTAGCTCTTCGTCAATCGACGGTCACAACCACACAAACAATATAATATACAACGCCAACGGCGAGGATCAAAACTCAAAAGGAAACTCAAAACCACCAGAAAAATAACGAGCGACTCTAAGGTCGAAAGAATAACCAACACTGGTCTCTATCTCAATAAATACATGTTTGGTTGATGGAATTCTAGATACAACAGAATAATGATATACAAGGTAAATAATGGGGGTATGATACAAGTAAACCCACCTACTAGCAAATCACCCGAATGAAACTATGCCCGCAAAGCCGTAATGAACCTGTACGGCAACCTGCAAGAAACTGGGGCACAACGGGGGTGAGTTTCCTACTCGTGAATAGAAAAACATATATGCACAGAAATAACATAAATAACGCAACCTTGGTCAATGATCATAATATATCCTCAAAAATATGTATAACAGGCAGCCTATAACAATGACTAGGGTAATATCTAACCCGAGTAAAATTTCATGTGCCCGTGTCAGTGCCTCAGGTAGCAATATATCATATGAATGAGGTATGAATGCATGAAATAGAATACATATAAATGAAGAAACTGTTTTCATAAATTAGTGAGATTTCCTTCGTATTTTTAAACTGAGGTATCATAATGAAATCAGTATCAACAGTGTCTAGCATCGACACAAAACATAAATCTCACTGACTCGAAATATCAATGTCTCAAGCTCAATATCTAGGGCGCCGTCAGTCCGGACCGGCCCCTACCATCCATCTCAAGACCACGACGGTATCCTCCGGATATCCGACGCGTCGGGTAATATCACCGGTAGGTAGTCTCCCCCTGCCAGGCTCATCGTCATCACCACGAGCTTCTTGCCCCGGGGTACCTTACCGGGTCCACCATGTACCCAAAACGGTTCCTCCACTCCTCGAACTCGGGTCTCACATGTCGCTCTCAGCACCGAGAAAACACATGGTGGACGCACTGAAATATCATATCCAGGGTAACCGGGTTTTTAAAACAATTACATATTCTCTTTTGAAATCTCCACGGTTCCCAAATCCAGAAATATCAAGGAAATCCGAGTCCAAAACCTCAATAGCACATAAACTAGTGAATAAATGCATGAGAATCCATGCGTGCGGTATAACAATGAATAACAATATGCATGAAGTAGCAAGTAATAACTGAAATTTCTAATATGGCATATAAGGAAAGTACACTAATATCATGTCAAAACTAATAGCTAACAAGCTAAGTCAAGCAAATATATTCTCTAAAGTGTACGTGACATGGCAATTACCGATGAAGATGTGTGTGAGCCGGCAAGTAGGTGTACGTGGTACATACGCATCATCGATAATGGTGCTGGTGTCCTAACAGCATGATATCAATAATGGAATATGCAGTACAATAAGTATGCGAGGCAGAGCGAACAGCAATAATGTGCGGGAGCTGAATACTAGACACAACGATAACAAATCTGCAATAATCTAATATAAGTCCTACAAATGGTGCCTTTTGAAAAAACACGAATCATGGGGTTTTGAAAATAGGGGCTACGGTGTTTTTTTTTATGAAAAGATACGTCGTTTTTGAAATATCCGTAGATTCCCTTGAGCTGTCTTTAAAAATGCACACGATTCGTTAGTTTTTGAAATAGGTAAGAAGTCTAATCTAATCTAACAACTACACTAAACTATACGGCTGAACTACAACCTGAACAACAGGTAAGGAAACCGCCTATCATCTGAGTCGATACATATACATACCTGTATATATACAGTCGGTGATCCCGCCTCAATAATATCATATCCATAACCAGACATCCCAAGTCAAGGGTGCGGATCAATCATCAAAATATAGCTCGTACGTAAATCCGTCGTACGGCATCCCCAAATCTGGGTACGGTCAATATCACATTCATTATACTATTCATCTGATACCCTCTTTACCAAGTATCATGATCGGGGTACTGATCTACGTCTAGTACAATATTGATACCACCTACGTACGCATGGACGTGTGTGAAACACTATGTCAAGGACCCGCTACAACGTCATGTCGTATCTAAGATACGAACCCTGCTATATCACCGATCTCACGGCCTCAAATCAAATCTCATCGACTCATCATAAATCCCAAGTACTATCATCCTCAATCCGTATGTGAACACATAGTCCCATATCCATGTGAACACATAACTATATAATCCCGTAAGCACGAATGAAAGAAGAAAGTATGCAAGTATGGGTGTGTGTGTGCATGTGTGGTGCGACCACTACTCTAGGGTTTCGCGACACTAAATCATCCAAGAACACCAAATATCTATATCATCGATAATATCAACGAATTATAGTCAAAATATATATATGTGTGTGTATACGTATTCGTATACATCACCACGAACTGCGGGGGTGCTATACGCCATCCACCCGACTTCTCCCCGTAGATATAAATCTACTCACCTGGTCCTCGCTCGCCGGTGCCGACGTCGCCACGCGCTTGCTTGTCGTCTCGAAGTCTACGTGGGGGTACCTACATATCATAACGCACCATATCGCATTAAAACTAAATTCGAGATCGAAACGGCATACGAAAATCAAATCGGCACGCGTATCACGCATAGGTCCAAACCTATTGCCTACGCATGCAAGAATAGTAAAACCAACCCTCGATGTCGATGTACAAACGTCAAACCATCGAGAAAAATCCAATCCCGCTCATTTGCACATTCACGAACACTAATTTTAATATAAACTAGGTTAAAACTCACAAAAACCTCAAACTCACTTTAAAAGCTATTTTTCCGAAAACCTAGTGAGCAAACTTTTCCATTTTAGTACAAAACTAAATGTTTTAATGATTTTAGTGGCTACAATGCTCACTAAATATCTTAACTAAGCCACCCAAACCATTATTAGATTTTAAACTTACTCATTTCCATAAATCCCAAAATTCTAGTTTGCAATTTAGCTTAAATAGTAAAATTCTAAAATACAATTTGCAAACTAGCTACTAGGTTTGATTTAACATGCCTTAATATGATAAATTACACACTTAAACCAAGTTCAAATGATATAAAACCCTAACTAGATTTAAATCTCACATTTGCAATTAAATTACAAAACCTAGTTTGCTAAAAACTTAATTTGGACATTTTAAATGTTACAATTAGCAAATTAGCAATCAGATTAGTTTTAGCATAGCATTAACATGTTAATCTACTCATCACAACCATAATCTAATGATAAACACACTAATTTGATCACAAACCATTTTCTTGAATTTCCAATCATGCAATTAGAACCAATTTAAAACCTAATTAAACACTTAACAACTAAATTAAAGTAATTAACTAACAATTTACCAAAGGGTTAGAATTTATACCCAACAATGTGAAGATCCCACAAGCAAACTTAGCCCTCCAAAATTAGCTTCTTTTCATCAAGATCTATACTAGATAGGCTAAGGAAAAATGGGTAGGGTTTTGATTTGGATTTTGTGGGATTTTTGGTGTTGATTTTTGGGCATTTTGTGAAGAATTTTGAAGTGAAATGAGAAGGAGAAGAGGGGAGGGGCTGTTGCAGCAGTGAAGAAGGGAAATTTCGGCTGGAATTGGGAGTGGGGGAGGAGAGAGAGGGAGGTAAAGAAAGTGTGGCAAAGTCAAGGTCAAAGAAAAGTCAAAGTCCACCTAATTCACCAATTTTCTTTTCTTTTCTTTCATTTCTTTTCCTTTGAAATCAAGTGGGGAAAAATTATGGTGGGTGCTGAATTCAGCCATGGGGAGGAGTAAGTGGGGGTGTGTGGGTGTGGGTACGGGTGTGGGGTAATGAAAAATGATAAATACAATATCCCAAATATCCATTTACGCTAAAAAAAGCCTTTTTTCTTCCATAATTTCTAAACCGTTTTGGCAAATGATTTCGTTCCAAAAACCACATGATAAAATTTTATTTAATGTTTTATGATGCACAAAATTTATTTCAACTCATTCCAATTTGTAATTTTCCCTTATTAAATGTATTAGTGACGGCTTAAAATAATAATAAAATAATATTTTTTTCAGAAAATTTGAAATTTCACCAGCGGCTTAATAAACACCAAATAATAGCAATTACATAGCTAGAATATGTATATTTAATTTTTATAATAAGATATTTGTATTTTGACTTTTTACAGAAAACTCCCTTATTTTACCGATTTTTTCGAAATTTCACCGAAACGATTTTCAAAACGTTACAATCTTCTCCCCTTAAAGAAATTCGGTCCCCGAATTTAAATTCAAACTCCCCCAAATACTAAAACATTTACGAAAAACCATCAAGTCGTCGGGGCTCCGAAATTGTAAATACATAAGACAAATCGTAGCGCAGCGCATGCGCTTGAAAAATAAGCATATAACTCAAATCAAAACTCCGTCAAGCATCCCGCAATCATCGGAGTCATGGAGAAGACATCAATGCCAAATCCAAATCAAAACCAATATGACATAACTCGAAACTATACATGTAAATATCGAATCTATATATGTAAGTATCTGAAGGAAATGCATGCCAAATCTCTTTATGTCGCTGTGCACGCGTATAACACTGCACAGTGGCGGACGTCTAACATAAGGAAATAACTATATACATATATACCTTTGTTTGAAATGTACATTCCGCCATTTTGGAAACAATTTAGAAGGGTCTCCTTGTTTTAAACATTTCGTGTCATATCAGACACGTAGGTAAATACTGAGGCTATAGCTCGCTTTTTTTTTTTTGAAATCCCTTCAATAACTATCAATACATGCAAAATATATTCAGGTACTGTCCTCTGACTAGTTCTGCTCAGTACGAAAACAAATAGCAATATCATAAAAACGTACTGCTCTATACGAAATCAATCCCCAAAATATGCACATGAATGCTATGTGCGTCTGTTGCGCACGGAAATCAAAATCCATGAATGTGCTATACATGCACACAGAAACAACATCTAAGTGCATCGGGTGTGCACGAAACATCTGTCGTAGGCAACATGTGTGCCTGACAGCAAAATCAGGTGCATCTAACATGCACGAAAAATCTCAATTTAGTGCATCTGGTGTGCACCAAAATCGCATCTCAAGACATGCGCTCAACATGCGCGAAAATCCAAATCAGGTGCATCCATCACGCACGAAATCATGAAATCCAATATCAAGCGCCGAACGTGCGCAAAATCAATCAGGTGCACAAGGTGCACAAAACAAATATCGAGTATCATAATCGAAATCGTAGTCCAGTGCATCTAAGTGCACATAAGGCGTATCACTGCACTGCAAGCATATATAAACTATACCGAGTGCAGGAACGAAATCGTGTGCATGCATACGCACAAAACCAACTCAACTATTTAAAACCGTAATATCACAAACATGTGAAACTAAAGCACGAAAACGATATCAAGTGCAACACTGTGCAAAGGTCGTAAATCCTCAATCATCAAAATCAAATCATACGAATAAATCACCCAAAACATCGTAATCAATAATGGCGGAATAGTACCGCTCAAGTGCATCCTCTAAGAATCTCGGCCAACTGTCGTGGTCACTAGTGGGACGTCTCGTCGATGATCATGAACTCTGTCCTGCTGGTGTGCGTAACCATGACCACTCCTGGGTCAAGGTCTTCACTGTGAATTACCAATCTTTCGGTCCATCGGCTCATCGCCCCTGTCAGGTGTGCTAACGGGGACGATTCCGTTCTGGCACTTCTCTGGTCATCTCGTGGTCAATCATCGCGACCACTCGTAAGACAACATATCACTGGCGTCGGCCTCTGGCTCTCTGAATGTACGTGACACATCTGATCCTGGGTGCAAGTATCATTGCAGCAGTGTCCTGGAAGGAATCCTGCTCACGGTCTCTTCCATGTCTCGTCTCTGCCAACTCTCCGGAAGTCATTGTCCTTTCCTATATCTGCATCTTGCTCTGGAACGACTGCATACTCATCGCGACTCCTTCTGGAAGGTAAGTCCAAGTACCATGCCTCGGCATGCTCATCGCCTCTCTGATGTCGGCGGAGTGGAACGTCATCTCATCTATATCTGGTGCGAACTTCTTACTCCACTTTTTTCTAATGTCGTCTGCTTTGGACTCGTCTCGTCGCGGCTGCATGGGCTGAGCTCCAACGGCTATCCTCGTATCTGGAGTCTCCCAAGAATTCATCTCACCACCTAGCATCCGAATTAAGTCGAGCCATCCGATCGAGTCGTCAAAACCTCATAATCCCCCAAGAGCTCACCCTCTTGGGCACAGTTTAATAGTATCGAGTACATACCACAGCATCGGTGGTCCAGCCGTAGAAGGGCAAACCCAAGCCTCACTAATGGCGCCATAGAACTGCCGCAAACCCGAAGGTTCAAAGGCTTTCACACGGTCATTAAGTCGAGTTAGGGTTTCATTCTTCTAGAGGAACCATAGAATTGCCTGTATGTCTTTCCGACTACTTTAAACTTGGAATAATAGGTTTCTGACATTCGATCGTCTCTGTCGACTCCCAACGTCTCCGCGTGAAGTCGTCTCTAGCTGGAATCAATCTATCTGATGACCTCGCATCGGGTTAGGCGAATGATTCACATGTCCTAGTCATTCATCCACGATGACTAGCGACCTTCTATCATCTCTTAGTACAACTCGTTTTGCACTAACTCCAGCATCTGGGGCAATACCTCATCGTTCGCGGCAATATCTGGCTCGCTCGTCTGATCGCTGAACAGTACCTCGATCATCATGAATAAGCAACACACCAACGGTCATCAAGATCTGGCTGGCCTCTATCACTGGCTCAATCCTCTAATATCGATCAGCACATCCGAGTAACCTCATAAAGGCGATCCGCCAAACGCTCGTGGCGCGGAAATACAGTCAAAAGACACCTCTCCACAATCGGGTGTCGCCGGAATCATGCCCTGGTCAGTCCTCGTTCGTGCCGAGCTTGTGCTGACCGCAACTCTAGCCGTAGCTCTCCCTGCCCGTAATCGTGGTAGCAAAACCAAACTGGTACCGACGAGGCTAGATCAGGAAGGAATATAATATTGAACAAGGAAATGTACATCCTAAGGCTTCTTAAGTGGAGTGGCGTGTCATAAATATGCCGCGGAACATATCCACGGTACGTCACTCTACTTTAGTCACCTATTCCATCAACCAAGGGTCATCCTACGCTCCGAAGGTTAAAACCTAACGCTCTGATACCAACTTTGTCACGACCCGAAAGTACGGAACATGACCGGCACTTAAACTACGAACGTCTCGAGGCGTACGTAATCTAAGTAAACCGAAAACCCAGAAATCCAAACCAAGAAAATAGTAGAGTGCAGGAAAAACAACTTAAAGCAAGTAATTTCAATAGCATAAGCCGAATTATGCGGTTTTTAAAACATCAAAATTTTACTGAAAATTTCGGCAGTCTCCTTTGTAAATACTGGCCCCAAACGGGATACAACATGAATAGTATACAAAATCAAGAAAAGGGCATCCCCAAGCGGGAGCTAGCTCTTCGTCAATCGACGGTCACAACCACACAAACAATATAATATACAACGCCAACGGCGAGGATCAAAACTCAAAAGGAAACTCAAAACCACCAGAAAAATAACGAGCGACTCTAAGGTCGAAAGAATAACCAACACTGGTCTCTATCTCAATAAATACATGTTTGGTTGATGGAATTCTAGATACAACAGAATAATGATATACAAGGTAAATAATGGGGGTATGATACAAGTAAACCCACCTACTAGCAAATCACCCGAATGAAACTATGCCCGCAAAGCCGTAATGAACCTGTACGGCAACCTGCAAGAAACTGGGGCACAACGGGGGTGAGTTGCCAACTCGTGAATAGAAAAACATCTACGCACAGAAATCGCATAAATAACGCAACCTAGGTCAATGATCATAATATATCCTCAAAAATATGTATAACAGGCAGCCTATAAAAATGACTAGGGTAATATCTAACCCGAGTAAAATTTCATGTGCCCGTGTCAGTGCCTCAGGTAGCAATATATCATATGAATGAGGTATGAATGCATGAAATAGAATACATGTAAATGAAGAAACTGTTTTCATAAATTAGTGAGATTTCTTTCGTATTTTTAAACTGAGGTATCATAATGAAATCAGTATCAACAGTGTCTAGCATCGACACAAAACATAAATCTCACTGTCTCGAAATATCAATGTCTCAAGCTCAATATCTAGGGCGCCGTCAGTCCGGACCGGCCCCTACCATCCATCTCAAGACCACGACGGTATCCTCCGGATATCCGACGCGTCGGGTAATATCACCGGTAGGTAGTCTCCCCCTGCCAGGCTCATCGTCATCACCACGAGCTTCTTGCCCCGGGGTACCTTAACGGGTGCACCATGTACCCGAAACGGTTCCTCCACTCCTCGAACTCGGGTCTCACATGTCGCTCTCAGCACCGAGAAAACACATGGTGGACGCACTGAAATATCATATCCAGGGTAACCGGGTTTTTAAAACAATTACATATTCTCTTTTGAAATCTCCACGGTTCCCAAATCCAGAAATATCAAGGAAATCCGAGTCCAAAACCTCAATAGCACATAAACTAGTGAATAAATGCATGAGAATCCATGCGTGCGGTATAACAATGAATAACAATATGCATGAAGTAGCAAGTAATAACTGAAATGTCTAATATGGCATATAAGGAAAGTACACTAATATCATGTCAAAACTACTAGCTAACAAGCTAAGTCAAGCAAATATATTCTCAAAAGTGTACGTGACATGGCAATTACCGATGAAGATGTGTGTGAGCCGGCAAGTAGGTGTACGTGGTACATACGCATCATCGGTAATGGTGCTGGTGTCCTAACAGCATGATATCAATAATGGAATATGCAGTACAATAAGTATGCGAGGCAGAGCGAACAACAATAATGTGCGGGAGCTGAATACTAGACACAACGATAAAAAATCTGCAATAATCAAATATAAGTCCTACAAATGGTGCCTTTTGAAATAACACGAATCATGGGGTTTGAAAATAGGGGCTACGGTGTTTTTTTTTTATGAAAAGATACGTCGTTTTTGAAATATCCGTAGATTCCCTTGAGCTGTCTTTAAAAATGCCCACGATTCGTTAGTTTTTGAAATAGGTAAGAAGTCTAATCTAATCTAACAACTACACTAAACTATACGGCTGAACTACAAGCTGAACTACAGGTAAGGAAACCGCCTATCATCTGAGTCGATACATATACATACCTGTATATATACAGTCGGTGATCCCGCCTCAATAATATCATATCCATAACCAGACATCCCAAGTCAAGGGTGCGGATCAATCATCAAAATATAGCTCGTACGTAAATCCGTCGTACGGCATCCCCAAATCTGGGTACGGTCAATATCACATTCATTATACTATTCATCTGATACCCTCTTTACCAAGTATCATGATCGGGGTACTGATCTACGTCTAGTACAATATTGATACCACCTACGTACGCATGGACGTGTGTGAAACACTACGTCAAGGACCCGCTACAACGTCATGTCGTATCTAAGATACGAACACTGCTATATCACCGATCTCACGGCCTCAAATCAAATCTCATCGACTCATCATAAATCCCAAGTAGTATCATCCTCAATCCGTATGTGAACACATAGTCCCATATCCATGTGAACACATAACTATATAATCCTGTAAGCACGAATGAAAGAAGAAAGTATGCAAGTATGGGTGTGTGTGTGCATGTCTGGTGCGACCACTACTCTAGGGTTTCGCGACACTAAATCATCCAAGAACACCAAATATCTATATCATCGATAATTTCAATGAATTATAGTCAAAATATATATATGTGTGTGTATACGTATTCGTATACATCACCACGAACTGCGGGGGTGCTATACGCCATCCACCCGACTTCTCCCCGTAGATATAAATCTACTCACCTGGTCCTCGCTCGCCGGTGCCGACGTCGCCACGCGCTTGCTTGTCGTCTCGAAGTCTACGTGGGGGTACCTACATATCATAACACACCATATCGCATTAAAACTAAATTCGAGATCGAAACGGCATACGAAAATCAAATCGGCACGCGTATCACGCATAGGTCCAAACCTATTGCCTACGTATGCAAGAATAGTAAAACCAACCCTCGATGTCGATGTACAAACGTCAAACCATCAAGAAAAATCCAATCACGCTCATTTGCACATTCACGAACACTAATTTTAATATAAACTAGGTTAAAACTCACAAAAACCTCAAACTCACTTTAAAAGCTATTTTTCCGAAAACCTAGTGAGCAAACTTTTCCATTTTAGTACAAAACTAAATGTTTTAATGATTTTAGTGGCTACAATGCTCACTAAATATCTTAACTAAGCCACCCAAACCATTACTAGATTTTAAACTTACTCATTTCCATAAATCCCAAAATTCTAGTTTGCAATTTAGCTTAAATAGTAAAATTCTAAAATACAATTTGCAAACTAGCTACTAGGTTTGATTTAACATGCCTTAATATGATAAATTACACACTTAAACCATGTTCAAATGATATAAAACCCTAACTAGATTTAAATCTCACATTTGTAATTAAATTACAAAACCTAGTTTGCCAAAAACTTAATTTGGACATTTTAAATGTTACAATTAGCAAATTAGCAATCATATTAGTTTTAGCATAGCATTAACATATTAATCTACTCATCACAACCATAATCTAATGATAAACACACTAATTTGATCACAAACCATTTTCTTGAATTTCCAATCATGCAATTAGAACCAATTTAAAACCTAATTAAACACTTAACAACTAAATTAAAGTAATTAACTAACAATTTACCAAAGGGTTAGAATTTATACCCAACAATGTGAAGATCCCACAAGCAAACTTAGCCCTCCAAAATTAGCTTCTTTTCATCAAGATCTATACTAGATAGGCTAAGGAAAAATGGGTAGGGTTTTGATTTGGATTTTGTGGGATTTTTGGTGTTGATTTTTGGGCATTTTGTGAAGAATTTTGAAGTGAAATGAGAAGGAGAAGAGGGGAGGGGCTGTTGCAGCAGTGAAGAAGGGAAATTTCGGCTGGAATTGGGAGTGGGGGAGGAGAGAGAGGGAGGTAAAGAAAGTGGGGCAAAGTCAAGGTCAAAGAAAAGTCAAAGTCCACCTAATTCACCCATTTTCTTTTCTTTTCTTTCATTTCTTTTCCTTTGAAATCAAGTGGGGAAAAATTATGGTGGGTGCTGAATTCAGCCATGGGGAGGAGTAAGTGGGGGTGTGTGGGTGTGGGTACAGGTGTGGGGTGATGAAAAATGATAAATACAATACCCCAAATATCCATTTACGCTAAAAAAAGCATTTTTTCTTCAATAATTTCTAAACCGTTTTGGCAAATGATTTCGTTCCAAAAATCACATGATAAAATTTTATTTAATGTTTTATGATGCACAAAATTTATTTCAACTCATTCCAATTTGTAATTTTCCCTAATTAAATGTATTAGTGACGGCTTAAAATAATAATAAAATAATATTTTTTTCAGAAAATTTGAAATTTCACCAGCGGCTCAATAAACATCAAATAATAGCAATTACATAGCTAGAATATGTATATTTAATTTTTATAATAAGATATTTATATTTTGACTTTTTACAGAAAACTCCCTTATTTTACCGATTTTTTCGAAATTTCACCGAAACGATTTTCAAAATGTTACATAGGCACACCCATGATGTTCCACAACAGATCAAACAGGCCAAAATCAAATTTTTCATGTGCCTAAGAATCCTATGCAAGATCGTTAACTAGAGGATAGGCGATAAAGATTGCAAGTTAACAACTTTAACTAAAAGGGAAAGTGACTACAACCTTTGTAGATCCGGTCCTCCACCTCCATAGCTCCGCGTTGACGTCCCTCCGCAGCGATCATCCGATCCTGGACTCTAGCGATGGTTTCGTCGGAGAAATGATCGGGCTAGGTCGTCGACTTCAATGCCGAAGATGATCTACGTCGAGGCAACTCAAGATCAAGCTCCAACTTCACCAAGTCATGAAACTTGTGAAGAAAACACCCTATACTACATGGCAAGTGGTAGAGGATGAAGAAATAGGAAGTGGGTTCACTTTAGAATTGGATTTCTCAATCTTTTTCTCAAGGCACCATTGAAGCTAGAATGGTTGCTTCTTCTTGAAAAAGAAGAAGAAGATGAAAAAGAATATGATAAGAAGAATGAAAAAAGAAAATAAAGTCATTCTTATCATTTTAGCAACCATGATTTAGTGTTGAGAATAAACTAGGGTTAGGTGAATGGTTAGGTTTAGGAAAGAAACAAGAATGGTCAAAGCTTCTTGAAGCTTCAAGGAAACAAACAAAAGAAGCAAACATTTCTTTTCTTGCCCAAAATTAAATAAATAAAATAAATAGTTAAGAAAAGATAACAAAACCCTAACCATTCACTTAAACATGGTTTAAACTAAACATACACCAAAACTTGCATGTATCATCAAACATGATACAATCAAGTGCACAAAAATATATCACATATACAATGTGCAAATCAAGTGAGAAAATCCATTTTAAGTGAACAAATACTAGTTAATGCAAAGTAATATATCAAATATATAATTATACATTAAATCATTAAATCAACACTTGATTTAACGATCCGGTCATATCGCATATGACCGGCTAATATCCGATGTATCGACTTATCGAATCAATCCTCGATTCGATAACTAGGCTATATCGCATACAACCAATCGATAGATTCATCGCGAGAATAGAATACGGTATCATATACACGCATTATTCTCAGTCCCGCACATATCTCATATGCGCTCCTATTTCGTTTCGCTTGAGCCAGGAAACCTCTGTGTAGGACTCTAAAGACTCGTCAATACGCCGGCAGCAGGTGATGATCATATCAAACACCCACAAGACGCAAGCGGTCTGCTAAACATAACGACCATCCGGGTATTGAGCGATCAGAAGATCGACGAGCAAGCCCGCTCACACTCCTGTGAATCCAACCAGTAACACTTACCGTACAGTCCGATCTGTTCGTCTGATATGTCGCATATCTCGCCTAGGGGTGGTAAACGTCAGACCCCAGTAGCTCGATAAGTCATGCCGATATAAGGTCTATAGCATAGCATGAAACTACTGATAACACTTTCCAGTAGATCACTGCAACCCTGGCCAGGGATTTCCAGTTATGGCCAGTCGAGCATAGCGCAACATCAACCCCCAATACCGGGAAAGACGAATCCCCTCCTATCGCTCATTGCCTCAATGTGAATCGGGACTGTACCCAAAAACCACCTGTTTGCACGACTCAGTAGAGCCGTGGTAGGGTGGAAATCAAAGCACAGTGGGAGACACACAAGACTCTATGACGATCTCGGGTCAACAGACTAAGCTGTACCAGTGTCACCAGAGAACTGCCATCTGACGTGAGGTATAATACCATCTGGGAGTTCTCGGCGAGTCCGTTCAGTGTACCCAGTCTCCACGGAGCACCCGCATACCATTTCCGATGTCAAACACCAATGGATATGGGATCATCCATCGCCCATCACATGGGTCGAGAAGATATACGCTAGTCTACTCTGGAATATCGATGCCCCGTCTCGTTATTCCCACGACTAGGAACATTGAAGGATGTACTCATGGACTACCCAGGCCCCACTAGTATGATCTGCATCATAGTCCTGGAAGTCGAGTACACATCCTAAGGGCTTTATCAACATGTAACAGAGAGACAAAAAGTATACATGTTAAGAAAAAGAGCAACCAGATAGCATACTATCATGTCGAGCAAGAAAGTCCTACCTATATATGTCCGAGCATCCACAACAATATACATCCAATGTACAGTAATGGCCTCTAGGGCATACCTATAACTAACAATCTCCCACTTGCACTAGGGCCATCTGTAGCAGTGGTTGTAGTATCACATACTCAACCATCCCATAAAAGTCTCTCTTTGGGAAAAAGCCTTTGTGAGTGGATCCGCCGTGTTGTCCTCTGAGTCTACCCTCCCAACCTCGATCACCCTGGAGATCAACTATCTCCATGATCAGGTGATGCTGCCTCAGAATATGTCTGGGTCACTGATGGGACCAGGGTTCCTGGGCCAAAGCTTCTCTTCCATTGTCACACGATGGTAGGAACCTAGTTCATCTCATGAACCACTATACACCCAAACTGCCTCTTTGGTAGCATCTTTAATAGCGATGTTACCAGCCTTTATCGTCTAGTTTGCTACGGTATCTAGCTTGGAACTTTTCCAACATACCGTCCCTTCACTGAGGGTAAAGACAATGCCTGCGACTGACATTCAGTCGTCCTTATCACCCTGGAACCTTTCCAGTGATTATCCCCAGGATCGATTGATACTATCTTACTACAGCTAGTGAGAATCCTGACATCCATTTAGATCTATCTCATAGACCCGAATCCTAGGATTTAGGAGGTATCAACTTTATCTTATATGGAGAATCCATGTGATAAGAGGAGATTGACCGTGCGTAGCATAGGAAACTCTTTTCTTATCAAAAGTATGTTGTCCACGTACAATACGAGGATGACCACCTTACTCTCTACTACCTTTTTGTATATACAAGGTTCGTCTACCATTTTGATGAAGTCAAACTCTTTGACTACCACATCAAAACAGACGTTTCAACTCCGCGATGCCTGCTTTATCCTGTAAAGCAACTTGCACATGTTTCCGCTGCTCCCACTGTTTACGAAGCACTCTGGCTGTGTACTTATAGACGTTCTCTTCTAAATCAGTATTTAGAAAATAGTCATGACACCCAACCACCAGATATCGTAGTCATGGTATGTAGCAATGTTAAGTAGGATCCGGATGGACTTAAGCATAGCCACTTGGAAAAGGTTTCATCATTATCCATGCCTGGTCAATGACGAAAACCTTCAACAAGTCTAGCTTTGAAAGTCTCAACATTTCCATCTACACCAAGTAATCTTCTCAAGATATACTTGCTCCTGATGGGGATTTAACCCTTCAGATATAGCAACCAAAGTCCATACTTTGTTGGTGTACATGGATTCCATCTCAGATCGCTAAGCATCCAGCCATTCTTACAGAGTCTCACTCTTGATGGCCAGCTCAAAACTAGTCAGGTCATTATCTCATGATGCAATCCTCGCTCCCACTATCATCGAGAAACCAAAGTATCTCTCAGGCGGATGAGGAATCCTGCTAGATTGGCGGAGAGGCTGAGGTTCGTCGGGAACTATTGAATCCTTTGGTTCTGTCAAATCATCAGCTGCAGTTTGTATAGATGGAACCTTACCAGTTCTACAGAACTGACCTTGCCTCGATCTTGTCCGGATTTTGCTTTTGACATAGGCCGGACAATCCAAAATCTTAACTTTCTTAAGAGATAAGCTCTTCCCATACCATATCTTATATGGAGTGGTAGGCACTGATTTGATTTGAACCTAATTCAATAGGTATGCAACTTCTCAAGTGCACAACCCCTTAAAAGAAACAGGTAACTCAGTAGTACTCATCATAGAGCACACCATATCTAATGTGGTGTGATTGCTCTGCCCCGATGCACCGTTGTGTTGTGGTATATTCAGAGGAGTAATACGGAGAGAGAATCTCATTCTCCTTTAGAATAATCCAGGAATTCTATGCACAAGTATTCTCCTCCCTGATCTTATCATAGGACATAATACTTATACCCAGTTTTTGGTTCTCTATTTCTAACTTATATTTTGTGAATATCTCAAAAGGTTCGGACTTATGTTTCAACAGGAACATATGACTGAATCTTGAGAGATCATCAGAGAATGTAATGAAGTACAAAGAACCGGTCCTGGCATGTGTAGACAGGAGACCTTATATACATCATCATGTATCAGTCCCAAGAGTTCACTAACTCTTTCTCTGTTTCCAGTAAACAGAGCTATGGTCATCTTATCTTTGTGACATGACTGGCAAGTTTCACAAGATGTAAATTCAAACTGATTTAAATATGCATCTAAAATGTAACTTAAGCTAGTCGGGTCACATTGATATGACCTAGTCTACAATGCCTCAAGAAGGATCCGTTCATTTTTGAAATCTTCCTCTTGTGTGTGTTCTGTAAACTAGGAACTGTAGTTTGATTTAGAACGTCAATGCTTTTAGATAACGTGCCTGAACCGATCAACTTTTGATATAGGAAATGTTCAAAACATTATCCATCAATACAAAATTATATCATTTCTTTACTTATAAAGAGACTGATATGATTTTGCATTTGTTCAGAATCAATGTATTTGTAATACAGAGTGATAGTGACCAACAGACCTGGCTGTAACACTTGCACCGTTTTCTGTCTCATGAAACTTATCACCCGTTCTCAGTTCTCTACCTTTCTGTAGCCCATGTAACGGATTACATATCTGGGATCCTTTTCCGGTATCAGATACCCAGGACGCAGAGGATACTGAGAAACAGTTCTGTGTAATGAACACACCCGAAGGAGATGCATCATATGCACTTTCTTCGTTTGGGTGGCATAGGAATTCCGGTATTCCCCTATTTCCTGCTCTGTCTTATAACAATTATAAGTTGGAGCGGGACCAACGTTCTCCAGCTCAGTATAACAAGCGGGTTCGGTCAATACATCCATATTATTATCTTGATTAAGGCGTGATATCGTTGCTACCTGGAGAGAGAGAGAAGAACACACTCTGCGTGCGCTCTTGCAAGATTAGATTGGTTATTTATTTTATCTAATCAGGATGGCTCCCACTGTTTTTATCAAATCTTCCTTCAAACCTTAAAAGGAAAGACTAGCCGGGATTAATTACACTCTACAAGTTCGCCAATCTTTCAGCCATGCGAGTGTCGGTACTTGGAGGGAGGTTCCCCGTGCTTTCGCACGGACCTAATTACAGTAAACCTCGTTTTCCCAGAGGCGTAACCCCGTTGACACCTTTCTAGACACCTACTTGATCGGGTAATTGCAAAGTGCAAAACTCTCCCAGGAGTAACAATTACTCGCAGTGGGTATCGGGATCCAACTATCATATAGAAGGTATGAAATCTCATTGCAAATTTCAACACTTGAAACTCCCGATAATAGTTTTTACCCCTAGCACCTATGACCTTGGCTAAGGTCAACAAATCATAAGCACTAGTGAAGTTCTACCCATCATTTCATGATTAATTAGACCCACCCACATGACCCTTGGCTAAGGTCAACAAAGCCACATGACTGTCCAAACTAATCGCATCATATGCGGTGTTGGAAGACATCACTTAGCTACCGTACACTGTGCCTTGACTATGGTCAACAAACACAGCACGAATACTAAGCACTCTACTTCCTAAAATGACGGAGGGTTGCGAATGGTTTTTATGAAAACCTTTAACGCTTTGAACTTGATCTCGTTGCGGAATCAAATGGTTTTTAAATGGAGTGTTTTTTAGGCTTTTCTAGTTTTGCTAAAGGGGTCACTCCCGGTGAAGGGATCGTCGGCCCTTTCCTCATCGAATAAGGTGCAGGATATATCATATATACTGCTGTGCAAAGCAGAAACTATAGAAGCAATCAAAAGACAAACCGATGGTTATAGCATCTGCCAGTTTATTGCTAAAGGATTCACTCCCGGTGAAGTGATCTCGGTCCTTTCCTTATCGAATAAGGTGCAGGATGTTCTACAAGGAACACCGCGATGCGAAGCAAGAACTGTAGCTACCTGTTTTATTTTGAAATTCGATTCCACAACATCTTTTAGGTTTATTTTCTTTCATTAATCTCATTAATAAATGTCCCATCATTTAAGTCCACCTAAACATCACAGATAAATATAACGTACGCTTATGCCATCCGCATTCGCCTCGATGTCCCGTCTGCACCGTTAGGTTAGGTAACTAACGGCAAAGCGGGGCAGGGCTAGCGCGGGTGTAAAACATAAGCAACGTCTATATAATATATCATATATACTATATATAATATCTATCTGAACAAATCACATGATCACATCACAGATAACGCAGCAGAAAATATCATATGAAATATTGGATATACTATGACGTCCGTGTTTTTAATACGAGCCAGTATAAAACACGGATTCCACGGTCGTGATGAATAGCCAATCCCACACCCCTAGACCCCTACGAGAGCGGCAAGCAACCCTACCAATTCTAGGGTTAGGAGACCCGGACTCGACTCCTCGAGATGGTCTCCCACTGGACCCTAGAAGCCGGTTACTTGTGCTCCCCTCCTTGTGTCTATCCTAATGTGGAAAAGTAAATAATATACAAATGGTGACATCATCCGCAACCTGGAAGTGCCCCAATAAAAGAATATTACATACAAGTTTTTTTCATGAATGAAAATGAAAAACACTCATCTCACATAAAAAAAACCCGGCTATTCAAACACGATAATCCAATATAACATATCCAGCAACACATAACATCACATGTCATCAATGTAAGTAAACATGCGTATCCCAATTGTCGTTGACATATAGCAACGAAATCGGCGATATCACATATTACACTTACGGTCACAGAAAAGAAAGTCTAAAACTACAACAGTTGGAATCCGCAAACTCTTTAGACATCGCATGCCTAACCAAATGAATTCCTTAGACATCGCATGCCAAACTATTATAAACCCCACATTTTAGTCTCATTTATCGAAAACTCTTTTCAATATCAAGTCGGGCAATTCAACAGGATTCCCGACATTCTGATCGAATGCTCGTCGCAAACTTTAGTAGACGGCTGCGCCCCCAACGCCGCCGATGAAGTGCACCAAGGTGGAACACCGCTGCCGCGAGCACCCAAACGGATGCTTTCGGCGACGGGGTTCTCCTACAGTCACTTGGTCGGGACTATGGGGTGAGGCTGTCTATTAAGTTTACCCGGCGAGTATCCGCGTACGCTACGTGATTGCGACGGACTTTTGATCACATCAAAATTCCGTGGCAACCGATCAAGTGAGACTAAAGTGCTATGTTTATAACATCCAAATCAGTTATCTCATAACTACATGTGGATTCTAAATATTGTATCACATTCCAGATAAAATAGAAAATGTTAAACTTTCCGATCGAACAATCAAAGACCCAAGTTTTTCCAAAACATCTCAACGCTTGAAATAAGTTTAAAAACATTCATTTCATGCCTCAGTACCAACGGTCTAGCCGTAGAAGGGTCAAGCCAACGCCTCACATGTGGCACGCCGTACTGCCCCAAACCCTAAGGTTCAAAGGGCAGTTCAAGACGGTCACATAATCGAGTTAAGGTTTGTTGTCTTCTAGAGGGACCATCGCGTTACTTGCACTACTTAGAATGTCGTTAAACTACGGAAAAATCCAACAATTGAAAATTTCCCGGCAGGGGAAAAAGTGGGTATTTATATCCGGTCGAACTTTTTAACATATTCTAAAATTACCCGGAAAAACACACAGACAAAATTAGACAATCCGATCGAATCTATGAACTCCCAATACAACCCAGAAAACTCAACTCTGGAGTATATTTTAAAAATTCCCAGAAAACTCAGCACAACAACATAGGAATTACTGTGCAAAATTAAATGAATGATGCTGCCGTACGGCCGCGGAACCGCCGCACAAGCCATGCTCGTGCCGCGGTTCCACGGCGGTTTGATGGAGTTAGTCGCTCGTTTTGCACAGTATTTCTTATAAATCCCTGCTGATTTTTCTGCATATTTTTAATTTGGAAAAATCCCAGTTTTCAAAAATTGTACAGAGAAGGGTGAAATCTAGGGTTTCGGTGTTCGATCGGGTTTCTAACTTCGTCTACTCATCGCCCAAGGCTCTAGCTAGGCTCTGATACCACTGTAGGGTTCCTAGGCACACCCATGATGTTCCACAACAGATCAAACAGGCCAAAATCAAATTTTTCATGTGCCTAAGAATCCTATGCAAGATTGTTAACTATAGGATAGGCGATAAAGATTGCATGTTAACAACTTTAACTAAAAGGGAAAGTGACTACAGCCTTTGTAGATCCGGTCCTCCACCTCCATAGCTACGCATTGATGTCCCTCCACTGCGATCATCGGATCCCGGACTCTAGCGATGGTTTCGTCGGAGAAATGATCGGGCTAGGTTGTCGACTTCGATGCCGAAGATGATCTACGTCGAGGCAACTCAACATCAAGCTCCAACATCACCAAGTCATGAAACTTGTGAAGAAAACACCCTATACTACATGGAAAGTGGTAGAGGATGAAGAAATAGGAAGTGGGTTCACTTTAGAATTGGATTTCTCACTCTTTTTCTCAAGGCACCATTGAAGCTAGAATGGTTTCTTCTTCTTGAAGAAGAAGAAGAAGAAGAAAAAGAATACGATAAGAAGAATGAAAAAAGAAAATAAAGTCATTCTTATCATTTTAGCAACCATGGTTTAGTGTAGAGAACAAACTAGGGTTAGGTGAATGGTTAGGTTTAGGAAAGAAACAAGAATGGTCAAAGCTTCTTGAAGCTTCAAGGAAACAAACAAAAGAAGCAACCATTTCTTTTCTTGCCCAAAAATAAATAAATAAAATAAATAGTTAAGAAAAGATAACAAAACCCTAACCATTCACTTAAATATGGTTTAAACAAAACATACAACCAAACTTGCATGTATCATCAAACATGATACAATCAAGTGCACAAAAATATATCGCATATACAATGTGCACATCAAGTGATAAAATCCATTTTAAGTAAAGTAATATATCAAATATATAATTATACATTAAATCATTAAATCAACACTTGATTTAACGATCCAGTCATATCGCATATGACCGGCTAATATCCGATGTATCGACTTATCGAATCAATCCTCGATTCGATAACTAGGTTATATCGCATACAACCAATCGATACATTCATCGCGAGAATAGAATACGATATCACATACACGCATTATTCTCGGTCCCGCACATATCTCATATGCGCTCCTATTTCGTTTCGCTTGAGCCAGAAAACCTCTGTGTAGGACTCTAAAGACTCGTCAATACGCCAGCAGCAGGTGATGATCATATCAAACACCCACAAGCCGCAAGCGGTCTGCTAAACGTAACGGACACCCGGGTATTGAGCGATCAGAAGATCGACGAGCAAGCCCGCTCACACTCCTGTGAATCCAACGAGTAACACTTACCGTACAGTCCGGTCTGTTCGTCTGATATGTCGCATATCTCGCCTAGGGGTAGAAAACGTCAGACCCCAGTAGCTCGATAAGTCATGCCGATATAAGGTCCATAACATAGCATGAAACTACTGATAACACTTACCAGTAGATCACTGCAACCCTGGCCAGGGATTTCCAGTTATGGCCAGTCGAGCATAGCCCAACATCAACCCCTAATACCGGGAGAGACGAATCCCCTCCTATCACTCATTGCCTCCATATGAATCGGGACTGTACCCAAAAACCACCTGTTTGCACGACTCAGTAGAGCCGTGGTAGGGTGGAAATCAAAGCACAGTGGGAGACACACAAGACTCTATGACGATCTCGGGTCAACAGACTAAGCTGTACCGGTGTCACCAGAGAACTGCCATCTGACGTGAGGTATAATACCATCAGGGAGTTCTCGGCGAGTCCGTTCAGTGTACCCAGTCTCCACGGAGCACCCGCATACCATATCTGTTGTCAAACACCAATGGATATGGGATCATCCATCGCCCATCACATGGGTCGAGAAGATATATGCTAGTCTACTCTGGAATATCGATGCCCCGTCTCGATATTCCCACGACTAGGAACATTGAAGGATGTACTCATGGACTACCCAGGCCCCACTAGTATGATCTGCATCATAGTCCTGGAAGTCGAGTACACATCCTAAGGGCTTTATCAACATGTAACAGAGAGACAGAAAGTATACATGTTAAGATAAAGAGCAACCAGATAGCATACTATCATGTCGAGCAAGAAAGTCCTACCTATATATGTCCCAGCATCCACTACAATATACATCCAATGTACAGTAATGGCCTCTAGGGCATACATATAACTAACACGTGGATGACATACTCTTGATAGGGAAGGAGTTTCCTCTGCTACGCTCGGTCAATCTTCGCTTATCACAAGGATTCTCCATATAGGATCAAAGTGATACCTACTAAATCCTGGGTTTTGGATCTATAAGATAGATCTAATTGGATGTTAGGATACTCACTACTTGTAGTGAGAAGGTATTAATTGATCCTGGGGAGAATCACTGGAAAGGTTCCTGGGTGATAAGGACGACTGAATGTCAGTCACAGGCATTGTCTTTACCCTCAGTAAAGGGACAGTATGTTGGAAGAGTTCCAAGCAAGATACCGTGGCATATTAGAAGATAAAGGCTGGATACATCGCTACTTAAGATGCTACCAAAAAGGAAGTCTGGGTGTATATTAGTTCATAAGATGAACTTCGTTCCTCCCATTGTGTGACAATGGAGTTGTGGCTTATGCCAAGGAACGCCCGTCCCATCAGTGATCCAGACATATTCTAAGGCAGTGTCACCTGATCGTGGAGATGGTTGATCTCCAGGGGATCAAGGTTAGGAGAGTAGACACAGAGCACAACACGGCGGATCCACTCACGAAAGGCATTTTCCCAGAGAGAGACTTTTATGGGATGGTTGAGTATGAGATACTACAACCACTGCTATCAGATGGCCCTAGTGCAAGTGGGAGATTGTTAGTTATATGTATGCCCTAGAGGCCATTACTATACATAGGATGTATATTGTAGTGGATGCTTGGACATATATAGGGATGACTTTCTTGCTCTATATGATAGTATGCTATCTGGTTACTCTTTTCCTTAACGTGTACACTGATTGTCTCTCTGTTACATGTTGGTAATGCCCTTAGGATGTGTACTTGACTACCTAGACTATGATGCGGATCATACTAGTGGGGACATGGTAGTCCATAAGTACATCCTTCAAAGTCCCTAGTCGTGGGTGTATCGAGACGGGGCATCGATATACCAGAGTAAACTAGCGTGTAGCTTCTCGACCCAAACAGATGGGCGATGGATGATCCCATATCCATTGGTGTTTGAAATTAGAGATGATATACGGGTGCTCAGTGGAGACTGGGTACACTGGACGGACTCGCCGAGAACTCCCAGATGGTATTATACCTTACGTCAGATGGCAGTTCTCTGGTGACACTGGTACGGGTTAGTCTGTAGACCCGAGATCGTCATAGAGTCTTGTGTGATTCCTATTATGCTTTGATTTCCATCATACCACGTCTAAGAGGGCATGAAAAAAGGTGGCTTTTGGGTACAGTCCCGAATCACATGGAGGCAATGAGCGATAGGAGGGGTTTCGTCTCTCCCGGTATAGGGAGTTGATGTTGCGCTGTGCTCGATTGGCTATAACAGGAAGTCCTTGGCCAAGGCTGCTTTAGGGATTTACTGGTAAGTGTAACCAGTAGTTTCTCGACCCGTTATGAGCCTCATTTCGACACGACTTATCGAGTTATTGGGGTCTGACGTTTACCACCCCTAGACAAGATATGCGACATATCAGACGAACAGACCGGACTATACGGTAGTGTTACTCGTTGGATTCACAGGAGTGTGAGCGGGCATGCTCGTGTAAGTGTACGGCGGCGCCCCGGCCGTCAATCCGACGCCGGAATGCGGAAGCGGTGAAAAACTTTAATTTTGCGGACTTAGCAAACCGGCACCACCGCGCACTTAACATCCGGATCGTAACCATTAACAAGTCTAAGCTAACTAGAAGATGGGTTAGAGATATACCGACGATCCAAGTCCTCCGGTCTTCTCGTCATGGTCCCGATCTCCTGCGGAAAGTCCTGTCTCCTCCTCGTCGCCGGAAGTGCACCACATCGCCTACTTTGTTTACGGGCTCCCACCTCATTGCCGAGGTAACTCGGGCACGAAGCCGGCTACTCGACGTGCCCAAGAATTGCTGTAGAATATTGTGTAGGACTCAAGTCTCACTTTAGGGTTCATGGAGATGCCATTTTGGTGGAGGGATGATACAAGAATAATATGGAGGAACTTATAGGCTTTTGGAGCATGAAATGAACAAGATTTCCACCCTCAAAAAACATGGACAGCCCTTCCAAGGGGGAGGCCGGCCATGACATCAAGAGAGGAGAGAATGAGAGTGTCATATGCAAGATAATGAGAGAGCCATCCAATAATGCAAGGGAGAGAGAAAGAGAAGGCTATCATGCAAAAAGAATCATCACTAAATCAAACCCACACTCAACCATCTCTCATCATCAACAATCATGTCTACAAAAGTCATGCCATCATGACAAGAAGTCAAGTCAAAAGGTCAAGGTCAATGAAAAGCTATCATGATACATCCAACAAGCAAAGACCCCCTCCACAAATGCTTATTTGCAACAATGCAAATAAACCCTCCTCCACCAAACTTCGGCCAATGAACGGAACAATGGAAATCGGCCGAAACTAAAAGCAAACTGGCAACTCCAGAAAACTGGTCCCGTAATAAATTACAGAAAAACCCCAATACTGTGCATACACACCCGCATCTGTATTCCAACCGAAATACAAATGCAATGAGACAAAATCTACACTGTACTATACTAGAATCCGGCTTATACCAAAACCGGCTAGTAATATCTGTTCGATCCTGATCTGTGCAATACCGCACGTATCTGATCGAACCCTGCCATATAACCATACGGTCTATAGTACAAACTGTCCGATCCTGATCCGTGCAATACCGCACGTATCTGATCGGACCTTGCCATATCTCCATACGGCCTCTACGACCTTTCGCCCGAAAGCTGAGTAACTGAATGTGGGGGACTCTAAAGACTCGTCAACACCTTGGTTGTGGATTTAACCATTAGCACGTCAGAGGTATAAGCCAATACGTAACGGGCTACCAGGTATTGACTAAAAGGGACGTCGATGAGCGAACTCATCCTGACACCCTACTGAGCCTGTCAGTGACAATATCCGTACAGTCCGGTCCGTTCGTCTATGAGCATCGCATGGCGGGCCTAGGGGGTTGGTAAAAGTCAGACCCCCAAAAGCGGTACAAGTCGTGTCGGAGTGTAGCCCAGAACACCCTGAGATACTACTGGAATACCTACCAGTAAATCTCCTTGCCTCGGCCGAGGGCTTCGTGTAATGGCTCTCCTAGACACAGCACGACCTCACCCCCAATACCGGGAGAGACGAACCCCTGAAGATGCGCTCACTGCCTCCATGTGGCTCGGGACTGTACCCAACTAAAACCTGTTTGCACGACTCCTTTGAGCCATGGTAGGGTAGTAATCAAAGTACAGTGGGAACTCACACGAGACAAATGACGATCCCCAGGTCGATGAACTAACCTGCACACATGTCACCAGGGAACTGCCATCTGACGTCTGGTATATGACCAACTAGCATGTTCCCGGCGAGTCCTGTCCGGTGTACTCATAACCCAATGAGCACCTGTATACATCTTAGGTGATCCAACTGACACCAGTGGCTTGTGAGACCGGCCACCGGCCCTCGTCGGGGTCTCGACTGTATACACTAGTCAACTATGGAGTATCGATGCCCTGTCTCGAAACTCACACGACTAGGGACCATTTAAGGATATGCTTATAGACTACCAGCTCCCACGTATATGATCGCCCTCATACTGCTGGTGGTCAAGCATAGAATCCTAGGGGCTCTATCAACGTGTAATAGCGACGTGTCAGGTCACCTAAAACAGTACACGATGATAAAGGTAAACCTGATAGCATACTATTATCTCGAGTAAGACTGTCCTACCGGGATAGGTCCTCCCTCAATCACCGCAATCACGTACCTGTGATCCAATAATTGACTCTGAGGGCATTATCTCCAACAATCTCCCATTTGCACTCAAGGCTAATTATTGCGATGTCGCATACTCACAGCCTGTGTGATACCGAACACCTAACTCCTCTACTAGTCAGTCTCACAAAGCTCGTTTGCGAAACTATTGCGTTCGAGGAATAGCCTCAGTGAGTGGATCCGCCTTGATGTCTCTTTCTATGTCTCTCTATATCTCAAGTTCGCGGAGAAACCCATCTCCCGAAATGAGCAATACCTGTCTTAGAATGTGTCTGGATGTCTGATGGGACATAGCTCATAAATGAACTCCAAATCCAAACTTCTTAGACTGTATCGTCAACTGAACTTAATCAGTATCCTGCGCCATGCCTCCCTCAGTATTGCTTTGGATCACCTGTCCAAAATACTGCCCCTCATCAGAAGGAAAACTATAACTCTGACAACCTCCTTGTCGTCCATGTCACCTTGGAAGCCTGGAATGATAACTGTCTCCTGGATAAGGCTGTCGTTATCATATCCCTAGAACATTCACTTATGTTCTAAAACTACTTCCGACTGTTTCTCCAGGATTGGATCAATGTCAACTTATTGCATCTAGTGCAAGAACAACATCTGGTGTGGTACTTGACATCTCATGATTGACTCAATTGCCTGAGCAAGTGATCTGCCAATCATGCATGTCCCTCTCCCCTTTAGTCTGTAAGACACCTTTAGAGAGGGTGACTCCATCTTCTGCAGGTACACTACCGTGCCAGGAGTCGTCCATTCTAAATACTCTTAGAATGCTGTCAAGTACCCTGATTGGGAAACCACCCAAATCTAGATCTAAAACCATAGATCTAGTAACCAGTATGTGTGATATAAAATCCATTTCCTTTGTGGAGAAACCACTGTGTGACGACCAAAGCATAACCGATTGTAGTGTAGGAATTTCACTTCCTACTCTGTGTATGTCATCCAAATACCATGACATCACACCCTACTACCTTCTCAACAGATTCATCCCCTATTCTGATGAAGTCAAAAACCCATGACTGTCATGTCAGAAATAGATGATCTATCTCCGCTATATCCGCTTTAGTCTATAAATAGACATAAGCTACCTGTCCACCAATGCTTCCGCTGCTCCCACTGACTACGGCAACCCTCTGGCAGAGTCATATAGACATACACTTCTGAAGCGAGTTCAGAACGACGCTATACTCATCCTCCTGCCGGGTCTCGTAACCTGGAACAACAACAATGGCAATTGTGGGTAAACAAGAACTTCCCTGTCACCGTCCTTGAGGCTACCGAAGTACCTCTCGGGTGCCTGAAGTTACCCACCTTATCTGCGGAGTGGCCAATGGAATGTCAATCCATATTGAATCTTTAGGTTCCTTATCAAATCTTCAGTAATCGTTTGTGGTTCTGGAATCACTTCCAGTTCTACCATACCCCCACTACTGTTTTCTGAAAAAATCCATTTTTGATAAAACTGTGGCGAGTCTAGAACAATATTGCTATTGTTCATCCAGATGGTAGAAAATCAACCCTCTTCATAGCCTGGGTCAACCCACAAACAGCCATTACAGAAACGTGCCTTGAGTTATCCAGAGTCTGGTTTTAATCATAAGCTGGACAACTCCCCGTACCTTAACAACGTCAAGATACGAACTATTCTATATCCCATATAGGACCAGAGGCACTGATTTAATTGAACCAGATTCAAATCATGCAGCTGTCTCCAGTGCATGTCAACTAAATGGAAGGAGGCCGATCAGCGTTACTCAACTTAGGAATGCTTCCAATTATGAGTAACCTGAAAGAGAAGCAAGTTCTCTTTATCATTACTAGCAACTGAATACCATTGACAAGTATCTACATCTTCGATCACTTTGAAGAATCCCGATACTTGCTATACCTGGTTCTCTACTCTATTCAAATACCTATAACTTCTCAGAATTCGGACCCTGTGTTTCCACGAAACACCTGTCTAAAAACTAGAGAAGTCATAAGTAAACCGAATATAGTACGAGGACCAACCCCTCTGTCCTGATGGACCCTGGACAACATACAATACCCTGTATAAGTCCCTTGAGTCTGATAACTCATTCACTGTGTGTCGTAGGTTGAAAACTGTACTTATGGTTAAGAAGAATTACACCGCTGTTTAATGCTCCTTACCTAACCATCCACTGATATAGGTAAATGTCGTAGACATAATTTCAGAAAGGTATATCTCACTCTATGAAAATAGACATACAGATATATCAATTTGAAATTGGTGCATAAAAGCGGATATTCAAAACCAAATATTTGCCGACCGGCAAACAACCCAGGTGATTTCCTCAAATATCACCAATTACAACGAATCCCGATATAATGAGGATGATCACCCAATTCCCAATAACCTACTCCCACTCATCATCTGTAAAACCATACAGATGTGAGAATCATACTTGGTAAATACATACCCTGGAGTAAGTATCTAATCGGGAAATCAGTTTTCTTTTAACATTACACAGTGAAACTGAAACATTGAAATGTCTCGATGGGGTATCCCGGTATTCCTAGTAATGCCTCTTCCAGATTCACGACTGTAACCGTATAATTCTTTGCCACCTCTCCAAATCCCTTCATATGTCTTTAGTCTTTACCTTCTGCACACCCCTTAGGCCAAATGGTTTTCTTCCTTCCCTACCGTTCGGCACTAGCCTATGGTTTGGAAGAAGACTATCCAATAAGCATAATGGGTGTACTGTCCCAATCCTAGGAACACTCACAATGCGAGAGAAGGTGAAGATAAAAGACACCTGAATAACTCTTATTCCTATTTCCCCTGAACCAGAATCCATCCCCGAACAGGAACAAGTTCCTTTCGAGTTCGTATATAACCATACGATGGAGTATCCAATAAACTGTGGATCTTCGTAGTGATACGGAGCGTCCTGGAGAAATACAAAGGTGATTTAGGATTGGCGAAGGAATACTTGGTTTGGTCGTGAATATCTGTTGCAATTTACTTTGCCCTCTTACTAATCCCTTGCTTTGTCTTAACTTAATACCTTCTGCACACCATCGTTATGCTAATTGGTTTTCTTCATTCCCTACCGGTCGGCACCAGCCTAAGGTTTGGAAGAAGACTATCCAATTTGCGTAATAGGTGTACTACTCCTAAACCAAGGAGTACTCGTAACCTGAGAGAGGGTAAAAGGAAAAGACAACTGAATAATCCTATCCGTTTTCTCCAGAACCTGAAACCATCCTCGAATAAATTCTTTCGAGTTCGTATCTAACCATACGATGGTTTTGTCCAATGGAAGTGGACGTTCGTAGCAATACGGGGTGTCCTGGAGAAAAGGTAAAAGTAGGAGTGGCAATGAGGTTTGCAACTCTGACAATCCAAAAGCCAGTGTTAAGAAGGTTCGGTCAATTTTGTCTCTGAGTCAAAGTCTTAGGGTCGGGTCAAAGGTCGCTACCAAAGAGAGAGAGAAAAGAAACACTCAGCGTGCACTCTAACCTAGATCAGAATGGTTACCAATTTATCTAATCTGGAATCCTCCCACTGTACCTCAAATTCTCCTCCAAACCTGAAAGAAGAATTAGTCGGGGTTACCCGAGGAGTAAACTAACTCATCAGTGGGAATCGGGATCCAACTATCATCGCATGATAACGTGACGGAATCCGCTCACATCATCACACTCTAGAAGGTATGCGCATATCTGGCAAGTTTCAGTTCTTTTGAAACTCCCGACGTGATTTCTGCCCCATGCTCTTATGACCTTGGCGAAGGTCAACAAATCATAAGTCACATGTCAAGTTCTACCCGTCATTATCCAGGGTTAATCTGAATCCACCCGTACAAGCCCTTGACGAAGGTCAACAAGGCTATACGACTGTCCCAAACCAACGCATCTACCTATGCAGCAGAAAGGTAACAAGCAGCTACCATACACTATGCCTTGACGAAGGTCAACAAACATAGCATGAATACTACGTGCTACCCGTCTGAAACGACGGAGGGCTACGAATGGTTTCTGGCGAAAACCTTTAACGTAATGAACTTGATATCGTCGAAGGAACTGATAGCTTTTTGAAAATATAGTGACGAAAACCGTTGCTAAAGAGGTCACTCCCGGTGAAGGGATCTCGGCTCTTTCCCCGTAGAATGGGGTGCAGGATATTCCAAATGAATACCGCGATGCAAAGCAAAAGTAATCGGCTATAGTGAAGTCATTGCCCTGACGCAAACTTTTTGTCCAAGGGATCACTCCCGGTGAAGGGATCTCGGCCCTTGCCTCGTCGACTGAGGAGCAGGATATTCCAAATGAATATCACGATGCAAAACAAAAGAGAACGTCCTTGCAATAACAGCTTTTTGAAAAGTGTTCCAACAACATCAGATTAGGTTTGTTTTTAACTTGCATTGATCCGAATCAATGCAGTCCCATCAATTGATCACACCAAAAAGAACGAAAATATACTGATGTACGTATATGCCATTCGCATTCGCCACTGGGTCCCGTCATTACCCGTTAGGTTAGCTAACTAACGACAGAGCGGGGACTGGACTAGCGCGGATGTAAAACATATACAACATCTACTAATATATATACCAATATATTATATTTCGCTCAAGGCGTGAAAGAAATGCAACATCACAGAGAATGAACAGCATCACAGAAACAATACAGATATCTGGGATCCCCGGGTTTCACAGAGCCACTGCTGAAACCCGACGTTCCCCTGGTCGTGTGGATAGCCGGTGCAATGAAATCCTAGACCCCTACGGGCGCGGCAAGTCACCCGCCAAAACTTGAAGCGAGGCAGCCCCTTTCAGTACCGTGAATGGACCACCCAGCACTTCATGGAATCCGGCAACTTGGGCACCCCTCCTGGGTCAACCTGTACCCCCTACGAGTGCTACGAATAGCCCTGCCAATCCTAGAGTGAAGCCCCCTCCGTCTCAATGCCATGAGATGCGGGCCCGTTGCCCTCTAGAACCCGGCTATCCGTGCACCCCTCCTTGGGGTAATCCTAGTACAGAAAGTAAAATATACATACAACGGGTACATCGACCGCAACCAGGTCGTGTCCCAAAATAATAATACAATCAGGCAGTGACGGCAGTCCACATGTCGGACGCTCGCCCCGCAATATCAAATGTACATAATACAACCACAACTGTACTAGCATTGCATCCAGGCTATCCCCACGACCGATCCGCAACATCACAGCATAAACATAGAACATCAACGTGAAAATCACGTTAGCAAATCCGTCTAACCGGGCTATAGCAGTTAGACAGGATTTACCGATCGAGTGACATTCACGGTCGCAGATATAATGTAAATACTGTGAAAAATGTGTTTAAAATATCCGATCGATCAAAAATTAACAAGTGGGCCCTCAATCAAAACTGTAGCACTCACAGAAATCCTGGGCCCAATTTTAATATTCCAAAACCCAAATTTTAAGCCCAGAAGGCCTCTGAAAAAATTTGGTGAAGTGATGTGAATAGTGCGCGGCGGAAGGGCCGTGGGAATGGGGTTTGCGCGGCGCTTCCGCGCTCCCACTGTGGAGTTACTTCGTCAAATTTTTACAGAACTCTTAGATTTTCCAGTACATCAATATTTTACAACCTGAAAAATTTTTCGAGACCAAAAATTTTCAACAGAAACTGATTCGAACTAAAATGCAGTTTTGGAACATTCGATCGATCGAAACAGAAAAACACATTACACCAAGCTAGACTATGTTAATGGCGAGGCTCTGATACCACTGTAAGTGCACGGCGGCGCCCCGGCCGTCAATCCGACGCCGGAATGCGGAAGCGGTGAAAAACTTTAATTTTGCGGACTTAGCAAACCGGCACCACCGCGCACTTAACATCCGGATCGTAACCATTAACAAGTCTAAGCTAACTAGAAGATGGGTTAGAGATATACCGACGATCCAAGTCCTCCGGTCTTCTCGTCATGGTCCCGATCTCCTGCGGAAAGTCCTGTCTCCTCCTCGTCGCCGGAAGTGCACCACATCGCCTACTTTGTTTACGGGCTCCCACCTCATTGCCGAGGTAACTCGGGCACGAAGCCGGCTACTCGACGTGCCCAAGAATTGCTGTAGAATATTGTGTAGGACTCAAGTCTCACTTTGGGGTTCATGGAGATGCCATTTTGGTGGAGGGATGATACAAGAATAATATGGAGGAACTTATAGGCTTTTGGAGCATGAAATGAACAAGATTTCCACCCTCAAAAAACATGGACAGCCCTTCCAAGGGGGAGGCCGGCCATGACATCAAGAGAGGAGAGAATGAGAGTGTCATATGCAAGATAATGAGAGAGCCATCCAATAATGCAATGGAGAGAGAAAGAGAAGGCTATCATGCAAAAAGAATCATCACTAAATCAAACCCACACTCAACCATCTCTCATCATCAACAATCATGTCTACAAAAGTCATGCCATCATGACAAGAAGTCAAGTCAAAAGGTCAAGGTCAATGAAAAGCTATCATGATACATCCAACAAGCAAAGACCCCCTCCACAAATGCTTATTTGCAACAATGCAAATAAACCCTCCTCCACCAAACTTCGGCCAATGAACGGAACAATGGAAATCGGCCGAAACTAAAAGCAAACTGGCAACTCCAGAAAACTGGTCCCGTAATAAATTACAGAAAAACCCCAATACTATGCATACACACCCGCATCTGTATTCCAACCGAAATACAAATGCAATGAGACAAAATCTACACTGTACTATACTAGAATCCGGCTTATACCAAAACCGGCTAGTAATATCTGTTCGATCCTGATCTGTGCAATACCGCACGTATCTGATCGAACCCTGCCATATAACCATACGGCCTATAGTACAAACTGTCCGATCCTGATCCGTGCAATACCGCACGTATCTGATCGGACCTTGCCATATCTCCATACGGCCTCTACGACCTTTCGCCCGAAAGCTGAGTAACTGAATGTGGGGGACTCTAAAGACTCGTCAACACCTTGGTTGTGGATTTAACCATTAGCACGTCAGAGGTATAAGCCAATACGTAACGGGCTACCAGGTATTGACTAAAAGGGACGTCGATGAGCGAACTCATCCTGACACCCTACTGAGCCTGTCAGTGACAATATCCGTACAGTCCGGTCCGTTCGTCTATGAGCATCGCATGGCGGGCCTAGGGGGTTGGTAAAAGTCAGACCCCCAAAAGCGGTACAAGTCGTGTCGGAGTGTAGCCCAGAACACCCTGAGATACTACTGGAATACCTACCAGTAAATCTCCTTGCCTCGGCCGAGGGCTTCGTGTAATGGCTCTCCTAGACACAGCACGACCTCACCCCCAATACCGGGAGAGACGAACCCCTGAAGATGCGCTCACTGCCTCCATGTGGCTCGGGACTGTACCCAACTAAAACCTGTTTGCACGACTCCTTTGAGCCGTGGTAGGGTAGTAATCAAAGTACAGTGGGAACTCACACGAGACAAATGACGATCCCCAGGTCGATGAACTAACCTGCACACATGTCACCAGGGAACTGCCATCTGACGTCTGGTATATGACCAACTAGCATGTTCCCGGCGAGTCCTGTCCGGTGTACTCATAACCCAATGAGCACCTGTATACATCTTAGGTGATCCAACTGACACCAGTGGCTTGTGAGACCGGCCACCGCCCCTCGTCGGGGTCTCGACTGTATACACTAGTCTACTATGGAGTATCGATGCCCTGTCTCGAAACTCACACGACTAGGGACCATTTAAGGATATGCTTATAGACTACCAGCTCCCACGTATATGATCGCCCTCATACTGCTGGTGGTCAAGCATAGAATCCTAGGGGCTCTATCAACGTGTAATAGCGACGTGTCAGGTCACCTAAAACAGTACACGATGATAAAGGTAAACCTGATAGCATACTATTATCTCGAGTAAGACTGTCCTACCGGGATAGGTCCTCCCTCAATCACCGCAATCACGTACCTGTGATCCAATAATTGACTCTGAGGGCATTATCTCCAACAGCTCGTTGATCTTCTAATCGCTCAATACCCTGCTGGACGTTACGTTTAGCAGACCGCTTGTGGCTTGTGGGTGTTTGATATGATCATCACCTACTGCCGGCGTATTGACGAGTCTTTAGAATCCTACACAGGGGTTTCCTGGCTCAAGCGAAACGAAATAGGAGCGCATATGACATATGTGCAGGACCGAGAATAATACCAGTATGTGATACTGTATTCTATTCTCTTGATTTGTATCATCGATCGGTTATATGTGATATAGCCGGGTTACCGAATCAAGTGTTGATTCGATACATTGATACACATGATATTAGTCGGTTATATGCGATATGACCGGATCGTTAAATCAAGTGTTGATTTAATGATTTAATGTATAATTATATATTTGATATATTACTTTACATTAACTAGTATTGGTTCACTTAAGATTGATTTTCTCACTTGAATGTGCACATTGTTTATATGTGATATATGCAAATGTACATGTTTGTATCATGCTGGATGATACAAACAAGTTGTGTGTATGAGACTTGAACCATATCAAGGTTAGATTAGGGTTTACTATTTTCCTTAGCATATAACAAAAGAGTGTGACTTTGGTCAAAGTTATCAAGCTTCATGAATCTTGATGAACATTGACAAAGTCAACTCTTTTGTCATTTGCTTAAGATATTAGCTAACCCAACCCTTAACCTTATGCTATGGTTAATTCTCTATATGAGTTAAGCATGAGGGCTTAACTTAACCATGGTTCCATGATTAAAAGGATAAGTATTCATATTATTCTTTTGATTGAGATAATTCTTTTCTTCTTCTTCATCTTCATCAAGCTCCCAAAAGCTTGAGAGCTCCAATGGTGCCATGAGAAAAAGAGTGAGAAATCAAATTCTAAAGTGAACCCACTTCCTATTTCTTCATCCTCTACCACTTTCCATGTAGTATAGGGTGTTCTCTTCACAATGTTTTTGACCAAGTGAAGGAAAAGCTTGAGTTTGAGTCTCCCCGACGTAGATCATCTTCGGCCTCGAAGTCAATGACCTAGCCCGATCATTTCTCCGACGAAACCATCGCAAGAGTCCAGGATTCGATGATCGCAGTGGAGGGACGTCAACACGGAGCTAAAGAAATGGTGGAGCGGATCTACAAAGGTTGTAATCCCTTTCACTTAACAATAAAGTTGTTTACTTGCTTGCTTTTCGCCTTAACTTCTAGTTAACGATCTAGTTTAGGGTTTCTCGGCACCGGAAAATTTTTGTTTGGCATGGTTGATGCCTTGTGGAACCTCTTGAGAATGCCTAGTAACCCTACATCGCAAGTATGGATATATCAGTGTATGTGTGCACCAATATGAATATACAGTGTGCATGTGCGCAAGTATGGATATATCAATGTATGTGTGCACCGATATGAATATACAGTGTGCATGTGCGCAAGTATGAATATATCAATGTATGTGTGCACCGATATAAATATAAAGTGTGCATGTGCGCAAGTATGGATATATCAATGTAAGTGTGCACGGATATGAATATACAGTGTGCATGTGCGCAAGTATGGATATATCAATGTATGTGTGCACCGATATGAATATACAGTGTGCATGTGCGCAATGAGCGGCAGAAACATGTCTAATCATCAATGATGCGGTATTGATTGAAACGATTTCCGGTGTGTATGTTGGAAAATGTATTTGGAATCACAACCAAGAATATTTTGACCGCAATCAATAACGGTGTCGAATGTAGCGCGTTAGTAAGTGCGGATCGTCCACAGGGAAAGTGTAATCGTTCGTGTTTCGATTTAGATGAGTTGAAACTTTAAAGAAAACAAAAGAAACAATTCATGATTTGTAAATTGAAGTTCAAGAATTAGAAAATTAGGTCTAAATCAAGAAACGATAAAATCAAGAATTGAGAATTTGTGATGATTTCCAAACCAACTATCAAGATTCGAAGTGTGGCTCGTAGGAGAAGATCAGATCAATAGATGTGATGACATCTAGCGATTACGTATTCTTATCCTTCGATGAATTGATACTAGATCGATGATGATCAACGAGAATTAGTGATTTCTTGTGAAACTAGGGTTTCATCATATATCCCTTGTTCCTTTGTCGATATCATTCACATTCTAGCCTCTAGTAAATTCAAGAATCGATCGTGGATCCCTAATTAAAAGCGAACACAATCAAGAAAGCATCGCTCGAAACTAGGTCGTCGATTCTTCAATTAACAAGAGTTTACAAAACTCGTAGGACTTAAGAATCGTTTCAAGATTTGTTACATCATCATTCTATTGATCGTCTCGACTCCTTTACGAGCGGAGTTTTACTCAAACATTATCATAAAGCAAACATTCAAGAATCTAGATTGAATCATAATGCTTGAATTCAAAAGATAAGCAAGATAAAAGAATTGTCACCTTTATTTATATCAACAATTAGTTACAACTCTCAAGAACTACAAGAGGAAGGAACTTGATCATTGAATCTAGCGTCGCATCGTCTCTGTGAGTCGCGGATCGACTTGGATCACTTGCTCGAATGAAGATCGTCTTCGCTCCAAAAGGATCTAGGCTTCTTGCTTTGATTGAACTTGGAATTCTTGATCTTGGATTGGAATTGGAATTAGGGTTTTGAGACGCAAGTCATGTCACTCAACTTGCGGGTGAATTGAAGATTAACTCTTAACCTTAGATCTAGGCTCCCTTTTATAGACCTTCATAACCCTAGATCTAGGATTCAAAATTTGAATCTCCCTCCAAAAGTTTGTTATGGGGAGAGGCTTCTAGAAGAAGTTAGTTGGAGGGATGCTTCTAAAACTAGGTTGTTAGTTGTCTTGCTTTGGAAGCTTAGAGCTTAATCATGATTAGCTTGCTTAATCATCCTTGCTGATCTGGAGAAGCTTCTGGAGTTCTGTAGAAATTGCAGTGGTTGGAATGAATTCTGGAGTTGAACTGAAGAATAATGAAGCAGAGCATTTTTGATGACGTGGCACATCAGCCGCGGATCCACGGCGCAAGCCTGCTTAGGACGCGGATCCGCGGCCCAATAGGAGGAATGGGTCATCCATTTTCTAGTGCTGCTTCCTTTTTACTTCAGGAATATTCTCTGATGTGCTGAATCTTGTAATTAATCCTTAATCACTGCCAGATCTCTAGCCTTTGAGTTGGCGTATTTTTATCAGCACTGTTTCACAATTTTTGGCTCGGTTTCTAGAATTTCCTGCACAGACTTCGAAAGAAGTGTTGCGCTACACAAGAATGATGCGATGTCATGAAAAACAGTCAATTTCCCTAAGAAATGTCGGTTTTAGTATACAAAACATGTAATCTGGTATTTTAGAGATGTTTTGCTAATATGTGTAATATGCAAACCGAACACCTCTAGATGAATGCAAAAGATATGTAAATTGACGTGTTAAAAATACATTATTTTCGACTGATCAAATTCCCCCAAACTTATTTTCGGTCGTCTCGAGCGAACTGTTTTACTAAAAAGAGAAGGAGAAAATAAAGAAAAACTAACTAGCACACTTTCGTAGGCAACACGATTGCACTGAGCACGTGCAACAAGCCTTTAAACCTCTAGCTGTCCCTAGTAGGAGGAGTGTTGTCTCCTGAGGGTTTTCAACTGATTGCACCAACAAAATCCAATAATAAAAGGAAGACCGTGAAAGTTACATATAAAGATAAGAATTGTGAAAGAAAGACTTTAAAAATTAGGGTTTCCAACTATGCTAGCTTTTCGGTTGTCATGAGACCTATCTTAATAGTCATGAAAAGATGTCAGAAATCACATCATCCCTCAATAAAACATCGTCTTTATTCTTCATTCCTATCTTTCTTCCAAACATCGATCATATAACCCTACGTGTGTGTAATATACATCCCTACACCCGGAGAATTCAATTCAAGCTATCATACTCTTGTCCATCCACCTCAGTACTTTTTAATTAATGAATATTTAGATTTGCTCACACATTTTCATGTGACCGTTAATACTTCTTGAGGTACTAACCGGCCGATTACTAATGTGCTTGCTTATTAGGTGTTTTTCCTCGTCTTGCACCACCTAAGGCTTAGCAATGATTCCCAGACCAGTTGGCCTTAGGGCACTAGGTGAAGAGGCACCCTAGCTATTTTTTTTATTGCTGCCGTGGCGATAACAAAACCAGTGTTCATTTTTCTCACCATTTTATATTTTATTCATTTTTTTTTTCTTTTTATTACCTTCATACTTTGGCTTTAAGACAAGAGCATTTCAAGGTATCCTCTACTATCCTGAGCTTTCAAGACGTGTGTAAGTGCGAATAGCAGGGTATCAACTTTCAAAATGTTTGGCTTCCAGAATAGGAACTATTTTTCAGACTTATTTTTATCCTCAGATTAGTGACTTCTTTCATCTTACTAACCCTTGGGACAACGGCTCATAACTACTTATTACTAGTTCGTATAAGAAAACTTCTAATTTTCTTGGTTTTCTTAAATATTTCTAATCTTTTGGATGTAATTTTTCACTATCTAATCTTTTATTATCTTATTTATGTACAAAAATATTTTTATTTTTTTGAAATTTTTTAAATTTTTATAGGTTTTTTCAAAAAAGTTTTGTGCTTATGCAAAGTGATATGCAAATGATGCAAAAATAAGCATAAACATCCCCCAAACTTGCTTTCAACAGTGTCCTCACTGTTGCCATCTTGCTAAATCTTGAAAATCCTGTAAGCCTGGGAGGAAATTTATTAAATGGGGGAAAAATATATAAGTGAAAATCCTCCCCCAAACTTATTTTTGGCTCATCATTTGGTGTAAAAATTTTCTTTTCAGGAGCCAGATTATACCCCCCAAACTTGAATTAATCTTTGAAAATCACAAGAGGGGGTCAATAATCAGTGGTCGATGCCAAGCTTTGCAAAGACCGAAAGTTAACACTAACCATTCGAAAATTTTATCTATGTAGTGCTCAGGTTGGTGGAAGAAGAAGTGGGGAAAGGATAAGTGGTGGAATAGAATGTGTGTGCGTCTCATTTTGGAGAGACGATGCAGTGAATGTGATGGATTACTCGCATTCTTTGTACATCTCAGAAGAAGGGGTAGAGGTTCAATTTCATTGATTGGGAGATGATTCATCTCAACACCCGTGTCATTCAAAAATGCGAGTTCATCAGCGAAGATCTCCTCAAAAGTCTCATCAATACCCCGAAGAATAATGTCATCACAAAGTGCGGGGTGATCTTCAAACTGTAAAAGTATTTAATAATAAGTGTTAGTTGTTGACCCGAACAACTCAGTGGAAGAGTTCGTATGTGTATGATACATAGTTGGGTCAAACAGCAATATATGAAAAGAGTCAAGATTAGTATCATGAGGATCATCAAATTCGCTGCTGTCGACATCCATTAAGCCAACAGAACAGACCTGAGCAGTAGGTTCGGAGGGTACACTTCCCAACTTGTAAATGTTCAGCTCTATTGACCTATTCCCGAAGGATAGGGTCATAGAACCATTACGACAGTTGATGAAAGTGTTGGAAGTAGCCAAAAAGGGGCGACCTAAAATCACCGGAATTTGATTCCGTGGGTTCGCTACAGGTTGTGTATCAATTACAATAAAATTTACAAGGAATACAAATTCCCCGATTTTTATTAACATGTCCTCCAGTTCACCCCTAGGTTTGGTGCTTGATCGGTCAGCTATCTGGAGAGTGCAATGGGCTGGTTTAAACTCTCCGATCCCTAATTGCTCGTAAACCGAGGAAGGAAGCAGGTTAACACTTGCGCCAAGGTCTAGTAGAGCACGGTTGATGTGTTTCTCCCCGATAGAAATGGAAATAGTAGGATATCCAGGATCCTTATGTTTCCTTGGTAGTTGTTGGGGGAAAGACGTGTCTACTATTTTTGCCATGAATATCTTCTTGGGCACTTGAGTCTTCCTCTTTCTAGTGCACAAGTCCTTAAGAGTTTTTGCATAAGCGTGGACTAGTTGGATAGCATCTAGAAGAGGGATGTTGATGTTAACCTGTTTCAAGGTTTCAGTGATCTTCTCCATTTGTGGACTTGGTCTATTTCCCCTTAACCGATTAGGGTAAGGAGCTTGAGCAATACGGTCGGGGTCTAACATCGGAGAAGATCGTGTTGGTGGAAACGATCTAAGAATAGGAGTGGGAATCGTTTTCGGTGTACTAGAAGAGGTGGGCTGAGGTGTCGAGCCTTGTGGGAAACGGAGAATAGGCTCGGAAGAAAATGGTGGGCTAGACGAACTGGGGTTAGAATTAGAAGTAGAAGTGGAAGGAAAGGTCTCAGCCGGGGTATCATTGATAGATTTTTCAGTGTCATCAATCTCTTCCCCAACGTGATTGTCAAGCACTCTTCCAGATCTCAACGTGATTGCATTCACATGATGTGTATAGCCAGGATTGAGCAAAGGTTGAGCTAGAAGTTTCCCTTTCTCTCTTGCACTCATTTCAGCTTTTAATCGTGCAATTTCTTCTTCCATCGATTTAATAGTCTCGCTTTGGGATGCAGAGTTTTTCTCAATTTTATCGACGGAAGACTTTATTGTCCAAAGCAAATTCATGAATGAAGAGGATTCATCCGTCCCGGTCAACTGCAAAAGATTAGACGGTGCAGGTGTGTTGATCGGATTTTGAAAGTTTTGTGCTTAGAAGGGGTGTTGACTCAATGGAAGTGGTTGCTGTTGTGGTGGAGGATCCCTTTGAAAATTGTTTTGATTTGAACCGTGTTTTGATTTTGTTGTTGGTTCCAAGCTAAATTAGGGTGATTCCTCCAGCCCTGATTATATGTGGAAGAATATGGATCGTTTCTAGGACTTTGAAATGCGGTATTGGTATGCTCATGACCTTGAAACAGACATTCTTTCGTCAAGTGAGAAGGATCAGAACAGCATCCACATACAGTTTTGGAGAGTGACATTTGACTTAGGGCGGCAGCTAAAAATTTGTTTTCCATAGTCTCGAGTTTCTTTTGCATAGCTGAAATATCAGCTCTAACTCCTATGGAAACTTCCGATTGGTTATTGCCACCCCTAAACGATTAACTCTCCCACTGTAAAGATTTTTCAGCGAAATCTTCTAAGTATTTCCAAGCTTCCCCATCATCTTTGGTCATGAAGTTGCCTTGACACATTAATTCAAGGGTCTGTTTTGTGTTAGGATTAATTCCCTCATATATGATTCAGCACAGATCCCATCTAGGGATTCCGTGATGTGGACATTGAACTAACAGATCCTTAAAGCGTTCAAGACATTGTGAAAATGTTTTATTTGGAAGCTGGGTGAATTGATTTATTTCGCTGTGGACTCGAGCTGTTTTATGATTGGGGTAGAATTTCTTTAGGAATTCTTTTACGAATTCTTCCCAATTTGAAATGGAATGTGCGGTTGTGTTGTAAAGACACTTCTCGGCTATATCGCACAAGGTAAATGGGAGAAGACGAAGACGCATAGCATCCACAGAAAGCTGTGAAGTACCCATCATTGCGCATACATTTTCAAATTTGGTGATAAAGACATATGCGTCTTCAGACTCGAGACCGTGATATTTGGGTAGAAGGTTGATGTATTATGGTTTTATTTGAAAATTGTCCCCGTTGGCTGGTGGAATGGAGAGACAGGTCGAAAGAGAACCTCGTGTAGGATAGCACCTCTCTTGGAGAGAGATGCGGGGTGGATTCTGTGTACCAACGGATGGCAGTAGAGTAGTGGTAAAGAAGTTCGATGGAGAATCGTCCATCGAAATGGGTGTGGTGGTGGGTAAAGAAAAGGTAAATGTAGAAATACCGACTTTTGGGTCGATCAGGGGAACGCGGACTAAACGGGCACTAGAATCCCGTGTCCAGCCTATCTTGCACTAAAAGGGTTTTGTACAAGTGGTAGCGTGAATATAATTAGGGGAATGAATGAAGTGTTGGTGTTTGTTTTGAAAATATACGGATTGTTTGAAAAAATGATGCGATCACAACAAATGCAACAAGCAACCCTAAAATCTAGTGGTCGCCTAGGTCAAAGCTCTAGACCGCTCCTAACTGCCAAAAGATAAGTCGCAGGATAAATCCTCCACTGCCTCTTTGTCTCTCATGTGGCCAGGTAAGTGCCAGGTAAGTGGGAGGTTCTCCACTACGTAAGTAGTGGGCCTAATTAAGTAACCACTATCCTTCGACACACTTGCCTTAGACACCACAAAAGAAACGCGGATAAGCAATGAATTACCCAAGGCCTTCTCTTGTCCTAAGTGAGCGCGATGGTCCTTAGAGTCATCTCTAGATCTTTTTTAGTTAATGAGGGAAAATGCGGATGCAAGTTTGTGATTTTTGAGGCTTAGGAAGGGTAATGAACTCCCCACCTAATCTGAATTTGGCCGTGCCCCTAAATTTCCGTATTAATATGAAAACAACCAAAAATAAAAAAACACGCACAATTTATTTTTCTTTTTGCGGCGCTGCGATTTATTTGCAAAGAAACCTACAGCAAATTGTTAATTGGAGAAGATGAGGTAGGAGATAAGAAAGTCAAGAGAGTTACCAAAAATTTTGGAACAGTGATTCTACTGTAGCACCGCGGTTCCGCCGCGGGAGTCTCCAAATGCCGCGGATCCGCCGCGGTATGAACTGTTAACTTCACGATATTTTCCACAGATGCTCCGTTCACTTACACGGCTTTCTGGAATGCTCTGAAAAAAATTTCTCAAGCTCCACAGAGTCCAGATTTTCTCGCAACAAATCACAACAACACGTTTAGGGTTTGTGCGAATTTAGATCTAACAATATAGATGGAATAAACTTTTCAACTCAAATTTCAAAATAACGAACAATTAGCGCACTATCCCCGGCAACGACGCCATTTGATTGAAACGATTTCCGGTGTGTATGTTGGAAAATGTATTTGGAATCACAACCAAAAATATTTTGACCGCAATCAATAACGGCGTCGAATGTAGCGCGTTAGTAAGTGCTGATCGTCCACAGGGAAAGTGTAATCGTTCGTCTTTTGATTTAGATGAGTTGAAACTTTAAAGAAAAGAAAAGAAACAATTCATGATTTGCAAATTGAAGTTCAAGAATTAGAAAATTAGGTCTAAATCAAGAAACGATAAAATCAAGAATTGAGAATTTGTGATGATTTCCAAACCAACAATCAAGATTCGAAGTGTGGCTCGTAGGAGTAGATCGGATCTATAGATGTGAAGAAATCTAGCGATTACGTATTCTTATTCATCGATGAATTTATACTAGATCGATGATGATCAACAAGAATTAGGATTTCTTGTGAAACTAGGGTTTCATCATATACCCCTTGTTCCTTCGTCGATATCATTCACATTCTAGCCTCTAGTAAATTCAAGAATCGATCGTGGATCCCTAATTAAGAGCGAACACAATCAAGAAAGTATCGCTCGAAACTAGGTCGTCGATTCTTCAATTTACAAGAGTTTACAAAACTCGTAGGACTTAAGAATTGTTTCAAGATTTGTTACATCATCATTCTATTGATCGTCTCGACTCCTTTACGATCGGAGTTTTACTCAAACATTATCATAAAGCAAACATTCAAGAATCTAGATTGAATCATAATGCTTGAATTCAAAAGATAAGCAAGATAAAAGAATTGTCACCTTTATTTATATCAACAATTAGTTACAACTCTCAAGAACTACAAGAGGAAGGAACTTGATCGTTGAATCTACCGTCGCATCGTCTCCGTGAGTCGCGGATCGGCTTGGATCACTTGCTCGAATGAAGAATGGCTTCGCTCCAAAAGGATCTAGGCTTCTTACTTTGATTGAACTCGAAATTCTTGATCTTGGATTAGAATTGGAATTAGGTTTTTGAGGCGCAAGTCGTGTCACTCAACTTGCGGGTGAATTGAAGATTAACTCTTAACCTTAGATCTAGGCTCCCTTTTATAGACCTTCATAACCCTAGATCTAGGATTCAAAATTTGAATTTCCCTCCAAAAGTTTGTTATGGGGAGAGGCTTCTAGATGAAGTTAGTTGGAGGGATGCTTCTAGAACTAGGTTGTTAGTTGGCTTGCTTTGGAAGCTTGGAGCATAATCATGATAGCTTGCTTAATCATCCTTGCTGATCTGGAGAAGCTTCTGGAGTACTGTATAAATTGCAGTGGTTGGAATGAATTCTGGAGCTGAACTGAAAAATAATGATGCAGAGCATTTTTTATGACGTGGCACATCAGCCGTGGATCCGCGGCGCAAGCCTGCTTAGGCCGCGGATCCGCGGCCCAATAGGAGGAATGGATCATCCATTTTCTAGTGTTGCTTCCTTTTTACTTCAGGAATATTCTCTGATGTGCTGAATCTTGTAATTAATCCTTAATCACTTCCAGATCTCTAGCCTTTGAGTTAGCGTATTTTTATCAGCACTGTTTCACAATTTTTGGCTCGGTTTCTGGAATTTCCTGTACAGACTTCGAAACAAGTACTGTGCTACACAAGAATGATGCGATGTCATGATAAACAGTCAATTTCCCTAAGAAATGTCAGTTTTAGTATACAAAACATGTTATCTGGTATTTTAGGGATGTTTTGCTAATATGTGTAATATGCAAACCGAACACCTTTAGATGAATGCAAAAGATAGGGAAATTGACGTGTTAAAAATACATTATTTTTGACAGATCAGGTATCAAATGAGGTATGGTTCGTAGCAATTCTATAGTGCGAGTGTCATGGAAATCACTAACGGTGTGAGTGTAACATACAAATAGTGCTCGTGCAGCTTGAACCGTTAGTGACAGTGCGGTGTTTTATAACTACCATTTCTATATGCAACAAAAGAGGGCTATGATGCAATAATACATACGAACGAACAATATACATATAAGTTTGTATGCGACTACAATATCCTATCACGCCCTGATGCTTAACGCCATACGGGCGATTTCCCCGTAGATGTTAAATCTACTCACCTGGTTTCGTGCTAAGTGTAGCCGACTATCTGCTTTCCCTTCTTTGCGGCGTCCGACGTACCCGCCTGCGAACCTAGAATTTACACAAAGAATACACATAAGCTAAAATCCTCCAAAAACGCGATATTAAAACCAAACGAGAAACTCGCGTCGCGAACCAAACGCGTGTGTATACGTAACGTGTGTGCACACGCCAAAACCCAATGCGACATGCTGTGACACACAGCAAACCAACTCGACTCGTATCGTACGTGTCGCGCAAATCCCTCTACGCAAAATATAGGTAAACGGTCCCAGACTTAATCTGGAGCAAAAACAAGAAAATCAAACAAGACCAAACTCTTCACAATACCTACTGACAGCTACCTGCAAAATTCAACAAGTTCCCAAACAAATGGGCCGGCCACCATAGGGGTCAAATCGGCCAAAAACCGGTGGAAGGGGTCCAGGTTTCTACACTATGATCCTAGCACAATTCATAGCCTATTGTATATATTTGCTTACTCAAATTACTACCCTAGAAACAGCAGATTCCATGTATCCTAAGGTTTAGTTTAAAACCGTTTTAAAACGCTAAGCCTGCAACAATAGGGTATACAAATGATATAAGGTGAAATTACTAGACTTAAGTAATACCACCAGCACAAATTTGAGCTAATCTAACTATAATCACCCTGAATCATCCTATTCTCCAACCAAACCATCACATTATCATCAAAGTCCCTAAAACACTAAAACTAACTCAAACTCTCTCAGATTTCACCAACTGCTAAACCCTAAAAACTAAACAATACCAACCACAAAAAAATCCCCACAGACACCCCTTACACCAAGCACATACACCCAAAACAACAGGGGGCCGGCGACGCCGGAATTTGGGGGATTGTCGTCGGATTTTTAGGAAGGGTAAGGGCTCGGATTCCTACAGACTACACAAAAAAACCTGCACACTAAGCTGTATGTGTTTGCTAAGCTAGAAAATGATCACAAATGCAGCAGATCTCATATATCCTATATTATTCTCTAAAACCGTATTTTAAACTTTCAAGTTTTAGAATTTAAGGTGGTTTAGCTAAATCTAGTGACACTACTAAGTTTTCACAGCATATAACACCTAATTAGGTTCATTAAGCTATAACAACCCTAACTTAGCTAAATCTTCACTTAAAACACAAATCTAGCACTAATGATCACATAAAACACTAATCGAAGCTAAATAACACATAAGTCTAGCAAACAAGGAAGTTAGGCAAGAATTATACCTCACTTGACCCTAGGTGCAAGGAGAAGGAGGAGAAGAAGAGGATGTGCTTGCTGTTGCTGCTGCATGGTGCTGCTGTTGCTTGCTACTGCTGTTGCTGCCTGTTGTTGCTGCTGCCTGGAGCTGCTGCTGGTGGTGTTGTTGCTGCTGCTTGTGTTGCTGATGCTGCTGGGGCTTTTGCTAATGTTGTGGCTGAAGTGTGTGTATGTGTGAGTGAGAGAGAGAAGTGTAAATGAGTTAACAAAATAAAAAAAAAAGAAAGAATGAGAGCCTAAGCTAGTCAACCCCCCCTCTCTCTCCTCATTAAATGCGGGCATGGCTCAAGCCATCATGCCCTCTCCCTCTCCCTTACCTACACAAGTCAACACCTAAACTAATTCATTTTTCATTTAAAAAAAAACAAAACACTTAATAAAATTCAAATTAGTTTAAAAGAAAAGGGTTAGTCCACCATGGTTGCTAAACATGGTTTAACCCTAAAACTTAACCCTAGTTTACATGCACATATGTGTGCAAGCCTAAATAAATTCTAATAAAATATTAATTAATTTTGATAAAATATTTAAAGATCGTTTTGGTAAACTTTTTACTAAAAACCAAATATTAAGTATAATTAGACACTAATCACAATCTAAGGTGTTACACACAGTTTTTGCAGGTTGACCGCATGGATCAGTAACGGCATCGCAGGCACACAGCTTGTACACGGGTGATTTGCTTTGGTAGGTGGGACATATTGGATCGTGCCCACTCTTATATTTTTTATTCTTGTTGTATCTAGTTAACTCCATCAATCAGAAACTAGTAATTGTATAAGTAGTAAGACTTAGAAAGACTTTTGGTTGCGAGACTTAGAGCGATTAGTTATATGCTCGCTTGGTGGGTTGATGTCTTTCTTATTTCATTATCCTTTGTGTTGATCTTCGCCGTTAGACGTCGTATACCTATATTTATGACTTGCGTGGTTATGATTCTGCCGATTGGCGAAAAGCTGGCTCCCGCTTGGGGATGCCTTTTATATTATCATGTATATGTGGTCTTAGATCAAAATATATAAGGGAGGTGCTGCCCAAATTTTTAAAAAAGGCGAAACATGTTTTTCAACTAGTATAATCCACTTGCATTTTTCATGTTCCATTATTTATGCAATTAAGAAAACTTTTGATTTCATCATACCTTTATTTCAAAACTTCACCTCTTTTATTTTCTTAAAAAGGTTTAGATTGCTGGGCTTCGGCTTACTTAATGTACGTTGCGCCTTTAGACGTTGCGTGATTTAAGTGCCGGTCACGAACTAAATTTCGGGTCGTGACAAAAGGAAATTCGATACTATAGAAAAAAAAGTCTCTTCAGCCTCCCTAAACCAATTTACGCTCCCCAAAACCGTGTGTGGTTGCTGTTCCAACCCATCGCACTTAACGGAAGAATGTCCTTTGAATCCACCGTTTCAAGGTCAAGAACAAATGAATGCTACTTTTCAGCAGCGACCTAGAAACGATCCTTATTCTTCCACATACAATCAGGGATGGAGGAATCATCCTAATTTTGCTTGAAACCAAACCCAAACTCAAAATCAAAACCAGTTCCCAAGCAACTATCAAATACCTCCTCTACAACAACAACAACCACCATAGAGTCAGCACTCCTTTCAACCACAATTCTTTCATAATCTGGCCAACAATTCTACACCTTAATAATTATTTCCAAACAGACGATACTGAAAATTCCTATGCGCTCGAACGAACCTTGGATATGTTTATGAAACAGTCCATGCAAACGTTGGCTGATATAAAGTCTTCTATCGGAACGTTAATGAAGGACTCCGCCTCCCACGGTGAGAGTATAAAATTGATAGAACCACAAATTGCACACTTAAATACTGCAATGAGTGTGAGAGAGAAAGGTAAACTTCCATCTCAACCCCTACCGAATCCTGGCCACTCGCAAAATTATAATGTGAGTGTCGTTACCACATTGAGATCGGGAAGAGTGCTAAACAACTAAGTGGATCAACAGATTGTTGATGAGGAATGATTTGAAACCCCGGCTTCTACTTCTTTTCCAAATTCGTCTAGTCTCCCACCATCTTCTGAGCCGATTCTACGTTTTCTATAAGGCTCGAACCCTCAGCCTACTTCCTCGAATCTATCTAAACCGATCCCCACTCCAATTCTGGGATCCATTCCATCCCTACAACCCTCTCCAATGTTGGACCAAACCCTTATTAATAAAGCATCTTATCCAAACAGGTTAAGGGGCAACAGCCCAAGTCCACAAATGGAGAAGATTGTGGAAATTTTTAAGCAAGTTAACATAAACATTCCTCTCCTAGATGCCATCCAACAAGTTCTATCCTATGCGAAAATTTTAAAGGACTTGTACACTAGGAAGAGAAACTCAAGTACCTAAAAAGATTTTCCTTGCGAGTAATGTGAGCACTGCTTTTACACAACAACTACCCAAGAAACGATAGGACCCTGGAAGTCCTACAATTTCTATTTCTATTGGAGGTAAAAATATTAATCGTGCTCTACTCGATTTAGGTGCTAGTGTTAACTGTTAGTTGTATGTATGCCTTAGAGGCCAGTATTGTACAGATAATGTATGATATATTGGATGCTTGGACATATATAGAGAGGACCTTCTTGCTCGATATAATAGTATGCTATCTGGTTGCTCTTTATCTTAATATGTATATTTGTCTCTTGATACTGTCTTATAGTTACATGTTGGTAAAGCCCTTAGGATGTGTACTTGACTACCAGGACTATGATGCTGATCATACTAGTGGGGCCAAGGAAGTCCATAAGTTCATCCTTTAATGTTCCTAGTCGTGGGTGTATCGAGACAGGGCATCGATATACCAGAGTAGACTAGCGTATACGCTTCTCGACCCATGAGATGGGTGATGGACGATCCCATATCCATTGGTGTTTGACATCAGAGATGATATACGGGTGCTCAGTGGAGACGGGTACACTGGACGGACTCGCCGAGAACTCCCAGATGGTATTATACCTCACGTCAGATGGCAGTTCTCTGGTGACACTTGTGTTGGTTAGTCTGTAGACCCAAGATCGTCATAGAGTCTTGTGTGATTCCCACTGTGCTTTGATTTTCACCTTACCACGTCTAAGAGGGCATGCAAAACGGTGGTTTTTAGGTATAGTCCCGAGTCACATGGAGGCAATGAGCGATAGGAGGGGTTTCGTATCTCCCGGTATTGGGGGTTGATGTTGCGCTGTGCTCGATTGGCCATAACAGGGAATTCCCTGGCCAGGGCTAATTTAGAGATTTACTGGTAAGTGTTACCAGTAGTTTCTCGACCCGTTATGAGCCTCACATCGGCACGACTTATCGGTTATTGGGGTCTGACGTTTACCACCCCTAGACTTGATATGCGACATATCAGACGAGGAGACCGGACTGTACGGGAAGTGTTACCGTCAGGCTTTTACAGGAGTTGGAGCTGGCTTGCTTGCTGATCTTCTGATCGCTCAATACCCGGGTAGCCGTTACGTCCAGCTAGTACCGCTGACGGCTTGTGGGTACTTGATGTGATCATCACCTACTGCCGGCGTATTGACGAGTCTTTAGAGTCCTACATAGAGGTTTTACTGGCTCAGGAAAAATGAAATAGGAGCGCATATGTGATATGTGCGGGACCGAGAATAATGCGTGTATGTGATACCGTATTCTATTCTCGTGATTTTTTGTATCGGTCGGTTATATGCGATATAGCCGGGTTATCGAATCAAGTGTTGATTCGATAAGTCGATACATTGGATGTCAGTCGGTTATATAAGATATAACCGGATTATTAAGTCAAGTATTGATTTAATAATTTAGTGTATAATTGTATATTTGATATACTAATTTACATTAACTAACGTTTTTTCACTTAAGGATTTTTCTCACATGTGCACAACTTTAATATATATGTGATATATATTAAAATGTGTTTTCTATATGTATTTGATACACATAACATGGGTGTATAAGACATACACTATTCTAATTTTAGTGGAGGGGTTTTTATATTTAAAGTAAATCTAAATTGGTTGATATTTGTTAAGTGCATGAAGTTTGTAGAAGCTTTTAGTGCTTTGACAAATTCAACTCAATTTGTTTTACTTAAGATATTTAGTTAACCCAACCATTATAATTAGCCATGGTTATGTCTCTACATGAGTTAGTATATGATACTCACTCACCCATGGTTAGCTTACTCACTTGATTATTATCCTCATCTCATTATTTATTCATCTTCTTCCTTGAGCTCAAAAGCTCTCTAGGTTTTGATTAAGTGAGAAATAAATGTGAGATAAACAATTCTAAGGTGTACTCTCTTCCTATTTCCTCATCCTCTACTAGACTAGCACTTTAGTTTAGGGTGTTTGCTTCACTAATTCTCTAGTTAGTGAAGAAGAAGCTTGAGTTCGTATTCCCTCGATGTAGATCATCTTCGGCCTCGAAGACTTCAAGCAAGGATGCTCTTTCTGCCTTGTGAAGCCATGCAAGAGCCTGGGAGGACCATGATCGCAGCGAAGGGACTATAACAAGGAGCTTTTGTAAATGACCGATCTACAAAGGTTGTATTTCGTATTCACTTAGTCCTAAATGGTATTTACTTGTATGTGAAACCCTAATAATCTAGCAAAGATCTTGTTTAGGGTTGTTCGGCACGGCTAAAATTTTAATCGGGCATGGTTGATGCCTTGTAGAACCTTGTTAGAGTGCCTAGGAACCCTACAGTGGTATCAGAGCCTAGCTAGAGCATTAGGCAACGTGTTTACGAAGTTAAAACTCCGATCGAACCCCGAAACGTCGAAATAGACCCCTCTGTGGAAATTTTGTAAAAATGTGATTTTTTTCTGCATTAAAAATACTCAAAAAAATCAGCAGGGAATTCTAAGGATTACCATGAAATACGAGCCCAAATTACCATGAAGTCGCCGCGGAACCGCGGCCGTAACCTGCTTCCCGCGGCGGTTACGCGGCCGAACTTTGGTTTTGTGGACACGTGTCTTCAGGGTACATCCGTAGGTAATTGTACATGATTCTGGGTATTTTTAATCTGACTCAAGTGTTGAGTGTTCTGGGGATTATTTTGAATTCGTTGATTCGATCGGAAAATTTAATTTCGCTCTGTTTTCCGGATAATTTAGAAAGTATTAAAATGTTCGAACGGATATCATTAACTCACTTTTTCCCGACACCAAAAACTTTCAAGTGTTGAATTTTTCTTGAGTTTAAATCTTTCGGAGAAACGTGCATGTAACGCGATGGACCCTCTAGAAGAACACAAACCTTAACTCGATTATGTGACCGTCTGAACCGCCTCTAAACCTTAGGGTTTGGGGAAGTACGGCGTGCCACATGTGAGGCGTTGGCTTGACCCTTCTACGGCTGGACCATCGGTATTGTGACGTATTCTGGGATTTTTGGACTCCGCTCAAGTGTTGAGCTATTAAGGAAATCTTAGGTATTTGATTATTCGACCGGAAAGTTTAATACTGTCTATTTATCTGGAATGTGATACAATATGTATAGTTAGGCATGAAATGCGAAGTATGTGATATTTCGGATTTACGATGTCTAAAGAGATTGTAGATTCCAAATGTTGTAGTTTTACAGTTTCTTTTCTGTGACCGTAAGTGTAATATGTGATATCGACGGTTTCGTTGCTATATGTCAACGACAATTGGGATGCACATATTTACTTACGTTGATGACATGTGATGTTATGTGTTGCTGGATATGTTATATTGGATCGTCGTGTTCTGAATAGCCGGGGGTTTTATTTGAGATGAGGGTTTTTATTTTCATTCATGTAAAATTCATTGTATGTAATATTCTTTTATTAGGGCACTTCCAGGATGAGGATGATGTCACCATTGTATATTATTTACTTTCCCGCATTAGGTAGACCCAAGGAGGGGAGCACAAGTAACCAGGTTCTAGGGTACAGCGGAAGACCAACTCGAGGAGTCGAGTCCGGGTCTCCTAACTCTAGAATTGGCAGGGTTGCTTGCCGCTCTCGTAGGGGTCTAGGGATGTGGGTATGGCTATTCATCGCGACCGTGGAATCCGTGTTTTATAGTGGCTCAAAATAAAACACGGACCTCTAGTATATACATTATTTCATATGTTTCTTATGTTGCGATATCTATGATGTGATCATTTGATATGTTGTGGTAGATACTGTATATTGTATATATGATATATTATATACACGTTACTTATGTTTTACACCCGCGCTAGCCCTGCCCCGCTCTGCCGTTAGTTACCTAACCTAACGGTGCACGAGGGGACATCGAGGCGAATGCGGATGGCATAAGTGTACGTCGTATTTATCTGTGATGTTTAGGTGACTTAAATGATGGGACTTCATTAATATGATTAATGAAAGAAAAGAAACCTAAAAGATGTTGTAGAATCAAATTTTTCAAAAAGGGTAGCTACAGTTTTTGCTTTGCATAGCGATATATATGATATATCCCGCACCTTATTCGATGAGGAAATAGCCGAGATCCCTTCACCGGGAGTGACTTCTTTACCAAAACTGGCAGATGCTACAACACTCGGTTTGTCTTTTGATTGCTTTTGGAGTTTTTGCTTTGCATAGCGATATATATGATATATCCTGCACCTTATTCCATAAGGAAAGAGCCGAGACCCCTTCACCGGGAGTGACCTTTTTAGCAAAACTAATGAAAGCCTAAAAAACACTCCTTTTCAAAATTTACTCTATTTTACAACGATATCAAGTTCAATACGCAATAGGTTTTCAAAAAAAACTGTCGTAGCCCTCCGTCATTTCAGATAAGAACTATTTAGTATTCGTGCTGCGTTTGTTGGCCTTTGTCAAGGCGTAGTGTGCGGTAGCTGAATGGTGCTTATCTGTTTATGCATATGATGCAGATTGTTTTAGGGTAGTCGTACGACCTTGTTGACCTTTGTCAAGGGTCGTGCGGGTGGGTTTGATTCAATCAAGAAATGGCGGGTTGAACTTGACTAGCATCCTATGATTTGTTGGCCTTTGTCAAGGTCATAGGGGTTAGGGGAAAAATATTATCGGGAATTTCAAGCGTTGAAATTTGCAATGAGATTGCATACCTACTATGAGATAGTTGGATCCCGATACCCACTGCGAGTAATTGTTACTCCTGGGAGAGTTTTATACAGGACAACTAGCCGATCAAAGTAGGTGTCTAGAAAGGTGTCAATGGGGTTACGCCTCTAGGAAAACGAGGTTTACTTTAATTAGGTCTGTGCGAAAGCTCGGGGAACCTCCCTCAAAGTACCGACATTGGCCTGGCTGAAAGATTGGCGAAATTGTAGGGTGTAATTAATCCCGGCTAGTCTTTCCTTTTAGGGTTTGAAGGAAGATTTGATAAAAACAGTGGGAGCCATCCTGATTAGATAAAATAATAACCAATCTGATCTTGCAAGAGCATACGCTATAGTGTTTTCTTCTCTCTCTCTCCAGGTAGCGACCATATCATGCCTTAATCAAGATAATAATATGGATGTATTGACCGAACCCGCATGTTATACTGTGCTGGGGAACGTTGGTTCCGTTCTTTCTTATAAGAGTTATAGGACTGAACATGATATAGGGGAATACCAGGATTCCTATGCCACCCGAATGAAGAAAATACATGTTGATGCATTTTCTTCGGGTGTGTTCGTTACAGAGAACTGTTTCTCCATTTACTCTACGTCCTGGGTATTAGATACCGGGTCAAGATCCCATATATGTAATCAGTTATATGGGCTGAGAATAGGTAGAGAACTTGGAGAAGGTGATAAAGACATAAGGGTTGGAAATGGTGCAATTGTTGCAGCTAAAACCGTCGGGGAATATCACCTTGTATTGCCAACTGGTAATACATTGATTCTGAATGAATGCTATTACATGCCGAACCTGATATGCAACATTATATCGGTTTCTTTGTTGAGTAAAGAGGGATATAATTTTTTATTATAGGATAATATTATGAACATTTTCCTGAACCAAAAGTTGGTTGGATTAGGCACGTTGTGCAATGGCATTTATGTTCTAAATCAATCAACAGTTCTGAGCATAACAAACACACACAAGAGGAAGAGTTCAGAACTGAACGAATCCTTCTTGTGGCATTGTAAACTAGGTCACATCAATGCGACACGGCTAGCTAAGTTGCATAAGGATGGATATTTGAATCCATTTGAATTTTCATCTTATGATACTTGCCAGTCATGTCTCAAAGGAAAGATGACCAAAACTCCGTTTACGGGTCACAGAGAAAGAGTTACGGAACTTTTGGGACTGGTACATAGTGATGTATACGGTCCCATGTCTACACATGCCAGGGATGGTTCTTCGTACTTCATTACATTCACTGACCATCTCTCTAGATTCGGGTATGTGTTCCTGATGAAACACAAATCAGAATCTTTTGAGAAATTTAGAGAATATAAACAAGAAGTCGAGAACCAAACCGGGAAAAGTATTAAAATCCTTCGATCTGATCGAGGAGGTGAATACTTGAGCAATAAATTTCTGGACTTCCTAAAAGAGAATGGGATTCTCTCTCAGCTAACTCCTCCATATACACCACAGCACAACGGTGTATCGGAACGGAGGAAAGGCACCCTATTAGATATGGTGCGCTCTATAATGAGCACAGCCGAGTTACCTATTTCCTTCTGGGGGTATGTGCTGGAGACAGCAGCATACCTATTGAATCAAGTTCCATCTATACATGTACCTACCACACCATATGACCTATGGAGTGGGAAGAGTGTTAGTGTATATGCCCTAGAAGCCATTACTGTATCATACTAGCTTGTATATTACTTAATGGAAGCTTGGGATATTCACAGTTGTATAGACAATCTTGCTCAAAATGGTAGTATGCTACTTGGTTTGTCTCTACTTCAATATGTGCATGTGTTTCTTTTAGCATATCGCTTATATACATATTAGTAGAGCCCTTAGGATCTTTGCTTGATTACCAGCGTTGTGATGGCAGTCATACTCGTGGGGGCTGGGTAATCCATAAGCACATCCTTGTACAGGTCCCTAGTCGTAGGACTATCGAGACAGGTCATCGATACTCCGGAGTAGACTAGCGTATGCACTTCTCATCCCAGCGGGAGAGACGGTCTGTCCCACAGCCGTCAGTACGTCGTACTTGAGATAGTATGCGGGTGCTCGTTAGGTTACGAGTACACTGGACAGGACTCGTCGGGAACTGTTGGTAGGTATTATACCTATCGTCAGTTATCAGTTCCCAAGTGACATGAGTACAGCTTAGTCCGCTGACTTGACACTGTCACTTCGCCTCGAGTGTGTTCCCACTGTACTTAGATTACTACCCTACCATGGGTCAAAGGAGTCATGCAAACAGGTAGTAGTTGGATGCAGTCCCGAAGCACTTGGAGGAAGTGACGGTTAGACAGGATTCGTCTCTCCCGGTATTGGGGGTTGACATCACGCTGTGTCTAGGAGAGCCATTACACGAGTAGTCCCTGGCCAGGGCAAGCGAGATATACTGGTAGGTTTCCAGTGTTATCTCTGGGTGTTCTGGGCTATACTCCGACACGACTTGTACCGCTATTAGGGGACTGACGTTCACCACCCCCTAGGCCCGCCATGTGATGTATCAGACGAACAGACCGGACTGTACGGAGATTGTCACATACATGCTCAGTAGGAGTTCGGATGGGTTTACCTCATCGGCCTTCTTATCGACATCTACTTGGGGACCGTTACGTACAGCTAGTGCCGCTTGCGGTCTGTGGTTAAACCCACTGCCAGCGTAGTGTCGAGTCTTTAGAGTCCCATACAGAGAGTTTCCCTGCACTGAGCGAAACGTGTATAGGCCGTATGGTTTTACGGCAGGGCTGCGATCACTTACGTGCACTTGTGTGCGTATGCTGTTCGGACAGGCAATACTAGTGGGCTTTGATTTAAGCCAGATCCTAGTATTGCACGGATGGATTTGTTTTGTCTACTGTGCATTCGCATTCTATGGAATGCGGATGCGGGTGTGTATGCACAGTTTCGAGGAATGATGAAGGAGGAGGTGCCTCGTTAGGGTTTTGGCAGTTGGTTCGGCCAAAACCATTATGTGGCAGGCTCATTATGGTTTTGACAATTCGTTCGGTCAAAACCATTATGAGCCGGAGACATTGTTTTACTAATCCTTTTTGTGATAATTTTGTGATGGCTAATTGCATTGACCATTTGACCACCATGACCTCTCTTGACTTTGTTGACCCGTTGACCGGAGTTGACCATTGACCTTCATGAGAGGTCTACACTCTTCTTTGGATTTTCTTTTTCTTTTTTGGATTATGAAAATGGTCAATTCAATTAGTAGCCATCAACTTTATCATGATCAGATTAGTAATGATGATAGTGTGTATTATTGCAACCATGGTTCATTTTCTTTAGACAACAAATTTCATTTCTTCATTCTCATTCTCTCTCTTGAAGTGAGAAGAAAAGAAAAGCTCTATGGTTGCTAGAGTTTCTCCTTCATCTTCCTCCTCTTGATAAATTATTTTGATCTCATGTGTGAGAGAAAAAGAATCCACATAGACAAACACCTCCATCTTTCTCTTCTACACAACCTAAGACATCAAGACTAGCGATCTTGTTGCCGTAGTTGCCTTGGCTCGAGGTGAAGCTCGGTGTACATCTCTCGGGTGGATCGTCTTCGACTCAAGGAGGCCGCGGAGGTGACCAAGATCCGGATCGTACCTTGGAGCTTGAACGGACGAGCGGGACAGCGGAATGAAGACCCGAAGGACCGGTTCCGTGAGGTATAATTTCTATGGCATAGTAGTTAAAGCCTCTAGAAGTTTGTTAGTTTCTAGTTTAGCAAAGATCCTCGCTTTTGAGTCCATGTTGCCTTGCGCCAAAATTTTGTTTTTCTCCGTTTCCGTCTCCCCGTAAGAACCGGGGTGAGCAATGTGGACTTACAGTGGTATCAGAGCCTAGCTAAACATAAACTAGCAAGTTAGCAAAGTGTTAAGAATATCGATCGGAAAAAATCACAAAACAAGTCCGGAAAAAACCATGTTTCTGTCGAATTTTTATACTGCTCAAAAAGTGATTTAACATATATGAAAAATCGTCTCAGGGTTTTGTAAAAACACACCAGAAAAATGATTCAGTGACTCGGTCAAAGCGCCGCGGATCCGCGGCAAGAACATGCTTTCTGCCGCGGATCCGCGGCCGAGTTGACTCGGCAGTGGACCGGGTTTTCTGCTGTGTTTTTATTTGGCTGTTTTGGGATTTTTAATACATGTTGTTTCTACCGAGATTTTCCAGAGAACAAAATGACTTTTAGGGTGGTTACAAATCCGTATTTTGATCGATATTCCGTACACTTTGGCTAATGAATATTTTCTGTGATGTGATATATGTATTGAACGTCCGCTAATCACTATACGTCGATTAGTGGGGGTTATACATATCTGTGATCTGTAATGTTGATGGTTTGTGTATATGAACTCGTTGGATTGTCGCGGATGAATAGTCGGGAATGGATGTGAGATGAGAGTTTCTTTTTCTTTCATTCATTGTAAAATTTTGTAAATTGATGTAATATTATTTGTATGGCCGAACAACCGGGTCGGGGTTGTAGCCGTCATTGTATAATTTCTTTTTACTGTTTTTGCTCCTAGGATAGACCCAAGGTAGGGTGCATAAACTACCGGGTATCTCGAAGTGCCGAGTGGCCTACTCACGCGTTGAGGGAGGTTGCTTCGCTTCGGGTACTTGGCGGGTAGTTTGCCGCACCCGTAGGGGTCTAGGGTGGGGTTTGGCTATTCATCGCGACCGTGTAATCCGCTTTTCGTTGCAGGCTCGAACGAATCGCGGGTTCCTAGTATATCCAGAGTGTTCATCTGTGATCTGGATTGGCTATCATTGCTATATATCTATATATGATATCTATTTAGGTGTTGCTTATGTTTTGCATCCGCGCTAGTCCAGCCCCCGTTCTGTCGTTAGTTAAGTAACCTAACGGGTGATGACAGGGCCCCGTGGTGAATGCGGATGGCATAAGCGTACGCCGTATTTTGGTTGTTTTCTGCAATGGTAGGATTAAATGAAGGGACGCATTGGAATTAATGCAAGAAAATAAACCAAGTAAAAGTCTTTGTAACACTTTCAAAACCACTCGGTTCTTTTCAAAAACCAGCTTTTAAACGCGGAGCTTGAACAACTCCTTTTAAAATGCTATCTCGTTCCATCGATTATATCAAGTTCACTACGTTCACGGTTTCGCCAAAACCATTCATAGCCCTCCGTCATTTCGGTTAAATATTCAGTAGTATTCAAGCTATGTATTTTGACCTTCGCCAATGCATAGTGATTGGTAGCTGCTGAATATTTATCTGTAGTATAGATAGATGCGTTGGTTTGGGACAGTCGTACTACTATTTTGGCCTTCGTCAAGGGAATGTACGGGTGGGTTCAAATTAACCTGGATAATGATGTAGGGTTGCTAGGCACGCGCACAAGGGTCTACGAGGCATCAACCATGCCCGATTAAAATTTTAGCCGTGCCGAACAACTCTAATACGGATCTTTAAACTAGGGTTTAGGCGAAAATTGCATGTTAACAACTTTAACACTTACTGAAAGGGATTACAACCTTTGTAGATCCGGTCCTCCACTTCATTAGCTCCGTGTAGATGTCCCCATCGCTGCGATCGTGAACTTTGGACTCTATTGAAGCTCCACGAGAAGAACGAACGTGCTTGCTACGTTGACTTCAAGGCCGAAGATGATCTACGTCGGGGAGACATAAACTCAAGCTATTCCTTCACTAGGTCATAAACGTTTTGAAGAGAACACACTCTACTACATGGCAAGTGGTAGAGGATGAAGAAATAGGAAGTGTGCTCACTTTAGAATTGATTTTCTCACTCTTTTGCTCATGGCACCATTAGAGCTAGTAAGCTTTTGGATGGAGCTTGATGATGAAGAAGAAGAAGAAAAAATTATCCATCCAAATGAAAACTTATCCAATAAATAAATGGCACCATGGTTGAGTTAAGCCCTCATGCTTAACTCATCTAGAGAATTAACCAAGGATTTAGGTTAAAGGTTAGGTTAAAGAATATCAAAAGAAATGACAAAAGAGTGGACTTTGTCAAAACTTCTCCAAGCTTCTTCAAGCTTGATTACTTTGACTAAGTTAAACCCTTTTGTTAAATCTTAAGATAAACCAATAACCCTAATCTTGGTATGGGTCTCATACACCCATCTTGTGTGTATCATCAAGCATGATACAAACATGTACACTTGCATATATCATATATAAACAATGTGCACATACTAGTGAGAAAATAAAACATAAGTGAGCTAATACTAGTTAATGCAATATAATATATAAAATATATAATTATGCATTAAATTATTAAATCAACTATTTATTTAATAATCCGGCTATAACCGACTAATATCAAAAGTAACAACTTATCGAATCAACACTTGATCCGATAACCCGGCTATATCGCATACAACCGATCAATGTCACGAATCGCGAGAATAGAATACGGTATCTCATATCATATTAATCTCGGTCCCGCACATATCACATCTGTGCTCCTACTCCGTTTCACTTGAGCCAGGAAACCCCTGTGTAGGACTCTAAAGACTCGTCAATACGCCGGCAGTAGGTGATGATCATATCAAACACCCACAAGCCGCAAGCGGTGTGCTAAACGTAACGGCCACCCGGGTATTGAGCGATCAGAAGATCAACAAGCAAGCCCGCTAGTTCTCCTGTGAATCCAATCAGTAACACACCCGTACAGTCCGGTCTCGTCGTCTGATATGTCGCATATCTCGCCTAGGGGTGGTAAACGTCAGACCCCAGTAGCTTGATAAGACGTGTCGATATGAGGTCTATAACAGTTCGAGAAACTACTGATAACACTTACCAGTAAATCTCAGCAACCCTGGCCAGGGATTTCCGGTTATAGCCAATCGAACACAGCACAACATCAACTCCCTATACCGGGAGAGACGAATCCCCTCCTATCGCTCATTTCCTCCATGTGATTCGGGACTGTACCCAAAAAACCACCGTTTTGCATGCCCTCTTGGACGTGGTAAGGTGGAAATCAAAGCACAGTGGGAATCACATAAGAATCTATGACGATCTCGGGTCAACAGACTACTCTGTACCATTGTCACCGGAGAACTGCCATCTGACGTAAGGTATAATACCATCTGGGAGTTCTCGGCGAGTCCGTCCAGTGTACCCAGTCTCCACTGAGCACCCGTACACCATCCTTGATGTCAAACACCGATGGATATGGGATCATCCATCGCCCATCATATGGGTCAAGATGCGTATACGCTAGTCTACTCTTGTGCATCGATGCTCTGTCTCGATACACCCACGACTAGGGACTTTGAAGGATGTACTTATGGACTACCATGTCCCCACTAGTATGATCCGCATCATAGTCCAGGTAGTCAAGTACACATCCTAAGGGCTTTACCAACATGTAACAGAGAGACAATCAGTATACACGTTAAGGTAATGCGTAACCAGATAGCATACTATCATGTCGAGCAAGAAAGTCCTCCCTATATATGTCCAAGCATCCACTACAATATACATCGTATGTACAGTATTGGCCTCTAGGGCATACATATAACTAACAATCTCCCACTTGCACTAGGGCCATCTGTTGTGGTATCACATACCCAACAATTAGCTGCGGTTGAAGTATCTCATACTCAACCATCCCATAAAAGTCTCTACTGGGACAAAGGCCTTCGTGAGTGGATCCGCGCTGTTGTCCTCTGTGTCTACTCTCCTAACCTCGATCTCCCTGGAGATCAACCATCTCCATGATCAGGTGATACTGCCTAAGAATTATATCTGGATTTCTGATAGGACGGGGTGGTTCCTTGGCTAAAGCTACAACTCCATTGTCACACAATGGTAGGAACGAAGTTCATCTCATGAACTTATATATATCCAGACTGCCTCTTTGGTAGCACCCTTGGTAACGATGCATCTTGCCTTTAATCGTCTAGTCTGTCATGGTATCTAGCTTGGAACTCTTCCAACATACCGTCCCTCCACTGAGGGTAAAGACAATGCCTGCGACTGACATTCAGTCGTCCTTATCACCCTGGAACCTTTCCAGTGATTCTCCCCAGGATCGATTGATACCATCTCACTACAACTAGTAAGAATCCTAACATCCAATTAGATCTATCTCATAGATCCAAAACCCAGGATTTAGGAGGTATCACTTTGATCCTATATGGAGAATCATTGTGATAAGCGGAGATTGACCGAGCGTAGCATAGGAAACTCCTTCCCCATCTAGAGTATGTCATCCATGTACTCTACGAGGATCACCACCATACTCCCTACTACCTTTTTGATTATACAAGGTTCATCTACCATTTTGATGATGTCAAACTCTTTGATTACCACATCAAAACAGATGTTCCAACTCCGCGATGCCTGCTTTATCCTATAAAGAAACTTGTACACATTTCCGCTGCTCCCACTGTCTACGAAGTCCTCTGGCTATGTAATTATAGACGCTCTATTCTAAAACATCATTTAGAAAAGCAGTCATGACACCCAACCACCAGATATCGTAGTCATGGTATGTAGCCGTGGCAAGTAGGATCTGGATGGACTTAAGCATAGCTCCTTAGAAAAGGTTTCATCATAATCCATACCTGGTTAATGATGCAAAGCTTTAACAAGTCTGTTGGGGTAAAAATTTACACCCCGGTTGACCAAGTCAAAATCCAAGTCAACCCCAAGCCAAGTGGGCCCAAGCCCAGACCCAGTAGGCCCATGCCCGGGTCAAGCCCGAACATGAAGCGGCCGGCCTCCCCCCATGCCAAGATAAAAATTTTGTAATAAATAATTTTGTTGCATTTTTTTTTATTTTATTTTCGGATAAATGTAAGAAAAATAGGCATAAAGCCAAATTTTTGTAAAGCCCATGGCTTATGTGCAAAAAGAAATGGCACATGAGCCATGGGATAGGCAAAATGCCATTTTGAGAAGCCCAAGGGGCTATGTGTAAAGTGTATAGCCTATAAAGGTAAAAGATAATGAAAATATCTAATAACTTTTTCTCTCTCCAAAAAAAAAAGTTTCAGAGCTGAGCTCTTTCTTCCTTCTCTAAGGTTCCAAAACCTTCTTCTTTCTTTTGAATTAAATCAAGAGTTTTACTCTTCCTTTTTCAAAACAAATTAGTTTTTCACCACAAAACCCATCAAGGGGAACTCAGATCTTCCATCAGATCTCAAAAAGAAAAGATTTTGAAATCCCACATCTCTTGATCTTCAAGATCCAGCTAACAGAGGAGGAAGAAGAAGAACATCTTTCACTAAACCCTCAAAAAAAGAAGAAAAACACATTCAGGAGTCCAACTCCTCTCTGATTTCTCTTCTGAGAAATTTTTTTTTAGGCTAAAAGCCTGTTGTGCCTCACCTGCGCGCTTGCGCAAGTGCGCAAGTCGCCCGCGTGCCGACACGTGGCGCGCGCGCCTGCGCAAGTGCGCAAGTGCGCAAGTCGCCCGCGTGCCGACACGTGGCGCGCGCTTGCGCAACTGCGCAAGTGCGCAAGTCGCCCGCGTGCCGACACGTGGCGCGCGCGCTTGCGCACCTGCGCAAGTGCGCAAGTCGCCCGCGTGCCGACAAGTGGCGCGCGCGCTTGCGCACCTGCGCATCCCTTGGATGTCTTTTCCCCCTCTTTTTGTGTACATATATACATATATACATATGTATACAAATTTATACATACACGTACTCCACGACACTGTCCCTGTTAGAAAAAAAAATTCTGCGTGGCTCCCGATATATCCAAAACCCCATTTCAAAACACACGCACACTGCACATTGAGTTCGCATGACCAGTTTAACCCGTCAATCGGAGGTTCCCTCGCCCCAAAGGCGATGGGTAATTAACGGCAGCTTAGTTCGCGGCTGCCGGAGATTCGGATCCCCACAATCATTAAACCCCCGGCCTACCCTAGGCAGGGGGAATCTGTAGTACGCCTGACAAGCGCGCGCGTATTCCCATCTCACTGGGGTGACGAAAAACACCCTACAGATTCTGGCACGCCCGGTGGGACTAATCTCTCCTCCCATATTTCGGGTTAAACGTTCATGCGAACTCAATCAATATACATATCGATTGCCTATACTGAAATGATGTTTTCTTTTCATGCAGCAATCAACTTTCGATGACGATGTCTCTCAAGACGAATTCAACTTCCAAAGCGACCCCGATTCCGTACGTGGTCAAGATCAACGCTCGTGTGGTTCTCCCCGCAAGCCTCAGTCGACAATGGGAGGAACCGCCCCGCCAGTTTGGCAATGTCATCATCTACCCTGCCGGAAGCGCTCATCTGGCAGAGATCCCGGCGGAACAGGTGGCCAAGCCGGTCTCAAGGGGAAAGAGGCCGAATGTCGTGATCGCCAAGGCACCACAACCGAAACTCAAGACGATATCTGAACGACTCCCTGGCGCTCTAGCTGGGGGCAAGACTTCCGATGCGAAGGGCAACATCAAATATCGCGGACGAGCTCAGGCGATGACTCCAACAAATGCACAATCGGGCGTATCTCCAAGGTCCTCCATCAACCGGTCTGCGGCATCTTCCCAAAAAGCCGAAGTCTGCCAGGTGCTTAGAACAGAAAAGTTAAGGCAGAAGCGGCTCAGGTATCGAGCCAACAAGAGGGCCAAGGCTTCGGCCAAATGGAATCATGTGAAGTTCCAAGTGCAGGGTTTCCCCGCGACGACGGCTGAGTCGGACGTAAGAATCAGCAATTCCTTCGAGCCTCTGAAGTGGGTTCAGAAAAACGCCATGACCGCCAGAATCAAGAAAACAGCGGTCCGAACAGTGCCACAAAGAGACGTGTCCCGGCCCCAACAGATAAAGTACGACACTATCTCTTCAAGAGTCTATCAGGCGCTCTGTGCCGCACGAAAGCAGCGGGGCAAATCTAGAAAAGAAACGCCAGCACCATTCAAGAACCTGGTTAGGCCAGCCGCCTTCAATCGATTACCAGCTACCGAAGCAAGGGGGTCAAGACAGCGACCCATCAAATCAGCCTCTAATGATAGAAAGACGGCCGGATACATCATCCATACGGTCTATATGGCGGGCGGACGCCCCAGCGACAACCTTCGTAGTAAAAGCAAGGATGGGGCTACCACATCCCAAGCCCAATCTAGCCTGAATGTGGTTGCCGCCGCTCAAGAACAGCCGCCCCCGCTGGATGAAGAAAACCCTCTCGATGAGGATGATAGGCAGAAAGACCCCTCGATCCATGCAGAGTCAAGCTCGGACAGCGAGGAAGAGCCGACTTTCCGCCCCAGGACTGTGGAGCAAGAGCTGCTTCAAGAGCTTCGAAAACAGCTCAGGAGCAAAGATAAAGAGATGGCCAAGCTCTACTCAAAGATTGATGACTTAACGAACGTAGTGATGCAGCTTACTACTCAAATTGCTCGAGCGCCTCCCAATCAAGCACAAGCCGCTGCTAATCAGCCGGGTGATGACAATCCGAGGCAGCCAATGCCTGTTCCTTTGGGACCAGGACTGGTCGAGCCAAATGAGAGCCGGCTACATTCCGCTTCTGGGGACGCCTTGGCCCCAGATAGCACTATCCCGCTAACACAGGATCGGATAATGGATTTGGTCACCAGCAAGGTTAAAACATTGGTGGCCGAAGCCGAAGCTTAGAAAGAAATCGGCAGTAGTGGGCGGCCATATCCCGCGCAGTACGATCTGATTGAGTTCCCAAGCGGCTACGTCATTCCTAAGTTCGGAAGATTTGATGGAACGGGGAATGCAAACCAGCACGTCGCCCACTTCAAAGCATCGTGCGGAAATACAGGGGGCAATGACGCGCTCCTTCTTCGTCAGTTTGTCAACAGCCTGACCGGCGTCGCCTTCGATTGGTACGCGAGCATACCAGACGGATCCGTCATTACCTTCGCCTAAATGGAGTCTCTGTTCCGGCAAAGGTTCATGAGCGTCAGTGATAAAATCTCCATTGCCGACCTTGTGAGGACCAAGCCGGGGAAGAATGAAAGCAACACCGACTTTATCGCTCGATGGCGTAATCTCACAGTCAAATGCGAACCGCCGCTGGAGCAGGACCAGTCCGTCAGCCTTCTCATTGGGAACCTCAGCAATTGGATGGTCCCATTCTTGTGTACAGCGGGCCTCAAGACATTTCAGGAGCTAACCAAGAAAGTCCAAATGCTGGAACGCTCGAAGCAGGAGTCCCCGCCGGATTCTCAGAGAGACAAAACCTGGAAAAGCAAGCGGGACGACAACCGTAGAAGCGGGAGTTCCAGCAGTACCAATGTCTTCAATGCCTCCGACAATGAAGAAAAGCGAAGGGCGGGCGAATCCAAAACCAACCGGTCTCGAAAGCCATTGCTGGGAGGAGATGGGCCTTCCCTAGAGGAGAAAAAGAACAAGGTTTACTCTTTCAGAAGGGACAAGGTCCGCAAGATATTTAAAGATGCCTTGAACAACGACCTACAACTGCCGGAGTCGAAAAGACCCCAAGAAGCAAAAATGACCGACAATCCCCTGTATTGCCCGTACCACCGAGTAGTGAGCCATGCGATCGAGGATTGCTATATCTTCAAGGATTGGGTCGAGAAGCAGTACAAGGCTGGAGAGATCGAGCTGTCCAAAAGCGTGTTGGTGAACAATCAAGTTGCAACCGCCAACTTTATACAGACGGAAGCTGAAGCCTTCTGGGAGCAGACAGCCGAACCCGCTGCCCTGACAAACGAAACTGACTCATCGCGGCCTCCGTGGAGTACGCACATATCTAATAAGACGAAGAAGATGATAAAGCTACTTCGGAAAGAACCCAGGATGGAATGGGAAGGACAGAAGAAGCCTACCAGTCCAGCTGCCAATGCGGCTCCATCAGGCTCAAAATCCAAGAAGCTCAAGAAGAAGAAAAGTGCAGCTCGGCGCGAAAAAGAGTCTGCAGGGAGATCGACCATTCAAAAGTATATCGATTCCCTCGAAGAATATGAGCAAAAGGAAAGAACATTGATTCAATTGAAGGAGTTCTTCCCTGTACAAGCGGCTGAAATTCTGGAGGAGTTAGAAGAAGACTACTCCAATGAAGAAATTCCAGTAGTGACCTGCTACGCCATCCATCTTGGCAGCGACTCTGAGGATGATCTCTGTTTTCCGGAAGAGGAAGAGGAGCTCACCACAAAGGCCAATCAAATCCAGCTCAGAAGCGGCAGGGCTCTACCGCAAAATCAGGGCAACGCCCCAAAAGGGAAGGAAAAACAAGTCGCTAATGAAGAAGATGGCAGAGAACCGGCTGATGAAAACATAAGTCCTTCCTCGGTGGACTATAATGTCTTGGCGCATCTCCGGAAGCTTCCGTCTCTCCTGGGCATCTACGACGCCTTGGTCCTATCTAAGGAGCTTAGAGATGTTCTCATCCACGCTCTGCAAAACCCCGAGCGGTATCAGGCTCACTTTGCGGAAATTAACATGAAAGAAGCCCAGCATGCTTTGTATGCCGCCGCAGTCACAGTTAAGGATGAAGACTTGCTACTGGGAACGGCTGAGCATAATCGGCCGCTTTACGTGACCGGGTACAGCGACGGAGATCGAATTAATCGCATATTGATTGATCCGGGGTCCTCAGTGAACATCATGAACCTGCGAACTCTGAAGAGTTTGTCAATGGACGTCCGACACCTGTCAAGGGAAAGGATTGTCATTCAAGGCTTCAACCAAAATTGCCAGCAAGTTCTGGGGTCTATAGCTCTGCCAATCAAATTTGGGGATCTGCAAACTGAAGCTAAGATATACGTGATCGACGCCGACACGTCTTATAAGATTCTCTTGGGGCGGCCGTGGCTCCACGATTACGGCATCATTCCGTCAACTCTCCATCAATGCATGAAGTACACTAAAAATGGCGAAGAAAGACGCATTGACGGAGACATCCAGCCGTTCGGTGTGCATGAAGTCCGATATGAAGATTCTCGGTACTTTACGAACCACCAAAATGCTAAGCCACAACTGACTGAGGATAGAACGGCCCCAAGACCCAAAAGCAAATATGCGCCGGCTATCACTTTCAAAAGCAAAAATACCGAAGTGCGCCCGCATTTCGGCAGCGACTCTGATGAGTCCGACGCTGGAAGCCCGTCCTTCCGCAAAACTCGCCCTCATTTCGGCAGCGATACGGACGAATCTGTTACTGAAAGCCCATCTAGCAGCAAGGTCCGCCCTCATCTTGGCAGTGACACTGAAGAGTCAGAGGAGGAGGACCTGTCGTGCAACAGCGGTGCAGATTGGACCCCCACGCAACAAGCGAAACTACGAGAGACCTTCGAAGTTGCAGAAGGGTCCCTAGCCGTTACAAGGGTACCAGAGCAAATGTGCAAAGAGCTCGATGCATTATCAATCTCCACCGTGGACCAGCTGAAAACTTTCTACGTTCCCGGGAGGAAAAGTGGACAGAAGGGCATCCTGTTTTACTGGTCAAACCCCGTTGTGCACCCGGACGATCTTTCTGTCGCGTGCCTTCCCTATGAGAGAGGCATAAGAGCCGTCCTCAATCCCAGATACTATGCGCCCGAGATGCGGGAATACTTTAAGAAGTGCGGATGCCGGTTATATCAAACGGAGTCCGAAGCAAAGTTTTACGAAGGGCTATGGTATCCGCCCCAGGTCCGAGCACTCATCGATGGACGAATTCCAGATAGACGGGGCATAGGCTACATTCAACCTGATTCCAAAGCGTGCTACATGATCCATGTTGGTGAGACCAGCGAAAGATCAAATGATGATGACGAGATAGCCGAGCCAGAAGAAGCTCCCCAAGAGTTCGAAGATGGCGGACAAGCAACCTTTGATGAGCTAACCGAGATTGACTTAGGAACGCCTGATAATCCAAGGCCGACCTACATCAGCTCACTCTTGTTGGAAGAAATGAAAGAGCAGATAATTGCCCTGCTGCGTGAGTTCGTCGACTGCTTCGCGTGGACGTACAAAGAAATGCCTGGCCTTTCCCCTGAGGTAGCCGTGCATAAGCTGGCTATATCTCCTGATGCTAAGCCAGTCAAACAAGCTCCTCGAAGAATGAGAAGGGAGTTGGAAGAAAAGGTCATCGAGGAAACCAAGAAACTCATCGATGCCGGCTTCATCAGGGAAGAGAAATATGCAGACTGGATCGCATGCATAGTCCCAGTGAAGAAGAAAAATGGGCAGATTCGAGTTTGTGTCGATTTCAGGGACCTCAACAAGGCATGTCCTAAGGACGACTTCCCGCTACCGGTCATGGAAATGATGGTCGATGACACCTCAAATTACGAACTGTTCACCTTTATGGATGGCTCGTCCGGATATAATCAGATCAAGATGTCGCCTGAGGATGAGAAGCACACAGCATTTCGAACCCCGATCGGAATATATTGCTACAAGGTAATGCCATTCGGACTGAAGAACGCAGGTGCTACATATCAAAAGGCGATGACTAATATCTTTGATGACCTAATCCATAAAGTCGTCGAATGCTATGTTGATGATCTGGTCGTCAAGACTAAAGCCAAGGCCGATCATATCCAAGATCTCAGGACCGTTCTCACCAGACTGAGGGAATACGATCTGAAGATGAATCCTCTGAAGTGCGCTTTTGGCGTGTCATCGGGAAAATTCCTGGGCTTCATAGTCCGACATCGAGGGATCGAAGTTGACCCATCAAAGATAAAGGCCATCATGGAGATGCCCCCTCCGAAGAGTCTGACGCAGCTAAGATCTTTTCAAGGCAAGCTTGCTTATATACGGAGGTTTATCTCAAATTTATCAGGGAGATGTAGGCCCTTCTCAAAGCTCATGAAGAAAGGAGCTCCTTTTATCTGGGATGCCGAATGTCAAGCAGCGTTCGAAAGCATTAAACAATACTTGTTGCACCCTCCAGTGCCGGCCGCTCCCGTTCCAAATAAACCGCTGATTCTCTACACTGCCGCGCTGGACGAGTCACTCGGTGCGCTCCTTGCCCAGAATAATGAGGAAGGAAAGGAAAATGCCCTCTACTACCTCAGTCGAACTCTAGTCGGAGCGGAACACAACTACTCCCCAATCGAAAAGCAATGCCTGGCGCTAATATTTGCTGTGAAGAAGCTGAGGCACTATTTGCTCGCTCATCGGGTTATGCTGATCTCCAAGGTCGACCCGCTCAAACACTTGATGACCAAAGCAAGCCTAGCCGGCAGAATGGCAAGATGGGCTGTCATGCTACTTGAGTTTGATATAATTTATACTCCTCAGAAAGCAGTAAAAGGGCAAGCTCTTGCAGACTTTCTCGCTGCTCATCCCATACCAGAAGGGTCGCCACTAAATTGTGAGTTACCCGACGAACAAGTGCTGCATCTCGAGAATGACGAGCCATGTTGGGAGCTCTACTTCGATGGGGCCTCATCGATAAGGACCTCCAGTAAATCAAGCGTCCCGGAGATAAAAGCAGGGATAGGATTGGTGTTCATCACACCATCAATGGGAACCCTACGGCGTTCTTTTGCTCTCACCGAGCCTCGGACATACAATGAAGCTGAGTATGAAGCTCTGATAGCTGGTTTGGAGCACGCCATAGAAATGGAAATCCGTCGGCTACGAGTTTACGGTGACTCCCAGCTCGTCGTCAACCAAGTAAGCGGCGACTATAAGATATATAAACCCGAGTTAGCTCGGTACAGAGGTCGAGTGGTGGAACTCATGAAACGGTTCACTCATATTGAACTAACGAGAGTCCCTAGAGCGTTGAACGGAAAGGCTGATGTACTCGCTCGCTTGGCCAAGGAGCTGGCTGATCCTGACATGGACGAAATTCTGATCACAGTCAGGAGCCGGCAAATCCTACCCCCAGTCTCTCTACGAGAAGAGGAAAGCGCGGAACAGAAGAGCAATCCCGCCGAAGAAGCTTCGATCGTCCAAGACGAGCCCGATTGGAGAGAACCCTTCATAGAGTACCTCCGATATGACAAGCTGCCCAAAGAAAAATCTGCGAGGATTCAGCTGAAGAAAAGAGCTCTCCGATACGTGTTTGTAAATGACACGTTATACCGCAGGTCATATGACCAACTCTGGCTCAGGTGTCTGTCATTGGCCGAAGCCCAAAAGGTCATGAACGATGTCCACTCGGGCGTTTGCGGTGCTCACCAATCTGGCCCCAAGATGCGACTTCAAATCAAACGGCTTGGGTATTACTGGCCCACCATGATACGGGATTGCGGAGAGCATGCAAAGAAATGTTATATCTGCCAAATTCACGGTGATTTTATTCACAAGCATCCCAACCCATTGCATCCTACAGTGGCGTCGTGGCCCTTCGAAGTTTGGGGCACCGACATTGTTGGCCCAATTGATCCTCCGTCATCTAAAGGCCACCGGTTCATACTGGCCGCGACAGACTACTTCTCCAGGTGGGCCGAAGCTGTCCCGCTAAAAGAAGTCAAGACAAAGGATATTCTGACATTCTTCCAGCATAATATTCTATACCGCTTCGGTACACCAAGAAGAATCATTTCTGATAACGGGCCTTCTTTCAAGAGCTTCAATGTCTCAAGATTCGCTACTCAGCACAAGATAGACTGGAGGTATTCCTCCATCTATAATCCAAGAGCCAATGGGCTAGCCGAAGCCTTCAATAAGACTCTATGCAAGCTCCTGAGGAAAAATGCTTCAGCCAACAAGAGAGACTGGAATCTCAAGCTTCACGAGGCATTGTGGGCATATCGTACCACGCACCGTACTCCAACTCAGTCCACTCCATACTCATTGCTCTTCGGAGTGGAGGCGGTCCTCCCCCTCGAAGTTGAAGTTCCGAGCTTAAGAATGGCCGTCCAACATGAGTTGACGGAGGAAGAAAACGTGCTCCTTCGACTTGAAGAACTCGATGCCCTCGAAGAAAAGAGGCTCGCGGTGCAACAAAATCTGGAGATATACCGAGCCCAAATGTCACGGGCTTACGACAAGATAACCCGTCTCCGCGCCTTCAAGAAAGGTGAATTGGTGTTGGTCCTCAAAAGACCGATTATCCCCAATCGACATGCCAAGGGAAAATTCGAGCCAAACTGGGAAGGACCATACGTCATCGAGAAAGTGTTTGACGGAGGATCCTACCAACTAATAAGTGCCGAGGGAGAAAGGCCCATGCCACCCATCAATGGCCGATATCTCAAGAAATACTACACGTGAATGCTCCAAGTCGCAGGCGAATTGAGCACATCAGCCCTACGGTCTGGATGAGACATCCTGCAAAACCATATACAATCCCCGGGCGTAAATGACCCCTATTTCTCCCAAATCCTGCCGGTGAGACTACTTTTAAAGTCCCACCAGCGGCAAAAAAAAAGAAAGAAATAATAAAAGAAATAAACGGTATGTCCGCAAGCAAAATGGGCACGGATGAAAACCCGAAAGGGCTCCGTGAGTAAAAACAGCAGGACTACCGGCGAGTCTGTGAAAACCCGAAAGGGCGCAAACTCGTGAAAAGAGATGAAACACACTCACAAAGTCCTCTCGACCTTGTGAGGAGAAAACCCCTGCGTGAGATCCTTACGACTCACAAAGGAGCGACACACTTAGGAATCCTCACGATTCCTAAGGAGAAAATACACATGCGGGATCCTTACGACTCGTAGGGAGAAAATGCTTTTATGGAACCCTCACGGCCCATAAAATTGAAAAGCCTTAGGTGGTAGGGACCCAAACCTATCTCCTAAGCCATCGTTCCCCAACGGGCAACGGCAAATGATGATTCGCTCCTGGCATTTCGCTTCAGTGTTAGCGGTGCTGATGCCGACCAAAAACCCAAATCCCAAGTCCTCCCAAGGCAAATGATGAGTTGCTCCTGGCATTATTCCAGTGCAGCAATGCTGATGCCAAACAAGATCCAAATTCCAAGTCCCCAAACGGCGAATGATGAGTCGCTCCTGGTACCATATTCCAGTGCAGCGATGCAGACGCCAACCAAAATCCAATTTCTCAAAATTCTCCCGGCCCTGCGGTGGGTCCCCAAATTGACCATCGTATACAATCCACGGGCTCAAATAATTCTCATCATACCCATGCCCCACCGTAATCACAAGTTACGCGGCCGGTCTCCGCTTTGGGAATGATGCTCCATTGATAAGACCCACTCATGTGTCCTCACGATATATGAGGAGAACAAACCTTTGTGGGATCCTTACGACTCATAAAGGAAAAACACACTTAGGAGTCCTCACGACTCCTAAGGAGAAAATACACCTGCGGGATCCTTACGACCCGTAGGGAGAAAATGCTTTTATGGGACCCTCACGGCCCATAAAATTGAAAAGTCTTAGGCTATAGGGATCTAAACCTGTCTCCTAAGCCATCGCTCCCCAATCCCCAAATGGCGAATGATGAGTCGCTCCTGGTACCATATTCCAGTGCAGCGATGCAGACGCCAACCAAATTCCAATTCCCATACCCCAACGGCGAATGATGAGTCGCTCCTGGTACCATGTTCCAGTGCAGCGATGCAGACGCCGACAAAGTCCCGAAATTTTTCCGGCCCTACGGTCTGGATCATACATCCTGCAAAACCGTATACAATCCACGGGCGTAAAACAATTCCAATTTCTCCCAAATCCTCCCAGGGCAAATGATGAGTTGCTCCTGGCATTATTCAAGTGCAGCAATGCAGATGCCAAACAAAAACCAAAATCCCAAAATCCTCTCCATGACAGATGATGATTCGCTCCTGGTACCATATTCCAGTATAGCGATGCTGATGTCAACCCAAATCAAAATTAACAAGTCAACTTCCACCCCGACACCGCAAGAAGCGGAGCAAGTCAAGTCTACCCCTGACAGTGCAAGAAGAAGGGCAAGTCAAACCAAGCACCGACCGTCCAAGTCGCTAAAATGGCAGCAACGACCGTCCACGTCGCTAAAAGGGCAGCACCGACCGTCCAAGTCGCAAAAAGGGCAGAACCGACCGTCCAAGTCGCTAAAATGGAAGCAACGACCGTCCACGTCGCTAAAAGGGCAGCACCGACCGTCCAAGTCGCAAAAAGGGCAGAACCGACCGTCCAAGTCGCTAAAATGGCAGCAACGACCGTCCACGTCGCTAAAAGGGCAGCATCGACCGTCCAAGTCGTAAAAAGGGCAGCATCGACCGTCCAAGTCGCTAAAAGGGCAGCATCGACCGTCCAAGTCGCAAAAAGGGCAGCATCGACCGTCCACGTCGCAAAAAGGGCAGCACCGACCGTCCACGTCGCTAAAAGGGCAGCATCGACCGTCCAAGTCGCTAAAAGGGCAGCATCGACCGTCCAAGTCGCAAAAAGGGCAGCATCGACCGTCCACGTCGCAAAAAGGGCAGCACCGACCGTCCACGTCGCTAAAAGGGCAGCATCGACCGTCCAAGTCGCTAAAAGGGTAGCATCGACCGTCCAAGTCGCAAAAAGGGCAGCATCGACCGTCCACGTCGCAAAAAGGGCAGCACCGACCGTCCACGTCGCTAAAAGGGCAGCATCGACCGTCCAAGTCGCTAAAAGGGCAGCATCGACCGACCGTCCACGTCGTAAAAAGGGCAGAACCGACCGTCCAAGTCGCTAAAATGGCAGCAACGACCGTCCACGTCGCTAAAAGGGCAGCACCGACCGTCCAAGTCGCAAAAAGGGCAGAACCGACCGTCCAAGTTGCTAAAATGGCAGCAACGACCGTCCACGTCGCTAAAAGGGCAGCACCGACCGTCCAAGTCGCAAAAAGGGCAGAACCGACCGTCCAAGTCGCTAAAATGGCAGCAACGACCGTCCACGTCGCTAAAAGGGCAGCACCGACCGTCCAAGTCGCAAAAAGGGCAACACCGACCGTCCACGTCGCTAAAAGGGCAGCACCGACCGTCCACGTCGCTAAAAGGGCAGCACCGACCGTCCAAGTCGCAAAAAGGGCAGCACCGACCGTCCAAGTCGCAAAAAGGGCAGCACCGACCGTCCAAGTCGCTAAAAGGGCAGCACCGACCGTCCAAGTCGCAAAAAGGGCAGCGCAGGATTCCTACAAAGCGGGAACCAGATCACTCCGGCCAGGGAAAACGTCTATCACAAACACTCTGTCTCGGGTACATGTCAAGCAACGACCGTCCATGTCGTAAAAAGGGCAGTGCCAGCTTCCCAAAAAGCGGGGACCAAATCAAGTCGCCTCCACGTGGAAGAAGATCCATCAATTTCATGCACACGACCCACATATGTGGTGTGCATTTATTGATGGGGGGCAATTTGTTGGGGTAAAAATTTACACCCCGGTTGACCAAGTCAAAATCCAAGTCAACCCCAAGCCAAGTGGGCCCAAGCCCAGACCCAGTGGGCCCATGCCCGGGTCGAGCCCGAACATGAAGCGGCCGGCCTCCCCCCATGCCAAGATAAAAATTTTGTAATAAATAATTTTGTTGCATTTTTTTTATTTTATTTTCGGATAAATGTAAGAAAAATAGGCATAAAGCCAAATTTTTGTAAAGCCCATGGCTTATGTGCAAAAAGAAATGGCACATGAGCCATGGGATAGGCAAACTGCCATTTTGAGAAGCCCAAGGGGCTATGTGTAAAGTGTATAGCCTATAAAGGCAAAAGATAATGAAAATATCTAATAACTTTTTCTCTCTCCAAAAAAAAAAGTTTCAGAGCTGAGCTCTTTCTTCCTTCTCCAAGGTTCCAAAACCTTCTTCTTTCTTTTGAATTAAATCAAGAGTTTTACTCTTCCTTTTTCAAAACAAATTAGTTTTTCACCACAAAACCCATCAAGGGGAACTCAGATCTTCCATCAGATCTCAAAAAGAAAAGATTTTGAAATCCCACATCTCTTGATCTTCAAGATCCAGCTAACAGAGGAGGAAGAAGAAGAACATCTTTCACTAAACCCTCAAAAAAAGAAGAAAAACACATTCAGGAGTCCAACTCCTCTCTGATTTCTCTTCTGAGAAATTTTTTTTTTAGGCTAAAAGCCTGTTGTGCCTCACCTGCGCGCTTGCGCAAGTGCGCAAGTCGCCCGCGTGCCGACAAGTGGCGCGCGCTTGCGCAACTGCGCAAGTGCGCAAGTCGCCCGCGTGCCGACACGTGGCGCGCGCGCTTGCGCAACTGCGCAAGTGCGCAAGTCGCCCGCGTGCCGACACGGCGCGCGCGCTTGCGCACCTGCGCAAGTGCGCAAGTCGCCCGCGTGCCGACACGTGGCGCGCGCGCTTGCGCAACTGCGCAAGTGCGCAAGTCGCCCGCGTGCCGACACGTGGCGCGCGCGCTTGCGCACCTGCGCATCCCTTGGATGTCTTTTCCCCCTCTTTTTGTGTACATATATACATATATACATATGTATACAAATTTATACATACACGTACTCCACGACACTGTCCCTGTTAGAAAAAAAAATTCTAACGGGGCGCTGCCCCGCACCCCGCAAGGGGGCTGCTTGCCCCCTTGACCCCCAGCCCGCTATCCGAGTAGCGGGACCCCCGTAAAAACTCTGCGTGGCTCCCGATATATCCAAAACCCCCTTTCAAAACACACGCACACTGCACATTGAGTTCGCATGACCAGTTTAACCCGTCAATCGGAGGTTCCCTCGCCCCAAAGGCGATGGGTAATTAACGGCAGCTTAGTTCGCGGCTGCCGGAGATTCGGATCCCCACAATCATTAAACCCCCCGCCTACCCTAGGCAGGGGGAATCTGTAGTACGCCTGACAAGCGCGCGCGTATTCCCATCTCACTGGGGTGACGAAAAACACCCTACAAAGTCTAGATTTGAAAGTCTCAACTTTTCCATGTACACCAAGTAATCTTCTCAAGATATACTTGCTCCTGATGGGGATTTAACCCTTCAGATAAAGCAACCAAAGTCCATACTTTGTTGGTGTATAAGGATTCCATCTCAGATCGATAAGCATCCAGCCATTCTTACAGAGTCTCACTCCTGATGGCCAGCTCGAAACTAGTTGGGTCATCATCTCATGATGCAATCCTCGCTCCCACTGTCATAGAGAAACCAAAGTATCTCTCAGGTGGGTGAGGAACCCTACTAGATCGGTGGAGAGGCTGAGGTTCGTTGGTTACTATTGAATCCTTTGGTTCTACCAAATCATCAGCTCCAGTTTGTATAGCTGGAACCTTTCCAGTTCTACATAACAGACCTTGCCTCGAGCTTGTCCGGATTTTGCTTTTAGACATAGGCCGGACAACCCCAAATCTTAACAAACTTAAGATATGGGCTCTTCCCTTTCTATATCACATATGAAGTGGTAGGCAACTGATTTGATTTGAATCCTATTCAATAGGTATGCACCTTCTCAAGCGCATAACACCCAAAAGGAAAAAGGAAACTCAGTAGTACTTATCTTAGAGCACACCATATCACATAGGGTGCTATTGCTCCGCCCCGATATACCATAGTGCTATGGTGTATACGGAGGAGTAATGCTGAGTGAGAATCTCATTCTCCTTTAGAACAGTCCAGGAATTCCGTGCTCAAGTATTCTCCTCCTTGATCACATCAAAGGACATAATACTTAAACCCGTATTTTGGTTCTCTACTTCTAACTTATATTCTGTGAATATCTCAAAAGGTTCGGACTTGTGTTTCAACAGGAACATATGTCTCAATCTTGAGAGATTATCAGAGAATGTAATGAAGTAAAAAGAACCGGTCTTGGCATATGTAGACAGGGGACCTTCAAACATCAGCATGTATCAATCCCAAGAGTTCACTAACTTTTTCTCTGTTTCCAATAAGCGGACCTGTGGTCATCTTATCTCTGTGACATGACCAGCAAGTTTCACAAGATGTAAATTCAAACTAATTTAAATATGCATCTATATGTAACTTCAGCTAGTCGAGTCGCATTGATATGAACTAGTCTACAATTCCTCAAGAAGGATTCGTTCATTTCTGAACAGTTCCTCTTGTGTGTGTTCTGTATACTAAGAACTGTAGATTGATTTAGAACGTCAATGCTTTTAGATAACGTGCCTGAACCGATCAACTCTTGATATAGAAAATGTTCAAAACATTATCCATCAATACAAAATTATATCCTTTCCTTACTAATAAAGAGACTGATATGATGTTGTATATCAGGTTCGGTATCTAATAACATTCGTTCAGAATCAATGTATTCTGGTAATACAGGGTGACAGTGACCAACAGACTTGGCTGCAACACTTGCACCGTTTTCTGTCTCATGAAACTTATCACCCGTTCTCAGTTCTCTACCTATTTGTAGCCCATGTAACAGATTACATATGCGGGATCCTGATCCGGTATCACATACCCAGGACGTAAAGGATACTGAGAAACAGTTCTATGTAACGAACACACCCGAAGATGATGCATCAACATGCACTTTCTTCGTTTGGGCAGCACGGGAAATCTGATATTCCCCAATTTCCTGCTCTGTCTTATAACAATTATAAGTTGGAGCGGGACCAAAGTTCCCCAGCTCAGTATAACAAGCGGGTTCGGTCAATTCATCCGTATTATTATCTTGATTAAGGCGTGATATGGTCGCTACCTGTAGAGAGAGAGAAGAAAACACTCAGCGTATGCTCTTGCAAGATTAGATTGGTTATCTAATATATCTAATCAGGATGTCTCCCACTGTTTTAATCAAATCTTCCTTCAAACCCTAAAAGGAAAAACTAGTCGGGATTAATTACACGCTACAAGTTCGCCAATCTTTCAGTCAGGCCAGTGTCGGTACTTTGAGGGAGGTGCCCCGTGCTTTCGCACGGACCTAATTAAAGTAAACCTCGTTTTCCCAGGGGCGTAACCCCGTTAACACCTTTCTAGACACCTACTTGATCGGCTAATTGTAATGTGTAAAACTCTCCCGGGAGTAACTCTTACTCGCAGCGGGTATCGGGATCCAACTATCTCATAGAAGATATGCAATCTCATTGCAAATTTCAACACTTGAAATTCCCAATAATATATTACCCCTAGCGTCCTATGACCTTGACGGAGGCCAAACTACCCATAGTCCGCTAGTCAAGTTCAATCCGTCATTTCCTGATTGAATTAAACCCACCCGCACGACCCTTGACGGAGGCCAAACAACGCCGTACGAATACCCTAATCCAATCGCATCGTATGCTAGCAGATAAGCACTAGTTAGCTACCGTACACTACGCCTTAACGAAGGCCAAACTACCGCAGCATGGATACTAAGTAGTACTTATCTGAAATGACGGAGGGCTACGACAGGTTTTTAAGAAAATCCTTTGCGTAATGAACTTGATATCGTTGTAGAATCGAGTGATTTGAAATGGAATGTTTTTGAGGCTTTTCTAGTTTTGCTAAAGGGGTCACTCCCGGTGAAGGGATCGTCGGCCCTTTCCTCATCGAATAAGGTGCAGGGTATATCATATATACCACTATGCAAAGCAAAAACTCCAAAAGCAATCAAAAGACAAACCGAGGGGTGTAGCATCTGCCAGTTATTGCTAAAGGGGTCACTCCCAGTGAAGGGATCTCGGCCCTTTCCTTATCGAATAAGGTGCAGGACGTTCTACAAGGAACACCGCGATGCAAAGCAAGAACCGTAGCTACCTATTTTTGAAAATTCGATTCCACAACATCTTTTAGGTTTCTTTTCATTCATTAATCATATTAATGACGTCCCATCATTTAAGTCACCTAAACATCACAGATAAATACGACGTACACTTATGCCATCCGCATTCGCCTCGATGTCCCCTCGTGCACCGTTAGGTTAGGTAACTAACGGCAGAGCGGGGCAGGGCTAGCACGGGTGTAAAACATAAGTAACTTCTATATAATATATCGTATATACTATATACAGTATCTATCACAACATATCAAATGATCACATCACAGATATCGCAGCAGAAGAAACATATGAAACATTGGATATACTAGGACGTCCGTGTTTTCAATACGAGCCAGTATAAAACACGGATTCCACGGTCGCGATGAATAGCCAAACCCACATCCCTAGACCCCTACGAGAGTGGCAAGCAACACTGCCAATTCTAGGGTTAGGAGACCCGGTCTCGACTCCTCGAGATGGTCTCCCACTGGACCCTAGAACCCGGTTACTTGTGCTCCCCACCTTGGGTCTACCTAATGCGGAAAAGTAAATAATATACAAGTGGTGACATCAACCTCATCCCGGAAGTGCCCCAATAAAAGAATATTACATACAAATTATTTACATGAATGATAATGAAAAACTCTCATCTGACATAAAAACCCCGGCTATTCAGAACGCGACAATCCAATATAACATATCACAGCAACACATAATATCTCATATCATCAACGTAAGCAAGTATGCCTATCCCGATTGTCGTTGATGTATAGCAACGAAGCCGGCGATACACCACATACTACGCTTACGTCACATAAAAGAAAGTATAAAACTACAACAGTTGGAATCCGCAACCTCCTTAGACATCGCATGCCTAACCATCTGAATTCCTTAGACATCGTATGCCTAACAATTATAAACCCCGCATTTCAGTCTCATTATCGAAAACTCTTTTCAATATCAAGTCGGCAATTTAACAGGATTCCCGACATCCTGATCGAATGCTCGTCGCAAACTTTAGTAGACGGCCGCACCCCCGGATGCCGTCGATGAAGTGCACTAAGGCGGAACACCGCTGCTGTGAGCACCCGAACGGATGCTTTTGGCTACGGGGTTCTCCTACAGTCACTTAGTCGGGGCTATGGGGCATGGCTGTCTATTAAGTATACCCAGCGAGTATCCGCGTACGCTACGTGATTGCGACGGACTTTTGAACACATCAAAATCCCGTGGCAACCGATCAATTGAGACTAAACTTCTATGTTTATAACATTCAAATTAGTTATCTCATAACTTCTTGTGGATTCCAAATATTGTATCACAATCCAGATAAATAGATAATGTTAAACTTTCCGATCGAATAATCAAACACCCAAGATTTCCCCAATATATCTCAACACTTGAAATCGGTTTAAAAAAAACATCCATCACATGCCACAGTACCAATGGTCCAGCCGTAGAAGGGTCAAGCCAACGCCTCACATGTGGCACGCCTTACTGCCACAAACCCTAAGGTTTAGAGGCAGTTCAAGACGGTCACATAATCGAGTTAAGGTTTGTTTTCTTCTAGAGGGTCCACCGCGTTACTTGCATGACTTTACGAAAGTTTCAAACTCAAGAAAAATCCAACTTTTGAAAATTTTCCGACAGGGGAAAAAGTGAGTTATTGATATCCAGTCGAACTTTTTAACAGTTTCTAAAATTATCTGGAAAGACTAAACAAAGTTAAATTATCCGATAGAATCAACGAGTCCCCAATATAACCCTAGAAAACTCAACACTTGAGTGGAATTAAAAAATTCCCAGAAAAAATTGCCAAGAAAGGACCTAAGAATAAATACAAGAAATTCCAGGGACTAAGTCAGAATTTTGGCCGCGGAACCGCTGCCAAACCCTTGGTTTGGCCGCGGTTCCGCGGTCAAATTATTGAATTAGTGGACCGTACTTCACAGTAATTCTTAGTTTTTCCTGCTTGTTTTTCTGAGAATTTTTAATTCATAAAAAACCACAGTTTTGAAAAATGTACAGAGAAGGGTAAACATCGGGGTTTCGGGTTTCGATCGGAATTTAAACATCGCTCAGAATTCGCCTAAAACTCTAGGTTGGCTCTGATACCAATGTAGGGTTGCTAGGCATGCGCACAAGGGTCTACGAGGAATCAACCATACCCGATTAAAATTTTAGCCGTGCCGAACAACTCTAATACGGATCTTTAAACTAGGGTTTAGGCGAAAACTTGCGTGTTAACAACTTTAACACTTACTGAAAGGGATTACAACCTTTGTAGATCCAGTCCTCCACTTCATTAGCTCCGTGTAGACATCACCATCATTGCGATCGTGAACTCCGGACTTTATTGAAGCTCCACGAAAAGAACGAACGTGCTTGCTGCGTTGACTTCAAGGCCGAAGATGATCTACGTCGGGGAGACACAAACTCAAGCTATTCCTTCACTAGGTCATAAACTTTGTGAAGAGAGCACACTCTACTACATGGCAAGTGGTAGAGGATGAAGAAGTAGGAAGTGGGCTCACTTTAGAATTGATTTTCTCACTCTTTTGTTCATGGCACCATTGGAGCTAGTAAGCTTTTGGATGGAGCTTGATGATGAAGAAGAAGAAGAAGAAAGAATTATCCATCCAAATGAAAACTTATCCAATAAATAAATGGCACCATGGTTGAGTTAAGCCCTCATGCTTAACTCATGTATAGAATTAACCAAGGCTTTAGGTTAAAGGTCAGGTTAAAGAATATCAAAAGAAATGATAAAAGAGTGGACTTTGTCAAAGCTTCTCCAAGCTTCTTCAAGCTTGATTACTTTGACTAAGTTAAACCCTTTTGTTAAATCTTAAGATAAACCAATAACCCTAATCTTTACCCTAATCTTGGTATGAGTCTCATACACCCATCTTGTGTGTATCATCAAGCATGATACAAACATGTACAGTTGCATATATCATATATAAACAATGTGCACATACTAGTGAGAAAATAAATCATAAGTGAGCTAATACTAGTTAATGAAATATAATATATCAAATATATAATTATGCATTAAATTATTAAATCAACTCTTGATTTAATAATCCGGCTATAACCGACTAATATCAAAAGTAACAACTTATCGAATCAACACTTGATCCGATAACCCGGCTATATCGCATACAACCGATCAATATCGCGAATCGCGAGAATAGAATACGGTATCTCATATCGTATTAGTCTCAGTCCCGCACATATCACATATATGCTCCTACTCCGTTTCGCTTGAGCCAGGAAACCCCTGTGTAGGACTCTAAAGACTCGTCAATACGCCGGCAGTAGGTGATGATCATATCAAACACCCACAAGCCGCAAGCGGTGTGCTAAACGTAACGGCCACCCGGGTATTGAGCGATCAGAAGATCAACAAGCAAGCCCTCTAGTTCTCCTGTGAATCCAATCATTAACACTCCCGTACAGTCCGGTCTCGTCGTCTGATATGTCGCATATCTCGCCTAGGGGTGGTAAACGTCAGACCCCAGTAGCTTGATAAGTCGTGTCGATATGTGGTCTATAACAGTTCGAGAAACTACTGGTAACACTTACCAGTAAATCTCAGCAACCTTGGCCAGGGATTTCGGGTTATATCCAATCGAACACAGCACAACATCAACTCCCTATACCGGGAGAGACGAATCCCCTCCTATCGCTCATTGCCTCCATGTGATTCGGGACTGTACCCAAAAAACCACCGTTTTGCATGCCCTCTTGGACGTGGTACGGTGGAAATCAAAGCACAGTGGGAATCACATAAGACTCTATGACGATCTCGGGTCAACAGACTACTCTGTACCATTGTCACCGGAGAACTGCCATCTGACGTAAGGTATAATACCATCTGGGAGTTCTCGGCGAGTCCGTCCAGTGTACCCAGTCTCCACTGAGCACCCGTACACCATCCTTGATGTCAAACACCGATGGATATGGGATCATCCATCGCCCATCATATTGTAACATTTAGAAATAATAAAAATATTATTTTGGGGAAATTTATAATTTAATATTATTTTATTGAATATTTTAGTAATTCGGTATAATTAAATACAAATAAATGGGGGAAATTTTTGGAAAATTATGGAAAATTCTAAAATAGGGTAAATTAGAGAATTATGCCATTTCTAAGTTTAATTGATTAGTTATATGCTAATTTAGTGCTAATCGCGATTAATAATCGCTAACCGGTTTTTTTGACAATTTGTGCAAAACATGCACATATCATTCTTCTTACACTTGTGCATTTTCTACCATGGTTTCTCATTTGGGTTGACTATTTGAGTGAGAAGGAATTTAGAGAAAAGAAAAGAAATGGAAAAGGGGATTATATTAAAGAAATTAGTAGTTGGTGAGAGAGAGAGAGGTATGGGCTTCTTTGACTATAGACTTAGCCATTTTCCCTTCAACCTTCACTCATTTTTCTCCCTCTCCCTCTTGTTGTTGCTGCTACTCCTGCTCCACACCTCCCTCCCCTTTTCAACTCCTCAAATCACCTCTAAAACAACTCCAAAACCCCACTCTCATTTCATTAAAAGTGTGCACAAGCTCAAGATCTACACATTAGACCAAGGAAGCGGGGATTTTGGCCACTAGGGGCAAATCAAGGATTTTCTTGAGTTGCCAAATGAGGTATTTTCTGGATCATTAACTTAGTTTTAGCATTACTTATACCCATGTTTAGTTTAGAACCGATATTGTTGATTTTGTGGAGTTAAGGAAAACCTAGTTAGGGTTTGAGGAATTATGAGTTGTAATGTGAAATTGAGCTCAGTAGAGGCTACACCAACACCCTAGAGCAGGAATTAAGACCCCAACCTGAGAGTTGAAACCAGAATACGGATTTATGGATACAATATCGGAGAATTTGTGAAATCAGTGATGGTTACTTTGAATCTGCTTTCACCCGAGACACCTGAAAATTTTATTGATTGGACAGTGACATGTGCAGGTACCCTAGAACTACCACACAAAGCCCTAGCCCCCACTTCCTTTTCCAGGCCGCAGATTTAATCTGTTTGGCCGCAATTTGCTGCCTGGGTCCCACCATTTTGTCTCGTGTTTTTTCTGTAGCTCCTACATGTATATTTTAGACCCTCGGTATATATAGATTTGTCTAATTTGACCTAGGGTGAAATCTGGAGCCTATTTCCTTAGTTGCTGTTTGGATTCGTATTTCTGTATTCCGTATTTCTAATTCTGGAATTGTGTATCTGTGTTTTACCTCGACTATTTGGCGTTTATACGACGATGTCGAGGATTTGTTGTTGGTTTTGAAGGCGTGCCCATAGGTTCTAACCTATAGGCCCCTTATCGTATCGTTTTGGGTTGCGTGTGCCGTGTTAGCTTTGATTTGGTTTTAATATGCATATACGATACTTTGATGTGTAGGTACCACATGAAGATTTCGGGACGACAAGCAAGCGCGTGGCGACGTCCACAATTAAAGATGCAAGGTGAGTAGATTATATCTACTGGGGGAAGTCGGGTGGATGGCGTATAGCACCCCCGCAGTCCATAGTTGATATACTATATTTATGACAGTTTAGTGTGTCGCTTTGTGTTAGGTGTATTAGGGATAGTGTAGGGTTAGAAGTGACCGGTGTAGTTCATAGTCGCGAACCCTAGAATAGATTTACACCTACACGCACCCCTTGCATATTCACTTCACTTGCACTGTGTTTGATGATATTGGATGACATCGGAGATGAGTCGATGATGTTGGGCTTTGTGCCGCGAGATCGGTGATTTGATGTGATTCGTGTTTGGGATACGATACGTGATCTCTAGCGGGCCTTGGGACGTGTGCTTGCACACGCAGTATTTAGATGGTATCGATTTGTACTAGACTTAGATCAGTACCCCAGATATTTGTTATGATGTTAAGGATACCTGATATCTGATGAGAGGAATGTGATATTGACCCGTACCCAGCTTTTGGGATGCCGTACGATGATTTACCGTACGAGCCTATATTGATGATAGATCCGCGCTCATGACTTGAGGATATCATATAATATACTATATCGTACGCGATACTATAGAGGCGGGATCACCGACTATTATATCTATATATCGACTCAGATTTAGGTGGTTTCCACACCCCTCCCGATTGACTTGATACTTGGATCTGTAGTTTGCATAGTAGATGTTAGACTAGACCCGAGTCATTCTTATTTCAAATGGCATAAACGCATGACATATACATTTGGGTGTAGATTCTTTACTGTTACGTTGATTATTGGATTTCCGCATATTCATACTATTCACATTGCCTTGCATATGTTTATTTCTATATTATCATCATGCTGTTAGGACACCAGCACCATTATCGATGATGTGTATGTTCCACGTACACTATTTTGCCGGCTCACACACTTCATCATCGATAATTGCCATGCCACTACACTGTAGTACTGATGCATTCATGATATGATTCTTGCATGGCATATTGTACACTTATACCTGTACACAAACATAGATGATTCTGACTTGATTAGAGATTTGGGAAACCGCAAGATGTTCTTCAAAACTGATTCGTTTTAAAAGAGCGGTTTCCTTCGACATGTGCACATTACTATTCCATGTTGCATGACCTCTGATATGCTTACCTTTCTTACATGTCGCATACATCATGTTTTGATTATACGCATTGAGATATGTTGTTTCCATGATATTTCTGGATTTGGGAACCGTGGGTATTTCAAAAGAGAATATATAATTGTGTTAAAAACCCGGTTACCCTTGATATGATATTTCAGGGCGTCCACCATGTGTTTTCTCGGTGCTGAGAGCGACATGTGAAACCCGATTCGAGGAGGCGGATGAGGCCGATTGCGGGTACATGGTGGACCCGGTATGGTACCCCGGGGCGAGAACGGTTTCGCTGTGTAGTAGACGGTGAGCCTGGCAGAGGGATTACTACCTACCGGTGATTGTATTTGAGCTCGACGGATATCTGGAGGATACCGACCGGAGTTGAGAGATGGATAGGGGCTGACCCGTACTGCCGGGGCCGAGGGCCGATACCGCAGACGGAGCCCCATATGGATGAGGATATGGGCTGACCCGTACTGCCGGGGCCGAGGGCCGATACCGCAGACGGAGCCCCATATGGACGAGGATTTACGTGTCGATGCTAGGCACGGGTTTCATGATGTTTTTCCATGATTTTGTTTATATCCTCATATTTACATACATGTTGTTTATTGTCATTGGGTGACGGGTGGACGGGTTCCACGTTTATTGTCATTGGGTGACGGGTGGACGGGTTCCACGTTTATACAGACTTGATCACATACAGACTGGATTTATATTGATCATACTTCATGCAGACATACCTTATACTGATGACATGTTATTACCTGAGTACTTGGCACTACATACATGTTTAGATGTTACATTGCCACTTTATCATTCTTCAGACGTACTCTTGTGGTTTACATTACTGATTGTTTGACCTAGGATTATGTCTTGCATTCGGTTTCTGCTTGTAGATATTTCTATTCACGAGTTGGCAACTCACCCCCGTTGTGCCACAGTTCTTGCAGGTTTTGCCGTACAGGTTCCTTTGCGGCATTCATGGCACACTGCTTCCTTGCGGTTGAATTGCATTTGGCAGGTGGATTCTTTTGCATCAAGAACCACCATTGTGCTTGTATTATTCATTGTATCTAGAAATTCCATCAACCAAAACTTGTATTTTGTTTCAGACTCAGACACTAGTGATGTATTATTTCGACCTTAGAGTCGCGCTTAGTAGCGTTACAGTTTTCATGCTTATCTGGGTTTCTTTAGAATTTTGATCCTCGCCTTTCGGCGTTGTTTAGTATTGCTTGTTGTTTATTTATCCTTAAAATGGTTTTAGATTTCTGGGCTTTTGGCTTACTTGGATCATATGGAGTCCTATAGACTTCATATGGTTCAAGGACCAGTCACGTGCTCTTTCGGGTCGTGACACATATGGGTCAAGATGCGTATACGCTGGTCTACTCTTGTGCATCGATGCCCTGTCTCAATACACCCACGACTAGGGTCTTTGATGGATGTACTTATGGACTACCATGTCCCCACTAGTATGATCCGCATCATAGTCCAGGTAGTCAAGTACACATCCTAAGGGCTTTACCAACATGTAACAGAGAGACAATCAGTATACACGTTAAGGTAAAGTGTAACCAGATAGCATGCTATCATGTCGAGCAAGAAAGTCCTCCCTATATATGTCCAAGCATACACTACAATATACATCGTATGTACAGTAATGGCCTCTAGGGCATACATATAACTAATAAATGACGGGTAGAACTTGACATGTGACTTATGATATGTTGGCCTTCGTCAAGGTCATAAGAGAATGGGGCAAAAATCCACATCGGGAGTTTCGAAAGAACTGAAACTTTCTAGCGCTGCATACCATTTGGAGTGTGATGATTCTGGGAGGATTCCTTCAGTTTTGTCACGCGATAATATTTGGATCCCGATCCTACTGTGAGTATATGCTACTCCTCAGGAACTTTTTCACTTAACGATCAATGCTATAAACCAAGTACGTGTCTAGAAAGGTGTTAGCAGGGCTACGCCCACAGGGAAAAGAGCTTACTTAATTAAGGAACTTCATGAAAGCGTTGGAAAACCTCCTTCGAAGTACCGACACTGGCCTTGATGAACGGTTAAGAAAGTATTGTACGGTGAGATTGATCCTGACTAATTCTTCCTTTGTGATTTGAGGAGGGATTCGAGAGACAGTGGGAGCCATCCTGTTTAGATAAATTAAAAACCAATCTAAACTTGCAAGAGCATCATGCTAAGTGTTTTCTTCTCTCGCTCTTAATTGCAGCGACCCAGTGACCGCACCTAGGCTACATCTAGATAATAAAATGACTGAATCTGACTGTTATGACTGGCAAAGGTCTGTCCAGATGTCCATTGCCCATGACAAGCTGGGACACCTCTTGACTGATCCAACACCTGCCGTCTTAGGTCCAGTTTCCCCTGTCACGGATATTGATATCCATAGAACATCAGAAAAGAACTGTGCGAAAGCCATGTGCCTCGTGTTAGCCTCAGTTGATGGTGTAAACCAGAGGCAGCACGAGAAGATGGACTTAGTTTCTATCTTCCTCCATAACAAAGATTTATATGGAGAGCAATCTCGTATCGCAAGATATGAGACCTCGAACGAATTGCTTCCAGCGAGGTTGGCTATCGGGTCATCTGTAGGGGGCAACGTCCTTACAGAGACCAGCTCTTTTGAGCTCTCGGACCTGAAGACCACGTTGAAGAACGGGTCAGATGCTGACTTATTTCAACAGTCTCTACCTACTACCCTGAAGGAAACCAGGGAAGTAGAAAGAAAGGGAAGGGCAGAAGTTTCGGGAATGGATGAAATAAAAGAGGGATGTTCCTATTGTTACGGGAATGAACATGGGCAGAAGGATTGCAGGGCTTGCAAAGCCAGTAGACAGAATTCGAAGCATGTTGTGACTTTGGCTTCGGGTGTGTTTGTAATAGAGAACTGTATGTCAGTTAACCCTACTTCCTGGGTATTGGATACCGGATCAGGATCCCATATCTGTAATTCGTTACAAGCTCTGAGAAGCCGTAGGGTTATCAAGAAAGGTGATATGACTCTCATGGTTGCTAAAGGAATGAGCATGTATGCTGAATCCGTAGGGGAATATCATCTAGGACTGACAACTGGACAGATATTGATTCTGCGTGACTGTTTTTATGTACCAGGTGCGACTTGTAATATCATATCTATATCCTTACTTTCTAAGGAAAGATATGATTTTACTTTTGTAAGCGATGTAGTAAACATCCACCTAAATCAAGTTCTGATTGGGTCATGTACATTGAAAAACGGTATATACGTTTTGAATCAAGCTCAGGTCTTCAGTGTCCAGAACACACTTAAAAGAAAGTCTCCAGAATTAAATCAGGCTTTCTTATGGTATTGTAGACTGGGTCACATCAATAAGACACGGTTGACAAAGTTACATAAAGAAGGATACTTGGATCCGTTCGAGTATCAGTCTTATGCCACATGTGAATCTTGTCTCATGGGAAAGATGACAAAGATTTCGTTCACTGGATATGGAGAAAGAGCAAGTGAGCTCTTGGGACTCATACATAGTGATGTGTGTGGTCCAATGTCTAAATATGCGGGAAGTGGTTATTCATACTTCATTACTTTCACAGATGATTTCTCTAGGTATGGGCATGTCTTCTTGATGAAGCACAAATCCGAGGCCTTTGAGAAATTTCAGGAATACAAGAATGAAGTTGAAAAACAAACAGGCAAAAGTATCAAGACACTAAGATCTGATCGAGATGGTGAATACTTAAGTGCCGAGTTTCTAGGCTTCTTAAAAGAGAATGGAATTCTCTCTCAGCTTACTCCTCCATACACACCACAACACAACGGTGTATCAGAAAGGAGGAATCGAACCCTATTGGATATGGTTTGATCCATGATGAGTAAGGCTGAGTTGCCGCGATCCTTCTGGGGTTATGCACTAGAATCAGCTTCATATCTTTTGAACAAGGTTCCCTCCAAGACTGTGCCTACCACACCATATCAGGTGTGGTATGGGAAGAAACCCTGTCTTAAGTATCTGAAGATCTGGGGATGTCTAGCTTTTGTAAAAAAGCAGCATGCGGACAAGCTCGAGGCACGCTCAGTACTGTGTAAGTTTGTGGGATACCCAAAGAATTCCAGGGGGTATTTTTTCTATTACGCAGAGGAACAAAAGGATTTTGTTTCTCGTCATGCCCACTTTCTGGAACATCAATTTTTAGAAAAAGAAGCAAGTGGGAGCGTAGTAGAACTGGAAGAAATTCCAGAACCACAAGCTATTACTGAAATCTTGGAAGAACCAGAAGTTTCAAGAGAACCGGACATCCAAGCGCCACTCCGCAGGAGTAGTAGTCGGTCTCATCCGCCCGAGAGATACTACGGTTTTCTCATAGACGGGGATAGAGAGGATTGCACTATGGATTATGGTGAGCCTACTAGGTTCCAGATGGGGTAAAACCCATAGGCTGGATGCAATGCGGGCCGAGATGGAGTCCATGTACACCAACAAAGTTTGGACTTTGGACTTTACTCCGGAAGGGGTAAAACCCGTAGGCTGTAAATGGATCTTCAGAAAGAAGATTGGTGTAGATGGGCAGGTTGAGACCTATAAAGCTAGACTTGTTGCAAAGGGTTTTCGTCAAAGACCTGGTTTGGACTATGACGAGACCTTTTCTCCAGTGGCTATGCTGAAATCCATTCGGATCCTTCTTGCCATTGCTGCCTCCACGATTAGGAAATCTGGCAGATGGACGTAAAGACGGCTTTCCTAAATGGAAATTTGGAAGAGTGCGTCTATATGGATCAGCCAAAAGGATTCATTCAGAGTGGGAGCAGCGGTAAAGTGTGCAAGTTGCTAAAGTCCATCTATGGACTTAAGCAGGCATCGCGGAGTTGGAACATCTGTTTTGATGATACTGTCAAAGAATTCGACTTTATCAAAAACCCAGATGAACCATGCATTTACAGTAAGATTGTAGGGAGAACTGTCATATTCCTCGTCTTGTACGTGGATGACATTCTCCTAATAGGAAATGATATTCCTATGCTACAGTCAGTCAAAGGATTCTTGTCGCAGAGGTTCTCCATGAAGGACCTGGGCGATGCCAACTACATTCTGGGGATCCAGATCTATCGTGATAAATCTAAGAGGATGTTGGGACTTTCACAATCAAGGTACATCGACACCATACTGAAAAGATTCAGTATGGAAGATTCCAAGCGCGGTAATTTACCGGCTTGTCACAGGATCACCCTCTCCAAAGAGATGTCTCCCAAGACTGACTTGGAAAGGGATCGCATGTCTATTATACCCTACGCTTCTGCGTTAGGCTCTATAATGTATGCGATGTTATGTACCAGACCAGATGTAGCATACACATTGAGCGTTGTAAGCCGGTATCAGTCGAACCCAGGAGAGAAACACTGGATAGCGGTAAAGAACATTCTCAAGTACCTGAGAAGGACTAAGGAGATGTTCTTGATGTATGGCGGAAAAGACCTCCAGCTCGAGGCTTTTGCCGACTCCAGCTTCCAGAGTGACAAGGATGACTCCAAGTCCATGTCGGGTTATGTCTTTACCCTCAATGGAGGGGCGGTTTGCTGGAAGAGTTCCAACCAGGAGACCGTTGCTGACTCAACTATGGAAGCGGAGTACATAGCTGATTGCGATGCCGCAAAGGAAGCTGTATGGATGAAGAAGTTCCTCACGGAGCTTCAGGTGGTTCCTACCATTGTTGATCCAATACCGTTGTATTGCGACAACAACGGCGCTATAGCTTTAGCGAAGGAACCCAGGTCCTATCAGAAGTCCAGGCACATTTTGAGGCTGTACCACCTGATCAGGGAGATCGTAGATCGCCGGGAGATCGAGGTGAAGAGAGTAAATACGGAGAAAAATACTGCAGATCCACTCACGAAGGCCCTACCCCAGACTCAGTTCGAGCGGCTGATCGAGATGATAGGTCTTCGATACGCCAGTACATGGCCTTAGTGCAAGTGGGAGATTGTTAGTGTATATTCCCTAGAGGCCATTACTGTATCATACTAGCTTGTATATTACTTAATGGAAGCTTGGGATATTCACAGTTGTATAGACAATCTTGGTCAAAATGGTAGTATGCTACTTGGTTTGTCTCTACTTCAATATGTGCATGTGTTTCTTTTAGCATATCACTTATATACATATTAGTAGAGCCCTTAGGATCTTTGCTTGATTACCAGCGTTATGATGGCAGTCATACTCGTGGGGGCTGGGTAATCCATAAGCACATCCTTATACAGGTCCCTAGTCGTAGGACTATCGAGACAGGACATCGATACTCCGGAGTAGACTAGCGTATGTGCTTCTCATCCCAGCGGGGGAGACGGTCTGTCCCATAGCCGTCAGTACGTCGTACTTGAGATAGTATGCGGGTGCTCGTTAGGTTACGAGTACACTGGACAAGACTCGTCGGGAACTGTTGGTTGGTATTATACCTATCGTCAGTTATCAGTTCCCAGGTGACATGAGTACAGCTTAGTCCGTTGACTTGACACTGTCACTTCGCCTCGAGTGTGTTCCCACTGTACTTAGATTACTACTCTACCATGGCTCAACGGAGTCATGCAAACAGGTAGTAGTTGGGTGCAGTCACGAAGCACTTAGAGGCAGTGGTGGTTAGACAGGATTCGTCTCTCCCGGTATTGGGGGTTGACATCGCGCTGTGTCTAGGAGAGCCATTACACCAGTAGTCCCTGGCCAGGGCAAGCGAGATATACTGGTAGGTTTCCAGTGTTATCTCAGGGTGTTCTGGGTTACACTCCAACACGACTTGTACCACTATTAGGGGACTGACGTTCACCACCCCCCTAGGCCCGCCATGCGATGTATCAGACGAACCGACTGGACTGTACGGAGATTGTCATATACAGGCTCAGTAGGAGTTCGGATGGGTTTACCTCATCGGCCTTCTTATCGACATCTACCTGGGGATCGTTACGTACAGCTAGTGCCGCTTGCGGTCTGTGGTTAAACCCACTGCCAGCGTAGTGTCGAGTCTTTAGAGTCCCATGCAGAGAGTTTCCCTGCACTGAGCAAAACATGTAGAGGTTGTATGGTTTTACGGCAGGGCTGCGATCACTTATGTGCACTTGTGTGCGTATGCTGTTCGGGCAGGCAATACTAGTGGGCTTTGGTTTAAGCCAGATCCTAGTATTGTACGGATGGATTTGTTTTGTCTACTGTGCATTCACATTCTACGGAATGAGGATGCGGGTGTGTATGCACAGTTTCGAGGAGCGATGAAGGAGGAGGTGCCTCATTAGGGTTTTGGCAATTGGTTCGGCCAAAACCATTATATGGAAGGCTCATTAGGATTTTCAAAATTCGTTCGGTCAAAACCATTATGAGCCGGAGACATTGTTTTACTAATCCTTTTTGTGATAATTTTGTGATGGCTAATTGCATTGACCATTTGACCACCATGACCTCTCTTGACTTTGTTGATCCGTTGACCGGAGTTGACCATTGACCTTCATGAGAGGTCTACACTCTTCTTTGGATTTTCATTTTCTTTTTTGGATTATGAAAATGGTCAATTCAATTAGTAGCCATCAACTTTATCATGATAAGATTAGTAATGATGATAGTGTGTATTATTGCAACCATGGTTCATTTTCTTTAGACAACAATTTTCATTTCTTCATTCTCATTCTCTCTCTTGAAGTGAGAAGAAAAGAAAAGCTCCATGGTTGCTAGAGTTTCTCCTTCATCTTCCTCCTCTTGATAAATTCTTTTGATCTCATGTGTTGAGAGAAAAAGAATCTACATAGACAAACACCTCCATCTTTCTCTTCTATACAACCTAGGACATCAAGACTAGCGATCTTGTTGCCCTAGTTGCCTTGGCTCGAGGTGAAGCTCGGTGTCCATCTCTCGGGTGGATCGTCTTCGACTCAAGGAGGCCGCGGAGGTGACCAAGATCCGGATCGTACCTTGGAGCTTGGACGGACGAGCGGGACAACGGAATGAAGACCCGAAGGACCGGTTCCGTGAGGTATAATTTCTACGGCATAGTAGTTAAATCCTCTAGAAGTTTGTTAGTTTCTAGTATAGCAAAGATCCTCGCTTTTGAGTCCATGTTGCCTTGCGCCAAAATTTTGTTTTTCGCCGTTTTTGCCTCCCCGTAAGAACCGGGGTGAGCAACGTGGACTTACAAAGAGACCATGTCTTAAACGAGTTAAGATATGGGGTTGTCCGGCCTATGTCAAAAGGCAAAATCCGGAAAAACTCGAGGCACAGTCAGTTCTATGCAAGTTTGTGGGATATCGCAAACATTCACATGGATATCTTTTCTACCATAGCGAGGAAAAAAAGGTATTAGTTTCTCGACATGCCACCTTTTTAGAAAAGGAATTTCTTACAAAAGAAATTAGTGGCAACGAGGTAGAACTGGAAGAAATTCCGGCTACACAAACTCAAACTGAAGATTTAGTGGAACCAGAGGATTCGGTAGTTCCCAACGAACCCCAGCCACTCCGCCGATCTAGTAGGGTTCCTCACCCACCTGAGAGATACTACGGTTTTCTCATGGATGGTAGGAGAGAGGATTGCATCATGGAGGATGATGACACAACTAGCTTCGAGCAGGCCATCACGAGTGGTGACTCAGTGAAATGGCTGGATGCAATGCGGTCCGAGATGGAATCCATGTACACCAACAAAGTATGGACTTTGGAAGATGCTCCTGAAGGGGTAAGACCCATTGGGAGCAAGTGGATCTTCAAGAAAAAACTTGGTGTAAATGGGAAAGTGGAGACTTTCAAAGCTAGACTTGTTGCAAAGGGTTTTTGTCAAAGACCAGGAGTGGACTATGACGAAACCTTTTCTCCAGTGGCTATACTTAAATCCATCCGGATCAAGCTTGCCATCGCTGCATATCATGACTACGAAATCTGGTAAATGGATGTTAAGACCGCCTTTCTAAATGGTGATTTAGAAGAGTGCGTGTACATGGCTCAGCCAGAGGGCTTCGTAGATATTGGGAGCAGCGGGAAGGTGTGCAAGCTGCTTAAATCCATTTATGGATTGAAGCAAGCATCGCGGAGTTGGAACATCTGCTTTGACGTCGTTATCAAAGAGTTTGATTTCGTCAAAAACGTAGATGAACCTTGTATCTACAAGAAGGTGGCAGAGAGTAAGGTTGTCTTCCTCGTATTATACGTGGACGACATACTCTTGATAGGAAATGACATTCCTATGCTGCAATCGGTCAAGCTCTTCTTATTATAAAGATTCTCAATGAAAGATCTAGGGGATGCCTTCTACATCTTGGGGATTAAGATCTATAGAGATAGATCCAAACAGATACTGGGATTGTCCCAATCCAGGTACATTGACACCATACTAAAGCGGTTTAGTATGGAAGAGTCCAAACGTGGGTTTTTACCCACGATCTCAAGGCTCACTCTCTCCAAAGAGATGTCTCCTAAGACTGATTTGGAGAGAGATCGCATGCAAGGGATACCCTATGCTTCAGCAGTAGGCTCTATCATGTACGTGATGCTATGTACCAGACCCGATGTAGCACACTCACTAAGTTTAGTGAGTAGGTATCAAGCTGATCCTGGAGAGAGTCACTGGACAGCTGTGAAGGGCATTCTCAAGTACTTACGAAGGACTAAAGAGATGCTCTTGGTGTATGGTAACGGAGAACTCCAAGTGGAGTCCTTTACCGATTCGAGATTCCAGAGTGATAAGGACGACTCTAAGTCGCACTCGGGATTTGTCTTTACCCTTTATGGAGGGGCGGTTAGCTGGAAGAGTTCCAAGCAGGAAACCGTGGCAGAATCGACGATGGAGGCTGAATACATCGCTGCCAACGATGCTGCCAAAGAGGCTGTCTGGATCAAGAAGTTCATTACTGAACTTGGAGTGGTTCCATACATTGAGCATCCAATACCTTTGTATTGTGATAACAATGAGGCGGTGGCTTTGGCCAAGGAACCCAGGTCACATCAGCAATCCAGGCATATTCTGAGGCGGTATCACCTGATCCGGGAGATAGTAGATTGCCGGGAGATCGAGGTCAGGAGGTTTGACACGAAGAACAACACTGCGGATCCACTCACGAAGGCCATTCCCCAGATACAGTTTGAGAGACTCTTTGGGATGCTTGGTATGCGATACTACAGCAGCTGGCCCTAGTGCAAGTGGGAGATTGCTAGTTGTATGTATGCCCTAGAGGCCAGTATTGTACAGATGATGTATATTATATTGGATGCATGGACATATATAGAGAGGACTTTCTTGCTCGATATGATAGTATGCTATATGGTTGCTCTTTATCTTAACATGTATACTTGTCTCTTGATACTGTCTTATAGTTACATGTTGGTAAAGCCCTTAGGATGTGTACTTGACTACCAGGACTATGATGTAGATCATACTAGTGGGGCCATGGTAGTCTATAAGTTCATCCTTTAATGTTCCTAGTCATGGGTGTATCGAGACAGAGCATCGATATACCAGAGTAGACTAGCGTATACGCTTCTCGACCAATGAGATGGACGATGGACTGTAACACCTTAGAATGTGTTTTGGGGATAATTATATTTTAATATATAGTTTATAATAAAAAGTTTACCAATTTGGTTTTTAATTATTTTATCCTATTTATTGAATATTTTATTAGAATTTTTCTAGGCTTGCACACACTTGTGCATGATAACTAGGGTGTTAATTTGGGGTTAAACCTTGATTAGCAATATGGTGGTTAACCATTCCCTAATCTAGTTTAATAATTTATATTAAGTGTTTTGGGTTTAATAGTGTATGGTTGTTCTTTTAAAAAGAAAATGAAAAAAAAGGGTTTTATTTTGGGTTGAATGTTGACTTTGAGGGAGAGGGGGAGGCATGGTGCTACATGGCCAAGCCATGCTTCATTAATTGTTGAGAGAGATTGAGACGGGAGGGGTTTTGAGTGTTCTCTCTCATTTCTTTCAATCCTCTCATTTATCTCAAACACTCACACACACACACACAACAGCAGAGCAGCAGCAGCAGCCCCAGGAGCAAGTAGCAGCAACACCAGAAGCATCATCAGCAGCAGAGAAGCAGCAGCATCAACACACAATAGAAACAGCAGGAGCCCTGTAGGGTTCCTAGGCACACCCATGATGTTCCACAAAAGATCAAACATGCCAAAATCAAATTTTTCATGTGCCTAAGAATCCTATGCAAGATCGTTAACTAGAGGATAGGCGATAAAGATTGCAAGTTAACAACTTTAACTAAAAGGGAAGTGACTACAACCTTTGTAGATCCGGTCCTCCACCTCCTTAGCTCCGTGATGACGTCCCTCCGCTGCGATCATCGGATCCCGGACTCTGGCGATGGTATCGTCGGAGAAATGATCGGGCTAGGTCGTCGACTTCGATGCCGAAGATGATCTACGTCGAGGCAACTCAAGATCAAGCTCCAACTTCACTAAGTCATGAAACTTGTGAAGAAAACATCCTATACTACATGGAAAGTGGTAGAGGATGAAGAAATAGGAAGTGGGTTCACTTTAGAATTGGATTTCTCACTCTTTTTCTCAAGACACCATTGAAGCTAGCAAGCTTTCATGAAGCTTGATGAAGATGAAGATGAAGAAAGAATAAAAAGGATTATCTTAAAAAAGAAAATCCAAGTCATTCTTATCATAATTCAACCTTGGGTTAGTTTAACAAGTGTGGAGAATAAACTAGGGTTAGCTGAATGGTTAGGTTTAGGAAAGAAACAAGAATGGTCAAAGCTTCTTGAAGCTTCAAGGAAACAAACAAAAGAAGCAACCATTTCTTTTCTTGCCCAAAAATAAATAAATAAAATAAATAGTTAAGAAAAGATAACAAAACCCTAACCATTCACTTAAACATGGTTTAAAGTAAACATACACCCAAGTTTGCATGTATCATCAAACATGATACAAACTAGTGCACAAAACTATATAATATATACAATGTGCACATCAAGTGAGAAAATCCATCTTAAGTGAACCAATACTAGTTAATGCAAAGTAATATATCAAATATATAATTATACATTAAATCATTAAATCAACATTTGATTTAACGATCCGGTCATATCGCATATGACCGACTAATATCCAATGTATCGACTTATCGAATCAATCCTCGATTCGATAACTAGGTTATATCGCATACAACCAATCGATACATTCATCACGAGAATAGAATACGGTATCACATACACACATTATTCTCGGTCCCGCACATATCTCATATGCGCTCCTATTTCGTTTCGCTTGAGCCAGAAAACCTCTGTGTAGGACTCTAAAGACTCGTCAATACGCCGGCAGCAGGTGATGATCATATCAAACACCCACAAGCCGCAAGCGGTCTGCTAAACGTAACGGCCACCCGGGTATTGAGCGATCAGAAGATCGACGAGCAAGCCCGCTCACACTCCTGTGAATCCAACCAGTAACACTTACCGTACAGTTGTTCATAACATAATATTGCATTTTGTATTCCCCATTCTTATGCATTTTACAATAAAAACAGGTGCTTTTGACCCATGTCTACTACATGTTACAGGTTACAGGTTCTTGGCGCGAGAACAGTGAAAAACACAAAAAGATGACACAAAAGAAGGATTTTTGACCAACAAATAGGAAGATCTTAGTAAAGCCCAGCAGAAGAACGGTTCACCATCAACAAGGCAACTCAAGATCCAAATTTGCAAGAAAGACGGTTAAAAGATCCATTGCAAAGTGTTCACTGAAGATCTGGAATCACTGCAGAAGCCCAAATGGAAAAAGAACTGAAGAAATACAAATAGCAGAAGAACCTGAAGAAGCCCAAAGAAGCCCATCAGATGACTCCACCAAAGGGCCGCGGAACCGCGGCCCAAGCGCGCCCATGCCGCGGTTCCGCGGCTGTAAGAAGCCCTAATGCGTAGAGAATTTTTCCATAATTCTTTGGCGGCTGTGGAAAGATTTTCTAGGGGTATATTTGTAACTTTAGACATGCGGTGCAATCTGTAGCCCTAGGGTTTCTATGTCCTATAAATAGAACCCAAGACCTTGTATTTTCTTATGCCTCTACTCATGAATAAAATTCTATTTTCTTGAAGTTAGAGCGCATCAAAAGTAAGTAGGTTATTTTCCTTGCAATAGTTGTAGTTTTTTTTATCTGCTCTTATTTTCTCGCCTTAGTTTAAATTAGTTTAGTTTTTATTAACTTGCAATCGATGTCTTCTTTCTTTAATAAATTCTTGTTTTCTTTCATCCCCTCAATGAGTGAGTAGTTTCCTCGCTTGTTAGGGTTAGGAATGGGGAAGGATTTGAGAGACGAAGATCTCTCATCTCTTTTCTTTGCTAATCTTTTATGAAAATTAGAACTCCATGCATAACTTCTTATTCCGCTCCCTACGGCTCTCTACCCTCGAGGTAACGATGATTCCATAGTCTAAAGGCTCGGATTTTAAGGTTTTCCATGGAGGTTAGGGTAAAGATTAAGAAAGGAAGGACAAGGATCTAGAGGAAGAATCAATCTTCCCAATCATCGTAATCCCCTTTGTTAAGATTTACCATAACACTAATATGATATCTTTAATTAAAGGCAATGGAAAGAGATGTAGATCTTTGTTTACCAAATTTTCCCTAAACCTAATCCTAGCAAGTTTCTAATCCTAGTATCATACAACTTCAATTTTTAGATTTAATAATCAATCCGAACACCCTTCGGAATTAACTCGTTAGCGCGATTAGGAAATTCACAACATCCCTGTGGACCGACCCGTACTCACCGGCTACCTGCAAAGCGACGCCGTTCTTGATTGCGGTTACAAATATTTTTGATCTATCTTTTAGAAAGCGCAAGCACGCTAAAATCGTACCAATCAACAGTCCGATCTGTTCGTCTGATATGTCACATATCTCGCCTAGGGGTGGTAAACGTCAGACCCCATTTGCTCGATAAGTCATGCCGATGTAAGGTCCATAACATTCATGAAACTACTGATAACTCTTACCAGTATATCACTACAACCCTGGCCAGGGATTTCCAGTTATGGCCAGTCGAGCATAGCGCAACATCAACCCCCAATACCGGGAGAGACGAATCCCCTCCTATCGCTCATTTCCTCTATGTGAATCAGGACTGTACCCAAAAACCACCTGTTTGCACAACTCAGTAGAGCCGTGGTAGGGTGGAAATCAAAGCACAGTGGGAGACACACAAGACTCTATGACGATCTCGGGTCAACAGACTAAGCTGTACCAGTGTCACCAGAGAACTGCTATCTGACATGAGGTATAATACCATCTGGGAGTTCTCGGCGAGTCCGTTCAGTGTACCCAGTCTCCACTGAGCACCCGCATACCATCTCCGATATCAAACACCAATGGATATGGGATCATCCATCGCCCATCACATGGGTCGAGAAGATATACGCTAGTCTACTCTGGAATATCATGCCCCGTCTCGATATTCCCACGACTAGGAACAATGAAGGATGTACTCATTGACTACCCAGGCCCCACTAGTATGATGTACATCATATTCCTGGAAGTCGAGTACACATCCTAAGGGCTTTATCAACATGTAACAGAGAGACTGAAAGTATACATGTTAAGATAAAAAGCAACCAGATAGCGTACTATCATGTCGAGCAAGAAAGTCCTACCTATATATGTCCCAGCATCCACTACAATATACATCCAATGTACAGTAATGGCCTCTAGGGCATACATATAACTAACAATCTCCCACTTGCACTAGGGCCATCTGTAGCAGTGGTTGCAGTATCTAATACTCAACCATCCCATATGAGTCTCTCTCTGGGAAAAAGCCTTTGTGAGTGGATCCGCCGTGTTGTCCTCAGAGTCTACTCTCCTAACCTTGATCATCCTGGAGATCAACTATCTCCATGATTAGGTGATGTTGCCTCAGAATATGCCTGGGTCACTGATGGGACTAGGGTTCCTTGGCCAAAGCCACACTTCCATTGTCATACAATGGTAGGAACCTAGTTCATCTCATGAACCAATATACACCCAAACTGCCTCTTTGGTAGTATCAATAATAGCGATGTTACCAGCCTTTATCGTCTAGTCTGCCACGGTATCTCGCTTGGAACTCTTTCAACATACCGTCCCTCTACTGAGGGTAAAGACAATGCCTGCGACTGACATTCAGTCGTCCTTATCACCCTGGAACTTTTCCAGTGATTCTCCCCAGGATCGATTGATACAATCTTACTACAGCTAGTGAGAATCCTAACATCCATTTAGTTCTATTTCATAGACCCAAATCCCAGGATTTATGAGGTATCAACTTTATCCTATATGGAGAATCCATGTGATAAGAGGAGATTGACCATGCGTAGCATAGGAAACTCTTTTCTTATCAAGAGTATGTTGTCCACGTACAATACGAGGATGATCACCTTACTCTCTACTACCTTTTTGTATATACAAGGTTCGTCTACCATTTTGATGAAGTTAAACTCTTTGACTACCACATCAAAACAGATGTTCCAACTCCGCGATGCCTGATTTATCCTGTAAAGCAACTTGCACACGTTTCCGTTGCTCCCCCTGTTTACGAAGCCCTCTGACTGTGTACTTATAGACGTTCTCTTCTAAATCATTATTTAGAAAAGCAGTCATGGACCCAACCACCAGATATCGTAGTCATGGTATGCAGCAATGTTAAGTAGGATCCGGATGGACTTAAGCATAGCCACTGGAAAAGGTTTCATCATTATCCACGCCTGGTCGATGACGAAAACCTTTAACAAGTCTAGCTTTGAAAGTCTCAACTTTTCCATCTACACCAAGTAATCTTCTCAAGATATACTTGCTCCTGATGAGGATTTAACCCTTCAGATATAGCAACCAAAGTCCATACTTTGTTGGTGTGCATGGATTCCATCTCAGATCGCTAAGCATCCAGCCATTCTTACAGAGTCCCTACTCTCGATGGCCTGCTCGAAACTAGTTGGGTCATCATCTCATGATGCATTCCTCGCTCCCACTGTCATCGAGAAACCGAAGTATCTCTCTGGCAGGTGAGGAACCCTACTAGATCGGCGGAGAGGCTGAGGTTCGTCAGGGACTACAGAAACCTTTGGTTCTGTCAAATCAGCTGCAGTTTTGTATAGCTGGATCTTTTCCAGTTCTACAGAACTGACCTTGCCTCGATCTAGTCCGGATTTTTCTTTTGACATAGGCCGGACAATCCCAAATCTTAACTTACTTAAGAGATAGGCTCTTCCCACACCATATTTTATATGGAATGGTAGGCACTGATTTGATTCGAACCCAATTCAATAGTATGCAGCTTCTCAAGTGAATAACCCCCTTAAAAGGAAACTGGTAACTCAGTGATACTCATCATAGAGCATACCATATCATATAGGGCGCTATTGCTCCGCCCTGATACACCGTTGTGCTGGGGTGTATTCAGAGGAGTAATACTGAGAGAGAGAATCTCATTCTCCTTTAGAAGAGTCCAGGCATTCCGTGCTCAAGTATTCTCCTCCTTGATCTCATCAAAGGACATAATACTTATACCCGTATTTTGGTTCTCTACTTCTAAATCATATTCTGTGAATATCTCAAAAGGTTCGGACTTGTGTTTCAACAGGAACATATGTCTGAATCTTGAGAGATCATCAGAGAATGTAATGAAGTTCAAAGAACTGGTCCTGGCATGTGTAGACAGGGGACCTTACATACATCATCATGTATCAGTCCCAAGAGTTCACTAACTCTTTCTCTGTTTCCAATAAACAGAGCTATGGTCATCTAATCTTTGCGACATGAATGGCAAGTTTCACAAGATGTAAATTCAAACTGATTTAAATATGCATCTAAATGTAACTTCAGCCAGTCGGGTCGCATTGATATGACCTAGTCTACAATGCCTCAAGAAGGAATCGTTCATATCTGAACTCTTCCTCTTGTGTGTGTTCTGTATACTAGGTACTGTAGTTTGATTTAGAACGTCAATGCTTTTAGATAACGTGCCTGATCCAATCAACTTTTGAAATAGGAAATGTTCAAAACATTATCCATTAATACAAAATTATATCCTTCTTTGCTAATAAAGAGATTGATATGATTTTGTACATCAGGTTCGGTATCTAATAACATTCGTTCAGAATCAATGTACTGGTAATACAGGGTGACAGTGACCAACAGACTTGGCTGCAACACTTGCCCCATTTTCTGTCTCATGAAACTTATCACCCGTTCTCAGTTCTCTACCTTTCTGTAGCCCTATGTAACTGATTACATATCTGGGATCCTGATCCGGTATCAGATACCCAGGACGCATAGGATACTGAGAAACAGTTCTGTATAATGAACACACCCGAAGGAGATGCATCATATGCACTTTCTTCGTTTGGGCGGCATAGGAATTCTGGTATTCCCCTATTTCCTGCTCTGTCTTATAACAATTATAAGTTGGAGCGGGACCAACATTCCCCAGCTCAGTATAACAAGCGGGTTCGGTCAATAAATCCATATTATTATCTTGATTAAGGCGTGATATGGTCGCTACCTGGAGAGAGAGAGAAGAAAACACTCTGCGTGCGCTCTTGCAAGATTAGATTGGTTATATATTTTATCTAATCAGGATGGCTCCTACTGTTTTTATCAAATCTTCCTTCAAACCCTAAAAGGAAAGACTAACCGGCATTAATTACACTCTACAAGTTCGCCAATCTTTCAGCCAGGCCTGTGTCGGTACTTTGAGGGAGGTTCCCCGTGCTTTCGTACGGACCTAATTACAGTAAACCTCGTTTTCCCAGAGGCGTAACCCCGTTGACACCTTTCTCGACACCTACTTGATCGGCTAATTGTAAAGTGCAAAACTCTCCCAGGAGTAACAATTACTCGCAGTGGGTATCGGGATCCAACTATCATATAGAAGGTATGCAATCTCATTGCAAATTTCAACACTTGAAACTCCCGATAAAAGGTTTTTACCCCTAGCACTTATGACCTTAACTATGGTCAACAAATCACAAGTACTAGTCAAGTTCTACCCGTCATTTCGTGATTAATTATACCCACCCACATAACCCTTAACTAAGGTCAACAAAGTCAAGCGACTGTCCTAACTAATCGCATCATATGCGGTGTAGGAAGACATCACTTAGCTACCGTACACTGTGCATTGACTATGGTCAACAAACACAGCACGAATACTAAGTACTCTACTTCCTAAAATGACGGAAGGTTGCGAATGTTTTTTATGAAAACCTTTAACGCTTTGAACTTGATCTCGTTGCGGAATCAAATGGTTTTTAAATGGAGTGTTTTTTAGGCTTTTCTAGTTTTGCTAAAGGGGTCACTCCCGGTGAAGGGATCATCGGCCCTTTCCACATCGAATAAGGTGCAGGATATATCATATATACCGCTGTGCAAAGCAGAAACTATAGAAGCAATCAAAAGACAAACCGAGAGTTGTAGCATCTGCCAGTTATTGCTAAAGGAGTCACTCCCGGTGAAGGGATCTCGGTCCTTTCCTTATCGAATAAGGGGCAGGATGTTCTACAAGGAACACCGCGATGCAAAGAAAGAACTGTAGCTACCTGTTTTATTTTAAAATTCGATTCCACAACATCTTTTAGGTTTATTTTCTTTCATTAATCGCATTAATGAATATCCCATCATTTAAGTCCACCTAAACATCACAGATAAATATAACGTACGCTTATGCCATCCGCATTCGCCTCGATGTCCCGTCTGCACCGTTAGGTTAGGTAACTAACGGCAGAGCGGGGCAGGGCTAGCGCGGGTGTAAAACATAAGCAACGTCTATATAATATATCATATATACAATATGCAATATCTATCTGAACATATCACATGATCACATCACAGATAACGCAGCAGAATATATCATATGAAATATTGGATATACTAGGACGTCCGTGTTTTTAATACGAGCCAGTATAAAACACGGATTCCACGGTCATGATGAATAGCCAATCCCACACCCCTAGACCCCTACGAGAGCGGTAAGCAACCCTACCAATTCTAGGGTTAGGAGACCCGAATTCGACTCCTCGAGATGGTCTCCCACTGGACACTAGAACTCGGTTACTTGTGCTCCCCTCCTTGGGTCTATCCTAATGCGGAAAAGTAAATAATATACATCAACGGTGACATTTTCCACAACATGGAAGTGCCCCAATAAAAGAATATTACATACAAGTTTTTACATGAATGAAAATGAAAAACACTCATCTCACATAAAAAAAAACCGGCTATTCGAACACGACGATCCAATATAACATATCCAGCAACACATAACATCACATGTCATCAACGTAAGTAAACATGCGTATCTTAATTGTCGTTGACATATAGCAACGAAACCGGCGATATCACATATTACACTTACGGTCACAGAAAAGAAAGTGTAAAACTACAACAGTTGGAATCCGCAAACTCTTTAGACATCGCATGCCTAACCAAATGAATTCCTTAGACATCGCATGCCTAACAATTATAAACCCCACATTTTAGTCTCTTTATCGAAAACTCTTTTCAATATCAAGTCGGGTAATTCAACAAGATTCCCGACATCCTGATCGAATGCTTGTCGCAAACTTTAGTAGACGGCCGCACCCCTGATACCGTCGACGAAGTGCACCAAGGCGGAACACCGCTGCCCCGAGCACCCGAACGGATGCTTTTTGGCGACGGGGTTCTCCTACAGTCACTTGGTCTGGGCTATGGGGTGAGGCTGTCTATTAAGTTTACCCGGCGAGTATCCGCGTTCGCTACGTGATTGCGACGGACTTTTGATCGCATCAAAATTCCGTGGCAACCGATCAAGTGAGACTAAATTGCTATGTTTATAACATCCAAATCAGTTATCTCATAACTACTTGTGGATTCCAAATATTGTATCACATTCCAGATAAATAGAAAATGTTAAACTTTCCGATCGAACAGTCAAACACCCAAGTTTTCCCGAAACAGCTCAACACATGAAATAAGTTTTAAAAACATTCATTTCATGCCTCAGTACCAACGGTCCAGCCGTAGAAGGGTCAAGCCAATGCCTCACATGTGACACGCCGTACTGCCCCAAACCCTAAGGTTCAAAGGGCAGTTCAAGACGGTCACATAATCGAGTTAAGGTTTGTTGTCTTCTAGAGGGACCATCGCGTTACTTGCACTACTTAGAACGTCATTAAACTATGGAAAAATCCAACAATTGGAAATTTCCCGGCAGAGGAAAAAGTGGGTATTTATATCCGGTCGAACTTTTTAACATATTCTAAAATTACCCGGAAAAACATATAGACAAAGTTTGATAATCCGATCGAATCTACGAACTCCCAATACAACCCAGAAAACTCAACTCTTGAGTAGAATTTAAAAATTCCCAGAAAATAAAGTACTAACAGATAGGAATTACTGTGCAAATAAAATGAAAAGAAGCTCCTATATGGCCGCGGAACCTCCGCACATGCCATGCTCGTGCCGCGGTTCCGCGGCCACGTGGTCGAGTTACCCTCACGTGCTTCACAGTATTTCAATAAAAAGCCTGCTGCATTTTCTGGATATTTTTAATACACAAAAATCCCCGATTTAAAAAAATGTACAAAGAAGGATTTTGCATTAGGGTTTCGGTTCGATCGGACTTCTAACATCGTCTACACTTCGCCTAAGGCTCTAGCTAGGCTCTGATACCACTGTAGGGTTCCTAGGCACACCCATGATGTTCCACAATAGATCAAACATGCCAAAATCAAATTTTTCATGTGCCTAAGAATCCTATGCAAGATCGTTAACTAGAGGATAGGCGATAAAGATTACAAATTAACAACTTTAACTAAAAGGGAAGTGACTACAACCTTTGTAGATCCGGTCCTCCACCTCCTTAGCTCCGTGATGATGTCCCTCCGCTGCGATCATCGGATCCCGGACTCTGGCGATGGTATCGTCGGAGAAATGATCAGGCTAGGTCGTCGACTTCGATGCCGAAGATGATCTACGTCGAGGCAACTCAAGATCAAGCTCCAACTTCACCAAGTCATGAAACTTGTGAAGAAAACATCCTATACTACATGGCAAGTGGTAGAGGATGAAGAAATAGGAAGTGGGTTCACTTTAAAATTGGATTTCTCACTCTTTTTCTCAAGGCACCATTGAAGCTAGCAAGCTTTCATCAAGCTTGATGAAAATGAAGATGAAGAAAGAATAAAAAGGATTATCTTAAAAAAGAAAATCCAAGTCATTCTTATCATAATGCAACCTTGGGTTAGTTTAACAAGTGTAGAGAATAAACTAGGGTTAGGTGAATGGTTAGGTTTAGGAAAGAAACAAGAATGGTCAAAGCTTCTTGAAGCTTCAAGGAAACAAACAAAAGAAGCAACCATTTCTTTTCTTGCCCAAAAATAAATAAATAAAATAAATAGTTAAGAAAAGATAACAAAACCCTAACCATTCACTTAAACATGGTTTAAAGTAAACATACACCCAAGTTTGCATGTATCATCAAACATGATACAAACTAGTGCACAAAACTATATCATATATACAATGTGCACATCAAGTGAGAAAATCCATCTTAAGTGAACCAATACTAGTTAATGCAAAGTAATATATCAAATATATAATTATACATTAAATCATTAAATCAACATTTGATTTAACGATCCGGTCATATCGCATATGACCGACTAATATCCAATGTATCGACTTATCGAATCAATCCTCGATTCGATAACTAGGTTATATCGCATACAACCAATCGATACATTCATCGCGAGAATAGAATACAGTATCACATACACGCATTATTCTCGGTCCGCACATATCTCGTATGTGCTCCTATTTCGTTTCGCTTGAGCCAGGAAACCTCTGTGTAGGACTCTAAAGACTCGTCAATACGCCGGCAGCAGGTGATGATCATATCAAACACCCACAAGCCGCAAGCGGTCTGCTAAACGTAACGGCCACCCGGGTATTGAGCGATCAGAAGATCGACGAGCAAGCCCGCTCACACTCCTGTGAATCCAACCAGTAACACTTACCGTACAGTCCGATCTGTTCGTCTGATATGTCGCATATCTCGCCTAGGGGTGGTAAACGTCAGACCCCAGTAGCTCGATAAGTCATGCCGATGTAAGGTCCATAACATTCGTGAAACTACTGATAACTCTTACCAGTATATCACTACAACCCTGGCCAGGGATTTCCAGTTATGGCCAGTCCAGCATAGCGCAACATCAACCCCCAATACCGGGAGAGACGAATACCCTCCTATCGCTTATTGCCTCCATATGAATCGGGACTGTACCCAAAAACCACCTATTTGCACAACTCAGTAGAGCCGTGGTAGGGTGGAAATCAAAGCACAGTGGGAGACAAACAAGACTCTATGACGATCTCGGGTCAACAGACTAAGCTGTACCAGTGTCACCAGAGAACTGCCATCTGACGTGAGGTATAATACTATCTGGGAGTTCTCGGCGAGTCCGTTCAGTGTACCCAGTCTCCACTGAGCACCCGCATACCATCTCTGATGTCAAACACCAATGGATATGGGATCATCCATCGCCCATCACATGGGTCGAGAAGATATACGCTAGTCTACTCTGGAATATCGATGCCACGTCTCGATATTCCCACGACTAGGAACAATGAAGGATGTACTCATTGACTACCCAGGCCCCACTAGTATGATCTACATCATATTCCTGGAAGTCGAGTACACATCCTAAGGGCTTTATCAACATGTAACAGAGAGACTGAAAGTATACATGTTAAGATAAAGAGCAACCAGATAGCGTACTATTATGTCGAGCAAGAAACTCCTACCTATATATGTCCCAACATCCACTACAATATACATCCAATGTACAGTAATGGCCTCTAGGGCATACATATAACTAACAAGCCCAGCAACTTGCAGCAGCTCCTTTCAATTCTTCTCCTGCTTCTTGAAATCCTATAGGGTATATTTTCTGAACCCATCTCTCTTTTGCTTAGCTTGTGTGCTAATTGATGTCGGTTTGTGTTAATTATGAGTTTAGTGCTAGATTATGGTGATTTATGAGGAATTTGATTATGTGATGATTGTGTTAGTTAACCTAGCCTATTTTAGTGTAGTTAGGGTTACTTTAACTGAGAATTGACCCAGATTTCACTAATATACCATAGGGTTTGCTTTTTGTGCTAAATTAGCGTTTTTAAGCGATATTATGGCATTTTGTAATCTGCTATTAGCCCGGACCTTTCAAGATAAATTTGAGAATACTGGAGCATGCTTACTAGGTCTAGAACACACCACAAGAACACGAGCCACCCATTCCCATTTCAGGCCGCAAAACGAAATTTCACGATATATTTTCAGACCTCGAAATTTATTCAATCTGGCCGCAAATTGCGGCCAGGAAGGGGAGTTGGGTGTTGGGTTTTTGTGTTGGGTTCTATGATGTGTTATCTAGTGTTTTGGCATGTTTAGTTTTGTAAGATTTGGCCTGTAGGGAAATCTGGGATCCTATATCATTTTTCTAGTTCGTTGTGTTTTCGCGATACGCGCGATACGTGAGTGGGTTCTGCGATCCAGCATGTCGCGGCGTGTCGCGGTAGTTTTAGACGCGCATACACACGTTTTAGCGTATCGTGCACACGCGCATTTGGTTCGCGACGCGAGTTTCTCGTTTGGGTTCGATAACGCGTTTTGCGGAATATTTGGCTTATATATGATTTCCATGTCTAAATTGCAGGTTTGCAGGCGGGGACTACGGACACTGCTACAGGGGGAGCAGATGGTAGGATTCACCTAGCGTGGAGCATAGGTGAGTAGATTTAACATCTACAGGGGAATCGCCTGCATGGTGTTATGCGTCCGGGATAGAATTCTAATACTTGTCGCATATTCTACGTTATTGTTAGAATTGCGCATTTACCCTATTTACTTAGATATAGTTGTACTGTGACTAGTAGCCGTAGGGCACTGCACATATTATTTACGGTTGATGTTGCACGAGCACGGATTGTATGCTACACACACGCCGTCAATAATTGCCATGTCACACATAACCATTATAGATACTATATTGCTTATCACACATGACATCTAGCTTATCGGTATACCTATAGTGTATTATACCATTAGTGATAGGTACATATACACCTTACGATACAGCTACATGTATACCTTGCTCATGTTTTATTTATACCTAGGGGGGTATCTTATATATTCTACTTATACTAAGGGGGTATACGACATCAGTTCTTATAGGTAGATACATATACATTGATACACTTGTATGTTACACACATATTCAGTTGCAGTAACATGTTTACCTTTACTGATGCTACTTAGCTGTACCTTATTGGTTTCTCATATATCTGGTATCAGCTACATATTCTCATTTATATGTTCGCATTTTAGATATATCGCATATATTTATTCCTGGATTTGCGCATTCTTATTTGGATTTCACATGATGATTTCTGGATTTGGGAACCGCGGGACTTCATGAAATTATGCATACATTGAAAAACACGGTTTCCTTGATATGAAATTTGCGCGGCCACCATGAGATCTATCAGTTCTGATTATATACTCCATAAGAGGTGTGGTTGCCGTATGAGGGTACATGGTGGGGCTCGGTATGGTTTCCCTCGGCAAGAAGATCGATGGATGTTGCCGATTGTGCCTGGAGGCGGGCTAGTACCTACCGGTGACAGTACTAATGACTCGGCGGGGATCATGGAGATACCGTTGGGAGTCATGCACGTATGCATACTTCGAAAGGCGAGGGTCAGAGCTAGGCACTCGTGCTTTCGGGACAGCGTATGATACGTACCTATCAGGATTTCTGTGTCGATGCTTGGCACATTGTTTTCATGATATTTCTTTTAAACACCTTTGTATATATAACTGGGGATTTAGCCGTTGTTATATATACCCTTACACCAATATTAGTGGAATGGGACGCTAATATATGTGTATTGACCCCATCATATTTATTTATGTATATATATATATATATATATATATATATATAGGATGCTAGAATCTTACTTGAGACTTTGACTTGGGATATCAGGTGATTCATTGAGATTGGACATACACATGGGATTATTGATTTGAACATTCGGGATATAGGAGATTACTCGATATTGTACATTGAGGAGACGTGAGACTTATATGATGTGAGAGCCCAGCGTGGGGGCCGATTTGATGATTTAGGAGTTGAATGTCTTGATGGATTGTGATCCTACCACGATGACAGGATTCCGTGGGATGACATATTTCACTCCATACCTCATACCTTTTCACTTATGCACTGTTCCACGTATTAGGAGTACCTGTTAGTGTACCCTTCTTGATTGCTGCATATTTGCATTCTCATATCCCTATTGCATAGTTATTGCATACTATTGTCATGTTATTATTTCTTCACATATTGATTGTACCTGGTAGTGTACTTTCCATTATTCGGCATTTACATGACATGTTATTACTGTAATCGCATATCTTAGATTCATGATGTACATACATTCCTGCGATTACCTGCATATGTTATCTACTATTCACGAGTTGGCAACTCACCCACGTTGTGCCACAGGTGTTACAGGTTGTTCCCCAGAGTAGTCAAGGCAGGCTATTCAGCTATTTAGCTATCATCTTTTGCTACAGATACCGCATCGGCTCACAGTATACTATTTTTCTTAGGTGGGTTGGATGATTATCTGTATTTCATTCTTGTACATTTGTTGTATCTTGTACTCTCCATCTACTACTATTATGTTGATTGACTTAGAGACTTGGTGAGGACGATATTGTATATTATTTGTGGATTTGTTGTCTTTTATATACAGCTTTCTCTCTATTGTCTTTATTTCTTCGCTACGGCGTCGTATATTTATGTTGTATTCATCTTGGGCTAGTTTTTACAAAAGGGGGTGTTGCCAAAATTTTAAAGAAAGAAAGTAGGACTTTTAAAGAATTTGGGTTGCGATTTCAAATCTTTCAAAAAACTTATATTATCTTTTCCGTTTTTTCTTGGTTTAGATTTCTAGGTTTCGGCTTTCTTTTATTGTGTTACGTCTTTAGGCGTTGCGTAGTATTAGGGCCGTCACGTGCCAAATTTCGGGTCATGACAAAGTTGGTATCAGAGCGCTAGGTTTTACCTTTCGGAGTGTAGGATGACCTTAGTATGATGGAGTAGGTAGCTTAAGCAGAGTAACGTAGTGTGTGTATGTCTGCAGCATACCCACGATGCGGTACTTCGTCTTAAGTGACCTAAGTACAAATTGCTTGAATTTCCTTCCTTGATGATTCATATCCTTGAGATTCGATTCCTTATTCTCATCGAATCTTATATCTATTTATAGCCTTGCCGCCGATGACTATGGGGACTCAAAGTGATGCGGCGAGGGTCGAGGTCAGAGTTGGCTCGGGTGAGACGAGAACTGACCAGGATGGCACTCTAGTTGCACAGGTGCGGACGGATCAGCCTACGACATATACTATTGATAGGCTTTTGACAGAGATGCATGCCTTCCGCCAGACTATGAGTTCATTGGTTGATGTCGTTCGGGAGCTACGACAGGAGGTTTTCACCCCTGTTACTCAGTTGTCTCTTACGATCAGCATGCAGCAGTCCGTCACCTACATAGCACCAGTGGTTGCAGCTCCAGTTGACGAGGCGCATATTCCAGAGACTCAGAGAGTTCCAGGACAGTGGAGGACTCGTACCGGTGTACCAGCCCATAGACAGAGGTTTAGTCATCGAGACAGATTCCGTGGACGTCGTGGGAGTAGAGAGGCTTAGGATGAGGACAGTCGTTCAGCTCTCATCCCCAGGATGGTCAGCAGTCAGCGCGTGGATGTTTTCGATGCGGAAACCTTCAGCACTTCGTCAGAGATTGTTCCTCAGCACGGCGTCAGGATCATATTCAGAGAGGCCGTGGACGTGGAAGGTTCGCTCAGAGGGCTCAGTGTACCAGAGGAGTTCAGCCAGTTGCGGGTAGAAGGCAGACACAGGAGTTTGCTTCTACTCATCGGGACGCGCAGGCGTCCAATGTGGAGTTTTCAGGTATTGATCAGTCGAAAATACTGCATTTTTAACACGGCAATTTCCCTATCATTTGCATTCATCTAGAAGTGTTCGGTATTTATATTGCACATATTAGCAAAATATCTCTTAAATACCAGATTGCATGTGCTATACTCTAAAACCGGCATTTCTAGGGAAAATTGACTGTATTTCATAACATCGCATCATTCTTGCATAGCGCAACTTGTGTTTCGAAGTCTGTGTATGAAATTCCAAAAGAATGGCCAAATTTGTGAAACAAAGACTGTTAAAAAGACGCCAACTCGAGGATTTGAAATCTGGATATGATCTAGAAGGAATTCAGGAAATAAACATATCAGAAAATACACCTAAATACAGAAGAAGCTACTACATGAAGTTTGAAGACTTGAGGAAGCCACATGGCCGCGGTTCCGCGGCAGGAGCCACATGGCCGCGGTTCTGCGGCTGGAGCCGCCTTGCGCCACGGAACCGCGGCGGCCTTGCCACGTCAGCCCCCCTCTTCACTTCAGAACTCTTCTCTCTGGTCCTACACCTCAGCAAGACACTGCAATTTCCAGAAGACTCCTGAACATTCCGCCAGATCAGCAAGCCCTTTGATCTAAACCAATGATGTCCTAGCTTCCAAAGCAAGCTTCACCCTAACTACCTTAAGAACCTAGAACCTTCCCCTAACCTCCTAGCTTAAGGTAGAAGCTAAACCCTAACTAACTAGTTCTAGAGGCTTCTACCTAACTAACTAGCTTAGAAGGGAAGCTAACATAATCCAAGCTTCTTAAGGAAGCTACTCATTCCTAAACCTATAAAAAGGACCCTAGGCCTCACTTGAAAAGGTTGTTCATCATTTGTTGTTGTTGATTGTTGTTGAAATTCTATCACCTCTTCAACCCAACACTTGCCACCTCCAAACCCTAACCCTAATCCAATCAAGAAACCACAAGTTCAAGATTCTTTGAGTTCTAGCAAAGCAAGCCTTCAACCATCCTTTAGAAGCGAAGCCGGACTTCATCGGAGTATGAGATCCAAGCCGATCCGCGACTCAAGGAGCCAATGCAACGCTAGATTCGACAATCTTGTTCCTTCTCAAATTCTTGTAGTCTTGAGCAATGTGTAACAAATTGTGGAATAAATAAAGGTGAAGATTCTTTTAACTTGCTGATATTTCAATTCAAGCATTATGATTCAACTTCGATTCTTAAATGTATTCTTTGTGATGATGCTTGAATAAAACTCCGCTCGTGGAGGAGTCGAGACGATCGGTAGAATGATGATGTTGATGAATCTTTAAACGTTTTCTTAAGTCCTATAACGATTGTAAATTCTTGAAAATTGAATGATCGATGATCTAGATCGATGCGAAATGCGTTCTTGATTATTTTCGCACGATCTAGAGATCAACGATCGATCATTCGATTTCCAAGAAGCTATCTTGTGAATGTGATTCATCGAAAGGACAAAAGATAGGATGAGGAAACCCTAATTCTTCGCAAGATCCTTATTCCTCGATAAATCGACATCGATTTAGCATCAATTCGTTAATGGATAAGAAAAAGTAATTTCGAATCTTCTTCACATCTATGATCTAATCGATTCCAACGAGCTTTACTTCAAATCTTCAAACTTAAATCGATTGGAATCATTTCAATTCTTGATTCTTGATGTTTAATGCTTTCTTGATTCTTGATTAGATTTAGTTGATTCTTGAAATTCATCGATATAAATCTTGAATCGTTTGCTTTTCTTTTCTATTAAATTTTCAATTTAAACAAAACAAAATACGAACGAATCGCACAATCCCTGTGAACGATCCGCACTTACTAACGCGCTACATTCGACACTGTTATTGATTGCGGTCAAATAATTCTTTGATTGTGATTTCTATTCATTTTCTAAACCGACACACAAAGAAATGATAAACCAAATGGCGCCGTTGCCGGGGATCGTGCGCTAATTCGTTCTTTATTGAAATTTGAATTGAAAGATTTATTCCATTATGATTTTTAGATCAAAATTCGCGCAAAATCTAAACGTGTTGTTGTGATTTGATTGCGAGGAATTCTGAAAGCTGTGGAGCAACTGAAAAAAATTTCAGAATATTCCAGAGGACTGAGGGAGTTAACATAAGCTCTCCGTAAAAAAAATTGTACAGTGAACAGTACCTACGGCGGCGATTCCGCGGTTTAAGCCAGTAATTGCGGCAGTTCCGCGGCTTGGTGAAAGCCTCTCTGTGCAATTTTTTCTCAGGTGATCTCTTACTTTCTTATCTCCTCCTCTGTCTGCTCCAATTAACAATTTTCTGCAGGCTTCTTTGCAAAAATCGCAGCGCCGCAAAAAGCAAAATAAATTGTGCGTGTTTTTTCTTTTGTGGTTGTTTTCATATTAATACGGACATTAAGGGGCAAAGACCAAATCCAGATTAGGTGGGGAGTTCATTACCCTTCCTAAGCCCCAAAAATCACAAACTTGTATCCGCATTTACCCTCATTAACTAAAAGAAATCTAGAGATGACTCTAAGGACCGTCGCGCTCACTTAGGACAAGAGAAGGCCGTGGGTAATTCATTACTTATCCGTGTTTCTTTTGTGGTGTCTAAGGCAAGTGTGTCAAAGGCTAGTGGTTACTTAATTAGACCCACTACTTACGTAGTGGAGAACCTCCCACTTACCTGGCACTTACCTGGGCACAGGAGAGACAAAGAGGCAGTGGAGGATTTATCCTGCGACTTGTCTTTTGGTAGTTAGGAGCGGTCTAGAGCTTTGACCTAGGTGACCCCTAGAATTAGGGTTTTGCTTGTTGCATTTGTTGTGATCGCATCATATTTTCAAAAATCCGTATCAATTTTCAAAACAAACACCGCATTCATTCATTTCCCCTAATTATAAGTCACGCTGCCACTTGTACTAACCCTTTTTAGTGCAAGATAGGCTGGACACGGGATTCTAGTGCTCGTTTAGTCCGCGTTCCCCCGATCGACTCCGAAGTCGGTATTTCTCCATTTACTTCTTCTTTACCCACTACCACACCCGCATCGATGGATCCGTCTCCATCGAATTTCTTTACCGCTAATATGTCGCCGTCCGTTGGTGCGCAGAATCCACCCCGCATCTCTCTCCAAGAGAGGTGCTATCCTTTGCGAGGTCTCTTTCGACCTGCTTATCCATTCCACCAGCCAACGGGGATAATTTTGAGATTAAACCCCAACATCAACCTTTTACCCAAAGTCCACGGTCTCGAGACTGAAGATGCATACATCTTTATCACCAAATTTAAAAACGTATTCGCAATGATGGGTACGTCACAACTTTCTGTGGATGCTATGCGTCTACGTATTCTTCCATTTACTTTGTGCGATATAGCCGAGAAGTGGCTATATAACACTACCGCACATTCCATTACGAATTGGGAAGAATTCGTTGCGGCATTCCTTAAGAAATTCTACCCTATGCAAAAGACAGCTCGAATCCGTAGCGAACTAAATCAATTCACCCAGTTTCCGATTGAACCATTCTCAAAATGCTTTGAACGATTCAAGGATCTTTTGGTTCAATGTCCACATCATGGCATCCCGAGATGGGATCTTTGCCGAATCATTTATGAGGGCATTAACCCAAACACTAAACAGAACTTTGAAAACATGTGTCAAGGCACCTTTATGACCAAGGATGATGGGGAAGCTTGGAGAGTTTTAGAAGAGTTCGCTAAAAAATCCTTACAGTGGGAGAGTGGAACCCAATCATCGATTAGGGGTGGCATACACCAAATTGATGTGTCCATAGGTGTTCGAGCTGAGATGGCAGCAATGCAAAAGAAGCTCGAAGCTATGGAACAGAAATTTTCAGCAGCCTCCCTAAACCCAATATCGCTCCCCAAAACTGTATGTGGGTGCTGTTCTGATCCTTCTCATTTAACGGAAGAATATCCATTAAACTCTCCATTTCAAGGTCACGAGCATACCAATGCCGCATTTCAAAGACCTAGAAACGATCCTTATTCTTTCACGTACAATCAGGGTTGGTGGAATCACCCGAATTTTTCTTGGAACCAACAACAACAACATCAAAACACGGTTCCAAGCCAAAATCAATTCCAAAGGGCTCTTCCACCACAACAGCAACCACTTCAACTAACTCAGCACCCCTACCAGTCACAAAATTTCCAAAACCAGGTCAACACTCCTGCACCGTCTAATCCTATGCAGATGACCTGTTCTGACGAATTCTCTCAATTCACTCAAACCATAAAATCAGTCTTGTCAAATTTCATAGAGGTATCGGCTGAGGTTAGATCTTCCGTCAGTCAGATAAAGAAAAACTCAGCGTCCTAAGATGAGAGTATCAGAACGATGGAAGCTGAAATTGCACGACTTAAAGCCGAAATGAGTACGAGAGAAAAAGGGAAACTTCCGTCTCAACCCATACCGAATCCTGGGCATTACAATGTAAATGCCGTCAAAATGATGAGATCAGGAAGAGTGCTGAATAACCATGTTGGGGAAGGAATTGATGATATTGAAAATCCTATCATTAACACCCCGGCTGATACCTTTCCTCACACACACACTTCTACTTCTGATCCTTGTTCTTCTACCCCACCGCCTTCTCACGAGCCTATTCTCCATTTTCCACTAGGCTCAACACCTGTATAGCTCTTCTAGTTCTCCACAGACGATCCCCACTCCTCTTTTGGGATCACGTCTACCCCTACTTCCTTCTCCTATGATGGACCCAGTGCTTATTGCTAAAGCTCCTTATCCGAATCGGTTAAGGGGTAATAAATCGAGTCCACATATGGAGAAAATTATGGAAATGTTCAAACAGGTTAACATCAACAACCCTCTCCTAGATGCTATTCAACAAGTCCCCGCTTATGCCAAAATTCTTAAGGACTTGTGCACTAGGAAGAGGAAGACTCAAGTGTCGAAGAAGGTCTTCATGTCTAATAATATTAGCACTGCTTTTATCCCACAGCTACCAAAGAAACGTAAGGACCCAGGATGTCCTACGATATCGATTTCTATTGGGGGTAAAAACATAAACCGTGCTCTTTTAGACATTGGCGCAAGTGTTAACCAACTTCCATAATCTATCTATGAGCAGTTAGGGATTGGAGAGTTGAAACCAGCTCACTGCACTCTCTAAATGGCAGACCGTTCAATCACCAAACCTAGAGGTGAACTAGAGGATGTGTTGATAAAGGTCGGGGAATTTGTATTCCCTGTGGACTTCATTGTACTCGATACACAACCTGTAGCGAACCTCCGGAGCCAAATTCCGGTGATTTTGGGTTGACCATTCCATGCCACTTCCAATGCTGTTATTAACTGTAGAAATGGTTCAATGAACTTATCATTTGGAAATTTGACCATTGAACTAAACATCTACAAAGTTGGAAGTCAGCCATCATAACCCTCTGCTCATATTCTTGATGTGTGCTCTGTCCACGAGATTGCTCCCGAAAGTTGCGGAGTTGAGGAACTTTGCTTTACAGATCTTGTTAGTTGTATGTATGCCCTAGAGGCCAGTATTGTACAGATGATGTATATTATATTGGATGCTTGGACATATATAGAGATGACTTTCTTGCTCGATATGATAGTATGCTATCTGGTTACTCTTTATCTTAACATGTACACTAGTCTCTTTAAACTGTCTTATGGTTACATGTTGGTAAAGCCCTTAGGATGTGTACTTGACTACCTGGACTATGATGTAGATCATACTAGTGGGGACATGGTAGTCCATAAGTACATCCTTCAAGGTCCCTAGTCGTGGGTGTATCGAGACGGGGCATCGATATACCAGAGTAGACTAGCGTATACGCTTCTCGACCCATGGGATGGGCGATGGATGATCCCATATCCATTGGTGTTTGACATCAGAGATGGTATACGGGTGCTCAGTGGAGACTGGGTACACTGGACGGACTCGCCGAGAACTCCCAGATGGTATTATACCTCACGTCAGATGGCAGTTCTCAGGTGACACTTGTGCATGTTAGTCTGTAGATCCGAGATCGTCATAGAGTCTTGTGTGATTCCCACTGTGCTTTGATCTCCACCTTACCATGTCCATGAGGGCGTGCAAAACGGTGGTCTTTGGGTACAGTCCTGAGTCACATGGAGGCAATGAGCGATATGAGGGGTTTCGTCTCTCCCGGTATTGGGGGTTGATGTTGCGCTGTGCTCGATTGGCCGTAACAGGGAAGTCCCTGGCCAGGGCTGATCAGAGATTTGCTGGTAAGTGTTACCAGTAGTTTCTCGACCCGTTATGAGCCTCACATCGGCACGACTTATCGGTTATTGGGGTCTGACGTTTACCACCCCTAGACATATATGCGACGTATCAGACGAACAGACCGGACTGTACGGTAAGTGTTACTGGTTGGATTCATAGGAGTATGAGCGGGCTAACTCGTCGATCTTCTGCTCGCTCAATACCCGGATAGCCGTTACGTTTAGCAGACCGCTTGCGGCTTGTGGATGCTTGATATGATCATCATCTGCTACCGGCGTATTGACGAGTCTTTAGAGTCCTACACAGAGGTTTCCTGGCTCAAGCGAAACGAAATAGGAGCGCATATGAGATATGTGCGGGACCGAGAATAATGCGCATATGTGATACCGCATTTCATTCTCGCGATAAATGGTTCGATTGGTTATATTCGATATGACCTAGTTATCGAATCATTGATTCGATAAATCGATACAATGAATACTAGTCGGTTATGTGCGACATGACCGGATCATTGAATCAAATGTTGATTTAATGATTTAATGTATAATTATATATTTGATATATTACTTTGCATTAACTAGTATTGGTTCACTTTATATGGATTTTCTCACTTGATGTGCAAGTTGTATATGTGATATACTTTTGTGAACACATTTGTATCATGTTTGATGATACTTGATTATTTTGTTAAGTATATAGAATTAAACCATGGTTAATTTGATAATTAGGGTTTTGCATATTCATTTATTTATTTACTTGTTTCATTTATTTATTTTGAAATGATTTGAAGAGAATGGTGGCTTTCTTTTGTCTTTAGTTGAAGCTTCATGAAGCCTTGACTTTTTCCACCATTCTTGTCCTCATGCTTAACCCTAACTCTCCAAATGACCATGGTTTATTCTCTACACTTAACCCATGTTAGATTATGATAAGTATGAATTTTCTTTTCATTTTATAATAACTTATCATAATACTAGCTTCATCTTCTTCTTCATCTTCAAGATAGAAACCTTGATGCCATTAATGGCAACTTGAGTTCTAGTGAGTGAAATCCAATTCTAAAGTGAACCCACCTCCTATTTCTTCACCCTCTACCTCTTGCCAAGTTGTTTTAGGTGTTTTCTTCACAAGTTTCACAACTTTGTGAAGTCGGAGCTTGAACTTGTGATGCCTCGACGTAGAACATCTTCGGCACGAAGCCGACGACCTAGTCCGCCCTATTCTCCGGTGAAGCCGACGTTCGAGTTTGGGAATCGAGATGGACAGCGAGAGGATGCCTACGTGGAGCCAAGGAAGAGGATAACCGAATCTACAAAGGTTGTAGCATCTAACCTTTAGTTAAGTAGTTAACTAGTTTTATATTTCGCCTAGAATTCTAGTCTAAGATCCGCGTTAGGGTTTCGCGGCACCCATAATTTTTGATATTGGCATGGTCGATGCCTTGTGAGACCTCTATAGGGTGCCTAGGAACCTTTCACTGGTATCAGAGCCTAGCTAGAGCCTTAGGCGATGCGTAGACGCAATTTGAAGCCCGAACGAACCCGAAACCCTAAACCTTACATGCTCTCTGGACTTTTTCTAAAATCTGGCATTTTTCTACATTAAAAATATTCAGAAAAATCAGCAGATAATTGTAAGAATTACTGTGAAGCCCGTACCCATGAATCCACCAAAGTGCGGCGGAACCGCGGCGGAAGCCTGGCTTCTGCGGCGGTTCCGCGGCCATATGGTGACATCATCAATTCCTGTTTGCACAGTAATTCCTCTTTTCTGGTGTTGGATTTTCTGGGAATTTTTAATATTTATTTAAGAGTTGAATTTTCTGGGATAGTTTTGGGGATTCGGTGTTTCGATCGGATTATCAAATTTCGTCTTTATGTATTTCCGGATGACTTTAGAATATGTTAAAAAGTCCGACCGGATATAAATACCCAATTTTTCCCCTGTCGGGAAATTTCCAAGTGTTGGATTTTTCCGTAGTTTAACGACGTTCTATGTAGTGCAAGTAACGCGATGGACCCTCTACAAGACAACAAACCTTAACTCGATTATGTGACCGTCTTGAACTGCCCTTTGAACCTTCGGGTTTGGGGCAGTATGGCGTGCCACATGTGAGGCGTTGGCTTGACCCTTCTACGGCTGGACCGTTGGTACTGAGGCACGAACTGAATGTTGTTAGGCTTATTCATGTGTTGAGCTGTATCGGGAAAACTTGGGTATTCGACTGTTCGATCGGAAAGTTTAACATTTTCTGTTTATCTGGAATGTGTTACAATAATTGGAATTCACAAACAGTTATGAGATAACTGAATGAATGTTATAAATCTAGCGGTTTAGTTTCACTTGATATTGAAAAGAGTTTTCGATACTGAGACTAAAATGCGGGGTTGATAACTGTTAGGCATGTGATGTCTAAGTATTTCATCTGATTAGGCATGTGATGTCTAAAGAGGTTGCGGATTCCAACTGTTGTAGTTTTACACTTTCTTTTCTGTGACCGTAAGTGTAGTATGTTCATATCGCCGGTTTCGTTGCTATACGTCAACGAAAATTGGGGTATGCATACTTACTTACGTTGATGACATGTGATATTATGTGTTGCTGGATATGTTATATTGGATCGTCGTGTTTGAATAGCCGGGGGTTTTTATGTGAGATGAGTGTTTTCCATTTTCATTCATGTAAAAACTTGTATGTAATATTCTTTTATTTGGGGCACTTCCAGGTAGCGGAAGTTGTCACCTCTTGTATATTATTTACTTTTCCGCATTAGGATAGACCCAAGGAGGGGAGCACAAGTAACCGGGTTCTAGGGTCCAGTGGGAGACCAACTCGAGGAGTCGAGTCCGGGTCTCCTAACCCTAGAATTGGCAGGGTTGCTTGCCGCTCTCGTAGGGGTCTAGGGGTGTGGGATTGGCTATTCATCACGACCATGGAATCCGTGTTTTATACTGGCTCGTATTGAAAACACGGACGTCCTAGTATATCCAATATTTCATATGTTTCTTCTGCTGCGATTTCTGTGATGAGATTCTGTGATGGATATAGTATATAGTATATATGATATATTATATAGACGTTACTTATGTTTTACACCCGCGCTAGCCCTGCCCTGCTCTGTCGTTAGTTACCTAACCTAACGGTGCACGAGGGGACATCGAGGCGAATGCGGATGGCATAAGTGTACGTCATATCTATCTGTGATGTTTAGGTATTTAAATGATGGGACTTCATTAATGTGATTAATGAAAGAAAAGAAACCTAAGATGTTGTAGAATCAAATTTTAAATAAAAAACAGGTAGCTACAGTTCTTGCTTTGCACAGCGGTATATATGATATACCCAGCACCTTATTCGAAGAGGAAAGGACCGAGATCCCTTCACAGGGAGTGACTCCTTTAGCAATAACTGGTATATGCTACACCCTCGGTTTGTTTTTGATTGCTTCTATAGTTTCTGCTTTGCACAGTGATATATATGATATATCCCGCGCCTCATTCGACGAGGAAAGGGCCGACGATCCCTTCACCGGGAGTGACCCCTTTAGCAAAATTAGAAAAGCCTCAAAATCACTCTAATTTTAAAACTTCATTTGATTCTACAACGATATCAATTTCATTACGCAATAGGTTTTCAGAAAAACCTGACGTAGCCTTCCGTCATTTCAGATAAATCCTACTTAGTATTCGTGCTACGTTTGTTGACCTCCGTCAAGGCGTAGTGTGCGGTAGCTAACTAGTATTTGTCTGCTTATGCATATGATGCATATTGGATTAGGGTAGTCGTACGACCTTGTTGACCTCCGTCAAGGGTCGTGCGGGTGGGTTTGATTCAATCAAGAAATGACGGGTTGAACTTGACTTGCACCCTGTGGTTTGTTGACCTCCGTCAAGGTCATAGGATGCTTGGGGCAAAATATTATCGGGAATTTCAAGTGTTGAAATTTGCAATGAGATTGCATACCTTCTATGAGATAGTTGGATCCCGAAACCCATTGCGAGTAAGAGTTACTCCTGGGAGAGTTTTACACATTGCAATTAGCTGATCAAGTAGGTGTCTAGAAAGGTGTCAACGGGGTTACGCCTCTGGGAAAACGAGGTTTACATTAATTAGGTTCGTGCGAAAGCACGGGGGACCTCCCTCAAAGTACCGACACTGGCCTGGCTGAAAGATTGGCGAACTTGTAGTGTGGAATTAATCCCGGCTGGTCTTTCCTTTTAGGGTTTGGAGGAAGATTTGATAAAAAGCAGTGGGAGACATCCTGATTAGATAAGATAATAACCAATTTGATCTTGCACGAGCATACGCTAAAGTGTTTTCTTCTCTCTCTCTCCGGGTAGCGACCATTTCATGCCCTAATGAAGATAATAATATGGATGTATTGACCGAACCCGCATGTTATACTGTGCTGGGGAACGTTGGTTCCGTTCTTTCCTATAAGAGTTATAGGAATGAACAGGATATAGGGGAATGCCAGGATTCCCATGCCACCCGAATGAAGAAAGTACATGTTGATGCATTTTCTTCGGGTGTGTTCGTTACTGAGAACTGTTTCTCCATTTGCTCTACGTCCTGGGTATTAGATACCGGGTCAGGATCCCATATATTTAATCAGTTACATGGGCTCAGGAAAGGTAGAGAACTTGGAGAAGGTGATAAAGACATTAAAGTTGGAGGTGCAATTGTTGCAGCTAAGACTGTCGGGGAATATCACCTTGTATTACCAACTGGTAATACATTGGTTCTAAACGAATGCTATTACATACCGAACCTGATATGCAACATTATATCGGTTTCTTTATTAAGTAAAGAGGGATATAATTTTGTATTACAGGACAATGTTATGAACATTTTCCGTAACCAAAAGTTGGTTGGATCAGGCACGTTGTGCAATGGCATTTATGTTCTAAATCAATCAACAGTTCTGAGCATAACAAACACACACAAGAGAAAGAGTTCTGAACTCAACGAATCCTTCTTGTGGCATTGTAGACTGGGCCACATCAATGCGACACGACTAGCTAAGTTGCATAAAGATGGATATTTAAATCCGTTTGAATTTTCATCTTATGACACTTGCTAGTCATGTCTCAAAGGCAAGATGACCAAAACTCCGTTTACGGGACACGGAGAAAGAGTTACCGAACTCTTGGGACTTATACATAGTGATGTATGCGGTCCCATGTCTACACATGCCAGGGATGGTTCTTCGTACTTCATTACATTCACTGACGATCTCTCTAGATTCGGATATGTGTTCCTGATGAAACACAAATCAGAAGCTTTTGAGAAATTTAGGGAATATAAACAAGAAGTTGAGAACCAAACCGGAAAAAGTATTAAAATCCTACGATCTGATCGAGGAGGAGAATACTTGAGCATTGAATTCCTGGACTTCCTAAAAGAGAATAGGATTCTCTCTCAGCTAACTCCTCCATATACACCACAGCACAACGGTGTATCGGAGCGGAGAAACCGCACCCTATTAGATATGGTGCGCTCTATGATGAGTGTAGCTGAGTTACCTGTTTCCTTCTGGGGATATGCACTGGAAACAGCAGCATACCTACTGAACAGGGTTCCCACCAAATCTGTGCCTACCACACCATATGAGATATGGGAAGGGAAGAGACCATATCTTAATTTTATAAAGATATGGGGTTGCCCGGCCTATGTCAAAAGACAAAATCCGGACAAACTCGAGGCAAGATCTGTTTTGTGTAAGTTTGTTGGATATCCCAAACATTCGCGAGGGTATATCTTCCACCACAGTGAGGAACAAAGAGTATTTGTTGCTCAACATGCCACCTTTTTAGAAAAGGAATTTCTTGCAAAAGAAATTAGTGGCTCTGAGATAGAACTGGAAGAGTTTCCAGCTGAACAAAATACAACAGAAGATTTAGTGGAACCAGAGCATTCAGTGGCTTCCGACGAACCTCAGCCTCACCGCCGATCTAGTAGGGTTTCTCGCCCACCTGAGAGATACTACGGTTTTCTCATGGATGGTGGGAGCGAGGATTGCATCATGGAGGATGATGACCCAACTAGCTTCGAGCAGGCCATCACGAGTGGGGACTCGGTGAAATGGCTGGATGCTATGCGGTCCGAGATGGAATCCATGTACACCAACAAAGTATGGACTTTGGACGTTGCTCCTGAAGGGGTAAAACCCATTGGGAGCAAGTGGATCTTCAAGAAGAAACTTGGTGTAGATAGGAAAGTGGAGACTTTCAAAGCTAGACTTGTAGCAAAGGGTTTTCGTCAAAGACCAGGTGTGGACTATGACGAAACCTTTTCTCCAGTGGCTATGCTTAAATCCATCCGGATCATGCTTGCCATCGCTGCATATCATGATTACGAAATCTGGCAAATGGATGTTAAGACCGCCTTTCTAAACGGTGATTTAGAAGAGTGCGTGTACATGACTCAGCCAGAGGGCTTCGTAGACAGTGGGAGCAGCGGGAAGGTGTGCAAGCTGCTTAAATCCATTTATGGATTAAAGAAAGCATCGCGGAGTTGGAACATCTGCTTTGACGTCGTTATCAAAGAGTTTGATTTCGTCAAAAACCCAGATGAACCTTGTATCTACAAGAAGGTGGCAGAGAGTAAGGTTGTCTTCCTCGTATTGTACGTGGACGACATACTCTTGATAGGAAATGATATTCCTATGCTGTAATCGGTCAAGCTCTTCTTATCACAAAGATTCTCAATGAAAGATCTTGGTGATGCCTCCTGCATATTGGGAATTAGGATCTATAGAGATAGATCCAAAAGGATTTTGGGATTGTCCCAATCCAGGTACATTGACACCATACTAAAGAGGTTTAGTATGGAAGAGTCCAAGCGTGGGAACTTGCCCATAATCTCTGGAGTCACTCTCTTGAAAGAGATGTCTCCCAAGACTGATTTGGAGAGAGCTCGCATGCAAGGGATACCCTATGCTTCGGCTGTAGGCTCTATCATGTATGCGATGCTATGTACCAGACCCGATGTAGCATACTCACTAAGTATAGTGAGCAGGTATCAAGCTGATCCTGGAGAGAGTCACTGGACAGCTGTGAAGAGCATTCTCAAGTACTTACGAAGGACTAGAGATATGTTCTTGGTGTATTGTAACGGAGAACTCCAAGTGGAGTCCTTTACCGATTCGAGCTTCCAGAGTGATAAGGACGACTCTAAGTCGCAGTCGGGATTTGTCTTTACCCTTTACGGAGGGGCGGTTAGCTGGAAGAGTTCCAAGCAGGCAACCGTGGCAGACTCGACGATGGAGGCTGAATACATCGCTGCCAACGATGCTGCCAAAGAGGCTGTCTGGATCAAGAAGTTCATTACTGAACTTGGAGTGGTTCCATCCATTGAGCATCCAATACCTTTGTATTGCGATAACAATGGAGCGGTGGCTTTGGCCAAGGAACCCAGGTCCCATCAGCGATCCAGGCATATTCTGAGGCAGTATCACCTGATCCGGGAGATAGTTGATCGCCGGGAGATCGAGGTCAGGAGGGTTGACACGAAGAACAACACGGCGGATCCACTCACGAAGGCCATTCCCCAGATACAGTTTGAGAGACTCTTCGGGATGCTTGGTATGCGATACTACAGCAGCTGGCCCTAGTGCAAGTGGGAGATTGTTAGTTGTATGTATGCCCTAGAGGCCAGTATTGTACAGATGATGTATATTATATTGGATGCTTGGACATATATAGAGATGACTTTCTTGCTCGATATGATAGTATGCTATCTGGTTACTCTTTATCTTAACATGTACACTAGTCTCTTTAAACTGTCTTATGGTTACATGTTGGTAAAGCCCTTAGGATGTGTGCTTGACTACCTGGACTATGATGTTGATCATACTAGTGGGGACATGGTAGTCCATAAGTACATCCTTCAAGGTCCCTAGTCGTGGGTGTATCGAGACGGGGCATCGATATACCAGAGTAGACTAGCTTATACGCTTCTCGACCCATGGGATGGGCGATGGATGATCCCATATCCATTGGTGTTTGACATCAGAGATGGTATACGGGTGCTCAGTGGAGACTGGGTACACTGGACGGACTCGCCGAGAACTCCCAGATGGTATTATACCTCACGTCAGATGGCAGTTCTCAGGTGACACTTGTGCATGTTAGTCTGTAGATCCGAGATCGTCATAGAGTCTTGTGTGATTCCCACTGTGCTTTGATCTCCACCTTACCACGTCCCTGAGGGCGTGCAAAACGGTGGTCTTTGGGTACAGTCCCGAGTCACATGGAGGCAATGAGCGATAGGAGGGGTTTCGTCTCTCCCTGTATTGGGGGTTGATGTTGCGCTGTGCTCAATTGGCCGTAACAGGAAAGTCCCTGGCCAGGGCTGATCAGAGATTTGCTGGTAAGTGTTACCAGTAGTTTCTCGACCCGTTATGAGCCTCACATCGACACGACTTATCGGTTATTGGGGTCTGACGTTTACCACCCCTAGACTTGATATGCGACGTATCAGACGAACAGACCGGACTGTACGGTAAGTGTTACTGGTTGGATTCACAGGAGTATGAGCGGGCTAGCTCGTCGATCTTCTGATCGCTCAATACCCGGATGGATGTTACGTTTAGCAGACCGCTTGCGGCTTGTGGATGCTTGATATGATCATCATCTGCTACCGGCGTATTGACGAGTCTTTAGAGTCCTACACAGAGGTTTCCTGGCTCAAGCGAAACGAAATAGGAGCGCATATGAGATATGTGCGGGACCGAGAATAATGCGCTTATGTGATACCGCATTTCATTCTCACGATAAATGTTTCGATTGGTTATATTCGATATGACCTAGTTATCGAATCATTGATTCGATAAATCGATACATTGAATACTAGTCGGTTATGTGCGACATGACCGGATCATTGAATCAAATGTTGATTTAATGATTTAATGTATAATTATATATTTGATATATTACTTTGCATTAACTAGGATTGGTTCACTTCATATGGATTTTCTCACTTGATGTGCAAGTTGTATATGTGATATACTTTTGTGCACACATTTGTATCATGTTTGATGATACTTGATTATTTTGTTAAGTATATAGAATTAAACCATGGTTAATTTGATAATTAGGGTTTTGCATATTCATTTATTTATTTACTTGTTTCATTTATTTATTTTGAAATGATTTGAAGAGAATGGTGGCTTTCTTTTGTCTTTAGTTGAAGCTTCATGAAGCCTTGACTTTTTCCACCATTCTTGTCCTCATGCTTAACCCTAACTCTCCAAATGACCATGGTTTATTCTCAACACTTAACCCATGTTAGATTATGATAAGTATGAATTTTCTTTTCATTTTATAATAACTTATCATAATACTAGCTTCATCTTCTTCTTCATCTTCAAGATAGAAACCTTGATGCCATTAATGGCAACTTGAGTTCTAGTGAGTGAAATCCAATTCTAAAGTGAACCCACCTCCTATTTCTTCACCCTCTACCTCTTGCCAAGTTGTTTTAGGTGTTTTCTTCACAAGTTTCACAACTTTGTGAAGTCGGAGCTTGAACTTGTGATGCCTCGACGTAGATCATCTTCGGCACGAAGCCGACGACCTAGTCCGCCCTATTCTCCGGTGAAGCCGACGTTCGAGTTTGGGAATCGAGATGGACAGCGAGAGGATGCCTACGTGGAGCCAAGGAAGAGGATAACCGGATCTACAAAGGTTGTAGCATCTAACCTTTAGTTAATTAGTTAACTAGTTTTATATTTCGCCTAGAATTCTAGTCTAAGATCCGCGTTAGGGTTTCGCGGCACCCATAATTTTTGATATTGGCATGGTCGATGCCTTGTGAGACCTCTATAGGGTGCCTAGGAACCTTTCAGATCTCGACGACACTACCACATCACTGTTTGATCTTGCATATGATCTTAGTGAGGACACATTTCCCACACTTGAGTCCGACACTCCTGACTTATCACCACCCGAGTCTGTATCTTTAACAGGCTATGAGCTTCTTTGTGACTCCGAAAATCACTCGATGATCCCACCTTCTATTATTTCTCCGCCAACATTAGATCTCAAAATTTACCTTCTCATCTTAAATATGCATATTTAGGTGAGAATGAGTCTTTACCGGTTATCATATCCGCTTCTCTAGCATCAGAGCAAGAGAATGCACTTTTATCGGTATTGAGATCTAATAGGGAGGCGTTTGGTTGGACTATGGCAGACATCAAAGGGATTAGTCCCTTGATAGTAGAACATCATATACATGTGATGGATGATGCCAGACCAACCCGAGAACCACAGAGACAGTTGAATCACGTCATGAAGGAAGCGGTGATGAAAGAGATCGTCAAATGCCTTGATAATGGTATTATATACCCAATCTCCGATAGCCAATGGGTGAGTCCAATACATGTCGTCCCTAAGAAATCCGGCATCACTGTTATTACCAATGAGGAAAATGAGTTGATTCAGACACGCGCCTAAACTGGGTGGCGTGTATGTATTGATTACAGAAAACTCAATGCAGCCATGAGGAAAGACCACTTTCCTCTACCTTTCATTGATCAAATGCTGAAACGCTTAGCTGGACGAGAGTATTATTGCTTTATGGAAGAATACTCTGGCTATAATCAGGTCCCCATAGCCAAAAATGATCAAGATAAAACCACTTTTACCTGTCCTTTTGGTACCTTTGCTTATAGACGCATGCCCTTTGGGTTATGCAATGCTCCCGCTACCTTTCAACGGTGTATGATGGGGATATTCTCTGACATGGTCGAGAAATTTTTGGAGATCTTTATGGACGATTTCTCGATTTTTGGAGACTCTTTTTCTGATTGCCTATCGAATCTTGACGCAGTTCTTACTCGTTGCAAAGAGAAAAACTTAACCTTGAATTGGGAAAAATGCCATTTTATGGTCCAAGAGGGAATTGTGCTTGGACATGTTATTTCACAAAAAGGCATTGAGGTTGACAGAGCTAAGATAGATGTCATTCAAAACCTTCCTTATCCCAAAAGCGTCAAGGACATTCGATCATTTCTTGGCAATGCGGGCTTTTATAGGAGATTCATTAAGGATTTTAGCAAAATTGCTAGACCCTTAACGCTTCTCTTGGCCAAGGATACGACCTTCCACTTTGACTCAGATTGTGAGGCAGCATTCGACACACTTAAACACTCCCTCACTACAGCCCCCGTTCTATCGTCTCCAAATTGGGACTACCCCTGTGAGCTGATGTGTGATGCATCCGATTTTGCAGTTGGTGCAGTCTTAGGACAGCACATTGAAAAGATGCCACGCGTGATCTATTACGCGAGTAAGACCCTGAATGATGCTCAAATTAACTATACAACTACCGAAAAAGAACTTTTGGCAGTTGTATTTGCATTAGAAAAATTCAAGCCTTACTTGATTGGCTCACCTATAGTTGTGTACACTGCCCATTCCGCCTTGAAACATCTTCTGGCGAAGAAAGATGCAAAAGGTAGGCTAATACGTTGGATCCTTTTATTACAAGAATTTGATCTTGTTATCAAAGAAAAGAAAGGATGTGAAAACTTTGTAGCCGACCATCTTTCACGCATCTCTTCTTCACCCATGACCCTGTCGATTAATGATTCGTTTTCGGACGAACAACTCTTAAGAGTATCCAATGAACCTTGGTTCAGGGATATTGTGAACTATCTTGTCACGGGACTGATACCCAGCGATTGGTCAAAACAGGACAAATACCGTTTTCTATCCCAAGTAAAACACTTTTACTGGGATGATCCATATCTGCTTAAGTATTGTCCTGACCAGATCATTCGCCGGTGTATCCCGAAAGAAGAGTTCAAGAGTGTTCATTCTTTTTGTCATGATCAGGCCTGTGGGGGTCACTCCGGTTCTAAAAAGACGGCGGAGAAGGTTTTGCAATGCGGATTTTATTGGCCAACCTTGTTCAAGGACGCATTTGAGTATTGCAAAACCTGTACACAGTGTCAGTACACGGGTAGAATTTCCCGGAGAAATGAAATGCCTAAGCAACCCATCTTAGTGGTTGAAATTTTCGATGTTTGGGGCATTGACTTTATGAGTCCCTTTCCCAACTCCTTTGGGAATTTGTACACACTGCTGGCGGTTGATTACGTCTCAAAGTGGGTTGAAGCCATTCCATGTCGCACTAATGACAACAAGGTTGTCATTAAGTTCTTAAAAGAAAATATCTTTTCACGATTTGGACACCCACGCGCTATCATTAGCGATAACGGGACACATTTCTGCAACAGGGCTTTCGAGACTCTGATGCGGAAATACGCAATCAACCACAGACTTTGTACACCCTATCATCCCCAAACGAGCGGGCAGGCTGAGATTTCAAACAGACAGATCAAACAAATCCTGGAGAAGACTGTTGCTAAGAATAGAAAAGATTGGTCGACCAAACTGACGGATGCTCTTTGGGCATTCCGAACTGCATTTAAAACCGACCTAGGGATGTCTCCATATAGGATAGTGTTTAGGAAGGCATGTCAATTGCCAGTCGAGATTGAGCATAAAGCATTGTGGGCTATTAAGGGAATCAACTTTGACCTGAACCAACCCTGCAACTTTCGGAAGCTGCAATTAAATGAGCTAAGCAAACTCCGCGATGAAGCTTATGATAACGCTGTAATCGTAAAGAATAGGACTAAGGTTTTTCATGATAAAAACATTTTGAGGAAAACATTTTCACCTGGTCAGCATGTCCTTCTTTATGATTCACGACTACACCTTCACGCGGGTAAGCTTCGATCTCGGTGGAAGGGACCTTTTGTTGTGCAGTCTGTTTACCCGCACGGGGCAGTAGAGGTAGAAAATGTTATAAACGGCACATTTTTCAAAGTGAATGGACATAGACTAAAGCCGTATTTTTCCACTGACCCCACGAAGGAGCTCCTGTTCTTATAGGAGCCATTTTATCTTGATTAAAATTCCTCCGTCTCACCTCCATGTCCTGTATATTACTGCATCATCTTTTTGGAGGTGAGTGAAAAGAATAAGTTTGGGGGAGGATCTTCACTTATATATTTTGCCCCCACTAATAAATTCCTCCCAGGCTTACAGGTTTTTGTAGATATAGCGGTTGGCAACAGTGAGGACATTGTTGAAAACAAGTTTGGGGGAGGTTTGTGCTTATTTTTGTATCATTTGCATAAGTACAAAACATTTCTTTAAAAACCTATAAAAATTTCAAAAATTTCAAAACCCATAAAAATTTAAAATTTTCAAAATATAAAAATATTTAATATTTAACATTTTTTGTACATAAATAAGATAATAAAAGTTTAGATAGTGAAAAATTACATCCATGAGATTAGAAAAATTTAAGAAAACCAAGAAAATTAGAAGTTTTCTTACACGAACTAGTAATAAGTAGTTATGAGCCGTTGTCCCAAGGGTTAGTAAGATGAAGGAAGTCACTAATCTGAGGATAAAAATAAGTATGAAAAATAGTTTCTATTCTGGAAGCCAAACATTTTGATCGTTGATACCCTACTATTCGCACTTACACATGTCTTGAAGCCCGGGATAGTAAAGGATACCTTGAAATGCTCTTGTCTTAAAGCCGATCTGTGAAGAAAATAAAAAAATGAATAAAATATAAAATGGTGAGAAAAATGAACACTGGTTTTTTTATCGCCAAGGCAGCAATAAAAAAATATAGCGAGGGTGCCTCTTCACCTAGTGCCCTAAGGCCAACTGGTCTAGGAGTCACTGCTAAGCCTTAGGTGGTGCAAGACGAGGAAAAACACCAAATAAGCAAGCACATGAGTAATCGGTCGGTTAGTACCTCAAGAAGTATTAACGGTCGCACGAAAGTGTGTGAGCAATCTCATCTAAATATTCATTAATTAAAAAGTACTGAGGCTGATGGGAAAGAGTATGATAGCTTGAATTGAATTCTCCGGATGTAGGGATGTCTTTACACACACGCAGGGTTATATGATCGATATTTGGAAGACAGATAGGAATGAAGAATAAGACAATGTTTTATTGAGGGAGGACGTGATTTCTGACATCTTTTCATGACTATTAAGATAGGGCTCATGACAACCGAAAAGCTAGCTTAGTTGGAAACCCTAATTTTCAAAACTTTTCTTTTACAATTCTTGTCTTTAAATGTAATATTCATGATCTTCCTTTTATTATTGCATTTTATGGGTGCAATCCGCTGAAAACCCTAAGGAGACAACACTCCTCCTACTAGGGACACCTAGAGGTTTAAAGGCTTGTTGCACGTGCTCAGTGCAATCGTGTTGCCTACGAAAGTGTGCTAGTTAGTTTTTCTCTTTCTTTATTTTCTCCTTCTCTTTTTAATAAATCAGTTCGCTTGAAACGACCGAAAATAAGTTTGGGGGAATTTGATCAGTCGAAAATACTGCATTTTAACACGGCAATTTCCCTATCATTTGCATTCACCTAGAAGTGTTCGGTATTCATATTGCACATATTAGCAAAACATCTCTTAAATACCAGATTGCATGTGCTATACTCTAAAACCGGCATTTCAAGGGAAAATTGACTGTATTTCATAACATCGCATCATTCTTGCATAGCGCAACTTGTGTTTCAAAGTCTGTGCAGGAAATTCCAAAAGAATGGCCAAATTTGTGAAACAAAGACTGTTAAAAAGACGCCAACTCAAGGATTTGAAATCTGGATATGATCTAGAAGGAATTCAGGGAATAAACATATCAGAAAATACACCTAAATACAGAAGAAGCTACTTCATGAAGTTTGAAGACTTGAGAAAGCCACATAGCCGCGGTTCCACGGCCGGAGCCGCCTTGCGCCGCGGAACCGCGGCGGCCTTGCCACGTCAGCCCCCCTTCTTCACTTCAGAACTCTTCTCTCTGGTCCTACACCTCAGCAAGACACTGCAATTTCCAGAAGACTCCTGAACATTCTGCCAGATCATCAAGCCCTTTGATCTAAACTAATGATGTCCTAGCTTCCAAAGCAAGCTTCACCCTAACTACCTTAAGAACCTAGAACCTTCCCCCTAACCTCCTAGCTTATGGTAGAAGCTAAACCCTAACTAACTAGTTCTAGAGGCTTCTACCTAACTAACTAGCTTAGAAGGGAAGCTAACCTAATCCAAGCTTCTTAAGGAGGCTACTCATTCCTAAACCTATAAAAAAGACCCTAGGCCTCACTTGAAAAGGTTGTTCATCATTTGTTGTTGTTGATTGTTGTTGAAATTCTATCACCTCTTCAACCCAACACTTGCCACCTACAAACCCTAACCCTAATCCAATCAAGAAACCACAAGTTCAAGATCCTTTGAGTTCTAACAAAGCAAGCCTTCAACCATCCTTTAGAAGCGAAGCCGTACTCATCGGGGCATGAGATCCAAACCGATCCGCAACTCAAGGAGCCGATGCAACGCTAGATTCGACAATCTTGTTCCTTCTCAAATTCTTGTAGTCTTGAGCAATGTGTAACAAATTGTGGAATAAATAAATGTGAGGATTCTTTTAACTTGCTTATATTTCAATTCAAGCATTATGATTCAACTTCGATTCTTGAATGTATTCTTTGTGATGATGCTTGAATAAAACTCCGCTCGTGGAGGAGTCGAGACGATCGGTAGAATGATGATGTTGATGAATCTTTAAACGTTTTCTTAAGTCCTATAACGATTGTAAATTCTTGAAAATTGAATGATCGATGATCTAGATCGATGCAAAATGCGTCCTTGATTATTTTCGCACGATCTAGAGATCAACGATCGATCATTCGATTTCCAAGAAGCTATCTTGTGAATGTGGTTCATCAAAAGGACAAAGGATAGGATGAGGAAACCCTAATTCTTCGCAAGATCCTTAATCCTCGATAAATCGACATCGATTTAGCATCAATTCGTTAATGGATAAGAAAACGTAATTTCGAATCTTCTTCACATCTATGATCTAATCGATTCCTACGAGCTTTACTTCAAATCTTGAAACTTAAATCGATTGGAATCATTTCAATTCTTGATTCTTGATGTTTAATGCTTTCTTGATTCTTGATTAGATTTAGTTGATTATTGAAATTCATCGATATAAATCTTGAATCGTTTGCTTTTCTTTTCTATTAAATTTTCAATTCAAACAAACCAAAATACGAACGAATCGCACAATCTCTGTGGACGATCAGCACTTACTAACGCGCTGCATTCGACACCGTTATTGATTGCGGTCAAATAATTCTTTGATTGTGATTTCTATTCATTTTCTAAACCGACACACAAAGAAACGATCAATCAGGTATCCTTAATTTATATGTTCTTTTGGTGTACTCGTTTGCTTTCCACACCTTGTACCGTGGTTGGGTAGATTAGTCGTAGTTGTGTTAACTTCTGCCAGCGATTCTTTTGTTACGCGACACGTATTCAGTTGTGTGCCAATCGGATAGGAGATAGAGATTCGTCCGTCGTTTTGATCCTTCTAGAGATGTTGGTTTTGACGTTCTCCTAGGCACGGACTGTTTAGCTACGTGTTAGGCATTTGTGGACTACCGTGAGGAAACAGTCAGGAATTGTTTTCCCGGCGAGTCAATTCTTGTTGTGCAGGTGGATAGTTGTGCCGCCTCTCACAGCTTGAATTCAGCCTTTTTCTCTAGTCGGCTTTTGAGGAGATGTCGTGGATTCTTGGCATTCATTCGTGATACCGGAGCCACAGTGGGATTGTTGGACCGGTTTCCTTTCGTGCGAGAGTTTTTCCGACATTGTTCCGGATGAACCGGCGAAGCTTGGGAGCTTAAGGATCAGCTGCAGAGTTGTGGTTTGGGGAGTTTTGTGCGTCTGAGTGCTTCGCATATTTGGCTTATATATCGCGTTTTGCGGAATATTTGGCTTATATATGATTTACATGTCTAAATTGCAGGTTTGCAGGCGGGGACTACGGACACGGCTACAGGGGGAGCAGATGGTAGGATTCACCTAGCGTGGAGCGTAGGTGAGTAGATTTAACATCTACAGGGGAATCGCCCGCATGGCGTTATGCATCTGGGCTAGAATTCTAATACTTGTCGCATATTCTACGTCATTGTTAGAATTGCGCATTTACTCTATTTACTTAGATATAGTTGTACTGTGACTAGTAGCCGTAGGGCACTGCACATATTATTGACGGTTCATGTTGCACGAGCACGGATTGTATGCTACACACATCGTCAATAATTGCCATGTCACACACAACCAGTATAGATACTATATTGTTTATCACACATGACATCTAGCTTATCGGTATACCTATAGTGTATCATACCATTAGTGATAGGTACATATACACCTTACGATACAGCTACAGGTATACCTTGCTCATGTTTTATTTATACCCAGGGGGTATCTTACATATTCTACTTATACCCAGGGGGGTATACGACATCAGTTCTTATAGGTAGATACCTATACATTGTTACACCTGTATGTTACACACATATTCAGTTGCAGTTAAATATTTACCTTTACTGATGCTACTTAGTTGTACCTTATTGGTTTCTCATACATCTGGTTTCAGCTACATATTCTCATTTATATGTTCGCATTTTAGATATATCGCATATATTTATTCCTGGATTTTCGCATTGTTATTTGGATTTCACATGATGATTTCTGGATTTGGGAACCGCGGGAGTTCATGAAATTATGCATACATTGAAAAACCCGGTTTCCTTGATATGATATTTGCGCAGCCACCATGAGATCTATCAGTTCTGATTATATACTCCATACGAGGTGTGGTTGCCGTATGAGGGTACATGGTGGGGCCCGGTATGGTTCCCCTCGGTAAGAAGATCGATGGATGTTGCCGATTGATCCTGGAGGCGGGCTAGTACCTACCGGTGACAGTACTAATGACTCGGCGGGGATCATGGAGATACCGTTGGGAGTCATGCACGTATGCATACGTCGAAAGGCGAGGGTCAGAGCTAGGCACTCGTGCTTTCGGGACAGCGTATGATACGTACCTATCGGGATTTCTGTGTCGATGCTAGGCACATTGTTTTCATGATATTTCTTTTAAACACCTTTGTATATATAACAGGGGATTTAGCCGTTGTTATATATACCCTTACACCAATATTAGTGGAATGAGACGCTAATATATGTGTATTGACCCCATCATATTTATTTCTGCATATATATATATATATATATATATATATTTAGGATGCTAGAATCTTACTTGAGACTTTGACTTGGGATATCAGGTGATTCATTGAGATTGGACATACGCATGGGATTATTGATTTGTACATTCGGGATATAGAAGATTACTCGATATTATACATTAAGGAGACGTGAGACTTATATGATGTGAGAGCCCAACGTGGGGGCTGATTTGAGGAATTGGGAGTTGAGTGTCTTGATGGATTGTGATCCTACCACGATGACAGGATTCCGTGGGATGACATATTTCACTCCATAACTCATACCTATTCACTTATGCATTGTTCCACGTATTAGGAGTACATGTTAGTGTACTCTTCTTGATTGCTGCATATTTGCATTCTCATATCCCTATTGCATAGTTATTGCATACTATTGTCATGTTATTATTGCTTCACATATTGATTGTACCTGCTAATGTACTTTCCATTATTCGGCATTTACATGATATGTTATTACTGTAATCGCATATCTTAGATTCATGATGTACGTACATTCCTGCGATTACCTACATATGTTATCTACTATTCACGAGTTGGCAACTCACCCTCGTTGTGCCACAAGTGTTATAGGTTGTTCCCCAGAGTAGTCGAGGCAGGCTATTCAGCTATTCAGCTATCATCTTTTGCTACAGATACCGCATCGGCTCACAGTATACTATTTTTCTTAGGTGGGTTGGATGATTATCTGTATTTCATTTTTGTACATTCGTTGTATCTTGTACTCTCCATCTACTACTATTATGTTCATTGACTTAGAGATTTGGTGAGGATGATATTGTATATTATTTGTGGATTTGTTGCCTTTTATATACAGCTTTCTCTCTATTGTCTTTATTTCTTCGCTACGGCGTCGTATATTTGTGTTGTATTCATCTTGGGCCAGTTTTTACAAAAGGGGGTGTTGCCAAAATTTTAAAGAAAGAAAGTAGGACATTTAAAGAATTTGGGTTGCGATTTTAAATGTTTCAAAAAACTTATATTATCTTTTCCGTTTTTTCTTGGTTTAGATTTCTGGGTTTCGGCCTTCTGTTACTGTGTTACGTCTTTAGGCGTTGCGTAGTATTAGGGTCGTCACGTGCCAAATTTCGGGTCGTGACAAAATGGACGATCCCATATCCATTGGTGTTTGACATCAGAGATGATATACGGGTGCTCAGTGGAGACTGGGTACACTGGACGGACTCGCCGAGAACTCCCAGATGGTATTATACCTCACGTCAGATGGCAGTTCTCCGGTAACACTTGTGCAGGTTAGTCTGTAGACCCGAGATCATCATAGAGTCTTGTGTGATTCCCACTGTGCTTTGATTTCTACCTTACCACGTCCAAGAGGGCGTGCAAAACGGTGGTTTTTCGGTACAGTCCCGAGTCACATGGAGGCAATGAGTGATAGGAGGGGTTTCGTCTCTCCCGGTATTGGGGGTTGATGTTGCGCTGTGCTCGATTGGCCATAACAGGGAAGTCCCTGGCCAGGGCTGATTTAGAGATTTACTGGTAAGTGTTACCAGTAGTTTCTCGACCCGTTATGAGCCTCACATCGGCACGACTTATCAGTTATTAGGGTCTGACGTTTACCACCCCTAGACTTGATATGCGACATATCAGACGAGGAGACCGGACTGTACGGGAAGTGTTACCGTCAGGCTTTTACAGGAGTTAGAGCGGGCTTGCTTGCTGATCTTCTGATCGCTCAATACCCGGGTAGCCTTTACGTCCAGCTAGTACCGCTAACGGCTTGTGGGTGTTTGATGTGATCATCACCTACTGCCGGCGTATTAACGAGTCTTTAGAGTCCTACATAGAGGTTTTACTGGCTCAGGTAAAACGAAATAGGAGCGCATATGTGATATGTGCCGGACCGAGAATAATGCATGTATGTGATACCGTATTCTATTCTCGTGATTTTTTGTATCGGTCGGTTATATGCGATATAGCCGGGTTATCGAATCAAATGTTGATTCGATAAGTCGATACATTGGATGTTAGTCGGTTATATGAGATATAACCGGATTATTAAGTCAAGTGTTGATTTAATAATTTAGTATATAGTTGTATATTTGATATACTAATTTCATTAACTAACATTTGTTCACTTAAGGATTTTTCTCATATCTGCACAACTTTAATATATATGTGATATATATTAAAATGTGTTTTCTTTATGTATCATGGTTGTTGATACACATAACATGGGTGTATAAGACATACACCATTCTAATTTTAGTGGAGGGGTTTTTATATTTAAAGTAAATCTAAATTGGTTGATATTTGTTAAGTGCATGAACCTTGTAGAAGCTTTTAGTGCTTTGACGAATTCAACTCAATTTGTTTACTTAAGATATTTAGTTAACCCAACCATTAGAATTAGCCATGCTTATGTTTCTACATGAGTTAGTATATGATACTCACTCTCCCATGGTTAGCTTACTCACTTGATCATTATCCTCATCTCATTATTTGTTCATCTTCTTCTTTGAGCTCAAAAGCTCACTAGGTTTTGATTAAGTGAGAAATAAATGTGAGATAAACAATTCTAAGGTGTACCCACTTCCTATTTCCTCATCCTTTACTAGACTAGCACTTTAGTTTAGGGTGTTTGCTTCACTAATTCTTTAGTTAGTGAAGAAGAAGCTTGAGTTCGTATTCTCTCGACATAAATCATCTTCGGCCTCGAAGACTTCAAGCAAAGACGCTCCTTCTGCCTCGTGAAGCCATGCAAGAGCCCGGGAGGACCATGATCGCAGCGAAGGGACTACAACAAGGAGCTTTTTAAGTGAAGGACCAATCTACAAAGGTTGTATTTTGTATTCACTTAGTCGTAAATGGTATTTACTTGCATGTGAAACCCTAATAATCTAGCAAAAATCTTGTTTAGGGTTGTTCGGCACGGCTAAAATTTTAATCGGGCATGGTTGATGACTTGTAGAACCTTGTTAGAGTGCCTAGGAACCCTACATTAACTTACTTCCATATTCTGTCTATGAGCAATTAGGGATCGGAGAGTTAAAACCGGCGCACTGCACTCTTCAGATGGCCGATCGGTCTATCACCCAACCGAGGGGTGAGCTCGAGGATGTGTTAATTAAAGTCGGGGAATTTATATTCCCTGTGGACTTTATCGTTATAGCTACACAGCCTGTAGTTAACCCACGAAACCAAATCCCGGTGATTTTAGGTCGTCCTTTTCTTGCGACTTCCAACGCAATAATCAATTGTCGAAACGACTCTATGACCCTATCCTTCGGGAAGATGTCAATTGAGCTTAACATTTACAGGTTGGGAAGTGAACCCTCTGAACCCTATGCTCAAGTATTTTCTGTCGAAGCAATAAATTCCGACAGCGGTGAATTTGAACAGCTTCACGATACTGATCTCAACTCCGCTATTATGTTGTTGTTTGACCTTGCTATTTATTATACACATACGGACCCTTCTATCGAGTTGTCCGGGTCAACATCTAATGCTAATTATGAAACTTTTATGGAATCAGAGTACCATCTCATTCTTTCCGATGAGATTATTATTCAGGATATCGATGAAAGCTTTGAAGAAATCTTCGCTGAAGAACTCGCATTCTTAGAAAATATGGGAGTTGTGATGAATCAACCCCAACACAAAGAAGTTGAACCACCACCCCTTCTTCTTAACAATAACGAGAATGCGAGTAATCCATCATCATTGTTTCGTCTCTATGTACCAAGACGTAAACCCGTACTATTCCACCTCTTATCTTCTCCCCACTTCTTTACGTCGATAGGTGACACGTTCTTCTACCAACCAATGCGTTACATCGATAAAAATTTTGAATTGTTGGTGTTAACTTTTGGTCTTTGTAAAGTTTTATATTGACCAATAATTTTAACCCCCCCTCATAATTTTAAATGGTTAATACTATTTTAAACCAAAAATAAGTTTAGGGAGAAATATTTTGGCTCTTGAACGAAAAGAATTTTTTATTGTGAACCAAAAATAAGTTTAGGGAGAATTTCATTGTCCTGATTTCTTGTCCCTTTTCATAACTTTTCCTCCCAAGTCTACAGTATTTTTCAGTGAGGACACTGCTGCAAACAGGTTTGGGGGAGGTTTGTGCTTATTCACGCATTATCATACTATATATAAGCAAAAAAAAATTGATAATGAAAGTTAAAATGTGAAAAATTACATATAAAAGATAGGAAGAGTTTAAGAAAAACAAGAAAATTAGATGTTTTCTTAAACGAAACTAGTAATAGGTAATTATGAGCCGTTGTCCCAAGGGTTAGTAAGATAAAAGAAATTACTAGTCTGAGGATAAAAATAAGTCTGAAAAATAGTCTCTATTCTTGAAGCCAAACATCTGAACGTTGATATCCTGCTATACGCACTTGCACACGTCTCGAAACTTGGGATAGTAGAGGATACCTTGAAATGCTCTTGTCTAAAAGCCTTAGTATGAAAAAAAAATTATATAAGTGGTGAAAAAAAATGAACACTGGTTTTGTAATTACCAAGGCAACATAAAAAAATATTGCGAGAATGCTTTATCACCTAATGCCTTAGACCAACTGGTTTAGGAGTCACTGCTAAGCCTTAGGTGTTGCAAGACGAGAATATTGCTAATGAGCGAGCACATTGGATAATCGGTTGGTTAGTACCTTAAGAAGTATTAATGGTCGGATGAAGAATGTGTAAGCGAGAAGCATCTAAAATATTCACCATCAAACAATAATAATAATAATATTGAGGTAGATGGACAAGAGTATGATAGCTTGAATTGAATTCTCCGAGTGTAGGGGTGTCTTTTACACACACGTAGGGATATATGATAGATGTTTGGAAGAAAAGTAGGGAGTAAGACTAACGACAATGTTTTATTGAGGGATGGTGTGATTTCTGACATCTTTTCATGACTATTAAGATAGGGCTCATGGCAACCGAAAAGCTAGTGTAGTTGGAAACACTTATTTTCAAGTTCTTTTTTTTATAGTTCTTATCTTTATATGTAACATTCACCATCTTCCTTTTATTATGGGATTTTGTGGGTGTAATCCTCTTAAAACCCTCATAAGACAACATTCCTCCTACTAGGGACACCAAGAGGTTTAAAGGCTCAGTGCAATCGTGTTGCCTACGAAAGTGTGCTAGTTAGTTTTCCTTTTTTCTTCTTTCTCCCTCTCTTGAATAACAAGTTTGCTCGGGACGATCAAAGTTATGTTTGGGGGTATTTGTTCAGTCGAAAAAACTGCACTTTTGATATAACATTTTCCTTACTTTTCTTAAATATTTAAAGGTGTTTATTATAAATATAGAACATATTTGGACTTATCTACAAAATACTATTTACCATATGTTTATATATTATAATTAACATTATGAAGGAAAATATATGCATTTTATATTTATATAATATTTTGGTAATTGAAAATATGCATATCATATCAAATATTATAATCAAGATTCTTAAAAGAAATAATATCATACAAATGGTTAGAATAATGTTTCAAAATATATGCATAATATTTTAGTAATTAAAAGATGCATAGCATATTAAATATTCTTAATCAAGTTTCTTAAAGATTTATTACCATATATAGTGATTAAGATACTCTCTCTAATTTAATAAATAGTAATAACATTATTCATGGAGATATTGTGCAAGATTTAGCTCAGGTCAAGAGATCAAAATGTTCAAGATGTCAGGATCAAAAATCTGCCAAAATCATAAAATCAATACTGACAGAGACTCAGAATCCAGGCATGGAAATCACCATATTAAGAAATCACCATATTAGGTAACTTGGTTTTATGATTTGAGAGCTATATAAAGGACCAAGAGCTAAAGTTAGAGGGCATCACCTTTAGCACAAAGCAAATCACCGTCAAAGAACAAGTGATCCACGACAGATCCACGATTCGACGTGATAAGGCGGTGTGAAAATCGACGGAGCATCTACTTCCTACGGGGCAGAGATTGAGAGCAACTTCTTCCTCTTGTAATCTAAACTCGTAGGATTTGTACTTGTGAAGTTGATTAATAAAGGTAGATCATTTTGTTTAATTATTTATTTTCTGTATTTTTATTTTTCTGCATTATGAGTTCTTTAAATATGCTTTCTTCTTTTATTTCCAACATGCGCGAGTAATTTTCCGCTTGTTAGGGTTCGTAGGATTAGGGTAGAATAATGGATGAGAAAATATTTTAACTTCATTTAAGTCTTATGAAGTTTATAAACTTTAGCAAAAGAATCGTTAACATCCTTATCGGGAGCGCTACCAATCTATTGCTAGTCTCGACCGCGATTTGAGATCAGATTAACAATTGTTTTGTTAAGGACTAGACATGAATATAGATAAAAGAAGGGACAAGGGTTAATAGTGGGGAAACCCTAGTTTCTTTCGAGAACCCTAATCCTCATTCATCTCTATCAATCTAGTTTTAAATCTATCAATAGATAAAGGAGTCATCTTTATTAGTCATCCATGACTACTAAATCCTAACGAACCCTACAAGCCTTCTTTATATAAAATCTACATCCGTAATTAATTTAGATATTAAATAAATTATTCTCCTTTCTTCTTTTATTTTATTCAACTCGTCTAAAGTAAGATTAAAAGTTCCACGCATCCCTGCGGACGACCCGTACTCATCTCGGCTAGCTACAGGCGACACCGTTATTGATTGTGGTTATTCTCCAAACACTTTTTTGTTAGTGCATGTTACATGCTCCCACAACTCTTGTGAGGCGGCGGAAGCGATAAACGAAAATTTTATTTGCATACAATACACACTTTTCATAAGATCTTGTCTAAACCATAACTAGAAAAACCTAACTAAAGATCTTATCTACTATGTTAGGGATTATACCTCAATGATACGGTTCTTCAGGTCTTCTATTTGGTGCAACTCCTTTGCTCCTTGCCACTCCTTAGCTCTTTTGGATGTTGCCGATATTCTCGATCTCCGGCCACCCCAAGACCTAGATGATCCACGCGAGAGTTGTCGTGCAAGCTAGAAACTCTTCATAAGAGCTTAACCTAGAGACCAAGTTTGCTAGAAGAGGTCACTAGGATCATGTAGAGATTAGGGTATTGGATTATCTTTAAGCCTAAACTTTTGTTTCACAACACATGTGAAGGGTAAAGCTTAGGATGAAGGAGGAGGAGAGAAGAAGGAGAGAGAAAGTGTTTGTGATAATGAGAGAGTTCAAGCATGAGAAAAATGATATATTGCAAATGAAATAATTGAAGCATATAATATAAAATTAGCACCATGCTTCAATAGTAACTCCAAAACAATATAAAATTAAATAACCCATTCTTGCAACCATGCTTGGACTTTCTTATTTCTACCTCATTTATTTATTTTCATAAAATAAATAATGTCATTATGAGGTGTCAACTTCTAGAAGGTATTCTTGTAACAATTACAAGAATACTCCTCCTCCGTATACCGTATACCCGTATCCGAATTCCGAAAAATACGAATACCGTTAATCCAATAATATAATACTGGTATCCAGCTTAAAACAAAGCCTACCAGTATTATTGTTCTGATTATTATTCCTGTAACAATTACACGAACATAATCGAAACCCTGTCGTAACACCTTACGGCTACCGTAACAACTTACGGCCTCTACATCTTTCGCCTGAACGAGGGAACCCTCTGTGTGGGACTCTAAAGACTCGACAGTACGCTGGCAGTGAGTTTAACCACAAGCGCGTCAGCGGCACTAGCTGTGCGTAACGGCTACCCAGGTACATGACGAAAAGGTGGCCGATGAGCGAACTCATCACAACCCCAACGAGCCTGCAAGCAACACTTACCATACAGTCCGGTCTCTTCGTCTGATATGTCACATATGAAGTCTAGGGGTGGTAAATGTCAGACCCCAGTAACTTTATAAGTCATGCTGATTTACGGCCCATAACGGTTCGAGAAACTACTGATAACACTTATCAGTAAATCTCGAGAACCATGTCCAGGGATTTGATGTTATGGCCGATCAAGCATAGCGCGACACCAACTCCCTATACCGGGAGAGACGAAACCCCTCCTATCACTCACTGTCTCCATGTGATTCAGGACTGTACCCAAAATCCACCTGTTAGCACGACTCGGCAGAGCCGCGGTAGGGAGGAAATCAAAGCACAGTGGGAATCACACAAGACACTATGACGATCTCGGGTCTACAGACTAACCTGTACAAGTGTCGCCAGAGAACTGCTATCTGACAATTGGTATATATACCATCTAGGAGTTCTCAGCGAGTCCTGTTCAGTGTACCCATTCTCCAATGAGCACCTGTATACAATCTTTGATGTCAAACACCAATGGTTGTGGAATCATCCATTGCGCCCCTCCAGGGTCAGGAAACGTACACTCTAGTATAACTTGGTAATACCGATGCCCTGTCTCGATATACCCTCGACTAGGAACTATTAAAGAATATGCTTATAGACTATCCATGCCCCACTAGTATGATCTCATCATAATCCTGGTAGTCAAGCATAATCCTAAGGGCTTCATCAACATGCATATAAAGATATGAAATATAACATAAGTTAAGATGAAGATAAACCAGATAGCATACTATTATTTCGAGCAAAGATTGATTATGCACATATACATGCCTAGCATCCTATACAATACAGGCCTTTAGGGCATACATATCTAACATTTTTCACGATCAATCAACTTCATATGCGACGTATCAGACGAAGAGACCGGACTGTACGGTAAGTGTTGCTTACAGGTTCGTTAGGGTTGTGATGAGTTCGCTCGTCGGCCACCTTATCATCATATACCTGGGCAGCTGTTAAGCATAGCTAGTGTCGCTGACGTGCTTATGGTTAAACCTACTGCCAGTGTACTGTCGAGTCTTTAGAGTCCCACACAGAGGGTTCCGTGGTTCAGGCGAAAGATGTAGAGGCCGTATGTTGTTACAGCACGGTTTCGATCATGTTCGTGTACTGGCTATAGGAATGATGATTGGAAGGATAATATTGGTAGACTTTAGTTTAAGTCGGATACTAGTATTATATTATTGGATTATTTGTATTCGTATTTTTCGGAATACGGATACGGGTATACTTATACCGTAAACGGTGATGGGTATTCTTGTAATTGTACAAGAACACCTTCTAGAAGGAGACACCTCATAATAGGATTATTATTTTATGAAAATAAATATATGAGGTGGAATTAGGAGAATTGTCAAAGAATGGGTCAAGGAATGGCTCTTTGAATATTTTATTCATTTGGGATTACTATTCAAGTATGGTGCATTATTTTAGAGATAAAATAATACACAACTCAATTATTTTCCATGAGCCATTTCTCTTGATGCATGCTTGATATTTCCTCATTCTATTTTTTACATTCTCTCTCCTAACTATCCCCTTCTTCCTCCTCTTAGTTTTATCCTTAACATGTGTTGTGAATCAAAAGCTTAGGGCTAAAAGCAATCCATTAGTTCATCTCTATATCATCTAAGTTGTCATTTCTAGCAAACTCGACTTCTTAGTTAACTCTTAAGAAGAGTTTAAAGCTTGTTCCATAGCTCTCGGGTAGATCATCTACGTCTTGAGGTGACCGGAGATCGAAGGCATTGCAAGCATCTAAGGATCCTAGGAGTCGCATCCAAACGAAGGCGTGAAAGACCGATTCTCAAGGTATAATCCACTATCATAGTAGATAAGATCTTTAGATAGGGTTTCTAGTTATGCTTTAGCACAAGATCTAGGTTTAAAGTAGATGTTGCATGCAAGAAAATTATTGTTTGCCACTTCTGCCTCCTTACAAGTGTTGTGAGGGTGTGTAACATCTACTAACAGATATAGTAACAGTCTTGCTCGAAATGGTAGTATGCTACCTGGTTTGTTTCTACCTCAATATGTGCATGTATTTCTTAGCATATCGCTTATACACATTAGTAGAGCCCGTAGGATCTTTGCTTGATTACCAGCGTTGTGATGGCAGTAACACTAGTGGGGGCTGGGTAGTCTATAAGCACATCTTTATACAGGTCCCCACTCGTAGGATTATCGAGATAGGGCATCGATACTCCAGAGTAGATTGGTGTATGCGATTCTCATCTCAGCAGGGGAGATAGTATACCCCACAGTCATTAGTACGTCGTACTGGAGATAGTATGTAGGTGCTCATTAGGTTATGAGTACACTGGACAGGACTCATCGGGAACTGCTGGTGGGTATTATACCTATCGCCGAGTAGCAGTTCCTTGGTGACATGAGTACAGGTTAGTCCGTCAACTTGACACTGCTACTTCGCCTTGAGTGTGTCACCACTGTACTTTGATTACTACCCTACCATGGCTCGAAGTAGTCATGCAAACAGGTAGTAGTTGGGAGCAGTCCCGAAGCACTTGGTGGCAGTGGCGGTTAGATAGGATCCGTCTCTCCCGGTATTGGGGTTGTTATCGCACTGTGTTTGGAAAGCCATTACACAAAGTCCTTGGCCAAGGCAAATGATATTTACTGGTAGGTACTCCAGTAGTTTCTCAGGGTGTTTTAAGCTACTCTCCGACATGACTTTTTACGCTATTAGGGATCTGACGATTACCGCCCCCCAAGCTCGATATGCGATACTCTTAGACGAACAGACCGGATTGTACGGAGATTTTCACAGATAGGCTCAGTAGGTGTTCGAACGAGTTATTCTCATTGGCCTTCTTATCGACATATACCTGGGGGGCCGTTACGTGCAGCTAGTACCGCTTGCGGTCTGTGGTTAAACCCACTGCCAGCGTAGTGTCCAGTCTTTAGAATCACACACAGAGGGTTTCCCTGCATCGAGCAAAAGATGTAGAGGTTGTATGGTTTTACGACAGGGTTCGATCGCGTATGTGTACTTGTGCATGGATGATGATTCGGACAGATAATACTAGTGGGCTTTGGTTTAAGCCGGATCCTAGTATTATACTGATGGATAGTTTTCATCTCTTTTGTTTTCGTATTTTTTGGAATACGGATACGGGTATGTATATACGGATGATGGGCATTTTTATAATTTGTTCAAAGATGCTTCTAGAAGAGAAACCTCATAATTATATTTATCATTTTAGTTTAAATGATTATTTATTTTATGAGTGGAGGAAATGAGGTGTATTTTGAATAAAAATGAGCATGGCTCTTGGTGACACTTGTGGGGTTTTCATCCCATGATTCACCAAGTTGATATTGCACCATATTTCATTTTCCAATATGATTTATTCATTAGGAAAATGGGGACGGTTCAGTTGGGGCGAAGGGAGTTCATTCTTTTTCTTATGCAAAACCTCACTAGCATTATCCTCAAGTGTTCTTCTTCTATCTCAAGCCATTCTTGTCTCATGAGTTGAGAATCCTATGGCTATGAGAGACAAACCATTCTATTTATATTCTCTACATTGTCTACGACATCTAGTGTGGTGAACTAGGTGCCCTAGTTACTTCAGTTGAGGTAGGAGCTTGATCTACAGACTCTCGGGTGGATCGTCTTCGACATGAGAGGACCGACGAGGAGGCCCGATCCAAACGATCCATGGAGCCTATGACGAAGTGGAGGACAGCGACAAGAATACCCGAAGGACATGTATTCATTAGGTAAAAACTTCTTTCCGAGTAGTTAACCTCTTGCGTGTTTGCTAGTTAGGGTTTAAGATCGATCCTGGAGTTCAAGTCGGTATTGCGATCTTTGTAAAGTCCGTTTTTTAAATATTCTGCCTCCCTGTGGACCCGCGGGGTGTGCGACATCGACTTACAATGGTATTAAATCCTACTAAACCCTTTACTCGATTGTTAGCAAGTGTTAGAACTTCGATCGTCGGAAAAACCGAAAAACGAAACACCAATACCCTAACTTTCTGTCGATTTTTAAAAGTACCAGAAAAATTATTTCAGATGTACTAAAATTATGTGCAGGGTATTTTAAGAAAGCAGAAGAAAATTGAGCCTATGGATCGCCAAGACGACCACGGAAGCGCGGCAAATCACTCCGATTCGCGGAGTCGCGGCCGAGTCGAGGCCGATTCACCTCAATTTTCCTCTGTTATTTTTTTATTTTGGGTGTTTTTTGTTCTGGAATATTTGGTTTCTACCCATTGTCTTTTGGTGTGCTGGTTTGCACTTGGGGTAGACACGGAAAATATATTTCAATCGAAATTCTAAATGTTCTTGGCTAACCGGATCTTCTGTGTTGTTATATGTGTTTTTAAACTTCTGTTAATTGCTACATGTCGGTTAGTTTGAGATTGCACATAACTGGTGGTTTCTGTATATGAACTTTATTGGATCGTCGATGATGAATAGCCGGGAATGTGATAAGAAAGTTTTTTTTCTTTCATTCGATGTAAATTGTAATTTGATGTAATATTATTTTGCGGGGCACATCCGGGTTGAGGTTGTAGCCACCATTGTATTATTTCTTTTTACTGTTTTCTGCTCCTAGGATAGACCTAAGGTGGGGTGCACAAACTACCGGGCTCTTTGAAGTGCTGAGTGGCCTACTCACTTTGTTGAGGAAGGTTGCTTCGCTTCGGGAATTTGGCGGGTAGTTTGCCGCACCCGTAGGGGTCTGGGGTGGGGTTTGGCTATTCATCACGACCGTGGAATCCGCCTTTCGTTACAGGCTTAAAATGAAACGCGGAATTCCTAGTATATCCAATATGTTCATCTGTGATCGGAAATGCCTATTATTGCGTGAGACGAATGATTATTATATATATGCTATATATTAGACGTTGCTTATGTTTTGCATCCGCGCTAGTCCAGCCCCCGCTCTGGCGTTAGTTAAGTAACCTAAAGGTGTAAGATGGGGCCCAGTGGCGAATGCGGATGGCATAAGCATATGTCATATTTTCATTTCTCTCTATAATGATAGGTGTAAATGATGAGACTGCATTATCAATGCAAAGCAAACAAACCAAAGCTGAATCGATGGAACAAATTTTAAAACCACTCGGTTTTTTCAAAACAGCGGACTTTTAAATGCGGAGCTTCAAACCACTCCTTTTAAAAACTATCAAGTTCCTTCGATTAAATAAAGTTCATTACGTTCACGGTTTCACCAAAACCAGTCGTAGCCCTCTGTCATTTCATATGAATATTCGGTAGTATTCAAGCTATGTTTGTTGACTTTCGCCAAGGCATAGTGATTGGTAGCTGCTGGATATTCATATGTAGCATAGATAGATGCGTTGGTTTGGGACAGTCATATTACTTTGTTGGCCTTCGTCAAGGGTATATACGGGTGGGTTCAAATTAACCTGGACAATGATGAGTAGAACTAGACATGTGACTTATGATTTGTTGGCCTTCGTCAAGGTCATAAGAGCATGGGGCAAAAATCCACATCGGGAGTTGTTCATACCAGAATATTGCATTTTATACCGTCCATTCTTACGCTCGGTTGTTTATAGGTAGGTGCTTTTAATCCTTGTTTGTTACATATTTACAGAATACAGGTTTCCAGTACAAATATTGCAAATCAAGATAAAATCTCCACAGATACACCAAATACAGAACATCTGTCACAGCAGATAAAAGCCGGGTTACGGTCATCCATATCCGTCAAGTGCCGAGTACCAGTTCCAGAGATAAGACATATGACAATGGTCATTCGTGTCTGGGACAAGCACAGAGCACGAGGGGGGCTGCACAAGAATCAATGGGTGCGCGGAGCTCGAGGGAGATAAAGTCAAAAGTAAAGAAAAGAAAGCAATCTTGGACTAAGAAATCTGAAGATATTCTGGAAGACTTTTGTGCAGTTTAAAGATTTCAAACACGAGGAAATATAAAACCAGGAAACCACCCAAAATCCCACGACACAACTCTACCATAGGGCCGCGGAACCGCGGCGAAAAGGGGGTCTAGGCCGCGGTTCCACGGCCATGTGGGCTCTTCTGATGATGATCATTCAGGGACTGTTTGGTCTTTTCCTGTTGGGTCAGAATTGTGCCCTAGGTTTCCATTTCCCCTCCTATAAATACCCCGGATCTGAGCCAAGCCAAAGGTGTTAAATTCTTTAGCCTCTTTTGTTAGGTTTTAGTCTTCTTCTTCTTCTTCTTCTTCTTCATTCTTTCCTCCATGAAAATTGTAGTGAGAGCTTTTTGAGTGGATGATGAAATGAAGATGATGGTTTTTGTATTATTCTTTTTGCTTAGCTTCCCCCTTGAGCTCTCTACCTTAACTTGATCTTGCAACCTCTTAAGTGAGCTTGCAAGTTTAAGCTTTGGTTATTGGTCTCAAGGGGTTGTATCATTTTGTTCTCTCTTTAGTGCTTCATTTCACATGAGTTCTTTACCCTTCTCTTGATCTTGCAACCTCTTGATTGAGCTTGCAAGTTTAAGGGTTGGCTATTGATCCCATGCTTGTCTTGAGTTCTATGGTTCTTGTAATTACTTTCTTGCATTTTTCATTCTTGTCTTTAATTACTTGCAATTTATTACCATGCACTTTAATTACTTGCTTGTAATCTTTTATTTTCTTTGTTCTTTTTATTCTCTCTTTTTTTTGGTTCTTTTTGTGAATGGTTGTAATAATTATCGTTGTTAAGAATCAATACGGTATTGTAAGTTAACGTTTCTTTGCTCGTTTCCTTTTCCCGTTATTTTCCATTGAACTCCGCCCAAACGTTACGCAAGCGCTCCGTTAGGCACCCTACCCTAACAAGGTAACGGTGATTCCTAACCGCGACTGGTTGCGTTCGGTTTGGCCGGAGGCGAAAGCAATAGGCAAGAACGGAAGGACAAGGGTAAATAAGCCGGATTCCACGAATACCGCACTTAAATCCCCTAATCCACGTTGTTGCCGATTGCTTTAGCTTCAATTGGTCAAGACTCGGCTCAAAGGTTTTGAGTACGGATTTCTTTGGCTTACACTTTCGTATATTTTCTTAACAACTTTATACTTGCAAATAATACACCTAGGTTAGATTGAACAAACATATACTCATTCTTTATTGACTCGTCTAAAACAAGAACGGAAATACAACCATCTCCCTGTGGATCGACCCGTGCTCAACCGGCTAGCTGCATAGCGACACCGTCCTGATCGCGGTAAACTTTATAACTTTGAACATCCGACACGCCAAAAGCGTGCGATCAAATGGCGCCGTTGCCGGGGAGACGGTAGCGTATTTTCTTTCTTATTATTCGGGTTAATATTATTTTTGTATATATTTATAAATAAATAAATAAAAAATCTTTTTGTTATTTTTGATCATTTTTGTGGGCAAGAGTGCAGATTTTTGCGGATTTGCAAACTGCGATTATGGGAGCAAAGTGTACGTTCAAAGTTAAGGTGATTACGAAGTACAGTGCCAAAGATCCGGGTAGTTTGACCCGCGCAAGCGAACTTTCCAAGCTTACCGGATTTGATTCAACGGGGGTTTCCTAACCCAAAATCTTAACGGTACGTACTTTACTAACATCTTCTTCTCAAATCCGACGCATCCAATATACTATTCTTTGCAGGATTCTTTGCAAGTTCGCTAGCAAACGCTAAAAATTGACTAACCCGTATTTGTTGCATTGTCGTTCTTAAACTAAAAAAACGATTGTTTGATTCTTTATAGAATTTTTATTGAATTGCGCATTGCATACATTAATACGGACTTAAGGGCAAGCGAACCCCACAACATACGGTAAAGGATTTCATCACCTTTTCCGTGGCCCACAAATCACGAACTTGAGCATAACGTTTACCCGCACAAAATTTAAAAGAAACTAGACTTTAAGCCTTAAGGACTTCGCGCTCATTAGGAGAAGTTAACCGTGTTTAGAACCTCGCTTAACGGTACATTGTTTACGGGGTGTCTAGGAAAGTGTTAACGGCGAAACCGCCAAAAGAGAAAGGGTTATTTAATTAAGGAACTTCGGAAAGCGTTGGAAAACCTCCCCTTATCTCTGCACTTACCTGGCCTCGTGATCAGTGTATCTTGAGCCCGTTTCTCGACACAGTTTTACTTCGACAGTCAAGTTCTGGAGCAGGTCTAGTTGACCTAGGTGAACCCTAGAACGATTAGGTGTGTGGTATTTTTTGTGTCGTGATTGTTTTGTCCATATTCTTTTTATGTGTATATTTCATAATTTTGTTAATAGCTAACTAAAAAAAATATCACATTCTTTTTCCCCTCCTTTTCTCTGCCTTTCTTTCTTTCTCTCTTCATATCATGGGTACTCCACCTCGAAAAACTCTTGCCGAACTTTGGTACCCACAACCAGACATTACTTCTTACGGTTCTTGCTTTGGCCGAACTTCGAACGATCCATCCATGCCAAAAATTTCATTGAGAGATCGGATAGACGCGTCTAGGACAAACAATTTGACTCCGCAATCCACTTCGTATCAACCATTTCAAACATTCACCCCTTCTTACGTTGATACCCCTTCTTCGAGTCATGTTGAAACTCCAAGACCTATGTCTATTGCAGAACGTATTGAACAATCTCGTAGCCGATCTTTCACTCCTGTCACCACTTCAAATTCTTGGGATCAACAATTTCATTCACCTTCTGATCCAAATGTTGATCCTACCCCTGTCCAACCATTCAATTCCTACCAGTCCTACCCAACTTTTACACCTTCCCTAGACATTGCTTCTACACAGCCGTTTGGGAATTTTCAGTATCCACACAACTTTGAATCTTTTACTGAAACCCCTTCACAACCCATGTCTAGTCTGGAACAGTCATTGGAAGACTTTAGGGTAATGTCAAGCCAACAGATGATGGATTTGAATGCGTCCATAGCCGCCCTCATACAACCTAGTGACCCGGTGGCTAGTTTTCAACTAGCTCCAAATTTTTCAATGTATGAAGAGGCGGTAGGACAGGCTGAGAATTTGAGTGGAGAGAGTGAGATGTACCCCCTTTAGAATCAAGCCTACCCAATTCATCTTGACTCCCACAACTCCGGTTTTGAATATCTATCTAGTGTTCCAACCGATTCATTGAATACAGATAGAACAGATAATGAGTTGTGTGACTTCGTAGTGTTTGATTTACCTGATTGTGAAGGGTACCTTCCAAGTGAAACCAATCCCAATCCTTTTGACCTCTACACCTCCATCTTAGAACCAAAATCGATTGAAATCCATGCTTTTGATGAGATGTCTGAGAATATTGATTTTCACTTGATTCAGGATATTGACGCTGGGAATATTTTGGATGATGAACCCATAGATTTGGCTGAGTTTGTCTCTTCAAATCATCATCCCGAGTCATTAAATGTTTTTCCCGAACCCCATATGCGTCTGGATTTTGCAGAGAAGTGCATGGATGTGCTAAATTTTGAGGAGAATATTGAGGATAGTTTTGAGGATGAGCTAGTTTTAATTGATGAGTCGGATTTTCCCATTCATCTTGTCCCTGTCATTGACTCTGTACACCCTCCTGAACCTTTAACCGATACTCCTCCTCGATCACTTCCCTCCATTCTTTCCATCGTTCCGACCTTGCAAGAAACCGTCTCACTTTCATTTCCTATGTCTGGTTTACCAAGTTCGGCGTACCCATGGTTTCTTATGAATCTTGAGGGATTTGACCCAATTTCTCGCCATATTGATAGATTAGTACAATCCATCTTTTCACATTGATCATTACAGATTGTACTAATTTATTCAATCCATTTCCACCCTCAAGTTCGTATTCCATTTCTTTCTCCCTTCCGCCATTCTTCTTCTTATATACCGAGACCGTATCCCGCTTCTATCTCCATACGGTCTCGCGTATTCTCCATTTCTTTCCTCTCCGCATTATTTCACCAACCAGCACATTATAGAGACAAAATTTTTGAATGGTTGGTGGTCACTTTTGGCCTGTGTAAGGCCTTGTATAGCTTGATACTGTTCTTTCCCCCTAATCCCGAATTTCAACGCTTAACAGTGGAAACACTGTTTTACTTAAGTTTGGGGGGGACACTTTTTTTTGTATATATATATATATATATTTTTGTTTTCCTTTTTGTTTTGTATATAATTTGTTTTTAGGAAGAGCGCCGACAATTTTGACCCTCTTGGTATAGCCTGACAGTAAGGGCACTGTCAAGTTTAAGTTTGGGGGTGTGCTCGGTAAGCTTTCTTCCTTCGCATTCATTTATATATTTTGCATTTGCATACCTTATTAAAAACCCACAAAAATCGAAAATTTTCCAAAAATATAAAAACTTTGTCGTCAAGTTAGCTAATAGGGTAACTTAGATTTTTATTCTGAAAGTTTAGTTGATATGTTAGAAATAACTAAATTCTAGGCTTAGGAATTGAAAATCCTAAAAATAACCCTCATTCTGTCTAACTTTGGTAAGTATACGTCCTTACAGTTTTTTTTGAGAAATATGTAATCTTGAGTTCAGTTCTTGAGTTAAGTCAAGATGAAGGAAAAGTATTGAAGCTCTACTGAAGGTTAAGACTGAAAAATAGTTTCTTTTCTTGAGTTCAAATTTAGAAAGTATATACCCTACAACTGCACTTACACGCACCTTGAAACTTGGAATAGTAGAGGATACCAAGAAATACTCTTGCCTGAAAGCCTAGTATGAAAGAAAAAACGGTATTTAAAGCTAAACACCAAAAGAGCATATTGAAAAATATATCCGGTCTTGAAAAAGAAAAAGAAAAAGAAAAATAGAATAAAGTCAAGACCTGGAAACTGCTTTTTACGCTTTAAAGATCATACATTCAGTAATCGGCCGTTGGTGCCTCAAGAAGCATTAATAGTCGCATGAAAGGTGTATGAGCAAATCCGTCCATCCTTAATGAAAAGAAGTAGTATTAGGTATTAAGGCAAGTTTATTATAGCTTGAATTGAATTTTCAAGTGTAGGGGTGGAAATATACACACACGTAGGGGTATACAATCGATGTTTGGATAAAAGATAGAAATAAAGAATAAGACTTGTGTTTTCTGTAAAGTTGATAAAAATCCCTGATTTGAGGCTACGCTTTAGAAGGAAAACTCAGGAGAACCGACATCTTTCTAAACTTTTTTGGAACGTATATGACCTAAAGTTAAATAGATAGGAGGTGTGAAGCATTAGGGTTGGATATTTCTAACTTAGGATAATAGAGTTTCTAACGTAAATACTAAACTGTAGGAGTAAAATCAATGTTAACTTATGACACTAGCTTGACGGGATTTTGTGGGTAGTATCCGCTGAAAACCCTCAGGAGACAACACTCCTCCTACTAGGGACACCTAGAGGTTTAACAGCTTGTTGCACGTGCTCAGTGCAATCGCGTTCCCTACGAAAGTGCGGTTAGGATTTTAATTTTGTGAATAATTGGTTTTGCTCGGGACGAGCAAAAGTTAAGTTTGGGGGTATTTGTTCATACCAGAATATTGCATTTTATACCATCCATTCTTACGCTCGGTTGTTTATAGGTAGGTGCTTTTAATCCATGTTTGTTACATATTTACAGAATACAGGTTTCCAGTACAAATATTGCAAATCAAGATAAAATCTCCACAGATACACCAAATACAGAACATCTGTCACAGCAGATAAAAGCCGGGTTCTGGTCAAAGATATCCGTCCAGTGCCAAGTACCAGTTCCAGAGACAAGACATATGACAATGGTCATTCGTGTCTGGGACAAGCACAGAGCACGAGGGGGGCTGCACAAGAATCAATGGGTGCGTGGAGCTCGAGGGAAATAAAGTCAAAAGTAAAGAAAAGAAAGCAATCTTGGACTAAGAAATCTGAAGATATTCTGGAAGACTTTTGTGCAGTTTAAAGATTTCAAACACGTGGAAATATAAAACCAGGAAACCACCCAAAATCCCACGACACAACTCTACCATAGGGCCGCGGAACCGCGGCCAAAAGGGGGTCTAGGCCGCGGTTCTGCGGCCATGTGGGCACTTCTTCTGATGATCTTTCAGGGACTGTTTGGTCTTTTCCTGTTGGGTCAGAATTGTGCCCTAGGTTTCCATCTCCCCTCCTATAAATACCCAGGATCTGAGCCAAGCCAAAGGTGTTAAATTCTTTAGCCTCTTTTGTTAGGTTTTAGTCTTCTTCTTCTTCTTCATTCTTTCCTCCATGAAAATTGTAGTGAGAGCTTTTTGAGTGGATGATGAAATGAAGATGAGGGTTTTTGTATTATTCTTTTTGCTTAGCTTCCCCCTTGAGCTCTCTACCTTAACTTGATCTTGCAACCTCTTAAGTAAGCTTGCAAGTTTAAGCTTTGGTTATTGGTCTCAAGGGGTTGTATCATTTTGTTCTCTCTTTAGTGCTTCATTTCACATGAGTTCTTTACCCTTCTCTTGATCTTGCAACCTCTTGATTGAGCTTGCAAGTTTAAGGGTTGGCTATTGATCCCATGCTTGTCTTAAGTTCTATGGTTCTTGTAATTACTTTCTTGCATTTTTCATTCTTGTCTTTAATTACTTGCAATTTATTACCATGCACTTTAATTACTTGCTTGTAATCTTTTATTTTCTTTGTTCTTTTTATTCTCTCTTTTTTTGGTTCTTTTTGTGAATGGTTGTAATAATTATCGTTGTTAAGAATCAATACGGTATTGTAAGTTAACGTTTCTTTGCTCGTTTCCTTTTCCCGTTATTTTCCATTGAACTCCGCCCAAACGTCACGCAAGCGCTCCGTTAGGCACCCTACCCTAACAAGGTAACGGTGATTCCTAACCGCGACCGGTTGCGTTCGGTTTGGCCGGAGGCGAAAGCAAGAGACAAGAACGGAAGGACAAGGGTAAATAAGCCGGATTCCACGAATACCTCGCATAAATCCCCTAAGCCACGTTGTTGCCGATTGCTCTAGCTTCAATTGGTCAAGACTCGGCTCAAAGGTTTTGAGTACGGATTTCTTTAGCTTACACTTTCGTATATTTTCTTAACAACTTTATACTTGCAAATAATACACATAGGTTAGATTGAACAAACATATACTCATTCTTTATTGACTCGTCTAAGACAAGAACGGAAATACAACCATCTCCCTGTGGATCGACCCGTGCTCAACCGGCTAGCTGCATAGCGACACCGTCCTGATCGCGGTAAACTTTAGAACTTTGAACATCCGACACGCCAAAAGCGTGCGATCAAATGGCAATCAAGTTCATTACGTTCACGGTTTCACCAAAACCAGCCATAGCCCTCTGTCATTTCATATGAATATTCGGTAGTATTCAAGCTATGTTTGTTGACTTTCGCCATGGCATAGTGATTGGTAGCTGCTGGATATTCATATGTAGCATAGATAGATGCGTTGGTTTGGGACAGTCGTATTACTTTGTTGGCCTTCATCAAGGGTATATATGGGTGGGTTCAAATTAACCTGGATAATGATGAGTAGAACTTGACATGTGACTTATGATTTGTTGGCCTTCGTCAAGGTCATAAGAGCATGGGGCAAAAATCCACATCGGGAGTTTCTAAAGAAACTGAAACTTGCTAGTGCTACATACCATTTGGAGTGTGATAATGTTGGTAGGATTCCTTCAGGATTATCACACAATTATATTTAGATCCCGATCCTATTGTGAGTATCCGCTACTCCCCGGGAGATTTTTTCACTAACACAATCAATGCTATAAACCAAGTAGGTATCTAGAACGGTGTTAGAGGGGTTACGCCGCCAGGGAAAAGAGGTTATATAATTAAGGATCTTCGCGAATGTATTGGAAAATATCCCTCGAAGTACCAACACCAGCCTGACCGAAAGGTTAAGTAAGTATTGTAGGGTGAGATTAATCCTGACTAATTCTTCTTTTATGGTTTGAGGAAGGATTCGAGAAACAGTGGGAGCCATCATGTTTAGATAAACTAAAAACCAATCTAAACTTGTAAGAGCATCATGCTGAGTGTTTCTTCTCTCTTTCTTAATTGCAGCGACCAGGTAACCATACATAGGTTATAGTTAGATAATCCGATGACTGAGTTTTACTATATTGACTGGCAAAGCTTTGTCCAGATGTCCATTACCTGTGACCGGCTGGACCACCCCATTACTTCTCAAGCCCCTGCCGTCCCAGGTTTAGATTCCACCGTCGCGAATGATATCCGTAAGACAAGGAAAATAGACTGTACGAATGACAAATGCCTTGTGTTAGCCTCAGTAGATAGTGTATACCAGAGGCAGCGCGAGAAGATGGACATTGTTTCCATCTTCTTCCATGACAAGATTTATATGGAGAGCAATCTCGTATCGCAAGATATGAGACCTCGAAAGAAATTGTTTCAGGCGAGGTTGGTTGTCGGGTCATCTGTAGGGGACCTAGTCCCTACAATGATCAACTGTATTAAAACAACTCACGAATCTGGAGACCACGTTGGAGAACGAGTCATATGGTGACTTAATTCTACAGTCCCTACCTTCTACTTACACCGAGGGGAAGAATGTTATACATCCAGTTGAGAGCACCCTGAAGGAAACCAGGGAGACACCCGCTCTGCTTATTAGGGAATCTTCCTCTTCTGGATCCATGGCGAATGCCAAGAATGAGAAGAAGAAGACCTCCACAAAGTCGATAGGCGGTGTTAGTAAGGTAGAGGAAAAGGGAAGGGCAAAAGTTTCAGGGCTAACAGTAGGGAAGGAGGGATGTTCCTATTGTCACGGGAAAGGGCATTGGCAGAAGGAATGCAGGGCTTGGAAAGCCAGAATCCAGGATCCGAAGCATGTTGTGGCATCGACTTCGGGTGTGTTTGTGGTTGAAAACTGTCTGTCAATTAAATCTACTTCCTGAATACTAGATACTGGATCAGGGTCTCATTTCTGTAATTCTTTACAGGCTTTGAGAAACTGTAGAGTTATCAGGGCAGTTGATATAACTCTCGGTGTTACTAACGGAATGAGCATGGACGCTGTATCCGTAGGGTATATCACCTAGGATTGAGAAGTGGGCAGATATTGATTTTACGTAAATGTTTGTATGTATCTAGTCTAGCTTGTAAGCGATGTGGTCCATATCCACCTAAATCAAAGTTTGATTGGGTCAGGTACACTAGAGGACGGCATATACGTATTAGATCAAGCTCAGGTTTTCATCGTCCAGAACAAACTTAAAAGAAAGTCTCCAGAATTAAATATGGCTTTCTTATGGCATTGTAGATATGGTCACATCAATTAAACACGGTTGACGAAGTTACATAGGGAGGGATATTTGGATCCGTTCTAATATCAGTCTTATGCAACTTGTTAATCTTGTCTCATAGGAAAGATGACAAAGACTCCGTTCACTGGACACGGAGTAAGAGCGAGCGAGCTCTTAGGACTCATACACAGCGACGTGTGTGGTCCAATGTCTACACAAGCACGAAGTGGTTATTCATTACTTTTACGGATCTTTTCTCTAGGTATGGACATGTCTTCTTGTCGAAACATAGATCCAAGGCCTTTGAGAAATTTCGATAATATAAGAATGAAGTGGAAAAACAAACAGGCATAAGTATCAAGACACTGAGATCTGATAGACGTGGTGAATACTTAAATGCCGAGTTCCTGGATTACATAAAAGAGAATGGAATTCTCTCTCAGCTTACTCATCCATACACACCACAACACAACGGTGTATCGGAAAGGCGGAACCGAACCCTATTGGTTTTAGTCTGTTCCATAATGAGTAACGCTGAGTTACCGCGATCCTTCTGAAGTTATGTACTAGAATCAGCTGCATTTCTTTTGAAAAAGGTTCATACCAAGACTGTGCCTACCACACCATATCATAACCCTATCTTCAGTACCTGAAGATTTAGGGATGTCCAGCTTTTGTGAAAAAACAGCATGCAGACAAGTTCGAGGCACGCTCGGTACTGTGTAAGTTTGTGGGAAACCCAAAGAACTCTAGGGGGCATCTTTTCTATTACGCAGAGGAACAAAAGTTTTTTTGTTTCTCGTCATGCCCTCCTTTTAGAAAATCATTTTTTAGAAAAACAATAGTGGGAGCACAATAGAACTGGATGAAATTCCAGAACCACAAACTATTATTGAAAGCATGGTAGAACCAGAGGTTTCAGAAGAACCGGACATCCCCACACCACTCCGCAGGAGTAGTGGGCAGTCTCATCCGCCCAAGAGATACTACGGTTTTCTCATAGACGGGGATAGAGAGGATTGCATCATTGTATATGATTAGCCAACTAGCTTCTAGCATGCCATTCAGAGCGGCGACTCGGTAAAATGGCTGGATACAATGCGAACCGAAATGGAGTCCATCTAACACCAACAAAGTATGCACTTTGAACATTGCTCCAGGAGGGGTAAAACCCGTAGGCTGCAAATGGATCTACAAAAAAAAGATTGGTGTAGATGGACAGGTTGAAACCTATAAGGCTAGACTTGTTACAAAAGGATTTCGTCAAAGACCTGGTTTGGACTACGATGAAACCTTTTTCTCCAGTAGCGATGCTCAAATCCATTCGGATCCTACTTTCCATTGCTACCTTCCATGATTGTGAGTTTGGCAGATAGGCGTGTAGACGGCTTTTCTAAATGGATATTTGGAAGAGTGCGTCTATATGGATCAGCCAGAGGGTTTCAATCTGAGTGGGAGCAGCAGGAAAATGTGCAACTTGCTTAAGTCCATTTATGGACTAAAGCGGGCATCGCGAAGTTGGAACATCTGTTTTGATGAGACGGTCAAAGAATTCAACTTTATCAAAAATCCGGATGAACCATGCATTTATAGTAAGATTGTAGGGAGAACTGTGGGATTCCTCGTCTTGTATGTGGATAACATTCTCTTAGGAAATGGCATTCCTATACTACAATCAGTCAAAGGATTCTTGTCACAGAGGTTCTCCATGAAAGACCTGCGTGATGCCAACTACATTCTGGGGATCCAGATCTATCGTGATAGATCAAAGAGGATAGTGGAACTTTCACAGTCAAGGTACAACAACACCATACTGAAAATATTTAGTATGGAAGATTCTAAGCGCGGTAGTGTACCGGCTTGTCACGGAATCACCCTCTCCAAAGAGATGTCTCCCTAAACTGATTTGGAAAGGGCTCGCATCACATATATACCCTACGCTTCTGCGGTAGGCTCTATAATGTATGCGATGTTGTGTACCAGACCGGATATTGTTTACGCACTCAGCGTGGTGAGCCGGTATCAGTCAAACCCAGGGGAGAAGCACTGGATAGCGGCAATGAACATTCTCATATACCTGAGAATGAATAAGCAGATGTTCTTGGTGTATGGCAGAGAAGACCTCCAAATCGAGGCCTTTGCTGACTCCAGCTTCCAGAGTGACAAGGATGACTCCAAGTCCATGCCGGGTTATGTCTTTACCCTCAATCGAGGGGCGGTCTATTGGAAGAGCTCCAAGAAGGACACCGTTGCTGACTCGACGATGGAAACATAGTATTTCGTTGCATGAGACACCGCAAAAGAGGCAGTCTAGATGAGGAAGTTCTTAACTGAACTTCAGGTGGTTCCTTCCATTGTTGATCCAATACTTTAGTATTGACAACAAATGGCGCTATAGCTTTAGGGAAGGAACCCAGGCCCCATCAGAGTTCCAGACGTATCTTGAGGCGGTACCACCTGATCAGGGAGATCGAGGTGAGGAGAGTAGATATGGAGAACAACACTATAAATCCACTCACCGAGGCCATCCCTCAGACACTGTTCGAGAGGCTATTCGAGATCATAGGTCTGCGATACGCCAATATATGGCCTTAGTGCAAGTGGGAGATTGTTAGTGATATATACCCTAGAGGCCATTATTGTATCATACTGGATTGTATATTACTTAATGGAAGCTTGGGATATACACGGATATAGTAACAGCCTTGCTCGAAATGGTAGTATGCTACCTGGTTTGTTTCTACCTCAAAATGTACATGTGTTTCTTAGCATATCGCTTATACATATTGGTAGAGCCCTTAGGATCTTTGCTTGATTACCAGCATTGTGATGGCGGTCACACTAGTAGGGGCTGGGTAGTCTATAAGCACATCCTTATACAGGTCCCTAGTCGTAGGATTATCGAGACAGGGCATCGATACTCCAGAGTAGACTGGTGTATACGCTTCTCATCCCAGCATGGGAGATGGTCTGTCCCACAGCCATTAGTACGGCGTATTGGAGATAGCATGCCGGTGCTCATTAGGTTATGAGTACACTGGACAGGACTCGTCGGGAACTGCTGGTGGATATTATACCTATCGTCGGGTAGCAGTTCCCAGGTGACATGAGTACATCTTAGTCCGTCGGCTTGACACTACTATTTCGCCTCGAGTGTGTTCCCACTGCACTTTGGTTACTACCCTACCATGGCTCAAAAGATTCATGCAAACAGGTAGTAGTGGGGTGCAGTCCCGAAGCACTTGGAGGTAGTGGCGGTTAGATAGGGTTCGTCTCTCCCGGTATTGTGGGTTGATATCGCGCTGTGTTCGAAAGGCCATTACACAAAGTCCTTGGCCAAGGCAAGTGAGATTTACTGGTAGGTACTCCAGTAGTTTCTCAGGTGTTTCGGGCTACTCTCCAACACGACTTATTGCTCTATTAAGGGTCTGACGAATACTGTCCCTCTAGGCCTGATATGCAATACTCTTAGACGAACAGACCGGACTATACGGAGATTGTCACAGATAGGCTTAATAGGAGTTCAGATGAGTTATTCTCATCGGCCTTCTTATCGACATATACCTGGGGGACGTTACGTGCAGCTAGTACCGCTTGCGGTCTGTGGTTAAACCCACTGCCGGCGTAGTGTCGAGTCTTTAGAGTGCCACACAGAGGGTTTCCCTGCATCGAGCAAAAGATGTAGAGGTTGTATGGTTTTACGACAGGGTTCGATCGCGTATGTGTACTTATGCACGGATGATGATTCGGACAGATAATACTAGTGGGCTTTGGTTTAAGCCGGATCCTAGTATTATACTGATGGATAGTTTTCGTCTCCTTTGTATTCGTATTTTTCGGAATACGGATACGCGTATGTATATACAGATGAGGGGCGTTTTTATAATTTGTTCAAAGATGCTTCTAGAAGAAACACCTCATAATTGTATTTATCATTTTAGTTTAAATGATTATTCATTTTATGAGTGGAGGAAATGAGGTGTATTTTGTATAAAAATGTGCATGGCTCCTGGTGACACTTGTGGGGTTTTCATCCCATGACTCACCAAGTTGATATTGAACCATATTTCATTTTCCAATATGATTTATTCATTAGGAAAATAGGGATGGTTCAGTTGGGGGCTAAGGGAGTTCATTATTTTTCTTATGCAAAACTTCACTAGCATTCTCCTCAAGTGTTCTTCTTCTACCTCAAGCCATTCTTGTCTCATGAATTGAGAATCCTATGGCTATGAGAGACAAACCATTCCATTTATATTCTCTACATCATCTACGACATCTAGTGTAGCGAACTAGATGCTTTAGTTACTTCAGTTGAGGTGGGAGCTCGATCTACAGACTCTCGGGTGGATCGTCTTCGATATGAGAGGACCGACAAAGAGACCCGATCCAAACGATCCATGGAGCCTATGAAGAAGTGGAGGAAATCGAAAAGAAGACCCGAAGGACATGTATTCATGAGGAAAAAACTTCTTTCCGAGCAGTTAACCTCTTGCATGTTTGATAGTTAGGGTTTAGGCTCGATCCTGGAGTTCAAGTCGGTGTTGCGATCTTTGTAAAATCCGTTTTTTAAATATTCCACATTCCTGGGGACCCGCGGGGTGTACGACATCGACTTACATTTTGTATTTATATAAAACACATTCTAGAAGGTGGACACCTCATCATGGATTTTCTATTTTTGTTAAAAATAGAAATGAGGTGTAAACGTGAGGCATGGAGAAAGAATGGTGATGGAAATGACTTTGTATTTTTTTATTGCATTTGTATGCACTATTCAAGTATGGTTGCTATTTTCTATTTGGAAAATACTTTGAATAAAACCATGCTGGCCATTTTCATTTTGTGAGGGATGATTCATTTCACCATTTTCTTTCTCTCTCTTCACTTACCTCCTCCTCCTTCTTCCTCTCACTTACACTCTCATGAGTTGAGAATCAAAGTTAGAAAGTGATAGAAAAATACTAGAACATTTCACTACTTCTCTAAACAGTCTTGATTAGCAACCTAGGATCTTTAGTTGCTTCACTTTCTTGTTTGTATGAAGTTAGAGCCTTGAACCATATCTCTCGGGTGGATCATCTTCGACAAAGGAAGACCGGTGGACAAGCTCGATCCAGGAGTCCCGGGGAGCTAAAGAAGAGGTTTTGAATACCGAAGGACACGAATCCCTTTGGTATAATCTCTTTTCGTAGTAAATAAACTTCTTATAGTTTTGCTAGTTTAGTATTTGTTTTAGATTCTGAGTCGGTTTTTGTAGCGCCAATTTTTAAAATCAAAGTTTTACGTTCCGCAAAGGCCGTGGTTGTAGCGTCTAGGGTGCTAGGAAAATCATCACATCATTCACATGTTTCGGTTCTTGGCTCTCCCTCTAGCAGGCCCATCACGAAAGTTAAAGCTTTTTCCTGCAAAATGGGGTTAGACTCAAACGGCATATATGCGTTCGGTGTGATGTGTTCTCCCGTTGCAAACGTAATTGGGATTTGGGTTCTACCTACTTTCCCCATGCTACTTGCTAACCTAAATGAACGTCGGGTTTAGAAAGATTGAACAACCCATATGGTAGTTCTACCACCACCAATCCTTGAAGAGGTCTCACTGGGCCGGATAACTGGGATCTACCGAAAGGCTACATGCCTACAAGGACACAAAAGTATTCTTCCTAACATGAGAGTTTTCCTAAACTAGCGTCGTGATTAGGAAATCAACTAAAACAGGAACGAGGCAAATAGAATAAGAAAGTTAAAAGGAAAAAAATAGATTATGCCTAGAAAGTCGCAATAGGTCCTATTGCGATCACCATGTGGATCAGTCCTAAAGTATGACTCCAAGGTGTCCCAGATGACGTGTCTTGATGCAAAAGTACACAAAAGCCTACCCCTTTGGTTCCGGTTGAGTTTTGCGATCGCCACTACGTTTTTGACTTGGACCGTTAGCCACCCTTTGATTGATTGTCGCTTTGCCTGAGAGATTGTTGCGATCTCCCTGCGTCGTGAGTTAGGCCAAGCCAATCACAAACTTTTATCGGTATGAATTTCCTGCAGCAGTAAAATTTCCTTCGTTCAAAGAATGTGTGTAGTAATCAATTCAAGAAAAAGAACATGAAAGGAAAAAAGAGAACTCATCATCCTTTCGGCCGGGGAAAATCTATCCCTACCACTTTTAGGTTTTAAAAATGTTGATTTTTGAAAATAATGATTTTTCATGATTTTTATGATTTTTTCGTTTTTACAAATGCAAATGGAAAAAAAATAAAATAGAGATAGAGTTGGTTAGAAGGAGGCTGACTGCGCTTGTATTGCTACCTACGAAAAACCCTAGAGCTTCCGCGATCCCCACGAGCAAACACTAGAATTTGATAGAAAGAAATTTTCCTTTAGAGAGCTATGAGAGGTTGGGGATGAAGAATTCTATAGAAAGGGAGCTGCTTATATAGCATTCCCACCGAATCTAGAGTAGATTTTCGAAGTTTGAAAAAAATACAACTTGACGAGACATATGCGGACGACCTTCGTCCGCATGTGTCAAATTAGGCCATTTTGGTGATTTTGCACGATTAAATCTTTGAAAATTTGTGGACAGCACACATGCAGACGAACTTCATCCGTATGTGTCACAGTCGATGAATTTTTACCATTTTTAGACGTCTTGGAAATCATGTAAAATCTTTTTTTTTTTTTGCCGTTGGGGCACGTATGCGGATAAAGATTGTCCACATGCATGCGTGACAACGATGGCAAATTTTGAAATTCTTTTTTACCTTTAAATATTTTGTTTTACAAAATTGATTTTCTATGAGTATTGTTTCTAAAAACCTTGAAATTCTTTTCAAATTACAAATTAAATTTTGGATTTTTAATGATTTGTAATCAAATAATACTTGAAAATAGTTTAATTTACCACTCATGACACAGATGAGGATTGAGGTCATCCTCATATGTGTCGTGTTACCTTAAAAGTTTTGTAAAAATGTTTTAAAATTTAGTAAAATTATTTTGAACCTCGTGGCACAACTTGGTGGTATTTTGAGCGACTTTCATGTACTATATAGACAGTATCCAAAACTATCCCGAATCGGTTAAAATTGCATATCAACACTACCATGAACGTCACTTTCCTCAAGTGACATGAACTTAAAAAATGATGGATTGATACCATGAACTTTCAGAGTATAGCATAAACAGAAAATTACAAAAGACTATATTGCCCTCTCCATACAATACAAAAAGATTATAATTATAAAAATATGGGTGGGATATTGTAGTCTTTTTTAATTTTTCATTAATATCATTATGGGGTATTTTTATACTCTGAAAGTTCATGCGATCAATCCATCAGTTTAGAAACTCACGGTATCTAGAGGTGTCAAACGAGCGGGTGAGGCCACCTGCAGGCGTGTTATTGCGGGTAGGGGTAAAACGAGCACTTGTAAAAATTTCTGGATTTCAATTGGTGTTAAATTTCATGCCTAACCCACTCCAGGAAAGCGGATGTACAGATAACCCGTGAATAGATACAGGTCAACCATGCACAACACTTAACGGGTAACTTAAAAACATTTTTCTTCTTATTTGCACTCAAAATATTTTAAGCAAGGGTTTTTTCTATAGTCAACCCACTTTTCGTATTTCTAAATAAGACCCCTAAAACTTCCCGGGAGGACTCAGGCTCACCTAAGGGGTTCCTACAACCTACCCCAACGACATCTACCGACTCGACAAAAGAAGACATCTAACCTTGGGAAGAATGATCCTCGGGGAACGAAAGTGGAAGGAAGAAGACAAGCACCGAGCAACCGAGACTTGGAACGGGAGATATGAAGGAGTAGGGGCCCCGGAGCAGGCCCCACCCCTAATTTATCGCCGCAAGCGACCTCATCCAACGGTGCCCTTCATCTCCCGCCAAGACGCCTCCTCGCATCTGACGGCCCCGATTGCTCCACTTGTCGTCCCCACACTTGACCGCACCCTTTCAGACGTCTCAGGTCTGCACACATCGCGTCAGCCAACTGGCGCTCGACACTTGGGCCGTCATTTCAAAGGAAAGATACACGAACCGATGCACCCTCCTTGAATGCGGAGATCTCGCCCTGATTCGCTGGCAGAAAAGACAGCTCGCGGCCCGGGGACGCATCCCGACGAAACCATTAGGAGGGAGCTCACCTCGGGCGGGCCGGTGGTCCACTCCTGACCCGACCCTCTGGCTGGTCGGGACAAGAGTGAGGGCTAATGATGATTCTCGATATTGGCGACGCCTAGGATCAGAACACGTGGCGGATGACACGTCCCATAACTCGGAAGAAAGGGCCCACGGAGGCCTACCAGGCCTCCCCTTTTCCCGACCTGCAATCACAAGCTAGCCCTCCTCGGGGCTCCCTGCAGATTCGTCTCCTCAACCCTTCTGCTCGCCTTAGCTGCCACAAGACTATGTCTCCTCGGCCTCCTCGCTCGTCTCCGAGCCCCTCCCAGCCAAAGCCGTCTTCACCGACCAGCTCCACCGCTTATAGGTGTAACCGCCGCCCCGCGAATCTCGCCATCCGTGGATTCTCCGCCAGCAACATCCCACGTTCCACGCCTCCGCGATCCCCATTAATGGGCGATCCGCTCTCCATGCGGGCATGACGTCGGGATCGTAACTGCCGGCGAGATTCTCGCGCCTGCTACTGCGTGCCATCACCGCTATATAAACACCCCATCACAGAGGGGTCAAGTAAGCCATTTTTGACTCACTTAGCCATTACGCTGCTCGGATCTAGTACTAACTTGATCGTCAGAGGGTCCTCGGTGGCGTCAAACCGCCCCGGGACTTCTTTGTAGGTACTTGGCATCCAACTCCTCCAATCACCAAATCTCCTCAAAACCCATTGAGACCCACACACAACAGGGGATCCCCTCCAGAATCCATCGGGAGATCGACGGGAGACAACATCTGAAGGAGATCTGAAAAGGACCTCCATCATTTGGCGCCGTCTATGGGAAAGCAAACTCCATAAAAAAACAAAAAAACAAAGTTGGCCTTCCGATCTCCGTCCAGATGAAAAGAGACCATCCTGAAGATTCGGGTACCAGCCGCCGCCTCCCTCTAACTGGAGGCACGGCTGAACCCCCTCCGGCGACCATCATCCACGCCCTCGCCAACCGAATAGATCGGATAAAGTCCCTCGTGGAAGCGCTCGTCCGCGCCCAAACGGCCGGGCCTGGGACCCACCTCGCCGCTCCTCCGCATCCTGAATGCTCTGCCCCCGTCGGCATGGCCGACCACCGGCTGGCTGCAACTCCTGACCACGGATCTCACGGACCGATACTCCCTGAGGCCCGCTGGGCACCTCGCGGCTCCACCCTAAGGTTCGCCGTCGCAGCTCCACGCCTCGAACCTCCTTGCGACCCTTTCCCCCTGAGGAGATGTCGGTCACCTCGCCTGCCCACAGGCATGGCCGGCACCCACTCCCCTGATGGGGTCGCACAGAAAGGGCTCTCCACGACGGCTCGAGATCCACCGCGCCCGGAGATCTGAGTAACCTCATCAAAAGGAACTGGAGCTGTGCCCAAACGCAGGTCTCCCACAGTGGGGACCAGGTATCACGAGGCGCCGAGTCCTCAGGGTACCACGGCCGACTCGACGTCCTTAAGAAGAAGATCAAGGGCGATTGACGGGAAGGTCACCTCTCGGCCGACGGGGCCGAGTACGCCGCCGACTCGCTCACCAAACCGTTCACCGAGGAACTGTTCGCTGTCCATGTCTCCTCGCGCAACAAACCCCAGCAGGTCTCTCTGTTCGACGAGAAAACCGACCCCAAAGACCATTTGGATGCTTTCACCGCGGGAATGAGCTTCCAGGACTATTCTGATGCCGCCCAGTGCAGGGCCTTCCCAGCCACCCTCATCCGTTCTGGTCGGGACTGGTTCCGAGGACTCGATCCTCGCTCAATCTCGACCTTCGACGAGCTGGCTACTCAGTTCCTCGGCTACTTCGTTGGGAACCGTTGGCAGAAGCGCACGGTCGACTACCTCTTCACAATTAAGAGTGGAGACAAGGAGACGTTCAAAGCTTACATCACCCGCTTTTATAACGCACTCCTCGAGGTTCCCGAGCACCGGGATGAGACCGTCATCACGGCGCTCAGATCTGGTCTAAGGCACAAGGAGTGGTTGCGCTCCTTTGCGTTGGCACAACCTAAGACCATGGCCGAGGTCAAGGCATGGACCGAGCGTGAGGTTTAGCTAAAGTCCGAGGTGAACGCGAACCTCCCCCGAGCAGATCGGTCCGACCAAAAGAAGAGGGCTCAGGAGGAAAGGCTGGAGCGTCAGCAGCCCTATCACCCGAAGTTCCAGGAGTACACCCCGCTCAACGTCTCCCTCGTAGTGTTACTAAAGCAGGCCCAAGGCGAAGGGTTCTTCATGTTCCCTCCAATCCTGCGTCAAGCCTTAAAGCGGATCCGGGGCCCTTACTGCGCCTTCCATCGGACGCTGGGCCACCCCACCGAGGATCGCAAGCAACTCTGGGATTACATCGAGGAGCTCATCCGATCGGGACACCTCGCCGCTTACTTAAGGGATAAACGGATGGCCGACCGTGAACAGGAGCAGCATCCACCTCCTACCGAGCTGACCATCGGCCAGATCATGCTTGTCTCCTCATACGACCAGTCCAGCGCCTGGGTAGCCCCGTACCCAGTGCCAAGCACGGAGACCAGCAAGCTGCCAGGGAGCTCGGGCCATGCTGATAGGGTCATCTATTAGAAGGTACTTTTCTCTTAAGGCAATGTAAACTCTTCCTAGGGCCTATTGTTAATTTAATAAAGATCAGCAGAATATTGTGAAGAAAGTAGAAAAGATCTTATTTATTCAAAAAAGGGTATTATGGGCTCCTCAGCCGTACATGCAAAAAGAAAAAAATATATTACAACGGCGGGGGAAGGGGTGCAGAGAGCACTGCTCATGATACTCGTTGAAGATCTCCGCTAGCCGAGGCCTCGCAAGGTCCAACCTCTCCCCTTGGTTCCCCTTACGCGCGTTGATCCCGAGCCTCAGCTCATAGCACTCACGGACGAGCACCTCCGAGAAAGCCAGCCGGTTCACGGAGATAAGGCCGAAGCGCCTCAAAGACCGCAACTTGCCCACGGCCTCGTCATAAAGCTGTTCGGACAAGGGGCTGTAGAGCCCCGGCGACGCCCTCCAGATGGAGAACATCAGCAGCTGCAGCAGGGAAGAACGTCGGGGGAGCAACCGGCCGAAGTGGTCCTCGATGCTCCTGTACACCAACTGCACCGTGTCCTCGGTACAGTTCTGGTCATACAGGTACACATCTTCGAAATTGATGATGTCGGGGATGGTAAATGGGAAGTCCTGCATTCTCAACGCTCTATTTGCAAGGGAAGAAAGATTTAATGCTCCTTCAGCCTTATATAGCCCGCCGTGCCCCAGAGGAACTCAATGGTCACCCACTCTCGTCCAAGGAGTTGCTGCCACGCGGCGATCACTAAGCCTCCTCCGACGGAACCGAAGCAACGCGGCCCTGGCGCTTCACCTCCCCCGCATTCAATACGGATGCTAACCGTTCCAGTTCCCCAGGTGTATGGTCGGGAGAAACCTCTTGAAGATTCGACCGAGCAGTTGCCCTGCTCGGTTATGCCTGGCAGGTAACTCTCCTACCATAACGCCAAGGATCAGAAAGCCTCACCAAGAGGCAACCCACAGCTACCAGCAGCCGCCCTGCTCGGTTATCCCTGCAGGATAACTTCCCTACCGCAACGCAAGGGATCAGAAAGTCCTCCCAGAGGCAAGCCAGCAGCTGCCCTGCTCGTTCACCCCTGGCGGGTAGCTTCCCTACTGCAACGCCAGGGACCAAAGCCCTCACCAAGAGGCAACCTAGCAACTGACCTGCTCGGCCACCCCTGGCGGGTAGCTCCCCTATGGCAACGCCGGGGATTAGAAAGTCCTCCCGAAGGCAGTCGGTCCAAACCATCGCTCGGCTATCCCTGGCGGGTAGCTTCCCTACCGCAACGCCAGGGATCAAAAAGTCCTCCCAGAGGAAATCGGGCACAACCATCGCTCGGCTTTCCATGGCGAGGAGCCTCCCTACCTCAACGCCAAGGATCAGAAAGCCCTCCCAGAGGCGGTCGAGCCCGAGGATCCGTCGCTCGTCCATACTTCGGGACAAAAGCCCTCGCCAAGAGGCACCGGGCAGTAACCCTGCCCGGCCAAGGGTCCTTGGTAGGCTTCTACAGCCCCTCCCGCGCCAAGGAACAAAGTCCTCCCAGAGGCAGTCGAGTCCTTGCTCGGCAATCCCCGGCTAGTAGCTTCCTACCACAACCGACAGGGATCAAAGTCCTCGCCAAAAGGCACTGGGAAGCAACCCTGCTCGATCCCCATCCTGAAGGATCAAAAGCCCTCGCAAGAGGCAACCGAGAAGCTACCCGGCTCGGCCAAATAAGGCGGGCAGCCCTCCGCCCACCACGCACGGGCGGCCCGAGCTGCCAACCAAGGGCATCAGGTCCATCCAAGTCTCGAGCGATCTCCCCTCGAGTTCGAGGCCATGGAGACGCCTTCTCCTTAGCAGCACATGAATCAACCCGACAGACGATCGCTAGGCAGATAGCCGACCTGGCACGGAGGCCCAACAGCGCAAGAAGAAAAATTTACAAGTGTTCTTCATAAACAAAAGACAAAAGCGCAAATCAAGGAAACCAAAGAAAGAAAAAGTTTTATTACTAAAAGGAGGTCTTTACAGAGTGTATTCTTGGCTCCCCAGCCTAACAAAATGCCCGGAGGCTTACAAAGATCTAGACGCGGCAAAATAAAAAAGAGGAGGAAGAAGGGGCTTTAGGCCTCGGGGCCAGGAGCGACCTTAGGGCCCTCGACATTCGCCATGAGGCGAGCTGGGTCCTCGGGGACTTCCTCGTCATTAATCTCCTGCCCCTGCCCACTGGTTTCTGATTAGTCGAAAATATTGTATATTTTAGCCGGCAATTTCCTCATCATTTGCACTCATTTAGAAGTGTACGGCATTCATATTTTACATATTAGCAAAACTGTCGCAAAATATCAGATTGCATGTATTAGACCTTAAAACCGGCATTTCTAGGGAAATTGACTGCATTGCATGGCATCGCAATATTTCTATATGTCGCAACCCGTGTTTTGAAGTCTGTGCAGGAAACTAGAAGCGTGCTCGAATCAACGCTGCTCAAAAGATACGCCAACTCACTAACTTCAGATCTGGTATCAATTCAAAAGAGCAATCACAAATCAATATATCAGAAGAAGCCCTAAAATACAGAACAAGGCCACACCAGAAGACCCAAAGCCCAAGCTCATCAAAGAGCCGCGGATCCGCGGCAATGGCTTGCTTGCGCCGCGGATCCGCGGTGGGTCCAAGGATTCAGCCTCTCAATTTTAGTGCAAAACTCATGTCTCAGCTCCTACAGTTCAGAAAGACACTCCAAGTTCTAGAAGACTCAAGAGGTTTCTGCCAGATCAGCAAACCCTTGTTTCTACACTAAACTAAGCTTTGTAATCTAGAACCTTCTTCTTAAACCCTAGCTTAAACCCTAAGCTAAGCCTAACAAACTCTTTCTAGAAACCTTTCAACAAACTTTTGGAGGGAATTTTAGTTTCAAACCTAGACCTAGGGTTTGGGTGTTCTATAAATAAGACCCTAGGCTCACTTATTATTCATCTTGAAAAATCTTGGATTATCTTGGAAAAATCCCATTATCAATCCTAAATCTAGTATCAAACTAGAACCGTTCTCTTTCTTCTTCTTCTTCTTCCACAAGTCTAGTGAGAGGGCTTGTGTGAAACCCTAATTCCAATCAAAATCAAGATCCCGAGTACCCATTAAGCAAGAAGCCCTACAACCTTTAGGAGCGGAGCCGATCTTCAACGGAGCAAGCGATCCGAGCTGATCCACGACTCACGAAGCCGAGCGACGCCCGATCAACAATCTAGATTCTTCCTCTTGTAGTTCTTGAAGCGAATGTAATCAAAATTGTTGAGATAAATAAAGGTGATATTCGTTTATCTTGTTTTCTTTAAATTCTGCATCATGATATCTTTACAATTCGTAAATATTTTCTGTGTGGTGATGTGTGAATAAAACTCCGCTCGTCGAGGAGTCGAGACGGTCAATAGAATGATGATGTAACATAGCTTTAATCGATTCTTGATTCCTACGAGTTTTGTAAACCCTAGCAAGTTCAAGAACCGACAACCCATTTCGTTACGATGCTTTCTTGAATGATATCGCTCGAAATTGGGGAGTTAGGATCGTTTCTTGAAATTGCTAGAGGCTAGAATGTGAATGATATTGACAAAAGAACAAGGGATAAGATGAAACCCTAGTTTCACGAGAAAGCCCTAACTCTCGTCGATCATCATCGATCTAGTATCAATCCTTCGAAGGACAAGAACACGTAATCTTTAGATTACATCACGTCTATTGATCCGATTGATTCCTACGAGCCTCTTTTAAATTCTTGACTGTTGATTGGAAATATCATCGATACACTGATTCTTGATTGTTTATCATTTTCTTGATTCTTGAATAGAATAGTGACACTTGAAAATCAAAATTCTTGAATCATGTTTTCGTTTATCTTAGCTTAACTTTTCAATTCAAACATATCATAATAAAAACGAATCGTGCAATCCCTGTGGACGATCCGCACTCATTCATGAACTACAATTGACACCGTAGTTTGATTGCGGTCAAATAATTCTTTGATTGTGATTCTATACATTTTCTAATTACCGACACAAAGAAACTCATTCGCTTTGTTCGATTTACACAAACGAGAATTAAACAATGAATCAAATGGCGCCGTTGCCGGGGATAGTGCGCTAATTGTTCGTATTTTGAAATTTGAGTTGAAAAATTTATTCCATTATAATTTTTAGATCTAAACTCACACAAACCCTAATACGTGTGTTGTGATTTGATTGCGAGGAAATCTGGAATCATTGGAGCTTGGATAAAATTGTTGTGAATATTCCAGAAAGCTCAGGGGGCAACTAGGAACAGTACCAATTTTTTTTGTGGAGAGATCTCCTTGGACCGCGGCGGATCCGCGGCGTTAGCCTTCTATTGCGGCGGAAGCGCGACGGTGGTGACTGTTCATTGAACCAAAATTGCTCAATAACTCTCTATACTTTCTTATCTCTTACCTCATCTACTCCAATTAACATTTTGTGCAGGTTTCTTTGCAAATAATCGCTGCGCCGCAAAAGCAAAATAAAATTTGTGCGTGTTTTTGATTCTTTTGGTTGTTTGCATATTAATACGGAAATTAAGGGCACGACCAAATCCAAATTAGGTGGGGAGTTCATTACCCTTCCTAGGCCCCGAAAATCGCAAAACTTGCATCCGCATTGTCCCACATTAACTAAAAAATATCTAGAGATGACTCTAAGGACCGTCGTGCTCAATTAGGACAGAAGAAGGACGTGGGTAATTCATTGCTTATCCGCGTTTTCTTATGGTGCCTAAGGCGAGTGTGTCTAAGGCTAGTGGTTTTTAATTAGGCCTACTACTTATGTAGTGGAGTACCTTCCCACTTACCTGGCACTTATCCGGCCACAGGGGAACAAAGAGGCAGTGGAGGATTTATCCCGCGACTTGTCTTTTGGAAGTTAGGAGCGGTCTAGAGTTTGACCTAGGTGACCACTAGATTCTAGGGTTTTGCTTGTTGCATTTTTGGGATTTGCATCATATTTTCAAAAATCCGTCCACTTTTCAAAACAAACACCGCATTCATATCATTTCCCCTAATTATAAATTCACGCTGCCACTTGTACTAACCCGTTTTAGTGAAAGATAGGCTGGACACGGGTTTCTAGTGCCCGCTAGTCCGCGTTTCCCGCATCGACCCAAAAGTCGGTATTTCTACATTTACCTTTCTTTTACCCACCACCACACCCACTTCGATGGATCCACCTCCATCGAACTTCTTTTCCACTACTCTGCCGCCGTCCGTTGGTGCGCAGAATCCACATCGCATCTCTCTCCAAGAGAGGTGCTATCCAACACGAAGCCCACTTTCCACCTGTCTTTCCATTCCACCAGCCAACGGGGAAAATTTTCAAATAAAACCCCAATACATCAACCTTCTACCAAAATTTCACGGTCTCGAGTCTGAAGACGCATACGTGTTTATCACGAAATTTGAAAATGTATGCGCAATGATGGGTACTTCACAGCTTTCTGTGGATGCTTTCCGTCTACGTCTTCTCCCATTCACTTTGTGCGATTTAGCCGAGAAGTGGCTATATAACACTACCGCACATTCCATTTCAAATTGGGACGAATTCGTCAAAGCATTCCTTAAGAAATTTTACCCACATCACAAAACAGCTCGAGTCCGTAGCGAAATCTATCAATTCACCCAGCTTCCAAATGAAACATTTTCAAAATGTCTTGAACGTTTCAAGGATCTGTTAGTACAATGTCCACATCACGGCATCCCGAGATGGGAACTGTGCCGAATCATTTATGAGGGCATTACTCCTAACACAAGACAGACCCTTGAATCCATGTGTGAAGGCAACTTCATGACCAAAGATGATGGGGAAGCCTGGAAATTTCTAGAAGATTTCGCTGAAAAATCTTTACAGTGGGAGGGTGTGAGTCAATCGTCTAGGGATGGCAATGATATTTCCATAGGAGTTAGAGCTGACATAGCAGCTATACACAAGAAACTCGAGACTATGGAAAATAAATTTTTAGCCGCCATCCTAAGTCAAATGTCACTCTCCAAAACTGTATGTGGCTGCTGTTCTGATCCGTCTCACTTAACGAAAGAATGTCCGTTTCAAGGTCATGAGCATAGCAATGCCGCATTTCAAAGACCTAGAAACGATCCATCTTCCTCCACATATAATCAGGGTTGGAGGAATCACCCAAATTTTGCTTGGAACCAATCACAATTTCAAAACACGGTTCCAACCCAAAACAATTTCCAAGGGGCCCCTCCACCACAACAGCACCCACCGCTTCAATTGAGTCAGCACCCCTTCCAATCACAAAACTTTCAAAATCCGGCCAACACTTTTGCACCGTCTAGTCCTTTGCAATTGACCGGTACAGATAATACCTCTGCACTAGCACAAACCTTGGATACTTTCATGAAACAATCCATCCAAGGGACGGCAAGTTTGCAATCTTCCGTCGAGAATGTGATAAAGATCATTGTCTCTCAAAATGAGAACATCAAATTGATGGAAGAACAAATTGCACAACTAAAAGCCGAAATGAGTGCACGAGAGAAAGGGAAACTTCCAGCTCAACCTTTACCCAATCCTGGCTATTCACATCATGTGGATGCACTTACGTTGAGATCTGGAAGAGTGCTTGACCATCACCTTGGGGAAGAGTTTGATGATACTGATAAATCAATCAATAACACCCCGGCTGAGACCTTTCCTTACACACACACTTCTAGTTCTGACCCCAGTTCTTCTACCCCACCACCTTCTTCCGACCCTATTCTTCATTTCCCAAAAGGCTCGCCACTTCAGCCCACCTCTTTTACTCCTCCACGGACGATCCCCACTTCTATTTTGGGATCGGGTCCACACACACTTCTTTCTCCTATGATGGACCCAGCGCTTATTGCTAAAGCACCTTATCCTAATCGGTTAAGGGCTAACATACCGAGTCCACATATGGAGAATGGAGAAGATTATGAACATTTTTAAGCAAGTAAACACCAACATCCCTCTCCTAGATGCCATCCAACAAGTTCCGTCCTATGCGAAAACTCTTAAGAACTTGTGCACTAGGAAGAGGAAGACTCAAGCGCCCAAGAAGATATTCATGGAAAAGACAATAGACACGGCTTTTCCCCAACAATTACCGAGGAAACGTAAGGATCCAGGATATCCTACTATTTCCGTTTCTATTGGGGAAAAACACATCAACCGTGCTCTACTAGACCTTGGCGGTAGTGTTAACTTGCTTCCATATTCAGTTTATGAGCAATTAGGAATCGGAGAGTTGAAGCCAACCAATTGCACTCTCCAGATGGCTGACCGATCAATCACCAAACCTAGGGGTGAACTGGAGGATGTGTTAATAAAAATCGGGGAATTCATATTCCCTGTGGACTTTATTGTAATTGATACACAGCCTGTAGCGAACCCACGGAATCAAATTCCGGTGATTTTAGGTCGCCCCTTTTTGGCCACTTCCAATGCTATTATCAACTGTCGTAATGGTTCTATGACCCTATCTTTCGGGAACAGGTCAATTGAACTGAACATTTACAAGTTGGGAAGTGTACCCTCCGAACCTATTGCTCAGGTATGTTCTGTCGACTTAATGGATGTCGACAGCAGCGAATTTGATGATCCTCCTGATATCGATCTTGACTCTTTTCATACGTTATTGTTTGACCCAACTATGTATCATACACATACGGACTCTTCCACCGAGATGTCCGGGTCAACAACTAACACTGATTATGATCTGTTTTTAGAGTCTGAAGATTACCCCGCACTTTGTGATGACATTATTCATCGGGGTATTGATGGAACTTTTGAGGAAATCTTCGCTGATGAACTCGCATTTTTGAATGACACGGGTGTTGAGATGAATCATCTCCCAATCATTGAAATTGAACCTCCACCCCTTCTTTTGAACTGTAAAAAGAATGCGAGTAATCCATCACATACACTGGATTGTCTCTTCAAAATGAGACGCACACATATTCTATTCCACCACTTCTTCTTCCACCAACCCGAGCACTGTATTGATAAAATTTTTGAATGGTTGGTGTTAACTTTCGGTCTTTGCAAAGCTTGGCATCGACCACTAATTTTTGACCCCCTCATGTGATTTTCAAAGATTAACATTGCATAAGTTTGGGGGGGCATTTCTATCGGGCTCTTGAAAAGAAAATTTTTACAAAAATTTGAGCCAAAAATAAGTTTGGGGGAGGGTCTTCACTTAAATATTTTGCCCCCGCTAATAAATTCCTCCCAAGCTTACAGGTTTTTCGTGATTTAGCTGATGGCAACAGTGAGGACACTGTTGAAAACAAGTTTGGGGGAGGTTTGTGCTTATTTTCGCATCATTTGCATATCATTTGCATAAGCACAAAACATTTTTTTTGAAAACCTATAAAAAATTTAAAAATTTTCAAAACTATAAAAATATTTTTGTATATAAATAAGATAATAAAAGTTTAGATAGTGAAAAATTACATCCATGAGATTAGAAAAATTTAAGAAAACCAAGAAAATTAGAAGTTTTCTTATACGAACTAGTAATAAGTAGTTATGAGCCGTTGTCCCAAGGGTTAGTAAGATGAAAGACGTCACTAATCTGAGGATAAAAATAAGTATGAAAAATAGTTTCTATTCTGGAAGCCAAACATTTTGAACGTTGATATCCTGCTATTCGCACTTACACACGTCTTAAAGCCTGGGATAGTAGAGGATACCTTGAAATGCTCTTGTCTTAAAGCCAAAAGTATGAAGGAAATAAAAAGAAAAAAATGAATAAAAATATAAAGTAAAAAAAAAATGGACACTGGTTTTGTTATCACCGAGGGCAATAAAAAAATATATAGCGAGGGTGCTTCTTCACCTAGTGCCCTAAGGCCAACTGGTCTGGGAGTCACTGCTATGCCTGAGATGGGGCAAGACGAGGAAAATACACCAAATAAGCAAGCACATGAGTAATCGGTCGGTTAGTACCTCAAGAAGTATTAACGGTCGCATGAAAGTGTGTGAGCAATTTCGTCTAAATATTCATTAAAAAGTACTGAGGCTGATGGGCAAGAGTATGATAGCTTGAATTGAATTCTCCGGGTGTAGGGATGTCCTTTACACACACGCAGGGTGATATGATCGATGTTTGGAAGAAAGATAGGAATGAAGAATAAGACGATGTTTTATTGAGGGAGGACGTGATTTCTGACATCTTTTCATGACCATTAAGATAGGGCTCATGACAACTGAAAAGCTAGCTTAGTTGGAAACCCTAATTTTCAAAGTCTTTCTTTTACAATTCTTTTCTTTAAATGTAATATTCATGATCTTTCTTTTATTATTGGATTTTGTGGGTGCAATCCGCTGAAAACCCTCAGGAGACAACACTCCTCCTACTAGGGACACCTAGAGGTTTAAAGGCTTGTTGCACATGCTCAGTGCAATCGTGTTGCCTACGAAAGTGTGCTAGTTAGTTTTTCTCCTTCTTTATTTTCTACTTCTCTTTTTAATAAAACAGTTCGCTCGAGACGATCGAAATTAAGTTTGGGGGTATTTGATTAGACGAAAATATTGTATATTTTAGCCAGCAATTTCCTTATCATTTGCACTCATTTAGATGTGTACGGCATTCATATTTTACATATTAGCAAAACTGTCGCAAAATATCAGATTGCATGTATTAGACCTTAAAACCGGCATTTCTAGGGAAATTGACTGCATTGCATGGCATCGCAATATTTCTATATATCGCAACCCGTGTTTTGAAGTCTGTGCAGGAAACTAGAAGCGTGCTCGAATCAACGCTGCTCAAAAGATACGCCAACTCACTAACTTCAGATCTGGTATCAATTCAAAAGAGCAATCACAAATCAATATATCAGAAGAAGCCCTAAAATACAGAACAAGGCCACACCAGAAGACCCAAATCCCAAGCTCATCAAAGAGCCGCGGATCCGCGGCAATGGCTTGCTTGCGTCGCGGATCCACGGTGGGTCCAAGGATTCAGCCTCTCAATTTTAGTGCAAAACTCCTGTCTCAGCTCCTACAGTTCAGAAAGACACTCCAAGTTCTAGAAGACTCCAGAGGTTTCTGCCAGATTAGCAAACCCTTGTTTCTACACTAAACTAAGCTTTGTAATCTAGAACCTTCTTCTTAAACCCTAGCTTAAACCCTAAGCTAAGCCTAACAAACTCTTTCTAGAAACCTTTCAACAAACTTTTGGAGGGAATTTTAGTTTCAAACCTAGACCTAGGGTTTGGGTGTTCTATAAATAAGACCCTAGGCTCACTTATTATTCATCTTGAAAAATCTTGGATTATCTTGGAAAAATCCCATTATCAATCCTGAATCTAGTATCAAACTAGAACCATTCTCTTTCTTCTTCTTCTTCCACAAGTCTAGTGAGAGGGCTTGTGTGAAACCCTAATTCCAATCAAAATCAAGATCCCGAGTACCAATTAAGCAAGAAGCCCTACAACCTTTAGGAGCGGAGCCGATCTTCAACGGAGCAAGCGATCCGAGCTGATTCACGACTCATGAAGCCGAGCGACGCCCGATCAACAATCTAGATTCTTCCTCTTGTAGTTCTTGAAGCGAATGTAATCAAAATTGTTGAGATAAATAAAGGTGATATTCGTTTATCTTGTTTTCTTTAAATTCTGCATCATGATATCTTTACAATTCGTAAATATTTTCTGTGTGGTGATGTGTGAATAAAACTCCGCTCGTCGAGGAGTCGAGACGGCCAATAGAATGATGATGTAACATAGCTTTAATCGATTCTTGATTCCTACGAGTTTTGTAAACCCTAGCAAGTTCAAGAACCGACAACCCATTTCGTTACGATGCTTTCTTGAATGATATCGCTCGAAATTGGGGAGTTAGGATCGTTTCTTGAAATTGCTAGAGGCTAGAATGTGAATGATATCGACAAAAGAACAAGGGATAAGATGAAACCCTAGTTTCACGAGAAAGCCCTAACTCTCGTCGATCATCATCGATCTAGTATCAATCCTTCGAAGGACAAGAATACGAAATCTTTAGATTATATCACGTCTATTGATCCGATTGATTCCTACGAGCCTCTTTTAGATTCTTGACTGTTGATTGGAAATATCATCGATACACCGATTCTTGATTGTTTATCATTTTCTTGATTCTTGAATAGAATAGTGACACTTGAAAATCAAAATTCTTGAATCATGTTTTCGTTTATCTTAGCTTAACTTTTCAATTCAAGCATATCATAATACAAACGAATCGTGCAATCCCTGTGGACGATCCGCACTCATTCATGAACTACAATTGACACCGTAGTTTGATTGCGGTCAAATAATTCTTTGATTGTGATTCTATACATTTTCTAATTACTGACACAAAGAAACTCATTCGCTTTGTTCGATTTACACAAATGAGAATTAAACATTCAATCAGTGTCCGCAAGGGGGTACAAGGCCCGGAGCTCTTCATCGGCGAACCCCGGCACTCGGGCCTTAACAGCTGAAGGGTTACACTAGCGCCCCGGCCAACTTCCGTGGCCAAATGTGGAACAAATTTTTTTTCGACGAACATAAACTTGGCGCTAGAATAACACTAAAATCCGAATCTTTACCATAAACCTAACTAGTAAAAGAAGAGTTCTATCTACTATGATAGAAAGTTATACCTTAAACTTGAACTCCTTCTTTTTCTTGTTGTATGCTCCTTGGAATGATCTAGATGGCTCCTCCTCACCGGCTTCTCTATATCGAAGAAGATCCACCTGAAGGCCTCTACCTTGAGCTCCTACCTCAACCATAAAGTAACTAGAGTGATTTGCTTGCTAGACTAAGAACCCTAGAGTGAGTAGAGAGTTGTTTAAGTGGTTAGATCTCACAAAGCTCTTGATTTTCAACTCATAAAACAAGAGAGCTTTGAGAGAGGAAGAGGAGAGAGCTAGCAAGAGAGAGAATGTATCATGTTAGAATGAGAAGAGATAGCTCTCATATGAACAAAAAGAATAATGATAATTTTAATTAGGATAAATCGTCATGGTTGATGTAGATTTGACCATTATCATGTCACAATTAATGCTAAGCATGCTCACAAAAATATCTAAGTCAACATGGGTCAACTTAGTCAAATGGTCAAACCAATTAACCATAATACAATTATCTCTAATTAAAACTCATTAATCAATTTCCTCCATCTCATTATGGTTTTAATCAAGTCACTGGTCAAAACCCTAATGAGGTTCCTCTGCCTCTGTCAACTGTGTATACACACCCGCATCCGTGTTCCGAGGAATACGGATACAATGAGACCGAACCAACCCGAAACCAAATACTAGGATCTGGCTTAAACCAAAGCCCACTAGTATCAACTGCCCGAACACCGAACACACACAAGTACACATATGTGAATGAACCCTGTCATAAAACCATACGACCTCTACTCATTTCGCCCAAAGGTGAACAACCCTCTGTGTGGGACTCTAAAGACTCGACACTACGCTGGCAGTGGGTTTAACCATAGGCCGTAAGCGGTACTAGCTGTACGTAACGGCCCCCAGGTAGATGCCGATAAGAAGACCGATGAGGTGAACCCATCTGAACTCCTACTGAGCCTGAATGTGACAATCTCCGTACAGTCCGATCTGTTCGTCTAAGAGTATCGCATGTCGGGCCTAAGGGGGCGGTAAACGTCAGACCCTTAATAGCGGTACAAGTCGTGTCGGAGTGTAGCCCAGAACACCCTGAGAAACTACTGGAAACACTACCAGTAAATCTCGCTTGCCCTGGCCAGGGACTTTGTGTAATGGCTCTCCTAGACACAACGCGATATCAACTCCCAATACCGAAAGAGACGAATCCTGTCTAACCGTCACTGCCTCCAAGTGCTTCGGGACTGCACCCAACTACTACCTATTTGCACGACTCAATAGAGCCGTGGTAGGGTAGTAATCTAAGAACAGTGGGAACACACTCGAGGCGAAGTGACAGTGTCAAGTCATCGGACTAAGCTGTACTCATGTCACCTGGGAACTGTTAACTGACGATAGGTATAATACCAACCAACAGTTCCCGATGAGTCATGTCCAGTGTACTCGTAACCTAACGAGCACCTGCATACTATCTCCAGTATGACGTACTGATGACAGACCATCTCCCCTGCTGGGACCAGAAGCGTATGCACCAGTCTACTCTGGAGTATCGATGCCCTGTCTCGATAATCCTATGACTAGGGACCTGTATAAGGATTTGCTTATAGACTACCCAGCCCCCACTAGTGTGCTCGCCATCACAACGCTGGTAGTCAAGCAAAGATTCTAAGGGCTCCATCAATATGTATTAGCGATATGTTAAAAGAAACATATACAGATATTAAGATAGAAACAAACCAAGTAGCATACTACTATATTGAGCAAAACTGTCGTAAACCCGTATATATATCCCAAGCTTCCAAAATGCATTATACAAACTAGTACTATACAATAATGGCCTCTAGGACATACATATCCAACAACAGCGTCGAGAGCCTCGTGCCAGATGAGGGTCGTGGCGACGGCCAAGTCATAATAGAAGTCTTTCGACTTCTTGTAGCCCTCTACCGCCTTCGCCGCTGAGAGGTCGGCCAACTTGGCCGCCCTCAGGTCGGCCGACTTCGCCCACTCGGCCGCCGCCCCCAGCTCCTTCCGGTGGGATTTTACAGTCTTCTTCAGATTGTCGGCCAGCACCTGAGTGTCCTCACGCTTGGCCTTAGCGACCGCGGCGGCCTCGCGGTGCTGGGCAACCTCCCGCTTCCCGTCCTCCACCTCACTTTCTAGGGCGACGACCCTTGCTTTCATCGCCTCCAGCTCCCGCTTGGAGCTCTCTCCCAACGAGGCGAGCTGGCCCGCAACTTTCATCGCCGGGGAAACCACCTCGGCCTCCATGCGCAAGGCGAGGGCGACATGCTGAAGGACCTGAAAGGCAGAAGAGAGATCAGGAAGATGAGAGAAGCACCGAACCTCAAAGAATAATAACGATGAAAGACAAGCGCTTACCTGCACGGACTCCTGGGCGATGGACGCCAACTGAGCCCTGAAGGTCCCCCCGGGGACTCTACCCCCGGCCGACGCCTCTATCTCATGCAGCAGGCTATCCGCGACAGATAGCCCCGAAGGCACGGCGAACTGGAGACCGCCTTCCTCCGCCGTGATCGGCGAACACGGTCCCCGGGCAGACCTCCTCTTGAGCGGCCTTGTGGGAGAGCCGGTCTCCTCCTCCAAGGCCGGGTCCTCCAGAATCCGAGCTCGCCTCCGACCCGACACTTTGCTGGGCCCCGGGGCGAGATCCGCCTCTGAGCGCTCGCGGGGTGCTACCACTGGGGAGAAGGAGCCGGGGCGGGCTGTGAACAGGAAGAGCCGGCGCCCCCAACCTTCACGACCGGCGTCGGCTGGCGCATAGACTTTCTGAGAGAGTCCAAATCCATGGGTCCTGCACAAAACCGAGTGCAAAGGAGTCAGCGACACAGGAAATATACGAACCAAAAATCAAACCTAAACATACTGTAACGTTTTAGAAATCGTTATGTGAATTTGTCCGTTTTAGGGTAAGTTTGTCGGTATTTTCCGTTTTGACCAGACTGTGATCGAACGACCATCTAGACTTACCAGCACCTAGTTTAGCTAAAATAAAGCTAGTGCGCAAGCTTTGGGAGTATATGGGACGTTTTGGTTCAATTTGAATTTTTCCCAATTTTACTGTTATTTTAATGCGGTATTCATATTTTTGGGAAATTGCTCTAAAGCGATCTTTTCTTCAAATTATGTTGGGTTAAATCAAAACCTTCTCTTCTTATCTAGATCCTTGTGTTGACTTAGGGTTTTAGATTTAAAGAAAAAGAAAAGAAAAGAAGAGATGCATGCATGTGTGCATATGTGTGTATGAATGCATTTAATTGCATTTAATGTTGGTAATTGCTAGGAAACCCCTCACAAAACTCCCACCTCCTCTCTTGGCCGAGATCCTCTCTCCCTCTACTGCCTTTAATCTTTTTCCTTTCATTTCTCTTCAATCCTAGCTCAAAACTTCTCCAATATTTCAAAACATATCACAAAAATATCAAAAAGTCTTGATTTTTGCTCTTGGATCACTTGGAGCTAGGGAAAGCTTGGATCTTGTGAGCAAGATCGTTAGGTATAATCCCTACACTGTTAATTAGGAGTTTGTATGTTGCTTTGCTCGTTGGTTGTAGCGTAGAACGCTTTTTATATCGATTAGTGCGATATCGGGTTTTTAAAGTCTTTTTAGAACTTTTATATCTGATGTGATCTGGAGAATTTAGTGTTTGACCAAACAAATTTATAGTGATGTACTAGTGAACCTGAGACACCACCTGAGAGACGGGGACCACCTCACCGGCCGGGGCCGGCGACTCCTTAAGCGAACTCCGGCGACGCCGGCTGGGTAGGAAAGGGTTAAGGTTTGTCTTCTGTGGGTAGTTGTCTGCTGTTGGCTAGGGGTGTTTGGTACTGTTTACTTTTTTAGTAAATTCAGTATACAAAATATGGGATCGATTTGTTAGTTATGTATATGCCCTAGAGGCCATTGTTGTACATATGATGTATATTATGATGGATGCTTGGATATATACAGAGAGGACTTTCTTGCTCGTCATAATAGTATGCTATTTGGTTTCACTTTATCTTAACATGTTGACTTGTATTGGTTTACTGTCTTACTCTCACATGTTGATAAAGCCCTTAGGATCTGTTCTCGACTACTAGGACTATGATGAGATCATACTAGTGGGGTCATAGTAGTCGATGAGTACATCCTATAAATGTTCCTAGTCGAGGGTATATCGAGACAGGGCATCGATACACCAGAGTAGACTAGCGTATACGCATCTTGACCCATATGATGGGCGATGGATGATCCCATAACCATCGGTGTTTGACATCAAGGATGGTGTACGGGTGCTCAGTGGAGACTGGGTACACTGGACGGACTCGCCGAGAACTCCCAGTTGGTGATATACCACACGTCAGATGGCAGTTCTCCGGTGACACTGGTACAGGGTAGTCTGTAGACCCGAGATCGTCATAGAGTCTTGTGTGATTCCCACTGTGCTTTGATTTCCATCTTACCATGTCCAAGAGGGCGTGCAAAACGGTGGCTTTTAGGTACAGTCCCGAATCACATGGAGGCAATGAGCGATAGGAGGGGATTCGCCTCTCCCGGTATAGGGAGTTGATGTCGTGCTGTGTTCGATTGGCTATAACTGCAAGTCCCTGGTGTAAGTCCACGTTGCCCACGCCGGTGCTTGCGGGGAGGCGGAAAACGGAATAAAAATCGGATTTTTACTACTCTAGGCAATATGGACTAGACAAAGTCGAGATCTTTTCTAAACATAAACTAACTAAAAGCTAACTAGATTTAGATAAAGTGTAGAAAGGTTATACCTTGGGCTTTATGTCCTTCTCTCCTTGCTCCTTGAAGTGGTAGAAAGGGATCACCTTGTCGCCTTCTCTAGTCGAAGAAGGATCCACCCGAGAGCCTCAACCTTTGGCTTCAACTTCAAGCTAGAAGTAACTAAGGTGCTAGAAGTGCTAATCCTAGAACCCTAGATGAGAGTAGAGATTACTATGGAGTGGTTTTTCTCAAGCTCAAGTGTTTCTCAACACATGAGAGGGGAGAGCTTGAGGAAGAGGAAGAGCAAGAGAGAGAAAGTATATGATAGAAATAAGAGAATAATGAAGCATTCTCACATATATGTGTGAATTATTGTAAATTGATAATTAGTGAGATAATTGTCTTGGCTTAATCAAGACATGACCATTATCATTTCATTTTTAATGCAAATTGCAAGGATCAAAGAGCATCTTTCAAATGAAATGATGATGGTCAAAGTGTCAACCTAGGTCACCAAGTCAAGAATGTCAAATGGTCAACAACCCTAACCATGCACAATTATATTAAACTAATATCAATTAACCATAATACACACATAAGCATTAGGGTTAATAAAATGACAATGGTCATTAACCCTAATCAAAGTCCTCTCCCTCTGTCTCAATCAACTGTGCATACGCACCCGTATTCGTGATCCGAGGAACACGAACACAATGAGATAAAACCAATCCCAAATCATATACTAGGATCCGGCTTAAACCAAAGCCTGCTAGTATAAGCAGTCCGGACAGCAAACGTGCACAAGTGCGCGGATGTGAACGAACCCTGTCGCAAAACCATGCGACCTCTACTCATATTGCCTAAAGGCGAATAGCTCTCTGTGTGGGACTCTAAAGAATCGACACTACGCTGACAGTGGGTTTAACCACATACCGCAAGCGCACTAGCTGTACGTAACGGTCCCCAGGTAGATGCCGATAAGAAGGCTGACGAGGTAACCCCATCTGAACTTCTACTGAGCCTGTATGTGACAGTCTCCGTACAGTCCGGTCTGTTCGTCTGATACATCACATGGCGGGCCTAGGGGGCGGTGAACGTCAATCCCCTAATAGCGGTACAAGTCGTGTTGGAGTGTAGCCCAGAACACCCTGAGATAACACTGGAAACCTACCAGTATATCTCGCTTGCCCTGGCCAGGGACTACTTGTGTAATGGCTCTCCTGGACACAGCGCGATGTCAACCCCCAATACCGGGAGAGACGAATCCTGTCTAACCGTCACTGCCTCCAAGTGCTTCGGGACTGCACCCAAAAACTACCTATTTGCACGACTCCTTTGAGCCGTGGTAGGGTAGTAATCAAAGTGCAGTGGGAACACACTCGAGGCGAAGTGACAGTGTAAAGTCAGCGGACTAAGCTGTACTTATGTCACCTGGGAACTGATAACTGACGATAGGTATAATACCAACCAACAGTTCCCGACGAGTCATGTCCAGTGTACTCGTAACCTAACGAGCACCCGCATACTATCTCAAGTACGACGTACTGACGGCTGTGGGATAGACCATCTCCCACGCTGGGATGAGAAGTGCATACGCTAGTCTACTCCGGAGTATCGATGCCATGTCTCGATAGTTCAACGACTAGGGACCTGTGTAAGGATGTGCTTATGGATCACCCAGCCCCCACAAGTGTGAGCGCCATCACAACGCTGGTAATCAAGCAAAGATCCTAAGGGCTCTACTAATATGTATATAAGTGATATGCTAAAAGGAACACATGCACATATTGAAGTAGAGACAAACCAAGTAGCATACTACCATTTCGAGCAAGATTGTATATACAACTGTGAATATCCTAAGCTTCCATCAAGTAATATACAAACTAGTATGATACAGTAATGGCCTCTAGGGCATATACACTAACAATCTCCCACTTGCACTAAGGCCATGTACTGGCGTATCGAAGACCTATCATCTCGATCAGCCGCTCGAACTGAGTCTGGGGCAAGGCCTTGGTGAATGGATCTGCAGTGTTATCTTCTGAAGCAACCCTCCGAACCTCGATCTCCTGGCGATCCACGATCTCCCTGATCAGGTGATACGACCTTAAGATGTGTCTGGATTTCTTATGGGACCTGGGTTCCTTCGCTAAAGCTATAGCCCCGTTGTTGTCGCAATACAGAGGTATTGGGTCAACAATGGATGGAACCACCTGAAGTTCTTTCAAGAACTTCCTCATCCAGACAGCTTCTTTTGCGGCATCAGATGCAGCGATGTATTCTGCTTCCATAGTCAAGTCAGCAACGGTTTCCTGTTTGGAGCTCTTCCAACACACCGCCCCTCCATTGAGGGTAAAAACAAAACCCGACATGGACTTGGAATCATCCTTGTCACTCTGGAAGCTGGAGTCAGCAAAGGCCTCAATCTGGAGGTCTTTTCTGCCATACACCAAGAACATCTCCTTAGTCCTTCTCAGGTACTTGAGAATGTTCTTTACCGCTATCCAATGTTTCTCCTCAGGGTTTGACTGATACCTGCTTACCACACTCAGTGCATAAGCCACATCTGGTCTGGTACACAACATCGCATACATTATAGAGCCTACCGCAGAAGCATAGGGTATAATAGACATGTGATCCCTCTCCAAATCAGTCTTGGGAGACATCTCTTTGGAGAGGGTGATCCCATGACAAGCCGGTAGATTACCGCGCTTGGAATCTTCCATACTGAATCTCTTCAGTATGGTGTCGATGTACATGGACTGTGAAAGTCCTAATATCCTCTTGGATCTGTCATGGTAGATACGGATACCCAGAATGTATGAGGCATCACCCAGGTCTTTCATGGAGAACCTGTGTGACAAGAACCCCTTGACAGATTGTAGCATAGGAATGTCATTTCCTATTAAGAGAATGTCATCCACGTATAAAACGAGGAATACTACAGTTCTCGCTACAAATCTACAATAGAGGCATGGTTCATCTGGATTTTTGATAAAGCCAAATTCCTTGACCGTCTCCTCAAAACAGATGTTCCAACTCCGCGATGCCTGCTTTAGTCCATAAATGGATTTAAGCAACTTGCATACCTTTCCGCTGCTCCCATTCTGAATGAAACCCTCTGGCTGGTCCATATAGACACACTCCTCTAAATGTCCATTTAGAAAAGCGGTCTTTACGTCCATCTGCCAAATCTCATAATCGTGGAAGGCAACAATGGCAAGAAGGATCCGAATGGATTTCAGCATAGCTACTGGAGAAAAGGTTTCGTCATAGTCCAAACCAGGTCGCTGACGAAAACCCTTTGCAACCAGTCTAGCTTTATAGGTCTCAACCTGTCTATCTACACGAATCTTCCTTTTGAAGATCCACTTGCATCCTACGGGTTTTACCCCATCTGGAGCAATGTCCAACGTCTATACTTTGTTGGTGTACATGGACTCCATTTCTGTCCGCATTGCATCCAGCCATTTTACCGAGTCGACGCTCTGAATGGCTTGCTGGAAGCTAGTAGGCACATCACAATCTATGATGCAATCCTCTCTATCCCCGTCAATGAGAAAACCGTAGTATCTCTTGGGCGGATGAGACTGCCTACTACTCCTGCGGAGTGGCGTGGGAATGTCCTGCTCTTTCGAACCCTCTGGTTCTACTAAGCTTTCAGTAATAGCTCGTGGTTCTGGAATTTCTTCCAGTTCTATTGCGCTCCCACTTAATTATTTTTCTATGAACAGGTGTTCTAGAAAGTGGGCATGGCGAGAAACAAAAACCTTTTGTTCCTCTTCGCAATAGAAGAAATATCCTTTGGAGCTCTTTGGATATCCCACAAACTTGCACTGTACTGAGCGTGCCTCGAGCTTGTCCGCATGCTGCTTTTTTACAAAAGCTGGACATCCCCATGTCTTAATGTGATTAAGATAGGGTCTCTTCCCACACCACATCTGATATGGTGTAGTAGGCACAGTCTTAGTTGGAACTCGGTTCAAAAGGTATGCAGCTGATTCTAGCGCATATCCCCAGAACGATCGCGGCAACTCAGCGTTACTCATCATGGACCGTACCATATCCAATAGGGTTCGGTTCCGTCTCTCCGATACACCGTTATGTTGCGGAGTGTATGGAGGAGTAAGCTGAGAGAGAAGTCCATTCTCTTTTAAGTAACCCAGGAACTCGGCACTTAAGTATTCACCTCCTCGATCAGATCTCAGTGCCTTGATACTTTTGCCTGTTTGTTTTCCTACTTCATTCTTATATTCCTGGAATTTTCAAAGGCCTCGGATTTATGTTTCATTAAGAAGACATAACCGTACCTTGAAAAGTCATCCGTAAAAGCAACGAAGTAAGAATAACCGCTTCGCGCATGTGTAGACATTGGACCGCACACATCGCTGTGTACGAGTCCCAAGAGCTCGCTTGCTCTTACTCCATGTCCAGTGAACGGAGTCTTTGTCATCTTTCCTTTGAGACAGGATTGACAAGTTGCATATGATTGATATTCGAACGGATCCAAATATCCTTCTGCATGTAACTTAGTCAAGCTTCTCTCATTGATGTGACCCAGTCTACAATGCCATAAGAAAGTTTTATTGATTTCTGGAGACTTTCTTTTGTGTGTATTCTGGACATTGAAAATCTGTGGTTGGTTTAATACGTATATACCGTTGTTCAATGTACCTGATCCAATCAAAACTTGATTAAGGTGAATGTTGTTAGTGTATATGCCCTAGAGGCCATTACTGTATCATACTAGTTTGTATATTACTTAATAGAAGCTTGGGATATTCACCTTGTATAAACAATCTTGCTCAATATAGTAGTATGCTACTTGGTTTGTTTCTACTTCAATGTGTACATGTGTTTATTTTAGTATATCACCTATACACATTAGTGGAGCCCTTAGGATCTTTGCTTGATTACCAGCGTTGTGATGGCAGTCACACTAGTGGGGGCTGGGTAATCTATAAGCACATCCTTATACAGGTCCCTAGTCGCAGGACTATCGAGACAGGGCATCGATACTCCGGAGTAGACTAGCGTATGCGCTTCTCATCCCAGTGTGGGAGATGGTCTGTCCCACAGCCATCAGTACGTCGTACTGGAGATAGTATACGGGTGCTCGTTAGGTTACGAGTACACTGGACAGGACTCGTCGGGAACTCACCGGTTGGTACTATACCTATCGTCAGTTATCAGTTCCCAGGTGACATGAGTACAGCTTAGTCCGCTGACTTGACACTGTCGCTTCACCTCGAGTGTGTTCCCACTGTACTTTGATTACTACCCTACCACGGCTCAAAGGAGTCGTGCAAACAGGTAGTAGTTGGGTGCAGTCCCGAAGCACTTGGAGGCAGTGACGGTTAGACAGGATTCGTCTCTCCCGGTATTGGGGGTTGACATCGCGCTGTGTCTAGGAGAGCCATTACACGAGTAGTCCCTGGCCAGGGCAATCGAGATATACTGGTAGGCTTCCAGTGTTATCTCAGGGTGTTTTGGGCTTCACTCCAACACGACTTGTACCGCTATTAGAGGACTGACGTTTACCGCCCCCTAGGCCCGCCATGCGATGTATCAGACGAACAGACCGGACTGTACGGAGATTGTCACATTCAGGCTCAGTAGGAGTTCAGATGGGTTTCACCTCGTCAGTCTTCTTGTCGGCTTCTACCTGGGGACCGTTACGTACAGCTAGTGCCGCTTGCGGTCTGTGGTTAAACCCACTGCCAGCGTAGTGTCGAGTCTTTAGAGTCCCACATAGAAAGATATTCGCCTTTAGGCAAAAGAGTAGAGGTCGCATGGTTTTGCGACAGATCGCATGGTTTTGCGACAGGGTTCGGTCACATCCGTGCACTTATGCACGTACAGTGTCCGGACAGTTAACACTAGCGGGCTTTGGTTTAAGCCAAATCCTAGTGTACGTTTTGGGATTGGATTTATCCAGTATGTATTCGTGTTCCTCGGAACGCGGATGCGGGTGTGTATGCACAGTTGACGGAGAGACAGAGGCAGAGGATTCTCATTAGGGTTGTTGACCGTTGACTGTTGACTATTGACTTTTTGCTCAACCCTAATGAGAATATGATATATGATTAACAATAATATTAATTAAGTATTATGGTGACATGGTTGTTGAGGGGTTGACTTTGTTGACTTGTTGACTTTGTTGACCGGTTGACTAGGTTTGACTAGTTGACCATCATGATGACAATGGCTATCATTTCATGGCAAAGACTTTTTACTTGCTTGTTTCTCTTGTGAGAATTGAGTGCATGAAATGATATGGCTATTGTAGCTTAAACCATTTACACAATACTTGATTACTATTTTTGTGATGATGGCTTTGGATTATGAGAGCCAAGAGAGAAAAGTCTTTCTCATTCTATCATTTCCATTCTCTCTCTTATGTTCTTGAGCTCTCATCTTCTTCCTTTTTCTCTCCCTCTCTTTAGTCTATGGTTTACTTGTCTCATGTGTTGAGAACCAAGAACCATAGAGAAAATCCCAACACACTCTTCTCTACTCACTCTAGTTCAGAACGTTTAGCAAATCAAGTGAACTAGTTTCTTCAAAGTTCGAAGAAGAAGCCAAAGGTAGAAGCTTTCGAGGTGGATCTATCTTCGGCGCAAGAAGACAACGGAGTGAAGCCGATCCGGACAACCATCGAGGCTTGAAGACGAAGGAGATCAAGAAAGAAATGTATAACCCCCTAACCGAGTAGTTAACAACTCCTAGTTAGGTTGTTTGTTAGATATTTAACAAAGATCCGGTTTTGAGTCTATGTTACCACCTCTAGAAAATTGTTTTTTCACCAAATTCCGCATGCCCGAAAGTACCGGGAGAGATAGCATGGACTTACAGTGGTATCAGAGCCTAGTTAAACTCTATCTAACATGTTAGCAAAGTAGCTAGAAGATCGATCAAAGGAAAAGTCACGAAACGAACCCGATATGTCAAGTTTCTGCCGATTTTTATTCTGTTCAAAAATTGATAAATTTCATCTTAAAAATCGGCTCAGGCTTTTGTTTGAATAACCACAAAATTTGGTCCCACGAACCGTTCAAAGCGCCGCGGAAACGCGGCGGGAGCACGCTCCCGCCGCGGTTCCGCGGCCTAGTTGACTCGGCCGAGGTCCAAATTTAGTGCAGTGTATTTCTGGGGTTGTTTTGGGATTTTTGGAATATGTATTTTCTGCCCAGATTTTCCAGAACGAAAATTTTGTGTTTGGGGCCTATAAATCCGTATCTTTGATCGAACTTCTAAAAGACTTAAGCTGACGGGTTTTTTTGTGATGTGATATTTGTATTGAACGTCTGCTAATCTCTATATGTCGATTAGTGGGGGTTATACAAATCTTTGATCTGTAATGTTATTGGTTTGTGTATATGAATTCATTGGATTGTCGCGCGTGAATAGCCGGGGGTTGTGAGACGAGAGTTTTCTTTTCTTTCAATTCATGTAAATTTGTAAATTGATGTAATAATTATTTGTATGGCCGCACAACCGGGTCGGGGTTGTAGCCGTCATTGTATAATTTCTTTTTACTGTTTTTGCTCCTAGGATAGACCCATGGAGGGGGTGCACAAACTACCGGGTATGCCGAAGTGCCGAGTGGCCTACTCACGGGGTTGAGGGAGGTTGCTTCGCTTCGGGTACTTGGCGGGTAGTTTGCCGCACCCGTAGGGGTCTTGGGTGGGGTATTGGCTATTCACCGCGACCGTGTAATCTGCTTTTCGTTACAGGCTCGTACGAATTGCGGGTTCCTAGTATATCCAATGTGTTCATCTGTGATCTGAAATGGCTATCATTGCAATATATCTATATATGATATTATTTAGGCGTTGCTTATATTTTACAGCCGCGCTAGCCCAGCCCCCGCTCTGTCGTTAGTTTAGTAACCTAACGGGTAATGACGGGGCCCCGTGGCGAATGCGAATGGCATAAGCGTACGTCATATTTTGGTTGTTTTCTGCAATGGTAGGTTTAAATGATGGGACGCATTAAAAGAACTAATGCAAGAATATCACGCATTAAAAGAACTAATGCAAGAAAATAAACCATGTAAAAGTCGTTGGAACACTTTTGAAAAACCACTCGGTTCTTTTCAAAACTAACTTTTAAAATGCGGAGTTTGAGCCACTCCTTTTAAAAACTATCTCGTTCCATTGACTAAATCAAGTTCACTACGTTCACGGTTTCGCCAAAACCATTCGTAGCCCTCCGTCGTTTCACATAAATAGTCAATAGTATTCAAGCTATGTATGTTGGCAAAGTCAAGGCATAGTGATTGGTAGCTATTGGGTATTCATGTGTAGCATAGATAGATGCGTTGGTTTGGGACAGTCGTACTGCCATTTTGGCCAAAGTCAAGGGTAGGTACGGGTGGATCAAAATTAACCTGGATAATGACGGGCAGAACTTGACATGTGACTTATGATATTTTGGCCAAAGTCAAGGTCATAAGAACATGGGGCAAAAATCTACATCGGGAGTTTCAAAAGAACTGAAACTTGCTAGTGTTGCATACCATTTGGAGTGTGATGATTCGGGTAGGTGATTAATCCAAAAATATGTAGTTTACCGCAATCAGAAACGGCGTCGCTTCGCAGCTAGCCGGTGAGTACGGGTCGATCCACAGAGACGGGTAAATTCCTTTTATGTGTTTTAATGAGTTGATTCAAAATGTCGTTTTGATTGGTTTATAAAAATCTAGAAAAAATGGATCTAATTAATCTAATTAAAAGTCTTGCTAGGGTTAGGCTTAGGGGAAGTTTTGGAGATTAATGTTTTTCATCACCGCTTTCAATGCCATCTTTTTTAGATCTATTAGGTGTTAAGTTAATTATCAATAAAGTGGATACGAATCTTTTGGGAAGATGTTTCTTCCTCTAGATTCGTATCCTTCCTTTGTTGATAATCACCCTAACCCCCATGGAAAACGCGTGCAACCGGCCCTTTATACTACGGTTCATCGTTACCTCGATGGGTAGGATGCCGCAGGGTGCGGTTGTGCTCGTATGCGTGGAGTTCTATTTCATTAGGTGAAGTGGCATTGAAAGGGGTGAGAGATCTCATCTCTCAACCCTTTCCCTAAGGCTAACCCTAAGCGAGGAGACTACTCGCTCATTAGGGGATGAGAAGACATTATAACTAAAAGAAACATAAATAAAATACTTACTAGGTTGACGACTCCCTCCAAACAAGAAGAACAGATCTGAATTTTTCTCTCAGAAACTCTGAATTTTATTGATTGAAAAGAGGCATACATTTTTCAGATCTAAGATTACAATTTATAGGAAAATAGGAAACCTAGGGCTACAGACTCTCGCACATGCAAAATTACAGATTTGCCCACGTAAAATCCTAACATCTGCACCGACGCGCCGCCTCAGAAAATATGCACCGATAAGGGCATTTGATGGCCGCGGAACCGCGGCGACAGCATGGGTTTGGCCGCGGTTCCGCGGCCAAACTGAGGAGATAGGCTCTGTGATTTTGGGGCTTTTTCTTTGGCTTCTTGGGCTTTCTCTTTTTACTCTTGTTTTCTCTGTTGGACTTCTGGATCTTCTCCAGATCTTCAGTGAAACTTGTTCGTATCTTTTGACCGTTCACTTGACATGTTTGGACCTTGCACTGTTCTTCGTCTAGGCTTGACTAGGATCCGTCTAATTGTTGGTCAAAAGTCCATTTTCTGTTGTTTTGTGTCTTTTTCACTGTATTTGCTCCAGAAACCTGTAACCTGTAATATGCAACAAACGTGCGTCAAGAATACCTGTTTATTTATAAAAAGGATAAGAATAGGGGAATGATAAATGCAATATTATGGTCTGAACAAATACCCCCAAACTTACCTTTTGCTCGTCCTCGAGCAAACTTATTTTTATTCACTAAACTCCTAACCACACTTTCGCAGGGAAACGCGATTGCACTGAGCACGTGCAACAAGCCGTTAAACCTCTAGGTGTCCCTAGTAGGAGGAGTGTTGTCTCCTGAGGGTTTTCAGCGGATACTACCCACAAAATCCTATCAACTCGGCCCATTGACTTTTGTTCTCCAATTAGGTCTTCTAACAAGGAATTCTATTATCTTTTACGCGTAAATTATCCACCCACATTCTTCACGCTTCCTCATTATTTAACTTAAGATTATATATGTTATGTAGACCTACTTAGCTTTCGGCATTTCCTAAGTTTTCCTTCTAGGGTTCCATCTCCACTTAGGAATTTTTATCAACTCTACTAAAGATACAAGTTCTATTCTTCATTCCTTTTTCTTATCTAAATTCCAATCACATATCCCTACGTGTGTGTATATATCACCCCTACTCTTGGAAATTCAAATCAAGCAATCGTACACTTTGTCCGTTGTCCAAAGTACTAATTAGTTGGTGAATTTAAATGAAATTTGCTTACACATCCTTCATGCGACCGTTAATACTTCTTGAGGTACCAACGACCGATTACAAAATGCGTTTGCAATTTAAAGCGTACTTCCTAGTCTTTGCAACACCCAAGGCTTTAGCAGTGACTCCCAAACCAGTTGGTCTAAGGCACTAGGTGATGAAGCACCCTCGCTAAATATTTTTCTATTTTTGCAGCCTTAAGTAATCACAAAAACCAGTGTCCATTTTTATTTTTCTTTATTCACACTTTTTCATACTAAGGACTTTAGACAAGAGCATTTCAAGGTCTCTTCTACTATTCCAAGTTTCAAGGTGCGTGATTGTGCAAATTGTAGGGTATACGTTTTCAGAATCTAGACTTAAGCTAGGAACTATTTTTCAAACTTATACTCAGATAAGAATATCAATACTCTTCCCTCATTTTGATTTAGCCCAAAAAGTGAACCCAAAATTTGCCTATTTCTAAATAAACTACAAGGCATATACTTTCTACCGTTAAACTTTAAGGAAGATTATCTTTAGGGTTTTTAATTTACTAAGTCTAAGATCTAGTTGTTCCTAACCAGTTAACCTATTTGTCAAACTTAAGTCAAATAAGCCAAAATTGAATACAATAATTTTATAATTTTTCAAATTTTTCAAATTTTTATGGGTTTTCAAATAAGTATGCAAATGCAAAAATATGTACAAATGAATGCGAAGGAAGAAGACGTACAGAGCATACCCCCAAACTTGAACTTGACAGTGTCCTCACTGTCATGCTAAACCAAGAGGGTCAAAATATCGATACTCCCCTGTTTATTTATTTATAGGTTTTTTTTATTGTTAAGAAAAACAAAAATATATACAAAAAGACCCTCCCCCAAACTTCAATTAAACTATGTTAGTCATTACTGCCAAACTTTGCATCGGCCAAAAGTCAACACCAACCAGTTGAAAAATTTATCAGTAAAGAATATTGGTTGGTGGAAAAATAAGTTGTGGTGGTCCGCAAAGAATTTGGTAAGATAGAAGTAGTGGTATGGGAGGTGTGGAGGTAAATATACAGGTGATGGTGATGCATCGAAACGAGAATGTAAATGATCAGCAATCAGTGGAGTGTTGGCATTCTCGTACCTTATTAAAAGAAATGGGGGTATTTCAACTTCTAAGGGAGGAGGTTGACTCACCACAATTCCCCCAAGATGTTCCTGTGGGTCCTCTAATGACATGGCATCATCCATCAATTGTGTATGATATTCACTTATGAGGGAACTTATCTCCTCGATGTCCGCCATAGTACAACTGAAAACTTGCCGCCTATCTTGTAAAACTTTTAAAATAGCGTTCTCTTGCTCGAAGGCTAGAGAGGCTGATATGATAATGGGAAAAGTCTCATTCTCACCTATGTAGGCATATCCAAGGTGAGACGGCAAGGTCGTTAGTTCGAACTTCTGAGGCGAAATAATCATTGCGGAATCTACCTCGAACTTAAAGGACTCCAACACAGGTTCGAAATCACTGCAAACAACCGATTCGGATGGTTCGACTGACTCATCCAAAAATTCAAACGACTCATATTCGGGCTGTGAGTCGTCATCATCCAAAAAAGTGAAACATTCATAATCAACATCGGTTGTGTCAACGGTAGTAGGCTCAAGGAGGGACGCACTAGTGGCGTCAAAACTGTTTTCATCAAATAGAAATCTTTCAAGCTCGCAGTCCTCCTGCGTGATTTCGTGAATAGAGCAAACTTCTCGTGTACTAGTTTTAGGCACGGGGGGCAGACTTCCCATCTTATAAATATTGAACTCACTAGACCTCTTTCCGAAGGATAGAGTCATGGAGCCATTGCGACAATTTATTACGGCATTGGAAGTGGCCAAAAATGGTCGACCAAGAATCACCGGAATTTGGTTTCTTGGGTTAGCAACAGGTTGTGTATCCATAACGATAAAATCAACGGGGAATATGAATTCCCCGACTTTGATCAGCACATCCTCTAGTTGACCCCTCGGATAGGTGATTGATCGATCAGCCATTTGGAGAGTGCAACGAGTGGGTTTCAACTCTCCAACCCCTAATTGTTCGTACACGGAGTAAGGAATCAGGTTAACACTAGACCTAAGATCTAAAAGTGCTCGATTAATTTTCTTATCCCCAATTGTGATTGAAATAGTAGGACAGCCGGGGTCCTTTCGTTTTTGGGGTAAGGTTCGATGGTGGTTAATAGCATTGCTCACTGCACTAGCCACTAGCACTTTCTTGGGTACTTGAGATGCCTTTCTCTTCGAGGTGCATAAGCCCTTTAAGATTTTCGCGTATGAAGGGACTTGTTGGATAGCATCCAAGAGAGGTATATTTATGCTAACCTGCTTAAAAATCTCCACAATCTTCTCCACTTGTGCATTTGGTTTATTAGGACTCAACCTGTTTGGGAATGGAGCATTCTGAAAATTTGTTGAGTCAAAAGTCTGTGGAGTAGAATGTGGAGTAGGAACGGATCCCAGTATGGATGTGTTCGTGTTGTGAGAAATGGGTCCGTTCGAGTCAGAAGAAGTAGAGCCGTGTGAAGGGTGGAGAATAGGCTCTAAAGAAAAAGGTGAAGAAGGAAGTGAAGAAAATGAAGAAGGGGAAGAAGAACCACCGGCGGGGATGTCATCATTAGTTCCCACATTATTTTTCAACTCTCTTCCGGATCTCAACGTGGTCACCGCATTCACATTGTGATTGTTATATGCGTTTTGTGGGTGACCGGGATTGGGCAATGGTTGAGATGGAAGCTTTCCCTTTTCTCTCTCGCTCAACGCAGCAGTTAATTGTGCAATTTGTGCCTCAATAGATTTGATACTTTGATCGTGTGAGGCATTGTTATTCATTAAAGATTGAACATAACTTTCAAATTTTGCTGCGGATTCTGTAGTTTGCTTAAGAAATGCATCTAGACTTTTTTCGAGCGAGGTAACCTTATCATCATTTGGTTGAACCAAATTGTTCGTTTGATTTGTATAAGGTTGTTGTTGGAAAGGTTGCTGGTTTTGAGTTTGTAAGGGTGCTTGTTGTTGCTGTGGAGGAGCTCTTTGAAAATTGTTATTTCCTTGGACTTGTTGATTTTGGTTCCAAGCAAAATTTGGGTGACTCCTCCACCCCTGATTGTATGTCGAAGAGTACGGATCATTTCTTTGTCGTTGCTGGAATGCAGCATTGACTTGATCCTGCCCTTGAATAGGTGCATTATAAGGACACTCTTCGGTTAAATGCGATGGGTTCGAACAACAAGCAAAAACAGTTCGTGTGGGTAGAGTAGGGGCAGGAGAAGACGATGAGATTTTGGTCTCAATGGCTTCTAGCTTTTTCATAAGTGAGGCCATCTCGGCCTTCATAGCTATCGACATATCTATTTGATGTATGCCCGCCCTAGATTGACCAACTGAAGAAGATGATGTGGTCTTGGTACTCTCCCACTGAATTGTTTGCTCACTTAGGTCCTCAAGAAACTGCCAAGCTTCGTCGCTAGACTTGGAGAGAAAATGACCTTGACATATTGTTTCTAGCAACTGCTTCGTTGCTGCGTTCAATCCCTCGTATAATGTTTGGCAAAGTTGCCAATTTTCTATCCCATGATGAGGGCATTGAACAAGTAGGTCTTTAAATCTCTCGAAGCACTTCCAGAATGGTTCGGACGGAAGCTGTGAAAATTGTATAATCTCGTTTCGGATTCTAGCAGTTTTATGATGAGGATAGAACTTTTTCAGAAAAGCTCTTACAAACTCGTCCCAATTTCTAATGGAGTGTGATGCGGTGCTGTATAGCCACTTCTCGGCTAGGTCACGTAAGGTAAAAGGAATGACCCTTAGCCTTATTGCGTCATCACTTAATTGGGTTGTCTTCATCATGCTGCAAACGTTTTGGAATTTATTAATGAAAATATATGCATCTTCGGATTCCAAACCATGAAACTTAGGCAGCATATTGATGAAGTGTGGTTTTATTTCAAAATTATCCCCATTCGCCGGTGGGGGTGAAAGACATGTAGGTAAGGAAGTGCGGACGGGGTAGAAGAGATCCTGGAGCGCAACTCGTGCGGGCGCTACAACAGGCGGAAGATTCGGGTTATTCGCACCTGGAGGAGGTGGAATCATTCCCGTCTGTAAGGTATCGTTGGGGTTGAATCCCGACATACCTTCGAAAGAAGAATTTGAATGTGGAGGTAAGGAAGTGGACGGAATGTCGACGAAGGGTTCGTCGAAGGGTTCGTTGATCGGTACCAACGAAACACGGACTAATCGGGCGTTAGTATCCCTAGTCCAAGATGACATACACTAAAGGAGTAGTGCAGTCAGAAAAAAATAGAAAAACAGAATGTGTGGGTAAGATAACGTCAATGAAGGAGAAATGGTGGAAGTGAGGTGCAAGTTTTCTTAGCGGCAAGTTGCAAGTTTTGAAAAGATTTTTCTTTATTTTTTTTTAGAGAGTTTTGCAAGACGGTTTTAGAAAATGGGACTCGTGACATAAATGTATCAACCACACATGCACAATCAGGCCTAGATCTAGGGTCGCCTAGGTCTGCTAGACAGCTCCTAACTAGGGCTAAAAATAGGACCTCAAACCACCTCTTCACGGACAAATACGGCCAGGTAAGTGGGAAGGAACCACCACTACAGTGGGCCTAATTAATAACCACTAGCCTAGACACCGCAATGTCGGTTAGGATAAACGGCCGATGCCTACCCTAGTCCTTTTCCTATTGAGCTCGCTGTCCTTAGGTCTGAGTCTAATATTTTTTAATTAATTGTGGTCGATGCAAAATGCTTAGGTGTTTTCTGGGGTCCTGGGAAGGGTGATGAAATCCCCACCCAATCTAAGTTTGGTCAATTAGCCCCTTAGAATCCGGTTAAATTATGCAAAACAAATAAAATTTCACTTGCAATCAGAATTTTTTTAGCGCGGCGCAAAGAAACCTGCAGAAAATCTGTTATTGAGAAGGGGGAGAAAGACTCTTTACGCAAAGAAATACTGCAGAAAGTTTGTACAGAGAAATATATGGGAGGTTGCAGAGGGGAGAGAGAGAAATCAAAACAGAAAAATTTGGTGCGCTGACGTGGCAGGGGTGCGGCGGATCCGCGGTCTGGGGCCCTCTTTTGCGGCGGAAGCGCGGTTTTCTGGTGGGATCGTGCTCTGGAAAAATTTCTGTGGTTCTGTACTTTCAATTCCTCTCTGTTCTTATGTACCAAATTTTGATTTGCCCTCTGTAAAATTCCAGATCCTTGATTCTTCGCTGTTCCTGCAAGATCCAAAAGATACACCCTTCAAACAGATCAAATTTGATTATTTTTTTTATTTTTTTTTTATATTTTCAGATTTTTTATAATTTTAAAAAATTATATCAACCCGAAAATTCACAAAAAGAAAAATTACGCCGTCCCCGGCAACGGCGCCATTTGATTAATCCAAAAATATGTAGTTTACCGCAATCAGAAACGGCGTCGCTTCGCAGCTAGCCGGTGAGTACGGGTCGATCCACAGAGACGGGTAAATTCCTTTTATGTGTTTTAACGAGTTGATTCAAAATGTCGTTTTGATTGGTTTATAAAAATCTAGAAAAACTGGATCTAATTAATCTAATTAAAAGTCTTGCTAGGGTTAGGCTTAGGGGAAGTTTTGGAGATTAATGTTTTTCATCACCGCTTTCAATGCAATCTCTTTTAGATCTATTTGGTGTTAAGTTAATTATCAATAAAGTGGATACGAATCTTTTGGGAAGATGTTTCTTCCTCTAGATTCGTATCCTTCCTTTGTTGATAATCACCCTAACCCCCACGGAAAACGCGCGCAACCGGCCTTTTATACTACGGTTCATCGTTACCTCGATGGGTAGGATGCCGCAGGGAGCGGTTGTGCTCGTATGCGTGGAGTTCTATTTCATTAGGTGAAGTGGCATTGAAAGGGGTGAGAGATCTCATCTCTCAACCCTTTCTCTAAGGCTAACCCTAACAAGCGAGGAGACTACTCGCTCATTAGGGGATGAGAAGACATTATAACTAAAAGAAACATAAATAAAATACTTACTAGGTTGACGGCTCCCTCCAAACAAGAAGAACAGATCTGAATTTTTCTCTCAGAAACTCTGAATTTTATTGATTGAAAAGAGGCATACATTTTTCAGATCTAAGATTACAATTTATAGGAAAATAGGAAACCTAGGGCTACAGACTCTCGCACATGCAAAATTACAGATTTGCCCACGTAAAATCCTAACATCTGCACCGACGTGCCGCCTCAGAAAATATGCACCGATAAGGGCACTTGATGGCCGCGGAACCGCGGCGACAGCATGGGTTTGGCCGCGGTTCCGCGGCCAAACTGAGGAGATAGGCTCTGTGATTTTGGGGCTTTTTCTTTGGCTTCTTGGGCCTTCTCTTTTTACTCTTGTTTTCTCTGTTGGACTTCTGGATCTTCTCCAGATCTTCAGTGAAACTTGTTCGTATCTTTTGACCGTTGACTTGACATGTTTGGACCTTGCACTGTTCTTCGTCTAGGCTTGACTAGGATCCGTCTAATTGTTGGTCAAAAGTCCATTTTCTGTTGTTTTGTGTCTTTTTCACTGTATTTGCTCCAGAAACCTGTAACCTGTAATATGCAACAAACGTGCGTCAAGAGTACCTGTTTATTTATAAAAAGGATAAGAATAGGGGAATGATAAATGCAATATTATGGTCTGAACAGTAGGATACCTTCAGTTTCATCACGCGATGATATTTGGATCCCGATCCTACTGTGAGTATATGCTACTCCTCGGAAAATTTCTCACTTAACGATCAATGCTATAAACCTAGTAGGTGTCTAGAAAGGTGTTAGCGGGGCTACGCTCCCAGGGAAAAGAGGTTCTTAAATTAAGGAACTTCGCGAAAGCGTTGGAAAACCTCCCTCGAAGTACCGACACCAGCCTGGACGAACGGTTAAGCAAGTATTGTACGGTGAGATTGATCCTGACTAATTCTTCCTTTTTGGTTTGAGGAGGGATTCGAGAAACAGTGGGAGACATCCTGTTTAGACAAACTAAAAACCAATCTAAACTTGCAAGAGCATCATGCTGAGTGTTTCTTCTTCTCTCTCCTAGTTGCAGCGACCAATCGACATGACTGGACTTTAGTTACTTCTAGATAAAAACATACTGACAGGGCCAAACTACAAAGATTGGCTCAGGAATGTAAAAATGGCAATCACTTACGACAAGCTGGGGTATCTTCTTACTACCAAAGCTCCCCCTGTCCCAAGTCCCACCTCCAGCGTCACGGATAAGGAAATCCATAAGACTTGGAAGATTGATAGTGCGAAGGCCAAGTGCCTCGTACTTGCCTCTATGGACAACGAACATCAGAGGAGGCACAAGAATATGGACCTTGAATCCATATTTCTCCATACAAAAGAACTGTATGGAGAGCAGTCTCGTATTGTAAGATACGAAGTGTCGAAGAAGTTATTTTCGGCAAGGTTGGCCATCGGATCATCGGTAGCGAAACACGTGCTTAAGATGATTGGCTTCATTGAGGAGCTCGCGGAACTTGGGACCACGTTGGAGAATGAGCTCTATACGGACTTGATTCTTCAGTCCTTTCCTTCCACTTACGCCCAGTTTATCCTGAACTTCAACTTACAAGAAAAGGAAGTTGAACTTTCAGAACTCCTCAACATGCTGAGGAGTGCAGAGGGCACCCTACAGAAAGGTAGGGAAACATCCACTTTGTTTGTAGGAGGATCTTCCTCTTCTAGGTCCAAGGCGAAAGCCAAGGGAAAGAAGAAGAAAGCCCCCGCCAAACCAAGGGGCGGTGTTGGTAAAGTGGATACGAAGGGAAAAGAAAAGGCAACAAAGAAAGCGGGGCAGCTTGTGGATAAAGAAGAATGCTTCTATTGTCATAAGAAAGGACACTGGAAGAATGATTGCAGGGCTTGGAAAGCCAGGACACAGGAATTGAAGCAGGTTGCGGCTTCAGCTTCAGGTGTGTATGTTATTGAAAACTGTCTTTCAATAAACTCTACATCCTGGGTATTGGATACCGGATCAGGATCTCATATCTGTAATTCTTTGCAGGCGTTGAGAAACCGTAGGGTTTTAAAGGCAGGTGACATGACCCTCAAAGTTGCAAACGGAGCTAGCATGGATGCTAAGGCCATGGGGGACTATCACCTGGGAATGTCAGATGGACATGTTTTGGTTTTAGGTAATTGCCTTTTTGTACCCAACGCAACTTGTAATATCATTTCTGTATCTTTAGTTTCTAAAGAAGGTTATGAATTTGCGTTTGTAAGCAATGTTGTAAACATTCACCTTAATCAAGTTCTGATTGGGTCAGGTACATTGAGCAATGGTATATACGTATTAAACCAACCACAGATTTTCAATGTCCAGAATACGCACAAAAGAAAGTCTCCGGAAATAAATTAGACTTTCTAATGGCATTGTAGACTAGGTCACATCAATGAGAGAAGGTTGACGAAGTTACATACAGAAGGATATTTGAATCCGTTCGAATATCAATCGTATGCCACTTGTCAATCCTGTCTCAAAGGAAAGATGACAAAGACTCCGTTCACTGGACACGGAGTAAGAGCGAGCGAGCTCTTGGGACTCGTACACAACGACGTGTGCGGTCCAATGTCTACACATGCGCGAAGCGGTTATTCTTACTTCATTACTTTTACGGATGACTTTTCAAAGTACGGTTATGTCTTCTTAATGAAACATAAGTCCGAAGCCTTTGGAAAATTTCAGGAATATAAGAATGAAGTAGAAAAACAAACCGGCAAAAGTATTAAGATTCTAAGATCGGATCGAGGTGGAGAATACTTGAGTGTCGAGTTCCTGGACTATTTAAAAGAGAACGGAATTCTCTCTCAGCTTACTCCTCCATACACTCCGCAACATAACGGTGTATCGGAGAGACGGAACCGAACCCTATTGGATATGGTACGGTCCATGATGAGTAACGCTGAGTTACCGCGATCATTCTGGGGGTATGCACTAGAATCAGCTGCATACCTTTTGAACCGAGTTCCAACTAAGACTGTGCCTACTACACCATATGAAATGTGGTGTGGGAAGAGACCCTATCTTAAGCACATTAAGACATGGGGAAGTCCAGCTTTTGTTAAAAATCAGCATGCGGACAAGCTCGAGGCACGCTGAGTACAGTGCAAGTTTGTGGGATATCCAAAGAATTCCAAGGGATATTTCTTCTACCGCGAAGAGGAACAAAAGGTTTTTGTTTCTCGTCATGCCCACTTTCTAGAACACCAGTTCTTAGAAAAGGAAATAAGTGGGAGCGCAGTAGAACTGGAAGAAATTCCATAACCACAGACTATTACTGAAAGCTTAGTAGAACCAGAGGGTTCAAAAGAACAGGACATTCCTACGCCGCTCCGCAGAAGTAGTAGGCAGTCTCATCCGCCCGAGAGATACTACGGTTTTCTCATAGACGGGGATAGAGAGGATTGCATCATAGATTATGATGAGCCTACTAGCTTCCAGCAAGCCGTTCAGAGCGTCGACTCGGTAAAATGGCTGGATGCAATGCGGACCGAAATGGAATCTATGTACACCAACAAAGTATGGACGTTGGACATTGCTCCAGAAGGGGTAAAACCCGTAGGATGCAAGTGGATCTTCAAAAGGAAGATTGGTGTAGATGGACAGGTTGAGACCTATAAAGCTAGACTGGTAGCAAAGGGTTTTCGTCAAAGACCTGGTTTGGACTATGACGAGACCTTTTCTCCAGTAGCTATGCTGAAATCCATTCGGATCCTTCTTGCCATTGCTGCCTTCCTCGATTATGAGATTTGGCAGATGGACGTAAAGACCGCTTTTCTAAATGGAAGTTTAGAGGAGTGTGTCTATATGGACCAGCCAGAGGGTTTCATTCAGAGTGGGAGCAGCGGAAAGGTGTGCAAGTTGCTTAAGTCCATTTACGAACTAAAGCAGGCATCGCGGAGTTGGAACATCTGTTTTGATGAGACGGTCAAGGAATTTGGCTTTATCAAAAATCCAGATGAACCATGCATCCATAGTAGATTTGTAGCGAGAACTGTAGTATTCCTCGTTTTATACGTGGATGACATTCTCTTAATAGGAAATGACATTCCTATGCTACAATCTGTCAAGGGGTTCTTGTCACACAGGTTCTCCATGAAAGACCTGGGTGATGCCTCATACATCCTGGGGATCCGGATCTATCGTGATAGATCCAAGAGGATATTAGGACTTTCACAGTCCAGGTACATCGACACCATACTGAAAAGATTCAGTATGGAAGATTCCAAGCGCGGTAACCTACCGGCTTGTCACGGGATCACCCTCTCCAAAGAGATGTCTTCCAAGACTGATTTGGAGAGGGATCGCATGTCTATTATACCCTACGCTTCAGCGGTAGGCTCTATAATGTATGCGATGTTGTGTACCAGACCGGATGTAGCTTATGCACTGAGTGTGGTAAGCCGGTATCAGTCAAACCCTGGGGAGAAACACTGGATAGCGGTAAAGAACATTCTCAAGTACCTGAGAAGGACTAAGGAGATGTTCTTGGTGTATGGCGGAAAAGACCTCCAGATGAGGCCTTTGCTGACTCCAGCTTCCAGAGTGACAAGGATGATTCCAATTCCATGTCGGGTTTTGTCTTTACCCTCAATGGAGGGGCGGTGTGTTGGAAGAGTTCCAAACATGAAACCATTGCAGACTCGACGATGGAAGCGGAATACATCGCTGCATCTGATGCCGCAAAAGAAGCTGTCTGGATGAGGAAGTTCTTGAAAGAACTTCAGGTGGTTCCGTCCATTGTTGATCCAATACCTCTGTATTGCGACAATAACGGGGCTATAGCTTTAGCGAAGGAACCCAGGTCCCATCAGAGATCCAGACACATCTTGAGGCGGTATCACCTGATCAGGGAGATCGTGGATCGCCAGGAAATCGAGTTTCGGAGGGTCGCTTCAGAAGATAACACTGCAGATCCATTCACCAAGGCCTTGGCCCAGACTCAGTTCGAGCGGCTGATCGAGATGATAGGTCTTCGATACGCCAGTACATGGCCTTAGTGCAAGTGGGTGATTGTTAGTGTATATGCCCTAGAGGCCATTACTGTATCATACTAGTTTGTATATTACTTAATGGAAGCTTGGGTTATTCACCTTGTATAAACAATCTTGCTCAATATAGTAGTATGCTACTTGGTTTGTTTCTACTTCAATGTGTACATGTGTTTATTTTAGTATATCACCTATACACATTAGTGGAGCCCTTAGGATCTTTGCTTGATTACCAGCGTTGTGATGGCAGTCACACTAGTGGGGGCTGGGTAATCTATAAGCACATCCTTATGCAGGTCCCTAGTCGCAGGACTATCAAGACAGGGCATCGATACTCCGGAGTAGACTAGCGTATGCGCTTCTCATCCCAGTATGGGAGATGGTCTGTCCCACAGCCATCAGTACGTCGTACTGGAGATAGTATACGGGTGCTCGTTAGGTTACGAGTACACTGGACAGGACTCGTCGGGAACTGACCGGTTGGTACTATACCTATCGTCAATTATCAGTTCCCAGGTGACATGAGTACAGCTTAGTCTGCTGACTTGACACTGTCGCTTCGCCTCGAGTGTGTTCCCACTGTACTTTGATTACTACCCTACCACGGCTCAAAGGAGTCGTGCAAACAGGTAGTAGTTGGGTGCAGTCCCGAAGCACTTGGAGGCAGTGACGGTTAGACAGGATTCGTCTCTCCCGGTATTGGGGGTTGACATCGTGCTGTGTCTAAGAGAGCCATTACACGTGTAGTCCCTAGCCAGGGCAATCGAGATATACTGGTAGGCTTCCAGTGTTATCTCAGGGTGTTTTGGGCTTCACTCCGACACGACTTGTACCGCTATTAGGGGACTGACGTTTACCGCCCCCCTAGGCCCGCCATGCGATGTATCAGACGAACAGACCGGACTGTACGGAGATTGTCACATTCAGGCTCAGTAGGAGTTCAGATGGGTTTCACCTCGTCAGTCTTCTTGTCGGCTTCTACCTGGGGACCATTACGCACATCTAGTGCCACTTGCGGTCTGTGGTTAAACCCACTGCCAGCGTAGTGTTGAGTCTTTAGAGTCCCACACAGAAAGCTATTCGTCTTTAGGCAAAAGAGTAGAGGTCGCATGGTTTTCCGACAGGGTTCGGTCACATCCGTGCACTTATGCACGTACAGTGTCCGGACAGTTAACACTAGCGGGCTTTGGTTTAAGCCAGATCCTAGTGTACGTTTTGGGATTGGATTTATCCAGTATGTATTCGTGTTCCTCGGAACGCGGATGCGGGTGTGTATGCACAGTTGACGGAGAGACAGAGGCAGAGGATTCTCATTAGGGTTGTTGACCGTTGACTGTTGACTATTGACTTTTTGCTCAACCCTAATGAGAATATGATATATGATTAACAATAATATTAATTAAGTATTATGGTGACATGGTTGTTGAGGGGTTGACTTTGTTGACTTTTTGACTTTGTTGACCGGTTGACTAGGTTTGACAAGTTGACCATCATGATGACAATGGCTATCATTTCATGGCAAAGACTTTTTACTTGCTTGTTTCTCTTGTGAGAAATGAGTGCATGAAATGATATGGCTATTGTAGCTTAAACCATTTACACAATACTTGATTACTATTTTTGTGATGATGGCTTTGGATTATGAGAGCCAAGAGAGAAAAGTCTTTCTCATTCTATCATTTCCATTCTCTCTCTTGTGTTCTTGAGCTCTCATCTTCTTCCTCTTGCTCTCCCTCTCTTTAGTCTGTAGTTCACGTGTCTCATTTGTTGAGAACTAAGAACCATAGAGAAAATCCCAACACACTCTTCTCTACTCACTCTAGTTCACAAGGTTTAGCAAACCAAGTGAACTAGTTTCTTCAAAGATCGAAGAAGAAGCCAAAGGTAGAAGCTTTCGAGGTGGATCTATCTTCGGCGCAGGGAGACGACGGAGTGAAGCCGATCCGGACAACCATCGAGGCCTGAAGATGAAGGAGATCAAGAAAGAAAGGTATAACCCCCTAACCGAGTAGTTAACAACTCCTAGTTAGGTTGTTAGTTAGATGTTTAACAAAGATCCGGTTTTGAGTCCATGTTACCACCTCTAGAAAATTGTTTTTTCACCAAATTCCGCATGCCCGAAAGTTCCGGGAGAGGTAGCATGGACTTACAAATGTTCACTACATTACTTACAAATGAAAATTCATAACCTTCTTTAGATAATAAAGATACAGAAATGATATTACAGGTTGCATTTGGTACATAATAACAACTACGCAAAACCAAAAAGTGTCCATCCGACAATCCCAAGTGATAGTCCCCCACGGCCTCAGCATCCATGCGAGCACCGTTTGCAACTCTGAGGGTCGTGTCACCTGCCTTCAAAACTCTACGCTTTCTCAACGCCTGCAAAGAATTACAGATATGAGATCCTGATCCGGTATCCAATACCCAGGATGTAGAGTTTATTGATAGACAGTTTTCAATAACATACACACCTGAAGCTGAAGCTGTAACTCGCTTTAGATCCTGGGTTCTGGCCTTCCAAGCCTTGCAATCCTGTTTCCAGTGTCCACTTCTATGACAGTAGAAGCATTCTTCCTTCCCCACCAGCTTTCCCGCTACCTTTGTTGCCTTTCCTTTTCCCTTCGTATCCACTTTACTGACACCGCCTCTTGGTTTGGCGGGGGCTTTCTTCTTCTTACCCTTAGCTTTCACCCTGGATCTAGAAGAGGAAGATCCTCCTACAAACAAAGTGGATGTCTCCCTACCCTTCTGTAGGGTGCCCTCAGCACTCCTCAACATGTTAAGAAGTTTGGAAAGTTCAACCTCCTTTCCTTGCATGTTGAAGTTTAGGATAAACTGGGCGTAAGTGGAAGGAGGGGACTGGAGAATCAAATCAGTATAGAGTTCATTCTCCAACGCTGTCCCAAGGTCCGCGAGCTCCTCTATGTAGCCAATTATCTTAAGCACGTGTTCTGCTACCGATGATCCGACGGCCAATCTTGCCGAAAATAGCTTCTTCGACACTTCGTATCTTGCGATACGAGACTGCTCTCCATACAGTTCTTTTGTATGGAGAAATATGGACTCCAGGTCCATATTCTCGTGCCTCCTCTGATGTTCGTTGTCCATCGAGGCAAGTACGAGGCATTTGGCCTTCGCGCAATCTATCTCCCATGTCTTACGGATTTCTACATCCGCGACGCTGGAGGTGGGACCTGGGACAGGGGGAGCTTTGGTGGTAAGGATATACCCAACTTGTCGTAAGTAATTGCCATCTTGACATTCCTGAGCCAATCTTTGTAGTTTGGCCCTGTCAGTATGTTTTTATCTAGTAATAACTTAAGTCCGGTCATGTTGAATGGTCGCTGCAATTAGGAGAGAGAAAAGAAACACTTTAGCATGATGCTCTTGCAAGTTTAGAGTGGTTTTTAGTTTGTCTAAAGTGGATGGCTCCCACTGTCTCTCGAATTCCTTCTCAAACCGTAAAGAAAGGATTAGTCGGGATCAATCTCACCGTACAATACTTGCTTAACCGTTCAGCCAGGCCAGTATCGGTACTTCGAGGGAGGTTTTCCAATGCTTTCGCGAAGTTCCTTAATTAAGTGACCTCTTTTCCCTGTGGGCGTAGCCCCGCTAACAACTTTCTAGACACCTACTAGGTTTATAGCATTGATCGTTAAGTGAGAACTTTCCCGAGGAGTAGCATATACTCACAGTAGGATCGGGATCCAAATATCATCGCGTGATAAAACAGAAGGAATCCTACCAGAATTATCACACTCCAAATGGTATGCAGCGCTAGCAAGTTTCAGTGCTTATGAAACTCCCGATGTGGATTTTTGCCCCATGCTCTTATGACCTTGACTTTGGCCAAAATATCATAAGTCACATGTCAAGTTCTACCCGTCATTCTCTTGGTTAATTTGGACCCACCCGTACCTACCCTTGACTTTGGCCAAAATGGCAGCACGACTGTCCCGAACCAACGCATCTATCTATGCTGCACATGAATATCCAATAGCTACCAATCACCATGCCTTGACTTTGACCAAAATACATAACTTGAATACTTTTTGACCATTCATGTAGAATGACAGAGGGATACGAATGGTTTTGGCGAAACCGTGAATGTAGTGAACTTGATATAATAGATGGAACGAGATAGCTTTTAAAAGGAGTGGTTCAAGCTCCGCGTTTAAAAGTTTGGTTTTGAAAAGAACCGAGTGGTTTTCAAAGCATTCCAATCGACTTTTACTTGGTTTATTTTCTTGCATTAGTTCTTTTAATGCGTCCCATCATTTAATCCTACCATTGCAGAAAACAACCAAAATATGACGTACGCTTATGCCATTCGCATTCGCCATGGGGCCCCGTCATCACCCGTTAGGTTACTTAACTAACGACAGAGCGGGGGCTAGGCTAGCGCGGCTGTAAAACATAAGCAACGCCTAAATAGTTATCATATATAAATATATAGCAATGATAGACATTACAGATCACAGATGAATACATTGTATATACTAGGAATCTGTAACGTTTCAAAATAATAAAATATTATTTTTGGGAATTTTTATAATTTAATATTATTTTATTGAATATTTTAATATTCTGGCTTAATTAAATGCAAATAAATGGAGAAAAAATTTGGAAATTTCTGGAAAATTCTAAAATGGGGTATTTATTGGAATCATGCCATTTTTAAGTGTTTGTGATCAATTATATACTAATTTAGCGCTAATCGCGATTAAAAATCGATAATCGTATTTTTAATCAATTTTGTGCAAATCATGCGCATATCTTTTTGTACACTTGTGTTACATTTTCTTGCCATGGTTTTACTTTGGGGTTACTATTCTAGTGAGAAGGATTTTAAAAGGAAAAAGGAAAATAGAAAGTAATATAATATGAGGGTTGGTGAGAGAGAGAGAGGTACGGGTTATTTTGACCAAGACTTAGCCATTTCCTCTTCAATCTTCACTCATTTCTCTCCCACTCCCTCTTGTTGCTGCTGCTGCTCCAGCTCCTCACCTCACCTCCCCTCTTCAAGCCCTAAATCATCTCACAAATATCACCAAAACACCACTCTCCTTTCATTAAAAGTGTGCACGAGCTCGAGATCTACACTTTGGACCAAGGAAGCTAGGATTTTGGCCACTAGAGACAACTCAAGAATTTTCTTGAGTTGGAAATGAGGTAAATTTCTGGATCATTAGTTGAGTTTTAGCATTTCTTATACCCCCATGCAAGTTTAGAACCGATATTGTCTGTGATTGTGGACTTAAAGAAAACCTAGTTAGGGTTTGAGGGAATTGAGAGTTGTATTGTGAAATTGAGATCAGTAGAGGCCACCCCAGCACCCTAGTACTTGAATTATGACCCAAAACAGAGATTTGAAACCCAAAATACGGATTTAGAAACCGATATCGGAAAAGTTATGAAATCTGGGAGTGTATTTAGGAATCTGCTATCACCCCGAGACCCCTAAAATAAAATTGAGCTGACAGTAAGTCGTGCAGGCACCTAGGAAGCTACCACCAAGACCCGAGCCCCTAACTCAAGTCCCCGGCCGCAGATTTAATCATTCTGGCCGCAATTTGCGGCCAGACTAGAGGGGAATGGGTTCATTTTTGTTCTAGAGCTCATTTTGCGCTAAATTAGACCCCTCCTATATGCAGTTTTGGCTAATTGTCACCTGGGGAAAATCTGGAAGCATTTTGGTGTGTTTTAGGCTATGTTTTCCGTATTTTAAAATGCACTTCTTGATATTTGGATTTGTATTTGGTTGTCGGGTGTTCGTACATCAACAACAGGGATTGTTTGATTGATTTGCACGTATAGGCCATAGGTTCCAACCTATGAGCACACTGTGTGCTGTATCGGTTTTCTGCCTCGATTTTAATAAGTATTGCGACTGTTTATTATTCTAGGTGCCCTCGCAAGGATTCCGAGGCGAAGGATCATGGCGTCATCGATTTCGGCAAGCGAAGACCAAGTGAGTAGATTATATCTACGGGGGAAATCGGGTGGATGGCGTATAGCACCCCCGCATTTCGATGTCTAGTATTCTGATAGCTTATTGAGTGACATGGAGATCATAGATGTGTTAGGTGTACTATGGATATTTAGGGTTAGAAGTGAACTAATGTATTTTCCTCGTTGCGAACCCTGGCATAGATTTACACCTACACACACACCCTTGCATATTCATCTTACTTGCACTGTGTTTGATGATATTGGATGACTTTAGAGATGAGTCGATGATGTTGGGCTTTATACCGTGAGATCAGTGATTTGATATGATTCGTACGTGGGATACGACATGTGATCTCTAGCGGGCCTTTGGACGTGTGTTTACACACGCAGCCATATTGATGGTATCAGTTGTACTAGACATAGATCGGTACCCCAGATTATGTGATATGATGATGAGGATACCTGATAATTGATGAGCTGATTATGATATTGACCCGTACCCAGCTATTGGGATGCCGTACGACGATGTGCCGTACGAGCTTATATTGAGGATAGATCCGCACTCGTGACTCAAGGATGTCTTATGATATACTGTATCGTACGCGATACTATGGAGGCGGGATCACCGACTATTATATCTATTTATATATCGACTTAGATTTAAGTGATTTCCATACCCCTCCCGACTGACTTGATACTTAGATCTGTAGTTTGCATAGTAGATTCGTCACTATTGCGCATATTCATACTATTTGCATCGCATTACTTGTGCTTATTGCTATATTATCATCATGCTGTTAGGACACTAGCACCATTATCGATGATGCGTATGTTCCACGTACACTATTTGTCGGCTCACACACTTCATCATCGATAATTGCCATGCACTACACTGTAGTACTGTTGCATTCATGATATGATTCTTGTATGTCATATTGTACTGTAACGTTTTGGAAATCGTTATGCGATTTCGTCCGTTTTAGGGTAAGTTTGTCGGTATTTTCCGTTTTTACCCGACTGTGAACAAACGACCATATAGACTTGCCAGCATCTAGATTAGCTAAAATAAAGCTAGCGCGCGAACTTTGGGAGTATATGGGACGTTTTGGTTCAATTTGGTTTTTCCCAATTTTTAATATTATTTTAATGCGGTATTCAAATTTTGGGAAAATTTCTGTTAGCGATCTTTTCTTTAAAACCTTTGAGTTAAGAATCCTTCTCACCTCACTTAGGGATTTTTTTGTGTGGACTAGGATTTAAGTTAGGATTTAAATGAAAAAGAAAAGAAAAGAGAAGGAATTAGATGCATGTATGTGTGTGTATGTGTGCAAGTGCATTAATGGGCATTAAGTGAAGGAAATTGCTTGGAAATTCATCACAACTCCACCTCCTCAACCCCTTGGCCGAAATCCTTCATCCCCTACTGCCCTTGCCCAATCCCCTTATCATTTTTATTCATTCTAACTCACAAAACTCTCAAAATTTCTGAAACCTATCACAAAAATACCAAAAGCTTTGGAATTTCTTGATCTTGATCACTTGGAGAGGGGAAAGCTTGGAACTTGAGAGCAAAGTGGTTAGGTATAACCGCTCTACTGTTAAATTGTAGTTTTTGTGTGGTTTTGATCGTTAATTTCTGCGTAGATCGTAGTTTATATCGTTTGAGGCGATATCGGGATTTTAGTGACTTTTTAGTGATATTACTATCTGCTGTGACCTGGGAATTTTAGTGATTGAGGAAACAACTTCAGAGGAGTGTGCAGGTTGACCTGAGACACCACCCAGGAGACGGGGGCCACCCTGCCGGTTTGGGCCGGCGAGACTTAAGGAGGGGGCCGGCGACGCCGGCCGACTTGGGGAATTTTGGGGTGGGGTTTCTGTGGGTAGTTGTCTGCTGTTATTTGGGGTTGTTTGGTACTGTTGATTTACTTAGTAGATGCAGTATGCAAAATCTGGGATCGATTACCTATAATCGTGTGTTTTGAGTTCGCGTGATACGTGTTGCGACACGAGTCGTGTGTCGTGCTGCGATGTACTCAGTTTGGGCTTAGGTATCGTTTCGCGTGGTTGCACTAGACGTGTATTCGTGAGTTGGTTTAGTGCGTTGATGCGTTTTATAATACGTAGTTTTACGTTATTGTGATTGCTTCTGAGATGTTCGCTTTATTTCTTGTGTTTGTGATATTATAGCGTCACAAGCGGGGACATCAGACGCTGCGAACAAAGGGAAGCAGGTGGTCGGATCTTCATAGCTGGACACCACAGAGTGAGTAGATTTAACATCTACGGGAAATCGCCCGTATGGCGCTACGCGTCGGGGCTAGATATGATATAATATTAGCCGTATGCTTATTTGCTTATATAGAAACAGTGCATGATTCATGTTGCATATAGTTACTTGTGCTTAGTACTGTACATGTTGTACACTACACTATTATCGACAGTCCATGTTGCACGAGCACCAATGATATGCTACACACACCCTGTCGGTAATTGCCATGACACGCACAATACAAATGCTTATTGTATACCTTGCTATTAGTTAGCGACATTAAGACAGTTATACTTGTGCGACAATGCATATTACATAGAACATACCTGTATACCTACATGCTCATATGTATGCCATGCTATATTACTTGTTCGCACATATACCTTGCTATTGTTATATGATCACTTTGTATTGCATATATATCGGTGGTATGGGACGCCGTATATATATGTATTTTGGATTTGGATTTACATGATTTGTATTGCATATATATCGGTGGTATGGGACGCCGTATATATATGTATTCTGGATTTGGATTTTTGGGAACCGCGAGATACATTTAATGACTTGATTCATTATTTGGCGAATTGTTCCGTGATATGCTCATATTGATGTTTATGTTGCATATGCTACTTTATATGGATTTATGCATTTGAGATGCGATATGGGAAATTAAAGTGTCGATCTTGGGCACTTACTTTCCGAGAGATACATGGGATTTGACAGACCGATACGTGGAAATACAAGTGTCGAGGTGGGATACTTGGGTTTCGAGGAACGTATGGATATCAGAAAGACCGATACGTGGAAACGTAAGTATCGAGGTGGGATACTTGGGTTTCGAGGAACGTATGAATATCAGTATTTAGGTGTCGATGATAGGCACCAGTTTTCATGATGTTTTTGAGTGTCGATGTTGGACACTCAGGTTTCATGAGACGTACAGGATTTGAGGGGCCGATCTGAGTATTTTGGGATTTGGGTGTTGCTGAGTTACACCGTATTTTCCATGCTTATGATATGTGCATGAGATTATTTACTATTCCGCACTCAGTATTCACTTGATATGGATATCATGATAGTTGCACATTCATATTGTCATACTCATGCTATCAGTTCACATGTAATTGATCATTGCTGTTAGTGCATACTTGCGATTACTGTATGATGTTAATTACTATTCACGAGTTGGCAACTCACCCCCGTTGTGCCACAGTGTTTTGCAGGACTTACCTTCTGAGTAGTCGCGGCAGGGCAGCTTATCATCACTACTTTTGGGGATACCGCTACCTTGGCAGTGAGGCCGTTGCATTCTAGGTGGGTTTGCGGTTATCCGTTGTACATTGTATATTTTTGGTTGGTTCTAGTATTCTCCATCTACCCTTGTTGTATATGACTTAGAGACGACTTGTGAGATATCAGATTTGTATTATATTGGTTTTGGGAACCGTGCTCGTAGAAGCAGGTTATTTTGGAAATGTTACTTCTTGATATAGTCGTTCTCTTTGATATTTCTTCGCTTTGGCGTCGTATACTTGTTGTGGTGATTGTCTCCGCCGGTGGGCGTGATTTTTCTCCCACTTGGGATGATTTATATATTATCTGTGTTGTACCCGTTTACGGGGTCAGTTTTACAAAGGAGGTGCTCCCGAAATTTTTATGAAAGAAAACTAGAGTTAGAGATTTTAAATGGCGACTCCTAACGCTTTTAAATTATGTTTTCTCCGTTGATCCAGTTTGGATGGTTTAGATTTCTGGGTTTTCGGCTTACTTAAGTTACGTACGCCTGTAGACGTTACGTAGTTTAAGTGCCGGTTACGGGCCGAATTGCGGGTCGTGACAAAGTTGGTATCAGAGCGTTAGGTTTTACCTTTCGGAGTCTAGGATGACCTTGGTATGATGGAGTAGGTAGCTTAAGCAGAGTGACGTAGCGTGTGTATGTTCCGCGGCATACTTACGACACGGTACTCCGCCTAAGTGACCTTAGGACTTGTTGATTGATATTCCTTCCGTGATTGATATACATCTTGTGATTCGATTTCCGTTTCCTTATCGAATCTTGTTTCAATTTATAGCCCATATGCCGCCGAAGACTACGAGGGCTCAGAGAGCGGCCGCGAGGGCCGAGGTCAGGGTTGACTCGCCGGAGGCGAGGACTGACCAGGATGGTACGCCTGTTGTACCGGAGTATATTGCTATGATTGGAGCTGGTATGCAGGATCTGCGCCAGATTGTGGGGACTTTGGTAGAGACCATCCGAGCGCAGGGGCAGGCAGTTGTTCCACCCGCTGCGGAGGCTACGATGGTACCTACGGTTCCGATAGTCGCAGTTGCAGCTCCGGGGGTTATTGCTGTGTCGTTGACGGATTTCATGAGGCTGAGACCTCCGGTGTTTACGGGTACAGATGTTACCGAGGATCCGCAGTCGTTTATCGACCGGATGGCCAGGATTTGTCGCTCACTCCGATGTTCCGACGAGAGATGGGTAGAGTTTGCCAGTTTTCGTCTGGAGGGCATGGCCCAGAAGTGGTGTGAGTCGTTGGAGAGAGGCAGAGCCGCTGGTCTTGCTCCTATGACCTGGGCTGAGTTTGTGACGTCTTTTCTCGTTCGTTTTCTTCCACCGAGCGTCAGGGATGCGCGAGCACGCAGATTTGAGTCTTTACGTCAGACGCCGGGGATGACGGTGTCGGATTATGATGTATTGTTTACTGAACTGTCGATATATGCTCCATACCTGGTGGCGACTGAGGAGATGAGGGTGAAGAGGTTTGTTCGAGGCCTACTTACCCAGATATTCTTAGCCATCAGCATTCAGCATTGTGACACGTATGCAGCAGCGGTGGATGCAGCTCTTTCGGTAGAGGAGCGTCTAGCTGAGTTATCAGTTGTTCCGGGACCGAAGAGAGTTCGTATAGGTGATTCGGCAGCGAGGCAGATGTTTAGACGTCGAGACAGTTTCCGTTCTGATGGTGGCGGTTCGGGACGAGGTAGGCTTTATGGTTCTTACCCTCAGGATGATCGGCAGTTTGCTTCGGGATGTTACCGGTGCGGTAGTTTGGGTCATCGGGTTCGAGATTGTATAGAGCCGCGTGTGAACGAGCCAGCTGTACCGCAGGTTACCTTACCACCTTCTCCACCTCAGAGAGCGTTGCCTCTTGTTCCTGTAGTTGCGCCGCGTCAGACTCTTGTTCAGCGAGGTCGTGGTCGCGGAGGTTTTGTACCGAGAGGTCGAGGTAGCAGAGGCAGAGGACAGCCAGTAGCCGGTAGAGGTCAGGCTAGGGTTTTTGCCTTGACTCACCAGGACGCTCAGGCGTCCAATGCCGTGGTTTCAGGTACTCTTTCTGTATGTTCTTATGATGCGCATGTTCTTTTTGATCCGGGATCCACGCATTCGTATGTTTCTACGCACTTCGTGCCGAGGTTAGGTCGAGAGTCGTGTTTGCTGGATCAGCCGCTGATCGTGACTACTCCGGTGGGAGAGTCGTTTGTTGCGCGTTTTGTGTTTCGATCTTGTGTCGTCCATATTGGTGACAGAGATCTGCCCGTCGACTTGATCCTTCTGGAGATGTTGGACTTCGACGTTTTGTTGGGCATGGATTGGCTAGCTACTTGCTATGCGTCCGTGGACTGCCGCGAGAAGACGGTTAGATTTTGTTTTCCCGGCGAGTCGGTGTTGGTTGTGCAGGGGGACCGTAGTGCCGCCCCTCACAGCTTGATTTCTGTTTTGTGCGCTAGTCGGCTTTTGAGGAGGGGATGTCGGGGATTCTTGGCGTTCATTCATGATACTGGAGCCACAGTGGAGTTGTTGGACCAGGTTTCTACCGTGCGAGAGTTTCCCGATGAGCTACCTGGGTTGCCGCCAGAGCGCGATATTGAGTTTTGCATTGATCTGATTCCTGGCACGGAGCCTATTTCTATACCGCCTTATCGGATGGCTCCGGCAGAGCTTAGAGAGCTTAAAGATCAATTGCAAGAGTTGCTTGATTTGGGACTTGTGCGTCCGAGTGTTTCGCCGTGGGGAGCTCCTGTTCTGTTCGTCAAGAAGAAGGACGGCAGTTTGAGGTTATGTGTGGATTATCGTCAGTTGAACTGTGTTACGGTGCGGAACAAGTATCCTTTACCCCGCATTGACGATTTATTCGATCAGCTCCAGGGTGCGAAACATTTTTCGAAGATTGATTTGCGTTCGGGTTATCATCAGTTGCGGGTTCGGGATGATGACATTCCGAAGACTGCTTTTCGTACGCGCTATGGGCATTATGAGTTTTTGGTGATGTCGTTCGGACTCACCAATGCGCCAGCAGCGTTCATGGATCTGATGAACCGGATTTTCAGGCAGTTCCTCGACCAGTTCATTATTGTGTTTATTGATGACATACTGGTTTACGGTTTACTCTAGGAGTCGAGAGGAGCATGAGCAGCACTTGGGGATTACTTTGCAGATATTGAGAGAGCACCAGCTGTATGCTAAATTCTCAAAGTGCGCGTTTTGGCTTGATCGAGTGGACTTCCTGGGTCATGTGGTGACTAGTGATGGTATTCTTGTGGACCCGAGGAAGATCGAGGCTGTGCAGCTTTGGCCCAGACCTGTATCGGTGACTGAGGTCCGCAGCTTTTTGGGCTTAGCTGGTTATTATCGCCGTTTTGTGCAGGATTTTTCGAGTATCGCTGCACCGCTGACTGGACTGACCCGGAAGGGGGTTCCTTTTCTCTGGACTGATGCGTGCGAGCAGAGTTTTCAGCAGTTGAAGACTCGGTTGACGACAGCACCAGTTCTTTCTTTACCTTCTGGATCGGGAGGCTACGTTGTGTATTGTGATGCTTCTCGAGTGGGGCTCAGCTGTGTTTTGATGCAGCATGATAGGGTGATTGCATATGCTTCCTGGCAGTTGAAGAAGCACGAGCAGAATTACCCCACTCACGATCTTGAGATGGCTGCGGTAGTCTTTGCGTTGAAGATCTGGAGGCACTACTTGTATGGTGAGTCGTGTCAGATCTTCACGGATCACAAGAGTCTGAAGTACATCTTCCAGCAGAGAGATCTGAACCTGAGACAGCGCCGATGGATGGAGCTAGTGAAGGATTATGATTGTGAGATCCTTTATCACCCGGGCAGGGCGAATGTGGTAGCCGATGCTTTGAGTCGTAGGCCCGTGGGTAGCTTGTCCCAGCTGAGCGCCGTTCGGTGTCAGTCTTCTGCAGATTGGCAGCTCTTGTGTGATAGTAGAGTGCAGTTCGAGTTTACCTCCACTGGGGGACAGTTTGCTCATGTCCGCGCCCGTCCACTACTTGTTGATCGTATTCGTGAGGCGCAACCCAGTGATGCTCGTTTGTCTGAGATTCTTGAGCTTGTTCGACAGGGTACAGTTTCAGAGTTCACGATTGATGACCAGGGTGTGCTACGATGTGGGACTCGCTTGTGTGTACCGGATGTTGATGGGTTGAGACGCGAGATCCTAGAGCAGGCACATCAGTCGGCCTTTAGCGTTCATCCAGGTTCCACCAAGATGTACCGAGACTTGAGAGACTACTACTGGTGGGAAGGGATGAAGCGCGATATTTCGGACTTCGTTTCGAGGTGCCTGACTTGTCAGCAAGTCAAGGCTGAGCATCAGAGACCGGCTGGAGAGTTGCAGCCTTTACCCATTCCGGAGTGGAAATGGGAGCTGATTTCCATAGATTTCATTGTGGGTCTACCCAGGACCAGTAGAGGGTATGACTCCATTTGGGTTGTTGTAGACCGGTTGACGAAAGCGGCTCACTTCCTTCCAGTGAAGACCACTTTCGGCTATGCTCAGTACGCTCAGCTTTATATAGATGAGATTGTGCGTTTGCACGGTGTTCCCACATGCATAGTATCCGACAGAGGTACCCAGTTTACTAGCCGTCTATGGCAGAAGCTTCAGGAAGCTTTGGGTACCAGATTGAGTTTTAGCACCGCTTTTCATCCGCAGACAGATGGTCAGACGGAGCGGACTATTCAGACTCTGGAGGATATGCTCCGTGCATGTGTGCTTGATTTTGGGGGCAGTTGGGATCGTCACTTGCCGTTGATTGAGTTCTCCTATAATAACAGCTTTCAGGAGACTATTCAGATGGCACCTTTTGAGGCTTTATATGGTAGGAAGTGTCGATCGCCAGTCTGTTGGACCGAGCTTAGTGAGAGTTTGGTGTTGGGACCCCAGCTTGTTCAGGAGACTACGGAGAAGATCCAGCTGATTCAGGACAGGATGAGAGCAGCCCAGTGCAGGCAGAAGTCTTATGCCGACCGTCGTCGTCGCAGACTTGAGTTCGCAGTGGGAGATCATGTATTCCTCAAGATTTCTCCGATGAAAGGCGTTATGCGATTTGGGAAGAAAGGGAAGCTCAGTCCCAGATTTGTAGGTCCTTTCGAGATCCTCGAGCGAGTGGGTTCTGTTGCTTATCGTTTAGCGCTCCCGCCTAGTTTTCCAGATGTTCACCCCGTTTTTCATGTGTCGATGCTTCGTAGATACCTTCATGATCCTTCTCATATGATTCGGCACGCGACCGTTCAGCTTGAGCGTGATCTTTCGTTCACCGAGCAGCCGATAGTTATTTTGGATCGGCAGGTGAAGAAACTTCGGTCTAGGGACTTGCCTTCTGTAAAGGTTCTGTGGCGTAGTCCGACTGGTGAGGAGATCACTTGGGAGATCGAGAGTGAGATGCGGAAGAAATTCCCCCATCTTTTTGAAGGTACGTTTTAGTATGAAATTGTAATTCGGGGACCGAATTTCTATAAGGAGGGGAGATTGTAACGTTTTGGAAATCGTTATGCGATTTCGTCCGTTTTAGGGTAAGTTTGTCGGTATTTTCCATTTTTACCCGACTGTGAACAAACGACCATATAGACTTGCCAGCATCTAGATTAGCTAAAATAAAGCTAGCGCGCGAACTTTGGGAGTATATGGGACGTTTTGGTTCAATTTGGTTTTTCCCAATTTTTAATATTATTTTAATGCGGTATTCAAATTTTGGGAAAATTTCTGTTAGCGATCTTTTCTTTAAAACCTTTGAGTTAAGAATCCTTCTCACCTCACTTAGGGATTTTATTGTGTGGACTAGGATTTAAGTTAGGATTTAAATGAAAAAGAAAAGAAAAGAGAAGGAATTAGATGCATGCATGTGTGTGTATGTGTGCAAGTGCATTAATGGGCATTAAGTGAAGGAAATTGCTTGGAAATTCATCACAACTCCACCTCCTCAACCCCTTGGCCGAAATCCTTCATCCCCTACTGCCCTTGCCCTATCCCCTTATCATTTTTATTCATTCTAACTCACAAAACTCTCAAAATTTCTGAAACCTATCACAAAAATACCAAAAGCTTTGGAATTTCTTGATCTTGATCACTTGGAGAGGGGAAAGCTTGGAACTTGAGAGCAAAGTGGTTAGGTATAACCCCTCTACTGTTAAATTGTAGTTTTTGTGTGGTTTTGATCGTTAATTTCTGCGTAGATCATAGTTTATATCGTTTGAGGCGATATCGGGTTTTTAGTGACTTTTTAGTGATATTACTATCTGCTGTGACCTGGGAATTTTAGTGATTGAGGAAACAACTTCAGAGGAGTGTGCAGGTTGACCTGAGACACCACCCAGGAGACGGGGGCCACCCCGCCGGTTTGGGCCGGCGAGACTTAAGGAGGGGGCCGGCGACGCCGGCCGACTTGGGGAATTTTGGGGTGGGGTTTCTGTGGGTAGTTGTCTGCTGTTATTTGGGGTTGTTTGGTACTGTTGATTTACTTAGTAGATGCAGTATGCAAAATCTGGGATCGATTACCTATAATCGTGTGTTTTGAGTTCGCGTGATACTTGTTGCGACACGAGTCGTGTGTCGTGCTGCGATGTACTCAGTTTGGGCTTAGGTATCGTTTCGCGTGGTTGCACTAGACGTGTATTCGTGAGTTGGTTTAGTGCGTTGATGCGTTTTATAATACGTAGTTTTACGTTATTGTGATTGCTTCTGAGATGTTCGCTTTATTTCTTGTGTTTGTGATATTATAGCGTCGCAAGCGGGGACATCAGACGCTGCGAACAAAGGGAAGCAGGTGGTCGGATCTTCATAGCTGGAGACCACAGAGTGAGTAGATTTAACATCTACGGGGAATCGCCCGTATGGCGCTACGCGTCGGGGCTAGATATGATATAATATTAGCCGTATGCTTATTTGCTTATATAGAAACAGTGCATGATTCATGTTGCATATAGTTACTTGTGCTTAGTACTGTACCTGTTATACACTACACTATTATCGACAGTCCATGTTGCACGAGCACCAATGATATGCTACACACACCCTGTCGGTAATTGCCATGACACGCACAATACAAATGCTTATTGTATACCTTGCTATTAGTTAGCGACATTAAGACAGTTATACTTGTGCGACAATGCATATTACATAGAACATACCTGTATACCTACATGCTTATATGTATGCCATGCTATATTACTTGTTCGCACATATACCTTGCTATTGTTATATGATCACTTTGTATTGCATATATATCGGTGGTATGGGACGCCGTATATATATATGTATTTTGGATTTGGATTTACATGATTTGTATTGCATATATATCGGTGGTATGGGACGCCGTATATATATGTATTCTGGATTTGGATTTTTGGGAACCGCGAGATACATTTAATGACTTGATTCATTATTTGGCGAATCGTTCCGTGATATGCTCATATTGATGTTTATGTTGCATATGCTACTTTATATGGATTTATGCATTTGAGATGCGATATGGGAAATTAAAGTGTCGATCTTGGGCACTTACTTTCCGAGAGATATATGGGATTTGACAGACCGATACGTGGAAATACAAGTGTCGAGGTGGGATACTTGGGTTTCGAGGAACGTATGGATATCAGAAAGACCGATACGTGGAAACGTAAGTATCGAGGTGGGATACTTGGGTTTCAAGGAACGTATGAATATCAGTATTTAGGTGTCGATGATAGGCACCGGTTTTCATGATGTTTTTGAGTGTTGATGTTGGACACTCAGGTTTCATGAGACGTACAGGATTTGAGGGGCCGATTTGAGGGCCGATCTGAGTATTTTGGGATTTGGGTGTTGCTGAGTTACACCGTATTTTCCATGCTTATGATATGTGCATGAGATTATTTACTATTCCGCACTCAGTATTCACTTGATATGGATATCATGATAGTTGCACATTCATATTGTCATACTCATGCTATCAGTTCACATGTAATTGATCATTGCTGTTAGTGCATACTTGCGATTACTGTATGATGTTAATTACTATTCACGAGTTGGCAACTCACCCCCGTTGTGCCACAGTGTTTTGCAGGACTTACCCTCTGAGTAGTCGCGGCAGGGCAGCTTATCATCACTACTTTTGGGGATACCGCTACCTTGGCAGTGAGGCCGTTGCATTCTAGGTGGGTTTGCGGTTATCCGTTGTACATTGTATATTTTTGGTTGGATCTAGTATTCTCCATCTACCCTTGTTGTATATGACTTAGAGATGACTTGTGAGATATCAGATTTGTATTATATTGGTTTTGGGAACCGTGCTCGTAGAAGCAGGTTATTTTGGAAATGTTACTTCTTGATATAGTCGTTCTCTTTGATATTTCTTCGCTTTGGCGTCGTATACTTGTTGTGGTGATTGTCTCCGCCGGTGGGCGTGATTTTTCTCCCACTTGGGATGATTTATATATTATCTGTGTTGTACCCGTTTACGGAGTCAGTTTTACAAAGGAGGTGCTGCCGAAATTTTTATGAAAGAAAACTAGAGTTAGAGATTTTAAATGGCGACTTCTAACACTTTTAAATTATGTTTTCTCCGTTGATCCAGTTTGGATGGTTTAGATTTCTGGGTTTTCGGCTTACTTAAGTTACGTACGCCTGTAGACGTTACGTAGTTTAAGTGCCGGTTACGGGCCGAATTGCGGGTCGTGACATTGTACACTTATACCTGCACACATACATAGATGATTCTGACTTGATTAGAGATTTGGGGACCGCAAGATATTCGTTAAAACTGATTCATTTTAAAAAGAGCGGTTTCCCTCGACATGTGCACATTACTATTCCATGTTGCATGACTTACTGATATGCTTACCTTTTTTTACATGTCGCATACATCATGTTTTGATTATACGCATTGAGATATATTGTTTCCATGATATTTCTGGATTTGGGAATCGGGGGTATTTTAAAAAGAGAATATGTAATTGTTTTAAAAACCCGGTTACCCTTGATATGATATTTCAGTGTGTCCACCATGTGTTTTCTCGGTGCTGAGAGCGACATGTGAAACCCGATTCGAGGAGGCGGATGAGGCCGATTGCGGGTACATGGTGGCCCCGGTATGGTACCCCGGGGCGAGAACGGTTTCGCTGTGTAGTAGACGGTGAGCCTGGCAGAGGGACTACTACCTACCGGTGATTGATTGGACCTGGCGGTTATCCAGAGGATACTGACCAGAGTCGATAGATGGATATAGGCCTACTGCCGGAGCCGAGGGCCGATACCGCAGACAGAGCCGTGGGCTGGTCAGGACTGACGGAGCCCGTTATATGAGGATTTACATGCCGATGCTGGGCACAGTTTTCGTGATGTTTTCGAGTGTTGATGCTGGACACTCCGGTTCCATGATTTGACGTGTCGCGAGGGACACAGGTGGTTTATATCCTCATATTTCCATGCATACGCTGATGATATTTACATGCATGAGGGTTATTGTCATTGGGTGACGAGTGGACGGGATCCACATACTTGCAGATTTGATTACATTAATCATACCTCACATATTATGATATGCTATTACCTGAGGCACTGGCACGAGCACTTGGCACTACACTCATGTATAGAGATTACATTGCCAGTTTAGCATGCTTCAGCTTTATTCATATTGAGGTTTATATATATCTGATCGTATTGACCTAGGATGGGTCATACATTCGATATCTGCTTATTGATATTTTCTATTCACGAGTTGGCAACTCACCCCCGTTGTGCCACAGTTCTCGCAGGTTTTGCCGTACAGATTTCATTGCGGCTTTTCTGGCACATTACTTCCTTTACGGGTGACTTGCTTTGGTAGGTGGGTTCTTTGTATCAGAACCACCATTGTAGATTATTTATTCATTGTATCTAGAAATTCCATCAACCAAAACTTGTATATTGTTTCAGACTTAGAAATCAGTTATGTATTATTTCGACCTTAGAGTCGCGCTTGTAGTATTATGGTTTTCTGGCTGTTTTGAGTTTCTTTTGAGTTTTGATCCTCGCCATTTGGCGTTATATATTATATTGCTTGCATGGTTGTGACCGTCGATTGATGAAGAGCTAGCTCCCGCTTGGGGATGCCTTTTTCATTTCATATATATTATTCTTGTTGTACCCCGTTCGGGGCCAGTTTTTACAAAGGAAACTCTGCCGAAATTTTCAGAAAAGACTACACTTTTAAAAATGCATGATCGGCTTGGTTATTTAAAAAATTTGATTTCAATACATGTTTTCTTTACTTCTAAAAAACCAGTTTTCTTTATTTACTCTTTAAAATGGTTTTAGATTTCTGGGCTTTTGGCTTACTTGGATCAGATGGAGTCCTATAGGCTTCATATGGTTCAAGGGCCAGTCACGGGCTATTTCGGGTCGTGACAGAATCCGCAATCCGTTCGAGCCTGCAACGAAAAGCGGATTACACGGTCGCGGTGAATCGCCAATACCCCACCCAAGACCCCTACGGGTGCGGCAAACTACCCGCCAAGTACCCGAAGCGAAGCAACCTCCCTCAACACCGTGAGTAGGCCACTCGGCACTTCGAGATACCCGGTAGTTTGTGCATCCCCTCCATGGGTCTATCCTAGGAGCAAAAACAGTAAAAAGAATTATACAATGACGGCTACAACCCCGACCCAGTTGTGTGGCCATACAAATAATAATACATCAATTTACATGTTACAAGAATGAAAGAAAAAGAAACACTCATCTCACATCCACCCCGGCTATTCACCCACGACAATCCAACGCATTCATATACACATACCATCAACAAACACAGATCACAGATATGTATAACCCCCACTAATCGACATATAGCGATTAGCCGACATTCAATACATATAAACATCACAGATATAAGCCATTAGTCAAAGTATAGTGAAGTTCGATCAAAAAAATACGGATTTATAGGCCCCCAAAAATAAATTTCTTTTCTGGAAAACCTGGGCACAAATAAACCATCTTAAAAATCCCAAAACCAAGCCAGAAGAATACTGCACCAAACTCGACCCAGAACCGAGTCAACTCGGCCGCGGTTGCACGGCAATAGCTTGCTATTGCCGCGGAACCGCGGCGCTTTGAACGATTCACTGGACCGGGTTTGGTGAGTTTATTAACAAAACCCTGAGATGATTTTTGACGTATGATTTTTTATTTTTAGAGCAGAAAAAATTTCAACAGAAACTTAGGGTTTTGTGTTTTTAGTTTTGTGATTTTTTCCAATTGAACTTCCATACACTTTACTACCTAGCTAGTTTATGTTTAGTTAGGCTCTGATACCATTATAAGTCCACGTTGCCCACCCCGGTGCTTGCGGGGAGGCGCTCACTCCGTTGCTTGGTCTTTGACGGAAAACGGAATAAAAATCGGATTTTTACTACTCTAGGCAACATGGACTAGACAAAGTCGGGATCTTTTCTAAACATAAACTAACTAAAAGCTAACTAGATTTAGCTAAAGGGTAGAAAGGTTATACCTTGGGCTTTATGTCCTTCTCTCCTTTCTCCTTGAAGTGGTAGAAAGGGATCACCTTATCGCCTTCTCTAGTCGAAGAAGGATCCACCCGAGAGCCTCAACCTTTGGCTTCAACTTCAAGCTAGAAGTAACTAAGGTGCTAGAAGTGCTAATCCTAGAACCCTAGATGAGAGTAGAGATTACTATGGAGTGGTTTTTCTCAAGCTCAAGTGTTTCTCAACACATGAGAGGGGAGAGCTTGAGGAAGAGGAAGAGCAAGAGAGAGAAAGTATATGATAGAAATAAGAGAATAATGAAGCATTCTCACATATATGTGTGAATTACTGTAAATTGATAATTAGTGAGATAATTGTCATGGCTTAATGAAGACATGACCATTATCATTTCATTTTTAATGCAAATTGCAAGGATCAAAGAGCATCTTTCAAATAAAATGATGATGGTCAAAGTGTCAACCTAGGTCAACAAGTCAAGAATGTCAAAAGGTCAACAATCCTAACCATGCACAATTATATTAAACTAATATCAATTAACCATAATACACACATAAGCATCAGGGTTAATAAAATGACAATGGTCATTAACCCTAATCAAAGTCCTCTCCCTCTGTCTCAATCAACTGTGCATACGCACCCGTATTCGTGATCCGAGGAACACGAACACAATGAGATAAAACCAATCCCAAATAATATACTAGGATCTGGCTTAAACCAAAGCCCGCTAGTATAAGCTGTCCGGACAGCAAACGTGCACAAGTGTGCGGATATGAACGAACCCTGTTGCAAAACCATGCAATCTCTACTCATTTTGCCTAAAGACGAATAGCTCTCTGTGTGGGACTCTAAAGACTCGACACTACGCTGGCAGTGGGTTTAACCACAGACCGCAAGTGACACTAGCTGTACGTAACGGTCCCCAGGTAGATGCCGATAAGAAGACTGACGAGGTGACCCCATCTGAACTTCTACTGAGCCTGTATGTGACAGTCTCCGTACAGTCCGGTCTGTTCGTCTGATACATCGCATGGCGGGCCTAGGGGGGCGGTGAACGTCAGTCCCCTAATAGCGGTACAAGTCGTGTCGGAGTGTAGCCCAGAACATCCTGAGATAACACTGGAAACCTACCAGTATATCTCGCTTGCCCTGGCCAGGGACAACTTGTGTAATGGCTCTCCTGGACACAGCGCGATGTCAACCCCCAATACCGGGAGAGACGAATCCTGTCTAACCGTCACTGCCTCCAAGTGCTTCGGGACTGCACCCAAAAACTACCTGTTTGCATAACTCCTTTGAGCCATGGTAGGGTAGTAATCAAAGTGCAGTGGGAACACACTCGAGGCGAAGTGACAGTGTCAAGTCAGCGGACTAAGCTGTACTCATGCCACCTGGAAACTGATAACTGACGATAGGTATAATACCAACCAACAGTTCCCGACGAGTCCTGTCCAGTGTACTCGTAACCTAACGAGCACCCGCATACTATCTCAAGTACGACGTACTGACGGCTGTGGGACAGACCGTCTCCCACGTTGGGATGAGAAGCGCATACGCTAGTCTACTCCGGAGTATCGATGCCCTGTCTCGATAGTCCAACGACTAGGGACCTGTGTAAGGATGTGCTTATGGATCACCCAGCCCCCACGAGTGTGAGCGCCATCACAACGCTGGTAATCAAGCAAAGATCCTAAGGGCTCTACTAATATGTATATAAGCGATATGCTAAAAGAAACACATGCACATATTGAAGTAGAGACAAACCAAGTAGCATACTACCATTTCGAGCAAGATTGTATATACAACTATGAATATCCCAAGCTTCCATCAAGTAATATACAAACTAGTATGATACAGTAATGGCCTCTAGGGCACATACACTAACACCTGGCCAGGGCTGAAATAGAGATATACTGGTAAGTATTGCCAGTAGTTTCTCGACCTGTTATGAGCCTCACATCGACACGACTTATCGGTTACTGGGGTCTGACGTATACCACCCCTAACTTGATATGCGACATATCAGATGAATAGACCGGACTGTACGGGAGTGTTACTGATTGGATTCACAGGAGAACGGACAGGCTAGCTTGTTGATCTTCTGATCGCTCAATACCTGGGTGGCTGTTACGTTTAGCTGACCGCTTGCAGCTTGTGGGTGTTTGATATGATCATCACCTGCTACCGGCGTATTGACGATTCTTTAGAGTCCTACACAGAGGTTTCTTGGCTCAGGCAAAACGGAGTAGACACACATATGTGATATGTGCAGGACCGAGGATAATGTGATATGAGATACCGTATTATATTCTCGCGATATTCAGATATGAATCGGGACATTGGATCAAGTGTTGATTCGATGAATCGGTACATGATATATTAGTCGGTTATATTCGATATAGCCGAATCGTTGGATCAAGTGTTGATTCGATGATTTAATGTATAATGATATATATATGATATATTGTATTACATTATCTAATATTGGCTCGCTTTATTATTTCATTTTCTCACATGATTAATACATTGATATATATGCGATATATGTTAATTGTATTATTTTCTTTTGTTGCAAATATATAATATATATGTGATATATATTATTGTAACATGATATGATTTATTATGAAACATGATTAAGGATGATAAAAAGGGATTAGGGTTTGATTAGGGTTAGCTCTTTCAAGCACTTTCTAAAAGGATTCTCTTTTGTCTTGGTTAAGATATTATGGTTGATCCTTATCCTTAACCTAACCAAACCCTAACTCTAGTTTATTCTCTACAAGTTTTATCCTACCATTCTTGACCATGGTTCTATAATCAATCATATACACTTGACTACTATTCATCACAAAAGGATTATTTCTTTCATTCATCATCTTCTTCTCTCTTTGGTTTTTGAAAGAGAGAGCTCATTAGAAATTCCTTTGGTGATGATTTATTGTGAGAAAGTGAATTAAAAAGATAGCATAAATACTACTCCATCATCCTCATCTAATCTAGCCCATTAGATTAGGGTGTTCATCTCTTTAGAGTGAGAAAGCTTGGGTTATAGCAACTTCGACGTAGATCATCGGAGAATCGGAACACTTCAAGCTAGCATGGATCGTTCGAGTCGTGGAGCCTCTCTTGAGTCCGGGAGATCGTGGATCGCGGCGAAGGGACTTCTACTCGGAGCTTGTGAAGCGAAGGAGTGGACTACAAAGGTTGTAATCCCTCACACTTAGCTTTAAAGATGTTATCTTGCATGCTAAACCCTAATAATCTAGCAAAGATCCCGTCTTTGGGTTGTTCGGCACATGTAAAATTTTATTCGGGCATATTTGATGCTTTATGAACCTTCACAAGTGTGCCTAGGAACCCTATAGTGGTATCAGAGCCTAGCTAGAGCATTAGGCGATGTGTTAACGAAGTTAAAGCCCCGATCGAACCCGAATACGACATTTAAAACCCCTCTCTGTACAATTTTTACAATCTGGGTTTTTTCCAGAATTAAAAATACCTAAAAAATTCAACAGGAAAATATAAGAATTATGGTGAAAAATGTGCCCCCAATTCCACAACATGGCCGCGGAACCGCGGCAAATACCCACCTTTGGCGGCGGTTCCACGGCAGGGTAAGGGTATTAGGTACGGATGTTTGCACAGTAATTCTTTTCTCTGTGGTTACTATTTTATGGGTATTTTTAATCTGACTCAAGTGTTGAGTATTCTGGGGTTTATTTTGTAATCGACGATTCGATCGGGAATTTTAAATTCGTTATTATTTTTCCGGATATTTAGAAACTGTTAAAAAGTTCGAACGGATATCATTAACTCACTTTTTCCCGACACAAAAATTTTCAAGTGTTGAATCTTTTCTCGAGTTTAAATCTTTCAGAAAAATGTGCAAGTAACACGGTGGACCCTCTAGAAGACAACAAACCTTAACTCGATTATGTGACCATCTTGAACTGCTTTTTGAACCTTCGGGTTTAGGGCAGTACGGCGTGCCACATGTGAGGCGTTGGCTTGACCCTTCTACGGCTGGATCACTGGTACTGTGACATATTCTGGGATTGTTTGAACTCCGCTCAAGTGTTGAGCACTTTAGGAAATTTTGGGTATTTGAATATCTGTTCGAAAAGTTTAATACTGTCTATTTATCTGGAATGTGATACAATATGTGGAATTCATTGTGTTAGGCATGAAATGCGAAGTATGTGATATTTCGGATTTACGATGTCTAAAGAGAATGTGGATTCCAGATATTGCAGTTTTACACTTTCTTTTGTGTGACCGTAAGTGTAGTATGTCGATATCGCTGGTTTCGTTGCTATACATCAACGACAATTGGGGTACGCATACTTACTTACGTTGATGATATATGATATTATGTGTTGCTGAGATATGATGTGCAGGATTGTCGCGATCGAATAGCCGGGTTTTTTTTTATGTGAGATGAGAGTTTTATATTTTCATTAATGTAATTTCTAATGTAATGTAATATTCTTTTATTTAGGGCACTTCCGGGTTGAGGTTGATGCCACCAGTGTTGTATATTATTTACTTTTCCGCATTAGGATGGACCCAAGGAGGGGAGCACAGGTGACCGGATTCTGGGTTCAGTGGGAGGCCATCTCGAGGAGTCGAGACCGGGTCTCCTAAACTCCAGAATTGGTAGGGTCGCTTGCCGCTCTCGTAGGGGTCCAGGGTGTGGGCTTGGCTATTCATCGCGACTGTGGAATCCGTATTTTCTATTGTTGGCTAAATACTAAATACGGACGTCTTAGTATATCCCATATTATATCTATGTTTCTGCTGCGATATCTGTGATGTGATCATTAGATATGTTGTGATGGATACAGTATATAGTATATATGATATATTATATAGACGTTACTTATGTTTTACACACGCACTAGCCCTGCCCTGCTCTGTCGTTAGTTACCTAACCTAACAGTGCACGAGGGGACATCGAGGCGAATGCGGATGGCATAAGTGTACGTCGTATTTATCTGTGATGCTTAGGAAGCATAAGCTGATGGGATTTTTTATTAATGAGATTAATAAAAAGAAAAGAAACCTAAAAGATGTTGTAGAATCAAAACTTTATAAAAAGGGTAGCTACAGTTTTGCTTTGCATAGTGGTATATATGATATACCCTGCACCTTATTCGATGAGGAAAGAGCCGAGATCCCTTCACCGGGAGTGACCTCTTTAGCGAAACTGGCAGATGCTACAAAACTCGGTTTGTCTTTTGATTGCTTTTAGAGTTCTGCTTTGCACCGTGATATATATGATATGTCCTGCACCTTATTCGATGAGGAAAGAGCCGAGATCCCTTCACCGGGAGTGACCTCTTTAGCAAAACTAATGAAAGCCTCAAAAACACTCCATTTCAAAATATTCACATGATTCTACGACGATATCAAGTTCATTACGCTCATGGTTTTTCTGAAAAAACATGCGTAGCCCTCCGTCATTTCAGATAGATATTATTTAGTATTCGTGTTATGTTTGTTGACTTTGTCAAGGCGTAGTGTACGGTAGCTAAGTAGTATTTATCTGGTAAAACATGAGATGTGATTGGATTAGGGTATTCACACGGCGTTGTTAACTCAGTCAAGGGTCGTACGGGTGGGTTTAATTCAATCGAGAAATGTACGGGTTGAACTTGACTTGCGATTTATGGTTTGTTGACTTCGTCAAGGTCATAAATCGCTAGGGGCAAAATATTATCGGGAATTTCAAGTGTTGAAATTTGCAATGAGATTGCATACCTTCTATGAGATAGTTGGATCCCGATACCCACTGCGAGTAAGAGTTACTCCTGGGAAAGTTTTACACAGGACAATTAGTCGATCAAGTAGGTGTCTAGAAAAGTGTTAACGGGGTTACGCCTCTGGGAAAACGAGGTTTACTTTAATTAGGTCCGTGCGAAAGCACGGGGAACCTCCTTCAAAGTACCGACACTGATCTGGCTGAAAGATTGACGAAATTGTAGGGTGTAATTAATCCCGGCTAATCTTACCTTTTAGGGTTTGAAGGTAGATTTGATAAAAACAGTGGGAGACATCCTGATTAGATAAGATAATAACCAATCTAATCTTACAAAAGCATACGCTAAAGTGTTTTCTTCTCTCTCTCTCCAGGTAGCGACCATGTCAGGCCATAATCAAGATAATAATATGGATGTATTGACTGAACCCGCTTATTATACTGAGTAGGAGAACGTTGGACCCGTTCTTTCTTATAAGAGTTATAAGACTGAACAGGGAAATAGGAGAATATCTGGATTCTCACGACGCCCAAAAGAACATGCATGTTGATGCATCTTCTTCAAGTGTTAGTTATTGAAAACTGTTTCTCGGTTCACCCTACGTCCTGGGTATTAGATACCGGATCAGGATCCCACATATGTAAATTGTTACATGGGCTACGAAAAGGTAGAGAACTGGAAAAAGGTGATCATTCCGTTCAAGTAGGGAACGGTGCAAGTATTGCAGCCAAAGCAGTTGGCGAATATCACCTTGTATTGCCAAGTCGTAATACACTGATTCTAAATGAGTGCTATTATATACCGAACATGATGTGCAACATTATATCAGTTTCTTTATTAAATAAAGAAGGATATAATTTTGTAGTAAAGGATAATGTTATGAACATATTCCTAGATCAAAAGTTGATTGCATCAGGCTCGTTACATAATGGCATATTCATTTTAAATCAGTATACAGTCCTCAATATACAAAACACACACAAGAGGAAAAGTTCAGAAATGAACGAATCTTTCTTGTGGCATTGTAGACTTGGCCATATCAATGAGACATGGCTAGCTAAGTTACATAAAAATGGATATTTTACTCCATTCGAATTTTCATCTTATGATACTTGCCATTCATGTCTCAAAGGAAAAATGACCAAAGCTCCGTTTAGTGGACACGGAGAAAGAGTTACCGAACTCTTAGGACTGGTACATAGTGATGTATGCGGTCCCATGTCTACGTATGCCACGAACGGTTCTTCCTACTTTATTACATTCACTGACGATCTCTCTAGATACGGGCATGTGTTCCTGTTGAAACACAAGTCTGAAGCTTTTGAGAAATTCAGAGAATATAAGCACGAAGTAGAGAACCAAACGGGAAAAAGTATTAAGATCTTTCGATCTGATCGAGGAGGAGACTACTTGAGAAATGATTTTCTGGATTATCTAAAAGAGAATGGGATTCTCTATCAGCTTACTCCTCCTTATACACCACAGCACAATGGTGTATCGGAACGAAGGAATCAGACCCTATTAGATATGGTGCGATCTATGATGAGCGATGCTGAGTTACCTATTTCCTTCTGGGGGTATGCGCTTGAGACAGCTATATACATATTGAATCTAGTTCCGTCTAAATCTGTACCTACCACACCATATGAGATATAGAGTGGGAAGAGACCATATTTTAAATGAGTTAAGAATTGGGGTTGTCCGGCCTATGTCAAAAGACAAAATCCGGACAAACTCGAAGCACGATTAGTTCTTTGCAAATTTATGGGATATCCAAAGAATTCTTAAGGATATTTTTTCTACCACGCTGAGAAACAAAAAGTGTTTGTTGCTCAACATGCCACCTTTTTGGAAAAGAAATTTCTTGCAAAGAAATTAGAGGTAGAGCTGGAAGAGGTTCCAGCACCACAAACCGCAACTGATGATTTGTTGGAACCAGAAGATTCAGTAGTACCCGACGAACCCCAGCCTCTCCGCCGATCTAGTAGGGTTTCTCGTCCACCTGAGAGATACTACGGTTTTCTCATTGATGGTGGAAGCGAGGATTGCATCATGGAAGATGATGACCCGACTAGTTTCGAGCAGGCCATCACGAGGAGTGACTCTGTGAAATGGCTGGATGCAATGCGATCTGAGATGGAATCCATATACACCAATAAAGTATGGATTTTAGAAAATGCTCCTGAAGGGGTAAAACTGTTAGTGTTTATGCCCTAGAAGGCCATTACTGTATCATACTAGTTTGTATATTACTTAATGGAAGCTTGGGATATTTACATGTATATAACAGTCTTGCTAAACATGGTAGTATGCTACTTGGTTTTTCTATCTTAATATGTAAGTGTACGTATTGATAGAGCTCTTAGGATCTTGCTTGTCTACCAGCGTTGTGATGGCAGTCACACTAGTGGGGGCTGGGTAGTCTACAAGTACATCCTTATTCTGGTCCCTGGTCGTTGGATTATCGAGACAGAGCATCGATACTCCGGAGTAGACTGGTGTGTACGCTTCTCATCCCAGTTGGGGAGATGGTCTGTCCCACAGCCGTCAGTACGTCGTACTGGAGATAGTATACAGGTGCTCGTTAGGTTACGAGTACACCGGACAGGACTCACAGGGAACTGTTGGTTGGTTTTATACCAGTCGTCAGTGAACAGTTCCCAGGTGACATGAGTACAGCGTAGTCCGCAGACTTGACACTGCTACTTCGCCTAGAGTGTGTCCCACTGTTCTTAGATTGCTACCCTACCACGGCTCAAAGGAGTCGTGCAAACAGGTAGCAGTTGGGTGCAGTCCCGAGCACTTGGAGGTAGTGGCGGTTAGACAGGATTCGTCCCTCCCGGTATTGGGAGTAGATATCGTGCTGTGTCAGAGAGCCATTACGCAAAGTCCCTGGCCAGGGCAAGTGAGATTTGCTGGTAGGTTCCAGTAGTTTCTCGGGGTGTAATGGGCTTCCCTCCGACACGACTTATACCGCTATTAGGGGACTGACGCTTGCCGCCCCCCTAGGCCCGATATGCGATAGTCTTGGACGAACGGACCGGACTGTATGGAGATTGTCACATCAGACTCAGTAGGAGTTCGGATGGGTTTCCTCATCGGCCTTCTTATCGACAACTACCTAGGGACCGTTACGTACAGCTAGTGCCGCTTGCGGTCTGTGGTTAAACCCACTGCCAGCGTAGTAGTCGAGTCTCTAGAGTCCCACACAGAGAGTTTCCTACTCCAGGCGAAACGATATAGAGGTCGTATGGTTTTACGACAAGGGTTCGGACGCGTATGTGTGTTTACATACTTACGTCGTTTGGACAGTTTTTACCAGTCGGCTTTGGTTTAAGCCAGTTACTGGTATCCGGTTATTGGATTTTTACAGTCTAAAGTTTTTCCGTATTTTTGCGGATTGGAGGGGCGTTCTCGTAATTGTACGAGAAGCTTCTAGAAGATGGTGACTAAGGAGGGTTATGTGTCATATACATTGAATGAGTTATAAGAGTCATGAGGGTGATTCATTCATCTTATTAATGCACATTTATTGCTTAATGACTCATGCTAATGAATCACCACTTGATATTTTATGAAGCATGATTATTCATCACTCTTTATTCTTTTCTTCTTATTAGAAAATGCTTCATATCTATTATGATACTCATAACTTTATTCAATTATCATTCTCACATTCTCTCTACTCAAGCTCTCATCTTCAAAAGACTAATCCTTACACCTCATGAGTTGAGATCAAAGGATTAGAAAGACTAATCAATCCATAACCATCACTCTATTTCATTCTATCTTCTTTGATTAGCAATCCAAGAAGATTAGTTACCTCAAGTTAGAGGTTTAGTTTGGAGTTTTGCTCTCGGGTGGATCGTCTACTACCTAGAGAAGGCCGAGGAGAACAAGGAGATCGTAAAGACGAAGGACTGGTTTCATTAGGTATAATCCCTAAACACAATAGTTAAGAAACACTTTGTGTTTAGTTATTTATAGTTTAGCTTCGATTCAAGCGGTTAGTCGATGTTCGTTCACTAAACAAGTTCGTTTTTGAAAATTCCGCCTCCCCACAAGTATTGGGGTGTACTACATCGACTTACAGTGGTATCAGAGCCTCGCTAAACAATAAATAACTTAATTGCAAATTTGTACGAATTTCGAACGGAAAAACGAAGCCGGAAAACCCTAAAAAATATCAGTTTCTGTCGAATTTAAAATGATGTCCTAAAATTATTCAGGCATGTGCAGAAAGCTGGAAAAGAATACAGGAGAACACCCAAGAAAATTGGGCCCATGACTCGGCTAAAACGCCGCGGAAACGCGGCGGATCCCAAGCGATCCGCCGCGGTTCAGCGGCCGAGTTGCCGAGTCATGAACCCAAATTTCATGTGTGGGTCCCCTGTTATATTTAGTGTTTTCTGGAATATTTAATATATGCTCAGGTTTCAGTTTTACAGAGCAGTTTTTGGAGCAATATTAATGGTGTTTAATCGATCGAAATTGTACAGTATTTGCATATTGGATTATATCTGTGATTGATAAATGTGTTCGTAAACCTCCCCTAACTGCTAGTATGTCGGTTGGCAGGGGGTTGCACATTTCTGAAATGGTTATATCTGTTTGTGCATATAAACTGTATTGGACTGTTGTGGTGTATAGCCGGGGTTTTGCAATGGGTTATTATTTAATTCATTTGTTGTAAATGTAATTTGTTGTAATATTATTTTGCAGGGCACATCCAGGTTGCGGTTGTAGCCACCGTTGTATTATTTCATTTTACTGTTTTTGCTCCTAGGACTGACCCAAGGTGGGGTACACAAACTGCCGGGTGGGTAGTTTGCCGTACCCGTAGGGGTCGAGGGTGGGGTAACGGCTATTCATCACAACTGTGTAATCTGTCTTTTCTTGCAGGCTCAAAAGAAATACAGATTGCTTGCAAATCCAATAAAGTTTATCTGTGTTCTGGAATGTATATCATTGCGTCAGACGAATGTAAAATATCTATATATATTGTAGCTATTTAGACGTCACTTATGTTTTGCACCCGCGCTAGCCCAGCCCCCGCTCTGTCGTTAGTTAAGTAACCTAACGGGTAATGACGGGACCCCGTGGCGAATGCGGATGGCATAAGAGGACGTTGTATTTTCGTTGTTTTCTGCAATGATAGGTTAATGATGGGACGCATTATCTATAATGCAAAGAAAATAAACCAAGTTTAAATCGTTGGAACAATTTAAAAGAAACCACTCGGTTATTTTTAAAACAGATATTTTTAAATGCGGAGATTTAACCACTCCTTTTAAAAGCTATCAGGTTCCTTCGGTTATATCAAGTTCACTACGTTCACGGTTTCGCCAAAACCAGTCGTAGCCCTCCGTCATTTCATCTGGGTATTCAGTAGTATTCAAGCTATGTATTTTGACCTAACGCCAAGGCATAGTGTTTGGTAGCTGCTGGATATTTATTTGTTGCATAGATAGATGAGTTAGTTTGGGACAGTCGTATTATCATTTTGGCCGAACGTCAAGGATATATACGGATGGGTTCAAATTGACAAGATAAGGATGGGTAGAACTTGACATGTGACTTATGACATTTTTACCTAACGCCAAGGTCATAAGAGCATGGGGCAAAAACTTATATCGGGAATTTCTAAAGAAACTGAAATTTGCAAAGAGATGCATACCATTTTGAGTTTGATGAATGTTGGTAGCATTCCTACAACATTATCAGACGATGATATTCGGATCCCGATCCTACTGTGAGTATATGATACTTATCAGGATATTCGTCACTTAACGATCAATGCTATAAACCTAGTAGGTGTCCAGAAAAGTGTCAGCGGGGTTACGCCCCCAGAGAAAAGAGGTTATTTAATTAAGGAACTTCGCGAAAGCGTTGGAAAACCTCCCTCGAAGTACCGACACCAGCCTGGCTGAACGGTTAAGCAAGTATTGTACGGTGAGAATAGTCCTGGCTAATTCTTCTTTTATGGTTTGAGGAAGGATTCGAGAAACAGTGGGAGCCATCCAGTTTAGATAAACTAAAAACCACTCTAAACTTGCAAGAGCATCATGCTAAAGAGTTTTCTTCTCTCTCTCCTAATTGCAGCGACCCTGAAAATGACTGGACTTAAGTTACTTTTAGAGAAAAATATACTGACAGGGCCAAACTATAAAGATTGGCTGCGGAATGTCAAAATGGCTTTGACCTATGACAAACTGGGGTACGTCCTCACCGCTACGGCACCTGCTGTCCCTGGTCCCAAATCCAGTAATGCGGATAAGGAAATCCGCAAAACCTGGGATTTAGATTGCGCGAGAGCCAAGTGCATCGTGCTTGCCTCGATGAACAATGAACATCAGAGGAGGCACGAGGATATGACCCTAGATGGCATATTTCTCCATACAAAGGAACTTTATGGGGAGCAATCTCGTATAGCAAGATACGAGACCTCTAAGAACTTGTTTCGAGCGAGGTTGGCTGTCGGGTCATCAGTAGGAGAACATGTCCTAAAGATGATCGGCTATATTGAAGAGCTCGCAGACCTTGGGACGACTTTGGATAATGAGCTCTATACAGACCTTATTCTCCAGTCCCTTCCTCCCACCTACGTCTAGTTTATCCTCAACTTCAATCTTCAAGGAAAAGAAGTTGAACTTGCGGAACTCCTGAACATGTTAAGGAGTGCAGAGGGCACCTTGCAGAAGGCAAGGGAAACACCCGCTATGTTTGTTGGCGGTACATCTTCTTCCGGGTCCAAGGCTAGGGCCAAAGGAAGGAAGAAGAAGGCCGCACCCAAACCTAGAGGAGGTGTTAGTAAGGTGAGAGGGAAGGGAAAGAAAAAGTTTGCAACACCGGTAGTTGGTCAGGATGAGTGCTTCCATTGTCACAGGAAAGGGCACTGGAAGAAGGATTGCAAGGCGTGGAACGCCAAGAACCAGGAACCGAAGCAAGCTGTGGCTTCGACTTCAGGTGTGTTTGTAATTGAGAATTGTCTGTCGATCAACGCTACTTCCTGGGTATTGGATACCGGATCAGGATCTCATATTTGCAATTCATTGCAGGCACTGAGAAACCGTAGAGTGCTGAAGGAAGGTGATATGACCCTAAAGGTTGCTAACGGAGCTAGCTTGGGAGCTGCGTCCGTCGGGGACTATCACCTAGGATTGATGAGTGGACACATTTTGGTTTTACATAACTGTTATTTTGTACCAAGCTTAACGTGTAATATCATATCAGTTTCCTTGTTATCAAATAAAGGTTATGATTTCACGTTTGTAAGAGATGTTGTCAACATCCACCTTAATCATGGTTTGATTGGGTCAGGTACACTAAATAACGAAATATATGTTTTAAACCAACTCCAAATTTTCAATGTCCAGAACACACTAAAAAGAAAGTCTCCAGATTTGAATAAAGCTTTCTTATGGCATTGTAGACTGGGTCACATCAATGAGAGAAGGTTGACTAGGTTGCATAGAGAAGGATATTTGGACTCGTTCGAATATCAATCTTATGACACTTGTCAATCTTGTCTCAAAGGAAAGATGACAAAGACTCCATTCACTGGACAAGGAGTAAGAGCGAGCGAGCTCTTAGGACTCATACACAGCGATGTATGTGGTCCAATGTCTACACATGCGAGAGGTGGTTTTTCCTACTTCATTACTTTCACGGATGATTACTCAAGATACGGATTCATTTATCTGATGAAACATAAATCCGAGGCTTTTGAGAAATTCCAAGAGTATAAGAATGAAGTAGAAAACCAAACCGGCAAAAGTATAAAGACAGTTAGATCTGATCGAGGTGGTGAATACTTGAGTGCCGAGTTCCTAGGTTACCTAAAAGAGAAAGGAATTCTCTCTCAGCTTACTCCTCCGTACACTCCACAACATAACGGTGTATCGGAGAGACAGAATCGAACCCTATTGGACATGGTACGATCCATGATGAGTAATGCTGAGTTACCGCGATCTTTCTGGGGTCATGCGCTAGAATCAACGGCATATCTTTTGAACATGGTACCTACCGAGACTGTGCCTACCACTCCATATCAGATGTGGAGCGGGAAGAAACCCCATCTACAGTATATAAAGATTTGGGGATGTACAGCTTTTGTTAAAAAGCAGCATGTGGACAAGCTCGAGGCACGATCAGTAAAGTGTTTGTTTGTGGGATATCCAAAGCACTCCAGGGGATATCTATTCTATTACGCAGAGGAACAAAAGGTGTTTGTTTCTCGTAATGCCCATTTTCTAGAACATCAGTTTTTAGAAAAGGAATCAAGTGGGAGCGAAATAGAACTGGAAGAAATTCCAGAACCACAAACTGCTACTGAAAGTTTGGTAGAACCGGAGGTTCAAGAAGAACAAGACATTCCCGCACCCCTCCGCAGGAGTAGTAGGCCGTCTCATCCGCCTGAGAGATACTACGGTTTTCTCATAGACGGGGATAGAGAGGATTGCATCATAGATGATGATGAACCTACTGACTTCCAGCAGGCCATCCAGAGCGGCGACTCGGTACGATGGCTAGATGCAATGCGGACCGAAATGGAGTCCATGTACACCAACAAAGTATGGACTTTGGAATTTTCTCCAGATGGGGTAAAACCCATAGGATGCAAATGGATCTTCAAGAAAAAGATTGGTGTAGATGGACAGGTGGAAACCTATAAGGCTAGACTTGTTGCAAAGGGTTTTCGTCAAAGACCTGGTTTGGACTATGACGAAACTTTTTCTCCAGTAGCTATGCTCAAATCCATTCGGGTCCTTCTTGCTATTGCTTCCTTCCATGATTATGAAATCTGGCAGATGGACGTAAAGACGGCTTTTCTGAATGGAAATTTAGAAGAGAGCGTCTATATGGATCTGTTAGTGTATATGCCCTAGAGGCCATTACTGTATCATACTAGTTTGTATATTACTTAATGGAAGCTTGGGATATTCACCTTGTATAAACAATCTTGCTCAATATAGTAGTATGCTACTTGGTTTGTTTCTACTTCAATGTGTACTTATGTTTTATTTTACTGTATCACTTATACGCATTGGTGGAGCCCTTAGGATCTTTGCTTGATTACCAGCGTTGTGATGGCAGTCACACTAGTGGGGGCTGGGTAATCCATAAGCACATCCTTATACAGGTCCCTAGTCGCAGGACTATCGAGACAGGGCATCGATACTCCGGAGTAGACTAGCGTATGCGCTTCTCATCCCAGTGTGGGAGATGGTCTGTCCCACAGCCATCAGTACGTCGTACTAGAAATAGTATACGGGTGCTCGTTAGGTTATGAGTACACTGGACAGGACTCGTCGGGAACTGACAGGTTGGTATTATACCTATCGTCAGTCATCAGTTCCCAGGTGACATGAGTACAGCTTAGTCCGCTGACTTGACACTAGCACTTCGCCTCGAGTGTGTTCCCACTGCACTTTGGTCACTACCCTACCACGGCTCAAAGGAGTCGTGCAAACAGGTGGTGGTTGGGTGCAGTCCCGAAGCACTTGGAGGCAGTGCCGGTTAGACAGGATTCGTCTCTCCCGGTATTGGGGGTTGACATCGCGCTGTGTCTAGGAGAGCCATTACACGAGTAGTCCCTGGCCAGGGCAAGCGAGATATACTGGTAGGTTCCAGTGTTATCTCAGGGTGTTTTGGGCTTCACTCCGACACGACTTGTACCGCTATTGGGGGACTGACATTTTACCGCCCCCTAGGCCCGACATGCGATGTATCAGACGAACAGACCGGACTGTACGGAGACTGTCACATTCAGACTCAGTAGGAGTACAGATGGGGTTTCACCTCGTCAGCCTTCTTGTCGGCATCTACCTGGGGACCGTTACGCACAGCTAGTGCCGCTTGCGGTCTGTGGTTAAACCCACTGCCAGCGTAGTGCCGAGTCTTTAGAGTCCCACACAGAGGGTATTCGCCTCTGGGCAAAACAGAGTAGAGGTCGCATGGTTTTGCGACAGGGTTCGTTCTCATCCGCGCACTTGTGCACGTTTGGAGTCCGGACGGATTATACTAGCAGGCTCTGGTTTGAGCCAGATACTGGTATATGTTTTGGGGGTTGCTTTTATATCTCGGTATTCTTGTTTCTCGGAACGAGAATGCAGGTGTGTATGCACAGTTGCTTGAGGCGGAGGATGAGATTTTTCATTAGGGTTTCGGAACGGGTGCGTATGCACAGTTGACAGTTATCTTTTTCCAAACCCTAATGGATTTATGAATTATCTATTAATAATAGTAATTAAATGAGAATTATGTTATGGTTGATTTTTGTTGACTTATTGACCTTGGTTGACTTGTTGACCATTGACCACCATCATGCTTTGAAAGATCCTCCTTGATTCATGCTTACACTTCATTTAAAGAAGCATGATAGTGGTCATTCTAAATTACCATCAACTATTCTTATTTTGAATTATTATTATTTAGATAATTCTTTTCTTTTGGCATTATGGTTGCAAGAAAGAAAAACCTAGCTCATTATCTCATTTAGCTTCTCTCTCCTCTCTTCATCTTCTTCTTCCTCAAGCTCAAGGTGAACCCTTCTCATGTGTTGAGAATCCATCACCTTGAAAAGAAAAACAACCCCTAGTTACTCTCTACTCATTCTAGGATCAAGGTTTAGCAAGCCGAAAACCCTAGTTCACTCAAAGATCGAGGAAGAGCCCAAAGGTTGAACCTTCGAGGTGGATCCATCTTCGACGGAAGAAGGCGACAAGAAGAGAACCATCAACCTCTACAAGGTTTGAAGAAGAAGGAGTTCAAGTTTAGGTATAACCCTCATCCGAGTAGCTAAGACTCTTTAGCTTGTATGCTAGTTTAGTTTAGACACGATCCCGACCTTGTTTAGTCCATGTTGCCTCTTGCGATAAAAATTTGTTTTTTATACCGTTTCCGCCTCCCCGTAAGAACCGGGGGTCGCAATATGGACTTATTGTGGTATCAGAGCCTAACTAAACTTAAACTAGCTAGGTAGTCAAGTGTAACGAAGTTCGGAACCGAAAAAGTCACAAAACCGGAAAAACAAAACCCTAAGTTTCTGTTAAATTTTTTTCTGCTCTAAATGAAAAACTTTATACTTGTAAATTCGGCTCAGGGTTTTGTATGAACACCCAAGAAAAACGATGCCCTAATTCATCCAAACCGCCGCCCTTCCGCCGCACTAGGTGGGTATTTGCCGCGGAAGCGCCGCGTTTTGTCTTCTTCTGTGCATCGATTTTCATGCAGTGTGTTTGTGTGTTGGTTTTGGGATTTTTAAAATATATTATATGTGCCCAGATTTTTCAGAACAGAAATTTGCTTTTGGGGTCCTATAATTCCGTATTTTTTCCGAACTTCACTGTACTTTGACTGTGATGGTTATATCTGTGATGCTTGCATGTATTGAACGTCGGCTAATCGCTATAAGACGATTAGTCGGGGTTATACATGATCTGTGTTTGATATTGGAATGTGTATATGAATGTGTTGGACTGTCGCGGGTGAATAGCCGGGGTGGATGTGAGATGAGCTTTTGTTTTTTCTTTCATTCATTGTAAATGTAAATTGATGTAATAATTATTATTTGTTTGGCCGCACAACCGGGTCGGGGTTGTAGCCGTCATTGTATAATTCTTTTTACTGTTTTTGCTCCTAGGATAGACCCATGGAGGGGTGCACAAACTGCCGGGTACTTGGCGGGTAGTTTGCCGCACCCGTAGGGGTCTTGGGTGGGGTATTGGCTATTCACCGCGACCGTGTTATCCGCTTTTCGTTTCAGGATCGAAAGGATTGCGGATTGCTAGTATATCCAATGTATTCATCTGTGATCTGTAATGTCTATCATTGCTTTTTATTTAGGCGTTGCTTATGTTTTACAGCCGCGCTAGCCCAGCCCCCGCTCTGTCGTTAGTTAAGTAACCTAACGAGTGATGACGGGACCCCGTGGCGAATGCGAATGGCATAAGCGTACGTCATATTTTGGTTGTTTTCTGCAATGGTAGGATTTAAATGATGGGACGCATTAAAAGTACTAATGCAAGAATATCACGCATTAAAAGAACTAATGCAAGATAATAAACCAAGTTAAAATCGTTGGAACACTTTCGAAAAACCACTCGGTTCTTTTCAAAACTAACTTTTAAATGCGGAGTTTGAGCCACTCCTTCTAAAAGCTATCTCTTTCCATCGATTATATCAAGTTCACTACGTTCACGGTTTCGCCAAAACCATTCGTAGCCCTCCGTCGTTTCATATGAATATTCAACGGTATTCAAGCTGTGTTTGTTGGCCTTAGTCAAGGCACAGTGTTTGGTAGCTGGTGGGTATTCATATGTTGCATAGATAGAATGCGTTGGTTTGGGACAGTCGTATTGCCTTGTTGGCCATAGTCAAGGGTAGATACGGGTGGATTCAAATTAACCTGGATAACGACGGGTAGAACTTGACATGTGACTTATGATTTGTTGGCCTTAGTCAAGGTCATAAGAGCATGGGGCAAAAATCCACATCGGGAGTTTCATAAGTACTGAAACTTGCTAGATTTGCATACCATTTGGAGTGTGGTGATTCTGGTAGGATTCCTTCAGATTCGTCACGCAATGATATTTGGATCCCGATCCTACTGTGAGTATATGCTACTCCTCGGGAAATTTCTCACTAGACGATCAATGCTATAAACCTAGTAGGTGCCTAGAAAGGTGTTAGCGGGGCTTCGCCCCCAGGGAAAAGAGGTTATTTAATTAAGGAACTTCGCGAAAGCGTTGGAAAACCTCCCTCGAAGTACCGACACTGGCCTGACTGAACGGTTAAGCAAGTATTGCACGGTGGGATTGATCCCGGCTAATTCTTCCTTTGTGGTTTGAGGAGGGATTCAAGAGAAAGTGGGAGCCATCCTGTTTAGACAAATTAAAAACCATTCTAAACTTGCAAGAGCATCGTGCTAAAGTGTTCCTTCTCTCCCCCCTACAGCGACCAAATCGAAATGACTGGACTTAAGTTGATTCTAGATAAAAACATATTGACAGGGCCAAACTACAAAGATTGGCTCAGGAATGTCAAGTTGGCAATCACTTACGACAAGCTGGGGTATCTTCTTACCACCAAAGCTCCCCCCGTCCCAGGTCCCACCTCCAGCGTCGCGGATAAGGAAATCCGTAAGACTTGGGAGATTGACAGCGCGAAGGCCAGGTGCCTCGTACTTGCCTCGATGGACAACGAACATCAGAGGAGGCACGAGAATATGGATTTGGAATCCATATTTCTTCATACAAAAGAACTGTATGGAGAGCAGTCTCGTATCGCAAGATACGAAGTGTCGAAGAAGTTGTTTTCGACAAAGTTGGCCGTCGGATCATCGGTAGCGGACCACGTGCTTAAGATGATTGGCTACACTGAGGAGCTCGCGGAACTTGGGACCACGTTGGACAGTGAACTCTACACGGATATAATTCTCCAGTCCCTTCCATCCACTTACGCCCAGTTCATACTGAATTTCAACTTGCAAGAAAAGGAAGTTGAACTTTCAGAACTCCTCAACATGCTGAGGAGCGCAGAGGGCACCCTACAGAAGGGTAGGGAAACACCCGCTTTGTTTGTAGGAGGATCTTCTTCCTCTAAGTCCAAGGCGAAAGCCAAGGGAAAGAGGAAGAAAGCCCCCGCCAAACCAAGAGGCGGTGTTAGTAAAGTGGGTACGAAGGGAAAGGAAAAGGCAACTAAGATTGCGGGGAAGCTTGTTGGAAAGGAAGAATGCTTCTATTGTCATAAGAGTGGACACTGGAAGAAAGATTGCAGGGCTTGGAAGGCCAAGACACAGGAACTGAAGCAGGTTGCGGCTTCAGCTTCAGGTGTGTATGTTATTGAAAACTGTCTTTCTATAAACTCTACTTCCTGGGTATTGGATACCGGATCAGGATCTCATATCTGTAATTCTTTGCAGGCGTTGAGAAACCGTAAGTTTTTGAAGGCAGGTGACATGACCCTCAGAGTTGCGAACGGAGCTAGCATGGATGCTAAAGCCGTGGGGGACTATCACCTGGGAATGACAGATGGGCATGTTTTGGTTTTGCGTAATTGCTTTTTTGTACCCAACGCAACTTGTAATATCATTTCTGTATCTTTGGTTTCTAAAGAAGGTTATGAATTTGCGTTTGTAAGTAATGTTGTAAACATTCACCTTAATCAAGTTCTGATTGGGTCAGGTACACTGAGCAATGGTATATACGTATTGAACCAACCACAGATTTTCAATGTCCAGAATACACACAAAAGAAAGTCTCCAGATATCAATCAGGCTTTCTTATGGCATTGTAGACTGGGTCACATCAATGAGACACGGTTGACTAAGTTACATAAAGAAGGATACTTGGATCCGTTCGAGTATCAGTCTTATGCCACTTGTGAATCTTGTCTCATGGGAAAGATGACAAAGACTCCGTTCACTGGACACGGAGAAAGAGCGAGCGAGCTCTTAGGACTCGTACACAGCGACGTGTGCGGTCCAATGTCTACACATGCGCGAAGCGGTTATTCATACTTCATTACTTTCACAGACGATTTCTCTAGGTATGGACATGTCTTCTTGATGAAGCACAAATCCGAGGCCTTTGAGAAATTTCGGGATTATAAGAATGAAGTTGAAAAACAAACAGGCAAAAGTATTAAGATTCTATGATCGGATCGAGGTGGAGAATACTTGAGTGCCGAGTTCCTGGACTATTTAAAAGAGAATGGAATTCTCTCTCAGCGTACTCCTCCATACACTCCGCAACATAACGGTGTATCGGAAAGGAGGAATCGAACCCTATTGGATATGGTTCGTTCCATGATGAGTAAGGCTGAGTTACCGCGATCTTTCTGGGGTTATGCACTGGAAACAGCTGCACATCTCTTGAACCAAGTTCCTACTAAGACAGTGCCTACCACACCATATCAGATATGGAGTGGGAAGAAACCCTGTCTTAAATCCTTTAAGACATGGGGATGTCCGGCTTTTGTAAAAAAGCAGCATGCGGACAAGCTCGAGGCACGCTCAGTACAGTGCAAGTTTGTGGGATACCCAAAGAACTCCAAGGGGTATCTTTTCTACTACGAAGAGGAACAAAAAGTTCTTGTTTCTCGTCATGCCTACTTCTTGGAAACTGAGTTTTTGGAAAATCAGATAAGTGGGAGCGCAGTAGAACTGGAAGAAGTTCCAGAAACACAAACCATTACTGAAATCTTAGAGGAACCAGAGGGTTCGAAAGAACAGGACATTCCTACGCCGCTCCGCAGGAGTAGTAGGCAGTCTCATCCGCCCGAGAGATACTACGGTTTTCTCATAGACGGGGATAGAGAGGATTGCATCATAGATTATGATGAGCCTACTATCTTCCAGCAGGCCGTTCAGAGCGTTGACTCGGTAAAATGGCTGGATGCAATGCGGACCGAAATGGAGTCCATGTACACCAACAAAGTATGGACGTTGGACATTGCTCCAGACGGGGTAAAACCCGTAGGATGCAAGTGGATCTTCAAAAGGAAGATTGGTGTAGATGGACAGGTTGAGACCTATAAAGCTAGACTTGTAGCAAAGGGTTTCCGTCAAAGACCTGGCTTGGACTAGGACGAAACCTTTTCTCCAGTGGCTATGCTGAAATCCATTCGGATCCTTCTTGCCATTGCTGCCTTCCACGATTATGAGATTTGGCAGATGGACGTAAAGACCGCTTTTCTAAATGGAAATTTAGAGGAGTGTGTCTATATGGATCAGCCAGAGGGTTTCATTCAGAGTGGGAGCAGCGGAAAGGTGTGCAAGTTGCTTAAGTCCATCTATGGACTAAAGCAGGCATCGCGGAGTTGGAACTTCTGTTTTGATGAGACGGTCAAGGAATTTGGCTTTATCAAAAATCCAGATGAACCATGCATCTATAGTAGATTTGTAGCAAGAACTGCAGTATTCCTCGTTTTATACGTGGATGACATTCTCTTAAAAGGAAATGACATTCCTATGCTACAATCTGTCAAGGGGTTCTTGTCACACAGGTTCTCCATGAAAGACCTGGGTGATGCCTCATACATCCTGGGGATCCGGATCCATCGTGATAGATCCAAGAGGATATTAGGACTTTCTCAGTCCAGGTACATCGACACCATAGTGAAAAGATTCAGTATGGAAGATTCCAAGCGCGGTAACCTACCGGCTTGTCACGGGATCACCCTCTCTAAAGAGATGTCTCCCAAGACTGATTTGGAGAGGGATCGCATGTCTATTATACCCTACGCTTCTGCGGTAGGCTCTATAATGTATGCGATGTTGTGTACCAGACCGGATGTAGCTTATGCACTGAGTGTGGTAAGCCGGTATCAGTCAAACCCTGGGGAGAAACACTGGATAGCGGTAAAGAACATTCTCAAGTACCTGAGAAGGACTAAGGAGATGTTCTTGGTGTATGGCGGAAAAGACCTCCAGATCGAGGCCTTTGCTGACTCCAGCTTCCAGAGTGACAAGGATGATTCCAAGTCCATGTCGGGTTTTGTCTTTACCCTCAATGGAGGGGCGGTGTGTTGGAAGAGCTCCAAACAGGAAACCGTTGCAGACTCGACTATGGAAGCAGAATACATTGCTGCATCTGATGCCGCAAAAGAAGCTGTCTGGATAAGGAAGTTCTTAAAAGAACTTCAGGTGGTTCCGTCCATTGTTGACCCAATACCTCTGTATTGCGACAACAATGGGGCTATAGCTTTAGCAAAGGAACCCAGGTCCCATCAGAGATCCAGGCACATCTTGAGGCGGTATCACCTGATCAGGGAGATCGTAGATCGCAAGGAGATCGAGGTTCGGAGGGTTGCTTCAGAAGAGAACACTGCAGATCCATTCACCAAGGCCCTACCCCAGACTCAGTTCGAGCGGCTGATCGAGATGATAGGTCTGCGATACGCCAGTACATGGCCTTAGTGCAAGTGGGAGATTGTTAGTGTATATGCCCTAGAGGCCATTACTGTATCATACTAGTTTGTATATTACTTAATGGAAGCTTGGGATATTCACCTTGTATAAACAATCTTGCTCAATATAGTAGTATGCTACTTGGTTTGTTTCTACTTCAATGTGTACTTGTGTTTTATTTTACTGTATCACTTATACGCATTGGTGGAGCCCTTAGGATCTTTGCTTGATTACCAGCGTTGTGATGGCAGTCACACTAGTGGGGGCTGGGTAATCCATAAGCACATCCTTATACAGGTCCCTAGTCGCAGGACTATCGAGACAGGGCATCGATACTCCGAAGTAGACTAGCGTATGCGCTTCTCATCCCAGTGTGGGAGATGGTCTGTCCCACAGCCATCAGTACGTCGTACTAGAGATAGTATACGGGTGCTCGTTAGGTTACGAGTACACTGGACAGGACTCGTCGGGAACTGACAGGTTGGTATTATACCTATCGTCAGTCATCAGTTCCCAGGTGACATGAGTACAGCTTAGTCCGCTGACTTGACACTAGCACTTCGCCTCGAGTGTGTTCCCACTGCACTTTGGTCACTACCCTACCACGGCTCAAAGGAGTCGTGCAAACAGGTGGTGGTTGGGTGCAGTCCCGAAGCACTTGGAGGCAGTGCCGGTTAGACAGGATTCGTCTCTCCCGGTATTGGGGGTTGACATCGCGCTGTGTCTAGGAGAGCCATTACACGAGTAGTCCCTGGCCAGGGCAAGCGAGATATACTGGTAGGTTCCAGTGTTATCTCAGGGTGTTTTGGGCTTCACTCCGACACGACTTGTACCGCTATTGGGGGACTGACGTTTTACCGCCCCCTAGGCCCGACATGCGATGTATCAGACGAACAGACCGGACTGTACGGAGACTGTCACATTCAGACTCAGTAGGAGTACAGATGGGGTTTCACCTCGTCAGCCTTCTTGTCGGCATCTACCTGGGGACCGTTACGCACAGCTAGTGCCGCTTGCGGTCTGTGGTTAAACCCACTGCCAGCGTAGTGCCGAGTCTTTAGAGTCCCACACAGAGGGTATTCGCCTCTGGGCAAAACAGAGTAGAGGTCGCATGGTTTTGCGACAGGGTTCGTTCTCATCCGCGCACTTGTGCACGTTTGGAGTCCGGACGGATTATACTGGCAGGCTCTGGTTTGAGCCAGATACTGGTATATGTTTTGGGGGTTGCTTTTATATCTCGGTATTCTTGTTTCTCGGAACGAGAATGCAGGTGTGTATGCACAGTTGCTTGAGGCGGAGGATGAGATTTTTCATTAGGGTTTCGGAACGGGTGCGTATGCACAGTTGACAGTTATCTTTTTCCAAACCCTAATGGATTTATGAATTATCTATTAATAATAGTAATTAAATGAGAATTATGTTATGGTTGATTTTTGTTGACTTATTGACCTTGGTTGACTTGTTGACCATTGACCACCATCATGCTTTGAAAGATCCTCCTTGATTCATGCTTACACTTCATTTAAAGAAGCATGATAGTGGTCATTCTAAATTACCATCAACTATTCTTATTTTGAATTATTATTATTTAGATAATTCTTTTCTTTTGGCATTATGGTTGCAAGAAAGAAAAACCTAGCTCATTATCTCATTTAGCTTCTCTCTCCTCTCTTCATCTTCTTCTTCCTCAAGCTCAAGGTGAACCCTTCTCATGTGTTGAGAATCCATCACCTTGAAAAGAAAAACAACCCCTAGTTACTCTCTACTCATTCTAGGATCAAGGTTTAGCAAGCCGGAAACCCTAGTTCACTCAAAGATCGAGGAAGAGCCCAAAGGTTGAACCTTCGAGGTGAATCCATCTTCGACGGAAGAAGGCGACAAGAAGAGAACCATCAACCTCTACAAGGTTTGAAGAAGAAGGAGTTCAAGTTTAGGTATAACCCTCATCCGAGTAGCTAAGACTCTTTAGCTTGTATGCTAGTTTAGTTTAGACACGATCCCGACCTTGTTTAGTCCATGTTGCCTCTTGCGATAAAAATTTGTTTTTTATACCGTTTCCGCCTCCCCGTAAGAACCGGGGGTCGCAATATGGACTTACAGGATCAGCCAGAGGGTTTCAATCAGAGTGGGAGCAGCGGGAAAGTATGCAAGCTGCTTAAGTCTATTTATGGACTAAAGCAGGCATCGCGGAGTTGGAACATCTGTTTTGATGAGACAGTCAAAGAATATGACTTTATCAAAAATTCAGATGAGCCGTGCATATATAGTAAAGTTGTAGCCAGAAGTGTCATATTCCTCGTCTTGTACGTGGATGACATTCTATTGATAGGAAATGACATTCCTATGCTACAATCTGTCAAAGGATTCTTGTCACACAGGTTCTCCATGAAAGACCTGGGTGATGCCTCTTACATTCTGGGGATCCGGATCTATCGTGATAGATCCAAGAGGATGTTGGGACTTTCGCAGTCCAGGCATATCGACACTATACTGAAAAGATTCAGTATGGAAGATTCTAAGCGCGGTAATCTACCGGCTTGTCACGGAATCACCCTCTCCAAAGAGATGTCTCCCAAGACTGATTTGGAAAGGGAACGCATGTCTATTATACCATACGCTTCTGTGGTAGGCTCTATAATGTATGCGATATTGTGTACCAGACCAGATGTAGCTTACGCACTGAGCGTGGTAAGCCGGTATCAGTCAGACCCAGGGGAGAAGCACTGGATAGCAGTAAAGAACATTCTCAAGTACCTGAGGAGGACTAAGGAGATGTTTTTGGTTTACGGCGGAAAAGACCTCAGGTTGGAGGCCTTTGCTGATTCCGACTTCCAGAGTGATAAGGACGATTCCAAGTCCATGTCGGGTTATGTCTTTACCCTCAATGGAGGGGCGGTGTGCTGGAAGAGCTCCAAGCAGGACACCGTTGCTGACTCAACGATGGAAGCGGAGTATATAGCTGCTTGCGATGCCGCAAAAGAAGCAGTCTGGATGAAGAAGTTCCTAACAGAACTTCAGGTGGTTCCTACCATAGTTGATCCAATACCTCTGTATTGCGACAACAACGGAGCTATAGCTTTAGCGAAGGAACCAAGGTCCCATCAGAAGTCCAGACACATCTTGAGGCGGTATCACCTGATCAGGGAGATCATTGATCGTCAGGAGATCGAGGTTCGGAGAGTTGCTTCAGAAGAGAACATTGCTGATCCATTCACGAAGGCCCTTCCTCAGATTCAGTTCGAGAGGCTACTCGAGATCATTGGTCTTCGATATGCAAGTACATGGCCCTAGTGAAAGTGGGAGATTGTTAGTGTTTATGCCCTAGAAGGCCATTACTGTATCATACTAGTTTGTATATTACTTAATGGAAGCTTGGGATATTCACATGTATATAACAGTCTTGCTAAACATGGTAGTATGCTACTTGGTTTTTCTATCTTAATATGTGAGTGTACGTATTGATAGAGCTCTTAGGATCTTGCTTGTCTACTAGCGTTGTGATGGCAGTCACACTAGTGGGGGCTGGGTAGTCTACAAGCACATCCTTATTCTAGTCCCTGGTCGTTGGATTATCGAGACAGAGCATCGATACTCCGGAGTAGACTGGTGTGTACGCTTCTCATCCCAGTTGGGGAGATGGTCTGTCCCACAGCCGTCAGTACGTCGTACTGGAGATAGTATACAGGTGCTCGTTAGGTTACGAGTACACCGGACAGGACTCACAGGGAACTGTTGGTTGGTTTTATACCAGTCGTCAGTGAACAGTTCCCAGGTGACATGAGTACAGCGTAGTCCGCAGACTTGACACTGCTACTTCGCCTAGAGTGTGTCCCACTGTTCTTAGATTGCTACCCTACCACGGCTCAAAGGAGTCGTGCAAACAGGTAGCAGTTGGGTGCAGTCCCGAGCACTTGGAGGCAGTGGCGGTTAGACAGGATTCGTCCCTCGCGGTATTGGGAGTAGATATCGTGCTGTGTCAGAGAGCCATTACGCAAAGTCCCTGGCCAGGGCAAGGGAGATTTGCTGGTAGGTTCCAGTAGTTTCTCAGGGTGTAATAGGCTTCCCTCCGACACGACTTATACCGCTATTAGGGGACTGACGCTTGCCGCCCCCCTAGGCCCGATATGCGATAGTCTTGGACGAACGGACCGGACTGTATGGAGATTGTCACATCAAACTCAGTAGGAGTTCGGATGGGTTTCCTCATCGGCCTTCTTATCGACAACTACCTGGGGACCGTTACGTACAGCTAGTGCCGCTTGCGGTCTGTGGTTAAACCCACTGCCAGCGTAGTAGTCGAGTCTCTAGAGTCCCACACAGAGAGTTTCCTACTCCAGGCGAAACGATATAGAGGTCGTATGGTTTTACGACAAGGGTTCGGACGCGTATGTGTGTTTACATACTTACGTCGTTTGGACAGTTTTTACCAGTCGGCTTTGGTTTAATCCAGTTACTGGTATCCGGTTATTGGATTTTTACAGTCTAAAGTTTTTCCGTATTTTTGCGGATTGGAGGGGCGTTCTCGTAATTGTACGAGAAGCTTCTAGAAGATGGTGACTAAGGAGGGTTATGTGTCATATACATTGAATGAGTTATAAGAGTCATGAGGGTGATTCATTCATCTCATTAATGCACATTTATTGCTTAATGACTCATGCTAATGAATCACCACTTGATATTTTATGAAGCATGATTATTCATCACTCTTTATTCTTTTCTTCTTATTAGAAAATGCTTCATATCTATTATGATACTCATAACTTTATTCAATTATCATTCTCACATTCTCTCTCCTCAAGCTCTCATCTTCAAAAGACTAATCCTTACACCTCATGAGTTGAGATCAAAGGATTAGAAAGACTAATCAATCCATAACCATCACTCTATTTCATTCTATCTTCTTTGATTAGCAATCCAAGAAGATTAGTTACCTCAAGTTAGAGGTTTAGTTTGGAGTTTTGCTCTCGGGTGGATCGTCTACTACCTAGAGAAGGCCGAGGAGAACAAGGAGATCGTAAAGACGAAGGACTGGTTTCATTAGGTATAATCCCTAAACACAATAGTTAAGAAACACTTTGTGTTTGGTTATTTATAGTTTAGCTTCGATTCAAGCGGTTAGTCGATGTTCGTTCACTAAACAAGTTCGTTTTTGAAAATTCCGCCTCCCCACAAGTATTGGGGTGTACTACATCGACTTACAAAAACCCATTGGTAGCAAGTGGATTTTTAAAAAGAAATTTGGCGTAGATGGAAAAGTTGAGACTTTCAAAGCTAGACTTGTAGCAAAGGGATTTCGTCAACGACCAGGTGTGGATTATGACGAAACCTTTTCTCCAGTGGCTATGCTTAAGTCCATCAGGATCTTACTTGCCATTGCTGCATACCATGACTACGAAATCTGGCAAATGGATGTTAAGACCGCCTTTCTAAATGGTGATTTAGAAGAGTGCGTGTACATGACTCAGCCAGAGGGCTTCGTAGATAGTGGGAGCAGCGGAAAGGTATGCAAACTGCTTAAATCCATTTATAGGTTAAAGCAAGCATCGCGGAGTTGGAACATCTGTTTTGATGTAGTAGTCAAAGAGTTTGACTTCATCAAAAACATAGATGAACCTTGTATCTATAAGAAGGTAGCAGAGAGTAAGGTTGTCTTCCTCGTATTGTACGTGGATGACATACTCTTGATAGGAAATGATATTCCTATGCTGCAATCAGTCAAGCTCTTCTTATCACAAAGATTCTCAATGAAAGATCTAGGTGATGCCTCCTGCATATTGGGGATAAGGATCTATAGAGATAGATCTAAAAGGATACTGGGATTTTCCCAATCCAGGTACATTGACACCATACTAAATAGGTTTAGTATGGAAGAATCCAAGCGTGGGAACCAACCCATGATCTCTGGACTCACTCTCTCCAAAGAGATGTCTCCCAAGACTGATTTGGAAAGAGCTCGCATGCAAGGGATACCCTATGCTTCGGAAGTAGGCTCTATCATGTATGTGATGCTATGTACCAGACCCGATGTAGCATACTCACTAAGTGTAGTAAGTCGGTATCAAGCAGATCCTGGAGAGAGTCACTGGACAGCCGTGAAGAACATTCTCAAGTACTTACGAAGGACTAGAGACATATTCTTGGTGTATGGTAACGGAGAACTCCGGTTGGAGTCCTTTACCGATTCCAGCTTCCAAAGTGATAAGGACGACTCTAAGTCCCACTCGGGATTTGTCTTTACCCTCAATGGAGGGGCGGTATGTTGGAAGAGTTCCAAAAAGGATACCGTTGCAGACTCGACGATGGAGGCTGAATACATCGCTGCCAACGATGCTGCCAAAGAAGCTGTCTGGATGAAGAAGTTCATCGCTGAACTTGGTGTGGTTCCATCCATTGAACATCCAATACCTCTGTATTGCGATAACAATGGAGCTGTGGCTTTGGCCAAGGAACCCAGATCCCATCAGAAGTCCAGACATATTCTGAGGCGGTATCACCTGATCTGGGAGATAGTTGATCGCCGGGAGATCAAGATCAGGAGAGTAGATACGAAGGATAACACTGCGGATCCACTCACGAAGGCCATTCCCCAGATACAGTTTGAGAGATTATTCGGGATGCTAGGTATGAGATACTACAGCAGCTGGCCTTAGTGCAAGTGGGAGATTGTTAGTTATGTATATACCCTAGAGGCCATTGTTGTACATATGATGTATATTATGATGGATGCTTGGATATATACAGAGAGGACTTTCTTGCTCGTCATAATAGTATGCTATTTGGTTTCACTTTATCTTAACATGTTGACTTGTATTGGTTTACTGTCTTGGTCTTACATGTTGATAAAGCCCTTAGGATCTGTACTCGACTACTAGGACTATGATGAGATCATACTAGTGGGGTCCTAGTAGTCGATGAGTACATCCTATAAATGTTCCTAGTCGAGGGTATATCGAGACAGGGAATCGATACACCAGAGTAGACTAGCGTATACGCATCTTGACCCATATGATGGGCGATGGATGATCTCATATCCATCGGTGTTTGACATCAAGGATGGTGTACGGGTGCTCAGTGGAGACTGGGTACACTGGACGGACTCACCGAGAACTCCCAGTTGGTGATATACCACACGTCAGATGGCAGATCTCCGGTGACACTGGTACAGGGTAGTCTGTAGACCCGAGATCGTCATAGAGTCTTATGTGATTCCCACTGTGCTTTGATTTCCATCTTACCACGTCCAAGAGGGCATGCAAAACGGTGGCTTTTGGGTACAGTCCCGAATCACATGGAGGCAATGAGCGATAGGAGGGGATTCTTCTCTCCCGGTATAGGGAGTTGATGTCGTGCTGTGTTCGATTGGCTATAACTGCAAATCCCTGGACAGGGCTGATATAGAGATATACTGGTAAGTGTTACCAGTAGTTTCTCGACCTGTTATGAGCCTCACATCGACACGACTTATCGGTTACTGGGGTCTGACGTATACCACCCCAGACTTGATATGCGACATATTAGACGAACAAACCGGACTGTACGAGAGTGTTACTGATTGGATTCACAGGAGAACGGACAGGCTAGCTTGTTGATCTTCTGATCGCTCAATACCTGGGTGGCTGTTACGTTTAGCTGACCGCTGGCAGCTTGTGGGTGTTTGATATGATCATCACCTGCTACCGGCGTATTGACGATTCTTTAGAGTCCTACACAGAGGTTTCTTGGCTCAGGAAAAACGAAGTAGACGCACATATGTGATATGTGCAGGACCGAGGATAATGCGATATGAGATACCGTATTATATTCTCGCGATATTCAGATATGAATCGGGACATTGGATCAAGTGTTGATTCGATGAATCGGTACATGATATATTAGTCGGTTATATTCGATATAGCCGGATCGTTGGATCAAGTGTTGATTCGATGATTTAATGTATAATGATATATATATGATATATTGTATTACATTATCTAATATTGGCTCGCTTTATTATTTCATTTTCTCACAGGATTAATACATTGATATATATGCGATATATGTTAATTGTATTATTTTCTTTTGTTGCAAATATATAATATATATGTGATATATATTATTGTGACATGATATGATTTATTATGAAACATGATTAAGGATGATAAAAAGGGATTAGGGTTTGATTAGGGTTAGCTCTTTCAAGCACTTTCTAGAAGGATTCTCTTTTGTCTTGGTTAAGATATTATGGTTGATCCTTATCCTTAACCTAACCAAACCCTAACTCTAGTTTATTCTCTACAAGTTTTATCCTATCATCCTTGACCATGGTTCTATAATCAATCATATACACTTGACTACTATTCATCACAAAAGGATTATTTCTTTCATTCTTCATCTTCTTCTCTCTTTGGTTTTTGAAAGAGAGAGCTCACTAGAAATTCCTTTGGTGATGATTTATTGTGAGAAAGTTAATTAAAAAGATAGCATAAATACTACTCCATCATCCTCATCTAATCTAGCCCATTAGATTAGGGTGTTCATCTCTTTAGAGTGAGAAAGCTTGGGTTATAGCAACTTCGACGTAGATCATCGGAGAATCGGAACACTTCAAGCTAGCATGGATCGTTCGAGTCGTGGAGCCTCTCTTGAGTCCGGGAGATCGTGGATCGCGGCGAAGGTATTTCTACTCGGAGCTTGTGAAGCGAAGGAGTGGACTACAAAGGTTGTAATCCCTCACACTTAGATTTAAAGATGTTATCTTGCATGCTAAACCCTAATAATCTAGCAAAGATCCCGTCTTTGGGTTGTTCGGCACATGTAAAATTTTATTCGGGCATGTTTGATACTTTATGAACCTTCACAAGTGTGCCTAGGAACCCTATACGATTACCAATAATCTAGTGTTTTGAGTCTGCGTGTTACGTGTTGCGACACGAATCGTGAGCTTGTGCTGCTGCTGTACTCAGTTAGGTTTTGAGGTATCGTTACACGCGTTAGCCGCTAGACGTGCACTCGCGAGTTAGTTTAATGTGTTGGTGCATTATTTAATACGTAGTTTTACATTATTTTGATCGATTCTGAGATGTTCGCATTATTTCTTGTGTTTGTGAAAATATAGCGTCACAGGCGGGGACTTCGGACGCTGCGAACAAGGGGAAGCAGGTGGTCGGATTTACATAGCTGGAGACTTTTGGTAAGTAGATTTAACATCTACGAGGAAATCGCCCGTATGGCGTTATGCGTCGGGGCGAATATGATATGTTAGCTGCATAGTATTTGCATATTAGTTAATTATATATGAATATCATTGCTTAGCATTATCTGTTGTACTTGACTCGTACCTTTAGATATAACACATTACTGACGAATCATGTTGCACGAGCACCAAATTGTATGCTACACCCACACCGTCTGTAATTGCCATGACACGCACAAACCACCTACATACGTGATACGGTAGTGGATAGGGATAGTTGTGGTAGTAGCCCTTATTCCATTGTGCATATGAGATATTGTTGATACTTACATACGTGACATTTCATTGAGCAGGAATAGTTGAGGTAGTAACCCTTATTCCATTTCACGTATACCTTACTATAGCTATTTGTACATCTTGCATACATATTGACATGTACACCCCCATAGTCTATTACAGTTACATGTATATCATACACTCATATTGACATGTACACCCGCATCTTTTCGCTATAGTTGTATGTACCCCAAGTGGTATTGTTTTGATATGTGATATTGAGTTGTTGATCGTTGCGCTTATAAGATGCATCATACCCACTTGCTTACATGTAGATACTTAAACCTTTCTACACTTACATGTACACTTCATATGATGCTGCATTTGTTTTCGGAGGATTTTGGGAACCGCAAGATATATTTTAAAGTTGGATTCATTTAAAAGAGCGGTTTTCCCTTTATATGCTTATATTGATGTTTTATGTTGCATATATCAGTTTTATATAGATTTACGCATTGAGATATGGATTTCATATGATTTATGGATTTGAGAACCGTGGGGGTATTTTCAAGAAACTATGTATTGTTTGAAAACCCGGTTTCTCTTGATATGATATTTGATGCGTCCACCATGAGATTTCTCGGTTCTGATATTTATGATATATACCCGATACGAGGATTGAGTGGGCTGTGTGCGGGTACATGGTGGGGCCCGGTACGGTTCCCCTCGGCAAGATGTTCGTGGTACAGACGATGAGCCTGGAAGGTGGGCAAGTACCTATCGGTGACTGTATTTGGACTCGGCGGTTATCGTGGGGATACCGACCGGAGTGATGTATGACATATCGTCAGGGCCAGTCATGGTGACAGCGCCTGAGTTATGAGTATTTATGTGTCGATGCTAGACAAGGGTTTCATGATGTTTCGAGTCTCGGTGTTAGACACTCGGGTTTCCATGATTTTTACGTATCGTCGGTGGACATACGTGGTTGATATCCTTATATATATATATATATATATATACTTACAGGTATATGTTTTCATGATGTTTCGGGTGTCGATGATAGACACTCAGGTTCCATGAGACTTACAGTATGTGAGGGCCGATCTGAGGATGCGGTACCTGAGGATTTGGGATTTGATGTGTCAGTGAGGGACACTGGTGTTTTTCCATGCTGATGATTTTGCATGAGATTTTATTGTATCATCCCACACACTCAGGATTATTGTTATTATGCATTGTTTCATGTAGTTGTAGTACCCTGATGATGTACCTTTGCATGATTGTTGCATACTCACTTATCATACTTATGCTATCGGATACATGTGATAGATAGATCGCTGTTCGTGCATACCTGCGATTACAGTATGATGTTAATTACTATTCACGAGTTAGAAACTCACCCCCGTTGTGCCACAGTGTTTTGCAGGACTTACCCTCAGAGTAGTTGCGGCAGGGCGTCTTATCATCTCTAATTTTGCGGATACAGCTACGTTAGGAGGTGAGGCCTTTGCTTTTAGGTGGGTTTGCGGTTATCTGTTTGTACATTGTATATCCTTTTGTTAGATCTAGTATTCTCCATCTACTACTGTTGTATATGACTTAGAGACGACTTGTGAGGATTTAGTGTTGTATTATTTTGGTGACTTTCGGTGCCGTGCTCGTGGGAGAAGGTGTGTTGAAAAGTTTACTTCTTATTATAGTCGTTTCTTTGATATTTCTTCGCTTCGGCGTCGTATACATGTTGTGGTGATTGTCTCCATCGTTGGGCGTGATTTTTCTCCCATTTAGGATGCTTTATATATATTATCTGTGTTGTACCCGTTTTCGGGGCTAGTTTTTACAAAGGAGGTGCTGCCGAAATTTTCAAGAAAGAAAACTAGAGTTAGAGATTTTACTTGTGATTTTCAAAATGTTAAAACTATGTTTTTCTCCGTTGATCCAGATTTTGGTGGTTTAGATTTCTGGGTTTCGGCTTACTTGAGTTGCGTACGCCTGTAGACGTTACGTAGTTTAAGTGCCGGTTACGGGCCAAATTTTGGGTCGTGACAAAGTTGGTATCAGAGCGTTAGGTTTTACCTTTCGGAGTATAGGATGACCTTGGTATGATGGAGTAGGTAACTTAAGCAGAGTGACGTAGCGTGTGTATGTTCCGCGGCATACTTACGACACGGTACTCCGCCTAAGTGACCTTAGGAGTTATTGATTGATATTCCTTCCGTGATGATATACATCTTTGTGATTCGATTCCTGTTTCCTTATCGAATCTTGTTTCAATTCCCAGCCTATATACCGCCGAAGACTATGAGGGCACAGAGAGCGGCCGCGAGGGCCGAGGTCAGAGTTGACTCATCTGAGGCGAGGACTGACCAGGGCGGTACGCCTGTTGTACCGGAGCACATTGCTATGATTGGAGCTGGTATGCAGGATCTGTGCCAGATAGTGGGGACTTTGGTAGAGACCATCCGAGAGTAGGGGAAGGCTGTTGTTCCACCCGCTGCAGGGACCACGATGGTACCTACAGTTTCGGCAGTTGCAGCTACCGCTCCGGAGGTTATTACTGTGTCGCTGACAGATTTTATAAGGCTGAGGCCTCCGGTGTTTACTGGCACAGATGTTACTGAGGATCCGCAGTCGTTCATCGACCGGATGGCCAGGATTTGTCGTTCACTCCGATGCTCCGATGAGAGATGGGTGGTGTTTGCCAGTTTTCGTTGGAGGTTCTGGCCCAGAAGTGGTGTGAGTCCTTGGAAAAGGGCAGAGCCGCGGGTCTTGCTCCTATGACCTGGGATGAGTTTGTGACGTCGTTTCTTTCCCGTTTTCTTCCACCGAGCGTTAGGGATGCACGAGTGCACAAATTTGAGTCGTTACGTCAGACTCCGGGGATGACGGTGTCTGAGTATGATATACTGTTTACCAAGCTGTCGGTGTATGGTCCGTACCTGGTGGCGACTGAGGAGATGAGGGTGAAGAGGTTTGTTCGAGGCCTACTTACCCAGTTGTTCCTAGCCATCAGTATTCAGCATTGCGACACATATGCGGCAGCTGTTGATGCAGCCCTATTGGTGGAGGAGCGTCTATCTGAGTCATCGGTTGTTCCGGAACCGAAGAGGGCTCGTACTGGTATAGCATCCAGGAGGCAGAGGTTTAGATTCCGAGACAGAGTTCGATCAGACGCTGGGGGTAGCAGAGACATGGGACGTGGCCAGTTGTTCAGTACTTTTTCCCAGGAGGGTCAGTCGTCGATACGTGGGTGTTTTGGATATGGCAGTTTACAGCACCTAGTGAGAGATTGTACTGTGGTGCGTCTGAGAGGGCCAGCAGTACCGCAGGTTACCTTACCACCTTCTCCGCCTAAGAGAGCATTGCCTCTTATTCCTGTTGTTTCACCGCATCAGACTCCTGTTCAGAGAGGTCATGGTCGCGGGGGTTTTGTACCAAGAGGTCGAGGTGGCGGAGGCAGAGGACAGCCAGTAGCAGGTAGAGGGCAGGCAAGGGTTTTTGCCTTGACTCACCAAGACGCGCAGGCATCCAATGCTGTGGTTTCAGGTATCCTTTTTGTATGTTCTTTTGATGCACATGTTCTTTTTGATCCGGGATCTACGCATTCGTATGTTTCTACGCACTTCGTGCCGAGGTTAGGCTGAGAGACGTGTTTACTGGATCAGCCACTTGTCGTGACTACTCATGTGGGAGAGTCGTTTGTTGCGCGACATGTTTTCCGATCGTGTGTTTTCCGTTTAGGAGACAGAGATCTGTCCGTCGACTTGATCCTTCTTAAGATGTTGGACATCGACGTTTTGTTGGGCATGGACTGGCTAGCTAGTTGCTATGCATCCGTGGACTGCCGTGAGAAGACAGTTAGGGTTTTTTTCCCGGCGAGTCAGTGTTTGTTGTGCAGGGGGACCGTGGTGCCGCCCCTCACAGTTTGATTTCTGTTCTGTGCGCTAGTCGGCTTTTGAGGAGGGGATGTCGGGGATTCTTGGCTTTCATTCATGATACTGGAGCCACAGTGGAGTCGTTGGACCAGGTTTCTGCCGTGCGAGAGTTTCCCGATGTCTTTCCCGATGAGCTACCTGGGTTGCCGCCAGAGCGCGATATTGAGTTCTGCATTGATCTGATTCATGGCACGGAGCCTATTTCTATACCGCTTTATCGGATGGCTTCGGCAGAGCTTAAAGATCTTAAAGATCAATTGCAAGAGTTGCTTGATTTGGGACTTGTGCGTCCGAGTGTTTCGCCGTGGGGAGCTCCTATTCTGTTCGTCAAGAAGAAGGACGGCAGTTTGAGGTTATGTGTGGATTATCGTCAGTTGAACCGAGTTACGGTGCGGAACAGGTATCCATTACCCCGCATTGACGATTTATTTGATCATCTCCATAATGCGAAACATTTTTCAAAGATTTATTTGCGTTCGAGTTATCATCAGTTGCGGGTTCGGAATGATGACATTCCGAAGACTGCTTTTCGTACGTGCTATGGGCATTATGAGTTTTTGGTGATGTCGTTCGGACTCACCAATGCACCAGCAGCGTTCATGGATCGGATGAACCGGATTTTTCAGGCCGTTCCTCGACCAGTTTATTATAGTGTTTATTGATAACATGCTGGTCTACTATAGGAGTCATGAGGAGCATGAGTAGCACTTGAGGATTACTTTGCAGATATTGAGAGAGCACCAGCTGTATGCTAAATTCTTAAAGTGCGCATTTTGGCTTGATATTGTTGACTTCCTGGGTCATGTGGTGACTGGTGATGGTATTCTTGTGGACCCGAGGAAGATCGAGGCTGTACAGCTTTGGCCCAGACCTGTATCGGTGACTGAGGTCCGCAGCTTTTTAGGCTTAGCTGGTTATTATCGCCGTTTTGTGCAGGATTTCTCGAGTATCGCTGCACCGCTGACTGGACTGACCCGGAAGGGAGTTCCTTTTCTCTGGACTGATGCGTGCGAGCAGAGTTTTCAGCAGTGGAAGACTCGGTTGACGACAGCACCAGTTCTTTCTTTACCTTCTGGATCAGGCGGCTATGTTGCTTATTGTGATGCTTCTCGAGTGGGGCTCGGCTGTGTTTTGATGCAGCATGATAGGGTGATTGCATATGCTTCTAGGAAGCTGAAGAAGCACGAGCAGAATTACCCCACTCACGATCTTGAGATGGCCGCGGTAGTTTTTGCGTTGAAGATTTGGAGACACTACTTGTACGGAGAGTCGTGTCAGATCTTCAAGGATCACAAGAGTTTGAAGTATATCTTCCAGCAGCGGGATCTGAACCTGAGACAGCGCCGATGGATGGAGCTAGTGAAGGATTATGATTGTGAGATCCTTTATCACCCGGGCAAGGCGAATGTGGTAGCTGATGCTTTGAGTCGTAGGCCCGGGGGTAGTTTGTCCCAGTTGAGCGCAGTTTAGCATCAGTCTTCTGCAGATTGGCAGCTCTTGTGTGATAGTAAAGTGCAGTTCGAGTTTACTTCCGCTGGCGCAACCCAGTGATGCCTGTTTGTCCGAGATTCTTGAGCTTGTTCGACAGGGTACAGTTTCGGAGGTCATGATTGATGACCAGGGTGTGCTACGATGCGGTACTCGCTTGTGTGTACTAGATGCTGATGGGTTGAGACGCGAGATCCTAGAGCAGGCACATCATGTTAGATATGTATGCCTTAGAGGACATTATTGTATAGTACTAGTTTGTATAATGCATTTTGGAGGCTTGGGATATATATATACGGTTTTACGACAGTCTTGCTCGATATAGTAGTATGCAACTTGGTTTGTTTCTATCTTAATATGTGTATATGTTTCTTTTAACATATCGCTAAAAACATATTGGTAGAGCCCTTAGGATTTTTTGCTTGACTACCGACGTTGTGATAGCGATCACACTAGTGCGGGCTGGGTAGTTTATAAGCACATCCTTATTTTGGTCCTTAGTCGTAGGATTATCGAGACAGGGCATCGAAACTCCAGAGTAGACTGGTGCATACGCTTCTCTTCACAGCAGGGGAGATAGTCTGTCCCACAGCCATCAGTACGTCGTACTGGAGATAGTATGCAGGTGCTCGTTAGGTTACGAGTACACTGGACAGGACTCATCGGGAACTGTTGGTTGGTATTATACCTATCGTCAGTTAACAGTTCCCAGGTGACAAGAGTACAGCTTAGTCCGCTAACTTGACACTATCACTTCGCCTCGAGTGTGTTCCCACTGTTCTTAGATTACTACCCTACCACGGCTCTACTGAGTCGTGCAAACAGGTAGTAGTTAGGTGCAGTCCCGAAGCACTTGGAGGCAGTGACGGTTAGACAGGATTCGTCTCTCCTGGTATTGGAAGTTGATATCGCGTTGTGTCTAGGAGAGCCATTACACATTGTCGTCCCTGACCAGGGCAAGCGAGAATTGCTGGTAGGTTTTCCAGTAGATTCTCATAGTGTTTTGGGCTACACTCCGACACGACTTGTGTAAGTGCACGGCGGCGCCCCGGCCGTCAAACCGACGCCGAAATGCGGAAGCGGTGATTTACTTTAACTTTTCAAACCGGCACCACCGCGCACTATAAACCCGGATCGTGCCATTAAACTAGTCCTAGCTATCTAGAGAGGGGGTAGAGAGATATACCGAGCGATCCGTGTCCTTCGGTCTTCTCGTCGTCGTCCCGATCTCCCCGCGGAATCTCCGGTCTCCACCAAGTCGCCGGAAGGGCACCACGTCGCCTGCTTCTTTTACGGGCTCCCACCTCTGGTCCGAGGCAACTCGGGCACGAAGTTGGCGAGTCGACGTGCCCAAGATTTGCTGTAGAATACGTGTAGAAGGCCATGTCTCATTTGGGGTTATGGAGTTGCCTTTGGTGGAGGAAAGGAACTTGGAGAGAGGTAAGAAAATGTAGCATGCCAAGAATGAGATTAACATTTCTCCTCACAACTAAAAGGGAAAAATCCCCTCTCCTATGTGGCTGGCCAATCAATGGTGAAGGGTGAGAATGGAGTCAAAGAAAGTCAAGGGAGTGGGGAAGCTATCATGCAAGAATGAATAAAAAGTGATGATTAAAAACAACATCATCACAAACAAAAACCAACACTCCAAATCAACCATCATGAACCCAAAGTCAATCAATGATGAAGTAAACAAGTCAATGCATGGTGGAACCATCATGACACAAGAATATGCAAAGACAACCCTCCACAATGCTAATTTACACAAATGCAAATAAGCCCTCCTCCACCAATCTTCGGCCAATGAAAGATACAAAGAAATATGGCCAAAACGGAAAGCAAACTGGCAACTCCAGAAAACTGGTGCCATAATAAATTACAGGAAAACCCCGATACTGTGTATACACACCCGCATCTGTATTCCGACCGAAATACAAATGCAATGAGACAAAATCTACACTGTACTATACTAGGATCCGGCTTAAACCAAAGCCGGATAGTATTATCCGTCCAATCCTGATCCGTGCAATACCGCACGTATCTGATCGAACCCTGCCATATATCCATACGGCCTTTAGTACTAACCGTCCGATCGTGATGCGTGCAATACCGCACGTATCTGATCGAACCATGCCATATCTCCATACGGCCTCTAGTACTAACCGTCCGATCCTGGTGCATGCAATACCGCACGTATCTGATCGAACCCTGCCATATCTCCATACGGCCTCTAGAGCGTTTCGCCCGAAACTTGAGTAACTGAATGTGGGGGACTCTAAAGACTCGTCAATACTATAGCTGTGGATTTAACCACTAGCACGTCAGAGATATTAGCCATACGTGACGGGCTACCAGCTATTGACCAAAAGGGACGTCGATGAGCGAACTCATCCTGACACACTACTGAGCCTGTCAGTGACAATATCCGTACAGCCTGGTCCGTTCGTCTATGAGCATCGCATGGCGGGTCTAGGGGGTTGGTAAAAGTCAGACCCCCAAAAGCGGTACAAGTCGTGTCGGAGTGTAGCCCATAACACCCTGAGATACTACTGAAATACCTACCAGTAAATCTCCTGCCTTGGCCAAGGACTTCGTGTAATGGCTCTCCTAGACACAGCGCGACCTCACCCCCAATACCGGGAGAAACGAACCCCTAAAGATCCGCTCGCTGCCTCCATGTGGCTCGGGACTGTACCCAACTAAAACCTGTTTGCACGTCTCCTTTGAGCGTGGTAGGGTAGTAATCAAAGTACAGTGGGAACTCACACGAGACAAATGACGATCCCCAGGTCGATGAACTAACATGTACACATGTCACCAGGGAACTGCTATCTGACGTCAGGTATAAGACCAACTAGCATGTTCCCGGCGAGTCCTGTCCGGTGTACTCATAACCCAATGAGCACCTGTATACATCTTAGGTGAACCAACTGACACCAGTGGCTTGTGAGACCGGATACCGCCCCTCGTCGGGGTCTCGACTGTATACACTAGTCTACTCTGGAGAATCGATGCCCTGTCTCGAAACTCCCACGACTAGGGACCTTTTAAGGATGTGCTTATAAACTACCAGCTTCCACGTATATGATCCCCCTCATACTGCTGGCAGTCAAGCAAGAATCCTAGGGGCTCTACCAACGTGTAATAGCGACCTGTCAGGTCACCTAAAGCAGTACATGATGATAAAGATAAACCAGATAGCATACTATCATCTCGAGTAAGACTGTCCTACCGGGATAGGTCCTCCCTCAATCATTGCAATCACGTGCCTGTGATCCAATAATTGACTCTGAGGGCACTATCTCCAACAATCTCCCACTTGCACTCAAGGCTAATTATTGCGATGTTGCATACTCACAGCCCGTGTGATACCGAACACCCAACTCCTCTACTAGTCAGTCTCACAAAGCTCGTTTGCAAAACTATTGCGTTCGAGAAATAGCCTCAGTGAGTGGATCCGCTTTGATGTTTCTTTCTATGTCTCTCTATATCTCATGTTCGCGGAGAAAGCCATCTCCCGAAATGAGCAATACCTGTCTTAGAATGTGTCTGGATGTCTGATGGGACCTAGCTCATAAATGAACTCCAAATCCAAACTTCTTTAGACTGTATCGTCAACTGAACTTAATCAGTATCCTGCGCCATGCCTCCCTCGGTATTGCCTTGGACCACCTGTCCAAAATACTGCCCCTCGTCAGAAGGAAAACTATAACTCTGACAACCTCCCTGTCGTCCAGGTCACCTTGGAAGCCTGGAATGATAACTGTCTCCCGAATGAGGCTGTCGTTATCATATCCCTAGAACAACCACTTATTTTCTAAAACTGCTTCCGACTGTTTCTCCAGGATTGGATCAATGTCAACTTATTGCATCTACTGCAAAAACAACATCTGGTGTGGTACTTGACATCTCATGATTGACTCAATTGCCTGAGCAAGTGATCTGCCAATCATGCGCATCCCTCTCCCCTTTAGTCTGTAAGACACCTTTAGAGAGGGTAACTCCATCACCTGCAGGTACACTATCGTGCCAGGAGTCGTCCATTCTAAATACTCTTAGAATGCAGTCTAAGTACCCTGATTGGGAAACCACCCAAATCTAGATCTAAAACCATAGATCTAGTAACCAGTATGTCTGATATAATGTCCAAGTCCCATGTGGAGAAACCACTGTGTGACGACCAAAGTATAACTGATCGTAGTATAGGAATATCACTTCCTACTCTGTGTATGTCATCCAAATACCATGACATCACACCCTACTACCTTCTCAACAGATCCATCCCCTATTCTGATGAAGTCAAATCTATGACTGTCACGTCAGAAATAGATGATCTATCTCTTCTATATCTGCTTTAGTCTATAAATAGACATAAGCCACCTGTCCACCAATGCTTCCGCTGCTCCCACTGACTACGACAACCCTCTGGCAGAGTCATATAGACGTACACTTCTAAAGCCAGTTTAGAACGACGCTATACTCATCCCCCTGCCGGGTCTCACGGTCTGGAACAACAGCAATGGCAAGTGTGGGTAAACAAGAACTTCCCTGTCACCGTCCTTGAGGCTACCGGAGTACCTCTCGGGTGCCTGAAGTTACCCACCTTATCTGCGGAGTGGCCAATGGAATGTCAAACCAGATTGAATCTTTAGGTTCCTATCAAATCTTTAGTAATCGTTTGTGGTTCTGGAATCACTTCCAGTTCTACCATACTCCCACTACTGTTTTCTGAAAAAATCCATTTTTATTAAAACTGTGGCGAGTCTAGAACAATATTACTATTGATCTCCCAGATGGTAGAAAGTCAACCCTCGTCATAGCCTGGGTCAACCCACAAACAGCCATTACAGAAACGTGCCTTGAGTTATCCAGAGTCTGGTTTTAAGCATAAGCCGGACAACTCCCCGTACCTTAACATCGTTAAGATATGAACTGTTCTATATCCAATATAAAACCAGAGGCACTGATTTAATTGAACCAGATTCAAATCATGCAGCTGTCTCCAGTGCATGTCAACTAAATGGAAAGAGGCTGATCAGCGTTACTCAACTTAAGAATGCTTCCAATTATGAGTAACCTGAAAGAGAAGCAAGTTCTCTTAGTCATTACTATCAACTGAATACCATACACAAGTATCTACATCTTCGATCACTTTGAAGAATCCCGATACTTGCAATACCTGGTTCTCTACTTTATTCAAATACCTATAACTTCTCAAAATTCGGACCATGTGTTTCCACGAAACACCTGTCTAAAAATTAGAAAAGTCATAAGTAAACCGAATATAGTACGAGGACCAACCCCATTGTCCTGATGGACCCTACACAACATACAATACTCTGTATAAGTCCCTTGAGTCTGATAACTCATTCACTGTGTGTCGTAGGTTGAAAACCGTACTTATGGTTAAGAAGAATTACACCGCTGTTTAATGCTCCTTACCTAACCATCTACTGATATAGGTAAATGTCACTGACATAATTTCAGAAAGGTATATCTCACTCTATGAAAATAGACGTACAGATATATCAATTTGAAATTGGTGCATAACAGCGGATATTCAAAACCAAAAATTTGCCGTCCGGCAAAAAACCCAGGCGATTTTCTCAAATATCACCGATTACAACGAATCCCGATATAATGAGGATGATCACCCAATTCCCAATAACTTACTCCCACTCATCATCTGTAAAACCATACAGATGTGAGAATCATACCTGGTAAATACATACCCTGGAGTAAGTATCTAATCGGGAAATCAGTTTTCTTTTAACATTACACAGTGAAACTGAAACATTGAAATGTTTTGATGGGGTATCCTGGTATTCCTAGTAATGCCTCTTCCATTATCCAGATTCACAACTGTAACCGTGTAATTCTTTGTCATCTTTCCAAATCCCTTTATATGTCTTTAGTCATTACCTTCTGTACACCCTTTCAGGCCAAATGGTTTTCTTCCTTCCCTACCGTTCGGCACCAGCCTATGGTTTAGAAGAAGACTATCCAATAAGCATAATGGGTGTACTGTCCTAATCCTAGGAACACTCGCAATGAGAGAAGGTGAAGATAAAAGACAACCGAATAAACCTTATTCCTATTTCTCCTGAACCAGAATCCATCCCCGAACTGGAACAAGTTCCTTTCGAGTTCGTATATAACCATACGATGGAGTATCCAATAAACTGTGGATCTTCGTAGTGATACGGAGTGTCCTGGAGAAATACAAAGGTGATTTAGGATTGGTGAATAAATACTTGGTTTGGTCGTGAATAGCAGTCGCAATTTACTTTGCCCTCTTACTAATCCCTTGATATGTCTTTACTTAATACCTTCTGCACACCATCGTTATGCTAATTGGTTTTCTTCATTCCCTACCGTTCAGCACCAGCCTATGGTTTGGAAGAAGACTATCCAATTTGCGTAATAGGTGTACTATCTCCAAAACCAAGGAGTACTCGCAACCTGAGAGAAGGTAAAAGGAAAAGACAACTGAATAGTCCTATTCGTTTTCTCCAGAACCGGAAACCATCCTCAAATAAATTCCTTCGAGTTCGTATATAACCATACGATGGTTTTGTCCAATGGAAGTGGACGTTCGTAGTAATACGGGGTGTCCTGGAGAAAAGGGTAAAAGTAGGAGTGGCAATGAGGTTTGCAACTTTGACAATCCAAAAGCCAGTGTTTAAGAAGGTTCGGTTAATTTCGGTCACTGAGTCATAGTCTTAGGGTCGGGTCAATGGTCGCTACCGAAGAGAGAGAGAAAAGAAACACTCAGCGTGCACTCTATCCTTGATCAGAATGGTTACCAATTTATCTAATCTGGAAACCTCCCACTGTAACCTCAAATTCTCCTCCAAACCTGAAAGAAGAATTAGTCGGAGTCACCCGAGGAGTAAACTAACTCATCAGTGGGAATCGGGATCCAACTATCATCGTATGATAACGTGACGGAATCCGCTCACGTCATCACACTCCAGAAGGTATGCGCATATCTGGCAAGTTTCAGTTTCTTTAGAAACTCCCGATGTGATTTTTGCCCTATGCTCTTATGACCTTGACTTTGGCCAACAAATCATAAGTCACATGTCAAGTTCTACCCGTCATTCTCCAGGTTAATTTGAGCCCACCCGCACAAGCCCTTGACTTTGGCCAACAAGGATATACGACCGCCCCAAACCAACGCATCTATCTATGCTGCATATGAATACCCAACAGCTACCAAACACTGTGCCTTGACTTTGGCCAACAAACACAGCTTGAATACTATTGACTACCCATATGAAACGACGGAGGGCTACGAATGGTTTCTGGCAAAAACCTTTAACGTAATGAACTTGATATCGTTGAAGGAACCGGATAGCTTTTATGAAAATATAGTGACGAAAACCTTTGCTAAAGAGGTCACTCTCGGTGAAGGGATCTCGGCTCTTTCCCCGTAGAATGAGGTGCAGGATATTCCAACTGAATACCATGATGCAAAGAAAAAGTAATCGGCTATAGTGAAGTTATTGCCCTGACGCAAACTTCTGTCCAAGTGGTCACTCCCGGTGAAGGGTTCTCGGCCCTTGCCTCGTCGACTTAGGAGCAGGATATTCCAACTGAATACCACGATGCAAAACAAAAGTGAACGTCCTTGCATTAACAGCTTTTTGAAAAAGGTTCCAACAACATCAGCATAGGTTTGTTTTTAACTTGCATTGATCCGAATCAACGCAATCCCATCAATTGATCACACCACAAAGAACGAAATATAATGACGTACGTATATGCCATCCGCATTCGCCACTGGGTCCCGTCATTACCCATTAGGTTAGCTAACTAACGACAGAGCGGGGACTGGACTAGCGCGGATGCAAAACATATACAACATCTACTAGTATATATATCAATATATAATATTTTGCTCAAGGCCTGATAAGATGCAACATCACAGAAATGTACAGCATCACAGAACAATACAGATATCTGGGATCCCCGGGTTTCACAGGGCCACTACTGAAACCCGACGTTCCCCTGGTCGTGTGGATAGCCTGTGCAATGAAATCCTAGACCCCTACGGGCGCAGCAAGTTACCCGCCAAAACCTAAAGCGAGGCAGCCCCCTTCAGCAACGTGAATGGACCACCCGGCACTTCACGGAATCCGGTAACTTGGGCACCCCTCCTGGGTCAACCTGTACCCCCTACGAGTGCGGCGAATAGCCCGCCAATTCTAGAGTGAAGCCCCCTCCGTCTCAATGCCATGAGATGCGGGCCCGTTGCCCTCTAGAACCCGGCTATCCATGCACCCCTCCTTGGGGTAATCCTAGTACAGAAAGTAAAATATACATACAACGGGTACATCGACCTCGACCTGGTCATGCCCCAAAATAATAATACAAACAGGCAGTGACGGCAGTCCACATGTCGGACACTCGCCCCGCAATATCAAATGTACATAATACAACAAAACTGTACTAGCATTGCATCCAGGCTATCCCCCACGACCAATCCGCAACATCACAGCAATACACAGAACATCAACGTGAAAGTCACGTTCGCAAATCCGTCTAACCGGGCTATAGCAGTTAGACAGGATTTACCGATCAAGTGACATTCACGGTCGCAGATATAATGTAAATACTGTGAACAAATGTGTTTAAAATATCCGATCGATTAAATTTTACCAAGTGGGCCCCCAAGCAATACTGTAGCACTCACAGAAATTCTGGGCCCAAACAAAGTATACCAAAACCCCTATTTTCAGCCCAAAAGCCCACTGCAAAAAATTGGTGAAGTGAAGCTAAATTACTGCGGCGGAACCGCGGCCAAAGAGGGGTTACGGCCGCGGTTCCACGGTCATATGGAAAGATCATGTCACCAAAATTTTACAGTGTTCTTAGGATTCTCTGCACACCCAGAAAACTTTTTGGAGACAAAAAAATTTCGACAGAAACTGATTGTACATGAAAACGCGGTTTTGGGATTTTTGTTCGATCAGAAATGTAAAACACATTAGCCAAAGCTAGACTAGGTTAATGGCGAGGCTCTGATACCACTGTAAGTGCACGGCGGTGCCTCGGCCGTCAAACCGACGCCGAAATGCGGAAGCGGTGATTTACTTTAACTTTTCAAACCGGCACCACCGCGCACTATAAACCCGGATCGTGCCATTAAACTAGTCCTAGCTATCTAGAGAGGGGGTAGAGAGATATACCGAGCGATCCGTGTCCTTCGGTCTTCTCGTCGTCGTCCCGATCTCCCCGCGGAATCTCCGGTCTCCACCAAGTCGCCGGAAGGGCACCACGTCGCCTGCTTCTTTTACGGGCTCCCACCTCTGGTCCGATGCAACTCGGGCACGAATTTGGCGAGTAGACGTGCCCAAGATTTGCTGTAGAATACGTGTAGAAGGCCATGTCTCATTTGGGTTTATAGAGTTGCCTTTGGTGGAGGAAAGGAACTTGGAGAGAGGTGAGAAAATGTAGCATGCCAAGAATGAGATTAACATTTCTCCTCACAACTAAAAGGGAAAAATCCCCTCTCCTATGTGGCCGGCCAATCAATGGTGAAGGGTGAGAATGGAGTCAAAGAAAGTCAAGGGAGTGGGGAAGCTATCATGCAAGCATGAATAAAAAGTGATGATTAAAAACAACATCATCACAAACAAAAACCAACACTCCAAATCAACCATCATGAACCCAAAGTCAATCAATGATGACGTAAACAAGTCAATGCATGTTGGAACCATCATGACACAAGAATATGCAAAGACAACCCTCCACAATGCTAATTTGCACAAATGCAAATAAGCCCTCCTCCACCAATCTTCAGCCAATGAAAGATACAAAGAAATATGGCCGAAACGGAAAGCAAACTGGCAACTCCAGAAAACTGGTCCCGTAATAAATTACAGGAAAACCCCGATACTGTGTATACACACCCGCATCTGTATTCCGACCGAAATACAAATGCAATGAGACAAAATCTACACTGTACTATACTAGGATCCGGCTTAAACCAAAACCGGCTAGTATTATCCGTCCGATCCTGATCCGTACAATACCGCACGTATCTGATCAAACCCTGCCATATATCCATACGGCCTCTAGTACTAACCGTCCGATCCTGATGCGTGCAATACCGCACGTATCTGATCGAACCATATCTCCATATGGCCTCTAGTACTAACCGTCTGATCCTGATGCGTGCAATATCACACGTATCTGATCGAACCCTACCATATCTCCATACGGCCTCTACAGCGTTTCGCCCGAAACTTGAGTAACTGAATGTGGGGGACTCTAAAGACTCGTCAATACTATGGATGTGGATTTAACCACTAGCACGTCAGAGGTATTAGCCATACGTGACGGGCTACCAGCTATTGACCAAAAGGAACGTCGATGAGCGAACTCATCCTGACACCCTACTGAGCCTGTCAGTGACAATATCCGTACAGTCCGGTCCGTTCGTCTATGAGCATCGCATGGCGGGCCTAGGGGGTTGGTAAAAGTCAGACCCCCAAAAGCAGTACAAGTCGTGTCGGAGTGTAGCCCATAACACCGTGAGATACTACTGGAATACCTATCAGTAAATCTCCTGCCTTGGCGAAGGACTTCGTGTAATGGCTCTCCTAGACACAGCGCGACCTCACCCCCAATACCGGGAGTGATGAACCCCTGAAGATCCGCTCACTGCCTCCATGTGGCTCGGGACTGTACCCAACTAAAACCTGTTTGCACGTCTCCTTTGAGCGTGGTAGGGTAGTAATCAAAGTACAGTGGTAACTCACACGAGACAAATGACGATCCCCAGGTCGATGAACTAACATGTACACATGTCACCAGGGAACTGCTATCTGACGTCAGGTATAAGACCAACTAGCATGTTCCCGGTGAGTCATGTCCGGTGTACTCATAACCCAATGAGCACCTGTATACATCTTAGGTGAACCAACTGACACCAGTGGCTTGTGAGACCGGCCACCGCCCCTCGTCGGGGTCTCGACTGTATACACTAGTCTACTATGGAGAATCGATGCCCTGTCTCGAAACTCCCACGACTAGGGACCTTTTAAGGATGTGCTTATGGACTACCAGCTCCCACGTATATGATCGCCCTCATACTGCTGGCAGTCAAGCAACAATCCTAGGGGCTCTACCAACGTGTAATAGCGACCTGTCAGGTCACCTAAAGCAGTACACGATGATAAAGATAAACCAGATAGCATACTATCATCTCGAGTAAGACTGTCCTACCGGGATAGGTCCTCCCTCAATCATTGCAATCACGTGCATGTGATCCAATAATTGACTCTGAGGGCACTATCTCCAACAACTTGTACCTCTATTAGGGGACTGACGTTTACCACCGTCCCTAGGCCCGCCATGCGATATTCTCAGACGAACAGACCGGACTGTACGGAGATTGTCACATTCAGGCTCAGTAGGAGTTAGGATGGGTTCACCTTATCAGTCTTCTTGTCGGCATTGTTAGTGTATATGCCCTAGGGGCCATTATTGTATCATACTAGGTTGTATATTACTTAATGGAAGCTTGGGATATTCACAGTTGTATATAACAGTCTTGCTAAAAATGGTAGTATGCTACTTGGTTTGTGTCTACTTTAATATGTGCATATGTTTCTTGTAACGTATCAATTATACATATTAGTAGAGCCCATAGGATCTTTGCTTGATTACCAGCGTCGTGATGGCAGTCACACTAGTGGTGGATGGGTAGTCTGTAAGCAACATCCTATACAGGTCCCTAGTCGTTGGATTATCGAGATAGGGCATCGATATTCCGGAGTAGACTAAGTGTGTACGCTTCTCATCCCAGTTGGGGAGATGGTCTGTCATAGCCATCAGTACGTCGTACTGGAGATAGTATACAGGTGCTCGTTAGGTTACGGGTATACAGGACAGGACTCGCAGGGAACTGATTGGTTGGTATTATACCCATCGTCAGTTAACAGTTCCCAGTTAACATGAGTACAGCATAGTCCGCAGACTTGACACTGCTACTTCACCTCGAGTGTGTCCCACTGTTCTTAGATTGCTACCCTACCACGGCTCAAAGGAGTCGTGGAAACAGGTAGCAGTTGGGTGCAGTCCCGAGCACTTGGAGGCAGTGGCGGTTAGATAGGATTCGTCTCTCCCGGTATTGGGAGTTGATATCGCACTGTGTCAGAGAGCCATTACGCAAAGTCCCTGGCCAGGGCAAGCGAGATTTACTGGTAGGTTCCAGTAGTTTCTCAGGGTATAATGGGCTTCGCTCCGACACGACTTATACAGCTATTAGGGGACTGACGCTTGCCACCCCCTAGGCTCGATATGCGATAGTCTTAGACGAACAGACCGGACTGTACGGAGATTGTCACATCAGGCTCAGTAGGAGTTCGGATGGTTTTCCTCATCGGCCTTCTTATCGACATCTACTTGGGGACCGTTACGTACAGCTAGTGCCGCTTGTGGTCTGTGGTTAAACCAACTTCCAGCGTAGGGTCGAGTCTTTAGAGTCCCACATAGAGAGTTTCTCTGCTCCAGGCGAAATGATATAGAGGTCGTATGGTTTTACGACAAGGGTTCGGACGCATACGTGTGTTTACGCACGTACGACGTTCTGACAGTTTTTACTAGTCGGCTTTGGTTTAAGCCAGTTTCAAGTATCAGGTTATTGGATTTATACAGTCTAAAGTTTTTCCGTGTTTTTACGGATTGGAGGGGCGTTCTCGTAATTTTCCGGGAAGCTTCTAGAAGCATGGTGACTTGGGGGCTAAGGTGGCATTTGCATTAATTGGATTAGTGAGTCATGTAGTGATTCATGCAATGAGTTAATGATTTATATGACTCATATGATGAATCACTTAAGGTATTAATGAAAAATGATGATAATGCTTTATTTATTATTTACTTAATAATATCATATGTTTCATATATACTCAAATGATTTCATTCATCCAAAGTAATTCACATTCTCACCTTCTCTCTCCTCAAGCTCTCATTCTTGAAACCCTAACCCTAACCTCTCATGTGTTGAGATCAAGGGTTAGCTAGACTAATACATCTATAACCTCACTCTATATCCCCTAGGTAGCTTAGATTAGCACTTTGATCAACCTAGTTATCTCAAGTTAGAGATAAAGCTTGGCGTAGGAGCTCTCGGGTGGATCATCTTTGATTCGAGGAGGCCATTGAGGTGCCGATGTTCCAAGGAGCCTATGAGGAGTGGAGGACCGCGATGAAGACCCGAAGAAAAAGTATCGTGAGGTATAACTTCGTATCCGAGTAGTTAAACCTTTCGTAGTTTGCTAGTAACGGTTTAGAAACGATTCATGCGCTCAAGTCCGTGTTACGAAGCTTTGATAATTGTTTTTCATATATTCCGCCTCCCCGCAAGTTCGTGGGGTGCGTGACATGGACCTACAGGCATCTACCTGGGGACCGTTACGTACAGCTAGTACCGCTTGCGGCCTGTGGTTAAACCCACTGCCAGCGTAGTGTCGAGCCTTTAGAGTCCCACACAGAGGGTTACTCGCCTTTGGGCAAAACAGAGTGGAGGTTGCATGGTTTTGCGACGGGGTTCGTTCACATCCGCGCACTTATGCACGTTTGGTGTCCGGACAGTTATTACTAGCGGGCTTTGGTTTAATCCAGTTCCTAGTACTTGTTTTAGGATTGGTTTTGTCTCAGTGTATTCGTGTTCCTTGGAACACGGATGCGGGTGTGTATACACAGTTGACAGAGGCAGAGGAAGAGGATTCTCATTAGGGTTGTTGACCATTTGATTTTGGTTGACTTGTTGACGGTTGACTTTTTTCTAAACTCTAATGAGAATGAGAAATATGATTAATAATATTAATTAAGGATTATTGTGCCATGGTTGAGTTGAACATTTGACTTTTGTTGACTTGTTGACTTTGTTGACCGGTTGACCATTGTGGACTTGTTGACCATCATCATTTCTATGACTTTTGTTTACTTGTTGTTCTTTACAAAATGCAATAATTGCATGAAATGATAATGGTCATTGAAACTAACCATCACAATTCTTAATTATTATTATTATCATCATTATTTTGTGCATGGTTGCATTATAAGAGCTCATTCTATTATATTCTTTCTCTCTCTAAGAAAGAAAGCTCTCCCTCTTCCTCTCTCAAGGTTCAAGTGTTCCATGAGTAGGAAATCATGAACCATTGAGACAAAACCACCATAACTCTTCTCTACTTATTCTAAGGTTCTAGGTTTAGCAAACCAAGCACCTTAGTTATCTCTAGGTTGAGATAGGAGCTCAAGTTCGAGGCCCTCGGGTGGATCCATCTACGGCAAAGAGGAGACGACGAGGAGGAGCCGTTCAAGCCACTACAAGGAGCAAGCAAGGAGGAGAACCACCAAAAAAAGAGAAGAAGTTCAAGACCTAGGTATAACCATTCTACATAGTAGCTAGAACTTATAGTTTTTTAGTTAGTTTTTGTTTAGCAAAGATCCTTCATGGATGGTCCATGTTACCTTTTGAGGAAAAATTTGATTTTTACCTATTCCGCCTCCCCGAAAGAACCGGGGTGGGTAACGTAGACCTAACAGTGGTATCAGAGCCTAGTTAAGCAACAACTAACTGTTAGCAAAGAGTTTAGAACTTCGATCCGGAAAAAATCCCGAAAAAAAACCGAAAAAATTGTATTTTTTGTCGATTTTCAAAACAGGCCTAAAAATATTTTGTATGACATGAAAAATACAAGCAGGGTTTTCTAGGAAAAGTCAAGAAATTGGAGCCTACGACTCGGCCAACTCGCCGCGGACCATGTGTTCCGCCGCGTATCCGCGGCCGAGTTGACTCGGCCGCGACTCCGATTTGTTGCAGATTTCGTAGTTTGGTGTTTTGGGATTTTTGAGATATTTTGTTTCTGCCCAGATTATCCAGAGAAAAATGTTATTTTTTTGGGGTGGTCACAAATTTGTATTTTGATCGGAGTTCTATAAACTTTGGCTAAATGGTTATATCTGTAATGTGATATATGCACTGAACGTCGGCTAATCGCTATACGTCGATTAGTGGGGGTTGTGCATATCTGTGATCTGTAATGTTGTTAGATTGTGTATATGAACTTGTTGGATTGTCGCGGATGAATAGCCGGGGTTTTGTGAGATGAGGGTTTCTTTATCTTTCATTTGATGTAAAATGTAAATTGATGTAATATTATTTTTATGGCCGCACATCCGGGATGAGGTTGTAGCCGCCATTGTATATTATTTCTTTTACTATTTTTGCTCTTAGGATAGACCCAAGATGGGGTCACAAACTACCGGGTACGTTGAAGTGCTGAGTGGCCTACTTACGGTGTTGAGAGAGGCTGCTTCACTTCGGGTATTTGGCGGGTAGTTTGCCGCACCCGTAGGGGTCTAGGGTGGGGGTTGGCTATTCATCGCGACCGTGTAATCCGTCTTTCGTTGCAGGCTCGAACGAAACACGGATTCCTAGCATATCCAATGTGTTCATCTGTGATCTGGAATGGCTATCATTGCATCTGACTAATGTATATATCTATATATGATATCTAGTAGGCGTTGCTTATGTTTTGCATCTGCGCTAGTCCAGCCCCCGCTCTGTCGTCAGTTAAGTAACCTAACGGTAATGACGGGGCCCCGTGGTGAATGCCGATGGCATAAGCGTACGTTATATTTTCGTTGTTTTCTGCAATGGTAGGATTAATTGATGGGACGCATTATATTAATGCAAAGAAAAAACAAACCTAAAAAGACGTTGTTGGAACAATTTTCAAAAAGCTGTTATTGCACGGACGTTCTCTTTTGTTTTGCACAGAGGTATTCGGTTATGAATGCCCAGCACCTCACTCGACGAGGCAAGGGCCGAGATCCCTTCATCGGGAGTGACCCCTTGGACAAAAGTTTGCGTCAGGGTAATAACTTCAATATAGTCGATTATTCTTGCTTTGCATCGAGGTATTCAGTTTGGAATATCCTGCACCTCATTCGACGAGGAAAGAGCCGAGATCCCTTCACAGGGAGTGACCTCTTTAGGAAAAGTTATCGTCACTATAATTTTAAAAAGGTTATCAGGTTCCTTCAACGATATCAAGTTCATTACGTTAACGGGTTTTTCGCCAAAAACCCAGCCGTAGCCCTCCGTCATTTCTTATAAGTTATACTTAGTATCTGTGCTGCAATTTGTTGACTGTGTCAAGGCGTAGCGAACGGCAGCTGAGTATTGCTTATCTGCTGGATACAATGTGATTGGTTAGGACAGTCGTATAACCTTGTTGACTGTGTCAAGGGTTATGCGGGTGGGTTTAATGCAATCAAGATAATGACGGGTTGAACTTGAGTAGGACTCTTTGATTTGTTGACTGTGTCAAGGTCACTTGGGTCTTAGGGGCAAAAATCCACATCGGGAGTTTCTAAAGAAACTGAAACTTGCAGATTTAGCATACCTTCTGGAGTGTGGTGACTAGAGTGGATTCCATCTAGGTCATCACACAATGATAGTTGGATCCCGATCCCACTGATGAGTTGGATTACTCTCGGGAGATTATTTCACTTAACAATCAATGCTATAAACCTAGTAAGTGTCTAGAATGGTGTTAGCGGGGATACGCCTCCACGAAAAAGAGGTTATTTAATTAAGGAACTTCGCGAAAGCGTTGGAAAACCTCCCTCGAAGTACCAACACTAGCCTGGTTGAAAGGTTAAGCAAGTATTGTAACGTGCGATTAATCCTGACTAGTTCTTCTTTTAGGGTTTGAAGAAGAATTTGAGGAAACAGTGGGAGCCATCCTGGTTAGATAAATCAATAAACCAATCTAATCTTGCAAGGGCGCACGCTGAGTGTTTCTTTTCTCTCTCTCCAGGTAGCAACCATTTCATGCCCTAATCAAGATAATAAAATATATCGCTTGACCGATCCAAACTCTTATTCAAGGCTGGGGAACGTTGGTTCGGCTTTAACTTACGACAACAGTCATAAGTATGAGCAAGGGAAAGAGGATTGTATGGATTCCAAGGATACCCAGTTGAAGAAGAAGCATAGTTTTGCATCTACTTCAGGTGTTCTTGTAATTGAGAACTGCTTTACGGTCAGCCCTACCTCCTGGGTACTTGATACCGGATCAGGATCTCATATCTGTAATTTATTGCAGGGACTGAGAAAAAGTAGGAGAGTTGTACCTGGTGATATGTCGCTCAGAGTAGCGAACGGAGCACAAGTTAATGCTGCAGCCGTTGGTGAATATCACCTTGTGTTGCCAAATGGCAATACTATGATTTTGAACGATTGCTACTATGTACCTTCCATGGTTTGCAACATCATATCGGTTTCTTTACTCAATAAAGATAGATATAACTTTGTTCTTGATAGAAATATCATGAACATCTACCTTCATAAGGTACTGGTTGCAGAAGGTACACTGTGTAATGGTATCTACGTTCTAAATCAGAATACATTTCTCAATGCACAAAACATACGCAAGAGGAAGAGTTCAGATACGAATGAATCCTACTTGTGGCATTGTAGACTTGGTCATATCGGAGAGAAAAGACTAAGTAAGTTGCATAAAGATGGACTCTTGGATACGTTCGAGTTTTCATCTTATGAAACTTGTCAGTCTTGTCTCAAAGGAAAGTTGGCCAAATCTCCGTTCACCGGACATGGAGAAAGCCAGCAGAGCTCTTGGGACTCATACACAGTGATGTATGTGGTCCAATGTCTATACATGCAAGGGGTGGGTTCTCGTACTTCATCACATTCACTGACGATCTCTCTAGGTTCGGATATGTGTATCTGATGAAACACAAATCTGAAGCTTTTAAGAAATTCAAGGAATTCAGAAACGAAGTAGAGAACCAGACTGGCAAAAGTATCAAGATCCTCCGATCGGATAGGGGAGGGGAGTACTTAAGCAAGGAATTCCTAGATTACTTAAAAGAGAATGGTATTCTCTCTCAGCTTACTCCTCCTTATACACCTCAGCACAACGGTGTATCAGAACGGAGGAATCATACCCTATTGGATATGGTTCGCTCCATGATGAGTAGTGTTGAGTTGCCTCTTTCATTCTGGGGATATGCACTTCAAACAGCGGCACATCTATTGAATCAAGTTCCATCCAAATTCGTGCCTAAGACTCCGTATGAAATATGGAGTGGTAAGAGTTTGTATCTTAAACGTATTAAGATTTGGGGTTGCCCGGCTTATGTTAAAAAGCATAACCTAGAAAAAATTGAGGCACGGGAAGTTTTGTGTAAGTTTGTGGGATACCCAAAAGATTCTAGTGGGTATCTATTATACCATGCAGAAGAACAGAAGATAATTGTTTCCAGGAACGCCACATTTTTGGAAAAATAATTTCTTGTTAAAAATATTAGTGGCAGCACGGTAGAACAGGATGAAATTCCAGAAACACAAACTTTAACTAAAAATTTGGTGGAACCGCTAGATTCAGTTACACCCAACGAACCTCAGCCACTCCGCAAATCTGGTAGGATTTCTCATCCACCCGAGAGATACTACGGTTTTCTCCTAGACGGGGAACGAGAGGATTGCATCTTGGAAGAAGATGACCCTACCAGTTTCAAGCAGGCCATTATCAGTAGGGACTCTGATAAGTGGCTGGAAGCAATGCAATCCGAAATGGAGTCCATGTACACCAATAAAGTGTGGACCTTGGATATTGCTCCACCTGGGGTAAAACCCGTTGGATGCAATGGATCTACAAAAGGAAACTTGGTGTAGATGGGCAGGTGGAAACCTATAAGGCTAGACTCGTTGCAAAAGGTTTTCGTCAAAGACCTGGTGTGGACTATGACGAAACATTTTCTCCAGTGGCTATGCTCAAATCCATTCCGATCCTACTTGCCATTGTTGCCTTCCATGACTATGAAATCTGGCAGATGGACGTAAAAACGGCTTTTCTAAACGGCTGTTTAGAAGAGTGCGTTTACATGGATCAGCCGGAGGGTTTTGTAGACAGTGGGAGCAGCAGGAAGGTGTGTAAGTTGCTTAAATCCATTTATGGATTAAAGCAGGCATCGTGGAGCTGGACCATCTGTTTTGATGAGGCAATCAAGGAATTTGATTTCATCAAGAACGAAGATGAACCTTGTGTCTATAAGAAGATTGTAGGACGAACTGTCGTGTTCCTAGTCTTGTACGTGGACGACATTCTTTTGATAGGAAATGACATTCCTATGCTACAATCGGTCAAGCTATTATTGTCACAACGGTTCTCCATGAAGGACCTGGGTGATGCCTCGTACATTCTGGGGATCAAGATCTACAGAGATAGATCCAAGAGACTACTGGGACTTTCGCAGTCCAGGTACATAAAGACCGTACTAAAGAGATTTAGTATGGAAGATTCCAAGCGCGGTAATATACCCGCATTGCACGGAATCATCCTCTCCAAGAAGATGTCTCCTAAGACTGACGAGGAGAAGGTTCGCATGAGCACTATACCCTACACTTCGGCGGTAGGATCTATAATGTATGCGATGCTATGTATAAGATCAGATGTAGCTTACGCGCTGAGCGTGGTGAGCCGGTATCAGTCAGACCCAGGTGAGGACCACTGGACGGCAGTGAAGAACATTCTCAAGTACCTTAGAAGGACTAAGGAGATGTTCCTGGTTTACGGTAATGGAGACCTCGGGGTCGAGTCCTTTACCGATTCAAGCTTCCAGAATGACAAAGATGACAGCAAGTCTGTCTCGGGTTTTTTGTTTACCCTCAACGGAGGGGCGGTGTGTTGGAAGAGTTCCAAACAGGATACCGTACCAGACTAGACGATGGAGGCTGAATACATTGCTGCAAGCGATGCCGCAAAAGAGGCGGTCTGGATGAAGAAGTTCATTAGTGAACTTCAGGTGGTTCCGTCCAGTGTTGACCCAATACCTTTGTATTGCGATAACAATGGGGCTAAAGCTTTAGCAAAGGAACCAAGGTCCCATCAGAAATCCAAACACATCTTGAGGCGGTATCACCTGATCAGGGAGATCATTGATCGCCAGGAGATCGAGGTACGGAGAGTGGACACAAAAGAAAACACGGGGGATCCATTCACAAAGGCCCTCCCTCAAACACAGTTCGAGCGACTTTTTGAGCTATTGGGTATGCGGTACGCCGGCAGCTGGCCTTAGTGCAGACGTTGGGTATGCGGTACACCAATTACTGGCCTTCAGTGCAAGTGGGAGATTATTAGATATGTATGCCCTAGAGGCCATTATTGTATAGTACTAGTTTGTATAATACATTTTGAAGGCTTGGGATATATATATATATATATATATATATATATATATATACGGTTTTACGACAGTCTTGCTCGATATAGTAGTATGCTACTTGGTTTGTTTTTATCTTAATATATGTATATGTTTCTTTTAACATATTGCTAAAAACATATTGGTAGAGCCCTTAGGATTTTCTGCTTGACTACCGGCATTGTGATGGCGATCACACTAGTGGGGGCTGGGTAGTCTATAAGCACATCCTTATTTTGGTCCCTAGTCGTAGGATTATCGAGACAGGGCATCGATACTCCAGAGTAGACTGGTGCATACGCTTCTCTTCCCAGCAGGGGAGATGGTCTGTCCCACAGCCATCAGTACGTCGTACTGGAGATAGTATGTAGGTGCTCATTAGGTTACAAGTACACTGGACAAGACTCGTCGGGAACTGTTGGTTGGTATTATACCTATCGTCAGTTAACAGTTCCCAGGTGACATGAGTACAGCTTAGTCCGCTGACTTGACACTGTCACCTCGCCTCGAGTGTGTTCCCACTGTTCTTAGATTACTTGTTAGGTCCACGTTACCCACCCCGGTTCTTTCGGGGAGGCGGAATAGATAAAAATCAAAATTTTCCTAACTAGGTAACATAGACCATTCAAGAAAGATCTTTGCTAAACAGAAACTAACAATTAAACTACAAGTTCTAGCTACTATGTAGAATGGTTATACCTAGGTCTTGAACTCCTTCTCTTATTTTGGTGGTTCTCCTCCTTCCTTGCTCCTTGTAGTGGGTTGAATGGCTCCTCCTCGTCGTCTCCTCTTTTCCGTAGATGGATCCACCCGAGGGCCTCAAACTTGAGCTCCTATCTCAACCTAGAGATAACTAAGGTGCTTGGTTTGCTAGACCTAGGACCTTAGAATGAGTAGAGAAGAGTTATGGTGGTTTTGTCTCAAAGGTTCATGATTTTTCCAACTCATGGAACACTTGAACCTTGAGAGAGGAAGAGGGAGAGCTTTTTTTTAAGAGAGAGAAACAAAAATGATAGAATGAGCTCTCATATTGCAACCATGCTCACAAAAGCAAAAATAATAATGATAATAACAATAATTAAGAATTGTGATGGTTAGTTTCAATGACCATTATCATTTCATGCAATTATTGCATTTTGTAAAGAACAACAAGTAAACAAAAGTCATAGCAATGAAATGATGATGGTCAACAAGTCCACAATGGTCAACCGGTCAACAAAGTCAACAAGTCAACAAAAGTCAAATGTTCAACTCAACCATGACACAATAATCCTTAATTAATATTATTAATCATATTTCTCATTCTCATTAGGGTTTATAAAAAGTCAACGGTCAACAAGTCAACCAAAATCAAATGGTCAACAACCCTAATGAGAATCCTCTTCCTCTGCCTCTGTCAACTGTGCATACACACCCGCATCCGTGTTCCAAGGAACACGAATACACTGAGACAAAACCAATCCCAAAGCAAGTACTAGGATCTGGCTTAAACCAAAGCCCGCTAGTAACAACTGTCCGGACACCAAACGTGCACAAGTGCGCGGATGTGAACGAACCCCGTCGCAAAACCATGCAACCTCCACTCTGTTTTGCCCAAAGGCGAGTAACCCTCTGTGTGGGACTCTAAAGGCTCGACACTATGCTGGCAGTGGGTTTAACCACAGGCCGCAAGCGGTACTAGCTGTACGTAACGGTCCCCAGGTAGATGCCGACAAGAAGACTGATGAGGTGAACCCATCCAAACATCTACTAAGCCTGAATGTGTCAATCTCCGTACAGTCCGGTCTGTTCGTCTGAGAATATCGCATGGCGGGCCTAGGGGCGGTAAACGCCAGTCCCCTAATAGCGGTACAAGTCGTGTCGGAGTGTAGCCCAAAACACCCAGAGAATCTACTGGAAAACCTACCGGCAATTCTTGCTTGCCCTGGCCAGGGACGACGATGTGTAATGGCTCTCCTAGACACAGCGCGATATCAACTCCCAATATCGGGAGAGACGAATCCTGTCTAACCGTCACTGCCTCCAAGTGCTTCGGGACTGCACCCAACTACTACCTGTTTGCACGACTCAGTAGAGCCGTGGTAGGGTAGTAATCAAAGAATAGTGGGAACACACTCGAGGCGAAGTGACAGTGTCAAGTCAGCGGACTAAGCTGTACTCATGTCACCTGGGAACTGTTAACTGACGATAGGTATAATACCAACCAACAGTTCCCAACGAGTCCTGTCCAGTGTACTCGTAACCTAACGAGCACCTGCATACTATCTCCAGTACGACGTACTGATGGCTGTGGGACAGACCATCTCCCCTGCTGGGAAGAGAAGCGTATGCACCAGTCTACTATGGAGTATCGATGCCTTGTCTCGATAATCCTACGACTAGGGAACAAAATAAGGATGTGCTTATAGACTACCCAGCCCCCACTAGTGTGATTGCCATCACAACGCCAGTAGTCAAGCAAAAATCCTAAGGGCTCTACCAATATGTTTTTAGCGATATGTAAAAAGAAACATATACACATATTAAGATAGAAACAAACCAAGTAAAATACTACTATATCGAGGAAGACTGTCATAAAACCGTATATATATATATATATATATATATATATATATATATATATCAAGCCTCCAAAATGTATTATACAAACTAGTACAATAAAATAATGGCGTCTAGGGCATACATATCTAACATTACTACCCTACCACGGCTCTACTGAGTCGTGCAAACAGGTAGTAGTTGGGTGCAGTCCCGAAGCACTTGGAGGCAGTGACGGTTAGACAGGATTCGTCTCTCCCGGTATTGGGAGTTGATATCGCGTTGTGTATAGGAGAGCCATTACACATTGTCGTCCCTGGCCAGGGCAAGCGAGAATTGCTGGTAGGTTTTCCAGTAGATTCTCATGGTATTTTGGGCTACACTCCGACACGACTTGTACCTCTATTAGGGGACTGGCGTTTACCGCCCCTCTAGGCCTGCCATGCAATATTCTCAGACAAACAGACCGGACTGTACGGAGATTGTCACATTCAGGCTCAGTAGGAGTTAGGATGGGTTCACCTCATTAGTCTTCTTGTCGGCATCTACCTGGGGACCGTTACGTACAGCTAGTACCACTTGCGGCCTGTGGTTAAACCCACTGCCAGCGTAGTGTCGAGCCTTTAGTGTCCCACACAGAGGGTTACTCGTCTTTGGGCAAAACAGAGTGGAGGTTGCATGGTTTTGCGACAGGGTTCGTTCACATCCGCGCACTTGTGCACGTTTGGTGTCCGGATAGTTATTACTAGCGGGCTTTGGTTTAAGCCAGATCCTAGTACTTGTTTTGGGATTGGTTTTGTCTCAGTGTATTCGTGTTCCTTGGAACACGGATACGGATGTGTATGCACAGTTGAAAGAGACAGAGGAAGAAGATTCTCATTAGGGTTGTTGACCATTTGATTTTGGTTGACTTGTTGACCGTTGACTTTTTTCTAAACCCTAATGAGAATGAGAAATATGATTAATAATAATAATTAAGGATTATTGTGCCATATTTGAGTTGAACATTTGACTTTTGTTGACTTGTTGACTTTGTTGACCGGTTGACCATTGTGGACTTGTTGACCATAATCATTTCTATGACTTTTGTTTACTTGTTGTTCTTTACAAAATGCAATAATTGCATGAAATGATAATGGTCATTGAAACTAACCATCACAATTCTTAATTATTATTATTATCATCATCATTTTTGCTTTTGTGTCCATGGTTGCATTATAAGAGCTCATTCTATTATATTCTTTCTCTCTCTAAGAAAGAAAGCTCTCCCTCTTCCTCTCTCAAGGTTCAAGTGTTCCATGAGTTGGAAATCATGAACCATTGAGACAAAACCACCATAACTCTTCTCTACTCATTCTAAGGTTCTAGGTTTAGCAAACCAAGCACCTTAGTTATCTCTAGGTTGAGATAGGAGCTCAAGTTCGAGGCCCTCGGGTGGATCCATCTACGGCAAAGAGGAGACGACGAGGAGGAGCCGTTCAAGCCACTACAAGGAGCAAGCAAGGAGGAGGACCACCAAAAGAAGAGAAGGAGTTCAAGACCTATGTATAACCATTCTACATGGTAGCTAGAACTTGTAATTTTTTAGTTAGTTTTTGTTTAGCAAAGATCCTTCATGGATGGTCCATGTTACCTTTTGAGGAAAAATTTGATTTTTACCTATTCCGCCTCCCCGAAAGAACCGGGGTGGGTAACGTGGACCTAACACATCAGTCGGCCTTTAGCGTTCATCCAGGTTCCACTAAGATGTACTGTGACTTGAGAGTCTTTTATTGGTGGGAAGGGATGAAACGCGATATTTCAGACTTCGTTTCGAGGTGCCTGACTTGTCAGCAAGTCAAAGCTGAGCATCAGAAACCGGCTGGAGAGTTGCAGCCTTTACCCATTCCAGAGTGGAAATGGGAGCAGATTTCCATGGACTTCATTGTGGGTCTACTCAGGACCAGTAGAGGGTATGACTCCATCTGGGTTATTGTAGACCGGTTGACGAAAGCGGCTCACTTCCTTCCAGTGAAGACCACTTTCGGTTATGCTCAGTACGCGCAGCTGTATATAGATGAGATTGTGCGTTTGCACGGTGTTCCCACATGCATAGTATCCGACAGAGGCACCCAGTTTACTAGCCGTCTTTGGCAGAAGCTTCAGGAAGCTTTGGGTTGAGTTTTAGCACCGCTTTTCATCCGCAGACCGATGGTCAGTCGGAGCGGACTATTCAGACTCTGGAGGATATGCTCCGTGCATGTGTGCTTGATTTTGGTGGCAGTTGGGATCGTGACTTGCCGTTGATTGAGTTCTCCTACAACAACATCTTTCAGGAAACTATTCAGATGGCACCTTTTGAGGCTTTATATGGTAGGAAGTGTCGATCGCCGGTCTGCTGGACCGAGCTTAGTGAGAGTCGAGTTTTGGGACCCAACTAGTTTAGCAGACTACGGAGAAAATCCAGCTGATTCAGGACAGGATGAGAGCAGCCCAGTGCAGGCAAAAGTCTTATGCCGACCGTCGTCGTCGCAGACTTGAGTTCGCAGTGGGGGATCATGTATTCCTGAAGATTTCTCCGATGAAGGGCGTTATGCGATTTAGGAACAGGGGGAAGCTCAATCCCAGATTTGTAGGTCCTTTCGAGATCCTTGAGTGAGTGCGTTCTGTTGCTTATCGTTTGGTGCTCCCGCCCAGTTTTCCGAATGTTCACCTCTTTTTCCATGTGTCGATGCTTTGTGGAAACCTTCATGATCCTTCTCAAAAGATTCGGCACGAGACCGTTCGGCTTGAGCGTGATCTTTTGTTCACCGAGCAGCCGGTATTTATTTTGGATCGGTAGGTGAAGAAACTTCGGTCAAAGGTCTTGCCGTCTGTGAAGGTTCTATGGCGTAGCCCTACTAGTGAGGAGATCACTTGGGAGGCCGAGAGCGAGATGCGGAAGAAATTTCCTCATCTCTTTGAAGGTACGCTTAGTAGGAAGTTTTAATTCGGGGACCGAATTTCTATAAGGGGAGGAGATTGTAACGTTTTAGAAATCGTTATGCGAATTTGTCCGTTTTAGGGTAAGTTTGTCGATATTTTCCGTTTTGACCCGACTGTGATCGAACAACCATCTAAACTTACCAGCACCTAGTTTAGCTAAAATAAAGCTAGTGCGCAATCTTTGGGGGTGTAGGGATACTAGGCACTCTAACAAGGTACCGCAAGGCATCAACCATGCCTGATTAATATTTTAGCCGTGCCTAACAACCCCAAACAAGATCTTGGCTAGACTATTAGGCTATCACATGCAAGTAAATAACTTTTACTACTAAGTGAATACGAAATACAACCTTTATAGATCGGTCCTTCACTTCTAAAGCTCCTTGTTGTAGTCCCTTCACTGCGATCAAGGTTCTCCCGGGCTCTTGCATGGCTTCACGAGGCGAAAGAAGCGTCCTTGCTTGAAGTCTTCGAGGCCGAAGACGATCTACGTCGAGAGAATACCAACTCAAGCTACTACTTCACTAACTAGAGAATTAGTGAAGCAAACACCCTAAACTAAAGTGCTAGTCTAGTAGAGGATGGAGAAATAGGAAGTGGGTTCACTTTAGAATTTATTTTCTCACAATCTTTCACTCTCTTCTCAAAACCTAGCAAGCTTTTTCTTTTTGCTCAAAGAAGAAGAAGATGAACAAAAGAAAAAGATGAGGATAATTATCAAGTGAGTGAGCTAACCATGGGTGAGTGAGTATCATATACTAACTCATATAGAGACATAACCATGGCTAATCCAAATGGTTAGGTTAAGAAAGATCTAAAGTAAAGACAAAGTTAGTGGACTTTGTCAAAGCAAAGCAAGCTTCTACAAGCTTCATGCCCTTTCCAAATCTCCACTAATTTTGTAATTACCTTAAATAATTATAACCCACCATAATAAATAGAATGGTGTATGTCTTACACATCCATGAAAGATGTATCATCAACCATGATACAAAAAGAAAACACATTTTAATATATATCACATATATATTAAAGTTGTGCACATGTGAGAATAATCCTTAAGTGAACAAATGTTAGTTAATGTAAATTAGTATATCTAATATACAATTATACACTAAATTATTAAATCAACACTTGACTTAATAATCCGGTCATATCTCATATAACCGACCAACATCCAATGTATCGACTTATCGAATCAACACTTGATTCGATAACCCGGCTATATCACATATAACCTCGCGATACAAAAAGTCGTGAGAATAGAATTCGGTATCACATACATGCATTATTCTCGGTCCCGCACATATCATATACGTGCTCCTATTTCGTTTTGCCTGAGCCGGTAAAACCACAATGTAGGACTCTAAAGACTCGCCAATACGCCGGCAGTAGGTAATGATCACATCAAGCACCCACAAGTCGTCAGCGGTACTAGCTGGACGTAACGGCTACCCGGGTATTGAGCGATCAGAACATCAGTAAGCAAGCCCGCTCCAACTCCTGTAAAAGCCTGCTGGTAACACTTCCCGTACAGTCCGGTCTCCTTGTCTGATATGCCGCATATCAAGTCTAGGGGTGGTAAACATCAGACCCCAATAACCGATAAGTCGTGCCGATGTGAGGCTCATAACGGGTTGAGAAACTACTGGTAACACTTACCAGTAAATCTCTAAATCAGCCCTGGCCAGGGACTTCCCTGTTACGGCCAATCGAGCACAGCGCAACATCAACCCCCAATACCGGGAGAGACGAAACCCCTCCTATCGCTCATTGCCTCCATGTGACTCGGGACTGTACCCAAAAACCACCATTTTGCACGCCCTCTTGGATGTGGTAAGGTGGAAATAAAAGCACAGTGGGAATCACACAAGACTCTATGACGATCTCGGGTCTACAGACTAACCTGCACAAGTGTCACCAGAGAACTGCCATCTGACGTGAGGTATAATACCATCCGGGAGTTCTCGGCAAGTCCGTACAGTGTACTCGGTCTCCACTGAGCACCCGTATACCATCTCTGATGTCAAACACCAATGGATATGGGATCATCCATCGCCCATCACATGGGTCGAGAAGCGTATACGCTAGTCTACTCTGGTATATCAATGCCCTGTCTCGATATACCTATGACTAGAAACATTAAAGGATGTACTTATGGACTACTCTGTCCCCACTAGTATGATCTGCATCATAGTCCATGTAGTCAAGTACACATCCTAAGGGCTTTACCAACATGTAACTATAAGACAGTATCAAGAGACAAGTATACATGTTAAGATAAAGAGCAACCAGATAGCATACTATCATATCGAGCACGAAAGTCCTCTCTATATATGTCCAAGCATCAAATATAATATACATCATCTGTACAATACTGGCCTCTAGGGCATACATACAACTAACAATCTCCCACTTGCACTAGGGCCAGCTGCTCTAGTATCGCATACCAAGCATCCCGAAGAGTCTCTCGAACTGTATCTGGGGAATGGCCTTCGTGAGTGGATCCGCTGTGTTGTTCTTCGTGTCAACCCTCCTGACCTCGATCTCCCGGCGATCTACTATCTCCCGGATCAGGTGATACCGCCTCAGGATATGCCTGGATCGCTGATGGGACCTGGGTTCCTTGGCCAAAGACACCGCTCCATTGTTATCGAAATACAAAGGTATTGGATGCTCAATGGATGGAACCACTCCAAGTTCAGTAATGAACTTCTTGATCCAGACAGCCTCTTTGGCAGTATCGTTGGCAGCGATGTATTCAGCCTCCATCATCGAGTCTGCCACGGTTTCCTGCTTTGAACTTTTCCAGCTAACCGCCCCTCCGTAAAGGGTAAAGACAAATCCCGAGTGCGACTTAGAGTCGTCCTTATCACTCTGGAAGCACGAATCGGTAAAGGACTCCACTTGGAGTTCTCCGTTACCATACACCAAGAGCATCTCCTTAGTCCTTCGCAAGTACTTGAGAATGCTCTTCACAGCTGTCCAGTGACTCTGTCCAGGATCAGCTTGATACCTACTCACTACACTTAGTGAGTATGCTACATCGGGTCTGGTACATAGCATCGCGTACATGATAGAGCCTACAGCCGAAGCATAGGGTATCCCTTGCATGTGAGCTCTCTCCAAATCAGTCTTGGGAGACATCTCTTTGGAGAGAGTGAATCCAGAGATCGTGGGTAAGTTCCCACGCTTGGATTCTTCCATACTAAACCTCTTTAATATGGTGTCAATGTACCTGGATTGGGACAATCCCAATATCCTTTTAGATCTATCTCTATAGATCATAATTCCCAGTATGCAGGAGGCATCACCTAGATCTTTCATTGAGAATCTTTGTGATAAGAAGAGCTTGACCGATTGCAGCATAGGAATGTCATTCCTATCAAGAGTATGTCGTCCACGTACAATATGAGGAAGACAACCTTACTCTCTGCTACCTTCTTGTAGATACAAGGTTCATCTACGTTTTTGACGAAATCAAACTCTTTGATAACGACGTCAAAGCAGATGTTCCAACTCCACGATGCTTGCTTTAATCCATAAATGTATTTAAGCAGTTTGCACACCTTCCCGCTGCTCCCACTATCTACGAAGCCCTATGGCTGAGTCATGTACGCGCACTCTTCTAAATCACCGTTTAGAAAGGCGGTCTTAACATCCATTTGCCAGATTTCGTAGTCATGATATGCAGCGATAGCAAGCATGATCCGGATGGATTTAAGCATAGCCACTGGAGAAAAGGTTTCGTCATAGTCCACACCTGGTCTTTGACAAAAGCCCATTGCAACAAGTCTAGCTTTGAAAGTCTCCACTTTCCCATCTACACCAAGTTTTTTCTTGAAGATCCACTTGCTCCCAATGGGTTTTACCCCTTCAGGAGCATTTTCCAAAGTCCATACTTTGTTGGTGTACATGGATTCCATCTCGGACCGCATTGCATCCAGCCATTTCACTGAGTCCACACTCGTGATGGCCTGCTCGAAACTAGTTGGGTCATCATCTTCCTTGATGCAATCCTCGCTCCCACCATCCATGAGAAAACCGTAGTATCTCTCAGGTGGGCGAGGAACCCTACTAGATCGGCGGAGTGGCTGGGGTTCATCGGGAACTACCGAATCCTCCGGTTCTACTAAATCTTCAGTTGCAGTTTGTGTATCTGGAACCTCTTCCAGCTCTACCACTTTGCCACTAATTTCTTTTACAAGAAATTCCTTTTCCAAAAAGGTGGCATGTTGAGCAACAAACACCTTTTGTTCCTCACTGTGGTAGAAAAAAATACCCATATGAGTTCTTTGGATATCCCACAAACTTGCAAAGAACTGACCGTGCCTCAAGTTTGTCCAGATTTTGTCTTTTGACATAGGCCGGACAACCCCATATCTTAACTCGTTTAAGATATGGCATCTTCCCACTCCATATCTCATATGGTGTGGTAGGTACAGATTTAGATAGAACTTGATTCAATAGGTATGCTGCTGTCTCCAGTGCATACCCCCAGAAGGAAATAAGTAACTCAGTTGTGCTCATCATAGAGCGCACCATATCTAATAGGGTGCGGTTCCTCCGTTCTGATACACCGTTGTGCTATGGTGTATATAGAGGAGTCAGCTGAGAGAGAATCCCATTCTCTTTTAGGAAGTCCAGGAATTCTTTGCTTAAGTATTCACCTCCTCGATCAGATCGAAGGATTTTAATACTTTTCCCGGTTTGGTTCTCGACTTCTTGTTTATATTCTCTGAATTTCTCAAAAGCTTCTGATTTGTGTTTCATCAGGAACACATACCCGAATCTAGAGAGATCGTCAGTGAATGTAATGAAGTACGCAGAACCATTCCTGGCATGTGTAGACATGGGGCCGCATACATCACTATGTACCTGTCCCAAGAGTTCCGTAACTCTTTCTCCGTGTCCCGTAAACGGAGTTTTGGTCATCTTGCCTTTGAGACATGACTGGCAAGTGTCATAAGATGAAAATTCAAACGGATTAAAATATCCATCCTTATGCAACTTAGCTAGTCGTGTCGCATTGATGTGACCCAGTCTACAATGCCACAAGAAGGATTCGTTCATTTCTGAACTCTTCCTCTTGTGTGTGTTTGTTATGCTCAGAAATGTTGATTGATTTAGAACATAAATGCCATTGCACAACGTTCCTGATCCAACCAACTTTTGATTTAGAAAAATGTTCATAACATTATCCTGTAATACAAAATTATATCCTTCTTTACTCAACAAATAAACCGATATAATGTTGCATATCAGGTTCGGCATGTAATAGTATTCGTTCAGAATCAATGTATTACCAGTTGGCAATACAAGGTGATATTCCCCGACGGTTTTAGCTGCAACAATTGCACCATTTCCAACCCTTATGTCTTTATCACCTTCTCTAAGTTCTCTACCTTTCCTAAACACATGTAACTGATTACATATATGGGATCCTGACCCGGTATCTAATACCCAAGACGTAGAGCAAATGGAGAAACAGTTCTCTGTAACGAACACACTCGAAGAAAATGCATCAACATGTACTTTCTTCATTCGGATGGCATAGGAATCCTGGTATTCCCCTATATCTTGTTCAGTCTTATAACTTTTATAAGAAAGAACGGAACCAACGTTCCCAAGCACGGTATAACATGCGGGTTCGGTCAATACATCCATATTATTATCTTTATGGTATGATATGGTCGCTACCTGGAGAGAGAGAAGAAAACACTTTAGCGTATGCTCTTGCAAGATCAGATTGGTTATTATTTTATCTAATCAGGATGGCTCCAACTGTTTTTATCCAATCTTCCTTCAAACTCTAAAAGGAAAGACTAGCCGGGATTAATTACACCATACAATTTCGCCAATCTTTCAGCCAGGCCAGTGTCGGTACTTTGAGGGAGGTTCCCCGTGCTTTCGCACGGACCTAATTAAAGTAAACCTCGTTTTCCTAGAGGTGTAACCCCGTTGACACCTTTCTAGACACCTACTTGATCGGCTAATTGTCCTGTGTAAAACTCTCCCGGGAGTAACAATTACTCGCAGTGGGTATCGGGATCCAACTATCTCATAGAAGGTATGCAATCTGATTGCAAATTTCAACACTTGAAATTCCCGATAATATTTTGCCCCAAACGATCTATGACCTTGACAAGGTCAACAAACCATAGACCATAAGTCAAGTTCAACCCGTCATTTCTTGATTGAATTAAACCCACCCGCACGACCCTTGACAAGGTCAACAAGGCCGTACGACTACCCTAATCCAATCCGCATCATATGCATAAGCAGATAAATACTGGTCAGCTACCGCACACTGCGCCTTGACAAGGTCAACAAACGCAGCACGACTACTAAGCAGGACTTATCTGAAATGACGGAGGGCTACGACAGGTTTTTCTGAAAACCTATTGCGTAATGAACTTGATATTGTTGTAGAATCGAGTGAATTTTAAAATGGAGTGTTTTTGAGGCTTTTATTAGTTTTGCTAAAGAGGTCACTCCCGGTGAAGGGATCTCGGCTCTTTCCTTATGGAATAAGGTGCAGGATATATCATATATATCTCTATGCAAAGCAAAAACTCCAAAAGCAATCGAAAGACAAACCGAGTGTTGTAGCATCTGCCAGTTTTGCTAAAGAGGTCACTCCCGGTGAAGGGATCTCGGCTCTTTCCTCATCGAATAAGGTGCAGGATATATCATATATATCGCTAAGCAAAGCAAAAACTGTAACTACCCTTTTTTAAAAGTTTGATTCTTCAACATCTTTTAAGTTTCTTTTCTTTCATCAATCATATTAATGAAGTCCCATCATTTAAGTTACCTAAGCATCACAGATAAATACGACGTACTCTTATGCCATCCGCATTCGCCTCGATGTCCCCTCGTGCACCGTTAGGTTAGGTAACTAACGGCAGAGCGAGGCAGGGCTAGCGCGGGTGTAAATCATAAGTAACGTCTATATAATATATCATATATACTATATACAGTATCTATCACAACATATCAAATGATCACATCACAGATATCGCAGCAGAAGAAACATATGAAACATTGGATATACTAGGACGTCCGTGTTTTATTTTGAGCCTCTATAAAACACGGATTCCACGGTCACGATGAATAGCCAAACCCACACCCCTAGACCCCTACGAGAGCGGCAAGTAACCCTACCAATTCTAGAGTTAGGAGACCCGAACTCGACTCCTCGAGTTGGTCTCCCAATGGACTCTAGAACCCGGTTACTTGTGCTCTCCTCCTTGGGTCTATCCTAGTACGGAAAAGTAAATAATATACAAATGGTGACATCAACCTCATCCCGGAAGTACCCCAATAAAAGAATATTACATACAAAGAATTTTACATGAATGAAAATAAAAACCCTCATCTCACATAAAACCCCCGGCTATTCAAAAACGCGACGATCCAATATAACATATCCAGCAACACATAACATCACATGTCATCAACGTAAGTAAATATGTGCATCCCAATTGTCGTTGACATATAGCAACGAAACCGGCGATATCACATCTTACACTTACGGTCGCAGAAAAGAAAGTGTAAAACTACAACATTTGGAATCCACAATCTATTTAGACATAGTAAATCCGAAATATCACATACTTCGCATTTCATGCCTAACTATATGAATTCCACATATTGTATCACATTCCAGATAAATAGACAGTATTAAACTTTCCGATCGAATAATAAAATACCCAAGTTTTCCCAAATAGTTCTCAACACTTGAGGGGAGTTTAAAAACATCCATCACATGCCACAGTACCCATGGTCCAGCCGTAGAAGGGTCAAGCCAGCGCCTCACATGTGGCAACGCCGTACTGCCCCAAACCCTAAGGTTCAAAAGGCAGTTCAAGAAGGTCACATAATCGAGTTAAGGTTTGTTGTCTTCTAGAGGGTCCATTGCGTAACTTGCACGATTTAGACGTTCTTAAAGTACGGAAAAATCCAACACTTGGAAATTTTCCGGGTCGGGAAAAAGTGAGTTACTGATATCCGTTCGAACTTTTTAATACTCTCTAAATTATCCGGAAAACATAATGAAATTAAATTTTCCGATCGAATCAACGAATACAAAATAATCCCCAGAACACTCAACACTTGAGTCAAATTAAAAATACCCAGAAACATGCAGGAATAGAAACTGATATTATAGCATAAAGAACCGTCCCCAATACCCTGTTCCTGCCGCGGAACCGCGGCCACAAGTAGTTTATTGCCACGGTTCCACGGCTATATAGATGAATTGGGGGCTCGTTTTTCATGGTAATTCTTAGAATTTCCTGCTGGATTTTTTAAGTATTTTTAATTCAGAAAAAATCACATTTTTAGACATTGTCCAGAGAGGGCGTTAAATTGACGTTTCGGGTTTCGATCGGGGTTTTAACTTCGTATACACGTCGCCTAATGCTCTAACTAGGCTCTGATACCACTGTAGGGTTACTAGGCACTCTAACAAGGTACTACAAGGCATCAACCATGCCCGATTAATATTTTAGCCGTGCCTAACAACCCTAAACAAGATCTTGGCTAGACTATTAGGCTATCACATGCAAGTAAATAACTTTTACTACTAAGTGAATACGAAATACAACCTTTGTAGATCGGTCCTTCACTTCTAAAGCTCCTTGTTGTAGTCCCTTCGCTGTGATCAAGGTTATCCCGGGCTCTTGCATGGCTTCACGAGGCGAAAGAAGCGTCCTTGCTTGAAGTCTTCGAGGCCGAAGATAATCTACGTCGAGGGAATACCAACTCAAGCTACTACTTCACTAACTAGAGAATTAGTGAAGCAAACACCCTAAACTAAAGTGCTAGTCTAGTAGAGGATGGAGAAATAGGATGTGGGTTCACTTTAGAATTTATTTTCTCACAATCTTTCACTCTCTTTTCAAAACCCTGGCAAGCTTTTTCTTTTTGCTCAAAGAAGAAGAAGATGAACAAAAGAAAAAGATGAGGATAATTATCAAGTGAGTGAGATAACCATAGGTGAGTGAGTATCATATACTAACTCATGTAGAGACATAACCATGGCTAATCCAAATGGTTAGGTTAAGAAAGATCTAAAGTAAAGACAAAGTTAGTGGACTTTGTCAAAGCAAAGCAAGCTTCTACAAGCTTCATGCTCTTTCCAAATCTCCACTAATTTTGTAATTATCTTAAATAATTATAACCCACCATAATAAATAGAATGGTGTATGTCTTACACATCCATAAAAGATGTAGCATCAACCATGATACAAAAAGAAAACACATTTTAATATATATCACATATATATTAAAGTTGTGCACATGTGAGAATAATCCTTAAGTGAACAAATGTTAGTTAATGTAAATTGGTATATCTAATATAAAATTATACACTAAATTATTAAATCAACACTTGACTTAATAATCTGGTCATATCTCATATAACCGACTAACATCTAATGTATCGACTTATCGAATCAACACTTGATTCGATAACCTGGCTATATCACATATAACCTCGCGATACAAAAAGTCGCGAGAATAGAATACGGTATCACATACACGCATTATTCTCGGTCCCGCACATATCATATACGTGCTCCTATGTCGTTTTGCCTGAGCCAGTAAAATCTCTGTGTAGGACTCTGAAGACTCGTCAATACGCCGACAGTAGGTGATGATCACATCAAGCACACACAAGCCGTCAGCGGTACTAGCTGGACGTAACGGCTACCTGGATATTGAGCGATCAGAAGATTAGCAAGCAAGCCCGCTCCAACTCCTGTAAAAGCCTCCCGGTAACACTTCCCGTACAGTCTGGTCTCCTCGTCTAATATGTCGCATATCAAGTCTAGGGGTGGTAAACGTCGGACCCCAATAACCGATAAGTCGTGCCGATGTGAGGCTCATAACGGGTCGAGAAACTACTGGTAACACTTACCAGTAAATCTCTAAATCAGCCCTGGCCAGGGACTTCCCTGTTACGGCCAATCGAGCACAGCGCAACATCAACCCCCAATACCGGGAGAGACGAAACCCCTCCTATCGCTCATTGCCTCCATGTGACTCGGGACTGTACCCAAAATCCACCGTTTTGCACGCCCTCTTGGACGTGGTAAGGTGGAAATCAAAGCACAGTGGGAATCACACAAGACTCTATGACGATCTCGGGTCTACAGACTAACCTGCACAAGTGTCACCAGAGAACTGCCATCTGACGTGAGGTATAATACCATCTGGGAGTTCTCGGCGAGTCCGTCCAGTGTACCCAGTCTCCACTGAGCACCCGTATACCATCTCTGATGTCAAACACCAATGGATATGGGATCATCCATCGCCCATCACATGGGTCGAGAAGCGTATACGCTAGTCTACTCTGGTATATCAATGCCCTGTCTCGATATACCTATGACAAGGAACATTAAAGGATGTACTTATGGACTACTCTGTCTCACTAGTATGAACTGCATCATAGTCCATGTAGTCATGTACACATCCTAAGGGCTTTACCAACATGTAACTATAAGACAGTATCAAGAGACAAGTATACATGTTAAGATAAAGAGCAACCAGATAGCATACTATCATATCGAGAAAGAAAGTCCTCTCTATTGTAACACTTTGAAATTTCGTTTAGAATGTGTTCGCGTTAATTAGCAATTTTGCGTGTTTTTCATAAAAGCCTGAGTATCGTATCTTCCTTCTTGGATAGGGATAATTGTGTTGTGAAGTGTTATATATATATATATATATATATATATATTTATGTGTAATTATAGGGTTTACTAATTATATTTAGTCGTGTTACCCTAATTGGGAAATTTCCATTATGTAGTGTACACTTGCACACTTAGCCATTTTGTGACCTAGGTTAAAAGCGTTAACCATTTCATTTCATTCTTGCATGGTTCATTGTTATTCCCCACCCTTTCATCAAAACAAAACCTTTTTTAAAATGCAAAATGCAATAGAAAAATGGGGCATGGTGGTTAGGTAGGAAATTGGACTTTTGTTAGACCATTATCCCCTCTCTTTTCTCTCTCCTTTCCCATTTCAGAATTCCTGCAGGGGAGCTGTAGAAAAACCCTCATTTTCTCCATTTTCTCTTCTCTTTTCATTTCTCTTTAGATCCTCATTCAAACCCTACACAAAACAACCCTTTTTCTTCACTTAAACCTTGGTTTAGTGGCTCTTTTGAGGTGTTTGGAGAAAATCAGTACACCTGAGGATAGAGCTGGAACTTTTGGGTTTTTCTAAAGTCTTTTGAAGGTATTACACTCATATTTAACATCCCATTTCATAACTTGTTGTGTTTTAGCAAAATATCACATTTTTATGCATGTTTTGTGCTATATAAGGGGTTTTAGTGAGGTTATGTTAAAAATTAACTTTTTAAGGCTTGATTAGCTTGGTAATGTGATATTAGTGTGATTTTAGACTTGGTTTTGTTTCAGATTTCAGAAAAATACCCTAAAGTATCATTTTAATGCAAAAGTGTGATTTTTTAAATTGAATTTGGGTTCTGTTGAATCTGCTGCTACCCGAGTTGCCTTAAATTAAAATTGCAATTAATGTAGTATGTTCATAGGGGTATGAAGTGCACACACCAAACCCAGGATCCCAACCCCCTACCCAGGCCGCCGGAAAAAGCTTTCTGGCCGCAAATTGCGGCCAGATGAGGGAATTGTGGGTAGGGTTTGGGTGATGGGTGTCTGCTGCTATGTGGAGTATTATGGTATATATAGTTTTATAATATCTTTTCTGTATCAAAATCTGGAGTTAAAAACCTATATTCTCGTATTTTAAATCTTCGCGACACGCGTGTTACGTGTGTGGGTTTGGGGTGTTCTGCGTATCGCGACGTGTTGGATTAGCTTCAGGCGCGTAATCACACGTTTTAGCGTATCGCGCACACGCGCACTTGGTTTGCGACACGGGTTTCTAGTGTAACTTTAAATGTCGTGTTTGTATGGTTTTAGGCTTATATGTGATATATTGTGTAATTCTAGGTTCGCAGGCGAGTGCGACGGACGCAGCGAAGAAGGGGAAACAAGTCGTCGGCTACACTTAGCGTGAGACTACGGTGAGTAGATTTAACATCTACGGGGATATCTCCCGCATGGCGTTATGTGTCAGGGCTGATAAGACCTTATAGCTATAGGTTGCATTTACTTACATTGACTGCTCATTGATACTGTTGTTGCATACTGCATTCCCTGCTATATAATTATAAACTTAGAATTGATTGAACACCACACTATTACTAACGGTTCATGTTGCACGAGCACTAATCTGCATGTTACATACACACCGTTAGTAATTGCCATGACACACACTCAATGTAGAATTGCCATGATCATTATACTGTAGTTCGTTTCACATATGATTTGATATGATTTTCATAGAAATGGGGAGCCGCATGATGTCTTGGAAAACTGAAACTATTTTAAAAAGCGGTATCTCCCTTGCACCTATATTATGGCTTGATGTACATAGCCCATCGCATTTGATTTACTCATTGGTGTTGGATTTTCATGTGATTTCTTGTTTTGAGGACCGTAGGGTTATTTAAGAAATGATGCACTATTTGAAAACCCACCCGGTTCCTCGTGATATGATATTTTGGTGCGTCCACCACGCGTTTTCTCAGTGCTGAGACATATGCTTGAAACCCGATTCGAGGAGTTGGATGATCCGTTTACGGGTTCGTGGTGGACCCGGTATGGTTCCCCGCGGCAAGATGATCGATGGACTTTGCCGATTGAGCCAGGAGGTGGGCGAGTACCTACCAGTGATTGGTTGGGCCTGGCAGTTATCCGAAGGATACTGACCAAAGTCGAGAGATAGATGCGGGATGATCCGTACTGCCGGGGCCAAGGGCCGATACCGCAGACGGAGCCCGTGGGCTGATCCGGACTTACGGAGCCCGATATATGAGGATTTGCGTGTCGATGCTGGACACGAGTATTTTATGATATTTTGAGTGCCGATATTGGGCACTCGTGATTCTCAGAGATTTATAGGATTTGAGGGCCGAGGAGAGTGTCGGCGCCTGAGTTTATTTGGGATTTGGGTGCAGTTTTGGGCAACGATTATTTTTCCACGATTGATATTCCGTGTAGATGTTGTTTATCCCATGCTCAGCATTGATTATCATGTATCTCATCCTGTAGTTATTTTACCTGACAGAGCATTTGCATGATTATTGCACCTACTGCTTGTCGCATATAGATTTACCTGCTGGCATATGATAGAGTAGCGCAGTACGTGCATGCTCGCGATTACCTTTATATGTTATCTCTATTCACGTGTTGGCAACTCACCCCCGTTGTGCCACAGTATTTGCAGGTTGCCCTTCAGAGTAGTCGCGGCAGGCTGCCTTCTTATATCTTTTGGCTACAGATACCATTACAGTTGGTGCGAGTGCTATTTTGTTGTTAGGTGGGTTGTGGTATCTGGTTACTTTTATTGTACACACTTTTGTATCTAGTATTCTCCATCTACCATATATGTACTTGACTTAGAGACAGTGTGAGGATGATGATGTATATTATTTGTATTCTGGTGTCGAGCTCGTGGGAGCCGACTTATATATGCAGCTTTTAGTGTTCTGTGATGTTTTTACTTATTGCTCATTCTTCGCTTCGGCGTCGTATATTACCCTTGTGATGTTGGTTTCCGCCGTTGGGCGTGATTGCTCCCGTTTGGGAATGCTTTATTTCATTATATATCATTTTTACTTATATCATGTTTTTTACCCGATTTTCGGGGTTACCTTTACAAAGGAAATGCTGCCAAAATTATTATAAGGATAACTTAACTTTAAAAAGAACTTTATTGAACTATTTAAGGTTTTCTAAATGCTTTAATTGAATTTTTTCAACACTCACTACTTTTAAATGGTTTTGATTTCTGGGTTCGGCTTACTTAGTCACGTTACGCCTGTAGACGTTACGTGGTTGAGTGCCGGTCACGAGTCGAAATATTCGAGTCGTGACAAAGTTGGTATCAGAGCGTAGGTTTTTACCTTTCGGAGTGTAGGATGACCCTGGTATGATAGAGTAGGTAGCTGAAGCAGAGTGGCGTAGCGTGCGTATGTTCCGCGGCATGCTCACGACACGGTACTCCGCCAAAGCGACCTTAGGACTTATTGATTTAAATTCCTTCTTGAGTATATACATTCTTGCGATTCGATTTCTGCATCCTTATCGAATCTTATTTTCCTTTCAGCCATTATGCCGCCAAAGACTACGAGGGCGCAGAGAGAGGCCGTGAGGGCCGAGATTCGAGTTGATTCGTCTGAGATGAGGACTGATCCGGGCAGTACACCGGTTGTACCCGAGCAGGCTGTTCCTCCCGTGACAGATTAGATCGCCACGCTAGGGGCTGGTATGCAGGAGATGCGCCAGACGGTGGGATCCAGTATGAAGGAGATGTGCCAGATGATAGGATCGCTAGTTGAGACGCTTCGAGCGCAGCGACCAGAGGTAGCTCCACCTGTTACAGAGACCGCGATGGTACCTACCGTACAGCCAGTTGCCCCTGCACCCACGGAGGTGATTACAGTATCGCTATCAGAGTTTATGAGGCTGAAGCCTCCGGTCTTCACAGGCACCGATGCATCCGAGGACCCACAGTCTTTCATCGATAGGATGGCTCGGTTATGTCGTTCCCTCAGATGCGCAGATGCGAGATGGGTTGAGTTCTCGAGCTTTCTCCTGGAAGGTCTTGCGCAGAAATGGTGCGAATCAGTCGAGAAAGATAGAGCAGCAGGTCTTCCTCCTATGACCTGGACAGAGTTCGTGGCGCTATTCCTTGCTCGCTTTCTTCCACTGAGTGTCAGAGATGCTAGAGCATGCAGGTTCGAGTCCTTACGCCAGACTCCGGAGATGTCAGTGGCAGAGTACGATGTGCTGTTCACCGAGCTATCAGTTTATGCTCCGTATTTAGTGGCTACCGAGGAGTTGCGAGTCAAGAGATTTGTCCGAGGCTTGCTTACACCATTGTTCCTTGCGATCAGCGCGCAGCATTACGAGACATATGCAGCAGCAGTAGATGCAGCTCTATTAGTTGAGGTGCGCCTTGCTGAAACTTCGGTAGTTCCAGAGCCGAAGAGAGTTCGTACTGGTATATCAGCACGGAGACAGACATTCAGACGCCGCGACAGGTATCGTTCAGGTATGGGAAGTGGCAGAGATTTGAGACGAGGCCAGATGTTTAGTTTGTATCCACGGGAGAGTCAGCAGTCATCGCGGGGTTGCTATAGATGCGGCAGTCTACTTCACCTCGTCAGAGATTGTCCTGAGAAACGCCGGAGGGAGACAGCAGCACCGCACGTCACCTTACCACCTTCACCACCCCAGAGGGCGTTGCCTGTTGTTCCTACTGTTGCTCCGCGTCAGACTCATACGCAGAGAGGTCGTGGACGTGGAGGAGTTACTCAGAGAGGACGGGATGACCGAGGCAGAGGAAAGTCAGTCACAGGTGGAGGACAGGCGCGAGTTTTTGCTTTAACGCATCAGGACGCGCAGGCGTCCAATGCGATGGTCTCAGGTATCCTTCCAGTATGTTCTGTTGATGCACACGTGTTGTTCGATCCCGGATCCACGCACTCGTACGTATCCACACACTTTGTGCCGAGTTTGGGTAGAGAGTTGATTTGTCTCAAAAACTATCTATTACCGCAATCAAGAACGGCGTCGCATGTAGCTAGCCGGTGAATACGGTTCGGTCCACAGGGATGTTGTGAATTTCCTAGTCGTGCTTACGAGTTAATTCCGAAGGGTGTTCGGATTGATTATTAAATCTAAAAACTAAATTAATCTATATCTAAGTCTTGCTAGGGTTAGGTCTAAGTTAAGTTTGGAAAGTGTATAAATCTCACCGCTTTCTATACCCATATGAAGATCTAATTAGGTGTTATGGTAATTATTAATAAAAGGGATTAGAATCATCGGGAAGATGTTTTCTTCCTCTAGTTTCTTGTCCTTCCTTTATCAATCCTTACCCTAACCTCCATGGAAAACATCACAACCGGGCCTTTATACTACGGTATCACCGCTACCTCGAGGGATAGGGTGTCGTAGGGAGCGGTATGTGCATGTATGCATAGAGTCCTATGAAAATATATGATGGGCAAGAAAGGAGATGAGAGATCTCGTCTCTCAAACCTTCCCCAGATCTAACCCTAACAAGCGAGGAGACTACTCACTCATTAGGGAATTTAAGAACATTTATCTAGGGCAGAGAATAAAAGATTAACTAGGGCAAGGAATAAAATTTATCCAGGGCAAGAATAGAAAATTAACCTAGGGCAGAAAATAAAGAACTTACAAAAATGATGCTCTCCAAAAGAATGCTGAATTTATTAATGAAGGGAGGCATAGCCTGTACAATGATGTAGAGTTCCTATTTATAGAGGATAGGAAACCCTAGGTTACAATTGATTCGCATGTCTACATTTACCAAAATATCCTTAGGAAGACCTAGTCAAAGTAGACTTCAAGTTTTGGTAAAATTTTATGTCTCTGTTTCTTTAAAGGGAAGTATTGGGCCTTGAATCTTTGGGCTTCCTTATTATTTAGTTCTTTTATTAAAATAGCTTCTATGTTTCTTCCAGATCTCCAGTGAATAATTGCGGTCGACTTTTAACCGATCGCTTTGTAATCTTGGACCTTGGATTGCCTTGTACTTTGTGAATTTATCTTTGATGTAGGCTTGATCAAGATTCTTCTGTTTGTTGGTCAAAGTCCACTTTTTTGTGTCGTCTTTTTTCTTTTTCACTGTTTTCGCTCCAAGAACCTGTAACCTGTAATATGTAGCAGACATGCGTCAAAAGCACCTGTTTATTTATAAAAAGAATAAGAATGGGGAATATAATAATACAATATTATGGTGTGAACAAATACCCCCAAACTTATCTTTTGCTCGTCCTCGAGCAAACTTATTTTTATTTTCTACAAAAAACCTAACCGCACTTTCGCAGGGAAACGCGATTGCACTGAGCTCGTGCAACAAGCCGTTAAAGCTCTAGGTGTCCCTAATAGGAGGAGTGTTGTCTCCTGAGGGTTTTCAGCGGATACTACCCACAAAATCCTATCAATTTGGCTTTTTCGACTTTTGTTTTCCAATTAGGTTTTCTAACAAGGAATTCTATTATCTTCGACTTGCAAATTATCCACCCATATTCTTCACACTTCCTCATCATCTAACTTAAGATTATATATGTTCTATAGACTTACTTAGCTTTCAGCATCTCTTAAGTTTTCCTTCTAAGGTTCCATCTCCACTTAGGAATTTTTATCAACTCTACTAAAGATACAAGTTCTATTCTTCATTCCTTTCTCTCATCTAAACTCCAATCACATATCGCCACGTGTGTGTATAAATCACCCCTACACTTGGAAATTCAAATCAAGCAATCATACCCTTGTCCGTTGTCCAAAGTACTTATTAATTAGTGAATTTTTAATTGAAATTTGCTTACACATTCTTCATGCGACCGTTAATAATTCTTGAGGTACCAACGACCGATTACAAAATGCGTTTGCACTTTAAAGCGTACTTCCTAGTCTTGTAACACCCAAGGCTTTAGCAGTGACTCCCAAACCAGTTGGTCTAAGGCACTAGGTGATGAAGCACCCTCGCTAAATATTTTTCTATTTTTGCAGCCTTAAGTAATCACAAAAACCAGTGTTCATTTTTTTTTCTTTATTCACTTTTTTTTTCTTTTATTTTCTTTTCTTCATACTAAGGACTTTAGACAAGAGCATTTCAAGGTCTCCTCTACTATTCCAAGTTTCAAGGTGCGTGATTGTGCAAATTTGTAGGGTATACATTTTCAGAATCTAGACTTAAGCTAGGAATTATTTTTCAAACTTATACTCTAATAAGAACATCAATACTTTTCCTTTGTTTCAACTTAGCCTAAGAACTGAACACAAAATTTGCCTATTTCTAAATAAACTACAAAGACATATACTTTCTACCGTTAAACTTTAAGGGAGGTTATTTTTAGGGCTTTTAATTTACTACGTCAAAGATCTAGTTGTTCCTAACTAGTTAACCTATCTATCAAACTCTAGTCAAATAAGCCAAAATTGAATACAATAATTTTTATAATTTTTAAAAATTTTCAATTTTTATGGGTTTTCAAATAAATATGCAAATGCAAAAATATACATATGAATGCGAAGGAAGAAGACATACCGAGCATACCCCCAAACTTAAACTTGACAGTGTCCTCACTGTCATGCTACACCAAGAGGGTCAAAATGCCGGCACTCCCCTGTTTATTTATTTATAAATTTTTTTATATTTTTTAATGTTTTGAATTTTTTTATTTTTTTATTTTTTATAGAAAAAGAAAACAAAAAATATATGTATATATATACAATAAGATCCTCCCCAAACTAAGCAAGGCCTTACATAAGCCAAAGGTGAGCACCAACCATTCAAATATCTTATCGTGGTAATGGTAGGGTTGGTGAAAGAATGGGGTGGAAAGAAAAGAAATGAGAAGCACACGAGACCGAATGGGAAGAAGAGTGGAATATGGTCTCGGCGGAGGAGAAGAATGGCTGAAAAGAGAAAGAAGTGGAGTACGATCTTGAGGGTGTAACTCGAGTGAGTAAATTAGCGCAATTTGTGATGACCGAAGTGTTAAAAATGATTGTGCTAATCTATCAACTCGTCGTGAAATGGGGTCAAATCTCTCAAGATTCACAAGAAGGCATGGGTACGCCGAACTTGGTATTGGAGATGAAAGCGTAACGGTCTCTTGTACGGTCAGAACGATAGGAAGGACGAAAGGGAGTGAATTAGGGATAGTCTCATTCTCACCGTAGTAAACTGTTTCGAACTTGAAAGATTCCATCAATGGTTCGAAACAACTGTAAGCAACCGAGTCTGATGGTTCGACTAACTCATCTAAAAATTCAAAGGACTCAAACTCGGGCAGTGAGTCATCAACATCGTCCGAAAAAGTGAAACACTCGTAAGTGTTATCGGCTGTGAGAACTGTGTCAGATTCAAAGGAAAATTTTTCAAGCCCACAGTCTTCAAGCGTGATCTTTTGTGTGGTCGGAACGATGGAAAAGAGGGAGGGTGATTTAGTTAAAGGTTCAAGAGGCTGAATTGGAAAATCCGACACATCAAACAAAAATGGTTCAACCTCGATATTATCCTCAAGACTCTCCTCAATACTATCCTCATAAGTCTCCTCAATAGTTAACTCATTCATGCCATTATCATCAAAATCAAGACGCATATGAAGTTCGGGAGAAACATCTAATGACTCGGGATGATGAATGGGGCATAAAATTTCAATCAAATCGACTGGTTCATCATCCAAAATATTCCCGGCGTCTATATCCTCAATCAAGTGAAAATCAATTTTTTCTGACACCTCATCAAAAGCATGGATATTTATCGATTTAGGTTCTAAATTGGAGGTGTAAAGGTCAAAAGGATTAGGTGTGGTTTCACTCGAAAGGGGTTCCTCACAATTTGGCAAATCAAGCACTACAAATTCACACAACACGTTTTTATTTTCAACTGTTGAACTATTTTGGACAATCGATGGAAAACCGGAGTTGTGGGCTGGAATTGGGTATGGGTAGGTTTGATTTGGAAATCCTCTCAAATTCTCACTCTGTCCAACCGCCTCCTCATACATTAGAAAATTTGGAGCTAGTTGGAAACTAGCTACCAGTTCACTAGGTTGCATAAGGGCGGCCACGGACGCTTCCACATTCCCAACCATTTTGTTTGTTGCTAAAATATAAGCTTGCAACGACTGTTCCAAACTAGACATGGGTGGTGAAGGGGTTTCGGTAAAAGATTCGAAATTGTTTGGATACGTGAAACTCCCAAAAGGTTGTGTAGAAATAGGGTCTAGTGAAGGTGGGAAAGTCGGGTAGGACTGGTAGGAATTGGATGGTTGGACAGGAGTAGGGTCAACATGTGGATAAAAAGGTGAATGGACTTGTTGATCCCTAGAACTAGATGTGTGGAGAGGGGTGAAATATCGGCTACGAGATTGAGCAATATGCTCAGCAATGGACATCGGTTTAGGAGTTACAGCTGGACTCGAAAAAGTGGTATCAACATATGAAGGTGGTAAAGGTTGACTTGGTTGACACAAAGTGGGTTGTAAAGTAAAATTGTTTCTCCTAGACGCTTCTATTTGATCTTTCAACGAAATTTTTGGCACGGAGGGATCGTCTTTAAATTGACCGAACACATTAACGTACGACGCAAAATTAGGTTCGGGATACCAAAGTTTAGCAAGAGATTTATGATGTGGGGTACCCATGATAGAAGAAAGAGAAGATGAAGAAGGTAGGTGGTGCAAGGATTTCTCAGCGACAAAAGTTGCAAGTCTTTTTATAAAAAAAAAAATTCCTCTTATTATTCTTTTTTATTTATTTTGCAAAAATTTTCGATAAAGGGCTAAGACACAAATGCAAATAACCAGAAATGCACAATCAGTCCTAGATCTAGGGTCACCTAGGTCAGCTAGACAGCTCCTAACTGTTCCAAAGGGCTAGAAATAGGACATCAAACCGCCTCTTCACCACCAATTGCGGCCAGGTAAGTGCCAGGTAAGTGGGAGTCTCCCCGCTACAAGTAGAGGTCCTAATTAAGTAACCACTTGCCTTAGACACACTTGCTTAGACACCGCAAAGTCAGGTTAGGATAAACGGTCGATGCCTATAACTACTCCTCTTTCTTATTGAGCTCGAAGTCCTTAGGGCTGAGTCTAGTATTTTTTAATTAAAGATTGGTCAATGCAAATGCTTTATGTGATTTCTGGGGTCCTGGGAAGGGTGATGAAATCCCCACCCAATCTGATTAGGTCAAACGCCCCTTAAAATCAGTTTTAAAGATATGCAAAACCGAAAAATCACTTGCAATCAAAGATTTTTATTTTATGCGGGCGCAAAGAGTCCTGCAGAAAATCAATTATTGGAAGGGGAAGATTTTTAGCGTAAAGAATCCTGCAGAAGATTTTGCAAAAAGATATATGGGGATTTGCAGAGAGGGGAAAAATGAAACAAACAGTGAAAATTTTGCGCGATGACGTCATCATGACGCGGCGGTTCAGCGGCGGGAGCGCGCTTGCGCGGCGGAATGGCGGCGGTACGGAGGCTTCAGATCTCCAAAAAAATTGTGATGTTCTGATTTTCCAACCTCTTTCTGTTCTGATGTATCTTTTTCTTTTTCGAACTCTGGATTTTTCCAGATCCGTCTCGATTGTAGATCCTGCAAAAATTCAAACAAAAAAAATACCCTTCACAAAATACAAAGATGATAAATATTTATATTTTTTGATTTTTCAGTTTTTATGATTTTTTAATTTTATATTAACCCGAAATTGCAAAAAGGAAATTTTACGCCATCCCCAGCAACGGCGCCATTTGATTTGTCTCAAAAACTATCTATTACCGCAATCAAGAACGGCGTCGCATGTAGCTAGCCGGTGAATACGGGTCGGTCCACAGGGATGTTGTGAATTTCCTAGTCGCGCTTACGAGTTAATTCCGAAGGGTGTTCGGATTGATTATTAAATCTAAAAACTAAATTAATCTATATCTAAGTCTTGCTAGGGTTAGGTCTAGGTTAAATTTGGAAAGTGTATAAATCTCACCGCTTTCTATACCCATATGAAGATCTAATTAGGTGTTATGGTAATTATTAATAAAAGGGATTAGAATCATCGGGAAGATGTTTTCTTCCTCTAGTTTCTTGTCCTTCCTTTATCAATCCTTACCCTAACCTCCATGGAAAACATCACAACCGGGCCTTTATACTACGGTATCACCGCTACCTCGAGGGATAGTGTGCCGTAGGGAGCGGTATGTGCATGTATGCATAGAGTCCTATGAAAATATATGATGGGCAAGAAAGGGGATGAGAGATCTTCGTCTCTCAAACCTTCCCCAGATCTAACCCTAACAAGCGAGGAGACTACTCACTCATTAGGGAATTTAAGAACATTTATCTAGGGCAGAGAATAAAAGATTAACTAGGGCAAGGAATTAAATTTATCTAGGGCAAGAATAGAAAATTAACCTAGGGCAGAAAATAAAGAACTTACAAAAATGATGCTCTCCAAAAGAATGCTGAATTTATTAATGAAGGGAGGCATAACCTGTACAATGATTTAGAGTTCCTATTTATAGAGGATAGGAAACCCTAGGTTACAATTGATTCGCATGTTTACATTTACCAAAATATCCTTAGGAAGACCTAGTCAAAGTAGACTTCAAGTTTTGGTAAAATTTTATGTCTCTGTTTCTTTAAAGGGAAGTATTGAGCCTTGAATCTTTGGGCTTCCTTATTATTTTGTTCTTTTATTAAAATAGCTTCTATGTTTCTTCCAGATTTCCAGTGAATAATTGCGGTGGACTTTTAACCGATCGCTTTGTAATCTTGGACCTTGGATTGCCTTGTACTTTGTGAATTTTATCTTTGATGTAGGCTTGATCAAGAGTCTTCTGTTTGTTGGTCAAAGTCCACTTTTTTGTGTCGTTTTTTGTCTTTTTCACTGTTTTCGCTCCAAGAACCTATAACCTGTAATATGTAGCAGACATGCGTCAAAAGCACTTGTTTATTTATAAAAAGAATAAGAATGAGGAATATAATAATACAATATTATGGTGTGAACAAGAGTCCGGTTTGCTTGATCAGCCGCTTGTTGTGACCACTCCTGTGGGAGAGTCGTTTGTCGCTAGGTACGTGTTCCGATCCTGTACCGTCTGTATTGGTGAAAGAGAGTTTCCTGTCGACTTGATCCTTCTTGAGATGTTGGATTTCGACGTTCTTTTGGGCATGGATTGTTTAGCCACGTGCTATGCTTCTGTGGACTGCCGTGAGAAGATAGTGAGATTTTTTTTCCCGGCGAGTCGGTTTTTGTTGTGTTGGGGGACCGTGGTGCTGCCCCACACAGTGTGATTTCTTTTCGCACTGGACATGCTTTTGAGGAAAGGATATCAGGGATTTCTCGCCTTTGTTTGCGATACTAGAGCTACAGAGGTTCCATTGGACCGGATTCCGGTTGTTAGCGAGTTTCCTGATGTATTCCCTGACGAGCTTCCTGGGCTACCGCCCGAGCGTGACATTTCTTTCTGTATTGATTTGGTTCCTGGCACGGGGCCTATTTCCATATCTCCTTATAGAATGGCCCTGGCGAAACTTCGAGAATTGAAGGGTCGGTTGCAAGATTTGCCGGATAAGGGACTTATTCGACCTAATGTTTCTCCTTGGGGTGCTTCAGTCCAGTTTGTCAAGAAGAAGGACGGCAGTATGCGTTTGTGTATCGACTACCGCCAGCTGAACAGGGTTATAGTGCGGAACAGATATCCTTTGCCACGTATCGACGATTTGTTCAACCAGCTTCAGGGAGCAGGATACTTTTCGAGGATCGATTTGCGATCAGGTTACCATCAGCTGCGGGTTCGACAGGAGGACACTCCTAGGACAGCTTTCCGCACGCGCTACGGCCATTACGAGTTTCTGGTGATGTCGTTCGGACTCACCAATGCGCCAGCAGCATTTATGGACTTGATGAACCATATTTTCCAGCCGTATCCTGATCTGTTCATCATTGTATTCATTGACGATATTCTGGTGTATTCTCGAAGTAGAGAGGATCACGAGCAGCACCTGCGGATTACACTGCAGACCTTGAGGGAGCATCAACTTTTCGCCAAATTCTCCAAGTGCGCTTTCTGGCTGGACAGCGTAGACTTCTTGGGGCACGTGATTACACGAGATGGTATATGTGTAGACCCGAGGAAGATCGAGGCCGTTCGGAGTTGGCCTAGACCCACGTCAGTGACGGAGGTTCGCAGCTTTCTAGGGCTGGCCGGCTACTACAGGCGATTCGTGCAGGACTTCTCCCGTATTGCTACACCGTTTGTAAGTCCACGTTGCCCACCCCGGTGCTTACGGGGAGACGGAAACGTTATGAAAAATTCGATTTTTACAACACTAGGCAACATGGACTACACCAAAGGAAGGATCTTTGCTAAACATAAACTAACTACCAAGCTAAAATAGTTAGCAACTCGGTTAAGGGGTTATACCTAAGTCTTGAAGTCATTCTCTTCTTGCTCCTTGAAGTGGGATGAACGGGATCTCCTCGTCGCCTTCTCTTGCCGAAGAAAGATCCACCCGAGGGCCTCTACCTTTGGCTCCAACCTCAAACTAGAAGTAACTAAGGTGCTTGGTGTGCTAAACCTAGAACCTTAGAAAGAGTAGAGAGTAATTTTAAGGGATTTATCTCAAGCTCAATGGTTCTCAACTCATGAGAGGGGAGAGCTTTGAGAGAGAGAGGAAGAGGATGAGAAAGAATGAGAATGATAAAGTGAGGAGATAATGACAACCTTCTCACAAATATATGTGAATTATGATAAATAAATAATTAGCTAAAGATAATTATGATGGTTAATCTTGAAATGACCATTATCATTTCACATTAATTACTTTTGCAAGAATCAAAGAGCCTCTTTCATATGAAATGATGATGGTCAACTTGTCAACCTAAGTCAACAAATCAAGCAAAGTCAAATGGTCAACAACCCTAACCATAACACAATTATAATTAACTAATATTAATAATCATATTTCACACATAAACATTAGGGTTAAGAAAAAGACAACGGTCATTAACCCTAATGAAAATCCGTTGCCTCTGTCTCAGTCAACTGTGATACACACCTGTATCCATATTCCGAGGAACACGAATACAAAGAGATAAAACCAATCCCAAAATATATACTAGGATCTGGCTTAAAGCAAAGCCCGCTAGCATAAGCTGTCCGGACACCAAACGTGCACATGTGCGCGGATGTGAACGAACCCCGTCGCAAAACCATGCGACCTCTACTCAATTTGCCTAAAGGCGAATAACCCTCTGTGTGGGACTCTAAAGACTCGACACTACGCTGGCAGTGGTTTGAACCACAGACCGCAAGCGGCACTAGCTGTACGTAACGGTCCCCAGGTAGATGCCGATAAGAAGACTGGCGAGGTAAACCCATCTGAACTCCTATTGAGCCTGAATGTGACAGTCTCCGTACAGTCCGGTCTGTTCGTCTAAGAACATCGCATGGCGGACCTAGGGGGCGGTAAACGTCAGTCCCCTAATAGCGGTACAAGTCATGTCGGAGTGTAGCCCAGAACACCCTGAGATAACACTGGAAACCTACCAGTCTATCTCGCTTGCCCTGGCCAGGGACCTTGTGTAATGGCTCTCCTAGACACAGCGATATCAACCCCCAATACCGGGAGAGACGAATCCTGTCTAACCATCACTGCCTCCAAGTGCTTCGGGACTGCACCCAAAAACTACCTGTTTGCACGACTCCTTTGAGCCGTGGTAGGGTAGTAATCAAAGAACAGTGGGAACACACTCAAGGCGAAGTGACAGTGTCAAGTCAACGGACTAAGCTGTACTCATGTCACCTGGGAACTGATAACTGACGATAGGTATAATACCAACCAACAGTTCCCGACCAGTCATGTCCAGTGTACTCGTAACCCAATGAACACCCGCATACTATCTCAAGTACGACGTACTGACGGCTGTGGGACAGACCGTCTCCCAAACTGGGATGAGAAGCGCATACGCTAGTCTACTCCGGAGTATCGATGCCCTGTCTCGATAGTCCTATGACTAGGGACCTGCAAAAGGATATGCTTGTGGATTACCCAGCCCCCACGAGTGTGACTACCATCACAACGCTGGTAATCAAGCAAAGATCCTAAGGGCTCCACTAATGTGCAAAAGCGATATGCTAAAAGAAACACATGCACACATTAAAGTAGAAACAAACCAAGTTGCATACTACTATCTTGAGCAAGATTGTTAATACAAGGTGAATATCCCAAGCTTCCATCAAGTAATATACAAACTAGTATGATACAGTAATGGCCTCTAGGGCATATACACTAACAATCTCCCACTTGCACTAAGGCCATGTACTGGCGTATCGAAGACCTATCATCTCGATCAGCCGCTCGAACTGAGTCTGGGGTAAGGCCTTCGTGAATGGATCAGCAGTGTTATCTTCCATAGCAACTCTCCGAACCTCAATCTCCTGGCGACCCACGATCTCCCTGATCAGGTGATACCGCCTCAAGATGTGCCTGGACTTCTGATGGGACCTGGGTTCCTTCGCTAAAGCTATAGCCCCGTTGTTGTCGCAATACAGAGGTACTGGATCAACAATGGACGGAACCACCTGAAGTTCTGTCAAGAACTTCCTTATCCAGACGGCTTCTTTTGCGGCATCTGTAGCAGCGATATATTCCGCTTACAACGTCGAGTCAGCAACGGTTTCCTGTTTGGAACTCTTCCAACACACCGCCCCTCCATAGAGGGTAAAGACATAACCCGACATGGACTTGGAATCATCCTTGTCACTCCGGATGCTGGAGTCAGCAAAGGCCTCGATCTGGAGGTCTTTTCCGCCATACACCAAGAACATCTCCTTAGTCCTTCTCAGGTACTTGGGAATGTTCTTTACCGCTATCTAGTGTTTCTCCCTAGGGTTTGACTGATATCGGCTTACCACACTCAGTGTATAAGCTACATCTGGTCTGGTACACAACATCGCATACATTATAGAGCCTACCGCAGAAGCGTAGGGTATAATAGACATGCGATCCCTTTCCAAATCAGTCTTGGGAGACATCTCTTTGGAGAGGGTGATCCCGTGACAAGCCGGTAGATTACCGCGCTTGGAATCTTCCATACTGAATCTTTTCAGTATGGTGTCGATGTACCTGGACTGTGAAAGTCCTAATATCCTCTTGGATCTGTCACGATAGATCCGGATCCCCAGAATGTAAGAGGCATCACCCAGGTCTTTCATGGAGAACCTGTGTGACAAGAACCCTTTGACAGATTGTAGCATAGGAATGTCATTTCCTATCAAAAGAATGTCATCCACGTATAAAACGAGGAATACTACAGTTCTTGCTACAAATCTACTATAGATGCATGGTTCATCTGGATTTTTGATAAAGCCAAATTCTTTGACCGTCTCATCAAAACAGATGTTCCAACTCCGCGATGCCTGCTTTAGTCTATAGATGGACTTAAGCAACTTGCACACCTTTCCGCTGCTCCCACTCTGAATGAAACCCTATGGCTGGTCCATATAGACACACTCCTCTAAATTTCCATTTAGAAAAGCGGTATTTACGTCCATCTGCCAGATCTCATAATCGTGGAAGGCAGAATGGCAAGAAGGATCCGAATGGATTTCAGCCTAGCCACTGGAGAAAAGGTTTCGTCATAGTCCAAGCCAGGTCTTTGACGAAAACCCTTTACAACAAGTCTAGCCTTATAGGTCTCAACCTGTCCATCTACACCAATCTTCCTTTTGAAGATCCATTTGCATCCTACGGGTTTTACCCCATCTGGAGCAACGTCCAACGTCCATACTTTGTTGGTGTACATGGACTCCATTTCGGTCCGCATTGCATCCAGCCATTTTACCGAGTCAACGCTTTGAATGGCCTATTGGAAGCTAATCGGCTCATCACTATCAATGATGCAATCCTCTCTATCCCCGTCTATGAGAAAATCGTAGTATCTCTCGGGCGGATGAGACTGCCTACTACTTTTGCGGAGCGGCGCAGGAATGTCCTGATCTTTCGAACCCTCTGGTTCTACTAAGCTTTGAGTAATAGCTCGTGGTTCTGGAATTTCTTCCAGTTCTATTGTGCTCCCACTTATCTGATTTTCCAAAAACTCAGTTTCCAAGAAGTGGGCATGACGAGAAACAAAAACCTTTTGTTCCTCTTCGCAATAGAAGAAATATCCCTTGGAGTTCTTTGGATATCCCACAAACTTGCACCGTACTGAGCGTGCCTCGAGTTTTTCCGCATGCTGCTTTTTTACAAAAGCTGGACATCCCCATGTCTTAATGTGATTAAGATAGGGTCTCTTCCCACACCACATTTGATATGGTGTAGTAGGCACAGTCTTAGTTGGAACTCGGTTCAAAAGGTATGCAGCTGATTCTAGTGCATATCCCCAGAATGATCGCGGCAACTCAGCGTTACTCATCATGGACCGTACCATATCCAATAGGGTTCGGTTCCGTCTCTCCAATACACCGTTATGTTGCGGAGTGTATGGAGGAGTAAGCTGAGAGAGAATTCCATTCTCTTTTAAGTAATCCAAGAACTCGGCACTCAAGTATTCACCACCTCGATCAGATCTCAATGTCTTGATACTTTTGCCTGTTTGTTTTTCTACTTCATTCTTATATTCCTGGAATTTTCCAAAGGCTTCGGATTTATGTTTCATTAAGAAGACATATCCATACCTTGAAAAGTTATCCGTAAAAATAATGAAGTAAGAATAACCGCTTCGTGCATGCATAGACATTGGACCGCACGCGTCGCTGTGTACGAGTTCCAAGAGCTCGCTCGCTCTTACTCCGTGTCCAGTGAACGGAGTCTTTGTCATCTTTCTGTTGAGACAGGATTGACAAGTTGCATATGATTGATATTCGAACGGATCCAAATATCCTTCTGTATGTAACTTCGTCAACCTTCTCTCATTGATGTGACCCAGTCTACAATGCCATAAGAAAGTCTGATTTGTTTCTGGAGACTTTCTTTTGTGTATTCTGGACATTGAAAATCTGTGGTTGGTTTAATACGTATATACCATTGCTTAATGTACCTGACCCAATCAGAACTTGATTAAGGTGAATGTTTACAACATTACTTACAAACGCAAATTCATAACCTTCTTTAGATATTAAAGATACAGAAATGATATTACAAGTTGCATTGGGTACAAAAAAGTAATTACGTAAAACCAAAACATGTCCATCTGACATTCCCAGGTGATAGTCCCCCACGGCCTCAGCATCCATGCTAGCTCCGTTTGCAACTTTGAGGGTCATATCACCTGCCTTCAAAAACCTACGCTTTCTCAATGCCTGCAAAGAATTACAGATATGAGATCCTGACCCGGTATCCAATACCCAGGAAGTAGAGTTTATTGATAGACAGTTTTCAATAACATACACACCTGAAGCTGAAGCCGCAACTTGCTTCAGATCCTGTGTTCTGGCCTTCCAAGCCCTGCATTCTTTCTTCCAGTGTCCACTCTTGTGACAGTAAAAGCACCCTTCCTTCCCCACAAGCTTCCCCGCTACCTTTGTTGCTTTTGCCTTTCCCTTCGTATCCACTTTACTAACACCGCCCCTTGGTTTGGCGGGGGTTTTCTTCTTTCCCTTGGCTTTCTCCTTGGACCTAGAAGAGGAAGATCCTCCTACAAAAAAAGTGGATGTTTCCCTACCTTTCTGTAGGGTGCCCTCTGCACTCCTCAGCATGTTGAGGAACTCTGAAAGTTCAACCTCCTTTTCTTGCAAGTTGAAGTTCAGGATAAACTGGGCGTAAGTGGAAGGAAGGGACTGGAGAATCAAGTCCGTATAGAGCTCATTCTCCAACGTGGTCCCAAGGTCCACGAGCTCCTCTATGTAGCCAATCATCTTAAGCACGTGTTCCGCTACCGAAGATCCGATGGCCAATCTCGCCGAAAACAACTTTTTCAAGACTTCGTATCTGGCGATACGGGATTGCTCTCCATACAGTTCTTTTGTATGGAGAAATATGGATTCGAGGTCCATATTCTCGTGCCTCCTCTGATGTTCATTGTCCATAGAGGCAAGCATGAGGCACTTGGCCTTCGCGCAGTCGATTTCCCAGGTCTTACGGATTTCCCTATCCGCGATGCTGGTTTTGGGACCTGGGACAGGGGGAGCTTTGGTGGTAAGAAGATACCCCAACTTGTCATAAGTGATTGTCATTTTGACATTCCTGAGCCAATCTTTGTAGTATGGCCCTGTCAGTATATTTTTATCTAGAAGTAACTTAAGTCCAGTCATGATATTTGGTCGCTGCAATTAGGAGAGAGAGAAGAAACACTTTAGCATGATGCTCTTGCAAGTTTAGAGTGGTTTTTAATTTGTCTAAACAGGATGGCTCCCACTGTCTCTCGAATCCCTCCTCAAACCATATAGGAAGAATTAGTCGGGATCAATCTCACCGTACAATTCTTGCTTAACCGTTCAGCCAGGCCAGTGTCGGTACTTCGAGGGAGGTTTTTCAACGCTTTCGCGAAGTTCCTTAATTAAGTAACCTCTTTTCCCTGTGGGAGTAGCCCCGCTAACACCTTTCTAGACACCTACTTGGTTTATAGCATTGATCGTTAAGTGAGAAAGTTCCGGAGGAGTAGCATATACTCACAGTAGGATCGGGATCCAAATATCATCGCATGACAAAACTGAAGGAATCCTACCATAATCATCACACTCCAAATGGTATGCAGCGCTAGCAAGTTTCAGTTTCTTTTGAAACTCCCGATGTGCATTTTTGCCCCATGCTCTTATGACCTTGACTTTGGCCAACAAATCATAAGTCACATGTCAAGTTCTACCCGTCATTCTCCAGGTTAATTTGAACCCACCCGCACATACCCTTGACTTTGGCTAACAAGGTAGAACGACTGTCCCAAAACAACACATTTATCTATGCTGCACATGAATACCCAATAGCTACCAATCACTATGCCTTGACTTTGACCAACAAACATAGCTTGAATACTTATTGACCATCCATGTGAAACGACGGAGGGCTACGAATGGTTTTGGTGAAACTGTGAACGTAGTGAACTTGATATGATCGAAGGAACGAGATAGCTTTCAAAAGGAGTGGTTCAAGCTCCGCATTTAAAATTTGGTTTTGAAAAGAACCGAGTGGTTTTGAAAGTGTTCCAACGACTTTTACTTGGTTTATTTTTCTTGCATTAATTTTAATGCGTCCCATCAATTAATCCTACCATTGCAGAAAACAACGAAAATATGACGTACGCTTATGCCATCCGCATTCGCCACGGGGTCCCGTCATCACCCGTTAGGTTACTTAACTAACGACAGAGCGGGGGCTGGACTAGCGCGGATGCAAAACATAAGCAACGCCTAAATAGATATCATATATAGATATATACATTCGTCACATGCAATGATAACCATTCTAGATCACAGATGAATACATTGGATATACTAGGAATCCGCATTTCCTACGAGCCTGTAACGAAGAGCGGATTACACGGTCGCGATGAATAGCCAAACCCCACCCTAGACCCCTACGGATGCGGCAAACTACCCGCCAAGTACCCGAAGCGAAGCAACCTCCCTCAACACCGTGAGTAGGCCACTCGGCACTTCGAGATACCCGGCAGTTTGTGCACCCCACCTTGGGTCTATCCTAGGAGAAAAAACAGTAAAAGAAATTATACAATGATGGCTACAACCCCAACCCGGTTGTGCGGCCATACAAATAATATTACATCAAATTACATATTACATGAATTGAAAGAATAAGAAAACTCTCATCTCACAACCCCCCGGCTATTCATCCGCGACAATCCAACGAATTCATATACACAAACCATCAACATTACAGATCACAGATATGTATAACCCCCACTAATCGACGTATAGAAATTAGCAGACGTTCAATAAATATATCACATCACAGATATAACCCATTAGCCAAAGTGTAAAGAAGTTCGATCAAAATACGGATTTGTGACCACCCCAAAAACAAACTTGTTCTCTGGAAATTCTGGGCAGAAACAAACCTTCTCAAAAATCACAAAACACCAACAGAAGAAAACTGCAGGAGAAACGATCCACAGCCGAGTCAACTCGGTCGCGGATCCGCGGCAGGAGCAAGCTCTTGCCGCGAAACCGCGGTGAGTTGGTCGACTCACTGGATCGTTTTTCTTGCCTGTTCTAACAAAATCCTGAGCCGATTTTTAGTACACGATTTATTATTTTTTGGAGCAGAAATAAAAATCGGCAGAAACTTAGGTTTTTGAATAGTGTTTTGCGATTTTTTCCGATCGAAGTTCTAGATACTTTGCTAACTAGTTAGTTTGTGTTTAGCTAGGCTCTGATACCACTGTAAGTCCACGTTGCCTGCCCCGGTGCTTACGGGGAGGCGGAAACGTTATGAAAAATTCGATTTTTACAACACTAGGCAACATGGACTACACCAAAGGAGGGATCTTTGCTAAACATAAACTAACTACCAAGCTAAAAGAGTTAGCTACTCGGTTAAGGGGTTATACCTAAGTCTTGAAGTCCTTCTCTTCTTGCTCCATGAAGTGGGATGAACGGGTTCTCCTCGTCACCTTCTCTTGCCAAAGAAAGATCCACCCGAGGGCCTCTACCTTTGGCTCCAACCTCAAACTAGAAGTAACTAAGGTGCTTGGTGTGCTAAACCTAGAACCTTAGAAAGAGTAGAGAGTAATTTTAAGGGATTTATCTCAAGCTCAATGGTTCTCAACTCATGAGAGGGGAGAGCTTTGAGAGAGAGAGGTAGAGGATGGGAGAGAATGAGAATGATAAAGTGAGGAGATAATGACAACCTTCTCACAAATATATGTGAATTATGATAAATAAATAATTAAAGATAATTGTGATGGTTAATCTTGAAAAGACCATTATCATTTCACATTAATTACTTTTGCAAGAATCAAAGAGCATCTTTCATATGAAATGATGATGGTCAACTTGTCAACCTAGGTCAACAAGTCAAGCAAAGTCAAATGGTCAACAACCCTAACCATAACACAATTATAATTAACTAATATTAATAATCATATTTCACACATAAACATTAGGGTTAACAAAAAGACAACGGTCATTAACCCTAATGAAAATCCTCTGCCTCTGTCTCAGTCAACTGTGCATACACACCCGTATCCGTGTTCCGAGGAACACGAATACAAAGAGATAAAACCGATCCCAAAACATATACTAGGATCTGGCTTAAACCAAAGCCCGCTAGCATAAGCTGTCCGGACACCAAACGTGCACAAGTGCGCGAATCTGAACGAACCCCATCGCAAAACCATGCGACCTCTACTCAATTTGCCTAAAGGCGAATAACCCTCTGTGTGGGACTCTAAAGACTCGACACTACGCTGGCAGTGGGTTTAACCACAGACTGCAAGCGGCACTAGCTGTACGTAACGGTCCCCAGGTAGATGCCGATAAGAAGACTGGCGAGGTAAACCCATCTGAACTCCTACTGAGCCTGAATGTGACAGTCTCCGTACAGTCCGGTATGTTCGTCTAAGAACATCGCATGGCGGGCCTAGGGGGCGGTAATCGTCAGTCCCCTAATAGCGGTATAAGTTTTGTCGGAGTGTAGCCCAGAACACCCTGAGATAACACTGGAAACCTACCAGTCTATCTCGCTTGCCCTGGCCAGGGACCTTGTGTAATGGCTCTCCTAGACACAGCGCGATATCAACCCCCAAAACCGGGAGAGACGAATCCTGTCTAACCGTCACTGCCTCCAAGTGCTTCGGGACTGCACCCAAAAACTACCTATTTGCACGACTCCTTTGAGCCGTGGTAGGGTAGTAATCAAAGAACAGTGGGAACACACTCGAGGCGAAGTGACAGTGTCAAGTCAACGAACTAAGCTGTACTCATGTCACCTGGGAACTGATAACTGACGATAGGTATAATACCAACCAACAGTTCCCGACGAGTCCTGTCCAGTGTACTCGTAACCTAACGAGCACCCGCATAGTATCTCAAGTACGACGTACTGACGGCTGTGGGACAGACCGTCTCCCAAACTGGGATGAGAAGCGCATACGCTATTCTACTCCGGAGTATCGATGCCCTGTCTCGATAGTCCTACAACTAGGGACCTGCAAAAGGATGTGCTTGTGGATTACCCAGCTCCCACAAGTGTGACTGCCATCACAACGCTGGTAATCAAGCAAAGATCCTAAGGGCTCCACTAATGGGTAAAGGCGATATGCTAAAAGAAATACATGCACACATTAAAGTAGAAACAAACCAAGTAGCATACTACAATCTTGAGCAAGATTGTCAATACAAGGTGAATATCCCAAGCTTCCATCAAGTAATATACAAACTAGTATGATACAGTAATGGCCTCTAGGGCATATACACTAACACCGTTGACCGGGTTGACCCGGAAGGGAGTTCCTTTCGTTTGGACGTAGGAATGTGAGCACAGTTTTCAGCAGTTATGGGCTCTTCTGACTACGGCGCCAGTATTATCATTGCCTTCAGGATCAGGCGGATTTGTGGTATATTGTGATGCTTCTCTAGTGGGGCTAGGGTGCGTATTGATGCAGCATGACAGGGTGATCGCGTATGCTTCGCGGTAATCGAAGAAACTTGAATAGAACTACCCCACTCACGATTTGGAGATGGCTGTGGTGGTCTTTGCACTTAAGATCTGGCGACATTACCTATACGGCGAGTCGTGCCAGATATTCACTGTTCATAAGAGTTTAAAGTATATATTTCAGCAGCGAGACCTAAACCTTAGACAGCGCCGATGGATGGAGTTAGTGAAGGACTACGATTGTGAGATCTTGTATCACCCGGGCAGGGCTAATGTAGTGGCGGATGCTTTGAGCAGGAGGCCCGGGGGTACTCTATCTTATTTGAGCGCAGTACAGAGGCAGACGTCGGCGGATTGGCAGATTTTATGCAACAGCCGGGTACAGTTTGAGTTTACGCCGATCGGAGGACAGATTGCGCATGTTCGTGCACGCCCACAGTTGCTTGACCGTATACATGAGGCACAACACAGTGATGACCGATGCTCAGAGATCAGGGCACAGATTGGACAGGGCAGGTTTTCCGAGTTCGTGATCGATGATCAGGGGATACTACGATTTGGGGCTAGACTGTGCGTACCAAATGCTGAGGGACTGCGGCGCGAGATTCTTGAGGAGGCACATCGATCGGTATATAGTGTTCATCCCGGTTCCACCAAGATGTACCTTGACATGAGAGGTGTTTACTGGTGGGACGGAATGTAGTGGGACATCGCAGATTTCGTGTCGAGATGCCTGACTTGTCAGCAAATCAAGGCCGAGCACCAGAGGCCCGCGGGAGAGCTACAGCCGTTACCCATTCCGGAGTGGAAATGGGAACAAATATCTATGGACTTCATTGTGGGTCTACCCAGGACTAGTCGAGGGTATGACTCCATCTGGTGGATCGTGGATCGTTTGACAAAAGCGGCTCACTTCCTACTGGTGAAGACGACTTTCGGATTTGCTCAGTATGCTCAGATTTACATTGATGAGATTGTACGACTGCACGGAGTTCCGACATGTATCGTGTCCGACAGAGGCATCCAGTTTACCAGCCGACTATGGCAGAGGCTTCAGGAGGCTTTGGGCACTCGCTTGAGTTTCAGCACAGCATTTCATCCGCAGACCGATGGACAGTCAGAGCGTACTATTCAGACTCTCGAGGACATGCTCAGAGCATGCGTATTAGACTTCGGAGGTAGCTGGGATCATCATTTACCCTTAGTAGAGTTCTCCTACAATAACAGCTACCAGGAGACCATTCAGATGGCACCATTTGAGGCTTTTTATGGGAGGAGATGCAGATCGCCCACCTGTTGGACAGAGCTCAGTGAGAGCAGTATCTTAGGGCCACAGATTGTTGAGGAGACGACCACGAAGATCCAGTTGATTCGTAATAGGATGAGAGCAGCCCAGAGCAGGCAGAGATCTTATGCGGACCGTCGTCGGCGCAGACTTGAGTTTTCTGTTGGTGATCATGTTTTCTTGAGGGTCTTCCCAATGAAAGGTGTGATGAGATTTGGGAAGAAGGGGAAACTTAGTCCCAGATATGTGGGCCCCTTCGAGATCCTCGAGCGTGTTGGTGCGGTTGCGTATCGTTTATCCCTTCCGCCCAGTTTTCCAGACGTGCACCCCGTATTTCACGTTTCGATGCTCCGCAGATATCTTCATGATCCTTCGCATGTGATTCAGCACCCGACGATCCAGCTTGAGTGTGACCTTTCCTATGCAGAGCAGCCGGTGATCATTTTGGATCGACAAGTGAAGAAATTGAGATCGAAGTATATACTGTCAGTCAAGGTACTTTGGCGTGGTCAGAGCAGCGAGGAGGTCACTTGGGAGACCGAGAGCGAGATGAGGAAGAGGTATCCCCACCTTTTTGAAGGTACGTGTAGTAAGATTTTGAAATTCGGGGACCGAATTTCTTTAAGGGGGTAGATTGTAACACTTTGAAATTTCGTTTAGAATGTGTTCGCGTTAATTAGCAATTTTGCGTGTTTTTCATAAAAGCCCGAGTATCGTATCTTCCTTCTTGGCTAGGGATAATTGTGTTGTGAAGTGTTATATATATATATATATATATATATGTGTGTGTGTGTGTGTGTGTGTGTGTGTGTGTGTGTGTGTGTGTGTGTAATTATAGGGTTTACTAATTATATTTAGTCGTGTTACCCTAATTGGGAAATTTCCATTATGTAGTGTACACTTGCACACTTAGCCATTTTGTGACCTAGGTTAAAAGTGTTAACCATTTCATTTCATTCTTGCATGGTTCATTGTTATTCCCCACACTTTCATCAAAACAAAACCCTTTTTAAAATGCAAAATGCAATAGAAAAATGTGGCATGGTGGTTAGGTAGGAAATTGGACTTTTGTTAGACCATTATCCCCTCTCTTTTCTCTCTCCTTCCCCCTTTCAGAATTCCTGCAGGGGAGCTGTAGAAAAACCCTCATTTTCTCCACTTTCTCTTCTCTTTTCATTTCTCTTTAGATCCTCATTCAAACCCTACACAAAACAACCCTTTTTCTTCACTTAAACCTTGGTTTAGTGGCTCTTTTGAGGTGTTTGGAGCAAATCAGTACACCTGAGGCTAGAGCTGGAACTTTTGGGTTTTTCTAAAGTCTTTTGAAGGTATTACACTCATATTTAACATCCCATTTCATAACTTGTTGTGTTTTAGCAAAATATCACATTTTTATGCATGTTTTGTGCTATATAATGGGTTTTAGTGAGGTTATGTTAAAAATTAACTTTTTAAGGCTTGATTAGCTTGGTAATGTGATATCGGTGTGATTTTAGACTTGGGTTTGTTTCAGATTTCAGAAAAATACCCTAAAGTATCATTTTAGTGCAAAAGTGTGATTTTTTAACTTGAATTTGGGTTCTGTTGAATCTGCTGCTACCCGAGTTGCCTTAAATTAAAATTGCAATTAATGTATTATGTTCATGGGGTATGAAGTGCACACACCAAACCCGGGAGCCCACCCCCTACCTAGGCCGCCGGAAAAAGCTTTCTGGCCGCAAATTGCGGCCAGATGAGGGAATTGTGGGTTGGGGTTTGGGTGATGGGTGTCTGCTGCTATGTGGAGTATTATGGTATATATAGTTTTATAATATCTTTTCTGTATCAAAATCTGGAGTTAAAAACCTATATTCTCGTATTTTAAATCTTCGCGACACGCGTGTTACGTGTGTGGGTTTGGGGTGTTCTTCGTATCGCGACGCGTCGGGTTAGCTTCAGGCGCGTATTCACACGTTTTAGCATATCGCGCACACGCGCACTTGGTTTGCGACACGGGTTTCTAGTGTAACTTTAAATGTCGTGTTTGTATGGTTTTGGGCTTATATGTGATATATTGTGTAATTCTAGGTTAGTAGGCGAGTGCGACGGACGCAGCGAAGAAGGGGAAACAAGTCGTCGGCTACACTTAGCGCGAGACTACGGTGAGTAGATTTAACATCAACAGGGATATCGCCCGCATGGCGTTATACGTTAGGGCTGATAGGACCTTATAGCTATAGGTTGCATTTACTTACATTGACTTCTCATGGATACTGTTGTTGCATACTGCATTCCCTGCTATATAATTGTAAACTTAGAATTGATAGAACACCGCACTATTACTAACGATTCATGTTGCACGATCACTAATCTGCATGTTACACACACACCGTTAGTAATTGCCATGACACACACTCACTGTAGAATTGTGATCAGTCGAAAATATTGCATTTCTAACACAGTAATTTCCCTACTATTTGAACTCATATAGAAGTGTTCGGTATTCATAATTTCACATATTACCAAATCATCTCTGAAATACCAAATTGCGTGTTAGACTTTTAAACCGGCACTTTAAGGGAAATTAACTGTTTTTCATGGCATCGCATCATCCTTGTATTGCGCAACTCTTGTCTGGGGTCTAATGCAGGAAATTCCAGAAGCAAAAACCCAAAATTGGGAAAAGATCCGATAAAAGAAACGGCAACTCAAAGGCTAAAGATCTGGTAGTGATACAGAAATCCAAATAAAATTCCACACATCAGAAAGAGGCCCAAAACTCAGCCCAAGAATTACCATGCAAAAATGAATAAGCAAGGCCACCAAAAGGCCGCGGATCCTCGGCCCAAACCCCCTTGGCGCCGCGGATCCGCGGCCTTTTGAAGAGATCAAAGCATCAAATTTTGGAATATGCTTACTTCTAACAGCCAGAGCTTCCAGAAGACCCCAGAAGCTCCACGTGGCATATCTAGAAGGCTCGGCTTAACAAATTCTTGGAGGGAAATTTAAATTTTGGGCTTAACTAACTTTTTGGAGGGAAATTTAAATGTTTTTGTTAACAAAATCTTGAGGGAATTCAAATTTTAATTCTAGATCTAGATTTGGGAGGCCTATAAAAAGGAGCCTAGATCAAGGTTGAAAATTGTTCAAGAATTCATTCATCTCCCTCTTCCCTCCACAAGTTTAGTGACAAAACTTGTGCCCAATCCCCAATTCAACCTCAAGATCAAATTCCCGAGATCAATTCAAGCAAGAATTCCTCCAACCTTTAGAAGCAACGCCGGATTTCCAACGGAGCAAGAGATCCACACCGATCCGCGACTCAAGGAGCCGAGCGAAGCCGAAATCGACGATCTAGTTCCTACCTTTTGTAAATTCAAGAGAGTTGTAATGAAATTTGTCGATAAATAAAGGTGAATTTTCTATATTCTTGCTTATCTTTTAATTCAAGCATAATGATTAGATCTCAATTTGTGATTGTGTTTGTGATCATGATGTTTGAGTAATCTCCGCTCGTGTAGGAGTTGTAACGATCTTTAGATGATGATGATTTAGATATTTTTACAATTCTTAAATCCTATAATGTTTGGAAATTCTAGTGAATCAAATGATTAATAACCTAGTTTCGAGATGATGCTTTCTTGATAGTGTTCACTCGAAACTAGGGAACAACTATTAAACATTTGATTAACTAGAAGCTAGAATTTGAATGCGATCCATCGAAAGGACAAAGGATGGGTTGCGGAATCCTTAATTTTCCCGCACGATCCTTAAACCTCGATGAATTTGTATCGATCTAGTATCAATTCATTAATGGATAAGAATTAGTAATTTTTGGATCTCATCACATCGATAGATCCGATCTACTCCTACGAGCTATCCTTATAATCTTGAGTGTTGATTGGAAATTATCTCTCATCTCTCTTCTTGTTTTAATGTTTCTTTTAGATCTAGATTTTTCTTACTTTTGATCTACAATTACAAATCATGAATTGTTTTCTTTTCTTTGCCTTAAATTTTCAACTCATCTAATTCGAAAATTGAACGGAACTCACCTTCCCTGTGGACGATCCGCACTTACTAACGCGCTACATCCGACACCGTTATTGATTGCAGTCAAAATAATTCTTTGATTGTGATTTCTTTACAATTTTCAACATACACAAACAAGAATTCTTTAACAATCAAATGGCGCCGTTGCCGGGGATCATTTGATTTACACAATCGGAATTTAAGAATCAATCAAATGGCGCCGTTGCCGGGGATCATGTGCTATTTGTTCGGTTTTTGAAATTTGAGTTGAAAAGTTTATTCCATCAATATTTTTTAAATCAAAACTCGCGCAAAATACTAATACGCGTTGTTGTGGTTAATTGCAAGGAGATCTGGAGCTTGCTGGGAAATTGAAAAATTATTTGAATAATTCCAGAGGACTAAGGAAGTGATCTGGAGCTTTCTGGAAAAATTTTGTGCAGCGATTCCACTAAAGCACCGCGTTTCCGCGGCCTTAGCTCCCAAATGCGGCGGTTCCGCGGCGGCATGAGGGCTTCTCTGTAAAAATTTTATCTGGTAATCTCTAACTTTCTTATCTCCTTCCTAAAATCTGCTCCAACTAACAATTTGTTGCAGGTTTCTTTGCAAATATTCGCAGCGCGCAAATTGCAAAAAAAAATTAAATTGTGCTTGTTTTAACTTTGTGGTTGTTTGCATATTAATACGGATATTAAGGGGCACGGCCAAATCCAGATTAGGTGGGGAGTTCATTACCCTTCCTAGGCCCCAAAAATCACAAACCTGCATCCGTATTACCCTCATTAATTAAAAAATATCTTGAGATGACTCTAAGGACCGTCGCGCTCACTTAGGACAGAAGAAGGTCGTGGGTAATTCATTGCTTATCCGCATTTTCTTGTGGTGTCTAAGGCAAGTGTGTCGAAGGCTAGTGGTTATTAATTAGGCCCACTACTTACGTAGTGGAGTACCTTCCCACTTACCTGGCACTTACCTGGCACTTACCTAGCCACAGGGGGACAAAGAGGCAGTGGAAGATTCTATCATGCGACTTGTCTTTTGGCAGTTAGGAGCGGTCTAGAGCCGGACCTAGGTGACCACTAGAATTAGGGTTTTGTGTGTTGAATTTTGGGATTCGCATCATTTTTTTTCAAAATCCGTATCATTTTTCAAAACAAACACCACACTCACTTCATTCCCCTAATTATAAATCACGCCGCCACTTGTACTAACCCCTTTTAGTACAAGATAGGCTGGACACGGGATTCTAGTGCCCGTCTTGTCCGCGTCCCCTCGATCGACTCCGAAGTCGGTATTTCTCCATTTGCCTTTCTTTTACCCCCCACCACACCCACACCGATGGATTAGTCTCCAGCGAACCTCTTTACCGCTACTCTGCCGCCGTCCGTTGGTGCGCAGAATCCTCCCCGCATCTCTCTCCAAGAGAGGTGCTACCCTTTGCGAGGTCCTCTCTCGACCTTCTTATCCATTCCACCAGCCAACGGGGATAACTTTGAGATTAAGCCCCAGTACATCAACCTTCTACCCAAATTCCACGATCTCGAGACTGAAGACGCTTACGTTTTCATCACCAAATTTGAAAACGTATCCGCAATGATGGGTACATCACAACTTTCTGTGGATGCCATGTGTCTACGACTTCTTCCATTTACCTTGTGCGATATAGCCGAGAAGTGGCTGTATAACACCACCGCACATTACATCACGAATTGGGAAGAATTCGTTGCGGCATTCCTTAAAAAATTCTACCCTATGCAAAAGACAGCTCGAATCCGTAGCGAACTCTATCAATTCTCCCAGCTTCCGGCTGAACCATTTTCAAAATACTTTGACCGATTCAAGGATCTTTTGGTTCAATGCCCACATCACGGCATCCCGAGATGGGAACTTTGCCGAATCATATATTAGGGAAGTAACCCTACCACTAAACAAAACCTTGAAAACATGTGTCAAGGCACCTTTATGACCAAGGATGATGGAGAAGCATGGAAATTTTTAGAAGAGTTCGCTGAAAAGTCACTACAGTGGGAGACTAGAACCCAGCCATCGAGTAGGGGTGGCGTACACCAAATAGATGTGTCCATAGGTGTTCGAGCTGAGATGGCAGCAATGCAAAAGAAGCTCGACGCTATGGAACACAAATTCCTAGCAGCCTCCTTAAACCTAATGTCGCTCCCGAAAACTGTTTGTGGGTGTTGTTCTGATCCTTCTCACTTGACGGAAGAATGTCCATTAAACTCTCAGTTTCGAGGTCTCAAGCATACCAATGCCGCATTTCAAAGACCTGGAAACGACCCTTTTTCTTCCACATATAATCAGGGTTGGAGGAATCACCCAAATTTTGCTTGGAACCAATCCCAAAACACGGTTCCAAACCCGAATCAATTCCAAAGGGCTCTTCCTCCATAACAGCAACCACTTCAGCTCACCCAGCACCCCTACCAGTCACAAAATTTCAAAAACCAGGTCAACCCTCCTGCACCTTCTAATCCTGTGCAGTCGACCTGTTCTGACGAATTCTCTCAATTCGCTCAAACCATGAAATCACTCATGTTAAATTTCATGGAAGTGTCGGCCGAGGTTAAGTCTTCCGTTGGTGAGATAAAGAAAAACTCAGCGTCCCAAGCTGAGAGTATCAAAACGATGGAAGCTGAAATTGCACGACTTAAGGCCGAAATGAGTGCAAGAGAAAAAGGGAAACTCCCAGCTCAACCTGTACCCAATCCTGGCTATTCACATCATGTGAATGAAATCACCACGTTGAGATCTAGGAGAGTGCTGGATAACCATGTTGGGGAAGAAGTTGATGATATTGAGAATCCTATCAACACCCTGGCTGAGACCTTTCCCCACACACACACTTCTGCTTCTGATTCTTGTTCTTCTACCCCACCGCCTTCTTGCGAGCCTATTCTCCATTTCCCTCTAGGCTCGACACCTCAGTCCACCTCTTTTACTCCTCCACAGACAATCCCCACTTCTATTTTGGGATCGGGGCCACACACAGTTCCTTCTCCTATGATGGACCCAGCGCTTATTGCTAAAGCACCTTATCCTAATCGGTTATGGGCTAACACATCGAGTCCACATATGGAGAAGATTATGGACATGTTCAAGCAAGTTAACATCAACATCCCTCTCCTAGATGCCATCCAACAAGTCCCCGCTTATGCGAAAATTCTTAAGGACTTGTGCACTAGGAAGAGGAAGACTCAAGTGCCAAAGAAGGTCTTCATGTCTAATAGCATTAGCACTGCTTTTATCCCTCCGCTACCAAAGAAACGTAAGGACCCAGGATGTCCTACGGTATCGATTTCTATTGGGGATAAACACATCAACCGTGCTCTTTTAGACCTTGGCGCTAGTGTTAACTTGCTTCCATACTCGGTTTATGAGCGACTAGGAATCGGAGAGTTGAAACCAGCCCATTGCACTCTCCAGATGGCTGACCGATCAATCACCAAACCTAGGGGTGAACTGGAGGATGTGTTAATAAAAATTGGGGAATTCGTATTCCCTGTGGATTTTATTGTACTTGATACACAGCCTGTAGCGAACCCCCGGAATCAAATTCCGGTGATTTTAGGTCGCCCCTTTTTGGCCACTTCCAACGCTATCATCAACTGTCGTAATGGCTCTATGACCTTATCCTTTGGGAATAGGTCAATAGAGCTGAACATTTACAAGATTGGAAGTGTACCCTCCGAACCTACTGCTCATATCTGTTCTGTCGACTTAATGGATGTCGACAGCAGCGAATTTGATGATCCTCCTGATACCGATCTTGACTCTTTTCATACGTTGTTGTTTGACCCAACTATGTATCATACACATACGGACTCTTCCACCGAGATGTCCGGGTCAACAACTAACACCGATTATGAATTGCTTTTAGAGTCTGAAGATCACCCCGCACTTTGTGATGACATTATTCTTCGGGGTATTGATGAAACTTTTGAGGAGATCTTTGCTGATGAACTTCCATTTCTGAATAACACGGGTGTTGAGATGAATCATGTCTCAATCATTGAAATTGAACCTCCACCCCCTCTTCTGAACTGTAAAAAGAATGCGAGTAATCCATCACATTCACTGCTTCGTCTCTCCAAAATGAGACGCACACACACTCTCTTCTACCCCTTACCCTTTCCCCACTTCTTCTTCCACCAACCCGAGCACTGCATTGATAAAATCTTCGAATGGTTGGTGTTGATCTTCGGTCTTTGCAAAGCTTGGCATCGACCAATGATTCTTGACCTCCTCATGTGATTTTCAAAGCTTAACATTGCATAACTCAAGTTTGGGGGGGAACAATTTTTCTGGCTCTTGAAAAGAAAATTTTTACAAAAATTGCGAGTCAAAAATAAGTTTGGGGGAGGATCTTCACTTATATATTTTGCCCCCACTAATAAATTCCTCCCAGGCTTACAGGTTTTCGAGATTTAGCAGATGGCAACAGTGAGGACACTGTTGAAAACAAGTTTGGGGGAGGTTTGTGCTTAGTTTTGCATCATGTGCATATCATTTGCAAGCACAAAACATTTCTTTAAAAACCATAAAAATTTAAAAATTTTCAAAACCCATAAAAATTCTGTGTACATATTTTTGGCTCAACATTTTTTGTAAATAGTTTTTCAAAACCCATAAAAACCTATAAAAATTCAAAAAATTTCAAAATCCATAAAAATTCAAAAAATTTCAAAACTCATAAAAATATAAAAATTTTCAAAATATAAAAATATTTAATATTTATGATAATAAAAGATTAGATAGTGAACAATTACATCCATGAGATTAGAAAAATTTAAGAAAACCAAGAAAATTAGAAGTTTTCTTATACGAACTAGTAATAAGTAGTTATGAGCCGTTGTCCCAAGGGTTAGTAAGATGGAGGAAGTCACTAATCTGAGGATAAAAATAAGTCTGAAAAATAGTTTCTATTCTGGAAAGCCAAACATTTTGAACATTGACAGCCTGCTATTCACACTTACACACGTCTTAAAGCCCGGGATAGTAGAGAATACCTTGAAATGCTCTTGTCTTAAAGCCGATGTATAAAGGAAAAAAATGAAGAAAGTGGTGAGAAAAATGGACACTGGTTTTATTATCACCAAGGGCAATAATAATAAAAATATATAGCGAGGGTGCCTTTTCACCTAGTTCCCTAAGGCCAACTGGTCTGGGAGTCACTGCTATATCTGAGGTGGTGCAAGACGAGGAAAATACACCAAATAAGCAAGCACATGAGTAATCGGTCGGTTAGTACCTCAAGAAGTATTAACGGTCGCATGAAAGTGTGTAAGCATATCTAATTAAAAAGTACTGAGGCTGATGGGCAAGAGTATGATAGCTTGAATTGAATTCTCCGGGTGTAGGGATGTCCTTAACACACACGCAGGGTTATATGATCAATGTTTGGAAGAAAAATAGGAATGAAGAATAAGACGATGTTTTATTGAGGGAGGACGTGATTTCTGACATCTTTTCATGACCATTAAGATAGGGCTCATGACAACCGAAAAGCTAGCTTAGTTGGAAACCCTAATTTTCAAGGCTTTTCTTTTACAATTCTTTTCTTTAAATGTAATATTCATGATCTTCCTTTTATTATTGGATTTTGTGGGTGCAATCCGCTGAAAACCCTCAGGAGACAACACTCCTCCTACTAGGGACACCTAAAGGTTTAAAGGCTTGTTGCACGTGCTCAGTGCAATCGTGTTGCCTACGAAATTGTGCTGGTTAGTTTTTCTCTTTCTTTATTTTCTCCTTCTCTCTTTAATAAAATGTTCGATCGAGACGATCGAAAATAAGTTTGGGGGAATTTGATCAGTCGAAAATTTTGCATTTCTAACACAGTAATTTCCCTACTATTTGAACTCATATAGAAGTGTTCGGTATTCATAATTGCACATATTACCAAATCATCTCTGAAATACCAAATTGCATGTGTTAGACTTTTAAACCGGCACTTTAAGGGAAATTAACTGTTTTTCATGGCATCGCATCATCCTTGTATTGCGCAACTCTTTTCTGGGGTCTAATGCAGAAAATTCCAGAAGCAAAAACCCAAAATTGGGAAAAGATCCGATAAAAGAAACGGCAACTCAAAGGATGAAGATCTGGTAGTGATACAGAAATCCAAATAAAATTCCACACATCAGAAAGAGGCCCAAAACTCAGCCCAAGAATTACCATGCAAAAATGAATAAACAAGGCCACCAAAAGGCCGCGGATCCGCGGCCCAAACCCCCTTGGCGCCGCGGATCCGCGGCCTTTTGAAGAGATCAAAGCATCAAATTTTGGAATATGCTTACTTCTAACAGCCAGAGCTTCCAGAAGACCCCAGAAGCTCCACGTGGCATATCTAGAAGGCTCGGCTTAACAAATTCTTGGAGGGAAATTTAAATTTTGGGCTTAACTAACTTTTTGGAGGGAAATTTAAATGTTTTTGTTAACAAACTCTTGGAGGGAATTCAAATTTTAATTCTAGATCTAGATTTGGGAGGCCTATAAAAAGGAGCCTACATCAAGGTTGTAAATTGTTCAAGAATTCATTCATCTCCCTCTTCCCTCCACAAGTTTAGTGACAAAACTTGTGCCCAATCCCCAATTCAACCTCAAGATCAAATTCCCGAGATCAATTCAAGCAAGAATTCCTCCAACCTTTAGAAGCAACGCCGGATTTCCAACGGAGCAAGAGATCCACACCGATCCGCGACTCAAGGAGCCGAGCGAAGCCGAAATCGACGATCTAGTTCCTACCTTTTGTAAATTCAAGAGAGTTGTAATGAAATTTGTCGATAAATAAAGGTGAATTTTCTATATTCTTGCTTATCTTTTAATTCAAGCATAATGATTAGATCTCAATTTGTGAATGTGTTTGTGATCATGATGTTTGAGTAATCTCCGCTCGTGTAGGAGTTGTAACGATCTTTAGATGATGATGATTTAGATATTTTTACAATTCTTAAATCCTATAATGTTTGGAAATTCTAGTGAATCAAATGATTAATAACCTAGTTTCGAGATGATGCTTTCTTGATCGTGTTCACTCGAAACTAGGGAACAACTATTAAACATTTGATTAACTAGAAGCTAGAATTTGAATGCGATCCATCGAAAGGACAAAGGATGGGTTGCGGAATCCTTAATTTTCCCGCACGATCCTTAAACCTCGATGAATTTGTATCGATCTAGTATCAATTCATTAATGGATAAGAATTAGTAATTTTTAGATCTCATCACATCGATAGATCCGATCTACTCCTACGAGCTATCCTTATAATCTTAAGTGTTGATTGGAAATTATCTCTCATCTCTCTTCTTGTTTTAATGTTTCTTTTAGATCTAGATTTTTCTTACTTTTGATCTACAATTACAAATCATGAATTTTTTTCTTTTCTTTGCCTTAAATTTTCAACTCATCTAATTCGAAAATTGAACGGAACTCACCTTTCCTGTGGACGATCCGCACTTACTAACGCGCTACTTCCGACACCGTTATTGATTGCGGTCAAAATAATTCTTTGATTGTGATTTCTTTACAATTTTCAACATACACAAACAAGAATTCTTTAACAATCAAATGGCGCCGTTGCTGGGGATCATTTGATTTACACAATCGGAATTTAAGAATCAATCAAATTGCCATGAGCATTATACTGTAGTTCCTTTCACATATGATTTGATATGATTTTCATAGAAATGGGGAGCCGCATGATGTCTTGGAAAACTGAAACTATTTTAAAAAGCGGTATCTCCCTTGCACCTATATTATGGCTTGATGTACATAGCCCATCGCATTAGATTTACTCATTGGTGTTGGATTTTCATGTGATTTCTGGTTTTGAGGACCGTGGGGTTATTTAAGAAAAGATGCACTATTTGAAAACCCGGTTCCTCATGATATGATATTTTGGTGTGTCCACCACGCGTTTTCTCGGTGCTGAGACGTGTGCTTGAAACCCGATTCGAGAAGTTGGATGATCCGTTTACGGGTTCGTGGTGGACCCGGTATGGTTCCCCTCGGCAAGATGATCGATGGACTTTGCCGATTGAGCCTGGAGGTGGGCGAGTACCTACCGGTGATTGGTTGGATCTGGCGGTTATCCGGAGGATACTGACCAGAGTCGAGAGATGGATGCGGGATGATCCGTACAGCCGGGGCCGAGAACCGATACCGCAGACGGAGCCCGTAGGCTGATCCGGACTTACGGAGCCCGATATATGAGGATTTGCGTGTCGATGCTGGACACGAGTATTTTATGATATTTTGAGTGCCGATGTTGGGCACTCGTGATTCTCAGAGATTTACAGGATTTGAGGGCCGAGGGGAGTGCCGGCTCCTGAGTTTATTTAGGATTTGGGTGCAGTTTTAGGCACCGATTATTTTTCCACGATTGATATTCCTTATAGATGTTGTTTATCAAATGCTCAGCATTAATTATCATGTATCTCACCCTGTAGTTTTTTTACTTTACAGAGCATTTGCATGATTATTGCACATACTGCTTGTCGCATATAGATTTACCTGCTGGCATATGATAGAGTAGCGCAGTACGTGCATGCTCGCGATTACCTTTATATGTTGTCTCTATTCACGAGTTGGAAACTCACCTCCGTTGTGCCACAGTATTTGCAGGTTTCCCTTCAGAGTAGTCGCGGTAGGCTGCCTTCTTACATCTTTTGGCTACAGATACCACTACAGTTGGTGCGAGTGCTATTTTGCTGTTAGGTGGGTTGTGGTATCTGGTTACTTTTATTGTACACACTTTTGTATCTAGTATTCTCCAACTACCATATATGTACTTGACTTAGAGACAGTATGAGGACGATGATGTATATTATTTGTATTCTGGTGTCGAGCTCGTTGGAGCCGACTTATATATGCAGCTTTTAGTGTTCTGTGATGTTTTTACTTATTGCTCATTCTTCGCTACGGCGTCGTATATTACCCTTGTGATGTTGGTTTCCGCCGTTAGGCGTGATTTCTCCTGTTTGGGAATGCTTTATTTCATTATATATCATTTTTACTTATATCCTGGTTTTTTTACCCGATTTTCGGGGTTACCTTTACAAAGGAAATGCTGCCAAAATTATTATAAGGATAACTTAACTTTAAAAAGTACTTTATTGAACTATTTAAGATTTTCTAAATGCTTTAATTGAATGTTTTTAACATTCACTACTTTTAAATGGTTTTGATTTCTGGGTTCGGCTTACTTAGTCGCGTTACGCCTGTAGACGTTGCGTGGTTGAGTGCCGGTCACGGGTCGAAATATTCTGGTCGTGACATCTATATATGTCCAAGCATCCAATATAATATACATCATCTGTACAATACTGGCCTCTAGGGCATACATACAACTAACAGGGGGTATATGGGACGTTTTGGTTCAATTTGAATTTTTCCCAATTTTATTGTTATTTTAATGCGGTATTCACATTTTTAGAAAATTGCTCTAAAACGATCTTTTCTTCAAATTATGTTGGGTTAAATCAAAACCTTCTCTTCTTATCTAGATCCTTGTGTTGACTTAGGGTTTTAAATTTAAAGAAAAAGAAAAGAAGAGATGCATCCATGTGTGCATATGTGTGTATGAATGCATTTAATTGCATTTAATGTTGGTAATTGTTAGGAAACACCTCACAAAACTCCCACCTCCTCTCTTGGCCGAGATCCTCTCTCCTTCTACTGCCTTTAATCTTTTTCCTTTCATTTCTCTTCAATCCTAGCTCAAAACTTCTCCAATATTTCAAAACATATCACAAAAATACCAAAAAGTCTTGATTTTTGCTCTTGGATCACTTGGAGCTAGGGAAAGCTTGGATCTTGTGAGCAAGATCGTTAGGTATAATCCGTACACTGTTAATTAGGAGTTTGTATGTTGTTTTGCTCGTTGGTTGTAGCGTAGAACGCTTTTTATATCGATTAGTGTGATATCGGGTTTTTAAAGTCTTTTTAGAACTTTTATATCTGCTGTGATCTGGAGAATTTATTGTTTGACCAAACAAATTTATAGTGATGTACTAGTGAACCTGATACACCACCTGAGAGACGGGGACCACCTCACCGGCCGGGGTGGCGACTCCTTAAGCGAACTCCGGCGACACCGGCTGGGTAGGAAAGGGTTGGGGTTTGTCTTCTGTGGGTAGTTGTCTGCTGTTGGCTAGGGGTGTTTGGTACTGTTTACTTTTTTAGTAAATTCAGTATACAAAATCTGGGATCAATTACCTATAATCTAGTGTTTTGAGTCTGCGTGTTACGTGTTGCGACACGAATCGTGAGCTTGTGCTGCTGCTGTACTCAGTTAGGTTTTGAGGTATCGTTACGCGTGTTAGCCGCTAGACGTGCACTCGCGGGTTAGTTTAATGTGTTGGTGCGTTATTTAATACGTAGTTTTACGTTATATTGATCGATTCTAAGATGTTCGCATTATTTCTTGTGTTTGTGAAAATATAGCGTCGCAAGCGGGGACTTTGGACGTTGCGAATAAGGGGAAGCAGGTGGTTGGATTTTCATAGCTGGAGACCTTTGGTGAGTAGATTTAACATCTACGGGGAAATCGCCCGTATGGCATTATGCGTCGGGGCGAATATGATATGTTAGCTGCATAGTATTTTCATATTATTTAATTATATATGAATGTCATTGCTTAGCATTATCTGTTGTACGTGACTCGTACCTTTAGATATAACACATTACTGACGGTTCATGTTGCACGAGCACCAAATTGTATGCTACACCCACACCGTCCGTAATTGCCATAACACGCACAAACCACCTACATACGTGATACGGTAGTGGATAGGGATAGTTGTGGTAGCAGCCCTTATTCCATTGTGCATATGAGATATTGTTGATACTTACATACGTGACATTGCATTGGGCAAGAATAGTTGAGGTAGTAACCCTTATTCCATTTCACGTATACCTTATTATAGCTATTTGTACATCTTGCATACATATTGACATGTACACCCCCATAGTCTATTACAGTTACATGTATATCATGCACTCATATTGACATGTACACCCGCATCTTTTCGCTATAGTTGTATGTACCCCAAGTGGTATTGTTTTGATATGTGATATTGAGTTGTTGATCATTGCGCTTATGAGATGCATCATACCCACTTGCTTACATATAGATACTTAAACCTTGCTACACTTACATGTACACTTCATATGATGCTGCATTTGTTTTCGGAGGATTTTGGGAAACTCAAGATATATTTTAAAGCTGGATTCATTTAAAAGAGCGGTTTTCCCTTTATATGCTCATATTGATGTTTTATGCTGCATACATCAGTTTTATATGGATTTACGCATTAAGATATGGATTTCATATGATTTATGGATTTGAGAACCGTGGGGGTATTTTCAAGAAACTATGTATTGTTTGAAAACACGGTTTCTCTTGATATGATATTTGATGCGTCCACCATGAGATTTCTCGGTTCTGAGATTTGTGATATATACCCGATACGAGGAGTGAGTGGGCCGTGTGCGGGTACATGGTGGGGCTCGGTACGGTTCCCCTCGGCAAGATGTTCGTGGTACAGATGATGAGCCTTGAAGGTGGGCAAGTACCTACCGGTGACTGTATTTGGACTCGGCGGTTATCGTGGGGATACCGACCGGAGTGATGTACGACATATCGTCAAGGCCAGTCGTGGTGACAGCGCCTGAGTTATGAGGATTTACGTGTCGATGCTAGACACGGGTTTCATGATGTTTTGAGTGTCGGTGTTAGACACTCAGGTTTTCATGATTTTTACGTATCGTCGGTGGACATACGTGGTTGATATCCTTATATATATATACTTACAGGTATATGTTTTCATGATGTTTCGGGTGTCGATGATAGACACTCAGGTTCTATGAGACTTACAGTATGTGAGGGCCGATCTAAGGATGCGGTGCCTGAGGATTTAGGATTTGATGTGTCAGTGAGGGACACTGGTGTTTTGCCATGCTGATGATTTTGCATGAGATTTTATTGTATCATCCCACACACTCAGGATTATTGTTATTATGCATCGTTTCATGTAGTTGTAGTACCCTGATGATGTACATTTACATGATTGTTGCATACTCACTTATCATACTTATGCTATCGGATTACATGTAATAGATAGATCGCTGTTCGTGCATACCTGCAATTACAGTATGATGTTAATTACTATTCACGAGTTAGCAACTCACCCCCGTTGTGCCACAGTGTTTTGCAGGACTTGCCCTCAGAGTAGTTGCGGCAGGGCGTTTTATCATCTCTACTTTTGCGGATACCGCTACGTTAGGCAGTGAGGCATTTGCTTTTAGGTGGGTTTGCAGTTATCTGTTTGTATATTGTATATCCTTTTGTTGGATCTATTATTCTCCATCTACCACAGTTGTATATGACTTAGAGACGACTTGTGAGGATTTGGTGTTGTATTATTTTGGTGACTTTGGGTGCCGTGCTCGTGGGAGCCTGTTAGTTGTATGTATGCCCTAAAGGCCAGTATTGTACAGTATATGTATATTATATTGGATGCTTGGACATATATAGAGAGGACTTTCTTGCTCGACATGATAGTATGCTATCTGGTTGCACTTTACTTTAACATGTATACGTGTCTCTTTATACTGTCTTATCATTACATGTTGGTAAAGCCCTTAGGATGTGTACTTGACTACCTGGACTATGATGCGGATCATACTAGTGGGGACATGGTAGTCCATAAGTACATCCTTCAAGGTCCCTAGTCGTGGGTGTATCGAGACGGGGAATCGATATACCAGTGTAGACTAGCGTATACGCTTCTTGACCCATGAGATGGGCGATGGATGATCTCATATCCATTGGTGTTTGACATCAGAGATGGTATACGGGTGCTCAGTGAAGACTGGGTACACTGGACGGACTCGTCGAGAACTCCAAGATGGTATTATACCTCACGTCAGATGGCAGTTCTCTGGTGACACTTGTGCAGGTTAGTCTGTAGACCCGAGATCGTCATAGAGTCTTGTGTGATTCCCACTGTGCTTTGATTTCCACCTTACCACGTCCATGAGGGTGTGCAAAACGGTGGTTTTTGGGTACAGTCCCGAGTCACATGGAGGAAATGAGCGATAGGAGGGGTTACGTCTCTCCCGGTATTGGGGGTTGATGTTGCGCAGTGCTCGATTGGCCGTAACAGGGAAGTCCCTGGCCAGGGCTGATTTAGAGATTTACTGGTAAGTGTTACCAGTAGTTTCTCGACCCGTTATGAGCCTCACATCTACACGACTTATCGGTTATTGGGGTCTGACGTTTACCACCCCTAGACTTGATATGCGACATATCAGACGAGGAGACCGGACTGTACGGGAAGTGTTACCGGTAGGCTTTTACAGGAGTTGGAGCGGGCTTGCTTGCTGATCTTCTGATCGGTCAATACCCGGGTAGCCGTTACGTCCAGCTAGTAACGCTGACGGCTTGTGGGTGCGTGATGTGATCATCACCTACTGCCGGCGTATTGACGAGTCTTTAGAGTCCTACATAGAGGTTTTACTGGCTCAGCCAAAACGAAATAGGAGCACGTATGTTATATGTGCAAGACCGAGAATAAATCCGTGTATGTGATACCGTATTCTATTCTCGCGAATTTTTGTATCGGTCGGTTATATATGATATAGCCGGGTTATCGAATCAAGTGTTGATTCGATAAGTCGATATAATGATTGTTAGCCGGTTATATGAGATATGACCGGATTATTAAGTCAAGTGTTGATTTAATAATTAAGTGTATAATTGTATATTAGATATACTAATTTACACTTGCTAACACTTGTTCACTTAGGGTTTTTTCTCAAATGTACACATCTTTAATATATATATATATATGATATATATTAAAATGTGTTGTATTATTGTATCATGGTTGATGATACATCATACTTGGGTGTATGAGACATACACCATGCTATTTGTTATGTTGGGTTTTAACATTTAAAAGTAATTACAAAATTAGTGGTAAATTAGAAAATGCATGAAGCTTGTGGAAGCTTATGGATGCATTGACTAAAGTCCACTAAATTTGTTTTTACTTTGGGTTTTAACCTAACCTTAACACTTAGCCATGGTAATGGCTCTACAAGAGTTAGTATATGATACTCACTCACCGTGGTTAGCCCTCTCACTTGATCTTTATCCTCATTATTTTCTTTTGTTCATCTTCTTCTTCATTTTTGAACAAGATAAAAAGCTTGCTAGGGTTTTGAAAAAAGAGAGAAACTTTGTGAGAAATAAAAATCCAAAGAGAACCCACTTCCTATTTCTCCATCCTCTACTAGACTAGCACTTTAGTATAGGGTGTTTGCTTCACTAATTCTCTAGTTAGTGAAGTAGAAGCTTGAGTCGGAATTCTCTCGACGTAGATCATCTTCGGCCTCGGAGACTTCAAGCAAGGTCGCAGCTTTCGCCTCGTGAAGCCATGCAAGGGTCCAGGAGAACCACGATCGCAGCGAAGGGACTTCATCAAGGAGCTAAAGAAGCGAAGGACCGATCTACAAAGGTTATATTTCGTATCCCTTTAGAGTAAAGTTGTTTACTTGCTTTTAGTTTCGCCTAAACTCTAGTATACGATCTTGCTTAGTGTTATTCGGCACATAAAAATTTAATTTTGGCATGGTCGATACCTTGTAGAGCCTTGTTAGTGTGCCTAGTAACCCTACAGTGGTATCAAAGCCTAGCTAGAGCATTAGGCGATGTATTAACGAAGTTAAAACTCCGAACGAACCCGAATACGCAATTTTAACCCCCTCTCTGGACATTTTTCAAAATCTGTGATTTTTTGGAATTAAAAATTGTAAGTCGATGTACAACACCCCACGACTTGCGGGGAGGTGGAAATAAGAAAAACGATCTTGTTCTTTGCTTAAACATCGACTAACCGCATGAATCGAAGCTAAACGATAACTAACATCAAACATAGAAGTTAACAAATACTATGTAAAGGGATTATACCTAAAGAACCGTGTCCTTCGTCTTTACGAACTCCACCTCCTCCTCGGCCTTCTCCAAGTAGTAGACGATCCACCACGAGAGCTAAACTCCAAGCTTTGCCTCTAAACTTGAGGCAACTAGGTATCTTTAAGTGCTAATCAAAGTACCTAGATGAAATAGAGTATGGTTATGGATTAAGTAGTCTAACTAATCCTTGTACTCAACACATGAGAGGGGAGGATTAGGGTTTGAAGAGAGAGAGCTTGAGGAGAGAGAAGGTGAGAAGAATAATCAAATGAGAAAATGAGTTATCATAATATATATCAAGCATTATTGTTTTTCAAGAAAAGAAAAGAAAAAGATTTACAACCATGCTTGATAAAATATCTAATGGTGATTCATCTCCATGAGTCGTTAAGCAATTATGAAGCATTAATGACATGGATGAATCATCCATATGACTCACTAATCTCATTTAATGTATATGCCACCTTAACCTCCTTAGTCACCATCTTCTAGAAGCTTCTCGCGCAATTACGAGAACGCTCCTCCTATCCGTGAAAACACGGAAAAACTTTAGACTGTATAAATCCAATAACCGGATACTAGTAACTGGCTTAAACTAAAGCCGACTAGTAAAAACTGTCTGAAAGTCGTACGTGCGTAAATACACGTATGCGTCTGAACCCTTGTCGTAAAACCATACGACCTCTATATCGTGGGACTCTAGAGACTCGACTACTACGCTGGCAGTGGGTTTAACCACAGACCGCAAGCGGCACTAGCTGTACGTAACGGTCCCCAGGTAGATGTCGATAAGAAGGCCGATGAGGAAACCCATCCGAACTCCTACTGAGTCTGATGTGACAATCTCCGTACAGTCCGGTCTGTTCGTCTAAGACTATTGCATATCGGGCCTAGGGGCGGCAAGCGTCAGTCCCCTAATAGCGGTATAAGTCGTGTCGGAGCGAAGCCCATTACACCCTGAGAAACTACTGGAACCTACCAGCAAATCTCGCTTGCCCTGGCCAGGGACTTTGCGTAATGGCTCTCTGAAACAGCGCGATATCAACCCCCAATACCGGGAGAGACGAATCATGTCTAACCGCCACTGCCTCCAAGTGCTCGGGACTGCACCCAACTGCTACCTGTTTGCACGACTCCTTTGAGCCGTGGTAGGGCAGCAATCTAAGAACAGTGGGACACACTCGAGGCGAAGTAGCAGTGTCAAGTCTGCGGACTATGCTGTACTCATGTCACCTGGGAACTGTTCACTGACGACTGGTATAAAACCAACCAACAGTTCCCTGTGAGTCCTGTCCGGTGTACCCGTAACCTAACGAGCACCTGCATACTATCTCCAGTACGACGTACTGACGGCTGTGGGACAGGTCATCTCCCCAACTGGGATGAGAAGCGTACACACTAGTCTACTCCGGAGTATCGATGCCCTGTCTCGATAATCCAACGACTAGGGACCTGAATAAGGATGTGCTTGTAGACTACCCAGCCCCCACTAGTGTGACTGCCATCACAACGCTGGTAGTCAAGCAAGATCCTAAGAGCTCTATCAATACGTATACTCACATATTAAGATAGAAAAACCAAGTAGCATACTACCATGTTTAGCAAGACTGTTATATACATGTGAATATCCCAAGCTTCCATTAAGTAATATACAAACTAGTATGATACAATAATGGCCCTAGGGCATATACACTAACAAAAATACCTAAAAAATTCAGCAGGTGATTTTAGGAATTATTGTGCAAAACGACAAAGTGAGTCGTACGGATGGCCGCGGAACCGCGGCAATACCCTGTTTGTGCCGCGTCTCCACGTCCGTACAGTGAGCTTGTGTTTTATTTTTTGCACAGTAATACCCTTCTCTGTTATTGCTATTTTATAGGTATTTTTTAACCTGACTCAAGTGTTGAGTATTTTGGGGTTTATTTTGTAATCGTTGATTCGATCGGAGAATTTAATTTTGTTATTTTATTCCGGATAATTTAGAAAGTATTAAAATGTCCGAACGGATATCATTAACTCATTAATTTCCCGGCACGAAAAACATTCAAGTGTTGAATTTTTCTCGGGTTTAAATTTTTCGGAAAAACGTGCATGTGACGCGATAGACCCTCTAGAAGACAACAAACCTTAACTCGATTATGTGACCGTCTTGAACTGCCCTTTGAACCTTAGGGTTTGGAGCAGTACGGCGTGCCACATGTGAGGCGTTGGCTAGACCCTTCTACGGCTGGACCGTTGCTACTGTGACGTATTCTGGAATCTTTGAACTCCGCTCAAGAGTTGAGCTATTATGGAAATCTTGAGTATTTGATTAGTCGATCGGAAAGTTTAATGCTGTCTATATATCTGGAATGTGATACAATATGTGGAATTCATACAGTTAGGCATGAAATGCGAAATATGTGATATTTCGGATTTACGATGTCTAAAGTGATTGTGGATTCCAAATGTTGTAGTTTTACACTTTCTTTTCTGTGACTGTAAGTGTAATATGTGATATCGCCGGTTTCGTTGCTATATGTCAACGACAATTGGGATGCGCATATTTACTTACGTTGATGACATGTGATGTTATGTGTTGCTGGATATGTTATATTGGATCGTCGCGTTTTGAATAGTCGGGGGTTTTATGTGAGATGAGAGTTTTTATTTTCATTCATGTAAATTTAAATGTATGTAATATTCTTTTATTGGGGCACTTCCGGGATGAGGTCGATGTCACCATTTGTATATTATTTACTTTTCCGCACTAGGATAGACCCAAGGAGGAGAGCACAAGTAATTCTAGAGTCCAGTGGGAGACCAACTCGAGGAGTCGAGTCCGGGTCTCCTAACTCTAGAATTGGTAGGGTTGCTTGCCGCTCTCGTAGGGGTCTAGGGGTGTGGGTTTGGCTATTCATCGCGACCGTGGAATCCGTGTTTTATAGAGGCTAAAAATAAAACACGGACGTTCTAGTATATCCAATGTTTCATATGTTTCTTCTGCTGCGATATCTGTGATGTGATCATTTGATGTTCTGTGATAAATACTGTATATAGTATATATGATATATTATATATGCGTTACTTATGTTTTACACCCGCGCTAACCCTGCCCTGCTCTGCCGTTAGTTACCTAACCTAACGGTGCACGAGGGGAAATCGAGGCGAATGCGGATGGCATAAGTGTACGTCGTATTTATCTGTGATGTTTAGGTGACTTAAATGATGGGACTTCATTAATGTGATTGATGAAAGAAAAGAAACCTAAAAGATGTTGTAGAATCAAATTTTCAAATAAAAAGTGTAGCTACAGTTTTTGCTTTGCATAGCGATATATATGATATATCCCGCACCTTATTCGATGAGGAAAGAGCCGAGATCCCTTCACCGGGAGTGACCTCTTTAGCAAAACTGGCAGATGCTACAACACTCGGTTTTCTTTTGACTGCTTTTGGAGTTTTGCTTTGCATAGTGATGTATATGATATATCCTGCACCTTATTCCATAAGGACAGAGCCGAGATCCCTTCACCGGGAGTGCCCTCTTTAGCAAAACTAATAAAAGCCTCAAAATCACTCCATTTCAAAATTCACTCGATTCAACAACGATATCAAGTTCATTACGCAATAGGTTTTCAGAAAAACCTGTCGTAGCCCTCTGTCATTTCAGATAAGTCCTACTTAGTATTCGTGCTACGTTTGTTGACCTCCGTCAAGGCGCAGTGTGCGGTAGCTAACTAGTATTTATCTGCTTATGCATATGATGCAGATTGGATTAGGGTAGTCGTACGACCTTGTTGACCTCCGTCAAGGGTCGTGCGGGTGGGTTTGATTCAATCAAGAAATGACGGGTTGAACTTGACTTGCACCCTATGGTTTGTTGACCTCCGTCAAGGTCATGGGATGCTTGGGGCAAAATATTATCGGGAATTTCAAGTCTTGAGATTTGCAATGAGATTGCATACCTTCTATGAGATAGTTGGATCCCGATACCCACTGCGAGTAATTGTTACTCCTGGAAGAGTTTTACACAGGACAATTAGCCGATCAAGTAGGTGTCTAGAAAGGTGTCAACGGGGTTACACCTCTGGGAAAACGAGGTTTACTTTAATAAGGTCCGTGTGAAAGCACGGGGAACCTCCCTCAAAGTACCGACACTGGCCTGGCTGAAAGATTGGCGAAGTTGTAGGGTGTAATTAATCCCGGCTAGTCTTTCCTTTTAGGGTTTGAAGGAAGATTTGATAAAAACAGTGGGAGCCATCCTGATTAGATAAAATAATAACCAATCCGATCTTGCAAGAGCATACGCTAAAGTGTTTTCTTCTCTCTCTCTCCAGGTAGCGACCATATCATGCCTTAATCAAGATAATAATATGGATGTATTGACCGAACCCGCATGTTATACTGTGCTGGGGAACGTTGGTTCCGTTCTTTCTTATAAGAGTTATAAGACTGAACTGGATATAGGGGAATACCAGGATTCCCATGCCACCCGAATGAAGAAAACACATGTTGATGCATTTTCTTCGGGTGTGTTCGTTACAGAGAACTGTTTCTCCATTTGCTCTACGTCCTGGGTATTAGATACCGGGTCAGGATCCCATATATGTAATCAGTTACATGGGCTTAGAAAAGGTAGAGAACTTAGAGAAGGTGATAAAGACATAAGGGTTGGAAATGGTGCAATTGTTGCAGCTAAAACCGTTGGGGAATATCACCTAGTATTGCCAACTGGTAATACATTGGTTCTGAACGAATGTTATTACATGCCGAACCTGATATGCAACATTATATCGGTTTCTTTGTTGAGTAAAGAAAGATATAATTTTGTATTACAGGAAAATGTTATGAATATTTTCCTTAACCAAAAGTTGGTTGGATCAGGCACGTTGTGCAATGGCATTTATGTTCTAAATCAATCAACAGTTCTGAGCATAACAAACACACACAAGAGGAAGAGTTCAGAAATGAACGAATCATTCTTGTGGCTTTGTAGACTGGGTCACATCAATGCAACACGACTAGCTAAGTTGCATAAGGATGGATATTTAAATCCGTTTGAATTTTCATCTTATGACACTTGCCAGTCATGTCGCAAAGGCAAGATGACCAAAACTCCGTTTACGGGATACGGAGAGAGAGTTACTGAACTCCTGGGACTGATACATAGTGATGTATGCGGTCCCATGTCTACACATGCCAGAGATGGTTCTTCGTACTTCATTACATTCATTGACGATCTCTCTAGATTCGGATATGTGTTCCTGATGAAATACAAATCAGAAGCTTTTGAGAAATTTAGAGAATATAAACAAGAGGTCGAGAACCAAACCGGGAAAAGTATTAAAATCCTTCGATCTGATCGAGGAGGAGAATACTTGAGCAATGAATTCCTGGACTTCCTAAAAGAGAATGGGATTCTCTCTCAGCTAACTCCTCCATATACACCACAGCACAACGGTGTATCGGAACGAAGAAACCGCACCCTATTAGATATGGTACGCTCTATGATGAGTATAGCTGAGTTACCTATTTCCTTCTGCGGATATGCACTGGAGACAGCAGCATACCTACTGAATAGGGTTCCAACCAAATCTGTGCCTACCACCCCATATGAGATATGGGAGGGGAAGAGACCATATCTTAATTTTATAACGATATGGGGTTGCCCGGCCTATGTCAAAAGACAAAAACCGGACAAACTCGAGGCAAGGTCTGTTTTGTGTAAGTTTGTTGGATATCCCAAGCATTCGCGAGGGTATATCTTCTACCACTGTGAGGAACAAAGGGTGTTTGTTGCTCAACACGCCACCTTTTTAGAAAAGGAATTTCTTGCAAAAGAGATTAGTGGCTCTGAGGTAGAACTGGAAGAGGTTCCAGCTGTACAAACCATAATAGAAGATTTGGTAGAACCAGAGGATTCGGTAGTTCCCGATGAACCCCAGCCACTCCGCCGATCTAGTAGGGTTCCTCACCCACCTGAGAGATACTACGGTTTTCTCATGGATGGTGGGAGCGAAGATTGCATCATGGTTGAAGATGACCCAACTATCTTCGAGCAGGTCATCACGAGTGGGGACTCAGTGAAATGGCTGGATGCAATGCGGTCCGAGATGGAATCCATGTACACCAACAAAGTATGGACTTTGGAAGTTGCTCCTGAAGGGGTAAAACCCATTGGGAGCAAGTGGAACTTCAAGAAAAAACTTGGTGTAGATGGGAAAGTGGAGACTTTCAAAGCAAGACTTGTTGCAAAAGGTTTTCGTCAAAGACCAGGTGTGGACTATGACGAAACCTTTTCTCCAGTGGCTATGCTTAAATCCATCCGGATCATGCTTGCCATCGTTGCATATCATGACTACGAAATCTGGCAAATGGATGTTAAGACCGCCTTTCTAAATGGTGATTTAAAAGAGTGCGTGTACATGACTCAGCCAGAAGGCTTCGTAGATAGTGGGAGCAGCGGGAAGGTGTGCAAGCTGCTTAAATCCATTTATGGATTAAAGAAAGCATCGCGGAGTTGGAACATCTGCTTTGACGTCGTTATCAAAGAGTTTGATTTCGTCAAAAACGTAGATGAACCTTGTATCTACAAAAAGGTGGCAGAGAGTAAGGTTGTCTTCCTCGTATTGTACATGGATGACATACTCTTGATAGGAAATGACATTCCTATGCTGCAATCGGTCAAGCTCTTCTTATCGCATAAATTCTCAATGAAATATCTAGGTGATGCCTCCTACATATTGGGAATTATGATCTATAGAGATAGATCTAAAAGGATATTGGATTGTCCCAATCCAGGTACATTGACACAATACTAAAGAGGTTTAGTATGGAAGAGTCCAAACGTGGGTTTTTACCCACGATCTCAGGGCTCACTCTCTCCAAAGAGATGTCTCCCAAGACTGATTTGGAGAGAGCTCGCATGCAAAGGATACCCTATGCTTCGGCAGTAGGCTATATCATGTACGCGATGCTATGTACCAGACCCGATGTAGCATACTCATTAAGTGTAGTGAGCAGGTATCAAGCTGATCCTGGAGAGAGTCACTGGACAGCTGTGAAGAGCATTCTCAAGTACTTATGAAGGACTAAGGAGATGCTCTTGGTGTATGGTAACGGAGAACTCCAAGTGGAGTCCTTTACCGATTCAAGCTTCCAGAGTGATAAGGACGACTCTAAGTCGCAGTCGGGATTTGTCTTTACCCTTTACGGAGGGGCGGTTAGCTAGAAGAGTTCCAAGTAGGAAACCGTGCCAGACTCGACGATGGAGGCTGAATACATCGCTGCCAACGATGCTGCCAAAGAGGCTGTCTGGATCAAGAAGTTCATTACTGAACTTGGAGTGGTTCCATCCATTGAGCATCCAATACCTTTGTATTGCGATAATAATGGAGCGGTGGCTTTGGCCAAGGAACCCAGGTCCCATCAGAGATCCAGGCATATTCTGAGGCGATATCACCTGATCCGGGAGATAGTTGATCGCCGGGAGATCGAGGTCAGGAGGGTTGACACGAAGAACAACACTGCGGGTCCACTCGCGAAGGCCATTCCCCAGATACAGTTTGAGAGACTCTTCGGGATGCTCGGTATGCGATACTACACCAGCTGGCCCTAGTGCAAGTGGGAGATTGTTAGTTGTATGTATGCCCTAGAGGCCAGTATTGTACAGTATATGTATATTATATTGGATGCTTGGACATATATAGAGAGGACTTTCTTGCTCGACATGATAGTATGCTATCTGGTTGCACTTTACTTTAACATGTATACTTGTCTCTTTATACTGTCTTATCATTACATGTTGGTAAAGCCCTTAGGATGTGTACTTGACTACCTGGACTATGATGCGGATCATACTAGTGGGGACATGGTAGTCCATAAGTACATCCTTCAAGGTCCCTAGTCGTGGGTGTATCAAGACGGGGCATCGATATACCAGTGTAGACTAGCGTATACGCTTCTCGATCCATAAGATGGGCGATGGATGATCCCATATCCATTGGTGTTTGACATCAGAGATGGTATACGGGTGCTTAGTGAAGACTGGGTACACTGGACGAACTCGCCGAGAACTCCCAGATGGTATTATACCTCACGTCAGATGGCAGTTCTCTGGTGACACTTGTGCAGGTTAGTCTGTAGACCCGAGATCGTCATAGAGTCTTGTGTGATTCCCACTGTGCTTTGATTTCCACCTTACCACGTCCATGAGGGCGTGCAAAACGGTGGTTTTTGGGTACAGTCCCGAGTCACATGGAGGCAATGAGCGATAGGAGGGATTTCGTCTCTCCCGGTATTGGGGGTTGATGTTGCGCAGTGCTCGATTGGCCGTAGCAGGGAAGTCCCTGGCCAGGGCTGATTTAGAGAGTTACTGGTAAGTGTTACCAGTAGTTTCTCGACCCGTTATGAGCCTCACATCGGCATGACTTATCGGTTATTGGGGTCTGACGTTTACCACCCCTAGACTTGATATGCGACATATCAGACGAGAAGACCGGACTGTACGGGAAGTGTTACCGGCAGGCTTTTACAGGAGTTGGAGCGGGCTTGCTTGCTGATCTTCTGATCGCTCAATACCCGGGTAGCCGTTACGTCCAGCTAGTACCGCTGACGGCTTGTGGGTGCGTGATGTGATCATCACCTACTGTCGGCGTATTGACGAGTCTTGATTGTAATAAAATGTTGTTTGTGTGTTAATCGAATCAAATAGTCCCCGGCAACGGCGCCATTTGATTGAAAAGAATTCCGATTATGTTTATCAAATCAAATAGTCCCCGGCAACGGCGCCATTTGATTGTTATAATTTCTGTGATTGTAATAAATCGAATGAAATTGTAAAGAAATCACAACCAAAAATTATTGACCGCAATCAACTACGGTGTCGGATTGTAGTTAGTATGTGAGTACGGATCGTCCACAGGGAAAGTGTAATCGTTCGTCTTTCGAATTAGATGAATTGAATCTTTAATGAAAAGAAAACAAAACAATTCAAGATTTGTAGTTGAAGTTCAAGAACTAGAAAAAACTAGATCTAAGAAAGCATTAAGAGATAGAATCAAGAATTGATCGTTTGTTGATTTTTCCAAACCAAATCTCAAGAATCGAAATGAGACTCGTAGGAATCGATCGGATTTATAGATGTGAGGTAATCTTACAATTACGTATTCTTATCCTTCGATGAATTGATACTAGATCGATGATCATCGATGAGAATTAGGGATTTCTTGTGAAACTAGTGTTTCATCTTATCCCTTGTTCTTTCGTCGATGTCATTCGTATTCTAGCCTCTAGTAAATTCAAGAAACGATCGTAGATCCCTAATTTCGAGCGATCGCAATCAAGAAAGCATCGCTACGAAACTAGGTCATCGATTCTTGAACTTGCTAGGGTTTACAAAACTCGTAGGACTTAAAAATAGTATTTAAATTTGTTACATCATCATTCTATAATCGTCTCGACTCCTTAACGAGCGGAGTTTCACTCAAACATCACAACAAGAGCAACAATTACAAATTGAGATCTAATCATGATGCAAGAATTAAAAGAAAGCAAGATTAACGAATTTCACCTTTTATTTATATCAACAATTCCGTTACAATCACTCAAGAACTACAAGAGGAGGAACTTGATCGTCGACTTGGCTTCGCTCGTCTCCGTGGATCGCGGATCGGCTTGGATCACTTGCCCGATTGAAGATCGGCTCGGCTCCTAAAAGGTTGAAGGCTTCATGCTTGATTTGGTACTCAAGATCTTGGATTAGGAGTGGAATTAGGGTTAGGGTTTCGCACAAGCCTTGTCACGAGACTTGTGGAAGAAGATGATGAAAGAGGGAAAGATTATTTAACTAATGAAGAACTAATGATGAACTAATGAACAACCACCTCAACCCTTAGATTTAGGCTCTATTTATAGATAACTAACCCTAGGTCTAGGATTTCAAATTCTAACTTTCCCTCCTAAAGTTTGTTGATGAAATTCAAATTTCCCTCCAAAAGTTTGTTAGATGAAATTCAAATTTCCCTCCAAAAGTTTGTTGGATGAAATTTGAATTTCCCTCCAAAATGAACTACCTCATTTGAATTTGAATTTTCCCTCCAAAATGAACTACTTTTCCCTCCAAAATGAACTACCTCATTTGAATTTGAATTTTCCCTCCAAAATGAGGTTGTTAGAAAGAATCTTCTAGAAAAAGTTTGTTGGAAGGAATATTCTAGAATGAGGTTGTTACAAGGAGGCTTCTAGAAGAAGGTTGTTGGAGAGAGCTTTCTAGAAGAAGGTTGTTATAAGGAGGCTTCTAGAAGAAGTTAGTTGGAGGGAGGCTTCTAGAACTAGGTTGTTAGGCCGAGCCTTCTAGATGAAGCCACGTGGAGTTTCTGGAGAGTTCTGGAAGCTTTGCCGTTAGAAATAAGCACATGGGGAAAATCTGCTTCTCTGCTGACGTCATCATGCCACGGATCCGCGGCGGGAAGCGCCCATTGGCCTTGAATAAATTTCTGGAATTTTACTGCCAGATCACCAGACTTAGATTTGGTGTAATTTTTTATCAGCACTTTTGACAATTTGGCTCGGTTTCTGGAATTTCCTGCACAGACTTCGAAACAAGTGTTGCGCAAATACAGAAATGATGCGATGCCATGAAATGCGGTTAATTTCCCTTAAAGTGTCGGTTTAAAAGTCTAATACATGCAATCTCATATTTTGTGACAGATTTGCTAATATGTAGAATATGAATGCCGAACACTTCTAAATGTATGTAAAAGATGGGGAAATTGCAGGCTAAAATATACAATATTTTCGACTGATCAAGTCTTTAGAGTCCTATATAGAGGTTTTACTGGCTCAGGCAAAACAAAATAGGAGCACGTATGTGATATGTGCAAGACCGAGAATAAATGCGTGTATGTGATGTTAGTTATGTATATGCCCTAGAGGCCATTGTTGTACATATGATGTATATTATGATGGATGCTTGGATATATACAGAGAGGACTTTCTTGCTCGTCATGATAGTATGCTATTTGGTTTCACTTTATCTTAACATGTTGACTTGTATTGGTTTACTGTCTTACTCTCACATGTTGATAAAGCCCTTAGGAAATGTACTCGACTACTGGGATTATGATGAGATCATACTAATGGGGACACGGTAGTCGATGAGTACATCCTATAAATTTTCCTGGTCGAGGGTATATCGAGACGGGGCATCGATACACCAGAGTAGACTAGCATATACGCATCTTGACCCATATGATGGGCGATGGATGATCCCATATCCATCGGTGTTTGACATCAAGGATGGTGTACGGGTGCTCAGTGGAGACTGGGTACACTGGACGGACTCGCCGAGAACTCCCAGATGGTGATATACCACACGTCAGATGGCAGCTCTCCGGTGACACTGGTACAGGGTAGTCTGTACACCCGAGATCGTCATAGAGTCATGTGTGATTCCCACTGTGCTTTGATTTCCACCTTACCACGTCCAAGAGGGCATGCAAAACGGTGGCTTTTGGGTACATTCCCGAATCACATGGAGGCAATGAGCGATAGGAGGGGATTCGTCTCTCCCGGTATAGGGAGTTGATGTTGTGCTGTGTTCGATTGGCTATAACTGGAAGTCCCTGGCCAGGGCTGATATAGAGATATACTGGTAAGTGTTACCAGTAGTTTCTCGACCTGTTATGAGCCTCACATCGACACGACTTATCGGTTGCTGGGGTCTGACGTATACCACCTCTAGACTTGATATGCGACATATCTGACGAACAGACCGGACTGTACGGGAGTGTTACTGATTGGATTCACAGGAGAACGGACAGGCTAGCTTGTTGATCTTCTGATCGCTCAATACCTGGGTGGCTGTTACGTTTAGCTGTCCGCTTGCAGCTTGTGGGTGTTTGATATGATCATCACCTGCTACCGGCGTATTGACGATTCTTTAGAGTCCTACACAGAGGTTTCTTGGCTCGGGAAAAACGGAGTAGAGGCACATATGAGATATGTGCAGGACCGAGGATAATGCGATATGAGATACCGTATTATATTCTCGCGATATTTAGATATGAACCGGGACATCGGATCAAGTGTTGATTCGATGAATCGGTACATGATATATTAGTCGGTTATATTCGATATAGCCGGATCGTCGGATCAAGTGTTGATTCGATGATTTAATATATAATGATATATATGATATATTGTATTACATTATCTAATATTGGCTCGCTTTATTATTTCATTTTCTCACCGGATTAATACATTGATATATATGCGATATATGTTAATTGTATTATTTTCTTTTGTTGCAAATATATAATATATATGTGATATATATTATTATGACATGATATGATTTATTATGAAACATGTTTAAGGATGATAAAAAGAGATTAGGGTTTGATTAGGGTTAGCTCTTTCTTGTTTATTCTAGAAGGGTTTCCTTTTTTGTCTTGGTTAAGATATTATGGTTGATACTTATCCTTAACCTAACCAAACCCTAGCTCTAGTTTATTCTCTACAAAGGTTAAGCCTATCATCCTTGACCATGGTTCCATATCAATCATATATTCTTATCTACTATTCATCACAAAAGGATTTTATCTCATTTTTTTTTCATCTTCTTCTCTCTTGAGTTTTTGAGAGAGCTCACTAGAAATTCCTTTTGTGATGATTTCTTGTGAGAAAGTGAATTAAAAAGATAGCATAAATACTACTCCATCATCCTCATCTAATCTAGCCCATTAGATTAGGGTGTTCACCTCATTAGAGTGAGAGAGCTTGGGTTATAGCAACTTCGACGTAGATCATCGAAGAAGCGGAACAATACAAGCTAGCATGGATCGTTCGGGTCGTGGAGCCTCTCTTGAGTCCGGGAGATCGTGGATCGCGGCGAAGGGACTTCTACTCGGAGCTTGTGAAGCGAAAGAGTGGACTACAAAGGTTGCAATCCCTCACACTTAGGTTTAAAGATGTTATCTTGCATGTTAAACCCTAATAATCTAGCAAAGATCCCGTCTTTGGGTTGTTCGGCACATCTAAAATTTTATTCGGGCATGTTTGATGCTTTATAAACCTTCACAAGAGTGCCTAGGAACCCAACAGTGGTATCAGAGCCTAGCTAGAGCATTAGGCGATGTGTTTACGAAGTTAAAACTCCGATCGAACCCGAACGGACAAAAATGAACCCCTCTCTGGACTTTTTATTAAAACTGTGATTTTTCAGAATTAAAAATTCTTAAAATTACCTGCAGCAAAATATAAGCATTTACCTGAAACACGTGTCAATGATCTGTACATAGCGCCGCGGAACCGCGGCAATACCTTGCTCCTGCCGCGGATCCGCGGCCGTACAGTCAAGTTGTTGACTCGTGTTTCAATAGTTATAACCGTAGGTGATTATGTATTTTTCTGAGTACTTTTAATCTGGCTCAAGTGTTGAGTGTTCTGGGGTTTATTTTGTAATCGTTGATTTGATCGGAAAATTTAAATTCGTTATTATTTCCGGATATTTAGAATCTGTTAAAATGTTCGAACGGATATCATTAACTCAATTTTTCCCGGCACGAAAAACTCTCAAGTGTTGAATTTTTATCGGGTTTAAATCTTTCGGAGATGCGTGCAAGTTCTGTGGTGGACCCTCTAGAAGACAACAAACCTTAACTCGATTATGTGACCGTCTTGAACTGCCTTTTGAACCTTAGGGTTTGGGGCAGTACGGCGTGCCACATGTGAGGCGTTGGCTTGACCCTTCTACGGCTGGACCGCTACTACTGTGACACATTCCGGATTATTTGAACTCCGCTCAAGTGTTGAGCAATTTAGGAAATTTTGGGTATTTGATTATCTGTTCGAAAAGTTTAATATTGTCTATTTATCTGGAATGTGATACAATATGTGGAATTCATAGAGTTAGGCATGAAATGCGAAGTATGTGATATTTCGGATTTACGATGTCTAAAGTGATTGTGGATTCCAAATATTGTAGTTTTACAATTTCTTTTATGTGACCGTAAGTGTAGTATGTAGTTGTATTTCCGGTTTTCGTTGCTATACGACAACGACGATCGGTGTATGCATACTTACTTACGTTGATGATATGTGATATTATGTGTTGCTGTGATATGTTATATTGGATCGTCGTGTTCTGAATAGCCGGGGGTTTTATGTGAGATGAGGGTTTTTATTTTCATTCATGTAAAATTCAATTGTATGTAATATTCTTTTATTGGGGCACTTCCGGGATGAGGTTGATGTCACCATTGTATATTATTTACTTTTCCGCATTAGGTAGACCCAAGGAGGGGAGCACAAGTAACCGGGTTCTAGGGTCCAGTGGGAGGCCATCTCGAGGAGTCGAGACCGGGTCTCCTAACCCTAGAATTGGCAGTGTTACTTGCCGCTCTCGTAGGGGACTTGGGATGTGGGTTTGGCTATTCATCGCGACCGTGGAATCCGTGTTTTATACAGGCTCGTATTGAAAACACGGACGTCCTAGTATATCCAATATTTCATATATGTTCTTCTGCTGCAATGTTCTGTGATGAGATCATATTACTGCCTGAGAAGAATGCTTATATATATATATATATATATATATATATATATATATATATATATATATATATATGCTGATATATAAATATTACTGCTTTCGTTTCTTCTGTGATGCTTAGGAAGCATAAGCTGATGGGTTTTTTATTAATGAGATTAATAAAAGGAAAAGAAACCTAAAAGATGTTGTAGAATCAAAACTTTATAAAAAGGGTAGCTACAGTTTTGATTTGCATAGCGGTATATATGATATACCCTGCACCTTATTCGATGAGGAAAGAGCCGAGATCCCTTCACCGGGAGTGACCTCTTTAGAGAAACTGGCAGATGCTACAAAACTCGGTTTGTCTTTTGATTGCTTTTAGAGTTTTTCTTTGCACAGTGATATATATGATATGTCTTGCACCTTATTCGATGAGGAAAGAGCCGAGATCCCTTCACCGGGAGTGACCTCTTTAGCAAAACTAATGAAATCAAAAACACTCCATTTCAAAATTTCACATGATTCTACGACGATATCAAGTTCATTACGCTCATGGTTTTCTGAAAAACCTGCGTAGCCCTCCGTCATTTCAGATAAGTACTACTTAGTATTCGTGCTACGGTAGTTTGGCATTCGTCAAGGCGTAGTGTACGGTAGCTAACTAGTATTTATCTGCTTATGCATATGATGCAGATTGGATTAGGGTATTCGTACGGCGTTGTTTGGCATTCGTCAAGGGTCGTGCGGGTGGGTTTAATTCAATCAAGAAATGTACGGGTTGAACTTGACAAGTGGACTATGGGTTGTTTGGCATTCGTCAAGGTCATAGAACGCTAGGGGTAAAACATTATTGGGAATTTCAAGTGTTGAAATTTGCAATGAGATTGCATACCTTCTATGAGATAGTTGGATCCCGATACCCGCTGCGAGTAAGAGTTACTCCTGGGAGAGTTTTACACATTACAATTAGCCGATCAAGTAGGTGTCTAGAAAAGTGTTAACGGGGTTACGCCTCTGGGAAAACGAGGTTTACATTAATTAGGTCCGTGCGAAAGCACGGGGAACCTCCCTCAAGTACCGACACAGATCTGGCTGAAAGATTGACGAAATTGTAGGGTGTAATTAATCCCGGCTAATCTTACCTTTTAGGGTTTGAAGGAAGATTTGATAAAAACAGTGGGAGACATCCTGATTAGATAAAATAATAACCAATCTAATCCTGCAAGAGCATACGCTAAAGTGTTTTCTTCTCTCTCTCTCCAGGTAGCGACCATGTCAGGCCATAATCAAGATAATAATATGGATGTATTGACTGAACCCGCTTATTATACTGATCAGGGGAACGTTGGACCCGTTCTTTCTTATAAGAGTTATAAGATTGAACAGGGAATAGGAGAATATCTGGATTCTCAATCCGCCCAAAAGAACATGCATGTTGATGCATCTTCTTCAGGTGTGTTAGTTATTGAGAACTGTTTCTCAGTTCACCCTACGTCCAGGGTATTATATACCGGATCAGGATCCCACATATGTGTTGGATATATATATGCCCCTAGAGGCCATTATGTGATAGTGGATGTATTTATACATGTATATATATATATATATATATATTCAATGTACATTCTTGCTCGACATGATAGTATGCTATCTGGTTCTTCTTTATCTGACATGTTGATTTGATCATGTTTTTACTCATTCATACATGTTGATAAAGCCCTGAGGATATTGGCTTGACTAAAGTGATTATGATAGAGATCATACTAGTGGGACATCTGTAGTTTATAAGCATATCCTGAAATGTCCCTAATCGTAGGTGTATCGAGACGGGGCATCGATATACCAGAGTAGACTAGTGTATATGATACTAGACCCATATGATGGGCGATGGATGTTCCCACATTCATCGATGTTTGACATCAAGATCATATACAGGTGCTCAGTGATGACTGGGTACACTGGACGGACTCACCGAGAACTCCTATATGGAATTATATCTATCGTCGGATAGCAGTTCTCAGGTGACACTGGTACAGGTTAGTCTGTAGACCCGAGATCGTCATAGAGTCTTGTGTGCTCTCCCACTGTACTTTGATTACCACCCTACCACAGCTCAACTGAGTCGTGCAAACAGGTGGCCGTTGGGTACAGTCCCGAGACACACGAAGGCGATGAGTGATAGGAGGGGTTTCGTCTCTCCCGGTATTGGGAGTTGATGATGTGCTGTGCTCGACTGGTTATATCAGTAAGTCCCTGGCCAGGGCTGCTGAGATTTACTGATAAGTGTTATCGGTAGTTTCTCGATCTGTTATAGACCATTCACCGGCACGACTTATTGAGTTATTGGGGTCGACATGTAACATTTTCAAAAGTATAAAATATTAATTTTAGGAATTTTTATGATTTAATATTATTTATTGATTATTTTAATATTAAATTAATGATTAAATGCAAATAAATAGGAAAAATGTTAGAAAAAAATTAGGAAAAATTTTGGAAAATTCTAAAATAGGGTAAATTAGTGAATTATGACATTTTTAAGTTTTTGTGATTAGTTTGACACTAATTTAGTGCTAATCGCGATTAAAATCGCTAATCGGGGTTTTTGGCAATTTTGTGCAAAACATGCACATATCACTTCTTTTCTACACTTGTGCTTTTTTCTAGCCATGGTTTTCATTTGGGTTTACTATTCTTGTGAGAAGGTTTTGGGAATTAAAGAGAAAAGAAAAAGAAAAGAAAAGGATAAAGAATGGGGTTGGTGAGAGAGAGGTATGGGTGCACATTTAACTAACACTTAGCCATTTTTCCTCATTTTCCCTCCCTCATCTTGAGCTCCTGCTGCTGCTGCTCCTTTCCCCCCCTTCCTCCACCTTCAATCCCTCATTTCATCTCATAAATCAACTCAAAACCTCACATTCCTTTCACGAAAAAAATGCACAAGCTCGAGATCTACGCAATGGACCAAGAAAGCGTGGATTTTGGCCACTAGGGGCAACTCAAGAAAATTCTTGAGTTGCTAATGAAGGTAATTACTGAACCCTTAGCTCAATTGTAGCATTTCCTTTAACCCCAAGTTAAGATTATATCGATATTGTGTGATATTATGGACTTGGTGATAACCTAGTTAGGGTTTGAGAGAAACTTGAGTTGTAATGTGAAATTGAGCTCAGTAGAGGACTTGTAAACACCCTAGTGCATGAATTGAGACCCTAACCTGAAACTAGAAACCATAATACGGATTTTGGAAACCGATATCGGGGAAAATGTGAAATCTGGGAAGGTTAATTTGAATCTGCTAACACCCCGAGACTCCTAAAGTGATATTGAGTGGACAGTGAGATGTGCAGGCACCATTGAACCAACACCCCAAACCCTAGCCCCCAACTCATCCGTACGGCCGCCAATTTCTCCCTTTTGGCCGCCAATTGCGGCCTGGGTCCCACCATTTTGGGTCGTTTTGGTTCTGTAGCTCCTACATTGTTAGTTTAGGCCCCTGGTATATATAGATTTGTATAAACTGATCTAGGGTAAAATCTGGGACATATATCCTAAGTTGCTATTTGGGTTTCGTGTTTCCGTATTTCTGTATTTTTGATTCTGAAATTATGGATTGTGTTTTGCCTCGACTATTGGGCGTTTATACGACGATATAGAGGATTTGTTGACGGTTTGAAGGCGTGCCATAGGTTCTCACCTATAGGCCCCCATATCGTGTCGTTTGGATTTCAATCGCCGTTTAGCTTGGAATTGGTTTTAATGCGTATATGCGACACTTTGATGTGTAGGTACTCATGAGGACTTCGGGACGACAAGCAAATGCATGGTGACGTCCGCAAATGATGATGCAAGGTGAGTAGATTATATCTACAAGGGGAAGTCGGGTGGATGGCGTATAGCACCCCCGCAGTCCGTAGTTAGTATACTATATATATTGGTTATATGATAGTTTAGTGTGTTGTAGCTTGTGATAGGTGTATTATGGATAGTGTAGGGTAGAAGTGACTAGTGTAGTTCATAGTCGCGAACCCTAGGGTAGAATTACACCTACACACACACCCTTGCATATTACTTGTACTTACACGGTGTTTGATGATATGGGATGACCTTGGAGGTGAGTCGATGATGTGGCTTGGTGCCGTGAGATCGGTGGGTTGATACGATTCATATGTGGAATATGACTTGTGATTCTTGCGGGCTTGGGATATGTGTTACCCCCGCATGCATACTTTATTGAGGGTATCGTTTTGTACTGACATAGAGTAGTACCCCAGACTATATGATCTGATGATAGTGATACCGGTTATGTGACGAGATAGTGAGATGTTGACCTGTACCCAGCTTTTGGGGATGACGTACGATGATTTACCGTACGAGCCGATATTGATGATAGATCCGCACTCATAACTCAAGGATATCTTACGATATGACATTGAGGCGAGATCACCGACTATATACCTATACATATACTTTGACTCAGATTTAGGTGGTTTCCACACCTACCCCTCCTGATCGACCTGATACTTAGATGTAGTTTGCATAGTAGATACTTCACTGTGGTGTTGACTACTAGATTTCTGCATTTTCATGCTATTCGTATTGCTTGGCATACTGTACACTTATACCTGTACACCAACATAGATGATTCATTCTAAAGGAGCGGTTTCTCTCGACATATGCACATTACTATTCCATGTTGCATGATTTCGGATATGATTACCTTTCTCTACAAGTCGCATACATCATGGATTGATTGCATAGCACATCGTATTGGATCATTGCAGTGTAGCTTATCCATATGTGACGTGACTTGATGTTCATATTTGATACCTATATCACATTGGATCATTGCATTGTAGCTTATCTATATGTGACATGACTTGATATGATATTTGGGGCACCGCCCCGTGTTTTCTCGGTGCTAGAGGATGTACTGAGAGAGGGATGACCCGGACTGACGGATTCCCGATATATATACTTTGAGAGAGGGCTGACCCGGAATGACGGATGCCCGATGGATTGATTTAGGGCTGACCCGGAATGACGGATGCCCGATGTACTGAGAGAGGGATGACCCGGACGGACGGATTCCCGATATATACTTTGATATAGGGCTGACCCGGAATGACGGATGCCCGATGGATTGATATAGGGCTGACCCGGAATGACGGATGCCCGATGCATTGAGAGAGGGATGACCCGGACTGACGGATTCCCGATATATATATACTCTGAGAGAGGGCTGACCCGGAATGACGGATGCCCGATACATGAGGATTTATGTGTCGATGCTAGGCACGGGTTTCATGATGTTTTTCCATGATTTTGTTATATCCTCACATTGCATACATGATGCTTATTGTCATTGGGTGACGGGTGGACGGGTTCCACATATATACAGATATGGATCATATACAAACATAGATCATATATAGACATAGATCACATACAGACATGGATCATATACAGATTGGATTTACACTGACCATACTTCATTTGTATATATAACAGGGCATGAGGGCGCTGTTATATATACCCTTACACCAATATTAGTGGTATGGGACGCTAATATATGTGTATTGATATCATTGATACTTCATCATATTTACTTCTTGCAGACATACCTTATATTGATGACATGTTATTACTTGAGTACCTGGCATTACATACATGATTAGATGTTACCTTGCTACCTTACCATACTTCAGATGTACTCTTGTGGATTATATTACTGATCGTTGACTTAGGATTATGTCTTGCATTCGATTTCTGCTTGTAGATGTTTCTATTCACGAGTTGGCAACTCACCCCCGTTGTGCCACAGTTCTTGCAGGTTCTGCCGTACAGGTTTCATTGCGGCATTTCTGGCACACTTCCTTCTTGCGGGCGATTTGCTTTTGGTAGGTGGATTCTTTCGCATCAAGAACCACCATTGTATTTATTTTATTTCATTGTATCTAGAAATTGTCCATCAACCAAAACTTGTATATTGTTTCAGACCTAGACTTTAGTGATGTATTATTCGACCTTAGAGTCGCGCTTAGTAGTATTGCGGTTTCTTGTTGCTTGAGCTTTCTTTTGGGTTTGATCCTCGCCACTTGGCGTTGTATATTATTGTTAAACATGTAGTTTCTTTACTTATTCTTAAAAAGGGTTTTAGATTTCTGGGTTTTCGGCTTACTTAGTTGCGTTACGCCTGTAGACGTTACGTGGTTAAGTGCCGGTCACGGGCCAAATTTTGGGTCGTGACAAAGTTGGTATCAGAGCGCTAGGTTGACCTTGGTTCGAGTCTGAGTTTGACTATGTGGAGCCTAGGGCGTTTATATATATATGGAACTTAGGCTTGACCTTACGGAACTTAGACTTGGTCGAGGGGGTATTAGACCCGAACTTTCGTCGTATTAGGATGACCCTTGGTTGATGGAATAGGTGACTAAAGTAGAGTGACGTACCGTTGGTATGTTCCGCGGCATACTTACGATACGCTACTCCGCTTAAGGAACCTTAGGATGTACATATTCTTCGAGATCAGTGATTCTCTTTATATCCTGGATTATACATCCATCTGAGATCCCCGATTCTATTAGTTTCATGATCATACCTTCATTGATGTTGTTTCTTTCTATGATCATGTATCCATTTTGGATCTGTTGTTTCCTTCCTTGCCATTGATGTGCCCTTTTGATACTCGATCGAGGTTCTTGTCACCATGTTTGAGCGCAGTTTGGGCTACTGCTGGGGTTACGGCCAGTGTGAGCTCGTTTGGTACGAGGGCCGACCATTGTGTTTTCTGGTGACATGGGAACATCTCGAGTTAGTATTGGTGATTGTGACCTCTAGTGGAGGCGAGTGCTTGGTCTTGCACCGGATGATCGGGCCATTGTTAGAGCTGCCAGTTGAGAGAGGACTGTTGATGTACAGCATACCTCAGAGATTGTGATGTCGCCTACCGTGCAGACAGATGGACCAGCTGTTGCTGAGATTGACAGGATGTTGCTTTCGGAGCTTACGAGCTGAGATTGCCGGAACTTTCAGGCAGATATGCGACAGATGATAGCTAGTCTACCCGATTTGAGAGACGAAGGTGATTCGTCCGATTTTGCGCCGGAGCGGGCCCAGTTGAGTTGAAGATTTCTAGTGTGGAGAGTCTTACTCAGATCTAGAGCGGACCGATTCAGAGATGACCGCTTATGCGTTGCCTTTCCTGGAGGATAGAGGCACTGTTCGGCGTACAGGCGTATGAGCCAGTTGTTGCTGCAAATGATGAGATATCACCCAGGTGGATGGAGCTACTGCAGCATGAGCATGTTCTTAGAGAGATGATAGGAGTCGCTAGTCACCGAGGATGAATGACTAGGACATGTGGTGAGTTCGCTTACCCCGATGCGAGATCATCAGGTGGATTGTTTCCAGCTAGAGACGACTTCACGCAGGTTCGTTGAGAGTCGATAGAGACGATCGAATGTCAGGAGCCTATTTTCCAAGTTTAAAGTATACGGAAAGACATGCAGGTGATTCTATGGACCCTCTAGAAGAATGAAACCCTAACTCGACTTAATGACCGTGTGACAGCCTTTGAACCTTAGGGTTTACGGCGGTTCCGCGGCGCCATTAGTGAGGCTTGGGTTTGCCCTTCTACGGCTGGACCACCGACGCTGTGGCATGTACTCGATATTATTAAACTGTACCCGAGATGTGAGCTCTTGTAGGATTATGAGGATCTGACGAGTCGATCGGATGGTTCGACATCTTTCGGATATCGTGATGGAACACTGCTTGGGAGACTCCAGATGCGAGCGTAGCCGTCGGAGCGCAGTTCGTGTAGCCACGATGAGACGAGTCCGAATCAGTCGACATTGACGCAGAGTGAAGAAAAGAGTTCGTACGAGATTTTGACGAGATGACGTCCCACTCCGCTGACATTAGAGATGTGTTATGCACCCCGAGGCGTGGTATATGGATATATCTTCCAGAAAGAAGCGCGATAAGTATGCAGGCGTTCCGGAATAAGCTTTAGCCTCAGCATTGGATGATGACTTCCGGGCATTTCGGCAGGATTGAGATTTGAGAAAGGAACCTCGACAGGACCTTTCTAGAGAACGATGCGAGGAGACCTAGACCAGGAGTGGTCGTTTTGCGCACACCCAGCAAGACAGAGTTCAGCATTGTCGACGAGGTAGTTGACCAGGATCGGAGAAAGGGACTTACCTGGATGCTTTGCGAATTGATCAAGGACGGACGAGTGATGAGTATTCCTCCGATGATTGGGACGTGTTCCCAAGGACCAGTTCGGCCTGACATCTGCTACAGAATGATGAAGCTACAGAGTACGCGATTTCGAGTCCGTGTGAGAGACCTCAGATTGACCGTGGCCGAGAACAGTGCAGTGCATAGTAGCTTGGCGTGACGTCATAGTGGACAACGATAGAGACAGCTGGAACAAGAGGTTCGTATGAGACACTGATGAGCTGTCATTGCTTCCCGTCGAGACTAGAGACCTGATGTGCTTACAGAGACGTTGGGATGTGACCAGTTTCCGAGGAAATGTGGTGCTGAGGATACAAGTGTCTTTTGAGCGAGAAGAGGTTGTGCAGGAGAGCCAGCCTCCGTTTGGTTCGGCATAGGCGAGATCGGAAGAGACCTTGAGCAGGATTCCTTCCAGGACATTGCTGCAATGATGTTTGCACCCAGGATCAGATGTGTGACGTGCTTTCAGAGAGCCAGAGGCCGACGCCAGTGATATGCTGCCTTACAAGTAGTCGTGAGGTTTGACCGAGAAGCGACCAGAGAAGTGCCAGAACGGAATCGTCCCCGTTAGCGCATCTGACGAGGTCGATGAGCCGATTGACTGTGAGATTGGTAACCCACAAGGAAGATAAGGACCCAGAGTCAGAAGACGCCAGACCGTGAGCAAGAGGTACGTAGATATCTTGCGCTGCTAGCATTGGATGCACCCTTAATGTTTTGAGGTACGATTTTGGTGCACACCAGATGCACTAAATCGGGTTTCCTTGTGCATGTTAGATGCACCTGGTTTTGCTGTCAGGCACACACGTTGCCTATGACAAATGTTGTGTGCACACCCGTTGCACCTGTATGGTACTTAGGTGGGTTTTGTTTTCCGTGCGCACCTGACGCACGTGGTATTCTTATTTACGCCTTAGGATTGATGTTTGAGGAGCCCGACAACTTGGATTTTTGCTGAAATTGTTTTAGTAGTGGGGGTTTAAATTTAAATTCGGGGACCGAATTTCTTTAAGGGGGGTAGATTGTAACATTTTCAAAAGTATAAAATATTAATTTTAGGAATTTTTATGATTTAATATTATTTATTGATTATTTTAATATTAAATTAATGATTAAATGCAAATAAATAGGAAAAATGTTAGAAAAAAATTAGGAAAAATTTTAGAAAATTCTAAAATAGGGTAAATTAGTGAATTATGACATTTTTAAGTTTTTGTGATTAGTTTGACACTAATTTAGTGCTAATCGCGATTAAAATCGCTAATCGGGGTTTTTGGCAATTTTGTGCAAAACATGCACATATCACTTCTTTTCTACACTTGTGCTTTTTTCTAGCCATGGTTTTCATTTGGGTTTACTATTCTTGTGAGAAGATTTTGGGAATTAAAGAGAAAAGAAAAAGAAAAGAAAAGGATAAAGAATGGGGTTGGTGAGAGAGAGGTATGGGTGCACATTTGACTAACACTTAGCCATTTCTCCTCATTTTCCCTCCCTCATCTTGAGCTCCTGCTGCTGCTGCTCCTTTCCCCCCCTTCCTCCACCTTCAATCCCTCATTTCATCTCATAAATCAACTCAAAACCTCGCATCCCTTTCACGAAAAAGATGCACAAGCTCGAGATCTACGCAATGGACCAAGAAAGCGTGGATTTTGGCCACTAGGGGCAACTCAAGAAAATTCTTGAGTTGCTAATGAAGGTAATTACTGAACCCTTAGCTCAATTGTAGCATTTCCTTTAACCCCAAGTTAAGATTATATCGATATTGTGTGATATTATGGACTTGGTGATAACCTAGTTAGGGTTTGAGAGAAACTTGAGTTGTAATGTGAAATTGAGCTCAGTAGAGGACTTGTAAACACCCTAGTGCATGAATTGAGACCCTAACCTGAAACTAGAAACCATAATACGGATTTTGGAAACCGATATCGGGGAAAATGTGAAATCTGGGAAGGTTAATTTGAATCTGCTAACACCCCGAGACTCCTAAAGTGATATTGAGTGGACAGTGAGATGTGCAGGCACCATTGAACCAACACCCCAAACCCTAGCCCCCAACTCATCCGTACGGCCGCCAATTTCTCCCTTTTGGCCGCCAATTGTGGCCTGGGTCCCACCATTTTGGGTCGTTTTGGTTCTGTAGCTCCTACATTGTTAGTTTAGGCCCCTGGTATATATAGATTTGTATAAACTGATCTAGGGTAAAATCTGGGACATATATCCTAAGTTGCTATTTGGGTTTCGTGTTTCCGTATTTCTGTATTTTTGATTCTGAAATTATGGATTGTGTTTTGCCTCGACTATTGGGCGTTTATACGACGATATAGAGGATTTGTTGACTGTTTGAAGGAGTGCCATAGGTTCTCACCTATAGGCCCCCTTATCGTGTCGTTTAAATTTCATGCGCCGTTTAGCTTGGAATTGGTTTTAATGCGTATATGCGACACTTTGATGTGTAGGTACTCATGAGGACTTCGGGACGACAAGCAAATGCATGGTGACGTCCGCAAATGATGATGCAAGGTGAGTAGATTATATCTACAGGGGGAAGTCGGGTGGATGGCGTATAGCACCCCCGCAGTCCGTAGTTAGTATACTATATATAGTGGTTATATGATAGTTTAGTGTGTTGTAGCTTGTGATAGGTGTATTATGGATAGTGTAGGGTAGAAGTGACTAGTGTAGTTCATAGTCGCGAACCCTAGGGTAGAATTACACCTACACACACACCCTTGCATATTACTTGTACTTACACGGTGTTTGATGATATGGGATGACCTTGGAGGTGAGTCGATGATGTGGCTTGGTGCCGTGAGATCGGTGGGTTGATACGATTCATATGTGGAATATGACTTGTGATTCTTGTGGGCTTGGGATATGTGTTACCCCCGCATGCATACTTTATTGAGGGTATCGTTTTGTACTGACATAGAGTAGTACCCCAGACTATATGATCTGATGATAGTGATACCGGTTATGTGACGAGATAGTGAGATGTTGACCTGTACCCAGCTTTTGGGGATGCCGTACGATGATTTACCGTACGAGCCGATATTGATGATAGATCCGCACTCATAACTCGAGGATATCTTACGATATGACATTGAGGCGAGATCACCGATTATATACCTATACATATACTTTGACTCAGATTTAGGTGGTTTCCACACCTACCCCTCCTGATCGACCTGATACTTAGATGTAGTTTGCATAGTAGATACTTCACTGTGGTGTTGACTACTAGATTTCTGCATTTTCATGCTATTCGTATTGCTTGGCATACTGTACACTTATACCTGTACACCAACATAGATGATTCATTCTAAAGGAGCGGTTTCTCTCGACATATGCACATTACTATTCCATGTTGCATGATTTCGGATATGATTACCTTTCTCTACATGTCGCATACATCATGGATTGATTGCATAGCACATCGTATTGGATCATTGCAGTGTAGCTTATCCATATGTGACGTGACTTGATGTTCATATTTGATACCTATATCACATTGGATCATTGCATTGTAGCTTATCTATATGTGACATGACTTGATATGATATTTGGGGTGCCGCCCCGTGTTTTCTCGGTGCTAGAGGATGTACTGAGAGAGGGATGACCCGGACTGACGGATTCCCGATATATATACTTTGAGAGAGGGCTGACCCGGAATGACGGATGCCCGATGGATTGATTTAGGGCTGACCCGGAATGACGGATGCCCGATGTACTGAGAGAGGGATGACCCGGACGGACGGATTCCCGATATATACTTTGATATAGGGCTGACCCGGAATGACGGATGCCCGATGGATTGATATAGGGCTGACCCGGAATGACGGGTGCCCGATGTACTGAGAGAGGGATGACCCGGACGGACGGATTCCCGATATATACTTTGATATAGGGCCGACCCGGAATGACGGATGCCCGATGGATTGATATAGGGCTGACCCGGAATGACGGATGCCCGATGCATTGAGAGAGGGATGACCCGGACTGACGGATTCCCGATATATATATACTCTGAGAGAGGGCTGACCCGGAATGACGGATGCCCGATACATGAGGATTTATGTGTCGATGCTAGGCACGGGTTTCATGATGTTTTTCCATGATTTTGTTATATCCTCACATTGCATACATGATGCTTATTGTCATTGGGTGACGGGTGGACGGGTTCCACATATATACAGATATGGATCATATACAGACATAGATCATATACAGACATAGATCACATACAGACATGGATCATATATGTCACGATCCAAAGTTTGGCCCGTGACCGGCACTTAACCACGTAACGTCTACAGGCGTAACGCGACTAAGTAAGCCGAAAACCCAGAAATCTAAAACCCTTTTTAAGAATAAGTAAGGAAACAGGTTTAAAAAAGTAAAGAACTACATGTTTAACAATCAAGGTTTTTAAATAACTAAGCCGAATATGCAATTTAAAATAGTACAGTCTTTTCTAAAAATTTCGGCAGAGTTTCCTTTGTAAAACTGGCCCCGAATGGGGTACAACAAGAATGACAATATATATGCAATGATAAAGGCATCCCCAAGCGGGAGCTAGCTCTTCGTCAATAGACGGTCACAACCACACATGCAACAATAATATACAACGCCAAGTGCCGAGGATCAAACCCAAAAGAAAGCTCAAGCAACAAGAAACCGCAATACTACTAAGCGCGAATCTAAGGTCGAATAATACATCACTAAACTCTAGGTCTGAAACAATATACAAGTTTTGGTTGATGGAAATTCTAGATACAATGAGTAAAATGAATACAATGTTGGTTCTTGATGCGAAAGAATCCACCTACCAAAAGCAAGCCACCCGCAAGAAAGTAGTGTGCCAGAAATGCCGCAATGAAACCTGTACGGCAGAACCTGCAAGAACTGTGGCACAACGGGGGTGAGTTGCCAACTCGTGAATAGAAACATCTACAAGCAGAAACCGAATGCAAGACATAAACCTAAGTCAACAATCAGTAATATAATCCACAAGAGTACATCTGAGTGTGATAAGGTGGCAAGGTAACATCTAAATATGTATGTGGTGCCAAGTACTCAGGTAATAACATGTCATGAATGTAAGGTATGCTGTATAAAGTAAATATGATGAAGTATCAAGTGATATCAATACACATATATTAGCGTCTCATACCACTAATATTGGTGTAAGGGTATATATAACAGCGCCCTCATACCCTGTTATATATACAAATGAAGTATGATAAGTGTAAATCCAGTCTGTATATGATCCATGTCTGTATATGATCCATGTCTGTATATGATCCATATCTGTATATGATCCATATCTGTATATACGTGGAACCCGTCCACCCGTCACCCAATGACAATAAGCATCGTGTATGCAATATGAGGATGTAAACAAATCATGGTAAAACATCATGAAACCCGTGCCAAGCATCGACACGTAAATCCTCATCCATATGGGGCTCCGTCTGCGGTATCGGCCCTCGGCCCCGGCAGTACGGGTCAACCCATGTCCATCTCTGGGCTCCGTCTGCGGTATCGGCCCTCGGCCCCGGCAGTACGGGTCAGCCCATATCCATCTCTGGGCTCCTGTCGGAATCCTCCAGATATCCGCCGAGCTCAAATACAATCACCGGTAGGTAGTAGTCCCTCTGCCGGGCTCACCGTCTATCACACAGCGAAACCGTTCTCGCCCCGTGGTACCATACCGGGTCCACCATGTACCCGTAATCGGCCTCAACCGCCTCCTCGATTCGGGTTTTCATATATCACTCTAGCACCGAGAAAACACATGGTGGACGCACCGAAATATCATATCAAGGGAACCGGGTTTTTAAATGATTACATATTTGAAATAGCCACGGTTCCCAAATCCAGAAATCACATATAATCCAAACCAGAATGTAAGTCACTAATCTGATATGATATGTGCGTCAAACATAAATATCATGTCAAGTCACATATAGATGAGCTACAATATAATGATCAGATGTGATATAAGCATCAATGTGAGTATCAAGTCATGTCACATATAAATGAGCTACAATATAATGATCAGGTGTGATATAAGCATCAATGTGAGTATCAAGTCATGTCACATATAAATGAGCTATAATATAATGATCAGATGTGATATAAGAATCAATGTGAGTATCAAGTCATGTCACATATAAATGAGCTACAATATAATGATCAGGTGTGATATAAGCATCAATGTGAGTATCAAGTCATGTCACATATAAATGAGCTATAATATAATGATCAGGTATGATATAAGCATCAATGTGAGTATCAAGTCATGATCATATATGTTTATGTACAGGTCTATGTGTACAATATGCCATGCGGAAATCATACCATGAATGCAGCAGTACTACAGTGTAGTGACATAGCAATTATCGATGATGAAGTGTGTGAGCCGGAAATCAGTGTACGTGGAACATACGCATCATCGATAATGGTGCTGGTGTCCTAACAGCATGATGGCAATATAACAATAAGCACAAGTAATGCCATGCAAATAGTATGAACAGGAGCAAATCGAATAATCAACGAAATAGTGAAGAATCTAACTCAAAAGCTATATCATGCAACCTTGCCTTTTGAAATAAGACGAATCGGGGTCTTTGGTAAAACAAGGGCTACGGTGTTTAGAAAATAGACACTACACATTTGGAAATATCCGTAGAATCCCCTTTTTCCTATCTTGCAATATTCCCGATTCGTTAGTTTTGAAATAGGTATGACTCTGGTCTAATCTAACATCTACTATGCAACTACTGATCTATGTATCATGCAAGTCTGGAGGGGTATGGAAACCGCCTAAACCTGAGTCGATACATATATCAAGGTATATAGTCGGTGATCTCGCCTCAATGTCATATCATAAGATATCCTCGAGTTGTGAGTGCGGATCTATCATCAATATCGGCTCGTACGGTAATCATCGTACGGCATCCCAATAGCTGGGTACGGGTCACATCTCACTATCTCATCACATAACAGGTATCACTATCATCAGATCACATAGTCTGGGGTACTACTCTATGTCTAGCACCAAACGATACCATCAGTAAAGTATGCATGCGGGGGTAAATACATATCCCAAGCCCGCAAGAAATCCCAAGTCATATCCCACATATGAATCGTATGCAATCACCGATCTCACGTCATCAAGCCCACATCATCGACTCATCTCCAAAGTCAATCCATATCCTCAAACACCGTGTAAGTACAAGTAATATGCAAGGGTGTGTGTAGGTGTAATTCTATCCTAGGGTTCGCGACTATGAACTACACTAGTCACTTCTACCCTACACTATCCATAATACACCTATTACAAAGCTACAACACACTATAACTATCACACATCTACTATATATATAGTATACTAACTACGGACTGCGGGGGTGCTATACGCCATCCACCCGACTTCCCCCTGTAGATATAATCTACTCACCTGCATCATCATTTGCGGACATCACCACGCAATTGCTTGTCGTCCCAAAGTCTTCATGGGTACCTACACATCAAATATCGTATATGCGCATTAAAACCAAATCCAAGCTAAAACGGCGCATGAAATCCAAAACGATACGATAAGGGGGCCTATAGGTGAGAACCTATGGCACGCCTTCAAAACCATCAACAAATCCTCTATATCGTCGTATAAACGACAAATAGTCGAGGCAAAACACAATCCACCATTTCAGAATCAAAAATACGGAATACGGAAACACGAATCCAAAACAGCAACATAGGAAATATGTCCCAGATTTCACCCTAGGTCTGTTTATACAAATCTATATATACCAGGGGACTAACATGAACATGTAGGAGCTACAGAACCAACACGACCCAAAATGGTGGGACCCAGGCCGCAATTGGCGGCCAAAAGGGGAAAATTGGCGGCCGGGATAGGGAGTTGGGGGCTAGGGTCTTGGGGTTAGCTTCCTGGGTGCCTGCACATACCACTGTCCACTCAATTTTATTTTAGGGTGTCTCGGGTGATAGCAGATTCGAATTAACCTTCACAGATTCCATAATTTCCCCGATATCGGTTTCTAAAATCCGTATTCTGTGTTTGGGTTCCAGGTTTTGGGTTCCAGTTCATGCACTAGGGTGTTTACAAGTCCTCTACTGAGCTCAATTTCACATTACAACTCAAGTTTCTCTCAAACCCTAACTAGGTTTTCACCAAGTCCATAATATCACACAATATCGATATAATCTTAACTTGGGGTTAAAGGAAATGCTACAATTGAGCTAAGAGTTCAGAATTTACCTCACTTGGCAACTCAAGAACTTTCTTGAGTTGCCCCTAGTGGCCAAAATCCACGCTTTCTTGGTCCATCTTGTGGATCTCGAGCTCGTGCACATCTTTAATGAAACGGACATGAAGTTTTGGGGTTGTTTTTGAGATGCTTTTGGGCTTTGAAGAGGGGAGGGAGATGAGGAAGGGGGCAGCAGCAGCAAGAGGAGTGAGAGAGGTAGAGAAATGAGAATGAAGAAGAATGGCTAAGGGTATAAGTCAAAGTTCACCTCACTCTCTCACCTACCCTCATTTTCTTTATTCTTTTCTTTTCTTTTCCCTTTTCTTTTAAATCCCTAAACCTTCTCACACCAATAGTGAACCCCAAATATCATGAAAGAAAATGCATAAGTGTGAGAAAATGTGATATGTGCAAGTTTTGCACAAAATTGCCAAAAAACCCGATTAGCGATTTTAATCGCGATTAGCACTAAATTAGTGTCAAACTAATCACAAAAACTTAAAAATGTCATAATTCACTAATTTACCCTATTTTAGAATTTTCAATAATTTTTCATAATTTTTCTAACATTTTTCCTATTTATTTGCATTTAATTATAGATTTAATATTAAAATAATCAATAAAATAATATTAAATTATAAAAATTCCCAAAATTAATATTTTATATTTTTGAAAATGTTACAATCTACCCCCCTCAAAGAAATTCGGTCCCCGAATTTAAATTTAAACCCCCACTACTAAAACAATTTCAGTAATAATCCATTTGTCGGGGTTCCGAAAACATCAACACATAGAAAATATCATAAAATAAAGTACTACTCTACTAGAATCAATCCCCAAAATGCATACATAAGAATATCCTATGTGTCTGGTGCGCAAGGAATCAAAATCCATATATGTGTCAAACAGGTGTAGAAAAACAATATCTAGGTGCAACGGGTGTGCACGAAACATCTGTCGTAGGCAACGTATGTGCCTGACAGCAAAAATCAGGTGCATATGAAATGCACGAAGAATTCCGATTCAGTGCATCTGGCGTGCACCAAAATTGTATATCAAAACACTAAAGATGCATGAAAACTACGCTGGAAGTGCAAATCAAATCATTGAATACGATAGGCATGAAATCTCAATCAATATCTCAAATGTAATAACTCAGCGCAAAATATATAAATATCCAGTGGGTGCATGAAACCAATATCATGAAACTCAGCCATCAAAACTAAATCATGCAACCAGAACGCCCAAAATGCCGAAATCCAAAATGACGGATACGTGATAATCGAATCACAAAATCACAAATCATAGATACCGTCGTCGGTAGTTCCTCCTTCAAGGTCGAGAAGGAGTCGGTGCAATCCACTGCTAGCAGCGCAGGATATCTACGTGCCTCTTGCTCACGGTCTGGCGTCCTCTGACTCTCTGGGTCCTTATCTTCTCTGTGGGCTACCAATCTCACAGTCAATCGGCTCATCGGCCCTGTCAGATGTGCTAACGGGAACGATTCCGTTCTGGCACTTCTCTGGTCACCTCTCGGTCAATCCTCACGACCACTCGTAAGGCAGCATATCACTGGCGTCGGCCTCTGGCTCTCTGAATGCACGTCACACATCTGATCCTGGGTGCAAACATCATTGCAGCAATGTCCTGGAAGGATTCCTGCTCAAGGTCTCTTCCAATCATGCCTATGCCGATCTGTACAGAGGCTGGCTTTCCTGCACAACCTCTTCTCTCTCAAAAGACACCTGTGTCCTCAGCACAATATTTCTCAGAAACTGGTCACATCCCAACGTCTCTGTAAGCAAATCAGGTCTCTAGTCTCGACGGGAAGCAATGACAGCTCGTCAGTGTCTCACACGAACCTCTGGTTCCACATGTCTCTATCATCGTCCCCTATGACGTCACGCCAAGCCACCTGGCACTGCACTGTTCTCGGCCACGGCCAATCTGAAGTCTCTCGCACAGACTCGAAATCGCGTACTCTGTAGCTTCACCATTTTGTAGAAGATGTCAGGCCGAACAGATCCTCGGGAACACGTCCCAACCCTCGGAGGAATACTCGTCACTCGTCCGCCCTTGATCAATTCGCAACGCATCTGGGTAAGTCCCTTTATTTGATCCTGGTCAACTACCTCGTCGATAATGCCGAACTCTGTCCTGCTGGGTGCGCGCAATACGACCACTCCTGGTCTAGGTCTTCTCGTATTGTTTCCCGAAGGGTCCTGTCGAGGTTCCTTTCTCAAATCTCAATCCTGCCGAACTGCCCGGAAGTCATCATCCAATGCTGAAGCTCAAGCTTATTCCGGAACGGCTACATACTTATCGCATTCTTTCTGGAAGATCTATCCACATACCACGCCTCGGGGTGCGTATCACATCTCTGATGTCAGCGGAGTGGGACGCCATCTCGTCGAAATATCTTGCGAACTCTTTTCTTCGCTCTGCGTCAATGTCGACTGATTCGGACTCGTCTCATCCTGGCTGCATGTACTGTGCTCCAACGGCTATGCTCGCATCTGGAGTCTCCGAAGCAGTATCCCATCACGATATCCGAAGGATGTCGAACCATCCGATCGACTCGTCAGATCCTCATAATCCCCCAAGAGCTCACATCTCGGGTACAGTTTAATAGTATCGAGTACATGCCACAGCGTCGGTGGTCCAGCCGTAGAAGGGCAAACCCAAGCCCCACTAATGGCGCCGCGGAACCGCCGTAAACCCTAAGGTTCAAAGGCTATCACACGGTCATTAAGTCGAGTTAGGGTTTCATTCTTCTAGAGGGTCCATAGAATCACTTGCATGTCTTTCCGTATACTTTAAACTTGGAAAATGGGCTCCTGACATTCGATCGTCTCAATCGACTCTCAACGAACCTGCGTGAAATCATCTCTAGCTGGAAACGATCTATCTGATGACCTCGCATCGGTAACGAACGAACCACATGTCCTAGTCATTCATCCTCAGGTGACTAGCGACTCGCTATCATCTCTCTGAGTATATGCTCACGCTGCAACAGCTCCAATCATCTGGGCGATATCTCATCATTTGCAGCAATAACTGGTTCATACGCCTGTACGCCGAACAATGCCTCAATCCTCCAGGAAGGGCAATACATAGGCGGTCATCTCTGAATCGGTCTGCTCTAGATCTGAGTAAGATTCTCCACACTGGAATTCTTCAACTCAACTGGGCCCGCTCTGGCGCAAAATCGGACGAATCACCTTCGTCTCTCAAATCGGGTAGACTAGCTATCATCTGTCGCATATCTTCCTGAAAGCTCCGGCAATCTCAGCTCGTAAGCTCCAAGAGCAACATCCTGTCGATCTCAGCAACAGCTGGTCCATCTGTCTGCACGGTAGGCGACATCACAATCTCTGAGGTATGCTGTACATCAACAGTCCTCTTTCAACTGGCAGTTCTAACAATGGCCCGATCATCCGGTGCAAATCCAAGCACTCGCCTCCACTAGAGGTCACAATCACCAATACTAACTCGAGACATTCCCATGTCACCAGAAAACACAATGGTCGGCCCTCGTACCAAACGAGCTCACACCGGCCGTAATCCTAGCAGCAGCCCAAACTGCGCTCAAACATGGTGACAGGAATCTCAATCGAGTATCAAAAGGGCACATCAGTGACAAGAAGGAAACAACAGACCCAGAGTGGATACATGATCATAGGAAGGAACAGCATCAATGGAGATATGATCATGAACTAATAGAATCGGGGATCTCAAATGGATGTATAATCCTGGATATAAAGAGAATCACTGATCTCGAAGAATATGCACATCCTAAGGTTCCTTAAGCGGAGTGGCGTGTCGTAAGTATGCCGCGGAACATACCAACGGTACGTCACTCTACTTTAGTCACCTATTCCATCAACCAAGGGTCATCCTAATACGACGAAAGTTCGGGTCTAATACCCCCTCGACCAAGTCTAAGTTCCGTAAGGTCAAGCCTAAGTTCCGTATATATATATAAACGTCCTAGGCTCCACATAGTCAAACTTAGACTCGAACCAAGGTCAACCTAGCGCTCTGATACCAACTTTGTCACGACCCAAAGTTTGGCCCGTGACCGGCACTTAACCACGTAACGTCTACAGGCGTAACGCGACTAAGTAAGCCGAAAACCCAGAAATCTAAAACCCTTTTTAAGAATAAGTAAAGAAACAGGTTTAAAGAAGTAAAGAACTACATGTTTAACAATCAAGGTTTTTAAATAACTAAGCCGAATATGCAATTTAAAACAGTACAGTCTTTTCTAAAAATTTCGGCAGAGTTTCCTTTGTAAAACTGGCCCCGAATGGGGTACAACAAGAATGACAATATATATGCAATGATAAAGGCATCCCCAAGCGGGAGCTAGCTCTTCGTCAATAGACGGTCACAACCACACATGCAACAATAATATACAACGCCAAGTGCCGAGGATCAAACCCAAAAGAAAGCTCAAGCAACAAGAAACCGCATACTACTAAGCGCGACTCTAAGGTCGAATAATACATCACTAAAGTCTAGGTCTGAAACAATATACAAGTTTTGGTTGATGGAAATTCTAGATACAATGAGTAAAATGAATACAATGGTGGTTCTTGATGCGAAAGAATCCACCTACAAAAAGCAAGCCACCCGCAAGAAAGTAGTGTGCCAGAAATGCCGCAATGAAACCTGTACGGCAGAACCTGCAAGAACTGTGGCACAACGGGGGTGAGTTGCCAACTCGTGAATAGAAACATCTACAAGCAGAAACCGAATGCAAGACATAAACCTAAGTCAACAATCAATAATATAATCCACAAGAGTACATCTGAGTGTGATAAGGTGGCAAGGTAACATCTAAATATGTATGTAGTGCCAAGTACTCAGGTAATAACATGTCATGAATGTAAGGTATGCTGTATGAAGTAAATATGATGAAGTATCAAGTGATATCAATACACATATATTAGCGTCTCATACCACTAATATTGGTGTAAGGGTATATATAACAGCGCCCTCATACCCTGTTATATATACAAATGAAGTATGATAAGTGTAAATCCAGTCTGTATATGATCCATGTCTGTATATGATCCATGTCTGTATATGATCCATATCTGTATATGATCCATATCTGTATATATGTGGAACCCGTCCACCCGTCACCCAATGACAATAAGCATCGTGTATGCAATATGAGGATGTAAACAAATCATGGTAAAACATCATGAAACCCGTGCCAAGCATCGACACGTAAATCCTCATCCATATGGGGCTCCGTCTGCGGTATCGGCCCTCGGCCCCGGCAGTACGGGTCAACCCATGTCCATCTCTGGGCTCCGTCTGCGGTATCGGCCCTCGGCCCCGGCAGTACGGGTCAGCCCATATCCATCTCTGGGCTCCGGTCGGAATCCTCCAGATATCCGCCGAGCTCAAATACAATCACCGGTAGGTAGTAGTCCCTCTGCCGGGCTCACCGTCTATCACACAGCGAAACCGTTCTCGCCCCGGGGTACCATACCGGGTCCACCATGTACCCGTAATCGGCCTCAACCGCCTCCTCGATTCGGGTTTTCATATATCACTTTAGCACCGAGAAAACACATAGTGGACGCACCGAAATATCATATCAAGGGAACCGGGTTTTTAAATGATTACATATTTGAAATAGCCACGGTTCCCAAATCCAGAAATCACATATAATCCAAACCAGAATGTAAGTCACTAATCTGATATGATATGTGCGTCAAACATAAATATCATGTCAAGTCACATATAGATGAGCTACAATATAATGATCAGATGTGATATAAGCATCAATGTGAGTATCAAGTCATGTCACATATAAATGAGCTACAATATAATGATCAGGTGTGATATAAGCATCAATGTGAGTATCAAGTCATGTCACATATAAATGAGCTATAATATAATGATCAGATGTGATATAAGCATCAATGTGAGTATCAAGTCATGTCACATATAAATGAGCTACAATATAATGATCAGGTGTGATATAAGCATCAATGTGAGTATCAAGTCATGTCACATATAAATGAGCTATAATATAATGATCAGGTGTGATATAAGCATCAATGTGAGTATCAAGTCATGATCATATATGTTTGTGTACAGGTCTATGTGTACAATATGCCATGCGGAAATCATACCATGAATGCAGCAGTACTACAGTGTAGTGACATAGCAATTATCGATGACGAAGTGTGTGAGCCGGAAATCAGTGTACGTGGAACATACGCATCATCGATAATGGTGCTAGTGTCCTAACAGCATGATGGCAATATAACAATAAGCACACGTAATGCCATGCAAATAGTATGAACAGGTGCAATCGAATAATCAACGAAATAGTGAAGAATCTAACTCAAAAGCTATATCATGCAACCTTGCCTTTTGAAATAAGACGAATCGGGGTCTTTGGTAAAACAAGGGCTACGGTGTTTAGAAAATAGACACTACACATTTGGAAATATCCGTAGAATCCCCTTTTTCCTATCTTGCAATATTCCCGATTCGTTAGTTTTGAAATAGGTATGACTCTGGTCTAATCTAACATCTACTATGCAACTACTGATCTATGTATCATGCAAGTCTGGAGGGGTATGGAAACCGCCTAAACCTGAGTCGATACATATATCAAGGTATATAGTCGGTGATCTCGCCTCAATGTCATATCATAAGATATCCTCGAGTTGTGAGTGCGGATCTATCATCAATATCGGCTCGTACGGTAATCATCGTACGGCATCCCAATAGCTGGGTACGGGTCACATCTCACTATCTCATCACATAACAGGTATCACTATCATCAGATCACATAGTCTGGGGTACTACTCTATGTCTAGCACCAAACGATACCATCAGTGAAGAATGCATGCGGGGGTAAATACATATCCCAAGCCCGCAAGAAATCCCAAGTCATATCCCACATATGAATCGTATGCAATCACCGATCTCACGTCATCAAGCCCACATCATCGACTCATCTCCAAAGTCAATCCATATCCTCAAACACCGTGTAAGTACAAGTAATATGCAAGGGTGTGTGTAGGTGTAATTCTATCCTAGGGTTCGCGACTATGAACTACACTAGTCACTTCTACCCTACACTATCCATAATACACCTATCACAAAGCTACAACACACTATAACTATCACACATCTACTATATATATAGTATACTAACTACGGACTGCGGGGGTGCTATACGCCATCCCCCCGACTTCCCCCTGTAGATATAATCTACTCACCTGCATCATCATTTGCGGACATCACCACGCAATTGCTTGTCGTCCCGAAGTCTTCATGGGTACCTACACATCAAATATCGTATATGCGCATTAAAACCAAATCCAAGCTAAAACGGCGCATGAAATCCAAAACGATACGATAAGGGGGCCTATAGGTGAGAACCTATGGCACGCCTTCAAAACCATCAACAAATCCTCTATATCGTCGTATAAACGACAAATAGTCGAGGCAAAACACAATCCACCATTTCAGAATCAAAAATACGGAATACGGAAACACGAATCCAAAACAGCAACATAGGAAATATGTCCCAGATTTCACCCTAGGTCTGTTTATACAAATCTATATATACTAGGGGACTAACATGAACATGTAGGAGCTACAGAACCAACACGACCCAAAATGGTGGGACCCAGGCCGCAATTGGTGGCCAAAAGGGGAAAATTGGCTGCCGGGATAGGGAGTTGGGGGCTAGGGTCTTGGGGTTAGCTTCCTGGGTGCCTGCACATACCACTGTCCACTCAATTTTATTTTAGGGTGTCTCGGGTGATAGCAGATTCGAATTAACCTTCACAGATTCCATAATTTCCCCGATATCGGTTTCTAAAATCCGTATTCTGTGTTTGGGTTCCAGGTTTTGGGTTCCAGTTCATGCACTAGGGTGTTTACAAGTCCTCTACTGAGCTCAATTTCACATTACAACTCAAGTTTCTCTCAAACCCTAACTAGGTTTTCACCAAGTCCATAATATCACACAATATCGATATAATCATAACTTGGGGTTAAAGGAAATGCTACAATTGAGCTAAGGGTTCAGAATTTACCTCACTTGGCAACTCAAGAACTTTCTTGAGTTGCCCCTAGTGGCCAAAATCCACGCTTTCTTGGTCCATCTTGTGGATCTCGAGCTCGTGCACATCTTTAATGAAACGGACATGAGGTTTTGGGGATGTTTTTGAGATGCTTTTGGGCTTTGAAGAGGGGAGGGAGATGAGGAGGGGGGCAGCAGCAGCAAGAGGAGTGAGAGAGGTAGAGAAATGAGAATGAAGAAGAATGGCTAAGGGTATAAGTCAAAGTTCACCTCACTCTCTCACCTACCCTCATTTTCTTTATTCTTTTCTTTTCTTTTCCCTTTTCCTTTAAATCCCTAAACCTTCTCACACCAATAGTGAACCCCAAATATCATGAAAGAAAATGCATAAGTGTGAGAAAATGTGATATGTGCAAGTTTTGCACAAAATTGCCAAAAAACCCGATTAGCGATTTTAATCGCGATTAGCACTAAATTAGTGTCAAACTAATCACAAAAACTTAAAAATGTCATAATTCACTAATTTACCCTATTTTAGAATTTTCCATAATTTTTCTAAGATTTTTCCTATTTATTTGCATTTAATTATAGATTTAATATTAAAATAATCAATAAAATAATATTAAATTATAAAAATTCCCAAAATTAATATTTTATATTTTTGAAAATGTTACAATATACAGATTGGATTTACACTGACCATACTTCATTTGTATATATAACAGGGCATGAGGGCGCTGTTATATATACCCTTACACCAATATTAGTGGTATGGGACGCTAATATATGTGTATTGATATCATTGATACTTCATCATATTTACTTCTTGCAGACATACCTTATATTGATGACATGTTATTACTTGAGTACCTGGCATTACATACATGATTAGATGTTACCTTGCTACCTTACCATACTTCAGATGTACTCTTGTGGATTATATTACTGATCGTTGACTTAGGATTATGTCTTGCATTCGATTTCTGCTTGTAGATGTTTCTATTCACGAGTTGGCAACTCACCCCCGTTGTGCCACAGTTCATGCAGGTTCTGCCGTACAGGTTTCATTGCGGCATTTCTAGCACACTTCCTTCTTGCGGGCGATTTGCTTTTGGTATGTGGATTCTTTCGCATCAAGAACCACCATTGTATTTATTTTATTTCATTGTATCTAGAAATTGTCCATCAACCAAAACTTGTATATTGTTTCAGACCTAGACTTTAGTGATGTATTATTCGACCTTAGAGTCGCGCATAGTAGTATTGCGGTTTCTTGTTGCTTGAGCTTTCTTTTGGGTTTGATCCTCGCCACTTGGCGTTGTATATTATTGTTAAACATGTAGTTTCTTTACTTATTCTTAAAAGGGGTTTTAGATTTCTGGGTTTTCGGCTTACTTAGTCGCGTTACGCCTGTAGACGTTACGTGGTTAAGTGCCGGTCACGGGCCAAACTTTGGGTCGTGACACGACATTACCATCCCTAGACTCGATATGCAGCATATCTGACGAAGATACCGGACTGTGAGGTAGTGTTGCCGGTTGGCTCGACGGGAGTTGTAGCAGGTTCGCTTGTTTTCTTCTGATCACTCAATACCCGGGTGGCCGTTACGTTTAGCTGACCGCTTGCGGCTTGGGGGTGCTTGATATGATCATCACCCACTACCGGTGTATTGACGAGTCTTAGAGTCCCACAAAGGAGTTACCTAGTCCAGGCGAAACGTTGTGGTGCGCGTATGCGATATGCGCATGGACCCGGTTAAAATGCGCGTATGAGATACCGTATATTAATCGGGCGGCTTGCTTTTGGTTGGGTCGTATGTGATATAGCCGGATTGATAAATCAAGTGTTGATTTATCATTTAACCATTAGTTTCTCACTTGAAATCCTTTCTTGTATTTTTTATGTATGCATGCATGTATGCATTCTTTCTTGATTCATGCACATATGGATGTGCATGCACACATACATACATACATCATCCTTCATGGTTGTTTATACATTGAAAATGGTGGCAATATAAGACTCACACCATGGTTTATATTATGGATTATTATTTCTATTTATGTTAAAACAAAAGAAAAGAGAAAAGATTATTTCATGGATTAGTTTCTACACTCTTCTTTTGACCTAACCATGTTCACCTACTTATTAACCATGATTTAATCTTTCTCTTGTGTTTTAACTAAAGTAAAATAAATATCCATAATAGATAACCATGGTTTGAGATGAAGAAGGAAAATATATATAGATATATTTTCCATTTTCTTCACAAGGGTTAATCTTTTACTCTTGTTCAAAAAAAGCCATCATCTTCTTCCTCCTTCTTCTTTTGCTCTCTAGATTTCTATAGTGAGCAAAACACTCATCAAGATAGGATTTTGAAGTGAGAAAGAGAACCACAACACCATTCTACACAAGTCTAGCCCACTTGTTTAGAGTGTTGGCTTCATTTCATTCTTTTGATAAAGTGAAGTTGCAAGCTTGGACAAAGGAGCTTCGGGTGGATCGTCGTGGACGATAGAAGACCTCAAGATAACCGTTTTACAACTCTCAAGTGGCTAAGGAGTCAAGAATAGGGAGCTACAAAGGTTGTACTCTCAAAACCCTAGCCTTTGTTACTTGTAATGATTTGAAACCCTAATTTTCTAGGATAGATCCTTTGTATTCTTACTTAGCACCATAAAAATCTAATCTTTGTGACATGCGATGCTTCCAAACCTTTCATAGGGTGCTAGGTAAACCTAACATTGGTATCAGAGCCGACCTAGAACATTAGGCGATACTTTAGCGAAGTAAATACTCCAATCGAACCGAAATACGGTATTTTAGGACACTCTGTGGACATTTTTTAAAATCTGTTATTTTTCAAAATTAAAAATCCTTAAAAAATTCAGCAGGTAAATATAAGTACAACTTTAAAAAACGAGCCCATGAACAGTTAATTCCACCGCGGAACTGCGGCCAAAGCTTGCTTGGGCCGCGGCTCCGCTGCCGTACAGAGGTTATATTTTGTTATTTTTATACAGTAATGCTTATAATTGCTTGAATATATTTTTGGGTATTTTTAATCTGAGTCTAGCGTTGTATGTTCTGGATATTGTTTTGGATTCTACGATTCGATCGGAATTTTAATTTCGTGTTTTTTCCGGGTAATTTAGAAAGTATTGAATTACTCGAACAAGTATCATTTACTCACTTTTTCACGGGGTTTAAATCTTTCGGAAATACGTGCAAGTTTTTTGTGGTGGACCCTCTAGAAGACAACAAACCTTAACTCGATTATGTGACCGTCTTGAACTGCCTTTTGAACCTTAGGGTTTGAGGCAGTACGGCATGCCACATGTGAGGCGTTGGCTTGACCCTTCTACGGCTGGACCGCTACTACTGTGTCACACTCCGGGTTTTTGAACTCCGCTCAAGTGTTGAGCTTTAGGGAATTTTTGGGTATTTGATTATTCGTTCGAAGAATTTAATACTGTCTATTTATCTGGAATGTGATACAATATGTGGAATTCATATCGTTAGGCATGAAATACGAAGTATGTGATATTTCGTATTTACGATGTCTAAAGAGAATGTGGATTCCAAATATTGTAGTTTTACACTTTCCTTTTGTTAGTGTATATGCCTTAGAGGCCATTACTGTATCATACTAGTTTGTATATTACTTAATGGAAGCTTGGGATATTCACCTTGTATATACAATCTTGCTCAAAATAGTAGTATGCTACTTGGTTTGTTTCTACTTCAATGTGTACATGTGTTTATTTTAGTATATCGCCTATACACATTAGTGGAGCCCTTAGGATCTTTGCTTGATTACCAGCGTTGTGATGGCAGTCACACTAGTGGGGCTGGGTAATATATAAGCACATCCTTATGCAGGTCCCTGGTCGCAGGACTATCGAGACAGGGCATCGATACTCCGGAGTAGACTAGCGTATGCGCTTCTCATCCCAGTGTGGGAGATGGTCTGTCCCACAGCCATCAGTACGTCGTACTTGAGAGAGTATGCGGGTGCTCGTTGGGTTACGAGTACACTGGACAGGACTCGTCGGGAACTGACTAGTTGGTATTATGCCTATCGTCAGTTATCAGTTCCCAGGTGACATGAGTACAGCTTAGTCCGCTGAATTGACACTGTCACTTCGCCTCGAGTGTGTTCCCACTGTACTTTGATTACTACCCTACCACGGCTCAAAGGAGTCGTGCAAACAGGTGGTAGTTGGGTGCAGTCCCGAAGCACTTGGAGGCAGTGACGGTTAGACAGGATTCGTCTCTCCCGGTATTGGGGGTTGACATCACGCTGTGTCTAGGAGAGCCATTACACGAGTAGTCCCTGGCCAGGGCAAACGAGATATACTGGTAGGCTTCCAGTGTTATTTCAGGGTGTTTTGGGCTTCACTCCGACACGACTTGTACCGCTATTGGGGGACTGACGTTTACCGCCCCCTAGGCCCGCCATGCGATGTATCAGACGAACAGACTAGACTATACCGATATTGTCACATTCAGGCTCAGTAGGAGTTCAGATGGGTTTCACCTCGTCAGTCTTCTTGTCGGCATCTACCTGGGGACCGTTACGCACAGCTAGTGCCGCTTGCGGTCTGTGGTTAAACCCACTGCCAGCGTAGTGTCGAGTCTTTAGAGTCCCACACAGAAAGTTATTCGCCTTTAGGCAAATGAGTAGAGGTCGCATGGTTTTGCGACAGGTCGCATGGTTTTGCGGCAGGGTTCGGTCACATCCGTGCACTTGTGCACGTACAGTGTCCGGACAGTTTACACTAGCGGGCTTTGGTTTAAGCCAGATCCTAGTGTATGTATTGTGATTGGATTTATCCAGTTTGTATTCGTGTTCCTCGGAACGCGGATGCGGGTGTGTATGCACAGTTGACGGAGAGACAGAGGCGGAGGATTCTCATTAGGGTTGTTGACCGTTGACAGTTGACTATTGACTTTTTGCTCAACCCTAATGAGAATATGATATGTGATTAACAATTATATTAATTAGGTATTATGGTGACATGGTTGTTGAGTTGTTGACTTTGTTGACTTGTTGACTTTTGTTGACTTGTTGACTTTGTTGACCGGTTGACTGGGCTTGACTAGTTGACCATCATGATAACTATAGCTATCATTTCATGGCAAAGACTTTTGCTTGCTTGCTATTTTGTGCAAAATGAGTGCATGAAATGATATGGCTATGGTTGCTTAAACCATCACATAATACTTGATTGATATGAGGTGTTATGATTGTTTTGGATTATAAGAGCCAAATGAGAAAAGTCTTCTCTCATTCTTTCATGCTCATTCTCTCTCTTGTTCTTGAGCTCTCATCTTCCTCCTCTTGCTCTCCCTCTCTTGACTCTATGGTTCACTTGTCTCATGAGTTGAGAACCAAGAACCATAGATAAAATCCCATACAAACTCTTCTCTACTCACTCTAGTTCACAAGGTTTAGCAAACCGAGTGAACTAGTTTCTTCAAAGATCGAAGAAGGAGCCAAAGGTTGAAGCTTTCAGGTGGATCTATCTTCGGCGTAAGGAGACGACGGGAAGAAGCCGAACCGGACCACCATCGAGGTTTGAAGACGAAGGAGTTCAAGACAAGAAAGGTATAAACCCCCTAACCGAGTAGTTAACGACTCCTAGTTAGGTTGTTAGTTAGATGTTTAACAAAAATCCGGGTTTTAAGTCCATGTTACCACCTTTAAGAAAATCGTTTTTTATCAAAATTCCGCATGCCCGAAAGTACCGGGAGAGGTAGCATGGACTTACAGTGGTATCAGAGCCTAGTTAAACTCTATCTAACATGTTAGCAAAGTAGCTAGAAGATCGATCAAAGAAAAGTCGTAAAACGAACTCAAAACAGTCAAGTTTCTGCCGAATTTTATTCTGTTCAAAAGTTGATAACTTTCATCTTAAAAATCGGCTCAGGCTTTTATTAGAATAACCACCAAATTTGGTCCCACGATCGATTCAAAGAGCCGTGGAAACGCGGCGCGAGTTGACTCGGTCGGGGTCCAAAGTTGGTACAGTGTATTTCTGGGGTTGTTTTGGGATTTTTGGAATATGTATTTTCTACCCAGATTTTCCAGAACGAAAATTTTGTGTTTAGGGCCTATAAATCCGTATTTTTGATCGAACTTCTAAAAGACTTAAGCTGACGGGTTTTTCTGTGATGTGATATTTGTATTGAACGTCTACTAATCGCTATATGTCGATTAGTGGGGGTTATACAAATCTGTGATCTGTAATGTTATTGGAATGTGTATATGAATTCATTGGATTGTCGCGGGTTAATAGCCGGGGGTTGTGAGACGAGAGTTTTCTTTTCTTTCAATTCATGTAAATTTGTAAATTGATGTAATGATTATTTGTATGGCCGCACAACCGGGTCGGGGTTGTAGCCGTCATTGTATAATTTCTTTTTACTGTTTTTGCTCCTAGGATAGACCCATGGAGGGAGTGCACAAACTACCGGGTATGCCGAAGTGCCGAGTGGCCTACTCACGGGGATGAGGGAGGTTGCTTCGCTTCGGGTACTTGGCGGGTAGTTTGCCGCACCCGTAGGGGTCTTGGGTGGGATATTAGCTATTCACCGCGACCGTGTAATCTGCTTTTCGTTACAGGCTCGTACGAATTGCAGGTTCCTAGTATATCCAATGTGTTCATCTGTGATCTGAAATGTCTATCATTGCAATATATCTATATATGATATTATTTAGGCGTTGCTTATGTTTTACAGCCGCGCTAGCCCAGCCCCCGCTCTGTCGTTAGTTAAGTAACCTAACGGGTAATGACGGGGCCCCGTGGCGAATGCGAATGGCATAAGCGTACGTCATATTTTGGTTGTTTTCTGCAATGGTAGGATTAAATGATGGGACGCATTAAAAGAACTAATGCAAGAATATCACGCATTAAAAGAACTAATGCAAGAAAATAAACCATGTAAAAGTCGTTGGAACACTTTCGAAAAACCACTCGGTTCTTTTCAAAACAAACTTTTAAAAATGCGGAGTTTGAGCCACTCCATTTAAAAGCTATCTCGTTCCATCGACTAAATCAAGTTCACTGCGTTCACGGTTTCGCCAAAACTATTCGTAGCCCTCCGTCGTTTCGCATAAGTGGTCAATAGTATTCAAGCTATGTATGTTGGCCAAAATTAAGGCATAGTGATTGGTAGCTATTGGGTATTCATGTGTAGCATAGATAGATGCGTTGGTTTGGGACAGTCGTACTGCCATTTTGGCCAAAGTCAAGGGTGGGTACGGGTGGATCCAAATTAACCTGGATAATGACGGGCAGAACTTGACATGTGACTTATGATATTTTGGCCAAAGTCAAGGTCATAAGAGCATGGGGCAAAAATCCACATCGGGAGTTTCAAAAGAACTGAAACTTGCTAGTATTGCATACCATTTGGAGCGTAATGATTCTGGTAGGATTCATTCAGTTTCGTCACGCGATGATATTTGGATCCCGATCCTACTGTGAGTATATGCTACTCCTCGGGAAATTTCTCACTTAATGATCAATGCTATAAACCTAGTAGGTGTCTAGAAAGGTGTTAGCGGGGCTACGCCCCCAGGGAAAAGAGGTTCTTAAATTAAGGAACTTCGCGAAAGCGTTGGAAAACCTCCCTCGAAGTACCGACACCAGCCTGTCCGAACGGTTAAGCAAGTATTGTACGGTGAGATTGATCCTGACTAATTCTTCCTTTTTGGTTTGAGGAGGGATTCGAGAAACAGTGGGAGCCATCCTGTTTAGACAAACTAAAAACCACTCTAAACTTGCAAGAGCATCATGCTAAGTGTTTCTTCTTCTCTCTCCTAATTGCAGCGACCAATCGAAATGACTGGACTTAAGTTACTTCTAGATAAAAACATACTGACAGGGCCAAACTACAAAGATTGGCTCAGGAATGTCAAAATGGCAATCACTTACGACAAGCTGGGGTATCTTCTTACCACCAAAGCTCCCCCTGTCCCTGGTCCCACTTCCAGCGTCGCGGATAAGGAAATCCGTAAGACTTGGGAGATTGATAGCGCGAAGGCCAAGTGCCTCGTACTTGCCTCTATGGACAATGAACATCAGAGGAGGCACGAGAATATGGACTTGGAATCCATATTTCTTCATGCAAAAGAACTGTATGGAGAGCAATCTCGTATCGCAAGATACGAAGCGTCGAAAAAGTTATTTTTGGCAAGGATGGCCGTCGGATCATCAGTAGCAGAACACGTGCTTAAGATGATCGGCTACATTGAGGAGCTCGCGGACCTAGGGACCACATTGGAGAGTGAGCTCTATACAGACTTAGTTCTCCAGTCCCTTCCTTCCACTTACGCCCAGTTTATACTGAACTTCAACTTACAAGAAAAGGAAGTTGAACTTTCAGAGCTCCTCAACATGCTAAGGAGCGCAGAGGGCACCCTACAGAAAGGTAGGGAAACATCCACTTTGTTTGTAGGAGGATCATCTTCTTCTAGGTCCAAGGCGAAAGCCAAGGGAAAGAAGAAGAAAGCCCCCGCCAAACCAAGAGGCGGTGTTAATAAAGTGGATACGAAGGGAAAAGCTAAAGCAACAAAGATAGCGGGGAAGCTTGTGGATAAGGAAGAATGCTTCTATTGTCATAAGAAAGGACACTGGAAGAATGATTGCAGGGCCTGGAAGGCCAGAACACAGGAATTGAAGCAGGTTGCAGCTTCAGCTTCAGGTGTGTATGTTATTGAAAACTATCTTTCAATAAACTCTACTTCCTGGGTATTGGATACTGGATCAGGATCTCATATCTGTAATTCTTTGCAGGCGTTGAGAAACCGTAGTGTTTTGAAAGCAGGTGACATGACCCTCAGAGTTGCGAACGGAGCTAGCATGGATGCTAAAGCCGTGGGGGACTATCACCTGGGAATGTCAGATGGACATGTTTTGGTTTTGCGTAATTGCTTTTTTGTACCCAACGCAACTTGTAATATCATTTCTGCATCTTTAGTTTCTAAAGAAGGTTATGAATTTGCGTTTGTAAGTAATGTTGTAAACATTCACCTTAATCAAGTTTTGATTAGGTCAGGTACATTGAGCAATGGTATATACGTATTAAACCAACCACAGATTTTCAATGTCCAGAATACACACAAAAGAAAGTCTCCGGAAATAAATCAGACTTTCTTATGGCATTGTAGACTGGGTCACATCAATGAGAGAAGGTTGACGAAGTTACATACAGAAGGATATTTGAATCCGTTCGAATATCAGCCGTATGCCACTTGTCAATCCTGTCTCATAGGAAAGATGACAAAGACTCCGTTCACTGGACACGGAGTAAGAGCGAGCGAACTCTTGGGACTCGTACACAGCGACGTGTGCGGTCCAATGTCTACACATGCGCGAAGCGGTTATTCTTACTTCATTACTTTTACGGATGACTTTTCAAGGTACGGTTATGTCTTCTTAATGAAACATAAGTCCGAAGCCTTTGGAAAGTTCCAGGAATATAAGAATGAAGTAGAAAAACAAACCGGCAAAAGTATCAAGATTCTAAGATCGGATCGAGGTGGAGAATACTTAAGTGCCGAGTTCCTGGATTATTTAAAAGAGAACGGAATTCTCTCTCAGCTGTTAGTTATATGTATGCCCTAGAGGCCATTACTGTACATACGATGTATATTGTAGTGGATGCTAGGACATATATAAGGAGGACTTTCTTGCTCGACATGATAGTATGCTATCTGGTTGTACTTTATCTTAACATGTACTCTGATTGTCTCTATGTTACATGTTGATAAAGCCTTTAGGATATGTACTCGACTACTGGGACTATGATGAGATCATACTAGTGGGGCCACGGTAGTCGACGAGTACATCCTATAACTGTTCCTAGTCGAGGGTGTATCGAGACAGGGCATCGATGCACCAGAGTAGACTAGCGTATACGTATCTTGACCTATATGATGGGCGATGGATGATCCCATATCCATCGGTGTTTGACATCAAGGATGGTGTACGGGTGCTCAGTGGAGACTGGGTACACTGGACGGACTCGCCGAGAACTCCCAGATGGTATTATACCATACGTCAGATGGCAGTTCTCCGGTGACACTTGTACAGAGTAGTCTGTTGACCCGAGATCGTCATAGAGTCTTGTGTGATTCCCACTGTGCTTTGATTTCCATCATACCACGTCCAAGAGGGCGTGCAAAAAGGTGGCTTTTGGGTACAGTCCCGAATCACATGGAGGCAATGAGCGATAGGAGGGGATTCGTCTCTCCCGGTATAGGGAGTTGATGTTGTGCTGTGTTCGATTGGCTATAACCGGAAATCCCTGGCCAGGGTTGCTGAGATTTACTGATAAGTGTTATCAGTAGTTTCTCGAACTGTTATAGACCTCATATCGACACGACTTATCGAGCTACTGGGGTCTGACGTTTACCACCCCTAGGCGAGATATGCAACATATCAGACGACGAGACCGGACTGTACGGGAGTGTTACTGTTTGGATCCACAGGAGAAAGTACAGGCTTGCTTGTTGATCTTCTGAGCGCTCAATATCTGGGTAGCTGTTACGTTTAGCTGACCGCTTGCAGCTTGTGGGTGTTTGATATGATCATCACCTGCTGCCGGCGTATTGACGATTCTTTAGAGTCCTACACAGAGGTTTCTTCACTCAGGCAAAACGGAGTAGGAGCACATATGTGATATGTGCGGGACCGAGGATAAATGCGGTATGTGATATCGTATTGTATTCTCACGATATTTGATATCAGCCGGGTCATCGGATCAAGTGTTGATTCGATGAATCGGTACGGATAAATATTAGCCGGTTATATGCGATATAGCCAGATTGTCGGATCAAGTGTTGATTCGATAATTTAATGTATAATAATATATGTGATATATTAAATTACATTAACTAATATTTGCTCACTAAAAGATTCTTTTTCTCACTCGGGTAATACATTGATATATATGCGATATATGTTAATTGTATTATTTTATTTTGTTACGATAAATATTGTATATGTGATATATAATATTGTAACATGATATGATAAATAATGCAACTTATTTAGTGGAGTTTAAACATGATTAGGGTTTGGATTAGGGTTAAACTTTCTAGATGCTTCTAGAAGGTTTTCATTTTGTTTTGTGAAAGATATTTGTTCATGACTCATGCTTTAACCAAACCCAAACCCTAACCCTAGTCTATTCTCTACAATGGTTAAGTGAACCATGGTTGCATAATTCTATCATATCTCCTTTTCCTATTCATCAAAAAGTGATTAACATTATTCATTCATCTTCCTCCTTCATTTTCTTTCATGGAAAAATGCTTGCTTGATTTTTCCAAGTGATGAATAATAGTGAGAAAAAGATAAATAAATAGAGCAAAAATCCTACTTCATCATCCTCATCTTCCTTTGCCATTTAGATGAGGGTGTTCACATCATTTCATGAGTGTTAGCTTGTGTTAAAGAAACTTCGAGGTAGATCATCTTAGTATCGAAGATCGGAAGCAAAGGTTGCGTCATTCTCTTCGTGAAACCTCTCGAGAGTCTGGATCCCGATGATCGCAGCGAAGGGACCACAACACGGAGCATATGAAGTGAAGGACCGGATCTACAAAGGTTGTAATCCCTCTCACTTAGTGTTAAAGTGTTTAGCATGTTGTTTTTCGCCTAATCTCTAGTTTAAAGTTCCGTATTCGGGTCGTTCGGCACGGCTAAATTTTTATTCGGGCATGTTTGATGCCTCGTAGACCCTTGTGCGCGTGCCTAGCAACCCTACAGTGGTATCAGAGCCAAGCTAGAGCTTTAGGCGAAGTCTAGACGACGTTTGAAATCCGAACGAACCCGAAACCCCATTTTAGCCATGCTCTCTGTCCATTTTTCAAAACCTAGGATTTTTCAATATTAAAAATATCCAGAAAATCAAGCAGGGTTTTTTATGAAAAACTGTGAAAAACGGAGACCTAACTCCGTCATCACGGCGCGGAACCGCGGCCTAAGCCCACGTGGAACGGCGGTTCCGCGGCGACACTGTTGAATCGTTGACTCCTTTTTGCACAGTAATGTTTATAATTAACCCCTGTGTTTTCTGGGTAATTTTAATGTTTATTCTACAGTTGAGTTTTCTGGAGTTGTTTTGGGGATTCGATGTTTCGATCGGAGTATCAAATTTTGTCTATGTGGTTTTCCGGATAACTTTTAGAAACTGTTAAAATGTTCGAACGGATATCAATAACTCACTTTTTCCCCTGTCGGAAAATTTTTCAAAAGTTGGATTTTTCCTCGTGTTTAAGAATGTTCTAAGTCGTGCAAGTAACGCGATAGACCCTCTAGAAGACAACAAACCTTAACTCGATTATGTGACCGTCTTGAACTGCCCTTTGAACCTTAGGGTTTGGGGCAGTACGGCGTGCCACATGTGAGGCGTTGGCTTGACCCTTCTACGGCTGGACCATTGGTACTGTGGCATGTAATGGATGTTTTTAAACTGTTTTCAAGTGTTGAAATATATTGGGGAAATCTTGGGTGCTTGATGATTCGATCGGAAAGTTTAACTTTTTCTATTTATCTGGAATGTGATACAATAATTGGAATCCACAGGTAGTTATGAGATAACTGATTTGAATATTATAAACATAGCAGTTTAGTCTCAGTTGATCGGTTGCTACGGAATTTTGATGTGATCAAAAGTCCGTCGCAATCACGTAGGGTACGCGGATACTCGCCGGGTAAACTTAATAGACAGCCTCACTCCATAGCCCCGACCAAGTGACTGTAGGAGAACCCCGTCGCCGAAAGCATCCGTTCGGGTGCTCCCGGTAGCGGTGTTCCGCCTTGGTGCACTTCGTCGACGGTATCGGGGGTGCGGCCGTCTACTAAAGTTTGCGACGAGCATTCGATCAGGACGTCGGGAATCTTGTTGAATTGGCCGACTTGGTATTGAAAAGAGTTTTCGATAAGGAGAATAAAATGCGGGGTTTATAATTGTTAGGCATGTGATGTCTAAGGAATTCATTTGGTTAGGCATGCGATGTCTAAGGAGGTTGCGGATTCCAACTGTTGTAGTTTTACACTTTTTTTTCTGTGACCGTAAGCGTAGTATATGGTGTATCGCCGGCTTCGTTGCTATACATCAACGACAATCGGGATACGCATACTTGCTTACGTTGATGATATGAGATATTATGTGTTGCTGTGATATGTTGTATTGGATCGTCGCGTTTGAATAGCCGGGGGTTTTATGTGAGATGAGAGTTTTTCTTTTTTCATTCATGTAAAATTCATTTGTATGTAATATTCTTTTATTGGGGCACTTCTAGGTAGCGGAAGATGTCACCATTGTATATCATTTACTTTTCCGCATTAGGTAGACCCAAGGCGGGGAGCACAAGTAACCGGGTTCTAGGGTCCAGTGGGAGACCATCTCGAGGAGTCGAGACCGGGTCTCCTAACCCTAGAATTGGCAGTGTTACTTGCCGCTCTCGTAGGGGTCTAGGGATGTGGGTTTGGCTATTCATCGCGACCGTGGAATCCGTGTTTTATACTGGCTCGTATTGAAAACACGGACGTCCTAGTATATCCAATATTTCATATATGTTCTTCTGCTGCAATGTTCTGTGATGAGATCATATTACTGCCTGAGACGAATGTTTATATTATATATATGAGATATATGTTATATTGCAGATTTCGTTTCAAATGTGATGCTTATGAAGCATAATTAAAATGGGACTTCATTAATGAGATTAATGAATTAAAAGAAACCTAAGATGTTGTAGAAACTTGTTTATAAAAACGGTAGCTACAGTTCTTGCTTTGCATAGCGGTGTTCCTTGTAGAACATCCAGCACCTTATTCGATAAGGAAAGGACCGAGATCCCTTCACCGGGAGTGACTCCTTTAGCAATAACTGGCAGATGCTACAAACTCGGTTTGTCTTTTGATTGCTTCTATAGTTCTTGCTTTGCACAGCGGTATATGTGATATATCCTGCACCTTATTCGATGAGGAAAGGGCCGACGATCCCTTCACCGGGAGTGACCCCTTTAGCAAAACTAGAAAAGCCTCAAATACACTGCATTTAAAATCACTCGATTCTACAACGATATCAAGTTCATTACGCAAAGGGTTTTCTTAAAAACCTGTCGTAGCCCTCCGTCATTTCAGATAAGTACTAGTTAGTATTCGTGCTACGGTAGTTTGGCATGCGTCAAGGCGTAGTGTACGGTAGCTAACTAGTGCTTATCTGCTAGCATATGATGCGATTGGATTAGGGTATTCGTACGGCGTTGTTTGGCATTCGTCAAGGGTCGTGCGGGTGGGTTTAATTCAATCAAGAAATGTACGGGTTGAACTTGGCTAGCGGACTATGAGTAGTTTGGCATTCGTCAAGGTCATAGGACGCTAGGGGCAAAATATTATTGGGAATTTCAAGTATTGAAATTTGCAATGAGATTGCATACCTTCTATAAGATAGTTGGATCCCGATACCCGCTGCGAGTAAGAGTTACTCCTGGGAGAGTTTTACACATTACAATTAGCCGATCAAGTAGGTGTCTAGAAAGGTGTTAACGGGGTTACGCCTCTGGGAAAACGAGGTTTACTGTAATTAGGTTCGTGCAAAAGCACGGGGGACCTCCCTCAAAGTACCGACACTGGCCTGGCTGAAAGATTGGCGAACTTGTAGCGTGTAATTAATCCCGGCTAGTCTTTCCTTTTAGGGTTTGAAGGAAGATTTGACTAAAACAGTGGGAGACATCCTGATTAGATATATTAGATAACCAATCTAATCTTGCAAGAGCCTACGCTGAGTGTTTTCTTCTCTCTCTCTCCAGATAGCGACCATATCACGCCTTAATCAAGATAATAAAACGGATATATTGACCGAACCCGCTTGTTATACTAAGCTGGGGAACGTTGGTCCCGCTCCAACTTATAATAGTTATAAGACAGAGCAGGAAATTGGGGAATACCAGATTTCCCGAGCCGCCCAAACGAAGAAAGTGCATGCTGATGCATCATCTTCGGGTGTGTTCATTACACAGAACTGTTTCTCAGTATCCTTTACGTCCTAGGTATGAGATACCGGATCAGGATCCCGCATATGTAATCTGTTACATGGGCTACAGATAGGTAGAGAACTGAGAACGGGTGATTAGTTTCATGAGACAGAAAACGGTGCAAGTGTTGTAGCCAAGTCTGTTGGTCACTGTCACCCTGTATTACCAGAATACATTGATTCTGAACAAATGTTATTAGATACCGAACCTGATATACAAAATCATATCAGTCTCTTTATTAGTAAAGAAAGGATATAATTTTGTATTGTTGGATAATGTTTTGAACATTTCCTATATCAAGAGTTGATCGGTTCAGGCACGTTATCTAAAAGCATTGACGTTCTAAATCAAACTACAGTTCTTAGTATACAGAACACACACAAGAGGAATAGTTCAGAAATGAACGAATCCTTCTTGAGGCATTGTAAACTAGGTCATATCAATGCGACCCGACTAGCTGAAGTTACATTTAGATGCATATTTAAATTAGTTTGAATTTACATCTTGTGAAACTTGCCGGTCATGTCACAAAGATAAGATGACCACAGCTCTGTTTATTGGAAACAGAGAAAGAGTTAGTGAACTTTTGGGATTGATACATGCTGATGTATGAAAGTCCCCAGTCTACACATGCCAAGATCGGTTCTTTGTACTTCATTACATTCTCTGATAATCTCTCAAGATTCAGACATATGTTCCTGTTGAAACACAAGTCCGAACCGTTTGAGATATTCACAGAATATAAGTTAGAAGTAGAGAACCAAAATATGGGTATAAGTATTATGTCCTTTGATGAGATCAAGGAGGAGAATACTAATGCACGGGATTCCTGGACTATTCTAAGAATGAGATTCTCTCTCAGCATTACTCCTCCGTATACACCATAGCACGATGGTATATCAGAGCGGAGCAAACTCACCCTATGTGATATGGTGTGCTCTATGATGAGTACTACTGAGTTTCCTATTTCCTTTAGGGAGTTATGCACTTGTGAAGTCGCATACCTATTGAATAGGGTTCAAATCAAATCAGTTGCCTACCACTTCATATGTGATATGGAAAGAGCCCATATCTTAAACTTGTTAAGATTTGGGGTTGTCCGGCCTATGCCTGAAAAGCAAAATCCGGACAAGCTCAAGGCAAGGTCTGTTATGTAGAACTGTAAATGTTCCAGCTATACAAAATGCAGCTGATGATTTGGTTGAACCAAAGGATTCAATAGTTTCCAACGAACCTCAGCCTCTCCGCCAATCTAGTAGGATTCCTCACCCACCTGAGAGATACTTCGGTTTCTCTATGACAGTGGGAGCGAGGATTGCATCATGAGATGATGACCCAACTAGTTTCGAGCTGGCCATCAGGAGTGGGACTCTGTAAGAATGGCTGGATGCTTATCGATCTGAGATGGAATCCTTATACACCAACAAAGTATGGACTTTGGTTGCTTTATCTGAAGGGTTAAATCCCCATCAGGAGCAAGTATATCTTGAGAAGATTACTTGGTGTACATGGAAAAGTTGAGACTTTCAAAGCTAGACTTGTTAAAGGTTTGCATCATTGACCAGGTATGGATTATGATGAAACCTTTTCTAAGGATCTATGCTTAAGTCCGTCCAGATCCTACTTGCCACGGCTACATACCATGACTACGATATCTGGTGGTTGGGTGTCATGACTGCTTTTCTAAATGATGTTTTAGAAAAGAGCGTCTATAAGTACACAGCCAGAGGGCTTCGTAGACAGTAGGAGCAGCGGAAACGTGTGCAAGATGTTTTATATGATAAAACAGGCATCGCGGAGTTGGAACATCTGTTTTGATGTGGTAGTCAAAGAGTTTGACTTCATCAAAATGGTAGATGAACCTTGTATATACGAAAAGGTAGTAGAGAGTATGGTGGTGATCCTCGTAGAGTATGTGGATGACATACTCTTGATAGGGAAGGAGTTTCCTATGCTACGCTTGGTCAATCTCCGCTTATCACAAGGATTCTCCATATAGGATCAAAGTGATACCTCCTAAATCCTGGGTTTTGGATCTATGAGATAGATCTAATTGGATTTTAGGATACTCACTAGTTGTAGTGAGATGGTATCAATTGATCCTGGGGAGAATCACTGGAATGGTTCCAGGGTGATAAGGACGACTGAATGTCAGTCGAAGGCATTGTCTTCACCCTCAGTGGAGGGACGGTATGTTGGAAGAGTTCCAAGCTAGATACCGTGACATACTAGACGATTAGAGGCAAGATACATCGTTACCAAGGATGCTACCAAAGAGGCAGTCTGGATATTTATAAGTTCATAAGATGAACTTCGTTCCTACCATTGTGTGACAATGGAGTTGTGGCTTTAGCCAAGGAACTACCGTCCAATCAGAAATCCAGATATAATTCTTAGGCAGTATCACCTGATCATGGAGATGGTTGATCTCCAGGGAGATCGAGGTTAGGAGAGTAGACACAGAGGACAACAGCGCGGATCCACTCACAAAGGCCTTTTTCCCAGTAGAGACTTTTACGGGATGGTTGAGTATGAGATACTTCAACCGCAGCTAATTGTTGGGTATGCGATACCATAACAGATGGCCCTAGTGCAAGTGGGAGATTGTTAGTTATATGTATGCCCTAGAGGCCATTACTGTACATACGATGTATATTGTAGTGGATGCTAGGACATATATAAGGAGGACTTTCTTGCTCGACATGATAGTATGCTATCTGGTTGTACTTTATCTTAACATGTACTCTGATTGTCTCTATGTTACATGTTGATAAAGCCCTTAGGATATGTACTCGACTACTGGGACTATGATGAGATCATACTAGTGGGGCCACGGTAGTCGACGAGTACATCCTATAACTGTTCCTAGTCGAGGGTGTATCGAGACAGGGCATCGATGCACCAGAGTAGACTAGCGTATACGTATCTTGACCTATATGATGGGCGATGGATGATCCCATATCCATCGGTGTTTGACATCAAGGATGGTGTACGGGTGCTCAGTGGAGACTGGGTACACTGGACGGACTCGCCGAGAACTCCCAGATGGTATTATACCATACGTCAGATGGCAGTTCTCCGGTGACACTGGTACAGAGTAGTCTGTTGACCCGAGATCGTCATAGAGTCTTGTGTGATTCCCACTGTGCTTTGATTTCCATCATACCACGTCCAAGAGGGCGTGCAAAAAGGTGGCTTTTGGGTACAGTCCCGAATCACATGGAGGCAATGAGCGATAGGAGGGGATTCGTCTCTCCCGGTATAGGGAGTTGATGTTGTGCTGTGTTCGATTGGCTATAACCGGAAATCCCTGGCCAGGGTTGCTGAGATTTACTGATAAGTGTTATCAGTAGTTTCTCGAACTGTTATAGACCTCATATCGACACGACTTATCGAGCTACTGGGGTCTGACGTTTACCACCCCTAGGCGAGATATGCAACATATCAGACGACGAGACCGGACTGTACGGGAGTGTTACTGTTTGGATCCACAGGAGAAAGTACAGGCTTGCTTGTTGATCTTCTGAGCGCTCAATACCTGGGTAGCTGTTACGTTTAGCTGACCGCTTGCAGCTTGTGGGTGTTTGATATGATCATCACCTGCTGCCGGCGTATTGACGATTCTTTAGAGTCCTACACAGAGGTTTCTTCACTCAGGCAAAACGGAGTAGGAGCACATATGTGATATGTGCGGGACCGAGGATAAATGCGGTATGTGATATCGTATTGTATTCTCGTGATATTTGATATCAGCCGGGTCATCGGATCAAGTGTTGATTCGATGAATCGGTACGGATAAATATTAGCTGGTTATATGCGATATAGCCAGATTGTCGGATCAAGTGTTGATTCGATAATTTAATGTATAATAATATATGTGATATATTAAATTACATTAACTAATATTTGCTCACTAAAAGATTCTTTTTCTCACTCGGGTAATACATTGATATATATGCGATATATGTTAATTGTATTATTTTATTTTGTTACGATAAATATTGTATATGTGATATATAATATTGTAACATGATATGATAAATAATGCAACTTATTTAGTGGAGTTTAAACATGATTAGGGTTTGGATTAGGGTTAAACTTTCTAGATGCTTCTAGAAGGTTTTCATTTTGTTTTGTGAAAGATATTTGTTCATGACTCATGCTTTAACCAAACCCAAACCCTAACCCTAGTCTATTCTCTACAATGGTTAAGTGAACCATGGTTGCATAATTCTATCATATCTCCTTTTCCTATTCATCACAAAGTGATTAACATTATTCATTCATCTTCCTCCTTCATTTTCTTTCATGGAAAAATGCTTGCTTGATTTTTCCAAGTGATGAATAATAGTGACAAAAAGATAAATAAATAGAGCAAAAATCCTACTTCATCATCCTCATCTTCCCTTGCCATTTAGATGAGGGTGTTTACATCATTTCATGAGTGTTAGCTTGTGTTAAAGAAACTTCGAGGTAGATCATCTTAGTATCGAAGATCGGAAGCAAAGGTTGCGTCATTCTCTTCGTGGAACCTCTCGAGAGTCCGGATCCCGATGATCGCAGCGAAGGGACCACAACACGGAGCATATGAAGTGAAGGACCGGATCTACAAAGGTTGTAATCCCTCTCACTTAGTGTTAAAGTGTTTAGCATGTTGTTTTTCGCCTAATCTCTAGTTTAAAGTTCCGTATTCGGGTCGTTCGGCACGGCTAAATTTTTATTCGGGCATGTTTGATGCCTCGTAGACCCTTGTGCGCGTGCCTAGCAACCCTACATCAGCTTACTCCTCCATACACTCCGCAACATAACGGTGTATCGGAAAGACGGAACCGAACCCTATTGGATATGGTACGGTCCATGATGAGTAACGCTGAGTTACCGCGATCATTCTGGGGGTATGCGCTAGAATCAGCTGCATACCTTTTGAACCGAGTTCCTACTAAGACTGTGCCTACTACGCCATATGAGATGTGGTGTGGGAAGAGACCCTATCTTAATCACATTAAGACATAGGGAAGCCCAGCTTTTGTTAGAAAGCAGCATGCGGACAAGCTCGAGGCACGTTCAGTACAGTGCAAGTTTGTGGGATATCCAAAGAATTCCAAGGGATATTTCTTCTACTGCGAAGAGGAACAAAAAGTTCTTGTTTCTCGTCATGCCCACTTTCTAGAACACCAGTTCTTAGAAAAGGAAATAAGTGGGAGCGCAGTAGAACTGGAAGAAATTCCAGAACCACAGACTATTACTGAAAGCTTAGTGGAACCAGAGGGTTCAAAAGAACAGGACATTCCTACGCCGCTCCGCAGGAGTAGTAGGCAGTCTCATCCGCCTGAGAGATACTACGGTTTTCTCATAGACGGGGATAGAGAGGATTGCATCATAGATTATGATGAGCCTACTAGCTTCCAGCAGGCCGTTCAGAGCGTTGACTCGGTAAAATGGCTGGATGCAATGCGGACCGAAATGGAGTCCATGTACACCAACAAAGTATGGACGTTGGACATTGCTCCAGACGGGGTAAAACCCGTAGGATGCAAGTGGATCTTCAAAAGGAAGATTGGTGTAGATGGACAGGTTGAGACCTATAAAGCTAGACTGGTTGCAAAGGGTTTTCGTCAAAGACCTGGTTTGGACTATGACGAGACCTTTTCTCCAGTAGCTATGCTGAAATCCATTCGGATCCTTCTTGCCATTGCTGCCTTCCACGATTATGAGATCTGGCAGATAGACGTAAAGACCGCTTTTCTAAATGGAAATTTAGAGGAGTGTGTCTATATGGACCAACCAGAGGGTTTCATTCAGAGTGGGAGCAGCGGAAAGGTGTGCAAGTTGCTTAAGTCCATCTATAGACTAAAGCAGGCATCGCGGAGTTGGAACATCTATTTTGATGAGACGGTCAAGGAATTTGGCTTTATCAAAAATCCAGATGAACCATGCATCTATAGTAGATTTGTAGCGAGAACTGTAGTATTCCTCGTTTTATACGTGGATGACATTCTCTTAATAGGAAATGACATTCCTATGCTACAATCTGTCAAGGGGTTCTTGTCACACAGGTTCTCCATGAAAGACCTGGGTGATGCCTCATACATCCTGGGGATCCGGATCCATCGTGATAGATCCAAGAGGATATTAGGACTTTCACAGTCCATGTACATCGACACCATACTGAAAAGATTCAGTATGGAAGATTCCAAGCGCGGTAACCTACCGGCTTGTCACGGGATCACCCTCTCTAAAGAGATGTCTCCCAAGACTGATTTGGAGAGGGATCGCATGTCTATTATACCCTACGCTTCTGTGGTAGGCTCTATAATGTATGCGATGTTGTGTACCAGACCGGATGTAGCTTATGCACTGAGTGTGGTAAGCCAGTATCAGTCAAACCCTGGGGAGAAACACTGGATAGCGGTAAAGAACATTCTCAAGTACCTGAGAAGGACTAAGGAGATGTTCTTGGTGTATGGTGGAAAAGACCTCCAGATCGAGGCCTTTGCTGACTCCAGCTTCTAGAGTGACAAGGATGATTCCAAGTCCATGTCGGGTTTTGTCGTTACCCTCAATGGAGGGGCGGTGTGTTGGAAGAGTTCCAAACAGGAAATCGTTGCAGATACGACGATGGAAGCGGAATACATCGCTGCATCTGATGCCGCAAAAGAAGCTGTCTGGATGAGGAAGTTCTTGAAAGAGCTTCAGGTGGTTCCGTCCATTGTTGATCCAATACCTCTGTATTGCGATAACAACGGGGCTATAGCTTTAGCGAAGGAACCCAGGTCCCATCAGAGATCCAGACACATCTTGAGGCGGTATCACCTGATCAGGAAGATCGTGGATCGCCAGGAGATCGAGGTTCGGAGAGTCGCTTCAGAAGATAACACTGCAGATCCATTCACCAAGGCCTTGCCCCAGACTCAGTTCGAGCGGCTGATCGAGATGATAGGTCTTCGATACGCCAGTACATGGCCTTAGTGCAAGTGGGAGATTGTTAGTGTATATGCCCTAAAGGCCATTACTGTATCATACTAGTTTGTATATTACTTAATGGAAGCTTGGGATATTCACCTTGTATATACAATCTTGCTCAAAATAGTAGTATGCTACTTGGTTTGTTTCTACTTCAATGTGTACATGTGTTTATTTTAGTATATCACATATACACATTAGTGGAGCCCTTAGGATCTTTGCTTGATTACCAGCGTTGTGATGGCAGTCACTGTTAGTCTACGCTAGCGCCCCGGCCGTCTACAGACGCCAAAATGCGGAACAAAACTTTTAAACTGGCGCTATCGTATACTTTAACCCGGATCTGCCATTATTGCTAAACTAACAAACTGTAAAGAGTGTAGAAAAGGTATACCGAACGATCCGAGTCCTTCGTTCTTCAACCATCATCCCACGCTCCGTTGCGACTGCTCCGATCTCGTCGATCTCCGATATCCTCGTCGAGGTGGCACCACATGATCGGTTCTTTAAACGGGCTCCCGCCTCTGACTCGAGGCAACTCGATCGTCAAGTTTGCTAAAAGAGACGACCAAGATTGATGTAGAGAATGAGTAGATGACTTTGTCTCACTTCGTCCAAATCCGTGGACGATCGGTTAATGAAGTTGCCGAGGGAATTGGGTGATGGAATGAAATGAACTGTAAAATTCCATACACCCCAAAATCTATCATATCTTTTTCCCGAATGAAATCAACAACCATATGAGAGAGAGGAGGGGGCCGGCCTCTTATAAAGAGAGGGGGGGTGACCGTAGGAAGAGGGGAAGGTAACTTTAAGCAAATGATAGTTATCATCTCAAATGAACAAATATCTTTAGCTAAAACCAAAAAACCATAATGAAAAGAATGACTCACACCCTTAGTCATCTTATCATTAAAAACCAACCAATGAAAACCCTACACCAAAAAAGCCTAGTCACCTCATCTAGAATATTCTAGAACACTGACTCACCTCATCAGTAGAAAAGATAAATCCGTCTTTAACAGAATGTTAAAAGACGGCTGATAGAAAACTGGAAACTGGCAACTTCCAAAAGTGATCCTGAAACAACTTTCAGGATAACCCCGAAACTGTATAAATATACCCGCATTTGTATTACGACCGAATACAAATGCAACTGAGACAAAGATATTATACCTACTCAATATAATACTCGGATCCGGCTTAAACCAAAGCCGACCAGTATCATCTGTCCGAAAATCGACACGTGCGTAAACGCACGTGCATTTTCCGAACCCTGCCATAAAACCATACGGCCTCTACAACGTTTCGCCCGAACTTGGGAAACTGTCTGTGGGGGACTCTAATGACTCGTCAGCACCCTGGCAGTGGGTTTAACCACAAACCGTCAGCGGCACTAGCTATGCGTAACGGCTGCCCACGGACTGACCTCAAGGGTGGCCGAGGAGCGAACTCAAGGGAGACCGATGAGCGAACTCCTCCGAAAACCCTACTGAGCCTAACAGTGACAATGTATATACAGTCCGGTCCGTTCGTCAATGAGTATCGCATATCTGCCTAGGGGGCTAGCAACGTCAGACCCCCAATAGCAGTATAAGTCGTGTCGGAGTGAAGCCCAAATACACCCTGAGATACTACTGGAGTACCTACCAGTAAATCTCCTACCATGGCCATGGATTTGTGTAATGGCTCTCCTAGACACAGCACGATCTCGCCCCCAATACCGGGAGAGACGAATCCCCTGCCGATCCGCTCACGTGCCTCCATATGGCTCGGGACTGTACCCAAAAACTACCTGTTTGCACGACTCCTTTGAGCCGTGGTAGTGTAGAAATCAAAGCACAGTGGGAACTCACACGAGACAAATGACGACCTCAGGTCGATGAACTAACCTGTACACATGTCACCAGGGAACTGCTATCTGACGGTAGATATAATACTAACTAGCAGATTCCCGGCGAAACCTGTCCGGTGTACTCATAATCCAATGAGCACCTGTATACATCTTAGGTGATCCAACTGACACCAGTGGCTTGTGAGACCGGCCACCGCCCCTCGTCGGGGTCTCGACTGTACACACTAGTCTACTCCGGAGTATCGATGCCCTGTCTCGAAACTCCCACGACTAGGGACCACAATTAAGGATATGCATATAAACTACCCAACTCTCACGTATATGATCGCCATCATACTGTTGGTAGTAAAGCAAGATCCTAAGGGCTCTATCAAAGTGTAACATGCAATCAGTCACCTGAACATGTACACGACTGATAAAGGCAAACCAGATAGCATACTATCATTTCGAGTAAGACTGTCCTACCGGGATAGGTCCTCCGCAATCATTGCAATCACGTACCTGCGATCCAATAATTGACTATGAGGGCACTATCTCCAACAATCTCCCACTTGCACTCAAGGCTAATATTGCGATGTCGACTACTCACAGCCCGTGTGAAACCGAACATCCAACTCCTCTACTAATCAGTTTCACAAAGCCCGTTTGTAAAACTATTGTGTTCGAGAAATAGCCTCGGTGAGTGGATCCGCCTAGAAGTTTCTTTCTGTATCTCTCTTAATCTCAAGTTCGCGGAGAAAGCCATCTCCCGAATTGAGTAGTACCTGTCTTAGAATATGTCTGGATATCTGATGGGACCTTAGTTCATAAATGAACTCCATATCCAAACTTCTTAGACTGAATCGATCACTGAACCTAATCAGTATCGGGCACCATGCCACCCACAGTATCCTCTGGAACCACCTGTCCATAATACTGTCCCTCGTCAGAGGGAAAACTAAAACTCTGACAATCACTCTGTCATCCATGTCACCTTTGAAGCCTGGAATGATAACCGTCTCCCGAAAGAGGCTGCCGTTATCAAATCCGTAGAACATGTACTAATGTTCTAAAACCGCTTCCTTATGTTTCTCCAGGATTGGATTAATACAAACTTATTGCATCTAGTGCAAAACCAACATTTGGTGTGGTACTTGACATCTCATGATTGACTCAATTGCCTAAGCAAGTGATCTGCCAATCATGCACATCCCTCTCCCCTTTAGTCTGTACGACACCTTTAGAGAGGGTGACTCCATCACCTGCAGGTACACCACCATGCTAGGAGTCAACTATTCCAAAAACCATTAGAATATCTGTCAAAGTACCCACATTGGGAAACTACCCAAATCCAGATCTAAAACCATAGATCCAGAAACCAGAATGTCAAATATTATATCCATATCCTGTCTGGAGAAACAACTGTGTGACGACCACAGTACAACCGATCGTAGTATAGGAATTTTACTTCCTACTCTGTGTATATCATCCAGATACCATGACATCACACCCTCCTACCTTCTTAACAGATCCATCCGCTATTCTGATTGAAGTCAAAACTATGACTGTCACATCAAAATTAGATGATCTATCTCCGGTATAACTGCTCAAGTCTATAAATAGATATAAGCCACTTGCCCACCATGCTTCCGTTGCTCCCACTAACTATGACAACCCTCCTACCGGGTCTCATATCCTGGAACAACAGTAGTGTCATGTCTGGGTAGATAAGAACCTCCCTGTCACCGTCCTTGAGCCTACCGAAGTACCTCTCGGGTGTCTGAGGTTACCTACCATACCTGCGGAGTGGCTATTGGAATGTCAAACCTGATTGAATGTATAGGTCCTATTAAATTTTTCCGTAATCGTTCGCGGTTCTGGAATTACTTCCAGTTCTACCATACTCCCACTACTGTTTTCTGAAAAAGATCCATTTTTACTAAAACTGTGGCGAGTCAAGAACAATATCACTATTGATCTTCCAAATGGTACAATATCAACCCTCGTCATAGCCAGGGTCAACCAACAAACAGCCATTACAGAAACGTGCCCTGAGTTATCCAGTGTCTGGTTTTAATCATAAGCTGGACAACTCCCCGTACCTTAATATCTTTTAAGGTACGAACTATTCTATATCCAATATAGAAACTTTGGCACTAATTTAATTGGAACCATATTCAAATCATGCAGCTGTCTCCAGTGCATATCAACTTAATGGAAAGAGGCTAATCAGCATTACTCAACTTAGGAATCCATCCAATTATGAGTAACCTGAAAGAGAAATACGTTTCTCAAAACCATCACTATCATCTGATTACCAATCACAAGAATCTACATCTTCGATCTCTTTGAAGAATCCCGATACTTGTGATACCTGGTTCTCTACTTTATTCTTATACCCACAACTTCTCAAAACTTAGACCATGTATTTCTACGAAACACACGTCTAAATACTAGAGAAGTTATAAGTAAACAGAACATAGTACGAGGACCTACCCCTTTATCCTGATGGACACTGGACAACATACAATACTCTGTATAAGTCCGCTGAGTTAAACAACTCATAACCTGTGCGTTGTAGGTGGAAAACTGTACCCTGGCGATTTCCTCAAATATCACCAATTACAACGAATTCCGATATAATGAGGATGATCACCTAATTCCCAATATCTTACTCCCACTCATCATCTGTAAAACCATACAGATATGAGAATGAAACCTGGTAAATACATACCCTTGGAGTAAGTGTCTAATCAGGAAAACAGTTTTTCCTTTAACAATGCACTGAAACATGAAAATGTTTCGTAGGGGTATCTTGGTATTCATAGCAATGCCTTTTCCATAATCCAATTCATGACTTCAACCGTATATTTTATTGCCATCTCTCCAAATCCCCTTTATTTGTCTTTAGTCGTTACCTTCTGTACACCATCGTTAGGCTAAATGGTTTTCTTCCTTCCCTACCGTTCGGCACCAGCCTATGGTTTGGAAGAAGACTATCCAGTAAGCATAATAGGTGTACCCTCCTAAACCAAGGAGTACTCGCATCTCGAGAGAAGGTGACGATAAAAGACAACTGAATAATACCTTATTCTTTTTAAAGGTGAAATAGGAGCGGCGATGAAGTACGCGGTTTTGGTCGTAAATGATATCAGTCGCAATTTACTTTGCCCTCTTTCTAATCCCTTTATTTTGTCTTTACATATTACCTTCTGCACACCCTACTTAGGCTAATTGGTTTTCTTCATTCCCTACCTTTCGGCACCAGCCTATGGTTTGGAATAAGACTATCCAATAGGCGTAATAGGTGTACTCTCCTAAACTAAGGAGCTCTCGCAACCTGAGAGAAGGTGATAATAAAAGACAACTGAATAAACCAATTCTATTTCTCCTGAACCTGGATCCATCCCCGAAGAAGTCCCTTCGAGTTCGTATATAACCATACGATGGATCTATCCAATGGAAGTGGATATCCGTAGTAATACGGGTGTTCTGAGAAATTCAAAGGGTAAAAGAAGGAGTGGCAATGACTTATGCAACTCAGACAATCCAAAAGCCAGTATTTTAAGAAGGTTCGGTCAACCTGGTCACTGAGTCATAGTCTAGGGTCGGTCAAAGGTCGCTGCCAAAGAGAGAGAGAAAAGAAACACTCTGCGTGCACTCTAACCTAGATCAGAATGGTCATCATTTTATCTAATCCGGAAACCTCCCACTGTCCTGTCAAATTCTCCTCCAAACCTAAAGAAGAATCAATCGGGATCACCCGAAGAGTAAACCAACTCATCAGTGGGAATCAGGATCCAACTCTCATCGCATGATAACGTGATGGAATGCATCCACGTTACTCATACTCCAGAAGGTATGCGCATACTCGGCAAGTTTCAGTTTCTTTAGAAACTCCTGATATGATTTTTGCCCCATGCTCTTATAACCTTGGCTTTGGTCAAAATGTCATAAGTCACATGCCAAGTTCTACCCGTCACTATCTTGTCAATTTGAACCCACCCGCACATGCCCCTGACTTTGGCCAATCGGCAGAACGACTGTCCCAAACTAACTCATCTATCTATGCAACAATTGAATACCCGGCAGCTACCAAACACTATGCCTTAACTTTGGCTAAAATGCATAGCTTGCATACTACTAAATACCCAAAAGAAGTGACGGAGGGCTACGGCTGGTTTTTGGCGAAAAACCTTTAGCGTAGTGAACTTGATATCGCTGAAGGAACCTGATAGCTTTTTAAAATATAGTGGCGAAAACCTTTTGCTAAAGAGGTCACTCCCGGTAAAGGGATCTCGGCTCTTTCCTCGTGGAATGAGGTGCAGGATATTCCACTGAATACCGCTATGCAAAGCAACATGTAATCGACTATAGTGAAGTTATTACCCTGACGCAAACTTCTGTCCAAGGGGTCGGTCCCGGTGAAGGGATATCGGCCCTTGCCCCGTCGAATGAGGTGCAGGATATTCCACTGAATACCGCTATGCATAACAAAAGGAAACGTCTTTGCAATAACACTTTTTAAAATTGTTCCAACAACTGTAAACAGGTTTGTTTTAACTTTGCATTGATCAGAATCAACGCAGTCACATCATTTATCACACCAGAAAAGAACGAAAATAAAATGTACGTATATGCCATCCGCATTCGTCACTGGGTCCCGTCATCACTCGTTAGGTTACTTAACTAAAGACAGAGCGGGGACTGGACTAGCGCGGGTGTAAAACATATACAACATCTAATAGTATATAAACCAATATAGAATAATCGCTCCAGGCGTGATAGTATGCAACATTACAGAAAAGTAATAAGCATCACAGAACAATACAGATATCTGGGATCCCCGAGTTTCACAGAGCCACTGCTGAAACTCGACGTTCCCCTGTCGTGTGGATAGCCTGTGCAATGAAACCTAGACCCCTACGGGTGCGGCAAGTTACCCGCCAAAACCTGAAGCGAGGTAGTCCCCACAGCATAGTGAATGGAACACCCGGCACTTCACGGAATCCGGTAAATTGAGCACCCCTCCTTGGGTCAACCTGTACCCCCTACGAGTGCGGCGAATAGTCTGCCAATTCTAGAGTGGGACCCCTCTGCCTCTCAAAGCCATGAGATGCGGACCCGTTGCCCTCCCGAACCCGGCTATCCGTGCACTCCGTCTCGGGGCAAAACCTAGTACAGTAATGAAAAATAGTACAATAGGTACATCGACCGCAACCTGGTCGTGCCCCAAAAGAATATTATACAACAGGCAGTGACGGCAGTCCACAAGTTGGACGCTCGCCCCGCAATATCAAATGTACAAATAAACTCAAACTGTACTACCATTGCACACTGCTATCCACCACGACAAATCCGCAACATCACAGCACAACACAGAACATCAACGCGAATGTCACGTTCGCAAACCCGTCTAAAAGAACTATAGCAATTAAACGCGGTTTACCGATCAAATGACATTCCCGGTCGGAGATATAATGTAAGCACTATAAACTAACGTGTTTAAATTTCGATCGACCAAAGACCAAATATCAAAAAAGTGGGCCCCACTGCTTACTGGTGAACAGTAACAAAACCTGGGCCAAAAAAATATATACCAAAAATCACAAAACCCAACAGAGAACCCACTGACCAAATTTGGGAGCACGTGCTCCCCACATGGCCGCGGAAGCGCGGCCAAACCATGGGTTTGGCCGCCCTTCCGCGGCAGCTTGGAGGAGTTACGTCCCCAAATTTTGTCGTGGCTCTTAGAATTCCCTGCACGGATTTTTAAGACATGCAGAAATTGATTTTGAGACCATTTAAAATTAACAGAACTGTCGAGCTAGGATTTTGTGTTTTTCGATTTTCGGTCGGATCGATGTTTTAAACGCGTTAGCACAAGTTAGTATAGCAAAATGGGGAGTCTCTGATACCACTGTTAGTCTACGCTAGCGCCCCGGCCGTCTACAGACGCCAAAATGCGGAACAAAACTTTTAAACTGGCGCTATCGTATACTTTAACCCGGATCTGCCATTATTGCTAAACTAACAAACTGTAAAGAGTGTAGAAAAGGTATACCGAACGATCCGAGTCCTTCGTTCTTCAACCATCATCCCACGCTCCGTTGCGACTGCTCCGATCTCGTCGATCTCCGATATCCTCGTCGAGGTGGCACCACATGATCGGTTCTTTAAACGGGCTCCCGCCTCTGACTCGAGGCAACTCGATCGTCAAGTTTGCTAAAAGAGACGACCAAGATTGATGTAGAGAATGAGTAGATGACTTTGTCTCACTTCGTCCAAATCCGTGGACGATCGGTTAATGAAGTTGCCGAGGGAATTGGGTGATGGAATGAAATGAACTGTAAAATTCCATACACCCCAAAATCTATCATATCTTTTTCCCGAATGAAATCAACAACCATATGAGAGAGAGGAGGGGGCCAGCCTCTTATAAAGAGAGGGGGGTGACCGTAGGAAGAGGGGAAGGTAACTTTAAGCAAATGATAGTTATCATCTCAAATGAACAAATATCTTTAGCTAAAACCAAAAAACCATAATGAAAAGAATGACTCACACCCTTAGTCATCTTATCATTAAAAACCAACCAATGAAAACCCTACACCAAAAAAGCCTAGTCACCTCATCTAGAATATTCTAGAACACTGACTCACCTCATTAGTAGAAAAGATAAATCCGTCTTTAACAGAATGTTAAAAGACGGCTGATAGAAAACTGGAAACTGGCAACTTCCAAAAGTGATCCTGAAACAACTTTCAGGATAACCCCGAAACTGTATAAATATACCCGCATTTGTATTACGACCGAATACAAATGCAACTGAGACAAAGATATTATACCTACTCAATATAATACTCGGATCCGGCTTAAACCAAAGCCGACCAGTATCATCTGTCCGAAAATCGACACGTGCGTAAACGCACGTGCATTTTCCGAACCCTGCCATAAAACCATACGGCCTCTACAACGTTTCGCCCGAACTTGGTAAACTGTCTGTGGGAGACTCTAATGACTCGTCAGCATCCTGGCAGTGGGTTTAACCACAAACCGTCAGCGGCACTAGCTATGCGTAACGGCTGCCCACGGACTGACCTCAAGGGTGGCCGAGGAGCGAACTCAAGGGAGACCGATGAGCGAACTCCTCCGAAAACCCTACTGAGCCTAACAGTGACAATGTATATACAGTCCGGTCCGTTCGTCAATGAGTATCGCATATCTGCCTAGGGGGCTAGCAACGTCAGACCCCCAATAGCAGTATAAGTCGTGTCGGAGTGAAGCCCAAATACACCCTGAGATACTACTGGAGTACCTACCAGTAAATCTCCTACCATGGCCATGGATTTGTGTAATGGCTCTCCTAGACACAGCACGATCTCGCCCCCAATACCGGGAGAGACGAATCCCCTGCCAATCCGCTCACGTGCCTCCATATGGCTCGGGACTGTACCCAAAAACTACCTGTTTGCACGACTCCTTTGAGCCGTGGTAGTGTAGAAATCAAAGCACAGTGGGAACTCACACGAGACAAATGACGACCTCAGGTCGATGAACTAACCTGTACACATGTCACCAGGGAACTGCTATCTAACGGTAGATATAATACTAACTAGCAGATTCCCGGCGAGTCCTGTCCGGTGTACTCATAACCCAATGAGCACCTGTATACATCTTAGGTGATCCAACTGACACCAGTGGCTTGTGAGACCGGCCACCGCCCCTCGTCGGGGTCTCGACTGTACACACTAGTCTACTCCGGAGTATCGATGCCCTGTCTCGAAACTCCCACGACTAGGGACCACAATTAAGGATATGCATATAAACTACCCAACTCTCACGTATATGATCGCCATCATACTGTTGGTAGTAAAGCAAGATCCTAAGGGCTCTATCAAAGTGTAACATGCAATCAGTCACCTGAACATGTACACGACTGATAAAGGCAAACCAGATAGCATACTATCATTTCGAGTAAGACTGTCCTACCGGGATAGGTCCTCCGCAATCATTGCAATCACGTACCTGCGATCCAATAATTGACTATGAGGGCACTATCTCCAACAGTCACACTAGTGGGGCTGGGTAATCTATAAGTACATCCTTATGCAGGTCCCTGGTCGCAGGACTATCGAGACAGGGCATCGATACTCCGGAGTAGACTAGCGTATGCGCTTCTCATCCCAGTGTGGGAGATGGTCTGTCCCACGGCCATCAATACGTCGTACTTGAGAGAGTATGCGGGTGCTCGTTGGGTTACGAGTACACTGGACAAGACTCGTCGGGAACTGACTAGTTGGTATTATGCCTATCGTCAGTTATCAGTTCCCAGGTGACATGAGTACAGCTTAGTCCGCTGACTTGACACTGTCACTTCGCCTCAAGTGTGTTCCCACTGTACTTTGATTACTACCCTACCACGGCTCAAAGGAGTCGTGCAAACAGGTGGTAGTTGGGTGCAGTCCCGAAGCACTTGGAGGCAGTGACGGTTAGACAGGATTCATCTCTCCCGGTATTGGGGGTTGACATCGCGCTGTGTCTAGGAGAGCCATTACACGAGTAGTCCCTGGCCAGGGCAAACGAGATATACTGGTAGGCTTCCAGTGTTATCTTTGGGTGTTTTGGGCTTCACTCCGACACGACTTGTACCGCTATTGGGGGACTGACGTTTACCACCCCCTAGGCCCGCCATGCGATGTATCAGACGAACAGACTGGACTGTACCGAGATTGTCACATTCAGGCTCAGTAGGAGTTCAGATGGGTTTCACCTCGTCAGTCTTCTTGTCGGCATCTACCTGGGGACCGTTACGCACAGCTAGTGCCGCTTGCGGTCTGTGGTTAAACCCACTGCCAGCGTAGTGTCGAGCCTTTAGAGTCCCACACAGAAAGCTATTCGCCTTTATGCAAAAGAGTAGAGGTCGCATGGTTTTGCGACAGGTTGCATGGTTTTGCGGCAGGGTTCGGTCATATTCGTGCACTTGTGCACGTACAGTGTCCGGACAGTTTATACTAGCGGGCTTTGGTTTAAGCCAGATCCTAGTGTACGTATTGGGATTGGATTTATCCAGTTTGTATTCGTGTTCCTCGGAATGCAGATGCGGGTGTGTATGCACAGTTGACGGAGAGACAGAGGCGGAGGATTCTCATTAGGGTTGTTGACCGTTGACAGTTGACTATTGACTTTTTGCTCAACCCTAATGAGAATATGATATGTGATTAACAATTATATTAATTAGGTATTATGGTGACATGGTTGTTGAGTTGTTGACTTTGTTGACTTGTTGACTTTTGTTGACTTGTTGACTTTGTTGACCGGTTGACTGGGCTTGACTAGTTGACCATCATGATAACTATAGCTATCATTTCATGGCAAAGACTTTTGCTTGCTTGCTCTTTTGTGCAAAATGAGTGCATGAAATGATATGGCTATGGTTGCTTAAACCATTACATAATACTTGATTGATATGAGGTGTTATGATTGTTTTGGATTATGAGAGCCAAATGAGAAAAGTCTTCTCTCATTCTTTCATGCTCATTCTCTCTCTTGTTCTTGAGCTCTCATCTTCCTCCTCTTGCTCTCCCTCTCTTGACTCTATGGTTCACTTGTCTCATGAGTTGAGAACCAAGAACCATAGAGAAAAATCCCATACAAACTCTTCTCTACTCACTCTAGTTCACAAGGTTTAGCAAACCGAGTGAACTAGTTTCTTCAAAGATCGAAGAAGGAGCCAAAGGTTGAAGCTTTCAGGTGGATCTATCTTCGGCATAAGGAGACGACGGGAAGAAGCCGAACCTGACCACCATCGAGGTTTGAAGACGAAGGAGTTCAAGACAAGAAAGGTATAAACCCCCTAACCGAGTAGTTAACGACTCCTAGTTAGGTTGTTAGTTAGATGTTTAACAAAGATCCGGGTTTTAAGTCCATGTTACCACCTCTAAGAAAATCGTTTTTTATCAAAATTCCGCATGCCCGAAAGTACCGGGAGAGGTAGCATGGACTTACACTTTTATGTGACCGTAAGTGTAGTATGTTCGATATCGCCGGTTTCGTTGCTATACATCAACGACAATTGGGGTACGCATACTTACTTACGTTAATGATATATGATATTATGTGTTGCTGAGATATGATGTGCAGGATTGTCGAGATTGAATAGCCGGGGGGTTTTATGTGAGATGAGAGTTTTATTTTTTTATTCATGTAAAATTCAAATGTAATGTAATATTCTTTTATTTAGGGCACTTCCGGGTTGAGGTTGATGCCACCAGTGTTGTATATTATTTATTTTTCCGCATTAGGATAGACCCAAGGAGGGGAGCACAAGTGACCGGGTTCTGGGGTTCAGTGGGAGGCCATCTCTAGGAGTCGAGACCGGGTCTCCTAAACACCAGGATTGGTAGGGTCGCTTGCCGCTCTCGTAGGGGTCTAGGGGTGTGGGCTTGGCTATTCATCCCGACTGTGGAATCCGTATTTTCTATTGTTGGCTAAATACTAAATACGGACGTCCTAGTATATCCCACATTATATATATGTTTCTGCTGCCTGTGTTCTGTGATATCTGAGATGAATGATATATTATATATGAGATATATAGTAGACGTTGCTTATATTTTACACCCGCGCTAGCCCCGTCCCGGTATGCCGTTAGTTAAGTAACCTAACGGTGCATAACGGAACATTGCGGCGAATGCGGATGGCATAAGCGTACGTGTTATTTTCGTTTCTTTTCTGTGATTGGCTTAAGGACTTAAATGATGGGATTACATTAATATGATTAATGTAAAGAAAATAAACCTAAAAAGATGTTGTAGAATCAGATTTGAAAATCACTCGGCTCTTTATGAAAAAGCTGTATTTCAAAAAACTGCGGAGCACAAGCCACTCCTTTTGAAAACCATTTGATTCTACGACGATATCAAGTTCAAAGTGTTAAAGATTTTCTTAAAAATCATTCGCAACCCTCCGTCATTTTAGGAAGTAGAGTACTTAGTATTGGTGCTACGTATGTTGACCTTAGCCAAGGCGTGGTGTACGGTAGCTAAGTGATGTCTTCCTACAATACATATGATGCAGATTAATTAGGACGGGTATATGACTTTGTTGACCTTAGCCAAGGGTCATGTAAACGGGTCTGATTAATCAAGAAATGACGGGCTGAACTTGACTAGTACTTGTGATTTGTTGACCATAGCCAAGGTCATAGGTACTAGGGGTAAAAATCATATCGGGAATTTCAAGTGTTGAGATTTGCAATGAGATTTCATACCTTCCATATGATGGTTGGATCCCGATCCCACTGTGGGCAATAGTTTCTCCTAGGAGAGTTTTGCAATTTACAATTAGCTAACTCATTAGGTGTCTAGAAAGGTGTTAACGGGGCTACGCCTCTGGGAAAATGAGGTTTACTTTAATTAGGTCCGTGCGAAAGCACGGGGAACCTCCCTCAAGTACCGACACTGGCCTGGCTGAACGGTTAGCGAAGTTGTAGACTGTAATTAATCCTGACTAGTTTTCTTTTTAAGGTTTGAAAGAAAAACTTGATTAAAGCGGTGGGAGACATCGATTAGACAAGATAATAACAAATCCGATCTATGCAAGAGCTTTCGCTGAGTGTATTTTTGTAACGTTTTAGAAATCGTTTTGCGAATTTTCCCGTTTTAGGGCAAAATTGTCGGTTTTTCCCGTTTTAACCCGATTTCGATCAAACGACCGTATAAGCTTACCGACACCTAATTTGGCCAAAATAAAGCTTGTGCGCGCACTTTGGGAGTATTTGGGAGGTTTTGGTTCAGATAGATTTTTCCCGAATAAAATATTATTTTAAGCGGTATTTTGTGCACGTAAATCGGGAAAAATTTTCTTTTGTGAATAAATTAATTTTTGTCACTAGAATTAGAAGGTTCTTTTTAAATATCTAGATTTTTTTTGGTGACTAATGGTTTCTTTTTAAAAATAAAAGAAAAGGGTGTAATGGTGGCAAAATGCATTAATTAGCATTTATTACTCTTTTTCCTTGCTTTTTCTTCACAAAATATTACACAACCCCCCCCCCCTCTCACCTTGGCCGAGCCTCATCCCCATATTTCTGTCCAAAAAAATTCCAAGCTCATTTCTCACTCTTTTTCTTTCAAAAACACAAAAATAAATCCAAAAATAAATCCAAAAAATTCCTATATAAATATTAAACCATTTTTCCTTCACTAATCCTTCATGGATCTTCATCAAAGCTTGATTTTGGAGGCTAAAATGATGGATCTAATTTCTTTTTGGTGTTCTTGAGGAGGTATAATTTCTTACCTTAATCCATAATTAAATGCTTTAATCTTGAACTAGCTAATTTAGTTAACTATTTATGTGCTTAGTTTAGCTTTTAATTCATGATTAATTCATTATATTTGGTTTAAGAAATTCATGTTAGGGTTAAATTTTGATTAAGTGATTAGTGTTTAATTCAAGTGTTAAATTGTGTTTTAGAAAAGATTAATCTAGTAGAAAATGTTAAAATTTGCTAATAAGCATTTTGTTTAATTAAGCAAGGTTGCTTACTAGATTTTTGCTAAAACATAATTAGTGAGTGTTAAAAATATAGGATTGGTTTAGATAGCTTAGTTAAGCTATTTTAAGGTATTTGTAATTGTTAGATTTGCGTTATCTTGAATCTAGTGCGATATATTGCGATAGGTTGCTTACTAGATTTCGGGGTTTTTCCGACGTAGGGTTCGTTCGGTAGTTGCGAGGTTATATCCAGTGTATTCCTCGTAATTTTTGTGTTGTGTTGCGCGATCGGGGTCCAGACTTAGAGTTTTGTAGTTTAGCGACCCCAATTAGAGTTTTGGCCGGTATCGTGCGCGATAGATGCGCTAAGCGCGCAGTGTATTTTTCCGGGCGTTTTCGTCGCGTTTCGTTGTCTTTTCGTCATTATAGGATATTTAGCTTATGTGTAGTATTTATGAAATTTTAGGTTTGCAAGCAGGGATTTCGGGTGCTGCGGACAAGGGGAAGCAGGTGGTCGGATTTTCATAGCTCGAGACTATCGGTGAGTAGATTTAACATCTACGGGGAAATCGCCCATATGGCGTTATGCGTCAGGGCGAATATGATATGATAGCGGCATGTATTTGCATATTAGTTAATTTCATATGAATGTCATTGCATAGCATTATCTGTTGTACTTGACTCGTACCTTTAGATATAACACATTACTGACGGTTCATGTTGCACGAGCACTAAATTGTATGCTACACCCACACCGTCTGTAATTGCCATGACACGCACAAACACCTACCTATATGATATGATAGTGGATAGGAATGATTAGAGTAGTAACTCTTATTCTATTGTGCATATGAAATACTGTGGGCACATACATACGTGATATTGCATTGGGCAGGAATAGTTAAGATAGTGAACCTTATTCCACTTCACTTATATCTTGCTATAATTACTTATACATCATGCATACATATTGACATGTACACCCTCGTACTTGATTACATGTAGATACTTAAACCTTGCTACACTTACATGTACACTTCATATGATACTGCATTTATTTTCGAAGGAATTGGGAACCGCATGATGTGTTTTAAAGCTAGATTCAATTTAAAGAGCGGTTTTCCCTTTATATGCTCATATTGATGTTTTATGTTGCATATATCAGTTTTATATGGATTTTACGCATTGAGATATGGATTTCATATGATTTATGGATTTGAGAACCGTGGGGGATATTTTCAAGAAAACCATGTATTGTTTGAAAACCAGGTTTCTCTTGATATGATATTTGATGCGTCCTCGGTTCTGAGATTTGGCTTGTGATACCCGATTCGAGGAGCGGGACGCACCGTCTGCGGGTACATGGTGGACCCGGTATGGTACCCCGGGGTGAGTGGTGATTTCGTGGTGTAGACGATAAGCCTGACGGTGGGACCACTACCTACCGGTGATTGTATTTGGACTCGGCGGTTATCATGGAGATACCGACCGGAGTGAGGTATGACATATCGTCAGGGCTAGTCATGGTGACAGCGCCTGAGTTATGAGGATTTACGTGTCGATGCTAGACACGGGTTTCGTGATGTTTCGAGTGTCGGTGTTTGACACTCAGGTTTTCGTGAGACATACAGGATGTGAGGGCCGATCTGAGGATGCGGTGCTTGAGGATTTGGGATTTGATGTGTCAGTGAGGGACACTGATATTTTTCCATGCTGATGATTTTTGCATGAGATTTTATATTATATCATCCCACACTCAGGATTATGTTGATATGCATCGTTTCATGTAGTTGTAGTACCCTGATGATGTACCATTACATGATTGTTGCATATTCACTTATCATACTTATGCTATCGGATTACTTGTGATAGATAGATCGATGTTCGTGCATACTTGCGATTACTGTATGATGTTATTTACTATTCACGAGTTGGCAACTCACCCCCGTTGTGCCACAGTGTTGTGCAGGACTTACCCTCTGAGTAGTCGCGGCAGGGCATCTTATCATCTCTACTTTTGCGGATACCGCTACGGTTAGCTGTGAAGCCTTGCTTTTAGGTGGGTTGCGGTTATCTGTTTGTACTTTGTATATTTTTTTGTTGGATCTAGTATTCTCCATCTACCACTATGTTGTATATGACTTAGAGACGACTTGTGAGGATTCAATGTTATTTTGTGGTGACTTTGGGTGCCGTGCTCGTGGGAGCCGGTTTTGTTGAAAAGTTTTACTTCTTTATGCAGTTTCCTTTTATATTTCTTCGCTTCGGCGTCGTATATATGTTGTGGTGGTTGTCTCCGCCGTTGGACGTGATTTGCTCCCGTTTGGGATGCTTTTATTATTATCTATGTTGTACCCGTTTTCGGGGTTAGTTTTTACAAAGGAGGAGCTGCCGAAATTTTTAAGAACGAAAACTAAACTTAAAGATTTTTACATGAAAAATTCCGAATGTTTAAAACAATGTTTTCTCCGTTGATCCAGTTTTGGGTGGTTTAGATTTATGGGTTTCGGCTTACTTAAGTTGCGTACGCCTTTAGACGTTACGTAGTTTAAGTGCCGGTTACGGGCCAAATTTGGGTCGTGACAAAGTTGGTATCAGAGCGCTAGGTTTTTACCTTTCGGAGTGTAGGATGACCTTGGTATGATGGAGTAGGTAGCTTAAGCAGAGTGACGTAGCGTGTGTATGTTCTGCGGCATACTTACGACACGGTACTCCGCCTAAGTGACCTTAGGACTTATTGATTGAAATTCCTTCCGTGATTGATATACATCTTTGTGATTCGATTTCCATTTTCTTATCGAATCTTGTTTCAATTTCCAGCCTTTATGCCGCCGACGACTACGAGGGCACAGAGAGCGGCCGCGAGGGCCGAGGCCAGAGTCGACTCGTCTGAGGCGAGGGTTGACCAGGGCGATACACCTGTGGTACCGAAGCACATTGCTATGATTGGGGCTGGTATGCAGGATCTGCGCCAGATTGTGGGGACTTTAGTAGAGGCCATTCGAGCGCAGGGGCAGGCTATTGTTCCACCCGTTGCAGGGACCACGATGGTGCCTACTGATCCGGCAGTCGTAGTTGCAGCTCCAGAGGTTATTACCGTGTCACTGATGGAGTTCATGAGGCTGAGGCCTCCGGTGTTTACTGGCACAGATGTTACTGAGGATCCGCAGTCGTTCATCGACCGGATGGCCAGGATTTGTCGCTCACTCCGATGCTCCGACGAGAGATGGGTAGAGTTTGCGAGTTTCCGGCTGGAGGGTATGGCCCAGAAGTGGTGTGAGTCGTTGGAGAGGGGCAGAGCCGCTGGTCTTGCTCCTATGACCTGGGCTGAGTTTGTGACGTCGTTTCTTGCCCGTTTTCTTCCACCGAGCGTCTGGGATGCGCGAGCGCGCAGATTCGAGTCGTTACGTCAAACGCCGGGGATGACTATGTCGGAGTATGATGTTTTGTTTACTGAGCTGTCGGTGTATGCTCTGTACCTGGTGGCGACTGAGGAGATGAGGGTGATAAGGTTTGTTCGAGGCCTGCTTACCTAGTTGTTCCTAGCCATCAGCATTCAGCATTGCGACACGTATGCGGCAGCTGTCGATGCAGCCCTATTGGTGGAGGAGCGTCTAGCTGAGTCATCGGTTGTTCCAGAACCGAAGAGGACTCGTACGGATGAACCAGCACGGGGACCGAGGTTTGTCCGCAGAGGCAGAGTTCCTTCAGACTCGGGGAGTAGCAGAGACGTGGGACGTGGCCAGTTATTCAGTTCTTATTCCCAGGAGGGCCAGCGACCGTCTTATGGATGCTTCGGTTGTGGCACTTTGCATCATCTTGTTCGGAATTGTACTGTGGTGCGTCAGAGAGGGCCAGCAGTACCGCAGGTTACCTTACCACCTTCACCGCCTCAGAGAGCGTTGCCTCTTATTCCTGTTGTTGCGCCGCGTCAGACTCCTACTCAGAGAGGTCATGGTCGCGGTGGTTTTGTGCCGAGAGGACGAGGTGGCAGAGGCAGAGGACAGCCAGCAGCCGGTAGAGGGCAGGCACGGGTTTTTGTCTTGACTCACCAGGACGCTCAGGCGTCCAATGCTGTGGTTTCAGGTACCCTTTCCTTATGTTCTTTTGATGCACATGTTCTTTTCGATCCAGGATCTACGCATTCGTATGTTTCTACGCACTTCGCGCCGAGGTTAGGCCAAGAGTCGTGTTTGCTGGATCAGCCGCTAGTAGTGACTACTCCTGTGGGAGAGTCGTTTATTGCGCGGCACGTGTTCCGATCATGTGCTGTCCGTTTAGGAGACAGAGATTTGTCCGTCGACTTGATCCTTCTTGAGATGTTGGACTTCGACGTTCTACTGGGCATGGATTGGCTAGCTATTTGCTATGCGTCCATGGACTGCCGCGAGAAGACAGTTAGATTTTGTTTTCCCGGCGAGTCAGTGTTTGTTGTGCAGGGGGACCGTGGTGCCGCCCCTCACAGTTTGGTTTCTGTTCTGTGCGCTAGTTGGCTTTTGAGGAGGGGATGTCGGGGATTCTTGGCTTTCATTCATGATACTGGAGGTACGGTGGAGTCGTTGGACCAGGTTTCTACCGTGCGAGAGTTTCCCGATGTCTTTCCCGATAAGTTACCTGGGTTGCCGCCAGAGCGCGATATTGAGTTTTGCATTGATCTGATTCCTGGCACGGAGCCTATTTCTATACCGTCTTATCGGATGGCTCCGGCAGAGCTTAGAGAGCTTAAAGATCAATTGCAAGAGTTGCTTGTTTTGGGACTTGTGCGTCCGAATATTTCGCCGTGGGGAGCTCCTGTTCTGTTCGTCAAGAAGAAGGACGGCAGTTTGAGGCTATGTGTGGATTATCGTCAGTTGAACCGAGTTACGGTGCGGAACAAGTATCCTTTACCCCGCATTAACGATTTATTTGATCAGCTCCAGGGTGCGAAACATTTTTCGAAGATTGATTTGCGTTCGGGTTATCATCAGTTGCGGGTTCGGAATGATGACATTCCGAAGACTGCTTTTCGTACGCGCTATGGGCATTATGAGTTTTTGGTGATGTCGTTCGGACTCACCAATGCGCCAGCAGCGTTCATGGATCTGATGAACCGGATTTTCAGGCCGTTCCTCGACCAGTTCATTATAGTGTTTATTGATGACATACTGGTCTACTCTAGGAGTCATGAGGAGCATGAGCAGCACTTGAGGATTACTTTGCAGATATTGAGAGAGCACCGGCTGTATGCTAAATTCTCAAAGTGCGCATTTTGGCTTGATAGAGTTGACTTCCTGGATCATGTGGTGACTGGTGATGGTATTCTTGTGGACCCGAGGAAGATCGAGGCTGTACAGCTTTGGCCCAGACCTGTATCGGTGACGGAGGTCCGCAACTTTTTGGGCTTAGCTGGTTATTATCGCCGTTTTGTGCAGGATTTCTCGAGTATCGCTGCACCGCTGACTGGACTGACCCGGAAGGGGATTCCTTTTCTCTGGACTGATGCGTGCGAGAAGAGTTTTCAGCAGTTGAAGACTCGGTTGACGACAGCACCAGTTCTTTCTTTACCTTCTGGATCGGGCGGCTATGTTGTTTATTGTGATGCTTCTCGAGTGGGGCTCGGCTATGTTTTGATGCAGCATGATAGGGTGATTGCATATGCTTCTAGGCAGCTGAAGAAGCACGAGCAGAATTACCCCACTCACGATCTTGAGATGGCAGCGGTAGTCTTTGCGTTGAAGATTTGGAGACACTACTTGTACGGAAAGTCGTGTCAGATCTTCACAGATCACAAGAGTTTGAAGTATATCTTCCAGCAGCGAGATCTGAACCTGAGACAGCGCCGATGGATGGAGCTAGTGAAGGATTATGATTATGAGATCCTTTATCACCCGAGCAAGGCGAATGTGGTAGCTGATGCTTTGAGTCGTAGGCCCGTGGGTAGCTTGTCCCAGTTGAGTGCAGTTCAGTGTCAGTCTTCTGCAGATTTGCAGCACTTTTGTGATAGTAGAGTGCAGTTCGAGTTCACTTCCGCTGGGGGACAGCTTGCTCATGTCCGCGCCCGTCCACTTCTTTTTGATCGTATCCGTGAGGCGCAGCCCAGCGATGCCCATTTGATTGAGATTCTTGAGCTTGTTCGGCAGGGAAGAGTTTCGGAGTTCATGATTGATGACCAGGGTGTGCTACGATGCGGGACTCGCTTGTGTGTACCAGATGTTGATGGGTCGAGACGCGAGATCCTAGAGCAGGCACATCAGTCGGCCTTTAGCGTTCATCCAGGTTCCACCAAGATGTACCGTGACTTGAGGGACTTCTACTGGTGGGAAGGGATGAAGCGTGATATATCGGACTTCGTTTCGAGGTACCTGACTTGTCAGCAAGTCAAGGCTGAGCATCAGAGACCGGCTGGAGAGTTGCAGCCCTTACCTGTTCCGGAGTGGAAATGGGAGCAGATTTCCATGGACTTCATTGTGGGTCTACCCAGGACCAGTCGAGGGTATGACTCCATTTGGGTTATTGTAGACCGGTTGACGAAAGCGGCTCACTTTCTTCCAGTGAAGACCACTTTCGGTTATGCTCAACATGCTCAGTTGTACATAGATGAGATTGTGCGTTTGCACGGTGTTCCCACATGCATAGTATCCTACAGAGGCACCCAGTTTACTAGCCGTCTTTAGCAGAAGCTTCAAGGAGCCTTGGGTACCTGGCTGAGTTTTAGTACCGCTTTTCATCCACAGACCGATGGCCAGTCGGAGCGGACTATACAGACTCTAGAGGATATGCTCCGTGTATGCGTGCTTGATTTTGGTGGCAATTAGGATCGTCACTTGCCGTTGATTGAGTTCTCCAACAACAACAGCTTTCAGGAGACTATTCAGATGGCACCTTTTAAGGCTTTATATGGTAGGAAGTGTCGATCGCCAGTCTGTTGGACCGAGCTTAGTGAGAGTTTGGTTTTGGGACCCCAGCTAGTTCAGGAGACCACGGATGTAGCGTCTTGAAAAGTCGTTTTAGTGTTTTCCTGAAATTCGGTGAAAATTCGGTATTTTTCCGAAAACCGTCTTTCTCGATATTTTGCAGTTTAGGGCTAATTATACCTTAAATGGATAGGTAATTACTTGTTTTTAGTAGCTAATGAGTTAATTATGAAATTTTGGTTATTTAAAAAATTTTCCCCATTTTTCAATTTTTTAATATTATTTTAAGCCGGTAAGAAAATACATTAAATTAGCAATAAATACAAATTTTTCCGGGCTAATTTTAATCTCTAAAATTATGATAATTAAAATCTAGTGATAACATAAATTTTTAATAATTTATTTTGATTTTTAACAAATTTTTATGTTATGAAACGAATTTATTGAATTTTGAGCTAAAACTTGCAATTTTTGAGTTGTAGGGGGCCTTTTTGCATAAAATTTCTTTTGTGAAACCTCTCTCTCTTTTTCCTCAGCCCTAGGCCGGCCCATTTCCAGCAACCCAAAAAAAAAAATGCTTATCTCTCTGAATTTGTATTTTGTGTGGAAATGGGGTTTTATTTTAAAGGTTTTTGTATTGTTAATGGGTATGGGTCTTTAGGAGTTGGTAGGAGTTGACCATGACTTGCCCACTCACCCCACACCATCCCCCACTCCCTCTTCAGGCCGAGATTTCCAGCAGCCCTCCTCCATCTCTTTTCTTTCACCTTCTTCAAAAAATTCTTCAAAGTTTGCTTCAAATTTCCAAATTTAAACCTCACAAGATAACCCATCCTTCATCCTTTTTTTTCCTTCACCTCTTGCTTGGAATCATGGTGCTTTGAGGCCATCAATTGAAGCAAATTCTTCTTGCCAGATCTATAAAATTTGAGGTATAAATTCTACTTTTTTTATGTTGTTATGATTAGAATTCTTTAATCTAGTTTTTTTAGTGTTAATCCTAATATAGTTTCTTTTAGTTAATGGTTGATATTAAACTAGGGTTTTAGAAACCATGTATTAGTTAATTAAATTTATTTTGCTATCTAGTGTTTTGCTAACCTTAATCTAAGTGGTTAATTTGCTTATTAGGCTAAAATCTAGTGTTAAATTAAGGTTTTTCATATATAGTTTGGTTTATGTTTGCTAATTACAAAAATCAAGAGAAGGTTTTGTTTATGAAAATTAGGTTTTTAAGCATAGTTGATGGTTTAAAATTAGTGTATTGGCTAGCTATTTGGTTAGTTTGGATGTTGGTGTTGGGTGGTGTTGACTTTGTCGCTAAATTGTCGATGTTTGCATCAAAATTGCAATTTCTAGCTTACTAGGTTTTTATTAAAAATTTTGTGGCGAATTTAATTGCGATATCTAGATTTTTGTTGGCATATCCTATGATATTTAGGATGTGTGAGTGTGGATTTTTGAGTAATCGGGTTGTAGTTTTGCCGGGCGACCAAATCGGCGTTTTTTGGCAGTTTTTGCGATTTTCGCGTGTGTTCCGCGCACTTTGTGCACGTTGTACCTAGCTAGCGAACCTTAGTGGTTTCGTTGGGGTTTTGCGTCGTTCTTGATATGTAACCTTATATTTGGTATTGATGTAAATTCCAGGTTCGGTCGCGGAAACGTCAGACGCGGCGCGAAAGGGAAAGGCGGTGATTGGACACAGCTAGCCAGGGATCCCGGTGAGTAGATTTAACATCTACGGGGGACGATCGTTTGGATGGCGCAAGTCGCCCGATAGATTTAGTAAACTGAAAAATAGTAAACTGGATAACCACTTGTGACATTAGAATAATATTACTGGCATGATAATTGTTGAAATTAGATCAATATGTTATACCCATATACGCAAACTCAATTGTAGGACACATGCACCATTACCAGGTTTTTATATGCAGCACGAGCACTATTCATGCTTACACACACACCCTGGTAATTGCCATGCCACCACACTAGATAACATTTAAATTTAAACCTTTTACTAATTGATACTTAAACTGGTACTATTGCCTTTAATTCCTTAAAATGAAACCGTAGAATTGCTATTCATGTGCATGTATTTCATCATATTAATTGTTCATGATTAATCCATTAATCACACATCGCAACTTGATTATTGATACCATATGCATTCATTATCACTGATATATGCACTTATGAGGATTTCTTGAGATTTTATGATATTGCTGGATTTCGGGGGAAAGCCGCAAAATTTCCAAACTTATGATATTTTTAAAACATGTAAATTGCGGTTTTCTAGTGATGTAAGTGTCGTCCACCATGAGTTTGCTGTGGTTTTTGGAGACCCGTTTCGAGGAGTTGGATGAACCGTTTCGGGTACATGGTGGGCCCGGTAGGGTACCCCGGGGCAAGAAGCTCGTGGTGTTGACGATGAGCCTGGCAGGGGACGGATTACCTACCGGTGACTTCATTGGGCACGGCGGATATCCAGAGGATACCGACCGGGGCCGCGAGAGGATGAGATATTGATACTGAGATGGGTCAGCCGGATGGCTGAGGCCAGAGACACTATGACTTGGATTTATGAGATTTGAGACAGCTTTTGGGTGTCGTTGCTGGACACCGATTTTCGTCGATTCATTGATATTATGCTGGCATTCTAAAAGAGTTTCAAAAACAAAAAGAGATAAAATATTTCTTACATATACCTATTGAGACCTCAGATATTCATGTTGCATACATATTAGTATACTGATGTTATATACACACCTGCTAGTGCATCCAGTCATACCTGTATTATAGATGCTAGGATGCTTGTGTGCATGCATACGATAGCCTTTGTAGATGTTATTTATTACTCACGAGTTGGCAACTCACCCCCGTTGTGCCACAGTCTTTTGCAGGTCCGCTCCGTCAGTTCAGTAGCGGCGGGCGCACTTGTTCTTTTGCCTCTTTTGCCTGAGCTCGAGATTTGCTCATAGGTGGGTTATGTTATTATTTTGTACCACCTTGTATATTCTTTGTATCTAGTACACTCCATCTACTGTTTCTACCAAATTATTGTATATTGACCTAGAGATGAGACTGTGAGGTTTGTGGATTTTATGTTGTATTTTGGGGTCGAGCTCACTTGAGCCGACATGCTACTTTTTTCATGCTTCCTTATGATTATTATGCTTGTTGTCATTTACATTGCGTGGGATTTGTGACCGCCTTATGGCGAAGAGCTAGCTCCCGCTTGGGGATGCCTTATTTGTTGGTTTTACATATATTCTTGTTGTACCCATTTTTGGGGGCCAGTATTTACAAAGGAGACTCTGCCGAAATTTTCGGAAAAATTAGTATTGTTTTTAAAAAGGGGTTTTATATGACTTATTTGATAACTCGCTTTCAATTGATTGGGTTTTCTTCACTCTTTTGCTTAATTGGTTTCGTTTTCTGGGCTTTTGGCTTACTTATTTTACGGACGCCTTTAGACGTTTCGTAAACTTAAGTGCCAGTCACGTTCCGTACCCTGCGGGTCGTGACAAAGTTGGTATCAGAGCGATAGGTTTTACCTTTGTGAGTGTAGGATGACCCTTGGTAGATGGAGTAAGTGACTTAAGCAGGGTAACGTAGCGTGCGTATGTCCGCGGCATACTTACGATACGGTACTCCGCCTAAGTGACTTTAGGATATACTTGCTTGAAAACTTCCTTCTTCAATTCCGTGTATCCTATGATCCTATTGCACTGTTCTTACTGTCATGTTTCCTGTACCAGCCACTATGCCGCCGAAGGCTACGAGGGCACAGAGGGCTGCCGCTAGAGACGAGATTCGAGCTGGCTCGTCCGAGACTAGGACTGAGCAGGCTGGTATGCCTACGCCGCAGGGACAGACCGATCCACCTTCCCCAGGCCGTATGGATAGGCTCGAGACTGGTATGGAGGAGTTGCGACAGATGATGGGAGGCATGCAGGAGCTACGTCAGATGGTAGGATCCCTAGTTGCAGCCAGTCGTACACCGAGGCCGGATGACGTACCTACTACATCACAGACGACCATGATACCTGCTCCTACTACTACCACCGTGGCCATTCCGGTTTCACTACAGGATTTCATGAGGCTGAAACCTCCAGTATTCACCGGCACCGAGTCAGCGGAGGACCTACAGACGTTCCTTGACAGTTTAGCCAGGATCTGCCGTTCGCTGAGATGTTCGGATGATCGATGGGTAGAGCTTGCGAGTTTCCGACTAGAGGGTCTCGCGCAGACATGGTGGGAGTCAGTCTTGAGAGGTCGAGCTGCAGATCTACCGCCTATGACTTGGGTCGAGTTTACAGCGGTCTTTCTAGCCCGTTTCCTTCCAGAGAGCGTTCGTGACGCCAGAGCTCGTAGCTTCGAGGCCTTAGTCAAGACACCTGGGATGACGGTGTCTGAGTATGATATCCAGTTTACTCAGTTATCCCGATATGCTCAGTATTTGGTGGATACCGAGGAGAAGATGGTGAAGAGGTTCGTACAGGGACTTGATGCCCAGCTATATCTTGCCATTGGCGCCCAGCACTACGACACCTATTCAGCTGCTATGGATACGGCATTGCGGATGGAGGCACGCATATCACGGACTTCGGCCGTTTCTGGGCCGAAGAGGATGCGCACCGATGTACCGTCTCAGAGGCAGCGCGCCAGATTCTTTCCGAGAGATAGGCCTGGCAGAGGATTTGGGCGGGGACAGTTATATGGTTCTTATCCCCAGGGGCAGCAGCCGTCGCCAGGATGTTTTGGGTGCGGGAGTCTGCACCATCTTGTCAGAGACTGTCCGGTGAGACGACAGGGAGCAGCGACAGTTCCGCATGTGACCCTACCACCATCACCACCCCCTCCTCAGAGAGCCCTACTTCCTACCCCAGGCGATGCTCCACGCCAGCTAGGTGCACCGAGAGGCCGTGGACGTGGCGGTCCTGTTCAGAGAGGACGAGGAGGCAGAGGCCGAGGTCGAGGTCAGCCCGCTATCGGTGGAGGACAGGCCCGAGTATTTGCTTTGACACCGCAGGATGCGCAGGCATCCAATGCCGTTGTGACAGGTACCTTGCCAGTTTGTTCTTTCGACGCACGGGTATTATTCGACCCAGGTTCCACACATTCGTACGTATCTACACACTTTGCACTGATGTTGGGCCGTGAGTCGTCGTCGTTAGATCAGCCGCTTGTTGTTGTTACTCCGGTAGGCGAGTCGTTTGTCGCTCGGTTTGTATTTCGTTTGTGTTCCGTTCGTATCGGGGAGAGGGATTCATCAGTTGATTTGATACTCCTCGATATGTTGGACTTTGATGTGCTTCTGGGCATGGATTGGCTAGCCACTTGTTATGCTTCGGTGGACTGCCGTGAGAAGGCAGTCAGATTTAGCTTTCCGGGAGAGCCAGTCCTTGTTATTCGGGGAGACCGTAGTGTCGCCCTTCCCAGCTTAATTTCGTCTCTTCGCGCTGGTCAGCTCTTGCGGAAGGGATGTCAGGGATTCTTAGCGTTTGTTTGTGATACGCGAGCTGCAGAGGTTCCGTTGGACCGGGTCCCGGTAGTTTGTGAGTTCCCTGATGTTTTCCCTGATGAGCTACCTGGGCTACCGCCTGAGCGCGATGTTGAGTTCTGCATTGATTTGATTCCCGGTTCGGGGCCTATTTCTATACCACCTTATCGGATGGCCCCGGCAGAGCTTCGAGAGCTGAAGGATCAGTTGCAGGATTTGTTAGATAAGGGGCTTATTCGACCAAGTGTTTCTCCGTGGGGTGCTCCGGTCCTGTTTGTCAAGAAGAAGGATGGAAGTTTGCGCTTATGTATCGACTACCGCCAGCTGAACAAAGTTACCGTTCGGAACAGATATCCGTTGCCGCGCATTGATGATTTGTTCGACCAGCTTCAGGGTGCGGGGTATTTTTCGAGGATCGACTTGCGATCAGGATACCATCAGCTACGAGTTCGACAGGAGGATATACCGAGGACAGCTTTCCGCACGCGCTACGGCCACTACGAGTTTTTGGTGATGTCGTTCGGACTCACCAACGCCCCAGCAGCATTCATGGATTTGATGAACCGTACATTCAGGCCGTATCTTGACTTGTTCATCATCGTGTTTATCGACGACATCTTGGTGTACTCCCGGAGCAGAGAGGAGCACGAGCAGCACTTGCGGATTACGTTACAGACCCTGAGGGAGCACCAGCTGTTCGCAAAGTTCTCCAAGTGTGCATTCTGGCTGGACAGCGTCGGATTCTTGGGTCACGTGGTTACGAGAGACGGCATTTGTGTGGACCCGAAGAAGATTGAGGCTGTTCAGCAGTGGCCCCGACCTACATCGGTTACTGAGATCCGTAGTTTTCTAGGCTTGGCGGGCTACTACAGGCGTTTTGTTCAGGACTTCTCCCGTATAGCTGCACCGTTGACCAGTTTGACCCGGAAGGGAGTTCCTTTCGTTTGGACAGAGGAGTGCTTTTTCTTCTTCCTTGCTTTTTCCTATATAAATATTACACAACCCCCCCCCCTCTCACCTTGGCCGAGCCTCATCCCCCCATTTCTGTCCAAAAAAATTCCAAGCTCATTTCTCACTCTTTTTCTTTCAAAAACACAAAAAGAAATCCAAAAATAAATCCAAAAAATTCCTATATAAATATTAAACCATTTTTCCTTCACTAATCCTTCATGGATCTTCATCAAAGCTTGATTTTGGAGACTAAAATGATGGATCTAATTTCTTTTTTGTGTTCTTGAGGAGGTATAATTTCTTACCTTAATCCATAATTAATTGCTTTAATCTTGAAGTAGCTAATTTAGTTAACTATTTATGTGCTTAGTTTAGCTTTTAATTCATGATTAATTCATTATATTTGGTTTAAGAAATTCATGTTAGGGTTAAATTTTGATTAAGTGATTAGTGTTTAATTCAAGTGTTAAATTGTGTTTTAGAAAAGATTAATCTAGTAGAAAATGTTAAAATTTGCTAATAAGCATTTTGTTTAATTAAGCAAGGTTGCTTACTAGATTTTTGCTAAAACATAATTAGCGAGTGTTAAAAATATAGGATTGATTTAGATAGCTTAGATAAGCTATTTTAAGGTATTTGTAATTGTTAGATTTGCGTTATCTTGAATCTAGTGCGATATATTGCAATAGGTTGCTTACTAGATTTCGGGGTTTTTCCGACGTAGGGTTCGTTTGGTAGTTGCGAGGTTATATCCAATGTATTCCTCGTAATTTTTGTGTTGTGTTGCGCGATCGGGACGATCGGGGTCCAGACTTGGTGTTTTGTAGTTTAGCGACCCCAATTAGGGTTTTGGCCGGTATCGTGCACGATAGATGCGCTAAGCGCGCAGTGTATTTTTCCGGGCGTTTTCGTCGTGTTTCGTTGTCTTTTCGTCATTATAGGATATTTAGCTTATGTGTGGTATTTATGAAATTTTAGGTTCGCAAGCAGGGATTTCGGGGGCTGCGGACAAGGGAAAGCAGGTGGTCGGATTTTCATAGCTCGAGACTATCGGTGAGTAGATTTAACATCTATGGGGAAATCGCCCGTATGGCGTTATGCGTCGGGGCGAATATGATATGATAGCGGCATGTATTTGCATATTAGTTACTTTCATATGAATGTCATTGTATAGCATTATCTGTTGTACTTGACTCGTACCTTTAGATATAACACATTACTGACGGTTCATGTTGCACGAGCACTAAATTGTATGCTACACCCACACCGTCTGTAATTGCCATGACACGCACAAACACCTACATATATGATATGATAGTGGATAGGAATGATTGGAGTAGTAACTCTTATTCTATTGTGCATATGAAATACTGTGGGCACATACATACGTGATATTGTATTGGGCAGGAATAGTTAAGATAGTGAACCTTATTCCACTTCACTTATATCTTGCTATAATTACTTATACATCATGCATACATATTGACATGTACACCCTCGTACTTAATTACATGTAGATAGTTAAACCTTGCTACACTTACATGTACACTTCATATGATACTGCATTTATTTTCGAAGGAATTGGGAACCGCATGATGTGTTTTAAAGCTAGATTCAATTTAAAGAGCGGTTTTCCCTTTATATGCTCATATTGATGTTTTATGTTGCATATATCAGTTTTATATGGATTTTACGCATTGAGATATGGATTTCATATGATTTATGGATTTGAGAACCGTGGGGGATATTTTCAAGAAAACTATGTATTGTTTGAAAACCCGGTTTCTCTTGATATGATATTTGATGCGTCCTCGGTTCTGAGATTTGGCTTGTGATACCCGATTCGAGGAGCGGGACGCACCGTCTGCGGGTACATGGTGGACCCGGTATGGTACCCCGGGGTGAATGGTGATTTCGTGGTGTAGACGATAAGCCTGACGGTGGGACCACTACCTACCGGTGATTGTATTTGGACTCGGCGGTTATCATGAAGATACCGACCGGAGTGGGGTATGACATATCGTCAGGGCTAGTCATAGTGACAGCGCCTGAGTTATGAGGATTTACGTGTCGATGCTAGACACGGGTTTCATGATGTTTCGAGTGTCGGTGTTTGACACTCAGGTTTTCGTGAGACATACAGGATGTGAGGGCCGAGCTGAGGATGCGGTGCCTGAGGATTTGGGATTTGATGTGTCAGTGAGGGACACTGGTGTTTTTCCATGCTGATGATTTTTGCATGAGATTTTATATTATATCATCCCACACTCAGGATTATGTTGATATGCATCGTTTCATGTAGTTGTAGTACCCTGATGATGTACCTTTACATGATTGTTGCATATTCACTTATCATACTTATGCTATCGGATTACTTGTGATAGATAGATCGCTGTTCGTGCATACTTGCGATTACTGTATGATGTTATTTACTATTCACGAGTTGGCAACTCACCCCCGTTGTGCCACAGTGTTGTGCAGGACTTACCCTCTGAGTAGTCACGGCAGGGCATCTTATCATCTCTACTTTTGCGGATACCGCTACGGTTGGCTGTGAAGCCTTGCTTTTAGGTGGGTTGTGGTTATCTGTTTGTACTTTGTATATTTTTTTGTTGGATCTAGTATTCTCCATCTACCACTATGTTGTATATGACTTAGAGACGACTTGTGAGGATTCAGTGTTATTTTGTGGTGACTTTGGGTGCCGTGCTCGTGGGAGCCGGTTTTGTTGAAAAGTTTTACATCTTTATGCAGTTTCCTTTTATATTTCTTCGCTTCGGCGTCGTATATATGTTGTGGTGGTTGTCTCCGCCGTTGGGCGTGATTTGCTCCCGTTTGGGATGCTTTTATTATTATCTATGTTGTACCTGTTTTCGGGGTTATTTTTTACAAAGGAGGTGCTGCCGAAATTTTTAAGAACGAAAACTAAACTTAAAGATTTTTACATGAAAAATTCCGAATGTTTAAAACAATGTTTTCTCCGTTGATCCAGTTTTGGGTGGTTTAGATTTCTGGGTTTCGGCTTACTTAAGTTGCGGACGCCTTTAGACGTTACGTAGTTTAAGTGCCGGTTACGGGCCAAATTTGGGTCGTGACAATTCTTTTCTCTCTCTTAATGGAAGATACCAATGACTGGACTCAAGCTTCTACTAGATAAAAACAAACTGAATGGGACCAATTATAAAGACTGGCTGAGGAATCTGAAAATAGCCTTGACTTATGATAAAGTATCATATGTCCTCACGGCTCCTGCCCTGCCCGTCCCAGGCCCAAAATCCTCAGTTGCTGATATTGAAGTCCGCAAGACATGGGATGCTGACTGTGCCATGGCCAAATGCCTCGTGCTTGCATCGATGGATAATACACATCAAAAGCAGGACGAGAATATGGACATTCAAACCATATTCCTCCATACAAAGGAGTTGTATGGAGAGCAATCTCACGTATTACGATACGAAGCATCAAAGAAATTGTTTCAGATGCGAATGGCCCCTGGCACACCGGTAAGAGACCATGTTCTGAAGATGATAGCTCTTATAGAAGAGCTTGAGGACCTTGTATGGACAATGGACAATGGACAATGAACAATATACGGATATTATTCTGCAGTCCCTCCCCTCCACCTTTGCTCAATTCATAGTTAACTTCAACATGCACTGCATGGAGAAGGAGCTACCTGAACTCCTTAATATGTTAAGGAGTGCAGAGAGCACTATGAAATCAGTGAAAACTCCCGTTATGACTATTGGACAATCTTCCTCTTCTCGCCCAAAGGCTAAGGCCAAGAGAAAGAAAAAGAAGAAGCCCACCAATCCTAAGGGTGGAGTTAAAAAGGTGAAGGGAAAGGAAAAGTCCAAAGCTGGAGACTCGGGGAAAGGTGAATGTTTTCATTGCCACAAGACAGGACATTGGAAGCGCAACTGTACGGAGTACTTGAACCTCAAGAAGAAGCATGGGGATGCTTCCGCTTCAGGTGTGTTTGTGACAGAAAACTGTTTTTCAATAAACTCTGCTTCCTGGGTATTAGATACCGGTTCAGGTTCTCACATTTGCAATTCTATGCAGGGGCTGAGAAATAGCAAAGTTTTGAAGACAGGTGACCATACTCTCCGCGTTGGAAATGGTTCCAATGTACATACAGTCGCAGTGGGAGAGTATCACTTGGGGTTGCCATCTGGGTGTATATTGGTTTTGAACCCATGTTATTTTGTACCAAGTATGCTATGTAATATAATATCTGTTTCTTTGTTAGACAATGAAGGATATAATTTTGTATTGCAGAACAATGTTATGAACATTCACCTAAATCAAATGTTGGTTGGGTATGGTACACTTAATAACGGGATATACGTCCTAAATCAACACACGGTTTTCAGTATACAACACACTAAGAAAAGAAAACTTTCAGAAATAAATGAAGCTTTTCTTTGGCACTGTAGACTTGGTCATATTAACGAAACAAGACTAAACAAGTTACACAAAGATGGATATTTAAACCCTTTTGAATATAAATCTTATGCGACTTGCCAGTCTTGTATCAAGAGTAAAATGACCAAAACTCCATTTACCGGACACGGAGAAAGAGCTACCGAGCTCCTAGGACTCATATATAGTGATGTATGTGGTCCAATTCTACACAGGCTAGAGGCGGTTTTTCATACTTCATTACGTTCACTGACGATTTCTCAAGATTCGGTCATGTATTTTTATTAAAGCACAAGTCCGAAGCTTTCGAGAAATTCATTGAATATAAACAAGAAGTAGAAAAACAAACCGGCTTGAGTATCAAGATGCTTCGATCAGATCGAGGTGGGGAATACCTTAGTGCAGAATTTGCAAACTTCCTAAAAGAGAATGGGATTCTCTCTCAGCTCACTCCTCCTTACACACCACAGCACAACGGTGTGTCTGAACGACGGAATAGGACCCTATTAGATATGGTCTGATCCATGATGAGTGATGCTGAGTTACCCGTCTCATTTTGGGGGCATGCATTGGAGACTGCAGCGTTTCTACTGAACAGGGTTCCAACCAAAACCGTGTCTACCACGCCATATAAGATATGGCATGGGAAGAGACCATCTCTTAAGAGAATTAAGATTTGGGGTTGCCCGGCCTATATTAAAAAGCAGAATCCGGAAAAACTCGAGACACGGTCGGTCATGTATAACTTTGTGGGATATCCAAAGAACTCATATGGATATCTATTCTACCACAAGGAAGAACAAAAGGTGTTTGTTTCTCAGCATGCCACATTCTTGGAAAAAGAGTTTTTCACAGATAAAGATGATAGCAATGTGGTAGATCTAGAAGAGGTTCTAGAGACACAAACTACAAATGGCGACTTGGTTGAACCGGCTGTTGCAATAGAAACTGAAGAACCTCAGCCACTCCGTAGGTCTAGTAGGACTTCTCGCCCACCGGAGAGGTACTACGGTTTCCTCATTGATGGTGACGGAGAAGACTGCATCATGGATGATGATGATCCTACCAGTTTTCAGCAAGCTATCACAAGTGGTGACTCTGTGAAGTGGCTGGATGCCATGAGATCCGAAATGGAGTCTATGTACACCAACAAAGTATGGACTTTGGACATTGTACCCCCTGGGGTAAAACCTGTGGGATGCAAATGGATCTTTAAAAGAAAGATTGGTGTAGATGGGCAGGTAGAGACCTATAAGGCAAGACTTGTGGCGAAGGGTTTTCGTCAAAGACCAGGTTTGGACTATGACGAAACTTTTTCGCCCGTAGCCATGCTTAAATCCATTCGGATCCTACTTGCTATTGCTGCTCACTACGACTATGAAATCTGGCAGATGGACGTTAAAACAGCATTTCTAAATGGAGATTTAGAAGAATGCGTTTATATGGATCAGCCAGAGGGCTTCATTGACAGTGGGAGCAGTGGAAAAGCATGTAGATTGCTTAAATCCATATATGGGTTAAAGCAGGCATCACGGAGTTGGAACATCTGTTTCGATGATGTTATCAAAGAGTTTGATTTCATCAAAAATCCAGATGAACTTTGTGTTTATAAGAAGGCTGTAGGAAGAGCTGTCACATTCCTCATACTGTACGTGGATGACATTCTTCTGATAGGAAATGATATCCCTATGCTACAGTCGGTCAAATCTTTCTTATCACTAAGGTTCTCCATGAAGGACCTGGGTGATGCCACATACATCCTGGGCATAAGGATCTATAGGGATAGATCCAAAAAGTTATTGGGATTGTCCCAAACCAGGTACATCAACACCATCCTAAAAAGGTTTAGTATGGAAGACTCCAAGCGGGGTACCTTACCCACTTGCCATGGAGTCACTCTCTCCAAGGATTCTTGTCCAAAGACCGATGAAGAGAGAGCTCGCATGAGCATTATACCCTATGCTTCGACAGTGGGATTTATAATGTATGCGATGTTATGTACACGCCCAGATGTAGCTTATGCACTTAGTGTTGTAAGCAGGTATCAATCCAACCCAGGGGAGAATCACTGGACAGCTGTGAAGAACATTCTTAAGTACTTACGAAGGACTAAAGAATTGTTCTTGGTGTATGGTAATGGAGATCTCCAAATGGAGGCCTTTACCGATTCGAGCTTCCAGAGCGATAAGGACGACAGTAAATCTATCTCAGGGTTTGTATTTACCCTCAATGGAGGGACGGTAAGTTGAAAGAGTTCCAAACAGGATACCGTTGCAGACTCTACGATGGAGGCTGAGTACATTGCTGCAAATGATGCCGCCAAGGAAGCCGTCTGAATGAAGAAGTTCGTCTCAGAGCTAGGAGTAGTTCCAACCATTATTGATCCAATACCATTGTATTGTGATAATAATGGGGCTATGGCGTTAGCCAAGGAGCCCGGGTCCCATCAGCGGTCCAGACACATCCTGAGGCGCTTTCATTTGATCCGGGAGATTGTAGATCGCCGCGAGATCGAGATTAAGAGAGTAGACACAAAGAATAACAACGCGGATCCACTCACCAAGGCACTCCCTCAACCGCAGCATGAGCGACTTTTTGAGATGTTGGGTATGAGATACGCCAATAACTGGCCTTAGTGCAAGTGGGAGATTGTTGGATATATGTATGCCCTAGAGGCCATTATGTGATAGTGGATGTATTTATACATGTATATATATATATATATATTCAGTGTACATTCTTGCTCGACATGATAGTATGCTATCTGGTTCTTCTTTATCTGACATGTTGATTTGATCATGCTTTTACTCATTCATACATGTTGATAAAGCCCTGAGGATATTGGCTTGACTACAGTGATTATGATAGAGATCATACTAGTGGGACATCTGTAGTTTATAAGCATATCCTGAAATGTCCCTAGTCGTAGGTGTATCGAGACGGGGCATCGATATACCAGAGTAGACTAGCGTATATGATACTAGACCCATATGATGGGCAATGGATGTTCCCACATTCATCGATGTTTGACATCAAGATCATATACAGGTGCTCAGTGATGACTGGGTACACTGGACGGACTCACCGAGAACTCCTATATAGAATTATATCTATCGTCGGATAGCAGTTCTCAGGTGACACTGGTACAGTTTAGTCTGTAGACCCAAGATCGTCATAGAGTCTTGGGTGCTCTCCCACTGTACTTTGATTACCACCCTACCACGGCTCTACTGAGTCGTGCAAACATGTGGCCGTTGGGAACAGTCCCGAGACACACGAAGGCGATGAGCGATAGGAGGGGTTTCGTCTATCTCGGTATTGGGAGTTGATGTTGTGCTGTGCTCGACTGGTTATATCAGTAAGTCCCTGGCCAGGGCTGCTGAGATTTACTGATAAGTGTTATCAGTAGTTTCTCGATCTGTTATAGACCATTCACCGGCACGACTTATTGAGTTATTGGGGTCGACGTTACCATCCCTAGACTCGATTTGCAGCATATCTGACGAAGAGACCGGACTGTGCGGTAGTGTTGCCGGTTGGCTCGACGGGAGTTGTAGCAGGTTCGCTTGTTTTCTTCTGATCGCTCAATACCCGGGTGGCCGTTACGTTTAGCTGACCGCTTGCGGCTTGGGGGTGCTTGATATGATCATCACCCACTACCGGCGTATTGACGAGTCTAGAGTCCCACAAAGGAGTTACCTAGTCCAGGCGAAACGTTGTGGTGCGCGTATGCAATATGCGCATGGACCCGGTTAAAATGCGCGTATGAGATACCGTATATTAATCGGGCGGCTTGCTTTTGGTTGGGTCGTATGTGATATGGCTGGATTGATAAATCAAGTGTTGATTTATCATTTAACCATTAGTTTCTCACTTGAAATCCTTTCTTGTATTTTTGATGTATGCATGCATGTATGCATTCTTTCTTGATTCATGCACATATGGATGTGCATGCACACATACATACATACATCATCCTTCATGGTTGTTTATACATTGAAAATGGTGGCAATATAAGACTCACACCATGGTTTATATTATGGATTATTATTTCTATTTATGTTAAAACAAAAGAAAAGAGAAAAGATTATTTCATGGATTATTTTCTACACTCTTCTTTTGACCTAACCATGTTCACCTACTTATTAACAATGATTTAATCTTTCTCTTGTGTTTTAACTAAAGTAAAATAAATATCCATAATAGATAACCATGGTTTGAGATGAAGAGGGAAAATATATATATATATATTTTCCATTTTCTTCACAAGGGTTAATCTTTTACTCTTGTTCAAAAAAAGCCATCATCTTCTTCCTCCTTCTTCTTTTGCTCTCTAGATTTCTATAGTGAGCAAAACACTCATCAAGATAGGATTTTGAAGTGAGAAAGAGAACCACAACACCATTCTACACAAGTCTAGCCCACTTGTTTAGAGTGTTAGCTTCATTTCATTCTCTTGATAAAGTGAAGTTGCAAGCTTGGACAAAGGAGCTTCGGGTGGATCGTCGTGGACGCTAGAAGACCTCAAGATAACCGTTTTACAACTCTCAAGTGGCCAAGGAGTCAAGAATAGGGAGCTACAAAGGTTGTACTCTCAAAACCCTAGCCTTTGTTACTTGTAAAGATTTGAAACCCTAATTTTCTAGGATAGATCCTTTGTATACTTACTTAGCACCATAAAAATCTAATCTTTGTGACATGTGATGCTTCTGAACCTTTCATAGGGTGCTAGGTAAACCTAATAATATGTAAATTGTTACATGGGCTACGTAAAGGTAGAGAACTGGGAAAAGGTGATCATTCCGTTCAAGTAGGGAACGGTGCAAATGTTGCAGCCAAAGCAGTTGGCGAATATCACCTAGTATTACCAAGTGGTGATACAATGATTCTGAATGAGTGCTATTATATACCGAACATGATGTGCAACATTATATCAGTTTCTTTATTGAGTAAAAAAGGATATAATTTTGTAGTACAGGATAATATTATGAACATATTCCTAGATCAAAAGTTGATTGCATCAGGCTCGTTACATAATGGCATATTCATTCTAAATCAAAATACAGTCCTCAATATACAAAACACACACAAAAGGAAGAGTTCAGAAATGAACGAATCCTTCTTGTGGTATTGTAGACTTGGTCATATCAATGCGACACGACTGGCTAAGTTACATAAAGATGGATATTTGAATCCGTTCGAATTATCATCTTATGATACTTGCCATTCATGTTTCAAAGGAAAAATGACCAAAGCTCCGTTTAGTGGACACGGAGAAAGAGTTAAGGAACTCTTAGGACTGGTACATAGTGATGTATGCGGTCCCATGTCTACGCATGCCAAGAACGGTTCTTCCTACTTCATTACATTCACTGACGATCTCTCTAGATACGGGCATGTGTTCCTGTTGAAACATAAGTCTGAAGCTTTTGAGAAATTCAGAGAATATAAGTACGAAGTAGAGAACCAAACGGGCAAAAGTATTAAGATCCTTCGATCTGATCGAGGAGGAGAATACTTGAGCAATGAGTTCTAAGATTATCTAAAAGAGAATGGGATTCTCTCTCAGCTTACTCCTCCTTATACACCACAGCACAACGGTGTATCGGAGCGGAGGAATCGCACCCTATTAGATATGGTGCGCTCAATGATGAGTACAACTGAGTTACCTATTTCCTTCTGGGGGTATGCGCTTGAGACAGCCATACACCTATTGAATATGGTTCCTACCAAATCAGTGCCTACCACTCCATATGAGATATGGAAAGGGAAGAGACCATCTCTTTAGTATGTTAAGATATGGGGTTGTCCAGCCTATGTCAAAAGACAAAATCCGGACAAACTCGAGGTAAGATCTGTCTTATGTAAGTTTGTAGGATATTCCAAAAATTCACAAGGGTATATCTTCTACCACCCCGAGGAACAAAAGGTGTTTGTTTCTCGACATGCCACTTTCTTAGAAAAAGGTTTTCTTATGAAACAGATTAGTGGCATTGAGGTAGAACTGGAAGAGGTTACAGCGACACAAACTATAACAGAAGACTTGGTAGAACCAGAGGATTTAGTAGTACCCGACGAACCCCAGCCTCTCCGCCGATCTAGCAGGGTTTCTCATCCGCCTGAGAGATACTACAGTTTTCTCATTGATGATGGAAGCGAGGATTGCATCATGGAAGATGATGACCCGACTAGTTTCGAGCAGGCCATCACGAGTGGTGACTCTATAAAATGGCTGGATGCAATGCGATCTGAGATGGAATCCATGTACACCAATAAAGTATGGACTTTAGAAAATGCTCCTGAAGGGGTAAAACCCATTGGGAGCAAGTGGATTTTTAAAAAGAAATTTGGTGTAGATGGAAAAGTTGAGACTTTCAAAGCTAGACTTGTAGCAAAGGGTTTTCGTCAACGACCAGGTGTGGATTATGACGAAACCTTTTCTCCAGTGGCTATGCTTAAGTCCATCCGGATCTTACTTGTCATTGCTGCATACCATGACTACGAAATCTGGCAAATGGATATTAAGACCGCCTTTCTAAATGGTTGTTTAGAAGAGTGCGTGTACATGACTCAGCCAGAAGGTTTCGTAGATAGTGGGGGCAGCGGAAAGGTGTGCAAACTGCTTAAATCCATTTATGTGTTAAAGCAAGCATCGCGGAGTTGGAACATCTGTTTTGATGTTGTAGTCAAAGAGTTTGACTTCATCAAAAATATAGATGAACCTTGTATCTATAAGAAGGTGGCAGAGAGTAAGGTTGTCTTCCTCGTATTGTATGTGGATGACATACTCTTGATAGGAAATGATATTCATATGCTGCAATCAGTCAAGCTCTTCTTATCACAAAGATTCTCAATGAAAGATCTAGGTGATGCCTCCTGTATATTGGGATTAGGATATATAGAGATAGATCCAAAAGGATACTGTGATTGTCCCAATTCAGGTACATTGACACCATACTAAAGAGGTTTAGTATGGAAGAATCCAAGCGTGGGAACCAACCCACGATCTCTGGACTCACTCTCTCCAAAGAGATGTCTCCCAAGACTGATTTGGAGAGAGCTCGCATGCAAGGGATACCCTATGCTTCGGCAGTAGGCTCTATCATGTATGCGATGCTATGTACCAGACCCGATGTAGCTTACTCACTAAGTGTAGTGAGTCGGTATCAAGCAGATCCTGGAGAGAGTCACTGGATAGCTGTGAAGAACATTCTCAAGTACTTGCGAAGGACTAGAGACATGTTCTTGGTGTATGGTAACGGAGAACTCCGGGTGGAGTCCTTTACCGATTCCAGCTTCCAAAGTGATAAGGACGACTCTAAGTCGCACTCGGGATTTGTCTTTACCCTCAATGGAGGGGCGGTATGTTGGAAGAGTTCCAAACAGGATACCATTGCAGAATCGACGATGGAGGCTGAATACATCGCTGCCAACGATGCTGCCAAATAGGCTATCTGGGTTAAGAAGTTCATTAGTGAACTTGGTGTGGTTCCATCCATTGAGCATCCAATACCTTTATATTGCGATAACAATAGAGCTGTGGTTTTGGCCAAGGAACCCAGATCCCATCAGAAGTCCAGACATATTCTGAGGCGGTATCACCTGATCAGGGAGATAGTTGATTGCCGGGAGATCGAGGTCAGGAGAGTAGATACGAACGATAACACTGAAGATCCACTCACGAAGGCCATTCCCCAGATACAGTTTGAGAGATTATTCAGGATGCTAGGTATGAGATACTACAGCAGCTGGCCTTAGTGCAAGTGGGAGATTGTTAGTTATGTATATGCCCTAGAGGCCATTGTTGTATATATGATGTATATTATGATGGATACTTGGATATATACAGAGAGGACTTTCTTGCTCGTCATGATAGTATGCTATTTGGTTTCACTTTATCTTAACATGTTGACTTGTATTCGTTTACTGTCTAACTCTCACATGTTGATAAAGCCCTTAGGAAATGTACTCGACTACTGGGATTATGATGAGATCATACTAGTGGGGCCACGGTAGTCGATGAGTACATCCTATAAATGTTCCTAGTCGAGGGTATATCGAGACGGGGCATCGATACACCAGAGTAGACTAGCGTATACGCATCTTGACCCATATGATGGGCGATGGATGATCCCATATCCATCGGTGTTTGACATCAAGGATGGTGTACGGGTGCTCAGTGGAGACTGGGTACACTGGACGGACTCGCCGAGAACTCCCAGATGGTGATATACCACACGTCAGATGGCAGTTCTCCGGTGACACTGGTACAGGGTAGTCTGTACACCCGAGATCGTCATAGAGTCTTGTGTGATTCCCACTGTGCTTTGATTTCCACCTTACCACGTCCAAGAGGGCGTGCAAAACGGTAGCTTTTGGGTACAGTCCCGAATCACATGGAGACAATGAGCGATAGGAGGGGATTCGTCTCTCCCGGTATAGGGAGTTGATGTTGTGCTGTGTTCGATTGGCTATAACTGGAAGTCCCTGGCCCGGGCTGACATAGAGATATACTGGTAAGTGTTACCAGTAGTTTCTCGACCTGTTATGAGCCTCACATCGACACGACTTATCGGTTACTGGGGTCTGACGTATACCACCCCTAGACTTGATATGCGACATATCAGACGAACAGACCGGACTGTACGGGAGTGTTACTGATTGGATTCACAAGAGAACGGACAGGCTAGCTTGTTGATCTTCGGATTGCTCAATACCTGGGTGGCTGTTACGTTTAGCTGACCGCTTGCAGCTTGTGGGTGTTTGATATGATCATCACCTGCTACCGGCGTATTGATGATTCTTTAGAGTCCTACACAGAGGTTTCTTGGCTCAGGCAAAACGGAGTAGAGGCACATATGAGATATGTGCAGGACCGAGGATAATGCGATATGAGATACCGTATTATATTCTCGCGATATTTAGATATGAACCGGGACATCGGATCAAGTGTTGATTCGATGAATCGGTACATGATATATTAGTCGGTTATATTCGATATAGCCGGATCGTCGGATCAAGTATTGATTCGATAATTTAATGTATAATGATATATATGAAATATTGTATTACATTATCTAATATTGGCTCGCTTTATTATTTCATTTTCTCACCGGATTAATATATTGATATATATGCGATATATGTTAATTGTATTATTTTCTTTTGTTGCAAATATATAATATATATGTGATATATATTATTGTGACATGATATGATTTATTATGAAACATGTTTAAGGATGATAAAAAGAGATTAGATTTTGATTAGGGTTAGCTCTTTCTTGTTTATTCTAGAAGGGTTTCCATTTTGTCTTGGTTAAGATATTATGGTTGATACTTATCCTTAACCTAACCAAACCCTAGCTCTAGTTTATTCTCTACAAAGGTTAAGCCTATCATCCTTGACCATGGTTCCATATGAATCATATATTCTTATCTACTATTCATCACAAAAGGATTTTATCTCATTATTTTTTTCATCTTCTTCTCTCTTGAGTTTTTGAGAGAGCTCAATAGAAATTCCTTTTGTGATGATTTCATGTGAGAAAGTGAATTAAAAAGATAGCATAAATACTACTCCATCATCCTCATCTAATCTAGCCCATTAGATTAGGGTGTTCACCTCATTAGAGTGAGAGAGCTTGGGTTATAGCAACTTCGACGTAGATCATCGAAGAAGCGGAACAATACAAGCTAGCATGGATCGTTCGAGTCGTGGAGCCTCTCTTGAGTCCGGGAGATCGTGGATCGCGGTGAAGGGACTTCTACTCGGAGCTTGTGAAGTGAAGGAGCGGACTACAAAGGTTGTAATCCCTCACACTTAGGTTTAAAGATGTTATCTTGCATGTTAAACCCTAATAATCTAGCAAAGATCCCGTCTTTGGGTTGTTCGGCACATCTAAAATTTTATTCGGGCATGTTTGATGCTTTATAAACCTTCACAAGAGTGCCTAGGAACCCAACATGTGATACCGTATTCTATTCTCGTGACTTTTTATATCGGTCGGTTATATATGACATAGCCGGGTTATCGAATCAAGTGTTGATTCGATAAGTCGATACAGTGATTGTTAGCCGGTTATATGAGATATGACCGGATTATTAAGTCAAGTATTGATTTAATAATTAAGTGTATAATTGTATATTAGATATACTAATTTACACTTGCTAACACTTGTTCACTTAGGGTTTTTTCTCACATGTACACGTCTTTAATATATATATATGATATATATTAAAATGTGTTGTATTATTGTATCATGGTTGATGATACATCATACTTGGGTGTATGAGACATACACCATACTATTTGTTATGTTGGGTTTTAACATTTAAAAGTAATTACAAAATTAGTGGTAAATTAGAAAATGCATGAAGCTTGTGGAAGCTTGTGGATGCATTGACTAAAGTCCACTAAATTTGTTTTTACTTTGGGTTTTAACCTAACCTTAACACTTAGCCATGGTAATGGCTCTACAAGAGTTAGTATATGATACACACTCACCATGGTTAGCCCTCTCACTTGATCTTTATCCTCATTATTTTCTTTTGTTCATCTTCTTCTTCATTTTTGAACAAGAGAAAAAGCTTGCTAGGGTTTTGAAAAAAGAGCGAAACTTTGTGAGAAATAAAAATCCAAAGAGAACCCACTTCCTATTTCTCCATCCTCTACTAGACTAGAACTTTAGTATAGGGTGTTTGCTTCACTAATTCTCTAGTTAGTGAAGTAGAAGCTTGAGTCGGAATTCCCTCGACGTAGATCCTCTTCGGCCTCGGAGACTTCAAGCAAGGTCGCACCTTTCGCCTCGTGAAGCCATGCAAGGTGTTAGTTATATGTATGCCCTAGAGGCCATTACTGTACATGCGATGTATATTGTAGTGGATGCTAGGACATATATAGGGAGGACTTTCTTGCTCGACATGATAGTATGCTATCTGGTTGTACTTTATCTTAACAAGTACTCTGATTGTCTCTATGTTACATGTTGATAAAGCCCTTAGGATATGTACTCGACTACTGGGACTATGATGAGATCATACTAGTGGGGCCACGGTAGTCGGCGAGTACATCCTATAACTGTTCCTAGTCGAGGGTGTATCGAGACAGGGCATCGATGCACCAGAGTAGACTAGCGTATACGCATCTTGACCCATATGATGGGCGATGGATGATCCCATATCCATCGGTGTTTGACATCAAGGATGGTGTACGGGTGCTCAGTGGAGACTGGGTACACTGGACGGACTCGCCGAGAACTCCCAGATGGTATTATACCATACGTCAGATGGCAGTTCTCCGGTGACACTGGTACAGAGTAGTCTGTTGACCCGAGATCGTCATAGAGTCTTGTGTGATTCCCACTGTGCTTTGATTTCCATCATACCACGTCTAAGAGGGCGTGCAAAAAGGTGGCTTTTGGGTACAGTCCCGAATCACATGGAGGAAATGAGCGATAGGAGGGGATTCGTCTCTCCCGGTATAGGGAGTTGATGTTGTGCTGTGTTCGATTGGCTATAACCGGAAATCCCTGGCCAGGGTTGCTGAGATTTACTGGTAAGTGTTATCAGTAGTTTCTCGAACTGTTATAGACCTCATATCGACACGACTTATCGAGCTACTGGGGTCTGACGTTTACCACCCCTAGGCGAGATATGCGACATATCAGACAACGAGACCGGACTGTACGGGAGTGTTACTGTTTGGATTCACAGGAGAAGTTACAGGCTTGCTTGTTGATCTTCTGAGCGCTCAATACCTGGGTAGCTGTTACGTTTAGCTGACCGCTTGCAGCTTGTGGGTGTTTGATATGATCATCACCTACTGCCGGCGTATTGACGATTCTTTAGAGTCCTACACAGAGGTTTCTTGACTCAGGCAAAACGGAGTAGGAGCACATATGTGATATGTGCGGGACCGAGGATAATGCGATATGTGATACCGTATTCTATTCTCGCGATATTTGATATCAGCCGGGTCGTCGGATCAAGTGTTGATTCGATGAATCGGTACGGATAAATATTAGCCGGTTATATGCGATATAGCCGGATTGTCGGATCAAGTGTTGATTCGATAATTTAATGTATAATAATATATGTGATATATTAAATTGCATTAACTAATATTTGCTCACTAAAAGATTCTTTTTCTCACTCGGGTAATACATTGATATATATGCGATATATGTTAATTGTATTATTTTATTTTGTTACGATAAATATTATATATGTGATATATAATATTGTAACATGATATGATAAATAATGCAACTTGTTTAGTGGAGTTTAAACATGATTAGGGTTTGGATTAGGGTTAAACTTTCTAGAAGTTTCTAGAAGGTTTTATTTTGTTTTGTGAAAGATATTTGTTCATGACTCATGCTTTAACCCAACCCAAACCCTAACCCTAGTTAATTCTCTACAAAGGTTCACTTGACCATGGTTGCATAATTCTATCATATGATTATTTTCCTATTCATCACAAAAGGATTATTACATTATTCATCATCTTCTTCCTTCTTCTTCTAAGCTTGAAATGGTTTCTTGCTTTGATTTTGTGATGGATAAATAGTGAGAAAAAGATAAATAAATAGAGCAAAAATCCTACTTCATCATCCTCATCTTCCCTTGCCATTTAGATGAGGGTGTTCATATCATTTCATGAGTGTTAGCTTGTGTTAAAGAAACTTCGAGGTAGATCATCTTAGTATCGAAGATCGGAAGCAAAGGTTGCGTCTTTCTCTTCGTGGAACCTCTCGAGAGTCCGGATCCCGATGATCGCAGCGAAGGGACCACAACACGGAGCATATGAAGTGAAGGACCGGATCTACAAAGGTTGTAATCCCTCTCACTTAGTGTTAAAGTGTTTAGCATGCTTGTTTTCGCCTAATCTCTAGTTTAAAGTTCCGTATTCGGGTTGTTCGGCACGGCTAAATTTTTATTCGGGCATGGTTGATGCCTCGTAGACCCTTGTGCGCATGCCTAGCAACCCTACACAAGGTTCCGGGATAACCACGATCGCAGCGAAGAGACTTCATCAAGGAGCTAAAGAAGCGAAGGACCGATCTACAAAGGTTGTATTTCGTATCCCTTTAGAGTAAAGTTGTTTACTTGCTTTTAGTTTCGCCTAAACTCTAGTATACGTTCTTGCTTAGTGTTATTCGGCACATAAAAATTTAATTTTAGTATGGTCGATGCCTTGTAGAGCCTTGTTAGTGTGCCTAGTAACCCTACAGAGCTGGTGTGTTGAAAAGTTTACTTCTTATTATAGTCGTTTCTTTGATATTTCTTCGCTTTGGCGTCGTATACATGTTGTGGTGATTGTCTCCGCCATTGGGCGTGATTTTGCTCCTATTTAGGATGCTTTATATATATTATCTGTGTTGAACCCATTTTCGGGGCTAGTTTTTATAAAGGAGGTGCTGTCGAAATTTTCAAGAAAGAAAACTAGAGTTAGAGATTTTACTTGTGATTTTCAAAATGTTAAAACTATGTTTTTCTCCGTTGATCCAGATTTGGGTGGTTTAGATTTCTGGGTTTCGGCTTACTTGAGTTGCATACGCCTGTAGACGTTACGTAGTTTAAGTGCCGGTTACGGGCCAAATTTTGGGTCGTGACACTTACCGACGAACTCAACGGGGCTGAGTCCGGCCCAACTCAGAACCCTCTCAGACAATAGCACGTCGTAGCGGGGGATGGGCTCCCACGACGCCACTCTCACCGCGGCGGGGTCACTGGACTGGTTCCCCGGCAAGTGCTTCTCCCTCGACCACTCTGTAGGCACGGGCCAGTCCTCGCCCTCACGAGGGGAAACAAAGAAGAACTTCTTCTTCTAGACGTGAATGGAAGAAGGCGGGGCCACAACCCCCGTCCCGGCAGGCCCCCCTAGTCTCTTTCTGAAAGAGAGATAAACCCACCTTGGGTCGCCCGCTCGACCACCGGGGTGATTTTTGAATACGAGGGAAGAATTAAAGAGGGAAAGGCTGAAGGGGATCGCCTGTAACCTCAGGCGGACCAGGAACCCGAGGAGAATCCTTCATGAGTTTGGCACCAACTGACCGGGGGATAATGTTGCGGATAGTGCCCTCAGAGTCAATTATTGGATCACAGGCACGTGATTGCAATGATTGAGGGAGGACCTATACCGGTAGGACAGTCTTACTCAAGATGATAGTATGCTATCTGGTTTACTTTTATCATCGTGTACTGTTTTAGGTGACCTTACAGGTCACTATTACACGTTGATAGAGCCCCTAGGATTCTTGCTTGACTGCCAGCAGTATGAGGGCGATCATATACGTGGGAGCTAGGGTCTATAAGCACATCCTTAATTGTGGTCCCTAGTCGTGGGAGTTTCGAGACAGGGCATCGATACTCCAGAGTAGACTAGTGTATACAGTCGAGACCCCGACGAGGGGCGGTGGCCGGTCTCACAAGCCACTGGTGTCAGTTGGTTCACCCAAGATGTATACAGGTGTTCATTGGGTTATGAGTACACCGGACAGGACTCGCCGGGAACATGCTAGTTGGTCTCATACCTGATGTCAGATAGCAGTTCCCTGGTGACATGTGTACAGGTTAGTTCATCGACCTGAGATCGTCATTTTTCTCGTGTGAGTTCCCACTGTGCTTTGATTACTACCCTACCACGCTCAAAGGAGACGTGCAAATAGGTTTTAGTTGGGTACAGCCCCGAGCCACATGGAGGCAGTGAGCGGATCTGCAGGGGTTCGTCTCTCCCGATATTGGGGGTGAGGTCGCGCTGTGTCTAGGAGAGCCATTACACAAAGCCCTCGACCGAGGCAGGAGATTTACTGGTAGGCATTCCAGTAGTATCTCAGGGTGTTCTGGGCAACACACCGACACGACTTGTACCGCTTTTAGGGGTCTGACTTTTACCAACCCCCTAGGCCCGCCATGCGATACTCATAGACGAACGGACCGGACTGTACGGATATTGTCACTGACAGGCTCAGTAGGGTGTCAGGATGAGTTCGCTCATCGACGTCCCTTTTGGTCAATACCTGGTAGCCCGTTACGTATAGGCTAATACCTCTGACGTGCTAGTGGTTAAATCTACAACCAAAGTATTGACGAGTCTTTAGAGTCCCCCACAGACCAGTTTCTCAAGTTTCGGGCGAAACGCTGTAGAGGCCGTATGGAGATATGGAAGGGTTCGATCAGATACGTGCGGTATTGCACGGATCGTGATCGGACGGATAATACTAGCGAGCTTTGGTTTAAGCCAGATCCTAGTATTGTACCGTGTAGATTTTGTCTCTTTGCATTTGTATTCAGTGGGAATACAAATGCGGGTATGTATATACAGTCGCGGGGTTTTCCTGTAATTTATTACGGGATCAGTTTTTTGAAGTTTCCAGTTTGTATTCCGTTTCGGTCAGTTCTCCTTTATTCCTTCATGGCCGGACTTTTCTGTTGGAGGGGTTATTTGCAGATGTGCAAATTATCTTTGTGGAGGGGGTTATTTGGATTGTGGCTTCATCATGAGATTCCTTTTGCATCACTTGTTTTGCATTAATGAGATTGGATTTGTATTTGAAATGGATGTGAGGCTAGATTGGACTTGGTTGTGATCTTTATTCATGTTTATCAATTCATTTTCTCCACTTGCAATTTTCCTCCACCCATTTTTGAGAAAGGGAGGGGCCGGCTACATCCTTGAGAGAGAGGGAGTTCATTTTGGTCATGGGGGGAAAAATGCTCATCTCATTTTTCTTGTATCAAAGTTCAAAAGCTCCATTTCATAGTTCCTTCTTCACCTCCTCAAAAGGCAACTTCACCCCAAAAGAGACAAGTGATTCTACACTAGCCTACAGCATTTCTTGGGCTCGTCAGCTCGCCAACTTTGTGCCCGAGTTGCCTTGGTCCAGAGGTGGGAGCCCGTAAAAGAACCCGGTGATGTGGTGCCCATTCCGATGAGGAGATGAAGACCGGAGGTTCCGCGAGGAGATCGGAGTGGAGGCCGAAGACCGAAGGACACGGATCGCTCGGTATAGGTTTCTACACGATTTTCTATTATGCTAGAGTTAGGTTAATGGCCCGATCCGGGTTTTTAGTGCGCGGTGGTGCCGGTTCTAGTTTATAGAAAAGTTTTCGTTTCCGCATTCCGGCTTGATATAATGTGTTTAAAACTTCGAGGCCGTGCAATTACATTGGTATCAGAGCCACACCATTAACCTAGTCTAGCTTGATATAATGTGTTTAAAACTTCGATCGAACATTTATCCCAAAACCGCATTTTCATTGCATAGGTTTCTGTCGAAATTTGTTTTGGCTCTAAAAATTTTTCAGTACATTGCAGAATAACATGCAGGAAGTTTTAAGAATTCTGTGAAAAAATGGTAGTGTGATACTGTAGACCGACCGCGGAACCGCGGCCAAACCCCCCTTCTGGCCGCGATTCCGCCGCAGTACAGTGAGTTCACTGTACCATTTTTGCACAGAGCTCTTTAAACTTGGAAATGGGGTTTTTGGAATATTCTTTTTGGGCCCAGAATTTCTTTGAGTGCTATAGCAGTGCTTGGGGCCCACTTCGGTAAATTTGATCGATCGAAAATTTTAAACATGTTATTTCACAGTATTTACATTATATCTGCGACCGTGAATGTCACTTGATCGGTAAATCCTGTCTAACTGCTATAGCCCTTTTAGACGGATTTGCGAACGTGACATTCACGTTGATGTTCTTTGTTGTGCTGTGATGTTGCGGATTGGTCGTGGGGGATAGCCCGGATGCAATATTAGTACAGTTTGGTTTATTATGTACATTTGATATTGCGGGGCAAGCGTCCGACCTGTGGACTGCCGTCACTGCCTGTTTGTATATTATTCTTTTGGGGCACGACCGTGCTGAAGTCGATGTACCCGTTGTATATTTTACTTTCTATACTAGGATTACCCCGCGGAGGGGTGCACGGATAGCCGGGTTCTAGAGGGAAACGAGCCCGCATCTCATGGCTTTGAGACGGAGGGGGCTTTACTCTAGAATTGGCGGGCTATTCGCTGCACTCGTAGGGGGTACAGGTTGACCTAAGGAGGGGTGCCCAAGTTACCGGATTCCGTGAAGTGCTGGGTGGTCCATTCACGTTGCTGAAGGGGGCTTCCTCGCTTCAGGTCTTAGCGGGTAACTTTCCGCGCCCGTAGGGGTCTAGGATTTCATTGCACAAGCTATCCACACGACCAGAGGAACGTCGGGTTTCATTAGCGGCTCTAAGAAACCCGGGGATCCCAGATATCTGTATTGTTCTATGCTGCCTGTTACATTTCTGTGATGTTGCTTTTTATCACGCCTTGAGCGAATATTATATATTGATATATATACTAGTATATGTTGTATATGTTTTGCATCCGCGCTAGTCCAGTCCCCGCTCTGTCGTTAGTTAAGTAACCTAACGGGTGATGACGGGACCCAGTGGCGAATGCGGATGGCATATACGTACATCATTATTTTCGTTCTTTATTGGTGTGATCAATTGATGGGACTGCATTGATTCAGATCAATGCAAGCTAAACAAACATATTCTGATGTTGTTGGAACATTTTTCAAAAAACTGTTATTGCAAGGGCGTTCTCTTTTGTTTTGCACAGTGGTATTCAGTTGGAATATCCTGCACCTCAGTCGACGAGGCAAGGGCCGAGATCCCTTCACCAGGAGTGACCCCTTGGACAGAAGTTTGCGTCAGGGCAATAACTTCACTATAGACGATTACTTTTACTTTGCATCATGGTATTCAGATGGAATATCCTGCACCTCATTCTACGGGGAAAGAACTGAGATCCCTTCACCGGGAGTGACCTCTTTAGCAAAAGTTTTCGTCACTATATTTTTTAAAAAGCTATCTGGTTCCTTCAACGATATCAAGTTCATTACGTTAAAGGTTTTCGCCAGAAACCATTCGTAGCCCTTCGTCGTTTCATATGGATAGTCAATAAGTATTCAAGCTGTGTTTGTTGGCCAAAGTCAAGGCACAATGATTAGTAGCTATTGGGTATTCATATGCAGCATAGATAGATGCGTTGGTTTGGGACAATCGTATAGCCTTGTTGGACAAAGTCAAGGGCTTGTACGGGTGGGTTCAAATTAACCTGAAGAATGACGGGTAGAACTTGACATGTGACTTATGATTTGTTAGCCAAAGTCAAGGTCATAAGAGCATGGGGTAAAAATCCACATCGGGAGTTTCTAAAGAAACTGAAACTTGCCAGATATGCGCATACCTTCTGGAGTGTGATAACGTGAGCGGATTCCGTCACGTTATCATGCGATGATAGTTGGATCCCGATTCCCACTGATGAGTTGGTTTACTCCTCGGGTGATCCCGACTAATTCTTCTTTCAGGTTTGGGGAAGAATTTGACGTTACAGTGGGAGGTTTTCAGATTAGATAAATTGGTAACCATTCTGATCTAGGTTAGAGTGCACGCTGAGTATTTCTTTTCTCTCTCTCTTTGGCAGCGACCATGACCCGACCCTAGACTATGACTCAGTGACCAAAATTAACCGAACCTTCTTAAACATTGGCTTTTGGATTGTCAGAGTTGCATACCTCATTGCCACTCCTGCTTTTACCCTTTTCTCTAGGACACCCCGTATTACTACGAACGTCCACTTCCATTGGATAAAACCATCGTATGGTTATATACGAACTCGAAGGAATTTATTCGAGGATGGTTTCTGGTTCTGGAGAAAACGAATAGGACTATTCAGTTGTCTTTTCCTTTTACCTTCTCTCAGGTTACGAGTACTCCTTGGTTTAGGAGATAGTACACCTATTACGCAAATTGGATAGTCTTCTTCCAAACCATAGGCTGGTGCCGAACGGTGGGGAATGAAGAAAACCAATTAGCATAAACAATGGTGTGTAGAAGGTATTAAGTAAAGACATATCAAAGGATTAGTAAGAGGGAAAAGTAAATTGCGACTGCTATTCACGACCAAACCAAGTATTTCATTACCACTCCCACTTCACCTTTGTATTTCTCCAGGACACTCCATATCACTACGAAGATCCACAGTTTATTGGATACTCCATCGTATGGTTATATACGAACTCGAAAGGAACTTGTTCCAGTTCGGGGATGGATTCTGGTTCAGGAGAAATAGGAATAAGGTTTATTCGGTTGTCTTTTATCTTCACCTTCTCTCGCATTGCGAGTGCTCCTAGGATTAGGACAGCACACCCATTATGCTTATTGGATAGTCTTCTTCCAAACCATAGGCTGGTGCCGAACGGTAGGGAAGGAAGAAAACCATTTAGCCTAAGAGGGTGTACAGAAGGTAATGACTAAAAACATACAAAGGGATTTGGAGAGATGGCAAAGAAATATACGGTTATAGTTGTGAATCTGATAATGGAAGAGGCATTACTAGGAATACCCGGATATCCCTACGAAACATTTCAATGTTTCAGCTCCACTGTGTACTGTTAAAAGAAAACTGATTTCCTAATTAGTCCTTACTCCAGGATACGTATTTTGTAACCCTTCGAAAATCGTTTAGGCAGTTTTTCGGTAATCGGCAATTTTTTCGGCTTTTTCCGTAAGAAGTCAAAATATGTATTTTTCATTATAGACCTAATTATACAAAATTTAGATAAGATATTACTATAATTTTGTCACTAAAATTTCACTTATAATTTTCTAGTTAAAAAAAATTCGTAATTAATTATTTTTTTTATTATTTTAAGCTTTTAAAAATACATTAAATTAGTGATAAATACAAATTTAATTAGGTAAATTTCATAATTAGGAATCTTTATAAGCTAAAATAGAGTGTTAATAAATTGTATCATAACTTTATAAGATTTTGGTTTAATGGTTGGAAATTTAGTGAAAAAATGATGTAAAATGGGGTTTTTTTGTGTAAAAAGTTGATGTGAAAAGCATTAAATGAGAACATAAAGGGTTTTTTTGACCTAGAAACTTCCACAAAACTCCCACAACCTACCTCCCTTGCTCCAGGCCGAGCTCACTGCTGGAAACACCATTTTCCCCTCTCTTTCGTGCTTCAAAATTGCTTCAAAAATCAACAAAAATCCACAAAAATACACAATTTTCTTCACTAATTCTAACCTAAATCCCATTCCACTTCTTCCCAAACCCTAATTTGTTTAGAAGGTTGAGAAAAGAGGTGTCTTGGAGGCTAGTGCAAACTAGGAATCATCACTTGTGAGGTATAATCTTAATCTAGTGTTTAATTGTAGTTTAAGCTTGCTAGATTATGTAGTTTAAGTGTGAAATTTGGGTTAATTTGTTTGCTCATGATTTTCAAGAGAGGTGTTGATGCCCTAATTAGGGTTTGTTGTAGGATAAGTGGGTTTAACCTAGGGTTTGGTTATCTAATTAGTTAGAATGGTTAATTGTGCGATGTTACGCTCGCTAGATCGATAAATTTTTGATGTTTGCATCGAATCGGTATGCAATTTGCTTACTAGATTTTTATAAAAATTAGGATGCGATCTAATTGCGTTATATTAGCGATATAATTAGCTTCTTAAATGACTATTAGTGTGCACGAACGCGGGGTTTTGTCTAGTCGGGTTTTAGTTTTGTCGATTTCCCCGAAATGACGATTCTAGTTAAAGATTAGCGATTTTCGTACGTTTTTCCGCGCACCGAGTGCACGTTACGTTTAATTCGAGAGCGTCGATATTTGTATATTGTCACTTGCATCATTTTAGGATATGTAATCTTATGCTTGGTGTTGTGCAAATATAGGATCGGTCGGGGAAACATCGGACACGGCGCGTAAAGGCAAGGCGGTGGTCGGATCGGATTAGCGAGGCATTCAGGTGAGTAGAAGTATTCATCTATGGGGGAATCATCTGGATGGAGCGAGACGCCCCCTAGTTAGGATTACCTTATTTCTTGCAAGACTTGTATTGCTAGTTAGCTTACCCCTTTATTTACATTGCATACCCTTACAGCTAACCGTATACTAGATTGCATGGACATTCATATACACATATGCGATATCACTTCGTAGGGCACGAACACCATTACCATTAGCATCTGTTGCACGCGCACTATTCATGTGACACACACGCCTTTGGTAATTGCCATGCCACGTGCACTATAGAACCTGTTTAGCTCAGTATCGCCACTTGCATCGTACACGATATATGAAATTTACATAGCAAGAATTTAACAAAAGCTTATATTTATTATTTTTAAAACAAAGTTGCGGTTTTCTCATGATGTATGTGTCGTCCACCATGAGTTTTCATGTTTTCTGTTGGATTTCGAGACCCGATTCGAGGAGTGGATGAACCGTCTCGGGTACATGGTGGGCCCGGTATGGTACCCCGGGGCAAGAAGATCGAGTTGTAGACGATGAGCCTGGCAGGGGAAGACTACCTACCGGTGATGTCTGGCGCGGCGGATATCCGGAGGATACCGACCGTTGTCGTGAGATTTGATGATATGGGCCGATCCGGACTGACGGAGCCCGATATTTGAGACATTGTTACAGTGAGATATTGAGACAGATATGATTTCATATTTGGTGTCGATGCTTGACACGGTTTTCAGATGATTTCTGGATGATACTTAGCTATTATACAGATATTCATTTTCTAAAGTTAAGAATGCAGTACCCTTAGCATTTAAAACACTTAAAGATTTAGTAATGACATTGCATACATGTGCATGCATACTAGAGGTATTATATCACATATGGACATACATGTTGTGACGCATTGCGTGCATTCTTACGATTGCCTTACTAGATGTTATATTCTACTCACGAGCTGGCAACTCACCCCCGTTGTGCCACAGTGTCTTGCAGGTCGGACCCGTTATCCTTGTAGCGGCGGGCTATCTTATCATCAGCTCCTTTTGCTCAGACTCGCGACATCACCCGTAGGTGGGTTGCGAGCACACTTTATTTCTTTTTGCTCTATCATTGTATCTAGTATTCTCCATCTACCACTTTCTATTTGTATATGCGACCTAGTGATGAGACTGAGAGATTTGTATATATGTGGTTTCTTTTGGGTCGAGCTCACTTGAGCCGACGTTGTGTTTTCTGATATTTTGCATTTCTTTTATGCTCTTTTCTTGATATTACTTATATATTGTGTGTGGTTATGATCCGCCTTGGGCGAAGAGCTAGCTCCCGCTTGGGGATGCCATTTTATGATTACAGGTCATATATATATCTTGTTGTACCCATTTTGGGGGATAGAAAATACAGGGGAGACTCTGCCGAAATTTTCGGAAATTTTTGATGTTTTTAAAAAGGGTTTCAATGCAACTTAATTGATTAAACAAATCGTTTTCATGTAAGGTTTTCCTTCACTCTCTTTTGATTTTGGTTTAGATTCTTCTGGGCTTTGGCTGACTTAGGTTACGGTACGCCTTTAGACGTCTCGTAATCTAAGTGCCAGTCACGTTCCGTACCTTCGGGTCGTGACATATTTACCAGGTATGATTCTCACATCTGTATGGTATTACAGATGATGAGTGGGAGTAAGTTATTGGGAATTAGGTGATCATCCTCATTATATCGGAATTCGTTGTAATTGGTGATATTTGAGGAAATCGCCTGGGCTGTTTGCCGGACGGCAAATATTTGGTTTTGAATATCCGTTGTTATGCGCCAATTTCAAATTGATATATCTGTACGTCTATTTTTATAGAGTGAGATATAAATTTTTGAAATTATGTCGGTAACATTTACCTATATCAGTGGATGGTTAGGTAAGGAGCATTGAACAGCGGTGTAATTCTTCTTAACCATAGGTACAGTTTTCAACCTATGACACACAGGGAATTGTAGGGTTCCTAGGCACACACTAGAGGTTCTACAACCCATCAAACATGGGCAATTCAAAAAATTTCATGTGCCTACAAACCCTAATACGGATCGTTAACTAGATGTAAGGCGATGAAAGCATGTAAACAACATTATTGCTAAAGGAAAGTGACTACAATCTTTGTAGATCCAGTCCTCCACTTCCTTAGCTCCGTGAAGATGTCCCCTCACTGCGATCATCGGATCCTGGACTCTAGTGTCGGCTTCATCGGAGAAATGGGCGGGCTAGGTCGTCGACTTCGATGCCGAAGATGATCTACGTCGAGGCAACTCAAGATCAAACTCCAACTTCACCAAGTCATGAAACTTGTGAAGAAAACACCCTATACTACTTGGCAAGTGGTAGAGGATGAAGAAATAGGAAGTGGGTTCACTTTAGAATTGGATTTCTCACTCTTTTTCACAATACACCATTAAAGGATGCAAGGTTTCTTCTTTGTTGAAGAAGAAGAAGAAGAAGAAAAGAATTATCATAAGTTATTGAAAAATAGGAAATAAAATGATACTTATCATATTTACAACCATGGTTAAGTGTAGAGAATTAACTAGGGTTTAGTTGAATGGTTAGGGTTAGGACATGAAGACAAAATGGTCACTTAGTCAAAGCTTCATGAAGCTTCAACAACAAAACAAACTAAGCCACTATTTCATTTTTGCCTAAAATGAATTAATGAATAAATAAATAAATGAATAAGTAAGTAAATCAAAACCCTAACCATTAACATAACCATGGTTTAATTCTTTACACATACCCAAGTTTGCATGTATCATCAAACATGATACAAACAAGTGCACAAAAGTATCACATATACAACTTGTGTATTTCAAGTGAGAAAATCCATTTAAAGTGAACCAATACTAGTTAATGCAAAGTAATATATCAAATATATAATTATGCATTAAATCATTAAATCAATACTTGATTTAACGATCCGGTCATATCGCATATGACCGACTAATATCCAATGCATCGACTTATCGAATCAATCCTTGATTCGATAACTAGGTTATATCACATACAACCAATCGATACATTCATCGCGAGAATGGAATACGGTATCACATACACGCATTATTCTCGGTCCCGCACATATCTCATATGCGCTCCTATTTCGTTTCGCTTGAGCCAGGAAACCTCTGTGTAGGACTCTAAAGACTCGTCAATACGCCGGCAGCAGGTGATGATCATATCAAACACCCACAAGCCGCAAGCGGTTTGCTAAACGTAACGGCCACCCGGGTATTGAGCGATCAGAAGATCGACGAGCAAGCCCGCTCACACTCCTGTGAATCTAACCAGTAACACTTACCGTACAGTCCGGTCTGTTCGTCTGATATGCCGCATATCTCGCCTAGGGGTGGTAAACGTCAGACCCCAATAGCTCGATAAGTCATGCCGACGTGAGGTCCATAACATTCGTGAAACTACTGATAACTCTTACCAGTATATCACTGCAACCCTGGCCAGGGATTTCCTGTTATGGCCAGTCGTGCATAGCGCAACATCAACCCCCAATACCGGGAGAGACGAATCCCCTCCTATCGCTCATTGCCTCCATGTGAATCGGGACTGTACCCAAAAACCACCTGTTTGCACGACTCAGTAGAGCCGTGGTAGGGTGGAAATCAAAGCACAGTGGGAGACACACAAGACTCTATGACGATCTCGGGTCAACAGACTAAGCTGTACCAGTGTCACCAGAGAACTGCCATCTGACGTGAGGTATAATACCATCTGGGAGTTCTCGGCGAGTCCGTTCAGTGTACCCAGTCACCACTGAGCACCCGCTTACCATCTCTGATGTCAAACACCAATGGATATGGGATCATCCATCGCCCATCACATGGGTCGAGAAGATATACGCTAGTCTACTCTGGAATATCGATGCCCCGTCTCGATATTCCCACGACTAGGAACATTGAAGGATGTACTCATGGACTACCCAGGCCCCACTAGTATGATCTACATCATAGTCCTGGAAGTCGAGTACACATCCTAAGGGCTTTATCAACATGTAACAGAGAGACAGAAAGTATACATGTTAAGATAAAGAGCAACCAGATAGCGTACTTTCATGTCGAGCAAGAAAGTCCTACCTATATATGTCCCAGCATCCACTACAATATACATCCAATGTACAGTAATGGCCTCTAGGGCATACATATAACTAACAATCTCCCACTTGCACTAGGGCCATCTGTAGTAGTAGTTGTAGTATCTAATACTCAACCATCCCCTGAAAGTCTCTCTTTGGGAAAAGGCCTTTGTGAGTGGATCCGCCGTGTTGTCCTCTGAGTCTACTCTCTTAACCTCGATCACCCTGGAGATCAACTATCTCCATGATCAGGTGATGCTGCCTCAGAATATGTCTGGGTCACTGATGGGATCAGGGTTCCTGGGCCAAAGCCACACTTTCATTGTCATACAATGATAGGAACCTAGTTCATCTCATGAACCAATATACACCCAAACTTCCTCTTTGGTAGTATCTTCAATAGCGATGTTACCAGCCTTTATCGTCTAGTTTGCCACGGTATCTAGCTTGGAACTCTTCCAACATACCGTCCCTCCACTGAGGGTAAAGACAATGCCTGAGACTGACACTCGGTCGTCCTTATCACCCTGGAACCTTTCCAGTGATTCTCCCCAGGATCGATTGATACCATCTCACTACATCTAATGAGAATCCTAGCATCCAATTACATCTATCTCATAGATGAAAACTCAGGATTTAGGAGGTATCACTTTGATCCTATTGGAGAATCCTTGTGATAAGCGGAGATTGACCGATCGTAGCATAGGAAACTTCTTTCCTATCAAGAGCATGTCTTCCACGTACTCTACGAGGATTATTACCATACTCCATACTAGCCTTTTGTACATACAAGATTCATCTACCATTTTGATGAAGTCAAACTCTTTGACTACCATATCAAAACAGATGTTCCAACTCCGCAATGCCTGCTATATCCTGTAAAGCAACTTGCACACGTTTCCGCTGCTCCCACTGTTTACGAAGCCCTCTGGCTGTGTTCTTATAGACGTTCTCTTCTAAATCATTATTTAGAAAAGTAGTCATGGCACCCAACCACCAGATATCGTAGTCATGGTATGTAGCAATGGTAAGTAGGATCTGGATGGACTTAAGCATGGTCCCTGGAAAAGGTTTCATCATTATCCACGCTTGGTTGATGACGAAAACCTTTAACAAGTCTAGCTTTGAAAGTCTCAACTTTTCCATCTACACCAAGTAATCTTCTCAAGATATACTTGCTCCTGATGGGGATTTAACCCTTCAGATATAGAAACAAAAGTCCATACTTTGTTGGTGTACATGGATTCCATCTCAGATCGCTAAGCATCCAGCCATTCTTACAGAGTCCTTACTCTCGATGGCCTACTCGAAACTAGTTGGGTCATCATCTCATGATGCATTCCTCGCTCCCACTGTCATCGAGAAACCGAAGTATCTCTCAGGCAGGTGAGGAACCCTACCAGATCGGCGGAGAGGCTAAGGTTCGTCGGGAACTTTTGAATCCTTTGGTTCTGTCAAATCATCAGCAGTTTTGTATAGCTGGATTCTTTCCAGTTCTACAGAACTGACCTTGCCTCGATTTTGTCCGGATTTTGCTTTTGACATAGGCCGGACAATCCCAAATCTTAACTTACTTAAGAGATAGGCTCTTCCCATACCATATCTTATATGGAGTGGTAGGCACAGATTTGATTCGAACCCAATTCAATAGGTATGCAGCTTCTCAAGTGCACAACTCCAAAAGGAAATAGGTAACTCAGTAATACTCATCATAGAGCACACCATATCTAATATTGTGCGATTGCTCCGCCCCGATACACCGTTGTGCTGTGGTGTATTCAGAGGAGTAATACTGAGAGAGAATCTCATTTTCCTTTAGAATAGTCCAAGGATTCCATGCACAAGTATTCTCCTCCCTGATCTTATCATAGGACATAATACTTATACCCGTATTTTGGTTCTCTACTTCCAACTTATATTCTGTGAATACCTCAAAAGCTTCGGACTTATGTTTCAACAGGAACATATGACTGAATCTTGAGAGATTATCAGAGAATATAATGAAGTACAAAGAACCGGTCCTGGCATGTGTAGACAGGGGAGTTTACATACATCATCATATATCAGTCCCAAGAGTTTACTAACTCTTTCTTTGTTTCCAATAAACAGAGCTATGGTCATCTTATCTTTGTGACATGACTGGCAAGTTTCACAAGATGTAAATTCAAACTAATTTAAATATGCATCTAAAATGTAACTTCAGCCAGTCGGGTCGCATTGATGTGACATAGTCTACAATGCCTCAAGAAGGATCCGTTCATTTCTGAACTCTTTCTCTTGTGTGTGTTTTGTATACTAAGAACTGTAGTTTGATTTAGAACGTCAATGCTTTCAGATAACGCGCCTGAACCGATCAACTTTTGATATAGGAAATGTTCAAAACATTATCCATCAATACAAAATTTTATCATTTCTTTAATAAATAAAGAGATTGATATGATTTTGTATATCAGGTTCGGTATCTAATAGCATTTGTTCAGAATCAATGTATTGGTAATACAGGGTGACAGTGACCAACAGACTTGGCTGCAACACTTGCCCCGTTTTCTGTCTCATGAAACTTATCACCCGTTCTCAGTTTTCTACCTTTTTGTAGCCCTATGTAACAGATTACATATCTGGGATCCTGATCTGGTATCAAATACCGAGGATGCAGAGGATACTGAAAAACAGTTCTTTGTAATGAACACACCCGAAGGAGATGCATCATATGCACTTTCTTCGTTTGGGCGGCATAGGAATTCTGGTATTCCCCTATTTCCTGCTCTGTCTTATAACAATTATAAGTTGGAGCAGGACCAATGTTCCCCAGCTCAGTATAACAAGCGGGTTCGGTCAATACATCCATATTATTATCTTGATTAAGGCGTGATATGGTCGCTACCTGGAGAGAGAGAGAGAAGAAAACACTCTGCGTGCGCTCTTGCAAGATTAGATTGGTTATATATTTTATCTAATCAGGATGGCTCCCACTGTTTTTATCAAATCTTCCTTCAAACCCTAAAAGGAAAGACTAGCCGGGATTAATTACACTCTACAAGTTTGCCAATCTTTCAGCCAGGCCAGTGTCGGTACTTTGAGGGAGGTTCCCCGTGCTTTCGCACGGACCTAATTACAGTAAACCTCATTTTCCCAGAGGCGTAACCTCGTTGACACCTTTCTAGACACCTACTTGATCGGCTAATTGTAAAGTGCAAAACTCTCCCAGGAGTAACAATTACTCGCAGTGGGTATCGGGATCCAACTATCATATAGAAGGTATGCAATCTCATTGCAAATTTCAACACTTGAAACTCCCGATAATGGTTTTTACCCCTAGCACCTATGACCTTGGCTAAGGTCAACAAATCATAGGTACTAGTCAAGTTCTACCCGTCATTTCATGATTAATTAGACCCACCCACAAGACCCTTGGCTAAGGTCAACAAAGCCACATGACTGTCCTAACTAATCGCATCATATGCTGTGTAGGAAGACATCACTTAGGTACCGCACACTACGCCTCGGCTATGGTCGACAAACGTAGCACGAATACTAAGTACTCTACTTCCTAAAATGACGGAGGGTTGCGGATGGTTTTTATGAAAACCTTTAACGCTTTGAACTTGATCTCGTTGCGGAATCAAATGGTTTTTAAATGGAATGTTTTTTAGGCTTTTCAAGTTTTGCTAAAGGGGTCACTCCCGATGAAGGGATCGTCGGCCCTTTCCTCGTCGAATGAGGTGCAGGATATATCATATATATCACTGTGCAAAGCAGAAACTATAGAAGCAATCAAAAGACAAACCGAGGGTTGTAGCATCTGCCAGTTATTGCTAAAGGAGTCACTCCCGGTGAAGGGATCTCGGTCCTTTCCTCATCGAATAAGGTGTAGGATGTTCTATAATGAACACCGCGATGCAAAGCAAGAACTGTAGCTACCTGTTTTATTTTGAAATTTGATTCCACAACATCTTTTAGGTTTATTTTCTTTCATTAATCTCATTAATGAATATTCCATCATTTAAGTCCACCTAAACATCACAGATAAATATAACGTACGCTTATACCATCCGCATTCGCCTCGATGTCCCGTCTGCACCGTTAGGTTAGGTAACTAACGGCAGAGCGGGGCAGGGCTAGCGCGGGTGTAAAACATAAGCAACGTCTATATAATATATCATATATACTATATACAATATCTATCTGAACAAATCACATGATCACATCACAGATAACGCAGCAGAAAGTATCATATGAAATATTGGATATACTAGGACGTCCGTGTTTTCAATACGAGCCAGTATAAAACACGGATTCCACGGTCGTGATGAATAGCCAATCCCATACCCCTAGACCCGTACGATAGCGGCAAGCAACCCTACCAATTCTAGGGTTAGGAGACCCGGACTCGACTCCTCGAGATGGTCTTCCACTGGACCCTAGAACCCGGTTACTTGTGCTCCCCTCCTTGGGTCTATCCTAATGCGGAAAAGTAAATAATATACAAACGGTGACATCTTCCGCTACCTGGAAGTGCCCCAATAAAAGAATATTACATACAAGTTTTTACATGAATGAAAATGAAAAACACTCATCTCACATAAAAAAAACCCGGCTATTCAAACACGACGATCCAATATAACATATCCAGCAACACATAACAACACATGTCATCAACGTAAGTAAATATGCGCATCCCAATTGTCGTTGACATATAGCAACGAAACCGGCGATATCACATATTACACTTACGGTCACAGAAAAGAAAGTGTAAAACTACAACAGTTGGAATCCGCAACCTGCATAGACATCGCATGCCTAATCAAATGAATTCCTTAGACATCGCATGCCTAACAATTATAAACCCCGCATTTTAGTCTCATTATCGAAAACTCTTTTCAATATCAAGTCGGGCAATTCAACAAGATTCCCAATATCCTGATCGAATGCTCGTCGCAAACTTTAGTAGACGGCTGCACCCCTGACGCCGTCGACGAAGTGCACCAAGGCGGAACACCGCTGCCGCGAGCACCCGAACGGATGCTTTCGGCGCAGGGTTCTCCTATAGTCACTTGGTCGGGGCTATGGGGCGAGGCTGTCTATTAAGTTTACCCGGCGAGTATCCGCGTACGCTACGTGATTGCGATGGACTTTTGATCAAATCAAAATTCCGTGGCAACCGATCAAGTGAGACTAAACCGCTAGATTTATAACATTCATTCAGTTATCTCATAACTACTTGTGAATTCCAATTATTGTATCACATTCCGGATAAGATAGAAAATGTTAAACTTTCCGATCGAACAATCGAACACCCAAGTTTTCCCGAAACAGCTCAACACATGAAATAAGTTTAAAAACATTCACTTCGTGCCTCAGTACCAACGGTCCAGCCGTAGAAGGGTCAAGCCAACGCCTCACATGTGGCACGCCGTACTGCCCCAAATCCTAAGGTTCAAAGGGCAGTTCAAGACGGTCACATAATCGAGTTAAGGTTTGTTGTCTTCTAGAGGGACCATCGCGTTACTTACACTACTTGGAACGTCATTAAACTATGGAAAAATCCAACAATTGGAAATTTCCCGGCAGGGGAAAAAGTGGGTATTTATATCCGGTCGAACTTTTTAACATATTCTAAAATTACCCGGAAAAGCACATAGACAAAGTTTGAAATTTCCGATCGAATCATCGAAGCCCCAAAACACCCCAGAAAACTCAACTCTTGAGTGAAAATTAAAAAATCCCAGAAAACTCAGCACCTCAAGAAACAAATTACTGTGCAAAAATTGAAGGCTGAAGTCATCAGATGGCCGCGGAACCGCCGCAGAAGCCAGGCTTCTGCCGCGGTTCCGCCGCGCTTTGGACGTATCACTTTGTCGTTTTGCACTGTAATTCTTAGAACTTCCTGCTGAATTTTTTAAGCATTTTTAATCAGGAAAAATCCCCGATTTCAAAAAATGTACAGAGAGCATTTTTGAGTTAGGGTTTCGGTTCGATCGGACTTCTAACTCCGTCTGTGCATCGCCTAAGGCTCTAGCTAGGCTCTGATACCACTGTAGGGTTCCAAGGCACACACTAGAGGTTCTACAACCCATCAAACATGGGCAATTCAAAAAAATTCATGTGCCTACAAACCCTAATACGGATCGTTAACTAGATGTAAGGCGATGAAAGCATGTAAACAACATTATTGCTAAAGGAAAGTGACTACAACCTTTGTAGATCCGGTCCTCCACTTCCTTAGCTCCGTGAAGATGTCCCCTCGCTGCGATCATCGGATCCTGGACTCTAGCGTCGGCTTCATCGGAGAAATGGGCGGGCTAGGTCGTCGACTTCGATGCCGAAGATGATCTACGTCGAGGTAACTCAAGATCAAACTCCAACTTCACCAAGTCATGAAACTTGTGAAGAAAACACCCTATACTACTTGGCAAGTGGTAGAGGATGAAGAAATAGGAAGTGGGTTCACTTTAGAATTGGATTTCTCACTCTTTTTCACAATACACCATTAAAGGATGCAAGGTTTCTTCTTTGTTGAAGAAGAAGAAGAAGAAGAAAAGAATTATCATAAGTTATTGAAAAATAGGAAATAAAATGATACTTATCATATTTACAACCATGGTTAAGTGTAGAGAATTAACTAGGGTTTAGTTGAATGGTTAGGGTTAAGACATGAAGACAAAATGGTCACTTAGTCAAAGCTTCATGAAGCTTCAACAACAAAACAAACTAAGCCACCATTTCATTTTTGCCCAAAATGAATTAATGAATAAATAAATGAATGAATAAGTAAGTAAATCAAAACCCTAACCATTAACATAACCATGGTTTAATTCTTTACACATACCCAAGTTTGCATGTATCATCAAACATGATACAAACAAGTGCACAAAAGTATATCACATATACAACTTGTGTATTTCAAGTGAGAAAATCCATTTAAAGTGAACCAATACTAGTTAATGCAAAGTAATATATCAAATATATAATTATGCATTAAATCATTAAATCAATACTTGATTTAACGATCCGGTCATATCGCATATGACCGACTAATATCCAATGCATCGACTTATCGAATCAATCCTTGATTCGATAACTAGGTTATATCGCATACAACCAATCGATACATTCATCGCGAGAATGGAATACGGTATCACATACACGCATTATTCTCGGTCCCGCACATATCTCATATGCGCTCCTATTTCATTTCGCTTGAGCCAGGAAACCTCTGTGTAGGACTCTAAAGACTCGTCAATACGCCGGCAGCAGGTGATGATCATATCAAACACCCACAAGCCGCAAGCGGTTTGCTAAACGTAACGGCCACCCGGGTATTGAGCGATCAGAAGATCGACGAGCAAGCCCGCTCACACTCCTGTGAATCTAACCAGTAACACTTACCGTACAGTCCGGTCTGTTCGTCTGATATGCCGCATATCTCGCCTAGGGGTGGTAAACGTCAGACCCCAATAGCTCGATAAGTCATGCCGACGTGAGGTCCATAACATTCATGAAACTACTGATAACTCTTACCAGTATATCACTGCAACCCTGGCCAGGGATTTCCTGTTATGGCCAGTCGTGCATAGCGCAACATCAACCCCCAATACCGGGAGAGACGAATCCCCTCCTATCGCTCATTGCCTCTATGTGAATCGAGACTGTACCCAAAAACCACCTGTTTGCACGACTCAGTAGAGCCGTGGTAGGGTGGAAATCAAAGCATAGTGGGAGACACACAAGACTCTATGACGATCTCGGGTCAACAGACTAAGCTGTACCAGTGTCACCAGAGAACTGCCATCTGACGTGAGGTATAATACCATCTGGGAGTTCTCGGCGAGTCCGTTCAGTGTACCTAGTCACCACTGAGCACCCGCTTACCATCTCTGATGTCAAACACCAATGGATATGGGATCATCCATCGCCCATCACATGGGTCGAGAAGATATACGCTAGTCTACTCTGGAATATCGATGCCCCGTCTCGATATTCCCACGACTAGGAACATTGAAGGATGTACTCATGGACTACCCAGGCCCCACTAGTATGATCTACATCATAGTCCTGGAAGTCGAGTACACATCCTAAGGGCTTTATCAACATGTAACAGAGAGACAGAAAGTATACATGTTAAGATAAAGAGCAACCAGATAGCGTACTATCATGTCGAGCAAGAAAGTCCTACCTATATATGTCCCAGCATCCACTACAATATACATCCAATGTACAGTAATGGCCTATAGGGCATACATATAACTAACAGGAATGAGTTATCAGACTCAGGGGACTTATACAGAGTATTGTATATTGTCCAGTGTACATTAGGACAGAGGGGTTGGTCATCGTACTATATTCGATTTACTTATGACTTCTCTAGTTTTTAGACAAGTGTTTCGAAGAAACACATGGTCTAAGTTTTGAGAAGTTATACGTGTATGAATAAAGTAGAGAACCGGGTATTGCAAGTATCAGGATTCTTCAAGGTGATCGAAGATGTAGATACTTGTGTATGGTATTCACTTGATAGTAATGATTAAGAGAACTTGCTTCTCTTTCAGGATACTCATAATTGGAAGTATTCCTAGGTTGAGTAACGCTCATAGGCCTCCTTCCATTTAGTTGACATGCACTCGAGACAGCTGCATGATTTGAATCTATTTCAATTAAATCAGTGCCTCTGGTTCTATATTGGATATAGAATGGTTCATATCTTAACGATGTTAAGGTACGGGGAGTTGTCCGGCTTATGCTTAAAACCAGACTCTGGATAACTCAAGGCACGTTTCTGTAATGGCTGTTTGTGGGTTGACCCAGGCTATGAGGAGGGTTGATGTTCTACCATCTGGAAGATAAATAGTGATATTGTTCTTGACTCGCCACAGTTTTAATAAAAATGGATTTTTTCCGAAAACAGTAGTGGGAGTATGGTAGAACTGGAAGTGATTCCAGAACCGCAAACGATTACTGAAGATTTGATAAGAACCTAAAGATTCAATCCGGTTTGACATTCCATTGGCCACTCCGCAAATATGGTGGGTAACCTCAGGCGCTTGAGAGGTGCTTCGGTATGCTCAAGGACGGTGGCAGGGAGGTTCTTGTTTACCCATACTTTCCATTGCTGTTGTTCCAGACTGTGAGACCCAGCAGGAGGATGAGTATAGCGTCGTTCTAAACTAGCTTTAGAAGTGTACGTCTATATGACTCTGCCAGAGGGTTGTCGTAGTCAGCGGAAGCATAGTGGACAAGTAGCTTATGTCTATTTATAGACTAAAGCAGATATAGCGGAGATAGATCATCTATTTCTATGTGACAGTCATAGGTTTGACTTCATCAGAATAGGGGATGAATCTGTTAAGAAGGTGGTAGGATGTGATGTCCTGATATTTGGATGACATACACAGAGTAGGAAGTGAAATTCCTATACTACGGTCGGTTAAACTTTGGTTGTTATACAATGGTTTCTCCACATAGGAATTGGAAATTATATCAGACATTCTGGTTACTGGATCTATGGTTTTAGATCTAGATTTGGGAAGTGTCCCAATCTGGGTACTCAGACGGCATTCTAAAGGTGTTTTAGAATGGACGACTCCTAGCACGGTAGTATACCTGCAGGTAATGGAGTCACCCTCTCTAAAGGTGTCTTACAGACTAAAGTGGAGAGGGATGTGCATGATTGGCAGATCACTTGCTCAGGAAATTGAGTCAATCATGAGATATCAAGTACCACACCAGATGTTATTTTTTGCACGAGATGCAGTAAGTTGATATTAATCCAATCCTGGAGAAACGATAGGAAGCAGTTTTAGAACATAAGTGAATGTTCTAGGGATATGATAACGGCAGCCTCCTTTGGGAGACAGTTATCATTCCAGGCTTCCAAGGTGACCTGGAAGACAGAGTGATTGTCAGAGTTATAGCTCTCCCTGTTAGTTATATGTATGCCCTAGAGGCCATTACTGTACATACGATGTATATTGTAATGGATGCTTGGATATATATAAGAAGGACTTTCTTGCTCGACATGATAGTATGCTATCTGGTTGTACTTTATCTTAACATGTACTCTGATTGTCTCTATGTTACATGTTGATAAAGCCCTTAGGATGTGTACTCGACTACTGGGACTATGATGAGATCATACTAGTGGGGCCACGGTAGTCGACGAGTACATCCTACAACTGTTCCTAGTCGAGGGTGTATCGAGACAGGGCATCGATACACCAGAGTAGACTAGCGTATACGCATCTTGACCCATATGATGGGCGATGGATGATCCCATATCCATCGGTGTTTGACATCAAGGATGGTGTACGGGTGCTCAGTAGAGACTGGGTACACTGGACGGACTCGCCGAGAACTCCCAGATGGTATTATACCTCACGTCAGATGGCGGTTCTCCGGTGACACTGGTACAGAGTAGTCTGTTGACCCGAGATCGTCATAGGGTCTTGTGTGATTCCCACTGTGCTTTGATTTCCATCATACCACGTCCAAGAGGGCGTGCAAAAATGTGGCTTTTGGGTACAGTCCCGAATCACATGGAGGCAATGAGCGATAGGAGGGGATTCGTCTCTCCCGGTATAGGGAGTTGATGTTGTGCTGTGTTCGATTGGCTATAACCGGAAATCCCTGGCCAGGGTTGCTGAGATTTACTGGAAAGTGTTATCAGTAGTTTCTCGAACTGTTATAGACCTCATATCGACACGACTTATCAAGCTACTGGGGTCTGACGTTTACCACCCCTAGGCGAGATATGCAACATATCAGACAACGAGACCGGACTGTACAGGAGTGTTACTGTTTGGATTCACAGGAGAATGTACAGGCTTGCTTGTTGATCTTCTGAGCGCTCAATACCTGGGTGGCTGTTACGTTTAGCTGACCGCTTGCAGCTTGTGGGTGTTTGATATGATCATCACCTACTGCCAGCGTATTGACGATTCTTTAGAGTCCTACACAGAGGTTTCTTGGCTCAGGCAAAACGGAGTAGGGGCACATATGTGATATGTGCGGGACCGAGGATAATACGATATGAGATACCGTATTCTATTCTCGCGATATATGATATCAGCCGGGTCATCGGATCAAGTGTTGATTCGATGAATCGGTACGGATAAATATTAGTCGGTTATATGCGATATGGCCGGATTGTCGGATCAAGTGTTGATTCGATAATTTAAGGTATAATAATATATATGATATATTAAATTACATTAACTAATATTAGCTCACTAAAAGATTCTTTTTCTCACTCGGGTAATACATTGATATATATGCGATATATGTTAAATGTATTATTTTATTTGGTTACAATAAATATTATATATGTGATATATAATATTGTAACATGATATGATAACTAATGCAACATGTTTAGTGGAGTTTAAACATGATTAGGGTTTGGATTAGGGTTAAGCTTTCTAGATGATTCTAGAAGGTTTTGGTTTTGTTTTGTGAAAGATATTTTCAAGTGACTCATTCTTAACCTAACCCAAACCCTAGCCTTGGTTAATTCTCTACAAAGGTTTAGTCAACCATGGTTGCATTATTCATCATTATCTCCTTTGCATTATTCATCATAAAAGGAATTATATGATAATTCTAAGATTATTCATCATCTTCTTCCTTCTTCTTCTTTGCTTACAAAGCTTTCTTGCTTTGATATAAGTGATAAATAAATGTGAGAAAAAGATAAATAAAGAGAGCAAAAATCCTACTTCATCATCCTCATCTTCCCTTGCCCTTTAGATGAGAGTGTTCACTCAATTTTAGTGAGTGTTAGCTTGTGTTAATGAAACTTCAAGGTAGATCATCTTTGTATCGAAGATCGAAAGCAAGACTGCATCTTTCTCTTCGTGGAACCTCTCGAGAGTCCGGAACCCGATGATCGCAGCGAAGGGACCTCAACACGGAGCATATGAAGTGAAGGACCGGATCTACAAAGGTTGTAATCCCTCTCACCTAGTGTTAAAGTGTTTAGCATGTTAGTTTTCGCCTAATCTCTAGTTTAAAGATCCGGCTTCGGGTTGTTCGGCACGGCTAAATTTTTAATCGGACATGGTTGATGCCTCGTAGACCCTTATGCACGTGCATAGCAACCCTACAGTGGTATCAGAGCCAAGCTAGAGCTTTAGGCGAAGTCTAGACGAAGTTTAAAGTCCGATCGAACCCGGAAAACCCGATATACCCTAGTTTCTGGAAATTTTTCAAAACTGTGATTTTTTTCATATTAAAAATGCTCAAAAAAATCAGCAGGGAAATACAAGAGTTACTGTGAAGCATGTGCTCCTAAATCCTCTAAAGCGCCGCGGAACCGCGGCCGTACCATGGTATTGGCGGCGGTTCCGCGGCCAAAAGGTTGCTTCATTTTTTCAAATTTCCACAGTAACCTCCGTATGTGATTCCTGATTCTTCTGGGAAATTTTATTTTTATTCAAGTGTTGAGTTTTCTGGGTTGTATTGGGGACTAGTTGTTTCGATCGGATATTATAACTTTGTTTAGTTTGTCCGGGTAATTTTTAGAAACTGTTAAAAAATTCGAACGGATATCAATAACTCACTTTTTCCCCTGTCGGAAAAGTTTTCAAAAGTTGGATTTTTCCTCGAGTTTAAGAACGTTCTAAGTCGTGCAAGTAACGCGGTGGACCCTCTAGAAGACAACAAACCTTAACTCGATTATGTGACCGTCTTGAACTGCCTTTTGAACCTTAGGGTTTGGGGCAGTACGGCGTGCCACATGTGAGGCGTTGGCTTGACCCTTCTATGGCTGGACCATTGGTATTGTGGCATGTGATAGATGTTTTTAAACTGATTTCAAGTGTTGAGATATATTGGGGAAATCTTGGGTGTTTGATTAGTCGATCGGAAAGTTTAACTTTGTCTATTTATCTGGAATGTGATACAATATTTGGAATCCACAGGTAGTTATGAGATAACTGATTTGAATATTATAAATCTAGCAGTTCAGCCTCAGATGATCGGTTGCCACGGAATTTTGATGTGATCAAAAGTCCGTCGCAATCACGTAACGTACGTGGATACTCTCCGGATAAACTTAATAGACAGCCACGCCCCATAGCCCCGACCAAGTGACTGTAGGAGAACCCCGCCGCCGAAAGCATCCGTTCGGGTGCTCGCGGCAGCGGTGTTCCGCCTTAGTGCACTTCGTCGACGACATCTGGGGGTGCGGCCGTCTACTAAAGTTTGCGACGAGCATTTGATCAGAATGTCGGGAATCTTGTTGAATTGCCCGACTTGATATTGAAAAGAGTTTTCGATAATGAGACTAAAATGCGGGGTTTATAATTGTTAGGCATGCGATGTCTAAGGAATTCATTTGGTTAGGCATACGATGTCTAAGAAGGTTGCGGATTCCAACTGTTGTAGTTTTACACTTTCTTTTCTGTGACCGTAAGCATAGTATGTGGTGTATCGCCGGCTTCGTTGCTATACATCAACGACAATCGGGATACGCATACTTGCTTACGTTGATGATATGAGATATTATGTGTTGCTGTGATATGTTGTATTGGATCGTCGCGTTTGAATAGCCGGGGGTTTTATGTGAGATGAGAGTTTTTCTTTTTCATTCATGTAAAATTCTTATGTATGTAATATTCTTTTATTGGGGCACTTCCAGGTTGCGGAAGATGTCACCGTTGTATATTATTTACTTTTCCGCATTAGGTAGACCCAAGGCGGGGAGCACAAGTAACCGGGTTCTAGGGTCCAGTGGGAGACCATCTCGAGGAGTCGAGACCGGGTCTCCTAACCCCAGAATTGGCAGTGTTACTTGCCGCTCTCGTAGGGGTCTAGGGATGTGGGTTTGGCTATTCATCGCGACCGTGGAATCCGTGTTTTATACAGGCTCGTATTGAAAACACGGACGTCCTAGTATATCCAATATTTCATATATGTTCTTCTGCTGCAATGTTCTGTGATGAGATCATATTACTGCCTGAGATGAATGTTTATATTATATATATATGAGATATATGTTATATTGCAGATTTCGTTTCAAATGTGATGCTTGTGAAGCATAATAAAATGGGACTTCATTAATGAGATTAATGAAAATAAAAGAAACCTAAGATGTTGTAGAAACTTGTTTTAAAAAAAAAAACTGGTAGCTCTAGTTCTTGCTTTGCATAGCGATGTTCCTTGTAGAACATCCAGCACCTTATTCGATAAGGAAAGGACCGAGATCCCTTCACCGGGAGTGACTCCTTTAGCAATAACTGGCAGATGCTACAAACTCGGTTTGTCATTTGATTGCTTCTATAGTTCTTGCTTTGCATAGCGGTGTTCCTTGTAGAACATCCAGCACCTTATTCGATAAGGAAAGGACCGAGATCCCTTCACCGGGAGTGACTCCTTTAGCAATAACTGGCAGATGCTACAAACTCGGTTTGTCTTTTGATTGTTTCTATAGTTCTTGCTTTGCACAGCGGTATATATGATATATCCTGCACCTTATTCGATGAGGAAAGGGCCGACGATCCCTTCACCGGGAGTGACCCCTTTAGCAAAACTAGAAAAGCCTCAAAAACACTCTATTTAAAATCACTCGATTCTACAACGATATCAAGTTCATTACGCAAAAGATTTTCATAAAAACCTGTCGTAACTCTCCGTCATTTCAGATAAGTACTAGTTAGTATTCGTGCTACGTTTGTTGACCATGTTAAGGCGTAGTGTGCGGTAGCTGATTAGTGCTTATCTATATAAGCATATGATGCGATTGGATTAGGGTAGTCGTGCGACTTTGTTGACCATGTTAAGGGTCGTGCGGGTGGGTTTAATTCAATCGGGAAATGACGGGTTGAACTTGACTAGCACTTATGATTTGTTGACCATGTTAAGGTCATATAGCTGCTAGGGGCAAAATATTATTGGGAATTTCAAGTGTTGAAATTTGCAATGAGATTGCATACCTTCTATGAGATAGTTGGATCCCGATACCCGCTGCGAGTAAGAGTTACTCCTGGGAGAGTTTTACACATTACAATTAGCCGATCAAGTAGGTGTCTAGAAAGGTGTTAACGGGGTTACGCCCCTGGGAAAACGAGGTTTACTTTAATTAGGTTCGTGCGAAAGCACGAGGGACCTCCCTCAAAGTACCGACACTGGCATGGCTGAAAGATTGGCGAACTTGTAGCGTATGATTAATCCCGGCTAGTCTTTCCTTTTAAGGTTTGAAGGAAGATTTGATTAAAACAGTGGGAGACATCCTGATTAGATATATTAGATAACCAATCTAATCTTGCAAGAGCATACGCTGAGTGTTTTCTTCTCTCTCTCTCCAGGTAGCGACCATATCACGCCTTAATCAAGATAATAAAACGGATATATTGACCGAACCCGCTTGTTATACTGAGCTGGGGAACGTTGGTCCCGCTCCAACTTATAATTGTTATAAGACAGAGCAGGAAATTGGGGAATACCAGATTTCCCGTGCCGCCCAAACGAAGAAAGTGCATGTTGATGCATCATCTTCGGGTGTGTTCATTACACAGAACTGTTTCTCAGTATTCTTTACGTCCTGGGTATGTGATACCGGATCAGGATCCCGCATATGTAATCTGTTATATGGGCTACAGATAAGTAGAGAACTGAGAACGGGTGATAAGTTTCATGAGACAGAAAACGGTGCAAGTGTTGCAGCCAAGTCTGTTGGTCACTATCACCCTGTATTACCAGAATACATTGATTCTGAACGAATGTTATTAGATACCGAACCTGATATACAACATCATATCAGTTTCTTTATTAGTAAAGAAGTGATATAATTTTGTATTGTTGGATAATGTTTTGAACATTTCCTATATCAAAAGTTGATCGGTTCAGGCACGTTATCTAAAAGCATTGACGTTCTAAATCAAACTACAGTTCTTTAGTATACGGAACACACACAAGAGGAAGAGTTTAGATATGAACGGATCCTTCTTAAGGTATTGTAGACCAGGTCATATCAATGCGACCCGACTGCTTGAAGTTACATTTAGATGCATATTTAAATCAGTTTGAATTTACATCTTGTGAAACTTGCCAGTCATGTCACAAAGATTAGATGACCATAGCTCTGTTTACTGGAAACAGAGAAAGAGTTAGTGAGCTCTTGGGATTGATACATGCTGATGTATGAAAGTCCCCTGTCTACATATGCAAAAACCGGTTCTTTGTACTTCATTACATTCTCTGATGATCTTTCAAGATTCAGACATATGTTCCTGTTGAAACACAAGTCCGAAGCTTTTGAGATATTCACAGAATATAAGTAAGAAGTAGAGAACCAACATACGGGTATAAGTATTATGTCCTTTGATGAGATCGAGGAGGAGAATACTTGAGCACGGAATTCCTGGACTATTCTAAAGGAGAATGAGATTCTCTCTCAGCATTACTCCTCCATATACACCACAGCACGTTGGTGTATCGGGGCGGAGCAGTAGCACCCTATGTGATATGGTGTGCTCTATGATGAGTACTACTGAGTTTCCTATTTCCTTTTAGGAGTTATGCACTTGAGAAGTTGCATACCTATTGAATAGGGTTCAAATCAAATCAGTTGCCTACCACTTCATATGTGATATGGAAAGGGAAGAGCCCATATCTTAAGTTAGTTAAGATTTGGGGTTGTCCGGCCTATGTCTAAAAACAAAATCCGGACAAGCTCGAGGCAAGGTCTGTTATGTAGAACTGGAATGGTTCCAGCTAAACGAACTGCAGCTGATGATTTGGTAGAACCAAAGGATTCAATAGTTTCCAACGAACCTCAGCCTCTCCGCCGATCTAGTAGGGTTCCTCACCCACCTGAGAGATACTTTGGTTTCTCTATGACAGTGGGAGTGAGGATTGCATCATGAGATGATGACCCAACTAGTTTCGAGCAGGCCATCAGGAGTGAGACTCTGTAAGAATGGCTGGATGCTTATCGATCTGAGATGGAATCCTTATACACCAACAAAGTATGGACTTTGGTTGCTTTATCTGAAGGGTTAAATCCCCATCAGGAGCGAGTATATCTTGAGAAGATTACTTGGTGTACATGGAAAAGTTGAGACTTTCAAAGCTATGCTTAAAGTCCATCCAGATCCTGCTTGCCACGGCTACATACCATGACTACGATATCTGGCGGTTGGGTGTCATGACTGCTTTTCTAAATGATGCTTTAGAAAAGAGCGTCTATAAGTACACAGCCAGAGGGCTTCGTAGACAGTGGGAGCAGCGGAAACGTGTGCAAGATGTTTTATATAATAAAACAGGCATCGCGGAGTTGGAACATCTGTTTTGATGGGGTAGTCAAAGAGTTTGACTTCATCAAAATGGTAGATGAACCTAGTATATATGAAAAGGTAGTAGAGAGTATAGTGGTGATCCTCGTAGAGTATGTGGATGACATACTCTTGATAGGGAAGGAGTTTCCTATGCTACGCTTGGTCAATCTCCGCTTATCACAAGGATTCTCCATATAGGATCAAAGTGATACCTCCTAAATCCTGGGTTTTGGATCTATGAGATAGATCTAATTGGATTTTAGGATACTCACTAGTTGTAGTGAGATGGTATCAATCGATCCTTGGGAGAATCACTGGAAAGGTTCCAGGATGATAAGGACGACTGAATGTCACTCGCGGGCATTGTCTTTACCCTCAGTGGAGGGACGGTATGTTGGAAGAGTTCCAAGCTAGATACCGTGACATACTAGACGATTAAAGGCAAGATACATCGTTACCAAAGATACTACCAAAGAGGCAGTCTGAATATATAAGTTCATGAGATGAACTTCGTTCCTACCATTGTGTGACAATGGAGTTGTGGCTTTGGCCAAGGAACTACCGTCCCATCAGAAATCCAGATATAATTCTTAGGCAGTATCACCTGATCATAGAGATGGTTGATCTCCAGGGAGATCGAGGTTAGGAGAGTAGACACAGAGGACAACAGCGCGGATCCACTCACAAAGGCCTTTTTCCCAGTAGAGACTTTTATGGGATGGTTGAGTATGAGATACTTCAACCACAGCTAATTGTTGGGTATGTGATACCACAACAGATGGCCCTAGTGCAAGTGGGAGATTGTTAGTTATATGTATGCCCTAGAGGCCATTACTGTACATACGATGTATATTGTAATGGATGCTTGGATATATATAAGGAGGACTTTCTTGCTTGACATGATAGTATGCTATCTGGTTGTACTTTATCTTAACATGTACTCTGATTGTCTCTATGTTACATGTTGATAAAGCCCTTAGGATGTGTACTCGACTACTGGAACTATGATGAGATCATACTAGTGGGGCCACGGTAGTCGACGAGTACATCCTACAACTGTTCCTAGTCGAGGGTGTATCGAGACAGGGCATCGATACACCAGAGTAGACTAGCGTATACGCATCTTGACCCATATGATGGGCGATGGATGATCCCATATCCATCGGTGTTTGACATCAAGGATGGTGTACGGGTGCTCAGTAGAGACTGGGTACACTGGACGGACTCGCCGAGAACTCCCAGATGGTATTATACCTCACGTCAGATGGCAGTTCTCCGGTGACACTGGTACAGAGTAGTCTGTTGACCCGAGATCGTCATAGAGTCTTGTGTGATTCCCACTGTGCTTTGATTTCCATCATACCACGTCCAAGAGGGCGTGCAAAAATGTGGCTTTTGGGTACAGTCCCGAATCACATGGAGGCAATGAGCGATAGGAGGGGATTCGTCTCTCCCGGTATAGGGAGTTGATGTTGTGCTGTGTTCGATTGGCTATAACCGGAAATCCCTGGCCAGGGTTGCTGAGATTTACTGGTAAGTGTTATCAGTAGTTTCTCGAACTGTTATAGACCTCATATCGACAAGACTTATCGAGCTACTGGGGTCTGACGTTTACCACCCCTAGGCGAGATATGCAACATATCAGACGACGAGACCGGACTGTACGGAGTGTTACTGTTTGGATTCACAGGAGAATGTACAGCTTGCTTGTTGATCTTCTGAGCGCTCAATACCTGGGTGGCTGTTACGTTTAGCTGGCCGCTTGCAGCTTGTGGGTGTTTGATATGATCATCACCTACTGCCGGCGTATTGATGATTCTTTAGAGTCCTACACAGAGGTTTCTTGGCTCAGTCAAAACGGAGTAGGGGCACATATGTGATATGTGCGGGACCGAGGATAATACGATATGAGATACCGTATTCTATTCTCGCGATATATGATATCAGCCGGGTCATCGGATCAAGTGTTGATTCGATAAATCGGTACGGATAAATATTAGTCGGTTATATGCGATATGGCCGGATTGTCGGATCAAGTGTTGATTCGATAATTTAAGGTATAATAATATATATGATATATTAAATTACATTAACTAATATTAGCTCACTAAAAGATTCTTTTTCTCACTCGGGTAATACATTGATATGTATGCGATATATGTTAAATGTATTATTTTATTTGGTTACAATAAATATTATATATGTGATATATAATATTGTAACATGATATGATAACTAATGCAACATGTTTAGTGGAGTTTAAACATGATTAGGGTTTGGATTAGGGTTAAGCTTTCTAGATGATTCTAGAAGGTTTTGGTTTTGTTTTGTGAAAGATATTTTCAAGTGACTCATTCTTAACCTAACCCAAACCCTAGCCTTAGTTAATTCTCTCCGAAGGTTTAGTCAACCATGGTTGCATTATTCATCATTATCTCCTTTGCATTATTCATCACAAAAGGAATTATATGATAATTCTAAGATTATTCATCATCTTCTTCCTTCTTCTTCTTTGCTTACAAAGCTTTCTTGCTTTGATATAAGTGATGAATAAATGTGAGAAAAAGATAAATAAAGAGAGCAAAAATCCTGCTTCATCATCCTCATCTTCCCTTGCCCTTTAGATGAGAGTGTTCACTCAATTTTAGTGAGTGTTAGCTTGTGTTAATGAAACTTCAAGGTAGATCATCTTTGTATCGAAGATCGGAAGCAAGACTGCATCTTTCTCTTCGTGGAACCTCTCGAGAGTCCGGAACCCGATGATCGCAGCGAAGGGACCTCAACACGGAGTATATGAAGTGAAGGACCGGATCTACAAAGGTTGTAATCCCTCTCACTTAGTGTTAAAGTGTTTAGCATGTTAGTTTTCTCCTAATCTCTAGTTTAAAGATCCGGCTTCGGGTTGTTCGGCACGGCTAAACTTTTAATCGGGCATGGTTGATGCCTCGTAGACCCTTGTGCGCATGCATAGCCACCCTACACTCCCTCTGAAGAAGGGCAGTATTTTGGACAGGTGGTCCAGGCGGATACTGAGGGAGGCATGGCGCAGGATACTGATTAAGTTCAGTTGACGATACAGTCTAAGAAGTTTGGATTTGGAGTTCATTTATGAACTAGGTCCCATCAGACATCCAGACATATTCTAAGACAGGTATTGCTCACTTCGGGAGATGGGTTTCTCCGTGAACTTGAGATAAAGAGAGACATAGAAAGAAACATCACAGCGGATCCACTCACTGAGGCTATTACTCGAACGCAATAGTTTCGCAAACGAGCTTTGTGAGACTGACTAGTAGAGGAGTTGAGTGTTCGGTATCACACGGGCTGTGAGTATGCGACATCACAATAATTAGCCTTGAGTGCAAGTGGGAGATGGTTGGAGATAGTGCCCTCAGAGTCAATTATTGGATCACAGGCACGTGATTGCAATGATTGAAGGAGGACCTATACTGGTAGGACAGTCTTACTCAAGATGATAGTATGCTATCTGGTTTACCTTTATCATCGTGTACTGTTTTAGGTGACCTTACAGGTCACTATTGCACGTTGACAGAGCCCCTAGGATTCTTGCTTGACTGCCAGCAGTATGAGGGCGATCATTTACGTGGGAGCTGGGGTCTATAAGCACATCCTTAAAAGGTCCCTAGTCATGGGAGTTTCGAGACAGGGCATCGATACTCCAGAGTAGACTAGTGTATACAGTCGAGTCCCTGACGAGAGGCGGTGACCGGTCTCACAAGCCACTGGTGTCAGTTGGTTCACCCAAGATGTATACAGGTGCTCATTGGGTTATGAGTACACCGGACAGGACTCGCCGGGAACATGCTAGTTGGTCTCATACATGATGTCAGATAGTAGTTCCCTGGTGACATGTATACAGGTTAGTTCATCGACCTGATCTTGTCATTTGTCTCGTGTGAGTTCCCACTGTGCTTTGATTACTACCCTACCACGCTCAAAGGAGACGTGCAAATAGGTTTTAGTTGGGTACAGTCCCGAGCCACATGGAGGCAGTGAGCGGATCTGCAGGGGTTCGTCTCTCCCGGTATTGGGGGTGAGGTCGTGCTGTGTCTAGGAGAGCCATTACACAAAGCCCTCGGCCGAGGCAGGAGATTTACTGGTAAGGATTCCAGTAGTATCTCAGGGTGTTCCGGGCCATACTCCGACACGACTTGTACCGCTTTTGGGGGTCTGACTTTTACCAACCCCCTAGGCCCGCCATGCGATACTCATAGACGAACGGACCGGACTGTATGGATATTGTCACTGACAGGCTCAGTAGGGTGTCAGGATTAGTTCGCTCATCGATGTCCCTTTTGGTCAATACCTGGTAGCCCGTTACGTATAGGCTAATACCTCTGAAGTGCTCGTGGTTAAATCCACAGCCAAAGTATTGACAAGTCTTTAAAGTCCCCTACTGACCAGTTTCTCAAGTTTCCGGCGATACGCTGTAGAGGCCGTATGGAGATATGGCAGGGTTCGATCAGATACATGCGGTATTGCACGGATCGTGATCGGACGTATAATACTAGCGGGCTTTGGTTTAAGCCAGATCCTAGTATTGTACAGTGTAGATTTTGTCTCTTTGCATTTGTATTCAGTGGGAATACAAATGCGGGTATGTATATACAGTCGCGGGGTTTTCTTGTAATTTATTACGGGATCAGTTTTTTGAAGTTGCCAGTTTGTATTCCGTTTCGGACAGTTCTCCTTTGTTCCTTCACGGCCAGACTTTTCTGTTGGAGGGGTTATTGGCAGATGTGCAAATTATCTTTGTGGAGGGGGTTATTTGGATTTGTGGCTTCATCATGAGATTCCTTTTGCATCACTTGTTTTGCATTAATGAGATTGGATTTGTTAGTTATATGTATTCCCTAGAGGCCATTACTGTACATAGGATGTATATTGTAGTGGATGCTGGGACATATATAGGTAAGACTTTCTTGCTTGACATGATAGTACGCTATCTGGTTGCTCTTTATCTTAACATGTATACTTTCTGTCTCTCTGATTACATGTTGATAAAGCCTTTAGGATGTGTACTCGACTTCCAGGACTATGATGCAAATCATACTAGTGGGGCATGGGTAGTCAATGAGTACATCCTTCATTGTTCCTAGTCGTGGGAATATCGAGACGGGGCATCGATATTCCAGAGTAGACTAGCGTATATCTTCTCGACCCATGTGATGGGCGATGGATGATCCCATATCCATTGGTGTTTGACATCAGAGATGGTATGCGGGTGCTCAGTGGTGACTGGGTACACTGAACGGACTCGCCGAGAACTCCCAGATGGTATTATACCTCACGTCAGATGGCAGTTCTCTGGTGACACTGGTACAGCTTAGTCTGTTGACCCGAGATCGTCATAGAGTCTTGTGTGTCTCCCACTGTGCTTTGATTTCCACCCTACCATGGCTCTACTGAGTCGTGCAAACAGGTGGTTTTTGGGTACAGTCCCGATTCACATGGAGGCAATGAGCGATAGGAGGGGATTCGTCTCTCCCGGTATTGGGGGTTGATGTTGCGCTATGCTCGACTGGCCATAACAGGAAATCCCTGGCCAGGGTTGTTGTGATATACTGGTAAGAGTTATCAGTAGTTTCATGAATGTTATGGACCTTACGTCGGCATGACTTATCGAGCTATTGGGGTCTGACGTTTACCACCCCTAGGCGAGATATGCGACATATCAGACGAACAGACCGGACTATACGGTAAGTGTTACTGGTTGGATTCACAGGAGTGTGAGCGGGCTTGCTCGTCGATCTTCTGATCGCTCAATACCCGGGTGGCCGTTACGTTTAGCAGACCGCTTGCGGCTTGTGGGTGTTTGATATGATCATCATCTGCTGCTGGCGTATTGACGAGTCTTTAGAGTCCTACACAGAGGTTTCCTGGCTCAAGCGAAACGAAATAGGAGCGCGTATGAGATATGTGCGGGACCGAGAATAATGCGTGTATGTGATACCGTATTCCATTCTCGCGATGAATGTATCGATTGGTTGTATGCGATATAACCTAGTTATCGAATCGTTGATTCGATAAGCCGATACATTGGATACTAGTCGGTAATATGAGATATGACCGGATCGTTAAATCAAGTATTGATTTAATGATTTAATGCATAATTATATATTTGATATATTACTTTGCATTAACTAGTATTGGTTCACTTAAATTGGATTTTCTCACTTGATGTACACAAGTTGTATATGTGATATACTTTTGTGCACAAGATTGTATCATGTTTGATGATACATGAATGTTAGTGTGTATGTTTAGATTAAACCATGGTTATGTGATGGTTAGGGTTTTCTTTTTCTTATCTATTTATTTATTTATTTTGGCAAAAGATTAAAGAGAAAATGGTGGCTTTCTTTGTTTGTTATTGAAGCTTCTTGAAGCTTTGACCAAATGACCATTTTGTCTTCATGCTTAACCCTAACCCTTCCAACTAACCATGGTCTATTCTCTACACCTAATCATGGTTGCCATATGATAAGTGTTGATTTTATTTTTCTATTTCATAATAACTTATCATATTCTTTTCATCATCTTCTTCTTCTTCAAACATGAAGAAAGCTTGCTCCATCAATGGCAACTTGTGAAAATGAGTGAGAAATCCAAATCCAAAGTGAACCCACTTCCTATTTCTTCATCCTCTACCTTTTGCCAAGTAGTATAGGGTGTTTTTGTAAGTTCACGGTGTAAGTGCATGGCGGCACCCCGACCTCCATCCCGAGGCCAAAATGCGGAAGCGGTGATAAACTTTAATTTTGCGAACTTAGCAAACCGGCACCACCGCGCACTAAAACCCGGATCGAACCATTAACCAGTCCTAGCTAACTACAAGATAGGGAATAGAGATATACCGACTGATCCGAGTCCTCCGGTCTTCTCGTCATCGTCCCGATCTCCCGTGGAAACTCCGGTCGTCGCCTCCTTGCCGGAAGGGCACCACATCGTCTGCATCTTTTACGGGCTCCCACCTCAATACCGAGGCAACTCGGGCACGAAGCTGGCTAGTCGACGTGCCCAAGGTTTGCTGTAGAATGTGTAGTGCTCATGTCTCACTTTGGGATTCATGGAGTTGCCTTTGGTGGAGGGATGAACTATGGAATTTGGAGATGGAACTTGTGGGAATTTTTCAAGAGCCAAATGAACAAAAACCCACACATGAACAAATGGGCAGCCGCTCCTCTAACTTGGCCGGCCATGCATAAATGGAGAGAGTGAGAATGAGAGTGGAAAAGTCAAGTGAGGCCATCATGCAAGAGGGAAAAATATGTGATCATCAAAAGAAATTATTCACCACAAAATCCAACACTCAACCACTATATCATAACCCATCATCAAGCATGATGACTTCAAAAAGTCAAGCCATCATGAAGAAGTCAAGAAGTCAAGGTCAATGGATGGTGCAACCATCATGACACAAGAATATGCAAAGACCCCCTTCCAAATTGCTTATTTACACAAATGAAAATAAGCCCTCCTCCACCAAACTTCGGCCAATGAACGATACAAAGGAAATTGGCCGAAACGGAAAACAAACAGGCAACTCCAGAAAACTGGTCCCGTAATAAATTACAGGAAAACCCCGATACTGTGTATACACACCCGCATCTGTATTTCGACCGAAATACAAATGCAATGAGACAAAATTCACACTGTACTATACTAGGATCCGTCTTAAACCAAAGTCGGCTAGTAATATCCGTTCGATCCTGATCCGTGCAATACCGCACGTATCTGATCGAACCCTGCCATATATCCATACGGCCTATAGTACAAACTGTCCGATCCTGATCCGTGCAATACCGCACGTATCTGATCGGACCTTGCCATATCTCCATACGGCCTCTACAGCTTTTCGCCCGAAAGCTGAGTAACTGAATGTGGGGGACTCTAAAGACTCGTCAACACCTTGGTTGTGGATTTAACCACTAGCACGTCAGAGGTATAAGCCAATACGTAACGGGCTACCAGGTATTGATTAAAAGGGACGTCTGTGAGCGAACTCAGCCTGACAACCCTACTGAGCCTGTCAGTGACAATATCCGTACAGTCCGGTCCGTTCGTCTATGAGCATCGCATGGCGGGCCTAGGGGGTTGGTAAAAGTCAGACCCCCAAAAGCGGTACAAGTCGTGTCGGAGTGTAGCCCAGAACACCCTGAGATACTACTGGAATACCTACCAGTAAATCTCCTTGCCTCGGCCGAGGGCTTCGTGTAATGGCTCTCCTAGACACAGCGCGACCTCACCCCCAATACCGGGAGAGACGAACCCCTAAAGATGCGCTCACTGCCCCCATGTGGCTCGGGACTGTACCCAACTAAAACCTGTTTGCACGACTCCTTTGAGCCGTGGTAGGGTAGTAATCAAAGTACAGTGGGAACTTCCACGAGACAAATGACGATCCCCAGGTCGATGAACTAACTTGTACACATGTCACCAGGGAACTGCCATCTGACGTCTGGTATATGACCAACTAGCATGTTCCCGGCGAGTCATGTCCGGTGTACTCATAACCCAATGAGCACCTGTATACATCTTAGGTGAACGAACTGACACCAGTGGCTTGTGAGACCGGCCACCGCCCCTCGTCGGGGTCTCGAATGTACACACTAGTCTTCTCTGGAGTATCGATGCCCTATCTCGAAACTCCCATGACTAGGGACCATTTAAGGATGTGCTTATAGACTACCAGCTCCCACGTATATGATCGCCCTCATACTGCTGGTGGTCAAGCAAGAATCCTAGGGGCTCTATCAACGTGCAATAGTGACCTGTCAGGTCACCTAAAGCAGTACACGATGATAAAGATAAACTAGATAGCATACTATCATCTCGAGTAAGACTGTCCTATCGGGATAGGTCCTCTATCAATCATTGTAATCACGTGCCTGTGATCCAATAATTGACTCTGAGGGCACTATCTCCAACAATCTCCCACTTGCAGTCAAGGCTAATTATTGCGATGTCGCATACTCACAGCACGTGTGATACCGAACACCCAACTCCTCTACTAGTCAGTCTCACAAAGCTCGCTTGCGAAACTATTGCGTTCGAGGAATAGCCTTAGTGAGTGGATCCGCCTTGATGTTTCTTTCTATGTCTCTCTATATCTCAAGTTCGCGGAGAAACCCATCTCCCGAAATGAGCAATACCTGTCTTAGAATGTGTCTGGATGTCTGATGGGACCTAGCTCATAAATGAACTCCAAATCCAAACTTCTTAGACTGTATCGTCAACTGAACTTAATCAGTATCCTGCGCCATGCCTCCCTCAGTATTGCCTTGGATCACTTATCCAAAATACTGCCCCTCGTCAGAGGGAAAACTATAACTCTGACAACCTCCTTGTCATCCATGTCACCTTGGAAGCCTGGAATGATAATTGTCTCCCGAATGAGGCTGTCGTTATCATATCCCTAGAATATCCACTTATGTTCTAAAACTGCTTCCGACTGTTTTTCCAGGATTGGATCAATGTCAACTTATTGCATCTAGTGCAAGAACAACATCTGGTGTGGTACTTGATATCTCATGATTGACTCAATTGCCTGAGCAAGTGATCTGCCAACCATGCACATCCTTCTCCCCTTTAGTCTATAAGACACCTTTAGAGAGGGTGACTCCGTCATCTGCAGGTACACCACCGTGCCAGGAGTCGTCCATTCTAAATACTCTTAGAATGCTGTCTAAGTACCCTGATTGAGAAACCACCCAAATCTAGATCTAAAACCATAGATCTAGTAACCAGTATGTCTGATATAATATCCAAGTCCTGTGTGGAGAAACCATTGTGTGACGACCAAAGTATAACCGATTGTAGTGTAGGAATATCACTTCCTACTCTGTGTATGTCATCTATATACCATGACATCACACCCTACTACCTTCTCAACAGATCCATCCCCTATTCTGATGGAGTCAAACCTATAACTGTCACATCAGAAATTGATGATCTATCTCCGCTATATCTGCTTTAGTCTATAAATAGACATAAGTCAACTGTCCACCAATGCTTCCGCTGCTCCCACTGACTACGACAACCCTCTGCCAGAGTCATATACACGTACACTTCTAAAACTAGTTTAGAACGACGCTATAATCATCCTCCCGCCGGGTCTCACAGTCTGGAACAACAGCAATGGCAATTGTGGGTAAACAAGAACCTCCCTGCCACCGTCCTTGAGGCTACCGGAGTACCTCTCGGGTGCCTGAGGTTACCCACCTTATCTGCGGAGTGGCCAATGGAATGTCAAGCCAGATTGAATCTTTAGGTTCCTATCAAATCTTCAATAATCGTTTGTGGTTCTGGAATTATTTCCAGTTCTACCATACTCCCACTACTGTTTTCTGAAAAAATCCATTTTTATTAAAACTGTGGCGAGTCTAGAACAATATCACTATTGATCTTCCAGATGGTAGAAAGTCAACCCTCGTCATAGCCTGGGTCAACCCACAAACAGCCATTACAGAAACGTGCCTTGAGTTATCCAGAGTCTGGTTTTAAGCATAGGCCGGACAACTCCCCGTACCTTAACATCGTTAAGATATGAACTGTTCTATATCCAATATAGAACCAGAGGCACTGATTTAATTGAACCAGATTCAAATCATGCAGCTGTCTCCAGTGCATGTCAACTAAATGGAAGGAGGCCGATCAGCGTTACTCAACTTAGGAATGCTTCCAATTATGAGTAACCTGAAAGAGAAGCAAGTTCTCTTAGTCATTACTATCAACTGAAAACCATACACAAGTATCTACATCTTCGATCACTTTGAAGAATCCCGATACTTGCGATACCTGGTTCTCTACTTTATTCAAATACCTATAACTTCTCAAAAATTCGGACCCTGTGTTTCCACGAAACACTTGTCTAAAAACTAGAGAAGTCATAAGTAAACCGAATATAGTACGAGGACCAACCCCTCTGTCCTGATGGACCCTGGACAACATACAATACTCTGTATAAGTCCCTTGAGTCTGATAACTCAATCACTGTGTGTCATAGGTTGAAAACTGTACCTTTGGTTATGAAGAATTACACCGCTGTTCAATGCTCCTTACCTAACCATCCACCGATATAGGTAAATGTCGTAGACATAATTTCAAAAGGGTATATCTCACTCTATGAAAATAGACGTACAGATATATCGATTTGAAATTGGTGCATAACAACGGATATTCAAAACCAAATATTTGCCGACCGACAAACTGCCCAGGTGATTTCCTCAAATATCACCGATTACAACGAATCCCGATATAATGAGGATGATCATCCAATTCTTAATAACTTACTCCCACTCATCATCTGTAAAACCATACAGATGTGAGAATCATACCTGGTAAATACATACCCTGGAGCAAGTGTCTAATCGGGAAATCAGTTTTCTTTTAACATTACACAGTGAAACTGAAACATTGAAATGTTTCGATGGGGTATCCTGGTATTCCTAGTAATGCCTCTTCCATTATCCAGATTCACAACTGTAACCGTGTAATTCCTTGCCACCTCTCCAAATCCCTTCATATGTCTTTATTCATTACCTTCTGCACACCCCTTTAGGCCAAATGGTTTTCTTCCTTCCCTACCGTTCGGCACCAGCCTATGGTTTGGAAGAAGACTATCCAATAAGCATAATGGGTGTACTGTCCTAATCCTAGGAACACTCGCAATGCGAGAGAAGGTAAAGATAAAAGACATCTGAATAAATCTGATTCCTATTTCTCCTGAACCAGAATCCATCCCCGAACTGGAACAAGTTCCTTTCGAGTTCGTATATAACCATACGATGGAGTATCCAATAAACTGTGGATCTTCGTAGTGATACGGAGTGTCCTGGAGAAATACAAAGGTGATTTAGGATTGGCGAATGAATACTTGGTTTGGTCGTGAATAGCAGTCGCAATTTACTTTGCCCTCTTACTAATCCCTTGCTTTGTCTTAACTCAATACCTTCTGTACACCATCGTTAGGCTAATTGGTTTTCTTCATTCCCTACCGTTCGGCACCAGCCTAAGGTTTAGAAGAAGACTATCCAATTTGCGTAATAGGTGTACTACTGCTAAACCAAGGAGTACTCGCAACCTGAGAGAAGGTAAAGGGAAAAGACAACTGAATAGTCTTATCCGTTTTCTCCAGAACCGGAAACCATCCTCGAATAAATTCCTTCGAATTCGTATCTAACCATACGATGGTTTTGTCCAAGGGAAGTGGACGTTCGTAGTAATACGGGGTGTCCTGGAGAAAAGGGTAAAAGTAGGAGTGGCAATGAGGTTTGCAACTCTGACAATCCATAAGCCAGTGTTAAGAAGGTTCGGTCAACTTGGTCACTGAGTCATTGTCTTAGGGTCGGGTCAATGGTCGCTGCCAAAGAGAGAGAGAAAAGAAACACTCAGCGTGCACTCTAACCTAGATCAGAATGGTTACCAATTTATCTAATCTGGAAACCTCCCACTGTACCGTCAAATTCTCCTCCAAACCTGAAAGAAGAATTAGTCGGGATCACCCGAGGAGTAAACCAACTCATCAGTGGGAATCGGGATCCAACTATCATCGCATGATAACGTGACGGAATCTGCTCACGGTGTCACACTCCAGAAGGTATGCGCATATCTGGCAAGTTTCAGTTTCTTTAGAAACTCCCGATGTGGATTTCTACCCCATGCTCTTATGACCTTGGCGTGAGGTCAAAATATCATAAGTCACATGTCAAGTTCTACCCATCATTATCCAGGTTAATTTGAATCTACCCGTACATACCCTTGACGTAGGCCAAAATAGTAGTACGACTGTCCCAAACCAACGCATATATCTATGCAACAGATAAATACCCGGCAGCTACCAATCACTATGCCTTGGCGTGAGGTCAAAATATATAGCTTGAATACTACCGAATATTTAACTGAAATGATGGAGGGCTACGAATGGTTTCTGGCGAAACCTTTAACGTAATGAACTTGATATCGTTGAAGGAACTGATAGCTTTTAAAAATATAGTGACGAAAACCTTTGCTAAAGAGGTCACTCCCGGTGAAGGGATCTCGGCTCTTTCCCCGTAGAATGAGGTGCAGGATATTCCAACTGAATACCACGATGCAAAGCAAAAGTAATCGGCTATAGTGAAGTCATTGCCCTGACGCAAACTTTTTGTCCAAGGGGTCACTCCCGGTGAAGGGATCTCGGCCCTTGCCTCGTTGACTGAGGAGCAGGATATTCTAACTGAATACCACGATGAAAAACAAAAGTGAACGTCCTTGCAATAACAGCTTTTTGAAAAGTGTTCCAACAACATCAGAATAGGTTTGTTTTTAACTTGCATTGATCCGAATCAACGCAGTCCCATCAATTGATCACACCACAAAGAACGAAAATATATTGATGTACGTATATGCCATCCGCATTCGCCACTGGGTCCCGTCATTACCCGTTAGGTTAGCCAACTAACGACAGAGCGGGGACTGGACTAGCGCGGATGCAAAACATATACAACATCTACTAATATATATACCAATATATTATATTTCGCTCAAGGCGTGATAAGAAATGCAACATTACAGAAATATACAGCATCACAGAACAATACAGATATCTGGGATCCCCGGGTTTCACAGAGCCACTACTGAAACCCGACGTTCCCCTGGTCGTGTGGATAGCCTGTGCAATGAAATCCTAGACCCCTACGGGCGCGGCAAGTCACCCGCCAAAACCTGAAGCGATGCAGCCCCCTTCAGTACTATGAATGGACCACCCAGCACTTCACGGAATCCGGTAACTTGGGCACCCCTCCTGGGTCAACCTTTACCCCCTACGAGTGCGGCGAACAGCCCGCCAATTCTAGAGTAAAGCCCCCTCCGTCTCAATGCCATGAGATGCGGGCTTGTTGCCCTTTAGAACCCGGCTATCCGTGCACCCCTCCGCGGGGTAATCCTAGTACAGAAAGTAAAATATACATACAACGGGTATATCGACCGCAACCTGGTCGTGCCCCAAAATAATAATACAAACAGGCAGTGACGGCAGTCCACATGTCGGACGCTCGCCCCGCAATATCAAATGTACATAATACAACAAAACTGTACTAGCATTGCATCCAGGCTATCCCCCACGACCAATCCGCAACATCACAGCATAACACAGAACATCAACGTGAAAATCACGTTCGCAAATCCGTCTAACCGGGCTATAGCAGTTAGACCGGATTTACCGATCAAGTGACATTCACGGTCGCAGATATAATGTAAATACTGTGAACTAATGTGTTTAAAATATCCGATCGATCAAATTTTAACAAGTGGGCCCCCAAGTACTACTGTAGCACATCAGAAAATTCTGGGCCCAAAATTAATATTCCAAAACCCCTAAAAACACCCCAGAAGCCCACTGAAAAAGTTTGACCAATTGAACATTCCATACTGCGGCGGAACCGCGGCCCAAAGTGGGGTTTGGCCGCGGTTCCGCGCTCCCCTTGAATGATCAATTTGTCGAATTTCTCTAGTAGTCTTAGAACATCCAGTACATCACTTTTCTACAACCTGAAAAAATTTTGGACTCCAAAAAATTTCAACAGAAAACTGATGTGTGTGAAATTGGGTTTTCGGAACATTTGTTCGATCGGAATTGTAAAACACATTAGACAAAGCTAGACTATGTTAATGGCGAGGCTCTGATACCACTGTAAGTGCACGGCGGCGTCCCGGCCTCCATCCCGAGGCCAAAATACGGAAGCGGTGATAAACTTTAATTTTGCGAACTTAGCAAACCGGCACCACCGCGCACTAAAACCCGGATCGAACCATTAGCTAGTCCTAGCTAACTACAAGATAAGGAATAGAGATATACTGACTGATCCGAGTCCTCCGGTCTTCTCGTCATCGTCTCGATCTCCCGCGGAAACTCCGGTCGTCGCCTCCTTGCCGGAAGGGCACCACATCGTCTGCATCTTTTACGGGCTCCCACCTCAATACCGAGGCAACTCGAGCACGAAGCTGGCTAGTCGACGTGCCCATGGTTTGCTGTAGAATGTGTAGTGCTCATGTCTCACTTTGGGATTCATGGAGTTGCCTTTGGTGGAGGGATGAACTATGGAATTTGGAGATGGAACTTGTGGGAATTTTTCAAGAGCCAAATGAACAAAAACCCACACATGAACAAATAGGCAGCCCCTCCTCTAACTTGGCCGGCCATGCATAAATGGAGAGAGTGAGAATGAGAGTGGATAAGTCAAGTGAGGCCATCATGCAAGAGGGAAAAATATGTGATCATCAAAAGAAATTATTCACCACAAAATCCAACACTCAACCACTATATCATAACCCATCATCAAGCATGATGACTTCAAAAAGTCAAGCCATCATGAAGAAGTCAAGAAGTCAAGGTCAATGGATGGTGCAACCATCATGACACAAGAATATGCAAAGACCCCCTTCCAAATTGCTTATTTGCACAAATACAAATAAGCCCTCCTCCACCAAACTTCGGCCAATGAACGATACAAAGGAAATTGGCCGAAACGGAAAACAAACAGGCAACTCCAGAAAACTGGTCCCGTAATAAATTACAGGAAAACCCCGATACTGTGTATACACACCCGCATCTGTATTTCGACCGAAATACAAATGCAATGAGACAAAATTCACACTGTACTATACTAGGATCCGGCTTAAACCAAAGTCGGCTAGTAATATCCGTTCGATCCTGATCCGTGCAATACCGCACGTATCTGATCGAACCCTGCCATATATCCATACGGCCTATAGTACAAACTGTCCGATCCTGATCCGTGCAATACCGCACGTATCTGATCGGACCTTGCCATATCTCCATACGGCCTCTACAGCTTTTCGCCCGAAAGCTGAGTAACTGAATGTGGGGGACTCTAAAGACTCGTCAACACCTTGGTTGTGGATTTAACCACTAGCACGTCAGAGGTATAAGCCAATACGTAACGGGCTACCAGGTATTGACTAAAAGGGACGTCTGTGAGCGAACTCAGCCTGACAACCCTAATGAGCCTGTCAGTGACAATATCCGTACAGTCCGTTCCGTTCGTCTATGAGCATCGCATGGCGGGCCTAGGGGGTTGGTAAAAGTCAGACCCCCAAAAGCGATACAAGTCGTGTCGGAGTGTAGCCCAGAACACCCTGAGATACTACTGGAATACCTACCAGTAAATCTCCTTGCCTCGGCCGAGGGCTTCGTGTAATGGCTCTCCTAGACACAGCGCGACCTCACCCCCAATACCGGGAGAGACGAACCCCTGAAGATGCGCTCACTGCCCCCATGTGGCTCGGGACTGTACCCAACTAAAACCTGTTTGCACGACTCCTTTGAGCCGTGGTAGGGTAGTAATCAAAGTACAGTGGGAACTCACACGAGACAAATGACGATCCCCAGGTCGATGAACTAACCTGTACACATGTCACCAGGGAACTGCCATCTGACGTCTGGTATATGACCAACTAGCATGTTCCCGGCGAGCCATGTCCGGTGTACTCATAACCCAATGAGCACCTGTATACATCTTAGGTGAACGAACTGACACCAGTGGCTTGTGAGACCGGCAACCGCCCCTCGTTGGGGTCTCGAATGTACACACTAGTCTACTCTGGAGTATCGATGCCCTATCTCGAAACTCCCACGACTAGGGACCATTTAAGGATGTGCTTATAGACTACCAGCTCCCACGTATATGATCGCCCTCATACTGCTGGTGGTCAAGCAAGAATCCTAGGGGCTCTATCAACGTGCAATAGTGACCCGTCAGGTCACCTAAAGCAGTACACGATGATAAAGATAAACCAGATAGCATACTATCATCTCGAGTAAGACTGTCCTATCGGGATAAGTCCTCTATTAATCATTGTAATCACGTGCCTGTGATCCAATAATTGACTCTGAGGGCACTATCTCCAACACACGGCGGCGCTCCGGCCTCCATCCCGAGGCCAAAATGCGGAAGCGGTGATATACTTAAATTTTTCTTGAACTGGCACCACCGCGCACTAATACCCGGATCGAACCATTAACTAGTCCTAGCAACTACAAGAAGGGGAAGAGAGATATACCGACTAATCCAAGTCCTCCGGTCTTCTCGTCGTCGTCCCGATCTCCTGCGGAAACTCCGGTCGTCGCCTCCTTGCCGGAAGGGAACCACATCGTCTGCATCTTTTACGGGCTCCCACCTCAATACCGAGGCAACTCGGGCATGAAGCTGGCTAGTCGACGTGCCCAAGGTTTGCTGTAGAATGTAGTGTGGAACTCATGTCTCATTTGGGGTTATGGAGTTGCCTTTGGTGGAGGAATGATACTTGGAGTTTTGGAGATTGATCTTGTGGGATTTTTGCAACATGAAATGAGCCAAAAACCCCCACCAAAAATTTGGGACAGCCCCCTATGAGCTTGGCCGGACACACTCATTGTGTTGGAGAGAATGGAGTGGAAAAGTCAAGTGAGGCCATCATGCAAAAGGAAAAAATATGTGATCATCAAAAGAAATTATTCACCACAAAATCCAACACTCAACCACTATATCATAACCCATCATCAACCATGATGACTTCAAAAAGTCAAGCCATCATGAAGAAGTCAAGAAGTCAAGGTCAATGGATGGTGCAACCATCATGACACAAGAATATGCAAAGAACCCCTCCACAAATACTTATTTTCAACAATGCAAATAAGCCCTCCTCCACCAATCTTCGGCCAGTGAACGATACAAAGGAAATTGGCCGAAACGGAAAGCAAACTGACAACTCCAGAAAACTGGTCCCGTAATAAATTACAGGAAAACCCCGATACTGTGTATACACACCCGCATCTGTATTTCGACCGAAATACAAATACAATGAGACAAAATTCACACTGTACTATACTAGGATCCGGCTTAAACCAAAGCCGGCTAGTAATATCTGTTCGATCCTGATCCGTGCAATACCGCACGTATCTGATCGAACCCTGCCATATATCCATACGGCCTATAGTACAAACTGTCCGATTCTGATCCGTGCAATACCGCACGTATCTGATCGGACCTTGCCATATCTCCATACGGACTCTACAGCTTTTCGCCCGAAAGCTGAGTAACTGAATGTGGGGGACTCTAAAGACTCGTCAACACCTTGGTTGTGGATTTAACCACAAGCACGTCAGAGGTATAAGCCAATACGTAACGGACTACCAGGTATTGACTAAAAGGGACGTCTGTGAGCGAACTCAGCCTGACAACCCTACTGAGCCTGTCAGTGACAATATCCGTACAGTCCGGTCCGTTCGTCTATGAGCATCGCATGGCAGGCCTAGGGGGTTGGTAAAAGTCAGACCCCCAAAAGCGGTACAAGTCGTGTCGGAGTGTAGCCCAGAACACCCTGAGATACTACTGGAATACCTACCAGTAAATCTCCTTGCCTCGGCCGAGGGCTTCGTGTAATGGCTCTCCTAGACACAGCGCGACCTCACCCCCAATACCGGGAGAGACGAACCCCTGAAGATGCGCTCACTGCCTCCATGTGGCTCGGGACTGTACCCAACTAAAACCTGTTTGCACGACTCCTTTGAGCCGTGGTAGGGTAGTAATCAAAGTACAGTGGGAACTCACACAAGACAAATGACGATCCCCAGGTCGATGAACTAACCTGTACACATGTCACCAGGGAACTGCCATCTGACGTCTGGTATATGACCAACTAGCATGTTCCCGGCGAGTCCTGTCCGGTGTACTCATAACCCAATGAGCACCTGTATACATCTTAGGTGATCCAACTGACACCAGTGGCTTGTGAGACCGGCCACCGCCCCTCGTCGGGGTCTCGACTGTATACACTAGTCTACTCTGGAGTATCGATGCCCTGTCTCGAAACTCTCACGACTAGGGACCATTTAAGGATATGCTTATAGACTGCCAGCTCCCACGTATATGATCGCCCTCATACTGCTGGTGGTCAAGCAAGAATCCTAGGGGCTCTATCAACGTGCAATAGCGACATGTCAGGTCACTTAAAGCAGTACACGATGATAAAGATAAACCAAATAGCATACTATCATCACGAGTAAGACTGTCCTATCGGGATAGGACCTCCATCAATCATTGTAATCACGTGCCTGTGATCCAATAATTGACTCTGAGGGCACTATCTCCAACAATCTCCCACTTGCACTCAAGGCTAATTATTGCGATGTCGCATACTCACAGCACGTGTGATACCGAACACCCAACTCCTCTACTAGTCAGTCTCACAAAGCTCGCTTGCGAAACTATTGCATTCGAGGAATAGCCTTAGTGAGTGGATCCGCCTTGATGTCTCTTTCTATGTCTCTCTAAATCTCAAGTTCGTGGAGAAACCCATCTCCCGAAATGAGTAATACCTGTCTTAGAATGTGTCTGGATGTCTGATGGGACCTAGCTCATAAATGAACTCCAAATCCAAACTTCTTAGACTGTATCGTCAACTGAACTTAATCAGTATCCTGCGCCATGCCACCCTCAGTATTGCCTTGGAACACCTGTCCAAAATACTGCCCCTCGTCAGAAGGAAAACTATAACTCTGACAACCTCCTTGTCGTCCAGGTCACCTTGGAAGCCTGGAATGATAACTGTCTCCCGAATGAGGCTGTCGTTATCATATCCCTAGAACATCCACTTATGTTCTAAAACTGCTTCCAACTGTTTCTCCAGGATTGGATCAATGTCAACTTATTGCATCTAGTGCAAGAACAGCATCTGGTGTGGTACTTGACATCTCATGATTGACTCAATTGCCTGAGCAAGTGATCTGCCAACCATGCACATCCCTCTTCCCTTTAGTCTATAAGACACCTTTAGAGAGGGTGACTCCGTCATCTGCAGGTACACTACCGTGCCAGGAGCCGTCCATTCTAAATACTCTTAGAATGCTGTCTAAGTACCCTTAATTGGGAAACCACCCAGATCTAGATCTGAAACCATAGATCTAGTAACCAGTATGTCTGAAATAATATCCAAGTCCTGTGTGGAGAAACCACTGTGTGACGACCAAAGTATAACCGATTGTAGTGTAGGAATATCACTTCCTACTCTGTGTATGTCATCCAAATACCATGACATCACACCCTACTACCTTCTCAACAGATCCATCCCCTATTCTGATGAAGTCAAACCTATGACTGTCACATCAGAAATTGATGATCTATCTCCGCTATATCTGCTTTAGTCTATAAATAGACATAAGCTACCTGTCCACCAATGCTTCCGCTGCTCCCACTGACTACGACAACCCTCTGGCAGAGTCATATACACGTACACTTCTGAAGCCAGTTCAGAACGACTCTATACTCATCCTCCTGCCGGGTCTCGCAGCCTGGAACAGCAGCAATGGCAAGTGTGGGTAAACAAGAACCTCCCTGCCACCGTCCTTGAGGCTACCGGAGTACCTCTCGGGTGCCTGAGGTTACCCACCTTATCTGCGGAGTGGCCAATGGAATGTCAAGCCAGATTGAATCTTTAGGTTCTTATCAAATCTTCAGTAATCGTTTGTGGTTCTGGAATCACTTCCAGTTCTACCATACTCCCACTACTGTTTTCTGAAAAAATCCATTTTTAATAAAACTGTGGCGAGTCTAGAACAATATCGCTATTGATCTTCCAGATGGTAGAAAGTCAACCCTCGTCATAGCCTGGGTCAACCCACAAACAGCCATTACAGAAACGTGCCTTGAGTTATCCAGAGTCTGGTTTTAAGCATAGGCCGGACAACTCCCCGTACCTTAACATCGTTAAGATATGAACTGTTCTATATCCAATATAGAACCAGAGGCACTGATTTAATTGAACCAGATTCAAATCATGCAGCTGTCTCCAGTGCATGTCAACTAAATGGAAGGAGGCCGATCAGCGTTACCCAACTTAGGAATGCTTCCAATCATGAGTAACCTGAAAGAGAAGCAAGATCTCTTAATCACTACTATCAACTGAATACCATACACAAGTATCTATATCTTCGATCACTTTGAAGAATCCCGATACTTCCTATACCTGGTTCTCTACTCTATTCAAATACCTATAACTTCTCAAAATTCGGACCCTGTGTTTCCACGAAAACACCTGTCTAAAAACTAGAGAAGTCATAAGTAAACCGAATATAGTACGAGGACCAACCCCTCTGTCCTGATGGACCCTGGACAACATACAATACTCTGTATAAGTCCCTTGAGTCTGATAACTCATTCACTATGTGTCGTAGGTTGAAAACTGTACTTATGGTTAAGAAGAATTACACCGCTGTTTAATGCTCCTTACCTAACCATCCACTGATATAGGTAAATGTCGTAGACATAATTTCAGAAAGGTATATCTCACTCTATGAAAATAGACGTACAGATATATCAATTTGAAATTGGTACATAAAAGCAGATATTCAAAACCAAATATTTGCCGACCGACAAACAGCCCAGGTGATTTCCTCAAATATCACCGATTACAACGAATCCCGATATAATGAGGATGATCACCCAATTCCCAATAACCTACTCCCACTCATCATCTGTAAAACCATACAGATGTGAGAATCATACCTGGTAAATACATACCCTGGAGCAAGTGTCTAATCGGGAAATCAGTTTTCTTTTAACATTACACAGTGAAACTGAAACATTGAAATGTTCCGATGGGGTATCCTGGTATTCCTAGTAATGCCTCTTCCATTATCCAGATTCATAACTGTAACCGTGTAATTCCTTGCCACCTCTCCAAATCCCTTCATATGTCTTTAGTCATTACCTTCTGCACACCCCTTTAGGCCAAATGGTTTTCTTCCTTCCCTACCGTTCAGCACCAGCCTATGGTTTGGAAGAAGACTATCCAATAAGCATAATGGGTGTACTGTCCTAATCCTAGGAATACTCACAATGCGAGAGAAGGTGAAGATAAAAGACACCTGAATAAATCTTATTCCTATTTCTCCTGAACCAGAATCCATCCCCGAACTGGAACAAGTTCCTTTCGAGTTCGTATATAACCATACGATGGAGTATCCAATAAACTGTGGTTCTTCGTAGTGATACGGAGTGTCCTGGAGAAATACAAAGGTGATTTAGGATTGTCGAAGGAATACTTGGTTTGGTCGTGAATAGCAGTCGCAATTTACTTTGCCCTCTTACTAATCCCTTGCTTTGTCTTAACTCAATACCTTCTGTACACCATCGTTAGGCTAATTGGTTTTCTTCATTCCCTACCGGTCGGCACCAGCCTAAGGTTTGGAAGAAGACTATCCAATTTGCGTAATAGGTGTACTATCTCCTAAACCAAGGAGTACTCGCAATCTGAGAGAGAAGGTGAAAGGAAAAGACAACTGAATAGTACTATCCGTTTTCTCCAGAACCGGAAACCATCCTCGAATAAATTCCTTCGAGTTCGTATCTAACCATACGATGGTTTTGTCCAATGGAAGTGGACGTTCGTAGTAATACGGGGTGTCCTGGAGAAAGGGTAAAAGTAAGAGTGGCAATGAGGTTTGCAACTCTGACAATCCATAAGCCAGTGTTAAGAAGGTTCGGTCAACTTGGTCACTGAGTCATAGTCTTAGGGTCAGGTCAATGGTCGCTGCCAAAGAGAGAGAAAAAAGAAACACTCAGCGTGCACTCTAACCTAGATCAGAATGGTTACCAATTTATCTAATCTAGAAACCTCCCACTGTACCGTCAAATTCTCCTCCAAACCTAAAAGAAGAATTAGTCGGGATCACCCGAGGAGTAAACCAACTCATCAGTAGGAATCGGGATCCAACTATCATCGCATGATAACGTGACGGAATCCGCTCACCTCATCACACTCCAGAAGGTATGCGCATATCTGGCAAGTTTCAGTTCTTTTGAAACTCCCGATGTGGATTTTTACCCCATGCTCTTATGACCTTGACTAAGGCCAACAAATCATAAGTCACATGTCAAGTTCTACCCGTCATTATCCAGGTTGATTTGAACCCACCCGTACAAGCCCTTGACTAGGGCCAACAAGGCTATACGACTGTCCCAAACCAACGCATCTATCTATGCAGCATATGAACACCCAATAGCTACCAAACACTGTGCCTTGACTATGGTCAACAAACACAGCTTGAATACTATTGACTATCCATATGAAATGACGGAGGGCTACGAATGGTTTCTGGCGAAAACCTTTAACGTAAAGAACTTGATATCGTTGAAGGAACTGTATAGCTTTTTGAAAATATAGTGACGAAAACCAATACTAAAGAGGTCACTCCCGGTGAAGGGATCTCGGCTCTTTCCCCGTAGAATGAGGTGCAGGATATTGCAACTGAATACCACGATGCAAAGCAAAAGTAATCGGCTATAGTGAAGTTAATGCCCTGACGCAAACTTTTTGTCCAAGGGTTACTCCCGGAGAAGGGATCTCGGCCCTTGCCTCGTCGACTGAGGAGCAGGATATTCCAACTGATTACCACGATGCAAAACAAAAGAGAACGTCCTTGCAATAACAGCCTTTTGAAAAGTGTTCCAACAACATCAAATTAGGTTTGCTTTTAACTTGCATTGATCCGAATCAACGCAGTCCCATCAATAGATCACACCACAAAGAACGAAAATATACTGATGTACGTATATGCCATCCGCATTCGCCACTGGGTCCCTTCATTACCCGTTAGGTTAGCTAACTAACGACAGAGCGGGGACTGGACTAGCGCGGATGTAAAACATATACAACATCTACTAATATATATACCAATATATTATATTTCGCTCAAGGCGTGACAAAAAGCAACATCACAGAAATGTACAGCATCACAGAACAATACAGATATCTGGGATCCCCGAGTTTCACAGAGCCACTACTGAAACCCGACGTTCCCCTGGTCGTGTGGATAGCCTGTGCAATGAAATCCTAGACCCCTACGGGCGCGGCAAGTTACCCGCCAAAACCTGAAGCGAGGCAGCCCCCTTCAACAACATGAATGGACCACCCGGCACTTTACGGAATCCGATAACTTAGGCACCCCTCCTGGGTCAACCTGTACCCCCTACGAGTGCGGCGAATAGCCCGCCAATCCTAGAGTGAAGCCCCTTCCGTCTCAATGCCATGAGATGCGGGCTTGTTGCCCTCTAGAACCCGGCTATCCGTGCACCCCACCTTGGGGTAATCCTAGTACAGAAAGTAAAATATACATACAACGGGTACATCGACCGCAACCTGGCCGTGCCCCAAAATAATAATACAATCAGGCAGTGACGGCAGTCCACATGTTGGACGCTCGCCCCGCAATATCAAATGTACATAATACAACCACAACTGTACTAGCATTGCATCCAGGCTATCCCCCACGACCAATCCGCAACATCACAGCATAACACAGAACATCAACGTGAAAGTCACGTTCGCAAATCCGTCTAACCGGGCTATAGCAGTTAGACTGGATTTACCGATCAAGTGACATTCACGGTCGCGGATATAATGTAAATACTGTGAACTAATGTGTTTAAAATATTCCGATCGATCAAATTTTAACAAGTGGGCCCCCAAGTACTACTGTAGCACATCAAGAAATTCTGGGCCCAAAATTAATATTCCAAAACCCCTATTTTTAACCCAGAAAGCGACTGAAAAAATTTGATACAGCGAGGACACCAATGTGCGGCGGAACCGCGGACTAAAGGGGGGTTTGGCCGCGGTTCCGCGCTACAGTGGTCGATTCACTGTGTCGAATTTCTACAGAGTGCTTATAATTTCCAGTACATCACTTTTCTACAACCTGAAAAAATTTTCGACTCCAAAAAATTTCAACAGAAAACTGATGTGAACAAAAACGCGGATTTTGGAATTTTGGTCGATCGGAAATGTAAACACATTAAACAAAGCTAGACTAAGTAAATGGCGAGGCTCTGATACCACTGTAAGTTCACGGCGGCGCTCCGGCCTCCATCCTGAGGCCAAAATACGGAAGCGGTGATATACTTAAATTTTTCTTGAACTGGCACCACCGCGCACTAATACCCGGATCGAACCATTAACTAGTCCTAGCAACTACAAGAAGGGGAAGAGAGATATACCGACTGATCCAAGTCCTCCGGTCTTCTCGTCGTCGTCCCGATCTCCTGCGGAAACTCCGGTCGTCGCCTCCTTGCCGGAAGGGCACCACATCGTCTGCATCTTTTACAGGCTCCCACCTCAATACCGAGGCAACTCGGGCACGAAGCTGGCTAGTCAACGTGCCCAAGGTTTGCTGTAGAATGTAGTGTGGAACTCATGTCTCATTTGGGATTATGGAATTGCCTTTGGTGGAGGAATGATACTTGGAGTTTTGGAGATTGATCTTGTGGGATTTTTGCAACATGAAATGAGCCAAAAACCCCCACCAAAAATTTGGGACAGCCCCCTATGAGCTTGGCCGGCCACACTCATTGTGTTGGAGAGAATGGAGTGGAAAAGTCAAGTGAGGCCATCATGCAAGAGGGAAAAAATATGTGATAATCAAAAGAAATTATTCACCACAAAATCCAACACTCAACCACTATATCATAACCCATCATCAACCATGATGACTTCAAAAAGTCAAGCCATCATGAAGAAGTCAAGAAGTCAAGGTCAATGGATGGTGCAACCATCATGACACAAGAATATGCAAAGAACCCCTCCACAAATACTTATTTGCAACAATGCAAATAAGCCCTCCTCCACCAATCTTCGACCAGTGAACGATACAAAGGAAATTGGCCGAAACGGAAAGCAAACTGGCAACTACAGAAAACTGGTCCCGTAATAAGTTACAGGAAAACCCCGATACTGTGTATACACACCCGCATCTGTATTTCGACCGCAATACAAATGCAATGAGACAAAATTCACACAGTATTATACTAGGATCCGGCTTAAACCAAAGCCGGCTAGTAATATCCGTTCGATCCTGATCCGTGCAATACCGCACGTATCTGATCGAACCCTGCCATATATCCATACGGCCTATAGTACAAACTGTCCGATCCTGATCCGTGCAATACCGCACGTATCTGATCGGACCTTGCCATATCTCCATACGGCCTCTACAGCTTTTCGCCCGAAAGCTGAGTAACTGAATGTGGGGGACTCTAAAGACTCGTCAACACCTTGGTTGTGGATTTAACCACAAGCACGTCAGAGGTATAAACCAATACGTAACGGACTACCAGGTATTGACTAAAAGGGACGTCTGTGAGCGAACTCAGCCTGACAACCCTACTGAGCCTGTCAGTGACAATATCCGTACAGTCCGGTCCGTTCGTCTATGAGCATCGCATGGCGGGCCTAGGGGGTTGGTAAAAGTCAGACCCCCAAAAGCGGTACAAGTCGTGTCGGAGTGTAGCCCAGAACACCCTGAGATACTACTGGAATACCTACCAGTAAATCTCCTTGCCTCGGCCGAGGGCTTCGTGTAATGGCTCTCCTAGACACAGCGCGACCTCACCCCCAATACCGGGAGAGACGAACCCCTGAAGATGCGCTCACTGCCTCCATGTGGCTCGGGACTGTACCCAACTAAAACCTGTTTGCACGACTCCTTTGAGCCGTGGTAGGGTAGTAATCAAAGTACAGTGGGAACTCACACAAGACAAATGACGATCCCCAGGTCGATGAACTAACCTGTACACATGTCACCAGGGAACTGCCATCTGACGTCTGGTATATGACCAACTAGCATGTTCCCGGCGAGTCCTGTCCGGTGTACTCATAACCCAATGAGCACCTGTATACATCTTAGGTGATCCAACTGACACCAGTGGCTTGTGAGACCGGCCACCGCCCCTCGTCGGGGTCTCGACTGTATACACTAGTCTACTCTGGAGTATCGATGCCCTGTCTCGAAACTCTCACGACTAGGGACCATTTAAGGATATGCTTATAGACTGCCAGCTCCCACGTATATGATCGCCCTCATACTGCTGGTGGTCAAGCAAGAATCCTAGGGGCTCTATCAACGTGCAATAGCGACATGTCAGGTCACTTAAAGCAGTACACGATGATAAAGATAAACCAGATAGCATACTATCATCACGAGTAAGACTGTCCTATCGGGATAGGTCCTCCATCAATCATTATAATCACGTGCCTGTGATCCAATAATTGACTCTGAGGGCACTATCTCCAACAGTTTTCTTCACAAGTTTCATGACTTGGTGAAGTGGAAGCTTGATCTTGTGATGCCTCGACGTAGATCATCTTCGGCATCGAAGTCGACGACCTAGCCCGCCCATTTCTCCGATGAAGCCGATGCTAGAGTCCAAGATCCGATTTGGACAGCGAGGGGACTTCATCACGGAGCCTAGGAGGTGGAGGACCGGATCTACAAAGGTTGTAGCCTCTTTCCTTTTAGATAAAGTTCGTTTATTTGCATCGCTTCGCCTATACATCTAGTTAACGATCCGTATTAGGGTTTCTCGGAACTTGTAAAATTTCAATTGGCCATGTTTGATCACTTGTGAGACTTCATTAGTGTGCCTAGGAACCCTACAGTGGTATCAGAGCCTGGCTAGAGCCTTAGGCGATGCACCGACGGAGTTAGAAGTCCGATCGAACCAAAACCCAAACCCAAAAAATGCTCTCTGTACATTTTTGAAAAACGGGGATTTTTGAGAATTAAAAATATGCAGAAAACTCAGTAGAAGATTCTAAGAATTACTGTATAAAACGGGACCCCTGATTCGATCATAGAGCGGCGGAACCGCGGCATTAGCATGGCTAATGCGGCGGTTCAGCGGCCATTTAATCTCTTCATTGAAAACGTTTTGCACAGTAACTTTGTTCTTGCATTGCTGAGTTTCCTGGGAATTTTTAAATCTCACTCAAGAGCTGAGTTTTCTGGGTTGTATTGGGGACTCGGTGTTTCGATCGGATTGTCTAATTTTGTCTGTGCACTTTTCCGGATAATTTGTTGAATATGTTAAAAAGTTCGACCGGATATAAATACCCACTTTTCCCCCTGCCGGGAAATTTCCAATTGTTGGGCTTTTCCGTAGTTTAACGACGTTCTAAGTAGTGCAAGTAATGCGATGGTCCCTCTAGAAGACAACAAACCTTAACTCGATTATGTGACCGTCTTGAACTGCCCTTTGAACCTTCGGGTTTGGGGCAGTACGGCGGTGCCACATGTGAGGCGTTGGCTTGACCCTTCTACGGCTGGACCATTGGTACTGAGGCACGAACTGAATGTTGTTAGACTTATTTCATGAGTTGAACTGTATCGGGAAAACTTGGGTGTTCGATTGTTCGATCGGAAAGTTTAACATTTTCTATTTATCTGGAATGTGATACAATAATTGGAATTCACAACTAGTTATGAGATAACTGAATGAATGTTATAAACAAAGCAGTTTAGTTTCACTTGATCGGTTGCCACGAAATTTTGATGAGATCAAAAGTCCGTCGCAATCACGTAGCGTACGCGGATACTCGCCAGGTAAACTTAATAGACAGCCTCACCCCATAGCCCCGACCAAGTGACTATAGGAGAACCCCGTCGCCGAAAGCATCCGTTAGGGTGCTCGCGGCAGCGGTGTTCCGCCTTGGTGCACTTCGTCGACGGCGTCGGGGGTGCGGTCGTCTACTGAAGTTTGCGACGAGCATTCGATCAAAATGTCGGGAATCCTGTTGAATTGCCCGACTTGATATTGAAAAGAGTTTTCGATAAAGAGAATAAAATGCGGGGTTTATAATTGTTAGGCATGCGATGTCTAAGGAATTCATTTGATTAGGCATGCGATGTCTAAAGAGATTGCAGATTCCAACTGTTGTAGTTTTACACTTTCTTTTCTGTGACCGTAAGTGTAATATGTGATATCGCTGGTTTCGTTGCTATATGTCAACGACAATTGGGATGCGCATATTTACTTACGTTGATAACATGTGATGTTATGTGTTGCTGGATATGTTATATTGGATCGTCGTGTTTGAATAGCCGGGGGGTTTTATGTGAGATGAGTGTTTTTCATTTTCATTCATGTAAAAACTTGTATGTAATATTCTTTTATTGGGGCACTTCCAGGTTGCGGAAAATGTCACCGTTGATGTATATTATTTACTTTTCCGCACTAGGATAGACCCAAGGAGGGGAGCACAAGTAACCGGGTTCTGGGGTCCAGTGGGAGACCAACTCGAGGAGTCGAGTCCGGGTCTCCTAACCCTAGAATTGGTAGGGTTGCTTGCCTCTCTCGTAGGGGTCTAGGAGTGTGGGATTGGCTATTCATCACGACCGTGGAATCCGTGTTTTATACTGGCTCGTATTAAAAACACGGACGTCCTAGTATATCCAATATTTCATATGATATTTTCTGCTGCGTTATCTGTGATGTGATCATGTGATGTTCTATGATAGATATAATATATAGTATATATGATATATTATATAGACGTTACTTATGTTTTACACCCGCGCTAGCCCTGCCCCGCTCTGCCGTTAGTTACCTAACCTAACGGTGCACGAGGGGACATCGAGGCGAATGCGGATGGCATAAGTGTACGTCATATTTATCTGTGATATTTAGGTAACTTAAATGATGGGATATTCATTAATGAGATTAATGAAAGAAAATAAACCTAATTGATGTTGTGGAATCGAATTTCAAAACAAAAACAGGTAGCTACAGTTCTTGCTTTGCATCGCGGTGTTCATTATAGAACATCCTGCACCTTATTCGATAAGGAAAGGACCGAGATCCCTTCACCGGGAGTGACTCCTTTAGCAATAACTGGCAGATGCTACAACTCTCGGTTTGTCTTTTGATTGCTTCTATAGTTTCTGCTTTGCACAGTGATATATATGATATATCCCGCACCTCATTCGACGAGGAAAGGGCCGACGATCCCTTCACCGGGAGTGACCCCTTTAGCAAAACTAGAAAAGCCTCAAAAACATTACATTTAAAAGAAACCATTTGATTCCGCAACGAGATCAAGTTCAAAGCGTTAAAGGTTTTCATAAAAACCATTCGCAACCCTCCGTCATTTTAGGTGTAAGTGCATGGCGGCGCCCCGGCCGTCAGTCCGACGGCCAAATACGGAAACGGTGATAAACTTTAATTTTGCGGACTTAGCAAACCGGCACCACCGCGCACTAAACCCCGGATCGTGCCATTAAACTAATTCTAGCAAACAAGAGAAGGGTTAGAAATGTACCGACTGATCCGAGTCCTCCGGTCTTCATCTCCAATCCGATCTCCTCGCGGGATCTCCGTCCGTCTCCTCCTCGTCGGAAAGGGGCACCACGAAGCCGGGTACTTTTACGGGCTCCCACCTCAATACCGAGGCAACTCGGGCGCGAAGCTGGCGAATCGACGCGTCCAAGATTTGCTGTAGGAAGTAGTGTAGAACATGCTAGTCTCATTTGGAGTTTGGAATTGCCTTGATGGAGGAATGGAGAATAGAAAAATGGTGCTTGCATTTTTCTAGCAAGAAAATGAGATCATGAATGAAACTCTCAAGATGAAGCTCTCTTCTTCTTCTTCTCTCTTTCTTTTTCTCTCTTTCTTTTTCTCTCTTGAAAAACTTATCATTCCTTATCAAATAAATGGTGGAGGAAAGAATGTATATGAAGCATGAAGGGAGGTGAGTGTAGGAAGTGTAAAGAGGTGACCACATCCTAGACAAAGAAACATCAACCATACTTCACTCCATACCCTTTCCAATCTCAAATAAATGCAAGAATGGTGCAAAAGAAAAGATGCTCTCATAATAAACCTTTTCCAAGAAACCCCCTCCACAAATGTTATTTGCACAATAGCAAATAACCCCCTCCATCGGAAAAGTCCGGCCGGGAAAGAACAAAGAAAAACCGGCCGGAACGGAAAGCAAACTGGCAACTCCAGAAAACTGGTCCCGTAATAAATTACAGGAAAACCCCATACTGTGCATACACACCCGCATCTGTATTCCGACCGGATACAAATGCAAAGAGACAAAATCTACACTGTACTATACTAGGATCCGGCTTAAACCAAAGCCGGCTAGTAATGTCCGCCCGATCCTGATCCGTGCAATACCGCACGTATCTGATCGAACGCTGCCATATAACCATACGGCCACTAGTACAAACCGTCCGATCCTGATCCGTGCAATACCGCACGTATCTGATCGGACCCTGCCATATCTCCATACGGCCTCTACAGCGTTTCGCCCGAAAGCTTGAGTAACTGAAAGTGTGGTGGACTCTAAAGACTCGTCAATACTATGGCTGTGGATTTAACCACCAGCACGCCAGAGGTATAAGCCAATACGTAACGGGCCACCAGCTATTGACTAAAAGGGAAGTCGATGAGCGAACTCATCCTGATACCCTACTGAGCCTGTCAGTGACAATATCCGTACAGTCCGGTCCGTTCGTCTATGAGCATCGCATGTCGGGCCTAGGGGGTTGGTAAAAGTCAGACCCCCAAAAGCGGTACAAGTCGTGTCGGAGCGTAGCCCAGAACACCCTGAGATACTACTGGAATACCTACCAGTAAATCTCCTGCCTTGGCCAAGGTCTTCGTGTAATGGCTCTCCTAGACACAGCGCGACCTCACCCCCAATACCGGGAGAGACGAAACCCCCGAAGATCCGCTCACTGCCTCCATGTGGCTCGGGACTGTACCCAACTAAAACCTGTTTGCACGACTCCTTTGAGCCGTGGTAGGGTAGTAATCAAAGTACAGTGGGAACTCACACGAGACAAATGACGATCCCCAGGTCGATGAACTAACCTGTATACATGTCACCAGGGAACTGCTATCTGACGTCAGGTATAAGACCAACTAGCATGTTCCCGGCGAGTCCTGTCCGGTGTACTCACAACCCAATGAGCACCTGTATACATCTTAGGTGAACCAACTGACACCAGTGGCTTGTGAGACCGGCCACCGCCCCTCGTCGGGGTCTCGACTGTATACACTAGTCTACTCTGGAGAATCGATGCCCTGTCTCGAAACTCCTACGACTAGGGACCTTTTAAGGATGTGATTATAGACTCCAGCTCACTTATATGATCGCCCTCATACTGCTGGCAGTCAAGCAAGAATCCTAGGGGCTCTATCAACGTGCAATAGCGACATGTCAGGTCACCTAAAGCAGTACACGATGATAAAGGTAAACCAGATAGCAAACTATCATCTCGAGTAAGACTGTCCTACCGGGATAGGTCCTCCCTCAATCATTGCAATCACGTGCCTGTGATCCAATAATTGACTCTGAGGGCACTATCTCCAACAATCTCCCACTTGCACTCAAGGCTAATTATTGCGATGTCGCATACTCACAGCCCGTGTGATACCGAACACCCAACTCCTCTACTTGTCAGTCTCACAAAATCCGTTTGTGAAACTATTGCGTTCGAGGAATAGCCTCAGTGAGTGGATCCGCCATGAAGTTTCTTTCTATGTCTCTCTATATCTCAAGTTCGCAGAGAAAACCATCTCCCGAAATGAGCAATACCTGTCTTAGAATGTCTGGATGTCTGATGGGACCGAGCTCATAAATGAACTCCAAATCCAAACTTCTTAGACTGTATCGTCAACTGAACTTAATCAGTATCCTGCGCCAAGCCACCCTCTGTATTGCCTTGGACCACCTGTCCAAAATACTGCCCCTCGTCAGAAAGATAACTATAACTCTGACGATCACCCTGTCGTCCATGTCACCTTGGAAGCCTGGAGTGATAACTGCCTCCCGAATGAGACTGTCGTTATCATATCCTTAGAACATCCACTTATGTTCTAAAACTGCTTTCGACTGTTTCCCTAGGATTGGATCAATATCAACTTATTGCATCTAGTGCAAGAACAACATCTGGTGTGGTACTTGACATCTCGTGATTGACTCAATTGCCTAAGCAAGTGATCTGCCAATCATGAACATCCCTCTCCCCTTTAGTCTGTAAGATACCTTTAGAGAGGGTGACTCCATTACCTGCAGGTACACCACCGTGCCAGGAGTCGTCCATTCTAAATACTCCTAGAATGCTGTCAAAGTACCCTGATTGGGAAACCACCCAAATCTAGATCTAAAACCATAGATCTAGTAACCAGTTTGTCTGATATAATGTCCAAATCCCATATGGAGAAAACACTGTGTGACGACCAAAGTATAACCGATCGTAGTATAGGAATATCACTTCCTACTACCTTCTCAACAGATCCATCCCCTATTCTGATGACGTCAAACCTATGACTGTCACATCAGAAATAGATGATCTATCTCCGCTACATCTGCTTTAGTCTATAAATGGATATAAGCCTGATGTCCACCAATGCTTCCGCTGCTCCCACTGACTACGACAACCCTCTGCCAGAGTCATATAGACGTGCACTTCTAAAACTAGTTTAGAACGATGCTATACTCATCCTCCTGCCGGGTCTCGCGGCCTGGAACAACAACAATGGCGAGTGTGGGTAAACAAGAACTTCCCTGTCACCGTCCTTGAGGCTACCGGAGTACCTCTCGGGTGCCTGAAGTTACCCACCTTATCTGCGGAGTGGCCAATGGAATGTCAAAACAGATTGAATCTTTAGGTTCCTTATCAAATCTTCGGTAATCGTTTGCGGTTCTGGAATCACTTCCAGTTCTACCATACTCCCACTGCTGTTTTGAAAAAATCCATTTTTAATAAAACTGTGGCGAGTCTAGAACAATATTTCTATTGATCTGCCAGATGGTAGAAAACCAACCCTCGTCATAGCCTGGGTCAACCCACAAACAGCCATTACAGAAACGTGCCTAGAGTTATCCAGAGTCTGGTTTTAATCATAAGCCGGACAACTCCCCGTACCTTAACAACGTTAAGATATGAACTGTTCTATATCCAATATAGAACCAGAGGCACTGATTTAATTTAACCAGATTCAAATCATGCAACTGTCTCCAGTGCATGTCAACTAAATGGAGAGAGGCCGATCAGCGTTACTCAACTTAGGAATGCTTCCAATTATGAGTAACCTGAAAAAGAAGCAATTCCTCTTTAACATTACTATCAACTGAATACCATACACAAGTATCTACATCTTCGATCACTTTGAAGAATCCCGATACTTGCTACACTTGGTTCTCTACTCTATTCAAATACCAATAACTCCTCAAAACTTAGACCCTGTGTTTCTACGAAACACATGTCTAAGAACTAGAGAAGTTAAAAGTAAATAGAATATAGTATGAGGACCAACCCCTCTGTCCTAATGGACACTGGACAACATACAATACTCTGTATAAGTCCGCTGAGTCTAACAACTCTTTCACTGTGTGTCGTAGGTTGAAAACTGTACTTATGGTTAAGAAGAATTACACCGTTGTTTAATGCTCCTTACCTAACCATCCACTGATATAGGTAAATGTCATCGACATAATATCAAAAGGTATATCTCACTCTATGAAAATAGACGTACAGATATATCAATTTGAAATTGGTGCACAACAGCGGATATTCAAAACCAAATATTTGCCGACCGGCAAACAGCCCAGGTGATTTCCTCAAATATCACCAATTACAACGAATCCCGATATAATGAGGATGGTCACCTAATTCCCAATAACTTACTCCCACTCATCATCTGTAAAACCATACAGATGTGAGAATCAAACCTGGTAAATATATACCCTGGAGCAAGTGTCCAATCGGGAAATCAGTTTTCTTTTAACAGTACACAGTTGAATTAAAACATTGAAATGTTTCGATGGGGTATCCTGGTATTCCTAGCAATGCCTCTTCCATTATCCAGATTCACAACTATAACCGTATAATTCTTTGCCACCTCTCCAAATCCCTTTATATGTCTTTAGTCATTACCTTCTGTACACCCTTTTAGGCCAAATGGTTTTCTTCCTTCCCTACCGTTCGGTACCAGCCTATGGTTTGGAAGAAGACTTATCCAAAAAGCATAAAGGGTGTACTGTCCTAATCCTAGGAGCACTCGCAACGCGAGAGAAGGTGAAGATAAAAGGCACCTGAATGTACTTTATTCCTATTTCTCCTGAACTAGGATCCATCCCCGAACTGGAACAAGTTCCTTTCGAGTTCGTATATAACCATACGATGGATTATTCAATAAAATGGGATCTTCGTAGTGATACGGAGTGTCCTGGAGAAATACAAAGGTGATTTAGGATTGGCGAAGAAATACTTGGTTTGGTCGTGAATAGCAGTCGCAATTTACTTTGCCCTCTTACTAATCCCTTGCTTTGTCTTAATCTTAATACCTTCTGCACACCGTTTAGGCTAATTAGTTTTCTTCATTCCCTACCGGTCGGCACCAGCCTATGGTTTGGAAGAAGACTATCCAATTTGCACAATAGGTGTACTACTCCTAAACCAAGGAGTACTCGTAACCTGAGAGAGGGTGAAAAGAAAAGACGACTGAATAATCCTATCCGTTTTCTCCAGAACCGGAAACCATCCTCGAATTCCTTCGAGTTCGTATCTAACCATACGATGGTTTTGTCCAATGGAAGTGGACGTTCGTAGTAATACGGGGTGTCCTGGAGAAAAGGGTAAAAGTAGGAGTGGCAATGAGGTTCGTAACTCTGACAATCCAAAAGCCAGTGTTAAGTAGGTTCGGTCAACTTGGTCACTGAGTCATAGTCTAGGGTCGGGTCAATGGTCGCTGCCAAAGAGAGAGAGAAAAGAGACACTCAGCGTGCACTCTAACCTAGATCAGAATGGTTATCACTTTTTCTAATCTGGAAACCTCCCACTGTACCTCAAATTCTCCTCCAAACCTGAAAGAAGAATTAGTCGGGGTCACCCGAGGAGTAAACCAACTCATCAGTGGGAATCGGGATCCAACTCTCATCGCATGATAACGTGACGGAATCCGCTCACGGTATCACACTCCAGAAGGTATGCGCATATCTGGCAAGTTTCAGTACTTTTGAAACTCCCGATGTGGATTTTTGCCCCATGCTTTTATGACCTTGACTAAGGCCAACAAATCATAAGTCACATGTCAAGTTCTACCCGTCATTGTCCAGGTTGATTTGAACCCACCCGTACAAGCCCTTGACTAGGGCCAACAAGGCTATACGACTGTCCCAAACCAACGCATCTATCTATGCTGCATATGAATAACCAACAGCTACCAAACACTGTGCCTTGACTATGGCCAACAAACACAGCTTGAATACTATTGACTATCCATATGAAACGACGGAGGGCTACGAATGGTTTCTGGCGAAAACCTTTAACGTAGTGAACTAGATATCGTTGAAGGAACGGATAGCTTTTTAGAAAATATAGTGACGAAAACATTTACTAAAGAGGTCACTCCCGGTGAAGGGATCTCGGCTCTTTCCCCGTAGAATGGGGTGCAGGATATTCCAACTGAATACCACGGTGCAAAGCAAAAGTAATCGGCTATAGTGAAGGTATTGCCCTGACGCAAACTTCTGTCCAAGGGGTCACTCCCGGTGAAGGGATCTCGGCCCTTGCCTCGTCGACTGAGGAGCAGGATATTCCAAATGAATACCACGATGCAAAACAAAAGTGAACGTCCTTGCAATAACAGCTTTTTGAAAAGTGTTCCAACAACATCAGAATAGGTTTGTTTAACTTGCATTGATCCGAATCAATGCAGTCCCATCAATTGATCACACCACAATGAACGAAAATATACTGACGTACATATATGCCATCCGCATTCGCCACTGGGTCCCGTCATCACCCGTTAGGTTAGCTTACTAACGGCAGAGCGGGGACTGGACTAGCGCGGGTGAAAAACATATACAACATCTACTAATATATATACCAATATATAGTATTTCGCTCAAGGCGTGAATAAAATGCAACATCACAGATAATGTACAGCATCACAGAACAATACAGATATCTGGGATCCCCGGGTTTCACAGAGCCACTACTGAAACCCGACGTTCCCCTGGTCGTGTGGATAGCCTGTGCAATGAAATCCTAGACCCCTACGGGCGCGGCAAGTTACCCGCCAAAACCTGAAGCGAGGCAGCCCCCTTCAGCTCCGTGAATGGACCACCCAGCACTCCACGGAATCCGGCAACTTGGGCACCCCTCCTGGGTCAACCTGTACCCCCTACGAGTGCGGCGAATAGCCCGCCAATCCCAGAGTGAAGCCCCCTCCGTCCCAATGCCATGAGATGCGGGCTTGTTACCCTCCAGAACCCGGCTATCCGTGCACCCCTCCGCGGGGTAATCCTAGTACAGAAAGTAAAATATACATACACCGGGTACATCGACCGCAACCAGGTCGTGCCCCAAAAGAATAATACAAACTGGCAGTGACGGCAGTCCACATGTCGGACGCTCGCCCCGCAATATCAAATGTACATAATACAACAGCACAGTACTAGCATTGCATCCAGGCTATCCCCCATGACCGATCCGCAACATCACAGCAAATACATAGAACATCAACGTGAAAATCACGTTCGCAAATCCGTCTAACCGGGCTATAGCAGTTAGACCGGATTTACCGATCGAGTGACATTCACGGTCGCAGATATAATGTAAATACTGTGAAAAATGTGTTTAAAATTTTCCGATTGACCAAAAATTAACAAGTGGGCCCCCAAACAGAACTGTAGCACTCACAGAAATCCTGGGCCCAATTTTAATATTCCAAAACCCATATTTTAAGCCCAGAAGGCCTCTGAAAAAATTTGGTGAAGTGATCTCCACAGTGTGCGGCGGAAGGGCGGCGGGAAGGGGGTTTTCGCGGCGCTTCCGCGCTCCCACTGTGGAGTTACTTCGTCGAATTTTTACAGAGTTCTTATATTTTCCAGTACATCAATATTTTACGACCTGAAAAATTTTTAGACTTCAAAAAATTTCAACAGAAACTGATGTGAAGGAAAAATACGGTTTTTGGAATTTTGGTCGATCGGAACTGAAAAACACATTAAACCAAGCTAGACGAAGTTAATGGCGAGGCTCTGATACCACTGTAAGTGCACGGCGGCGCCCCGGCCGTCAGTCCGACGGCCAAATACGGAAACGGTGATAAACTTTAATTTTGCGGACTTAGCAAACCGGCACCACCGCGCACTAAACCCCGGATCGTGCCATTAAACTAATTCTAGCAAACAAGAGAAGGGTTAGAAATGTACCGACTGATCCGAGTCCTCCGGTCTTCATCTCCAATCCGATCTCCTCGCGGGATCTCCGTCCGTCTCCTCCTCGTCGGAAAGGGGCACCACGAAGCCGGGTACTTTTACGGGCTCCCACCTCAATACCGAGGCAACTCGGGCGCGAAGCTGGCGAATCGACGCGTCCAAGATTTGCTGTAGGAAGTAGTGTAGAATATGCTAGTCTCATTTGGAGTTTGGAGTTGCCTTGATGGAGGAATGGAGAATAGAAAAATGGTGCTTGCATTTTTCTAGCAAGAAAATGAGATCATGAATGAAACTCTCAAGATGAAGCTCTCTTCTTCTTCTTCTCTCTTTCTTTTTCTCTCTTTCTTTTTCTCTCTTGAAAAACTTATCATTCCTTATCAAATAAATGGTGGAGGAAAGAATGTATATGAAGCATGAAGGGAGGTGAGTGTAGGAAGTGTAAAGAGGTGACCACATCCTAGACAAAGAAACATCAACCATACTTCACTCCATACCCTTTCCAATCTCAAATAAATGCAAGAATGGTGCAAAAGAAAAGATGCTCTCATAATAAAACCTTTTCCAAGAAACCCCCTCCACAAATGTTATTTGCACAATAGCAAATAACCCCCTCCATCGGAAAAGTCCGGCCGGGAAAGAACAAAGGAAAACCGGCCGGAACGGAAAGCAAACTGGCAACTCCAGAAAACTGGTCCCGTAATAAATTATAGGAAAACCCCATACTGTGCATACACACCCGCATCTGTATTCCGACCGGATACAAATGCAAAGAGACAAAATCTACACTGTACTATACTAGGATCCGGCTTAAACCAAAGCCGGCTAGTAATGTCCGCCCGATCCTGATCCGTGCAATACCGCACGTATCTGATCGAACGCTGCCATATAACCATACGGCCACTAGTACAAACCGTCCGATCCTGATCCGTGCAATACCGCACGTATCTGATCGGACCCTGCCATATCTCCATACGGCCTCTACAGCGTTTCGCCCGAAAGCTTGAGTAACTGAAAGTGTGGTGGACTCTAAAGACTCGTCAATACTATGGCTGTGGATTTAACCACCGACACGCCAGAGGTATAAGCCAATACGTAACGGGACACCAGCTATTGACTAAAAGGGAAGTCGATGAGCGAACTCATCCTGATACCCTACTGAGCCTGTCAGTGACAATATCCGTACAGTCCGGTCCGTTCGTCTATGAGCATCGCATGTCGGGCCTAGGGGGTTGGTAAAAGTCAGACCCCCAAAAGCGGTACAAGTCGTGTCGGAGCGTAGCCCAGAACACCCTGAGATACTACTGGAATACCTACCAGTAAATCTCCTGCCTTGGCCAAGGTCTTCGTGTAATGGCTCTCCTAGACACAGCGCGACCTCACCCCCAATACCGGGAGAGACGAAACCCCTGAAGATCCGCTCACTGCCTCCATGTGGCTCGGGACTGTACCCAACTAAAACCTGTTTGCACGACTCCTTTGAGCCGTGGTAGGGTAGTAATCAAAGTACAGTGGGAACTCACACGAGACAAATGACGATCCCCAGGTCGATGAACTAACCTGTATACATGTCACCAGGGAACTGCTATCTGACGTCAGGTATAAGACCAACTAGCATGTTCCCGGCGAGTCCTGTCCGGTGTACTCACAACCCAATGAGCACCTGTATACATCTTAGGTGAACCAACTGACACCAGTGGCTTGTGAGACCGGCCACCGCCCCTCGTCGGGGTCTCGACTGTATACACTAGTCTACTCTGGAGAATCGATGCCCTGTCTCGAAACTCCTACGACTAGGGACCTTTTAAGGATGTGCTTATAGACTCCAGCTCTCACTTATATGATCGCCCTCATACTGCTGGCAGTCAAGCAAGAATCCTAGGGGCTCTATCAACGTGCAATAGCGACATGTCAGGTCACCTAAAGCAGTACACGATGATAAAGGTAAACCAGATAGCAAACTATCATCTCGAGTAAGACTGTCCTACCGGGATAGGTCCTCCCTCAATCATTGCAATCACGTGCCTGTGATCCAATAATTGACTCTGAGGGCACTATCTCCAACATTAGGAAGTAGAGTACTTAGTATTCGTGCCGTGTTTGTTGACCTTAGTTAAGGCACAGTGTACGGTAGCTAAGTGATGTCTTCCTACACCGCATATGATGCGATTAGTTAGGACAGTCGCGTGACTTTGTTGACCTTAGTTAAGGGTCATGTGGGTGGGTCTAATTAATCAAGAAATGACGGGTAGAACTTGACTAGTACTTATGATTTGTTGACCTTAGTTAAGGTCATAGGTGCTAGGGGTAAAAACCTTTATCGGGAGTTTCAGGTGTTGAAACTTGCAATGAGATTGCATACCTTCTATATGATAGTTGGATCCCGATACCCACTGCGAGTAATTGTTACTCCTGGGAGAGTTTTGCACTTTGCGATTAGCCGATCAAGTAGGTATTTAGAAAGGTGTCAACGAGGTTACGCCTCTGGGAAAATGAGGTTTACTGTAATTAAGTCCGTGCGAAAGCACGGGGAACCTCCCTCAAAGTACCGACACTGGCCTGGCTGAAAGATTGGCGAACTTGTAGAGTGTAATTAATCCCGGCTATTCTTTCCTTTTAGGGTTTGAAAGAACATTTGATAAAAACAGTGGGAGCCATCCTGATTAGATAAAATAAATAACCAATCTGATCTTGCAAGAGCGCACGCAGAGTGTTTTCTTCTCTCTCTCTCCAGGTAGCGACCATATCACGCCTTAATCAAGATAATAATATGGATGTATTGACCGAACCCGCTAGTTATACTGAGCTGGGGAATGTTGGTCCCGCTCCAACTTATAATTGTTATAAGACAGAGTAGGAAATAGGGGAATACCAGAATTCCTATGCCGCCCAAACGAAGAAAGTGCATATGATGCATCTTCTTCGGGTGTGTTCGTTACAAAGAACCGTTTCTCAGTATTCTCTGCATCCTGGGTATTTGATACCGGATCAGGATCCCAGATTTGTAATCTGTTACATAGGGCTACAAAAAGGTAGAAAACTGAGAACGGGTGATAAGTTTCATGAGACAGAAGACGGGGCAAGTGTTGCAGCCAAGTCTGTTGGTCACTGTCACCCTGTATTACCAATACATTGATTCTGAACAAATGCTATTAGATACCGAACCTGATATACAAAATCATATCAGTCTCTTTATTAGTAAAGAAATGATAAAATTTTGTATTGCTGGATAATGTTTTGAACATTTCCTATATCAAAAGTTGATCGGTTCAGGCACGTTATCTAAAAGCATTGACGTTCTAAATCAAACTAGAGTTCCTAGTATACAGAACACACACAAGAGGAAGAGTTCAGAAATGCACGAATCCTTCTTGAGGCATTGTAGACTAGGTCATATCAATGCGACCCGACTGGCTGAAGTTACATTTTAGATGCATATTTAAATCAGTTTGAATTTACATCTTGTGAAACTTGCCAGTCATGTCATAAAGATTAGATGACCATAGCTCCGTTTACTGAAAACAAAGAAAGAGTTAATGAACTCTTGGGACTGATACATGATGATGTATGTAAGATCTCCTGTCTACACATGCCAGGACTGGTTCTTTATACTTCATTATATTCTCTGATAATCTCTCAAGATTCAGTCATATGTTTCTGTTGAAACATAAGTCCGAAGCTTTTGAGGTATTCACAGAATATAAGTTAGAAGTAGAGAACCAATAACCGGGTATAAGTATTATGTCCTATGATGAGATCAGGGAGGAGAATACTTGTGCATAGAATTCCTGGACTATTCTAAAGGAGAATGAGATTCTCTCTCAGTGTTACTCCTCTGAATACACCACAGCGCAACGGTGTATCGGGGTGGAGCAATCGCACAATATTAGATATGGTGTGTTCTATGATGAGTATTACTGAGTTTCCTATTTCCTTTTGGGAGTTATGCGCTTGAGAAGCTGCATACCTATTGAATTAGGTTCGAATCAGATCACTGCCTACCATTCCATATGAGATATTGTAGGGTTCCTAGGCACACTAATGAAGTCTCACAAGGCATCAAACATGGCTAATTCAAATTTTACGGGTGCCTACAAACCCTAATACGGATCGTTAACTAGATATATAGGCGATGCAAGCATGTAAACGAATTTAATGCTAAAGGAAAGGGGCTACAACCTTTGTAGATCCGGTCCACCACTTCCTAAGCTCCGCGATGATCTCCCTCCGCTGTCCAAATCGAATCCCGAACTCTAGCATCGGCTTCATCGAAGAAATGGACGGGCTTGATCGTCGGTTCGATGCTGAAGATGATCTACATCGAGGAATCACAAGAACAAGCTCCAACTTCACCAAGCCTTGAAAACTTGTGAAGGAAACACCTTATACAACTTGGCAAGAGGTAGAGGATGAAGAAATAGGAAGTGGGTAGACTTTAGAATTGGATTTCTCACTTGATTTCACTAGTTGCCATTGATGGTAGCTAGCTTTTCTTCATGAAAGAAGAAGATGAAGAAGAAGAAGAAATATATGATAAGTCTTTTTTTTAAAAGAAAATAAAAAATGAATACTTATCATGTATTCAACCATGGTTTAGTGTAGAGATTTAACTAAGGTTAGATGAGTGGTTAGGGTTAGAGAAGAGACAAGAATGGTGGACTTTGTTCAAAGCTTCAAGAAGCTTCAACAAAAAACAAACTAAGCCACCATTTCTTTTTCTCTTTATCTTTTCCAAAACAATAATAAATAGATAAATAAATAAGAGAAAAGAAACCCTAACCATTCACTAAACATAGTTTAATCTTCACACAAACCCAAATGAGCAAGTATCATCAAACATGATACAAACAAGTGCACAAAAATATATCACATATACAATGTGCATTTCAAGTGAGAAAATCCTTTTAAAGTGAACCAACACTAGTTAATGCAAAGTAATATATCAAATATATAATTATACATTAAATCATTAAATCAACACTTGATCTAACGATCCGGTCATATCGCATATAACCGACTAGTATCCAATGTATCGGCTTATCGAATCAATCCTTGATTCGATAACTAGGTTATATCGCATACAACCAATCGATACATTCATCGCGAGAATGGAATACGGTATCACATACACGCATTATTCTCGGTCCCGCACATATCTCATATGCGCTCCTATTTCGTTTCGCTTGAGCCAGGAAACCTCTGTGTAGGACTCTAAAGACTCGTCAATACGCCGGCAGCAGGTGATGATCATATCAAACACCCACAAGCCGCAAGCGGTCTGCTAAACGTAACGGCCACCTGGGTATTGAGCGATCAGAAGATCGACGAGCAAGCCCGCTCACACTCCTGTGAATCCAACCAGTAACACTTACCGTATAGTCCGGTCTGTTCGTCTGATATGTCGCATATCTCGCCTAGGGGTGGTAAACGTCAGACCCCAGTAGCTTGATAAGTCATGCCGACGTGAGGTCCATAACATTCGTGAAACTACTGATAACTCTTACCAGTATATCGCTGCAACCCTGGCCAGGGATTTCCTGTTATGGCCAGTCGAGCATAGCGCAACATCAACCCCCAATACCGGGAGAGACGAATCCCCTCATATCGCTCATTGCCTCCAAGTGAATCGGGACTGTACCCAATAATCACCTGTTTGCACAACTCAGTAGAGCCGTGGGAGGGTGGAAATCAAAGCACAGTGGGAGACACATAAGACTCTATGACGATCTCGGGTCAACAGACTAAGCTGTACCAGTGTCACCAGAGAACTGCCATCTGACGTGAGGTATAATATCATCTGGGAGTTCTCGGCGAGTCCGTTTAGTGTACCCAGTCTCCACTGAGCACCCGCATACCATCTCTGATGTCAAACACCAATGGATATGGGATCATCCATCGCCCATCGCATGGGTCGAGAAGATATACACTAGTCTACTCTGGAATATCGATGCCCCGTCTCGATATTCCCTCGACTAGGAACATTGAAGGATGTACTCATGGACTATCCAGGCCCCACTAGTATGATCTGCATCACAGTCCTGGAAGTCGAATACTCATCCTAAGGGCTTTATCAACATGTAACAGAGAGACGGAAAGTATACACGTTAAGATAAAGAGTAACCAGATAGCGTACTATCATGTCGAGCAAGAAAGTCCTACCTATATATGTCCCAGCATCCACTACAATATACATCCAATGTACAGTAATGGCCTCTAGGGCATACATATAACTAACAATCTCCCACTTGCACTAGGGCCATCTGTAGCAGTGGTTGCAGTATCACATGCTCAACCATCCCCTAAAAGTCTCTCTTTGGGAAAAGGCCTTCGTGAGTGGATCCTCCGTATTGTCCTCTGAGTCTACTCTCCTAACCTCGATCAACCTGGAGATCAACTATCTCCATGATCAGGTGATGCTGCCTCAGAATTTGTCTGGGTCACTGATGGGACCAGGGTTCCAGGGTCGAAGCCACACTTCCATTGTCATACAATGGCAGGAACCTAGTTCATCTTATGAACCAATATACACCCAAACTTCCTCTTTGGTAGTATCTTCAATAGCGATGTTACCAGCCTTTATCGTCTAGTTTGCCACGGTATCTAGCTTGGAACTCTTCCAACATACCGTCCCTCTACTGAGGGTAAAGACAATGCCCGTGACTGACATTCAGTCGTCTTTATCACCCTGGAACTCTTCCAGTGATTCTCCCCAGGATCGATTGATACCATCTCACTACATCTAGTGAGAATCCTAGCATCCAATTACATCTATCTCATAGATGAAAACTCAGGATTTAGGAGGTATCACTTTGATCCGATTTGGAGAATCCTAGTGATAATAGGAGATTGACCGATCGTAGTATAGGAAACTCTTTTCCTATCAAGAGTATGTTGTCTACGTACAATACGAAGATGACCACCTTACTCTCTACTACCCTTTTGTATATACAAGGTTCGTCTACCATTTTGATGAAGTCAAACACTTTGACTATCACATCAAAACAGACGTTCTAACTCCGCGATGCCTGCTTCATTATGTAAAGCAACTTGCACACGTTTCCGCTGCTCCCACTATTTACGAAGCCCTCTGGCTGTGTTCTTATAGACGTTCTCTTCTAAATCATTATTTAGAAAAGTAGTCATGGCACCCAACCACCAGATATCGCAGTCATGGTATGTAGCCGTGGCAAGTAGGATCTGGATGGACTTAAGCATATTCCATGGAAAAGGTTTCATCATTATCCGTGCCTGGTCGATGACGAAAACCTTTAACAAGTCTAGCTTTGAAAGTCTCAACCTTTCCATCTACACCAAGTAATCTTCTCAAGATATACTTGCTCCTGATGGGGATTTAACCCTTCAGATATAGCAACCAAAGTCCATACTTTGTTGGTGTATATGGATTCCATCTCAGATCGCTAAGCATCCAGCCATTCTTACAGAGTCCCTACTCTCGATGGCCTGCTCGAAACTAGTTGGGTCATCATCTCATGATGCATTCCTCGCTCCCACTGTCATCGAGAAACCGAGGTATCTCTCAGGCGGATGAGGAACCCTACTAAATCGGCGGAGAGGCTGAGGTTCGTCGGGAACTATAGAATCCTTTGGTTCTGTCAAATCATCAACTGCAGTTTTGTATAGCTGGAACCTTTCCAGTTCTACAGAACTGATCCTGCCTCGATCTTGTCCGGATTTTGCTTTAAACATAGGCCGGACAACCCCAAATCTTAACTCGCTTAAGAGATGGGTTCTTCCCATACCATATCTCATATGGAGTGGTAGGCACTGATTTGATTCAAACCTAATTCAATAGGTATGCAGCTTCTCAAGTGCATAACCCCAAAAGGATATAGATAACTCAGTAATACTCATCATAGAGCATACCATATCTAATATTGTGCAATTGCTCCGTCCTGATACACCGTTGTGATGTGGTGTATTCAGAGGAGTAACACTGAGAGAGAATCTCATTCTCCTTTAGAATAGTCCAGGAATTCTATGCACAAGTATTCTCCTCCCTGATCTTATCATAGGACATAATACTTATACCCGTATTTTGGTTCTCTACTTCTAACTTATATTCTGTGAATATCTCAAAAGGTTCGGACTTATGTTTCAACAGGAACATATGACTGAATCTTGAGAGATTATCAGAGAATATAATGAAGTATAAAGAACCAGTCCTGGCATGTGTAGACAGGAGACTTTACATACATCATCATGTATCAGTCCCAAGAGTTTACTAACTCTTTCTCTGTTTCTAATAAACAGAGCTATGGTCATCTAATCTTTGTGACATGACTGGCAAGTTTCACAAGATGTAAATTCAAACTGATTTAAATATGCATCTAAAATGTAACTTCAGCCAGTCGGGTCGCATTGATGTGACCTAGTCTACAATGACTCAAGAAGGATTCGTTCATTTCTGAACTCTTCCTCTTGTGTGTGTTCTGTATACTAGGAACTGCAGTTTGATTTAGAACGTCAATGCTTTTAGATAACGTGTCTGAACCGATCAACTTTTGATATAGGAAATGTTCAAAACATTATCCAACAATACAAAATTATATCCTTCTTTACTAATAAAGAGACTGATATGATTTTGTATATCAGGTTCGGTATCTAATAGCATTTGTTCAGAATCAATGTACTGGTAATACAGGGTGACAGTGACCAACAGACTTGGCTGCAACACTTGCCCCGGTTTCTGTCTCATGAAACTTATCACCCGTTCTCAGTTTTTCTACCTTTTTGTAGCCCTATGTAACAGCTTACATATCTGGGATCCTGATCCGGTATCATATACCCAAGATACAGAGGATACTGAGAAACAGTTCTGTTTAACGAACACACCCGAAGAAGATGCATCATATGCACTTTCTTCGTTTGGGCGGCATAGGAATTCTGGTATTCCCCTATTTCCTGCTCTGTCTTATAACAATTATAAGTTAGAGCGGGACCAACGTTCCCCAGCTCAGTATAACAAGCAGGTTCGGTCAATACATCCATATTATTATCTTGATTAAAGCATGATATGGTCGCTACCTGGAGAGAGAGAGAAGAAAACACTCTGCGTGCGCTCTTGCAAGATCAGATTGGTTATATATTTTATCTAATCAGGATGGCTCCCACTGTTTTTATCAAATCTTCCTTCAAACCTTAAAAGGAAAGACTAGCCGGGATTAATTACACTCTACAAGTTCGCCAATCTTTCAGCCAGGCCAGTGTCGGTACTTTGAGGGAGGTTCCCCGTGCTTTCGCACGGACCTAATTACTGTAAACCTCGCTTTCCCAGAGGCGTAACCCCGTTGACACCTTTCTAGACACCTACTTGATCGGCTAATTGTAAAGTGCAAAACTCTCCCAGGAGTAACAATTACTCGCAGTGGGTATCGGGATCCAACTATCATATAGAAGGTATGCAATCTCATTGCAAATTTCAACACTTGAAACTCCCGATAAAGGTTTTTACCCCTAGCACCTATGACCTTAACTATGGTCAACAAATCATAAGTACTAGTCAAGTTCTACCCGTCATTTCGTGATTAATCAGACCAACCCACATGACCCTTAACTAAGGTCAACAAAGTCACGCGACTGTCCTAACTAATCGCATCATATGCGGTGTAGGAAGACATCACTTAGCTACCGTACACTGTGCCTTGACTATGGTCAACAAACACAGCACGAATACTAAGTACTCTACTTCCTAAAATGACGGAGGGTTGCGAATGGTTTTTTATGAAAACCATTAACGCTTTGAACTTGATCTCGTTGCGGAATCAAATGGTTTTAAATGGAATGTTTTTGAAGCTTTTCTAGTTTTGCTAAAGGGGTCACTCCCGGTGAAGGGATCGTCGGCCCTTTCCTCGTCGAATGAGGTGCGGGATATATCATATATATCACTGTGCAAAGCAGAAACTATAGAAGCGATCAAAAGACAAACCGAGGGTTGTAGCATCTGCCAGTTATTGCTAAAGGAGTCACTCCCGGTGAAGGGATCTCGGTCCTTTCCTCATCGAATAAGGTGCAGGATGTTCTATAATGAACACCGCGATGCAAAGCAAGAACTGTAGCTACCTGTTTTTATTTTGAAATTCGATTCCACAACATCAATTAGGTTTATTTTCTTTCATTAATCTCATTAATGAACATCCCATCATTTAAGTCCACCTAAACATCACAGATAAATATAACGTACGCTTATGCCATCCGCATTCGCCTCGATGTCCCGTCTGCACCGTTAGGTTAGGTAACTAACGGCAGAGCGGGGCAGGGCTAGCACGGGTGTAAAACATAAGTAACGTCTATATAATATATCATATATACTATATATTATATCTATCACAGAACATCACATGATCACATCACAGATAACGCAGCAGAAAATATCATATGAAATATTGGATATACTTGGACGTCCGTGTTTTCAATACGAGCCAGTATAAAACACGGATTCCACGGTCGTGATGAATAGCCAATCCCACACCCCTAGACCCCTACGAGAGCGGCAAGCAACCCTACCAATTCTAGGGTTAGGAGACCCGGACTCGACTCCTCGAGTTGGTCTCCCACTGGACCCCAGAACCCGGTTACTTGTGCTCCCCTCCTTGGGTCTATCCTAATGCGGAAAAGTAAATAATATACAAATGGTGACAACATCCGCAACCTGGAAGTACCCCAATAAAAGAATATTACATACAAGTTTTTACATGAATGAAAATGAAAAAACACTCATCTCACATAAAAAAAACCCCGGCTATTCAAACACGACGATCCAATATAACATATCCAGCAACACATAACATCACATGTCATCAACGTAAGTAAATATGTCCATCCTAATTGTCGTTGACATATAGCAACGAAACCGGCGATATCATATATTACACTTACGGTCACAGAAAAGAAAGTGTAAAACTACAACAGTTGGAATCCGCAACCTCTTTAGACATCGCATGCCCAATCAAATGAATTCCTTAGACATCACATGCCTAACAATTATAAATCCCGCATTTCAGTCTCATTATCGAAAACACTTTTCAACATCAAGTCGGGCAATTCAACAAGATTCCCGAAAAATTGATCGAATGCTCGTCGCAAACTTTAGTAGGCGGCCGCACCCCCGATACCGTCGACGAAGTGCACCAAGGCGGAACACCGCTACCGCGAGCACCCAAACGGATGCTTTCGGCGACGGGGTTCTCCTTCAGTCACTTGGTCGGGGCTATGGAGTGAGGCTATCTATTAAGTTTACCCGGCGAGTATCCGCGTACGCTACGTGATTGCAACGGACTTTTGATCGCATCAAAATTCCGTAGCAACCGATCAAGTGAGACTAAACTGCTATGTTTATAACATTCATCAAGTCATCTCATAACTTTTTGCGAATTCCAAGTATTGTATCACATTCCGGATAAATAGAAAATGCTAAACTTTTCGATCGAACAATCGAACACCCAAGTTTTCCCGATACAGCTCAACACATGAAATAAGTCTAACAACATTCAGTTCGTGCCTCAGTACCAACGGTCCAGCCGTAGAAGGGTCAAGCCAACGCCTCACATGCGGCACGCCATACTGCCCCAAACCCTAAGGTTCAAAGGGCAGTTCAAGACGGTCACATAATCGAGTTAAGGTTTGTTGTCTTCTAGAGGGTCCATCGCGTTACTTGCACTACTTAGAACGTCGTTAAACTACGGAAAAATCCAACACTTGGAAATTTCCCGACAGGGGAAAAATTGGGTATTTATATCCGGTCGAACTTTTTAACATATTCTAAAATTTATCCGGAAAGCCACATAGACAAAATCCGATACTCCGATCGAAACAACGAATCCCCAAAACAACCCCAGAAAATTCAACTCTTGAATAAATATTAAAAATTTCCAGGAAAACCAGCACAGAAAACTGAGAATTACTGTGAAAAATTAAATACACAAAACGACAAAACGGCCGCGGAACCGCCGCACGAGCCATGCTCGTGCTGCGGATCCGCGGATCTTTGATGGAATTAGTCCATCGAAATTCACAGTAACTCTTAGATTATCCTGCTGATTTTTCTGCATATTTTTAATGTAGAAAAATCCCCGAAATTAAAAAATGTACAGAGAGCATATTGTATTAGGGTTTCGGGTTCGTTCGGATTTCAAACGTCGTCTAGGTTTCGCCTAAGGCTCTAGCTAGGCTCTGATACCACTGTAGGGTTCCTAGGCACACTAATGAAGTCTCACAAGGCATCAAACATGGCTAATTCAAATTTTACGGGTGCCTACAAACCCTAATACGGATCGTTAACTAGATATATAGGCGATGCAAGCATGTAAACGAATTTAATGCTAAAGGAAAGGGGCTACAACCTTTGTAGATCCGGTCCACCACTTCCTAAGCTCCGCGATGATCTCCCTCCGCTGTCCAAATCGAATCCCGAACTCTAGCATCGGCTTCATCGAAGAAATGGACGGGCTTGATCGTCGGTTCGATGCCGAAGATGATCTACGTCGAGGAATCACAAGAACAAGCTCCAACTTCACCAAGCCTTGAAAACTTGTGAAGGAAACACCCTATACAACTTGGCAAGAGGTAGAGGATGAAGAAATAGGAAGTGGATATGTCACGACCCAAGTTTGGATGTGACAGGCACTTAGATTGTATCATATCTAAAGATATGCACAAGTCCAAGTAAGCCAAAAACCAAGATCAAAATACCTTATTTCGGAATTATTTAAGAAAAATTTAGTTTTTAAGTAAAAATCTCAAATTATGAAGTTAATTCATTTAAACAATAATAAAGATTAAGTTTGGTTGTATTCCTAGTTGGAATCAACAATATCAACAATGAACATGAATATAAGCATATGTAATATCACTGAATCTCATAAAGAAAGAAGCTATGAAACTGATCAACCGATCTCAACTGTACACATATATATACCATCTCTCATTTCTAAGTCAAAATACAAGTCTGATGGAGTCTTTCTAGATACAAAAGTACAAAACTCAAAAGGGAGGTTACTACACATGTAACCTACCGATCAAAAGATGAAATACGACTGCAAAAGTGATCCTGCCTCGCAACTACCCGTCCACTCTATCCCTGCAAGGAACTGTGGCACAACGGGGATGAGTTGCCAACTCAGTGAATACGACTAACATATAACGGCGAATAAAGCAAATATGACAATCATGCTACTGAATATGAATCAATATGATATATGAGTATATGTGAAATCCAACAATAAATCTCATTATACTTCTGAAATCACAACTCAAGTAAATCATTTCTTGGTGTCCATCAACGACACAAAATCTTCATTTCTTATAGGCATCATTCCCCGAATGATCCTATACTCATAATATCGGTCGTTATCCTCTAGATACACGCCGTATTTCTATAACCAACTCCGGTATCGAGTAACCTCGCTAGGCTCCCCCGTCTCAATACGGCTATCCTGCCCCTCGGTCTCGACCGGGTCCACCCTGTATCCAACTGTATATCTCCCCCACTCAGTATGGATAACGTAAATCCGCGACCGTATATCTCCCCCACTCGGTCCGGAATAAAACCAAAAACAGAAATCATCTCAAGGTGGACATGTCACATCAATCATGAAAAAACTGGATTTATGTAGTAGTATTCAAAAACTCAAAATCATAAATCCTCAATTCTGTATCTATCTCATATCCAACATGGAAGTACGCATAAAGCAACAGGATGTAAATAATGAATTCTACCAATATACTTGACATATGAAATACAATATAATCCATGTTAATAAGTATGATATTTAAGTGTATGTGACATGGCAATATCGACGAGGTGTGTGTAGCATATAAGATGTGCACGTGGCATGACTCGTCGATACTTGTGAAGTGTTCTAACAACTAAGCAATATACACATATTTTAATGCATGAAATTCTAACATTTAAACATGATGATATGAATATCACATTAAGTAAAACCACGGGCGAAACACGCCATCTTTACTAAATTCCCCGGTAGATGTTTAGTCTACTCACCGGAAAGTCGAATCTACTCCGGAATCGCTAATCCTTTCCCTTCCTCGCGGCTTCCGTAATCCTTGTATCCGCGTCTAAATATACCAATATAACGTATATAAGCAAACTAGCTATTCCGATATAACGGAAATAGAAAACACGCTATCCCTCTTATATGTTACCTATTATCTGATTATATCAAGTTATAAAACACTTAATCTTGCTGGATTTTAGCCTAAATCTGTACTGTTGCAGAATTTAAAACGCGACTTGATTTCATCGTGTCGTATTTAGCGTTTTACGATTCTTTTACCGATATATCATCCCAGATTTTAATTACAGTAACACTAAGTTAAATCAACAGTGCCAAAATAACCTAAATTGTACACTATAGACTACCCAATTGACCAAACCCACAAAACCCTCACCATGGCCGGCGACGCCGGCCATATCTCTTCTGTCGCCGGCCCAAAACCGGCGCCCTGCCTCCGTCTTCTTGTGGTTCACTCTATTTGTTACCTACATCATTTTGACCCTGTTGAATTTATTTAATTATGTTCCAGATTAAAGCAGATTCCTAACAGACTCTAAATTAGCTAAAATATGATATTATGTGACTTGATTAAATCTACTCTAATTAAGCTACAGAATTTAATCTCTACAGAGTTTAAGAAGTTTACCCTCCTAATTTGTGGTAGGAATAACCCTCCAAAGATCTACAAGCTCCTCCTAGCTTGATGATGATCCAAACTCAAGAACAAGCTCCATTCTTCTTCCTCTTCTTCCTCTTATTTTCTTTTCTCTTTTACTTTTCTTTTCTATTAAATTCCTTTGAGTTTTAATTTCAGAACTGAACTGGAAAAGAGCTATTTAAGTGAATGAATGAAGAGATAAGGGAAGGAGGAGGTGTCATGTGCTAAAGTGTGTGTGTTTCATGCAAGAAGGAGGTGGAGATGAGAGGGTGCAAGAAAGCTTGAGGTGGTTTAATGAATTATCTTCTATTTTCCTTTTAAATTTCAATTAAATTCTGAACCAAATTTAAATTTACACTCACATTCACTTACATCCACCACAATTTCATAATTGCATAAAACCTAAACTTTACAATTTAACCCCTCACAACTTACTTATTAGAAAACACATCTTTTGTTAAAATGAAGCTAAATTTTCCATTAAAACCCTTATAACTCATTTAATTTACATTCAAAAAATTTTAATTTAATTTGTATTACATATAACTTATGAAGATTAACATATTTGATTTTAACCATTTTGTGATTTATCAGCTTATTCTAAATTTAATTACATTTATTTATTTCTAGCTTTTTCCTAATTGTTACAGGGTAGACTTTAGAATTGGATTTCTCACTTGATTTCACTAGTTGCCATTGATGGTAGCTAGCTTTTCTTCATGAAAGAAGAAGATGAAGAAGAAGAAGAAATATATGATAAGTCTTTTTTTAAAAGAAAATAAAAAATGAATACTTATCATGTATTCAACCATGGTTTAGTGTAGAGATTTAACTAAGGTTAGATGAGTGGTTAAGGTTAGAGAAGAGACAAGAATGGTGGACTTTGTTCAAAGCTTCAAGAAGCTTCAACAAAAAACAAACTAAGCCACCATTTCTTTTTCTCTTTATCTTTTCCAAAACAATAATAAATAGATAAATAAATAAGAGAAAAGAAACCCTAACCATTCACTAAACATAGTTTAATCTTCACACAAACCCAAATGAGCAAGTATCATCAAACATGATACAAACAAGTGCACAAAAATATATCACATATACAATGTGCATTTCAAGTGAGAAAATCCTTTTAAAGTGAACCAACACTAGTTAATGCAAAGTAATATATCAAATATATAATTATACATTAAATCATTAAATCAACACTTGATCTAACGATCCGGTCATATCGCATATAACCGACTAGTATCCAATGTATCGGCTTATCGAATCAATCCTTGATTCGATAACTAGGTTATATCGCATACAACCAATCGATACATTCATCGCGAGAATGGAATACGGTATCACATACACGCATTATTCTCGGTCCCGCACATATCTCATATGCGCTCCTATTTCGTTTCGCTTGAGCCAGGAAACCTCTGTGTAGGACTCTAAAGACTCGTCAATACGCCGGCAGCAGGTGATGATCATATCAAACACCCACAAGCCGCAAGCGGTCTGCTAAACGTAACGGCCACCCGGGTATTGAGCGATCAGAAGATCGACGAGCAAGCCCGCTCACACTCCTGTGAATCCAACCAGTAACACTTACCGTATAGTCCGGTCTGTTCGTCTGATATGTCGCATATCTCGCCTAGGGGTGGTAAACGTCAGACCCCAGTAGCTTGATAAGTCATGCCGACGTGAGGTCCATAACATTCGTGAAACTACTGATAACTCTTACCAGTATATCACTGCAACCTTGGCCAGGGATTTCCTGTTATGGCCAGTCGAGCATAGCGCAACATCAACCCCCAATACTGGGAGAGACGAATCCCCTCATATCGCTCATTGCCTCCATGTGAATCGGGACTGTACCCAATAACCACCTGTTTGCACAACTCAGTAGAGCCGTGGTAGGGTGGAAATCAAAGCACAGTGGGAGACACATAAGACTCTATGACGATCTTGGGTCAACAGACTAAGCTGTACCAGTGTCACCAGAGAACTGCCATCTGACGTAAGGTATAATACCATCTGGGAGTTCTCGGCGAGTCCGTTCAGTGTACCCAGTCTCCACTGAGCACCCGCATACCATCTCTGATGTCAAACACCAATGGATATGGGATCATCCATCGCCCATCGCATGGGTCAAGAAGATATACGCCAGTCTTCTCTGGAATATCGATGCCCCGTCTCGATATTCCCTCGACTAGGAACATTGAAGGATGTACTCATGGACTATCAAGGCCCCACTAGTATGATCTGCATCACAGTCCTGGAAGTCGAGTACTCATCCTAAGGGCTTTATCAACATGTAACAGAGAGACGGAAAGTATACACGTTAAGATAAAGAGCAACCAGATAGCGTACTATCATGTCGAGCAAGAAAGTCCTACCTATATATGTCCCAGCATCCACTACAATATACATCCAATGTACAGTAATGGCCTCTAGGGCATACATATAACTAACAGATATGGTATGGGAAGAGCCTATCTCTTAAGTAAGTTAAGATTTGGGGTTGTCCGGCTTATGTCTAAAGCAAAATCCGGACAAGATCGAGGCAAGGTCAGTTCTGTAGAACTGGAAAGGTTCCAGCTATACAAAACTGCAGCTGATGATTTGACAGAACCAAAGGATTCTATAGTCCCCGACGAACCTCAGCCTCTCCGTCGATCTGGTAGGGTTCCTCACCTGCCTGAGAGATACCTTGGTTTCTCGATGACAGTGGGAGCGAGGAACGCATCATGAGATGATGACCCAACTAGTTTCGAGCAGGCCATCGAGAGTAGGGACTCTATAAGAATGGCTGGATGCTTAGCGATCTGAGATGGAATCCATATACACCAACAAAGTATGGACTTTGGTTGCTATATCTGAAGGGTTAAATCCCCATCAGGAGCAAGTATATCTTGAGAAGATTACTTGGTGTAGATGGAAAAGTTGAGACTTTCAAAGCTAGACTTGTTAAAGGTTTTCGTCATCGACCAAGAGTGGAAAATGATGAAACCTTTTCCAGGGACTATACTTAAGTCCATCCATATCCTACTTACCATTGCTACATACCATGACTGCGATATCTGGTGGTTGGGTGTCATGACTGTTTTTCTAAATACTGATTTAGAATAGAAAGTCTATAAGTACACAGCCAGAGGGCTTCGTAAACAGTGGGAGCAGCGGAAACATGTGCAAGTTGCTTTACAGGATAAAGCAGGCATCGCGGAGTTGGAACATCTGTTTTGATGTGGTAGTCAAAGAGTTTGACTTCATCAAAATGGTAGATGAACCTTGTATGTACAAAAGGGTAGTATGGAGTATGGTAATGATCCTCGTAGAGTACGTGGATGACATACTCTTGATAGGAAAGGAATTTCCTATGCTACGATCGGTCGATCTCCTCATATCACATAGATTCTCCATATAGGATCAAAGTGATACCTCCTAAATCCTGAGATTTGGATCTATGAGATAGATCTAAATGGATGTTAGGATTCTCACTAGCTGTAGTAAGATTGTATCAATTGATCCTGGGGAGAATCACTGGAAAGGTTCCAGGGTGATAAGGACGACTGAATGTCAGTCGCAAGCATTGTCTTTACCCTCAGTAAAGGGACGGTATGTTGGAAGAATTCCAAGCTAGATACCGTGGCAAACTAGACGATAAAGGCTGGTAACATCGCTATTACAGATACTACCAAAGAGACAGTTTGGGTGTATATTGGTTCATAAGATGAACTAGGTTCCCACCATTGTGTAACAATGGAATTGTGGCTTTGGCCAAGGAACCATGATCCCATCAGTGACCCAGACATATTTTGAGGAAGCATCACCTGATCATGGAGATAGTTGATCTCCAGGGTGATCGAGGTAAGGAGAGAAGACTCAGAGGACAACACGGCGGATCCACTCACGAAGGCCTTTTCCCAAAGAGAGACTTTTATGGGATGGTTGAGTATGTGATACTGCAACCACTGCTACAGATGGCCCTAGTGCAAGTGGGAGATTATTAGTTATATGTATGCCTTAGAGGCCATTACTGTACATAGGATGTATATTGTAGTGGATGCTGGGACATATATAGGTAGGACTTTCTTGCTCGACATGATAGTACGCTATCTGGTTGCTCTTTATCTTAACATGTATACTTTCTGTCTCTCTGATTACATGTTGATAAAGCCTTTAGGATGTGTACTCGACTTCCAGGACTATGATGCAGATCATACTAGTGGGGCATGGGTAGTCAATGAGTACATCCTTCATTGTTCCTAGTCGTGGGAATATCGAGACGGGGCATCGATATTCCAGAGTAGACTAGCGTATATCTTCTCGACCCATGTGATGGGCGATGGATGATCCCATATCCATTGGTGTTTGACATCAGAGATGGTATGCGGGTGCTCAGTGGTGACTGGGTACACTGAACGGACTCGCCGAGAACTCCCAGATGGTATTATACCTCACGTCAGATGGCAGTTCTCTGGTGACACTGGTACAGCTTAGTCTGTTGACCCGAGATCGTCATAGAGTCTTGTGTGTCTCCCACTGTGCTTTGATTTCCACCCTACCATGACTCTACTGAGTCGTGCAAACAGGTGGTTTTTGGGTACAATCCCGATTCACATGGAGGCAATGAGCGATAGGAGGGGATTCGTCTCTCCCGGTATTGGGGGTTGATGTTGCGCTATGCTCGACTGGCCATAACAGGAAATCCCTGGCCAGGGTTGTTGTGATATACTGGTAAGAGTTATCAGTAGTTTCACGAATATTATGGACCTTACGTCGGCATGACTTATCGAGCTATTGGGGTCTGACGTTTACCACCCCTAGGCGAGATATGCGACATATCAGACAAACAGACCGGACTATACGGTAAGTGTTACTGGTTGGATTCACAGGAGTGTGAGCGGGCTTGCTCGTCGATCTTCTGATCGCTCAATACCCGGGTGGCCGTTACGTTTAGCAGACCGCTTGCGGCTTGTGGGTGTTTGATATGATCATCATCTGCTGCCGGCGTATTGACGAGTCTTTAGAGTCCTACACAGAGGTTTCCTGGCTCAAGCGAAACGAAATAGGAGCGCGTATGAGATATGTGCGGGACCGAGAATAATGCGTGTATGTGATACCGTATTCCATTCTCGCGATGAATGTATCGATTGGTTGTATGCGATATAACCTAGTTATCGAATCGTTGATTCGATAAGCCGATACATTGGATACTAGTCGGTTATATGAGATATGACCGGATCGTTAAATCAAGTATTGATTTAATGATTTAATGCATAATTATATATTTGATATATTACTTTGCATTAACTAGTATTGGTTCACTTAAATTGGATTTTCTCACTTGATGTACACAAGTTGTATATGTGATATACTTTTGTGTACAAGATTGTATCATGTTTAATGATACATGAATGTTAGTGTGTATGTTTAGATTAAACCATGGTTATGTGATGGTTAGGGTTTTCTTTTTCTTATCTATTTATTTATTTATTTTGGCAAAAGATTAAAGAGAAAATGATGGCTTTCTTTGTTTGTTATTGAAGCTTCTTGAAGCTTTGACCAAGTGACCATTTTGTCTTCATGCTTAACCCTAACCCTTCCAACTAACCATGGTCTATTCTCTACACCTAATCATGGTTGCCATATGATAAGTGTTGATTTTATTTTTCTATTTCATAATAACTTATCATATTCTTTTCATCATCTTCTTCTTCTTCAAACATGAAGAAAGCTTGCTCCATCAATGGCAACTTGTGAAAATGAGTGAGAAATCCAAATCCAAAGTGAACCCACTTCCTATTTCTTCATCATCTACCTCTTGCCAAGTAGTATAGGGTGTTTTCTTCACAAGTTTCATGACTTGGTGAAGTGGGAGCTTGATCTTGTGATGCCTCGACGTAGATCATCTTCGGCATCGAAGTCGACGACCTAGCACGCCCATTTCTCCGATGAAGCCGATGCTAGAGTCCAAGATCCGATTTGGACAGTGAGGGGACTTCATCACGGAGCCTAGGAGGTGGAGGACCGGATCTACAAAGGTTGTAGCCTCTTTCCTTTTAGATAAAGTCTGTTTATTTGCATCGCTTCGCCTATACATCTAGTTAACGATCCGTATTAGGGTTTCTCGGCACTTGTAAAATTTCAATTGGCCATGTTTGATCACTTGTGAGACTTCATTAGTGTGCCTAAGAACCCTACAGGATTTGTATTTGAAATGGATGTGAGGCTAGATTGGACTTGGTTGTGATCTTTATTCATGTTTATCAATTCATTTTCTCCACTTGCAATTTTCCTCCACCCATTTTTGAGAAAGGGAGGGGCCGGCCACATCCTTGAGAGAGAGGGAGTTCATCTTGGTCATGGGGGGAAAAAATGCTCATCTCATTTTTCTTGTATCAAAGTTCAAAAGCTCCATTTCATAGTTCCTTCTTCACCTCCTCAAAAGGCAACTTCACCCTAAAAGAGACAAGTGATTCTACACTAGCCTACAGCATTTCTTGGGCTCGTCGGCTCGCCAACTTCGTACCCGAGTTGCCTCGATCCAGAGGTGGGAGCCCGTAAAAGAACCCGGCGATGTGGTGCCCGTTCCGACGAGGAGATGAAGACCGGAGGTTCCGCGAGGAGATCGGAGTGGAGGCCGAAGACCGAAGGACACGGATCGCTCGGTATAGCTTTCTACTCGATTTTCTATTATGCTGGAGTTAGGTTAATGGCCCGATCCGGATTTTTAGTGCGCGGTGGTGCCGGTTCTAGTTTATAGAAAAGTTTTCGTTTCCGCATTCCGGCGTCGGATTGACGGCCGGGGCGCCGCCGTGCACTTACAGCTAACCCGAAGAAGTTCAACGCTTCAACGACCTCAGGAGAGAAGGGCAAACGCATTCCACCCCCAAAATGCTTCCAAATACAGGGCGATCTTCCTGCGCCGTACTTGGTCTGCCATCTCTCCCTCCTTGGCCAGACGGAGCGTGTAGCGCGAGGGGATGTGGAAGCAAGCCCGCGCGTTGTCAAGCTCGTCCGCGTGCCTTATCCAACACAAGGCACTGGGGGCCGCATCTACCCCCTCCTCCCTGGGGGCTGCCCCCGCCACATGATCCCGGGAAGAGGGGCCAACCCCTGCACCCCGGGAGGACTCAGGCTCACCTAAGGGGTTCCTACAACCTACCCCAACGACATCTACCGACTCGACAAGAGAAGACATCTAACCTTAGGAAGAATGATCCTCGGGGAACGAAAGTGGAAGGAAGAAGACGAGCGCCGAGCAACCGAGACTTGGAACGGGAGATATGAAGGAGTAGGGGTCCCGGAGCGGGGCCCACCCCTATTTTATCGCCGCAAGCGACCTCATCCAACAGTGCCCTTCATCTCCCGCCAAGACGCCTCCTCGCATCTGACGGCCCCGATTGCTCCACTTGTCGTCCCCCACACTGGACCGCACCCTTTCAGACGTCTCAGGTCTGCACACATCGCGTCAGCCAACCGGCGCTCAACACTTGGGCCGTCATTTCAAAGGCAAGATACACGAACCGGCGCACCCTCCTTGAATGCGGAGATTTCGCCCTGATTCGCTGGCAGAAAAGACAGCTCGCGGCCCGGGGACGCGTCCCGACGAAACCATTAGGATGGAGCTCACCTCGGGCGGCCCGGTGGTCCACTCCTGACCCGACCCTCTGGCTGGTCGGGACAAGAGTAGGGGGCTAATGATGATGCTCGATATTGGCGACGCCTAGGATCAGGACACGTGGCGAATGACATGTCCCATAACTCGGAAGAAAGGGCCCACAGAGGCCTACCAGGCATCCCCTTTACCCGACCTGCAATCACAAGCTAGCCCTCCTCGGGGCTCCCTGCAGATTCGTCTCTTCAACCCCTCTGCTCGCCCTGAGCTGCCACAAGACTAAGTCTCATCGGCCTTCTCGCTCGTCTCCGAGCCCCCCCCCCCAGCCAAAGCCGTTTTCCTCGGTCCTCCGACCAGCTCCACCGCTCACAGGCGTAACCGCCGCCCCGCGAATCTCGCCATACGCGGATTCTCCGCCAGCAACATCCCACGTTACACGCCTCCGCGATCCCCATTAATGGGCGATCCGCTCTCCACGCGGGCGTGACGTCGGGAGCGTAGCTGCCTGCGAGATTCTCGCGCCTGCTACTGCGTGCCATCACCGCTATATAAACCCCCATCACAGAGGGGTCAAGCCAGCCATTTTTGACTCACTTAGCCATTACGCTGCTCGGATCTAGTACTAACTTGATCGTCGAAGGGTCCTCGGTGGCGTCAGACCACCCCAGGACTTTTTTGCAGGTACTTGGCGTCCAACTTCTTTAATCACCAAATCTCCTCAAAACCCATTGAGACTCAGACACAACAGGGGATCCCCTCCAGAATCCATCGGGAGATCGACGGGAGACAACAGATCTGAAAAGGACCTCCATCATTTTCTCTTGTTCGAAATTTACCCACTCTACCCAATAAAAAATCTAGAAGCTAAATTGTTAATTATATTGCCCAACAAGATTTTAATTTTATTCGATCGATTTCATTGTGCCTGAGATTACATTTTGACAATTAGAGCATGATTTCTATTTTTTACAAAGAGGAAAAGAAAGATATTACAATTAATACTGATTGCATTAAAAGTAATCACTACATGTGTGCTACCACTATATTTAAAGTGGAAAGAGCTTGGAAATTATTATTGTGAAATAAATTAAGAAAATACAAGATTGTGGAAGAATAGGAAAAAATTGTAGCCTAAATACTTGTTCCAATTTTTCAAAAAACTGAAGCAAAGAAAATCATGCTATTGTGTATTATTAGCCTTGTTTACCGTCCCAGCAAACTTGAAATCCTAGTTCCGTGTCCCTGCCCATAGCAATACAATCTAATCATAAATTTAAACCCAAATTATAGCAAATCATGTACAATTTAACAGCATTTCAAATTTCTTGTTTCATGATGCTATTCACAAATTCTACAACCCCTTGACACTATTTTCACAAAAAATTTAAATGATGATACAATGTTGCAATGACACAAATGCAGATGACGAAGCCCAGGTGCAAAACAAATTAAACAATAATTCTTTGGACTACATCCTTCAAAGTATCAGATTCTGATCTTATAGTTTCCACATGAATTAAAGCTCCAGAATCAAAACACAAACATCATTCAGAAGCATAACACACAGATTTATTTGGAAGCAACTCACACACAAATCATAACAAGTGTTTATTCGCTCAACTGCAAACTACAGAATGCACACATTAAACAGGGACAATCTAAAAACGCTCATCTCACTACTGCACCTTTTTGGGTATGCTGGCCAAATCCAAGCTAGTTCCATACATTCTAGCCAAAGCTTGAGCACACCATCCATGCCCATCATCAACCATCGGCATCCTCACCTCGACGAAAGGAGAAACTGCTTGTTGAGCCCCGGGCGTCAAAGCCCCAGCAAAGACCCTAAGCATATTCGATGCATCGATGTCCATGCACACGTTGATCTCGACCGATCCTTTAGGCGCTGGCGGGATCCCAGAAACCTTAAAATACCCTAGGATATGGTTCTCTTCGGCCTTCTTCGCTTCGCCTTCGTACACTACAATCAGCGCCTCGGTCTGGTTGTCGTGGGCGGTCGTAAACGCCATTTCTTTCCTCGCGGGGATCGCAGTGTTTCGATGCACGATTGTTGCGAAAGTGCCGTCATCCACACGGATTCCGAGGCTCAAGGGGGTAGCTTGGATTGTGAGGAGGTCCAGGTCTCCCGAAGCATCGCTGATTCCCGAAGTGATCGCGCCTTCGAGCGCTGCGCCCGAGACCGCCGCTTCCAAAGGATCGATGGCATCGTAGAAATCCTCTCTTTTGCATATCTTTTGGACCAAGGTTCTAATCATCGGAATCTTCGAACATCCGCCGACTAGTATCACATCGTTGATATCTTCAGCAACCAATTTCGCATCAGTGAGACACAGCGTCAAAAGCTCCTCACACTGGTTAAACACCACATTATTAACTTGTTCAAACTCTGCCCGTGACAAAGATTTAGAAACCTTCGACCCATCACCCAGATTCACATTGATCTCAACAACATTCTGCAAAGAAAGCTTGTGGATCGCGTCTTGGGCTACAAGCCGAAGAACTCCCATTGATCTAACATTATCGACGCTGTGATTTGAACTCAGCGTATCAAAATTTGGCACGAGGTAACGTAGAACATTCTGGAGCATATCCTCGCCCCCTATCGCAATTCCCAATTGTGCTTTAATCTGCGAGACTCCACCAGCTGTGGCGGTGATCGCAACATCACAATACCCTGCGCCCATGTTAAAGATTAATGCAATTTTTTCATTTCCACTCCCCATACTCTCATGAAATTGCTGCTGCTGCTGCTGCTGCTGAGCATAGAGAAGAGCGACAGCTGTCGGCTCCGGCATCAGCCGGAGAACCTGAAGTCCCGTCATCGCGCACGCACGCTCGATCCTTGTCTGCTGGAATCGGCTAAACGAGACCGGAATCGTCAGCACCGCGTTCCGTATCGGCCGTTTCAATTGGACCTCCGCCATCGCTTTTAGTTCAATTAAAAATATAGCTAACACTTCCTCGGGTGTCGTTGACCTCCATATATTGTTAACAAGGGCGGCTATAAATGGCCTCACGCCGATATCTAGGGTTTGTACCAAAAAAGGGAGAGTTTTGCTCGTGTGGACTACTGGGTCAGTGTCCATTCGTCCAATCAACCGTTTCATGTTGAAGACAGCACCTCCAGAAAAAATTTCTTGGTCATTGTGAGGGAATTCTTCTGTTATGCCGCCTGAGGGGGATGATTCGTCCTTGAACATGACGTACGAGCGCAGTGATTTTTGGTTACGAGGGTTTTTTAGAATTTCGATTGTGGAGCCATTCCAAATCGCAATGCTGCACTTCGAGGTTCCGATGTCGATTCCGACTGCAAGATCTTGGAAGGTAGCTGGTTGCTTGACCTCGGCAGTTGTTTCGCTGTCAGATGCGACCGTGTAGATTGGTTCAGCCATCCTGTACAATTAAACAGAAAGGTTACATACAATGTTGGGAATTAATTCACCTTGAAATATTGGCCTATTGTAATAGAGGTAAAAAAAAGATTTCCACAAAGGAGCGAAAAAAAGTATAACTAGCTTTTTTTTATCTGATAAGCAAAAACAAGTATTTAACCTTAGTATAACATCTATGACTAGAAAATATTGGTAGCAACTTGCAAATACACTAATATGGATCACTTATTTTTTATATTTATTACCATAAAATTGAGGACTATTGATGCACAGATTTTTAGGGCCTTACTCATCGATAAATAAATGATGCATCTACATTAGTTAACAAATTTTAGGATCTCACAAAGCATACCATAAAATTCCCGAGTACGAAAGTATTCAAGTATTTTCATATGAAAAAAGTACTCGAATATTTTATCCAACAACAATAGGAAATATGCCTCCTCAACAAAGAATCCATGCAACATAGATTGGCGAAACACAAAATTTGACTTGTAAAGCCCGAAGAATGTATGATGTGAAGGCTTATCCAAGTATAGCCAACAAATTTACAATGAGCTCATCCGCTTCAAGCTCATGTCTGCAATGATGAGAAATTATGGCTAGCAACAATAAACCAGCTCGGCATACTTATTCGTAAAACTTTATGTGAATATGTAATACAATATATATAGTGTTGAAAACTTTATGTAAATATGTAATACAAAAATTGATTGCAATTCGGAGCCCGAGATTAGGAGCCCAAAAACTCAAGAGTGGATACGTGCAGTGCACGTAGTGGGGATTTAAATTAATCATTAATTTAAATTCCAATCTTATCTCTTAAAATCCTATATATTCTATGATTAATTAATTCCTAGCCTATATATATTAATAGCATCAATCCAACATAGGGCAGCTGCTTTAAAGTATTAAATCAACAGAACCTTTAAAGAAGAGGTTTGCGGCCAGAAAAGGGATTAATTCAAGGGTGGTGGCTAATCAATCCACGAGGCCTTAATTTGTTTCTCTGGGGCTGAAATTTTTTAAATCGAGAGAAAGAGATGGAGATTTGTATTGAAAGAGATTGCTTTGTATTTGGGTGAGATCAAGTGGGCAAAAATTATCTCTTAAAATTCTTCGTTGAATAATAGAAGCAATTTCGGCGTCGGTTTGCAGGATCAAGTGCAAGTATGCACCGAACCTGGGTAATATCTTATGTCCTTTTCTTGATGTGTTTCTTTCATTACATATTGCTTTTACATAATTGTTGTATTTGATCTTTTCATTAGTTCTGATTCACATGTATCGATCATTCACTGCATACTTTGGTGCTATTTTCACAACAAGTGGTACCAAAGCTTTTGTTACGATGATTCGGATTATTAGGAAGATAGCTTCTACACATTATAAGATCGATAAGTTTGACGGAATGAACAATTTTAGTTCATGGAAATTGAAGATGACGGCGAGTCTAAAACAATAAAAAGTTCATAAGATGGTCTTCGAAAAAGAGAAGATTCCATCGACGACCACAGGTATTCAGAAAGAAGAAATGGAGGATAAGGCTTTCAGTTTGATATAGCTGTGCTTGGCTAATGAGGTTCTAAGCAAGCTTGTGCAAGAGACAACGGCAGCAGGCTAATGAAGCAAGTTAAAAGCCTAGTACATGAAAAAATGTTTAGCAAATCGTCTCTATTTCAAGCAGCGTCTATACACATTGAAGATGAAGGAAAGTACAGCAGTCAAAGACCATATGGACAAACTCAACCAAATCATTATGAACTTGCTCAACGTAGAGATGAAGATTGAAGTCGAAGACCAAGCTATGACCCCGCTTTGCTCTTTGACTTCTAAATAGAGCCAGTTCATGAAATCGATGGTGTACGGCAGAGATACAATTTCTTTAAAAGATGTTAAACCGGGCCTACACAGCGAGGTGTTGACGAAGAAGGTATCGGATGAAAAGAGTGGTCAAGGTGATACGTTGATTTCTAGAGATTTTGAAAAGCGATCACGTGGTGGTTCCAAGTATAGAGCTAGGTACAAATCAAGTAATGGCATTAATGACGATTGCAATTATTGCAAGGTGAAAGACCATTGAAAGGACTGTCAAACATTCAAGAAGGATACTAAGGAGTTTTCTAGTACCGCAGTTGTCATATTTGATTCAGATGTTGGCAGCCGTATTATCAATTTGTGCAATCAGCAACGTACACGATATGTGGATGCTAGATTCAGGGAGCTCTTTCCACATGACTTCATATCGGAATTGGTTTCCGACGTTTCATTCTCTTGGAGGTTCGGTCTTGATGGGGAATAATGTTACGTGCAAGATAGAGGGGATTGGTTCTGTTCAGATACGCATGTTTGATGGGATAGTGCGGACTTTGACGAATGTCAGATATGTGCCAGATCTGAAAAAGAGTTTGATTTCTATAGGAGTTTTGGCAGGAATCGGCTGCAAGTGCGTAATCGATGAATGTTCCATGAAAATTTCAAATGGAACTCTTATTGTCTTGAAAGGAAAGAAAGGGATGAACTTGTACTTTATAGAAGGGCAGTCGGTTATAAATGATATTACTGTGGTATCTACTCGTTCAGGTGATTCGAATTCGGCTAGATTGTGGCACTTACGTTTAGGCCATACTGGGGAGTCAGGTTTGAAGGTGCTTCACAAGATGTAGCTACTTGAAGATGGGATTTTGACAGTCCTGATTTCTGTGAGTGTTCTAGGAAAGCAGACAAAGATGAAGTTTGGGACATTAATACATGATACGGAGGGTATTTTTTATTATGTCCACACCGATTTTGGGGTCCAGCACCGGTTCTTTCACGAGGCGAAGCCAGAAACTTCGTTTCCTTCATTGATGTTTTTCTCGAAAAGTCTGAATGTGCATTCTCAAGTCTAAGGCCGAGACTTTCGAGAAGTTTATGACGTGGAAGACCGGGGTGGAGAAGCAGATTGATAAGCATGTAAAGGTTTTTCGGTCCGATAACGGCGAAAAGTTTACTTCACATGTGTTTGTAGAGTTCTGCAAGTCCGAGGAAATTGTGCACCATTACACCACTCCAGAAGACCCTCAGTCAAATGGCGTTGCAGAGTGGATGAATCGAACACTACTAGAGAAGACCAGATGTTCGCGGCTTACAGATGGGCTTCCTAAAGAGTTTTGGCTATGTTTGAAAATTGAAGTCGCTTTATGGTTTGAAGCAGTCTCCGAGACAGTGATACAAATGATTTGATCAGTTTACGTTGACGATTTGATACACAAGTAATATTAAGGATCAATGTGTTAATGTGAGACGGTTAAACAATGAGCCCCGGATTTATCTTTTATTGTACGTGAACGATATATTGGTGGCATCACGCAACATGTCAGAAGTCAACAGGATGAAACAGTAATTGAGTTATGAGTTCGAGTTGAAAGATTTGAGGGCTGCGAAGAAAAAACTTGGCATGAAAATTGTTAGGGAGAGGAAGCGTGATGAGTTGCGTCTGCGACAGAAATAGTATATCGAGAAAGTTCTCGCTCGATATGGGATGGAGAAGGCAAAACCCGTGTCTACTCCTTTAGGAGCGCACTTCATGCTTTCGGTGAAGTTATCAACATGATCGAATACGGACAAGGAGTACATGTCCAGAGTGCCATATGCAAGTGCAGTAGGCAGTTTGATGTATGTGATGGTTTGCACGCGTCCAGATATTGCACATATAGCAGGGATGGCCGACAGATACATGGCTAATTCGGGCAAGAAGCATTTGTAGGCTGTAAAGTGGATTCTGAGGTACTTAAGGGATACTATGGGGTTCGGCTTGTTATTCAGCAGAGGCAGCACGAATGGTTGTATTGTGACAGGGTAATGTAACTCAGATTTTGCTGGTGATAAAGACATACGAAGAGCGACGACGGGTTACGTATTCACGTTGAACACTGGCACGTTACAGTCCATTGTCAAATTATCGACGACTACGAAGACTGTCAAGAAAGGCATATATTTGTGTGGATTGATGGGTGGTATGGGTGTTCCGCAGGATTTCATGGAAGTGTTCTGCGACGGTCAGAGCGCGATTCACTTGGCGGAGTATCGGCCTTATAGTTCGAGAACTAAGCATGTCGAGGTAAAAGATCTCTTTTTAGAGAACAAGATGGTTATTTCTCTTACTAAGATTGGTATCCATGAAAATCCGGCGAACGCATATACGAAGGTATTTCCGGTTTCAAAGTTCAAGCTTTGCTTGGACTTGATTTGTCTAGCTGCTTGATAAAGGCTAGAGACGACGAATTGCAGAATTCCAAGTTTTTTCATGAAAGTGTAGATATTTTGCGAATTTAAATTAAAGTGGAGATTGTTGAAATTGATTGCAAATTCGGAGCCCGATATCAAGAGCCCAAAACCCAAGAGTGAATACATGCAGTGCACGTAGTGGGGATTTAAACTAGTCATTAATTTAAATTCCAATCTTATCTCTTAGAAACCTATATATTCTATGATTAATTAATTCCTAGACTATATATTAATAGCATCAATCCAACAGAGGGTTGTTGCTTTAAAATATTAAATCAACAGTCTTTAAAGAAGAGCTCTGCTGCCAGAAAAAAGATTAATTCAAGGGCGGCGACCAATCAATCCATAGGGCCTTAATTTGTTTCTCTACGGCTGAAATTTTTTAAGCCGGAGATAGAGATGGGGAGAGATTTGTATTAAAAGAGATTGCTTTGTACTTGGATGAGCTCGAGAGGACATAAATTATCTATTGTAATTCTTTGTTGAATAGTAGAAACAATTCGTCGTCGTTTTGCATGATTAGATGCGAGTACGCACCAAACTTGGGTAATATCTTATGTCCTTTACTTGGGGTGTATTTCTTTTATTACTTATTACTTTTGTGTAGTTGTGTTTGACATTTTCATTAGTTTCGATTCACGTGTATCGATCATCCACTGCGTACTTTGGTGCTATTTTCACAACATATAAGACAATTGTTATAATTAGGTAAAACATAGCATATAGAAGTCAGTATAATTTATATAACAATAAGAACAAAAGAACGCCATAGATAAATAGTGATTAAAGCGGAAGGAAAAAGAGCTATAGTCAAGAAAGAAAATCCACATGGTTGAGTATGTTGTCAAGAACATTTACATCACATAAAGATAAATTCTCTACCAATGACAACAAAATGACATCTCAATATATAAGACATTCCACAGATGTGCACGATAACTAGTTTGCTTTGCCATCCAATTTAGCAAATAGGTTTGCCCTTCACCGTTCAATGCCCCGATTACAAGAGCATATCCCTGTTCTTTTTTTCTTTTTTTTGTAATTTAAAAGAGATGTAGCTTAGTATAGCTCACCAATTAAAGATAGTCTCACTCGACACAAATTGATACACATAAGATGAGGGGGGAATTCAGTGCCTTTAAAAGTTCTTCCCCAATTAAGTGGGAAGTAAGAACGGTCACATCGTATATTCCCTGTATCTTTTATGAGCCATATTGATGCGGCCTGAGTCGATACTCCTAGTCTATTACGATTCGGCTTTACACTATCATTCTAAATCAACTCTTCCTCAGAAATTCAAGGATGGCATTGGAAAATCATGTAGTAGATGAAGGGGCATCCATGTTAGACAGTGAGGATAGAAGGATATGGAAACTGACAACCGAAGGTAATTTCTCGGTGAGGTCAGCATACTCCAGGTTTAATGATGGGGGGATGAGGACGGGAATGGGGGAGAACATTTGTGATTTAAAGGCTCCCCTTAAAGTTAGAATATTTCTATGGCTGCTACAAAACAATGTGATTTTGACTAGGGATAATCTAATTAAGAGGAATATTAATGAGGTGGCTAATTGCATCTTTTGTGACTGTCTGCTTGAAACAGCACAACACTTGTTTGTGGAATGTGATTACATGAGAGGGATTTGGTGTCATATGTCAAAAATTATGCTTATTACAATCACCATTAAGTACCAACTCTTTGTGGGAGGGGTGGGGAAACTAATATGGGACAGGGTACAACCGCAATCAGGGAGATACCCTGGTGGCTGCTGGGAATTTGGCTTCATAGGAATGAAAAAGCACTTAGAAATGCTACAAATTCTATTGAGAATCGTATCCATAAAGTTGATGACTTGTGCTCTTTGTGGACAGGAGCAGCAAGGAATCCGGTAAATAGAATGAGAACAGGAAAACTTTCTCGGTCCATTCAAGAACAAGGCAAGGTTGATCGAGAGGGGATGACACTATAGTGTCGTAGCGTTGGCGAGAGCCGCATCAGGGTAGCATTTACGCGCACAAGGGGATTGTTATTTTGTGACTGCAGCAAGGAGGCAGAGGGCGCATGCTGCTCTAGAGGATCACTTTTTGGGATTTCTTGGTCTATGCTTAGTCGTGTAGTTTTGTATATCGCCTTTTGTTGTTTTGAGATATACGGTACTTTTAATTCTGGTTGTTACATGGGTTGGTTGGTATTTGTATGATGTGTGATGTAAAAACTTTATGTTTCATATTTAGAATGAAGCTTGGTGTTCTACCACTATTTCTAAAAAACTCTTCCTTTGAAACTTCATTGATAGGAATCATGTATATAACTTAGTGGGCAACAAATTTTATTTTTCTTTCAATGTTCATCTCAATAACTAAACTGGCCAATTAAGATTTTTCTATTTGCGTAATAGATAGTAAATCATGTCCGCCTCTCGCATATCCTTTAGTCATGTTTACCCCATGCTTCTAAAATAAGAATTCCAACTTAATTACACTAAAATTTAACAAAGTTTTAGATTTTCTTCATGCTTATTTAAGTTTGAAGAGAATTAATGAAGGGGTAAATTAGGTATTTCGCTTCATAATTCCAATCTAACCCAAATTTTACTAAACCTCACCCACGTTTTGGAATTTCTTGAGGACCCATTGAACTTTAAAAATGCTACAAAACCTTAATGAACTACCAATATTGTATGAAATCATTAGTTTGATTAGCTCTTGAAAGCCACCAATTGGCAGAATAATCCCAAATGTCTTACTGATGGATTGAAGATACTCAAAATGAAAGGATACATACAATATTTTCTGACAAAAATGGGTTACCTCAAAACCCCCAAAAGGTGGGTGGCTGGGGTTTAGTAAAATTTACCCTAACTCAAAATACTTGTGTTGATGGCCATAATACTATCAAAATTTAGTTAACAAAATCGTGTGTATATAACAATCCAGAAATGCATATCGATTGTCCCAGCATGAACAATGGGCATGGAGATGATAAATAGAGAAAGATATCAACAAACAAAAGGAAGCAAAATTAATTGAATAAAATCCCGATTAGTTACCAAAGTCGACCCAATGATCATTCCTTGATGAAAATAAAGGGGTACAAAAGTAATAAAGAAGAGAGGGATAGAGCTTACCCAGAAGATTGATGAGTGGAAAAATGAGCCTTCGATTCTCAAGAGCAGAACTCAAGCACTAGCAAAAAGAGTAACAAAGAAACTAAAAAGAAAGCGAGAGAGAGTTGAGAGGGGTTTCTGGAGAGAGCTGGAGGGGTTTCTGGAGAGAGCTGGAGGCGCTTTCGAGAAGCAGCGAGAGCGGTTGAGGGCTCAGGATCCCGTGTGTGGTGTGCGATTGGATCTCGTTGTTTGGAGCCAATGATAATGTGGCATCTGTATATGATTGTGGGAAGCGCATCGCATGTGAACTGAGCGGCTGTTTGCATGGAATATTATGAAATTTGGATTAATAGGGTTGAAAATTTCTGTATTTGGTAATTTGTTGTTTGGTTAGTATTGGATTTCTGGTATTGGATTTGTAGATTCTCATAATTTTTGTTTGGTTTGTGAAAAAAAAGTGGAATTTAGTTTTGAGGATTTTAGAGAAAGATAGATAGAGAGAGGATTATTAAATAAATAAAGAATCCTGGTTCCATTAAAAGTACAATGAAAAATGTCAAATCCTTGCAAATTCTCCACGTTTTAGGATTCAAGTATTCTTGTTTTATGGTGGCCCCACATAAAAAAAACAAAGGAATCCTACAAATCCAAATCTCACTTTAGGATTCAAGTATTCTTGTTTTATGGTGGCCCCACATAAAAAAAACAAAGGAATCCTACAAATCCAAATCTCACAAACAAACACAAAATTATGGAATCCTCTCCAATTTTTGGATTCCACGATCCAAATCTTTCATATTCCTACAACCAAACAAGCCCTAAACAAGACATACGAAAATTTAAAATGAATGCTGATCCATTGAGGTCGGGCCTCCATTTTTAAAATAAAAGCCAACTTCTTGTGTTTAACATGTCCGTACCATAATTATGAACTACATTGATTAACTAGGTAATATCTTACAAGTCACGAGATTTGAATACTTTTAACAAAACTGTCAAGTAGTCACATATTTCATCTACCAAAAAGCTATTAAAGGTTGATACATACCATATTTAAAACACTTAGATCGTGATAACCAATACCGATCTATAAAAAACGTAGCAGGTTGTGTTTTTAGGAAGTCAAACCTATTTTAGAAAATGAGACCTCGCCTTGCGGATCAGTTTCCTACCTGGAATAATGCCCGGAAAAGTCTCAATAAATAAAACTTTACTATAGTGCTACATTTAAAACTTTCGGTATTTGAATGATATATTTCTTTGACATAGGGTATTGAGGTGTGATTTAGCCCAAACCAAAAAAAAAGAACAAAAGTTAATGAGCTGTAACTCAGCTGGTATGGTATTTTTCCTTCAATAGAGAGTCCAGGATTTGAAACCCATGTGGAGGGGAATGTACAAATTAATGTTCTCGGATCTTCATGGGTTCTCTAGATGCATGTGAGTTGTGTGCCCACTGTATGCATGGATGTGTGGTTAAGTGAAGCTTAGCGGCCAATTCCCAAAAACAGAAAGAAAAGAAAAGAAAAGTCGGTCATTGAGATCTTCCATTTGAAGTTAACAGATACAAACATGGTGCAGTTCTGGTTAAAAGTGTCTAAAGTTTCTTTTTATCAAAAACAGATATCCACCGTTCATTATGATAGCAGATCAAGAGAATCAATGGCTGGTGTTAATTATTTCCATTTGCAAATTCCTTATTAATTTTGGAAATCCGTTAAAAATAGTAAGTGAATAATATCAGCCATTAGTTCAGCCATTAGTTCCTTTGATTTGCTATCACGATGAATGGTTGGATAGCCAGTGGATAACCGCTGTTGACATAAAAAACTTCAAAAACATCTTTTACCAGAACCACACTCGTATACACAGCACAAATCTACCCCAACCTCATATACACTACACAAAATCTACCCCCACCATCACCTTCAAAGCTGTTAATCGCCAATCGCATGATCTTTGATCCTCAATCTCGCTACACAGTAATATTATATGTTGTAAATGCCACATGAATTTTAGATCAGATAAGCTGGTATTCTGAATTGAAAAGGAATTTAACAAATGATCCATTTGATTTTGAAGTTCAAGTTTTTTTTTTTTCAAAAAATAAATCTACTAAAGCAAAATCAAAGAGGAAATTCAGATATTAAGAGCGAAAAACTGAAACGAAAAAATATGTAGATATACATGACGGCAACAAGATATTAACATGTGAACAATTTGAAAGCAAGCTCCCACAATTGGCAGAAAATAAATTTTTTTATTACAACAATAAACATTGCAGCAGATGACTGCATGAGATATTAAATGGTGTGGAAAGGGATCTCCCCAGCAAAGGCCGATCACAACAGCCAAAAGCAAGCCCTCGCATTTGGTAGCAGCAGGCTGCAACTTCCAAAGAAGATAAATACAGAGATTTCAACTAAAGAAAAACTCGTTAGGGCAAAAGAAATTTAGAATAATTGAGTAATAGAGAATTGTCTCCTACTAGGGGAGTTCGGTTGTATGAAGAGGTCAATGGCATATCATGAACCCCTATGGTATTAGATTAAGTTGTACTAATTTACAGTATGAAAT